>OV884014.1:39639769-42039769 GCA_930367205.1 Acanthosoma haemorrhoidale
TTAAAAGCTTATAATTAAAGGGGTATATTACTAGGGTTTTTCATAATATTTATTGTGAGGAAATTACAATCTGCCTTATTGGGAAATATTCCGATCAATATTCTCATTCATACCATATTTATTATACAATTCTTCATTCTCTTGTTCTTTCATACATTATTTACAAACAGCCCAGAGATTTCCTAAACCCACATGGTTGTCACCTCCCTTGCATGCGGAAGAGGAAGCGGAGTCTTGGGAAGTCCCCCACGCACCTCCATCACCGAATACGAGCCAGTGGAGCCTGAATAAGAGCGCTAGAGCCACAGACGCTCAGGACATGATTGGAAAAACTAGCCATTGCCAGTACCCCCATTGTCAAGTATTTATAGAAGCCATGAGGCCAATACTGCTTTAGTCTCCCGAGGAGAGTTAGTAGGGTTAGTAATGGAACCTACAAACTAAACATATCTATTAAACAAAGTAAAATATAAATCATAGAAATGAATATTCCTAGTGAATTACTTTTAAAGGTTTGTAAACGTCTACATTGGCACGGGTAGGCTGGGAGGAAGAAATGGGCTGGGCTTGGTAATGGGTACGCACCCTGGCTCTTACTTAGTTCCCTACGATAAGTTCTTGCTCGTACATGATGAAAGTCAGCTTCTCGGCAACGTTGCAGCCAGACTAAGCGTCTGCTAGGCCATCTGTGTAATACGCACAACACCCAAGGCTGAACAAACTCACGCACACATTCACAATATTCATTTTCATGAGAATGAAAATTATTAAATATTATTATATGAAGGATTTAATCAATGTAATGAATTGATTACGAAAGGTAGTTCAATAATACAACCTAATGGGATTTTGAGCGATAACGATACTCATCGGTGCTCAAGTAGCACTGGGGATGATGGTACACCAACACGGCATCCTAGTAGTGGCTACCTCGACCAGAAGCCTCTCGAGGTCAACATGCGTAAATACCCTCAAAGATACAACTATTACATAGAGCAAGAATCACCATTATTTTTCATCATCGCGTCCTGACGATTTTGAGTACTCGGTGCAGGCTCATTACGATTTTTGCACTAACTCAAATCGCCTTCACTACGTCGATATAATATTTATTTAAGCCTAATACCATCAGGTTAAACAAAAAAAAATCATTTAAAATACCTTTCAAAACTAATTTAGGAGTTTCCGGCAATTGTAAAGTAAGGAAAGGTTACAAGACTTGCCGCAAGTATTTCTCAAGTTACTTTTCTCACAAGAGATTAAAGATCTTTGAAAGTTTTCCGTGCCCTTAGTTCAGAAATTCCTTTGCCTCGAGGGAAGCCACACCGCATGAAAAGACCCAAGACCATGTAATAGAGTTTCAATTTTACCCCAACAGTTCCTAATCAGAAATTCCTCATCGAACCGACAAAATAACCTTTTTTCCCACCTAAAAAGTTATCATCTCGTCCGTGACCTTTTTCTTTAGTTATTTATAAATTACAAAAAGTCAGCACCGATTTTTTTTTTTTATTCCTTCACCCAGATGGATTTATAATATATATTGTTTATAAAACCCTACTCTTGGATGGGAGGGAAAAAAAGAAATTGTTAATATTGCGTCGTTATATGGCCATTGAGAAGAATTAATTAAAAACAAACAAGTGGGAATTCACTCATTTTTTTCCTTGAAAGCATTTCATTTTGGCTTCAATCCGGATCGTTTCCTTTTTGGTGGTAAGTGAAATTTTTTACCTAACTCTATTATAGTTTCTGTCTCTTCAACTATATAATAATTAATATTTAGTATGCATATCACTTGTAATTAAATTTTTTATCAAATAATGATTTAAACAAGATTATATGTGAAGGATTAGTAAATTGAAAACATTTTGTTTTATGGAATCAGTAATTACGGTTGACCCACCCAATAGTGGATATTCGGAGACTTTCAGGAGTAGGGGCACATAAATCGTTTTTCTGCAACCTGAAACATATAATAATTTATTTTTAAAACTGATCAACCAGTTCTCATCAGCTTCGTCGATCTTACGGTACTACGTACGTCCCATTGGGGGTCCAGAAGATTAAACTGAAAATTTACCGCACGAATCTCCCCGCCACCCATCCAAGCAATTAGTTAATCGATCAATTTAATCAACCAATTAATGACTTTAAGGCGTGCGTTTTAGTGTAATACTAAGTTTGTAATAGATACAAGCCGAAGATAAACCATTCTGGAGGATTAGGACTCAAATAATGCACCGTAGGAAGATCATCATCCTGTAGCCGAGGATGGTTTTTCGTTTTGGCTGTTAATTATCAATAATAGTACTATGATAATTACCACAAGGAAAATTCTCCATAAAAATGTTCGGGTTTGTGATTCAGCTGTAATCAGCGGAACTGATTTTGTTCTGATGTTGTGCGCAGAGCTTGTGACTTGTCTTAAGCAAGTTACCGTATGGTGCGTTGGCAGAGAATATGTTCCATCGTGACAGCTAGCCTACAGTAAAGGCTAAGTAAGCCGAAAACCACTATTTGGGTTACTCATTGCAAAAATGGCCGGAGATTATCGCCCGATCGCCTATCTGATGATTATAATAGAGAAATGAACTATTGCATGGGTGTAGTATGCGGCATATAGTTACAGGGAACTCAAGGAGTTTGGGAGTTATAATTATGGACAATAACACCATTTGCTTTATGAATTTAAGGTTAATATCAAAGCGGGTTATTAAATCAGTTGACTGATATTTCACGCATGAGAGCATAAATATTACACTATTTAAAAATAAAATTAATAAAACTAACCGACCGTATCCAATTGCTTTGTATGAAAAAAATAATAAAGTTTGGTGTCTCTGTTCATTATTTCTAGTTTTCTCTTTTTTAAGGCGTAATAACGCGCACTCGTTTCAGATCGACAAAAAAAATATACAAAAGACTTTAAAGAAGAAAAAAAACTATTTGCAAAGAACAAAGATACACAGCTCTTTATCACAGCGTGAAAAAATAAATTATCTTCTTGTTTAAAATATACTGTCAAAGCTTAAGGAATAAAAGAAATTCTTTCCTTCCACTTCAAGAGTTTCTTTTTTAATATTCCTTCTGTCTAACATTCTACGGTGGTCCTTTGTCCTGTATATTTTCCCTTGAGGAGGAATCTGAAAGATGCCAGCCTTGGTGTATTAAGAACATATGAGCAACTGTTCAATAGTGTTTGTTTCCCATCTATCACATAGTTATTTCCATTAATAGTTTATTCCAAGTTTTGTGTTTTTTTACTGTACTTTTCTTTGCATATTCCATCGAGAAGTGAGGAAGCAAAAAAATGAAAAGACGATAATGAAATCGAACGAAACGTAATTTTAAAATAATTCTTTCGGTTAGTCAGACATGTATAACGAACATGTATACAAACGAACTCGTCTTTGTCAAAGAAATGTCGTTGAATATGAGCTAAAAGATAATAAAAATAACTTATGAAAAAATAAAACAATAATACGTCAAACTAAACAGTTTCAACATCAACTATGGATTTTATAATAACAGTAAGGTACGATGTCCATCTTTTCGGCGAGTGTGTATCATTCACTTTATGTAAATATTGACTACTAAAGTCGACGTAATGAAATTGCACGCTTGGGGTGAAGGGACTACGTGGCACGACGGTGTTGCCACATACTGGGCCACTAGACTCCGTACTCATATGTTCGATGAAAGGGGGCAAGACCAGCTGTAGCATCATGACCTAACAGTGCCTGGCTTCACGACTATACCTAGCTTTGAAAGCAGTTAGGCCGTGCGGGTTTAGCTTCTCGTGACAATACGGGGCATCGATGTCTCCCTCACTCTTATACATAGGTAAGTAATCATTCGTGGTTTTTCTACATTCATGGAATTGTCTTTGCAAATGTGAAGTTTTTTCAGCTATTTCGTACCTAAAACCTTATTTCCTCTTGAAGAAATATTTTACGTGCAACTTAATATTATTAATGATTATTAAACAGCTGTAGTTAATGCTGTGAAGATTACTTCGGTACTATAGCCGCCGTCATAAATTAGACGCTTGGGATGAAGGGGCTACATCGTGCGGTGTTGCCACATACGGGGACTAATCACTAGTTTGCTTATTGCTTGATTGACATTGAAGTTAAGGGATCAATCACGTGGATAGGATTTAGTATCAGAGCATATTTAGACTAAGACATTAAAGATAAATTCTCCTAATACAAGTTAAATATATAATATTCATGAAAAGGGAAAGAAATATCCACTTAGTAGGTTTTAATGTTAAAAAACAGGTAATCCCAATTTGTATTGCACACATTCTACAATTAAAAAAAAATAGATGCTTAAGTTTATAAATCCTGACCGTGTGATATTATATCGATCATTGTTTTACATTTTAAGGTCGATTTAAACCAAATATGCGTTCTATAATTCTCATGAAGTTAATTTTTGTACTAACATTACCTACTGACTTTATGACCTGATCTGGCTGAAATAGCAACTTGACCCGTGATTCACCCGAAGGGTCCGCTCTGTAAAATTTGAAGAATTTCTGTTCAGTTTGGAGAAATTTTTTTTTCAAATAAATTAATTTCAAATACTAATAGATAATTAACATAATCTGCAGTGTGTCTTGTCTAACAAATAACAACTATTAGTTGATATTATTCGACATAAGATAGCTTGGGTTCGATTTTCGTCTCTGTCACTATCATTTCAGTTTGGCTTATACAAACAACTAGTAATTATAATTTTTTGACCTTATAGTTTTATTTATTTTAGCTTCAATACATTATTGGCATGTAGTAAAACGTTTAAGCAACAATTTAGAATTTATTTATTATACATTACCTCACATTAAAAAAGTAGTAATCATTATTGCATATAAAAAAATACTATTGTAATTAAAATATTTTCATTTCCATAAGACATAATTAAGGGAGGTCCATTAATTAATTGATGATAAAACGTTGAGTATGTTATCAACTTAAAGATCAAGTTGCCCTGATTCATAATATCTGATTTTGAAATGTAATTACAAAAAATCATTACTGTTCTCAAAATTGAGTACAATATTTATTCGAATGGTGATTTTTATGTTTAATTTATAATATATTTACTTTTGTTGATGAATAGTATTCTGTATATGGGTGAAATGGATCTAGTCGTTTAGCTAATCGGCTGGTTACCTGGTAGTTCAGCCATCCCTGCAAACCTAATTTTGGAACGGCCATGACCTGTGACACTTTAAACTCATTTTCTCTCTTTTTTAGGCTCTATGGAATGAATTCTTGTTTAAATCGACCTTTCGAGGCCCTGTTATAAGTTTAATTTACTGCTTCGCTAACAAAACGATGTTTACTAAAAAAATCATTTAATACTTCGTCTATTTATTACTAAATATTATGTGGACTGCTCTAGACCAGTGAAAAAACATGCTAGGATATTCATACCTGGTAATTGTATAACCAGTGGGATTATACTGTACAGCTAGCAATTATTAATTATTAAATTAAGTGGACAAGAGAAGTGACCCTAAAATGTCAGGGGTTGGATATTGAGAAGGGTGGAGTCTGTGCCTAGACCGGCCCCTGTGGGACTGCCCAGTGTCAATTTAACTTGCCCTCTCTCGACCAACTTGTATTATTGCCTTCCATTCACTGCCATTCTTCAAATATGATCACCCATTCCAGTCCACACACACACCTGAATTGTTGTGAGTTGAGTAAACTTTTCTATTGAGAATATTACGAACCGCACAGTTGCCGGTGAGCAATAAACTCTCTGCTTCACTCTCTCTTATGGGGGAATCGTTAAATCGGGATATTTCACTACACGACCGGGTTTCATTCACGGCTCCCCTGAGGATCTTTCAACATGTATTTTTAATTATTTTCAATTTTACTCTCTCTCTGGGAGTACATTAATTATACCACTTTATTAGGGTTAAGTAAGGAACTAAACTTTCATGAATTAAGAAATACACAAGACCATAATGGCTCGTGACGCCTACTAGTACATGCGATACAACCTATACAAACAATATATAATATATTGCAAAACATGAAACAAAAAAATATATAATTAGAAAAATTGGCCAAGGAAGGTAATGCTGAAGTGGTCTATATAAATAAAACAACTGTTTCCTTTGTACCTGGAAGATTGGAAACATTCAGTAACATGAATGGAAACAAAGTTAAGAGGATATTGTATGCTATAATCACTTGGCTTGAAGGAACGCCTCGACATCGAGGTGTATACACCGTTAATTGAACCTGTCCCGGACGTATTTTCTTATATGTATATATATATATATTCCTCAAAATCAAGACTACAGTAAAACAAATATCATCCGGTCAGGACCAGTATGAGACATCGCGGTAATTGCCTTTAGTGTACTTTGTGTTCCGTATGCAAACTAAATGACTGAAGGTTAGGCAGGTCCAAGAGAAACAAAGCCTGCCTTCTCGAAGTACTTATCGACCCTCTAACAAACCTTGAAAATACCGGACAGTTAAGTTAATGTTCAAATAACCTATCTTTCGCTTCTCCACAATATCATTTATTCAAACAAAAACATTTTCCACAGGTTTAAGCTGTCTGTCATTTTCAGTCACTAAAGCCTGATATGTGCAAATGGAACCAAACAAAAATAAGTGATTAAAACAATTAATAAAACCTATTTAAAATTTTAAAAGTGCTTACGGCACTAAGTGAGAAATGTTGTATCCATTTTATCTATTGTACTAGAAAAGGTTCAGTTCATAAATAAAAAGATGTTTTGTTTTTTTCCCCTTAGCTTTCTAATTATAAGATTAAGGATGAGGGAAAAATCAAGGAATATTTGGGTTGAGTGGATCCTTGTACTAGGAGTACCTGCTTGAAGGTGGTGTGAGGGAATTAAGGAGTGCGGGAGGCAACGGTAGAGGTTGGTTGTTGCGGTACAGTGGTGAGATTCCGCTGGTGGCTGGGCCTAGAGTCTCTCTAGGCATGTAGTGCAGTCTTATTTAGTTGGATAGCAGTGATGGGTGCCCGTTAGAGGCTTGTTATTGGTGGGCCAAGCGCCGTGATGTCCACCATTTGGTCTGCTTCATAAATAAAGACAATCATACATAAATCATATAGCTACTCACCCAATTGATGGTATTCTTATTCTGAAGTCAATTGTTAACGAGTTGTGCTGTTTTCATTGACTATTTAGTATGGAGGGGATGGGTTTCTTGTCATACCTGTGTTAATTATTTCTTCAGTTTTCTTTAAATTATCCCATATTAGGAAATAGAATTTAATTTAAATACGGTTTTTATTATTTTTATACTGTAGCAAGGCCATTAGGATGCCCTAACTCCTGTAGATTCTGGTAGAACTGGCTTTTTTTTGTTTTAGATAATTTATACATAGATATTCAATAGAACTAATAGGTTCTTCTAAGATAAGATTTACTCTATTCATCACATTCTATTCTATATACACCGATCTATCTACTAACTGAATCGGGTCTTTAGTGTGAAAAATTGAGTTGTTTAGAGTGACTTTACTCTGAAATGCTATAACAATACCGGTATTTTTTATTCAAAATATTTCCTAAATGTGGGATTGTGTACCATTTTTTTAACCTCCGAATTATTTCCTTCCTTATTCAGGCTTCGTAATCCCAATTTTTTTTTGGTTTTCGATACCATGTCCACACTGCACCCAATGCTATTGCTAAGTCCTTTCTTTGTCTAGTGCCATGTTATTTAACCTATGTAAACTCCAGCTGAGATCTAGCCTAGCTGTGTTTGTTGTGAGAAAGTTACTTAGCTGTGTTTGGGGTGTGAAGGTTACTTTCTAGATAAGACTTATGTTTATTGTTTGTGTTGTGACTATCCACTAGAATATCTGGTAAATAACATGTAATTTAATTAATCTTTACAGATTAATAAAATCAGTGATTGAATTATTAAAACCAACTTACACCTATGTATGAGGAAGTTTTACATGTCCATCTTGTGACTGTGGGGGTACGAAGAAATACTTATGGTTCGCTACACCCGTCCATCGTATCTTTCCTCTAAATATTCAATTTATGTTTGTTCCCACTTATACTCACTGCTCACTGACAGATCCAGAAAATATATTGCTATTTCCGTCGTATGTTTTATGTTTTCTGTTTGATTACTGAGACAGCTCATTTAATTCCTTCTGAATCTTCTGAATATTGTTATCATTTCTCATTTCTTACAAATTACAGATGCCTCTCTCTCAGCGATACTTTTTGTCACATGACATTCTTCTCCTGTTCCAGAAGGAGGGTTGGAAGAATCCTTTTGTTTCCGGTTATATGTCGCGTTATTTCATCCAGGATAACTATGACTCCGTATCCATTCTCACTTCTTGATTATTTATGTTCTTTTATGTTTTTATTGTGTATTATATATTTTACTTCCTACATTTGTTTAGTAATATTCATAATGTCCATAATACCGAGTACCCTGTGTAGTTCGCAGCTGCGATAAAATATGCATGCTTCTAGATTCTAGATCAGTACTGAGTTTCCGATTGGTTTCCAACCTTTATTGCTCTAGTTAAAAAAAAGATTGGAGTAACAAACAAAAAATGTCCTTTGCATAATCCTTTTAGAAACATTTACAGAATATGTTATACTGTCAGAAATGAAAATAAAACTGCCTTAATAATTGTTTAGCAACTAAGTATTCGTAAGTCCTCAAGTGGTGGTCTGTGTCATTTTACTGTTGAAATTGTTTTTTGTCTCTTTTTTAATTCAATTTATCTTGTTTTACAGGTGAGTTATGTCCTCTGTTTGACAGCTAAATCCCCAAAAAGGTAATCTATGTATTATTAGTGCATTCTGGTTCGTTGTCATTGACACTTCGTTGCTATCTGGACCCTTGCCAGATACATCTAAGCCAAAGTTCACATATATGTCAATTGATGTGGAAATGTTTCATATTATTGCGACCTATTACAAAAGCATTGTTTTATATTCCTTAAAAATAATCACAAAAATATTTTTAGGATTTTTCCGTCATGTTAAAGTCTTAAAATCTTTTAAAACTGGAATAGATTGTAGGTAGGTACTAACTATATGTTACCTAACTACTCTGGAAAATCGACAATTAATCCAAATGAGGCTGGTTGGGGGGGGGGGCTAGTGGGTGATGCGCCAATCATGGCTGAGAAACACTGGTATTTTCAAGGAGATATCGTCCCGGAAATTACTCGAAAAAAAACCTAATATAGCTTATTTTTAATTTAATTATACATTAACTAACAATGAAATGAAAAAAACATAACGCTTTATTCTGGGACATTGTCTTCTAAGAATAACGAAAATGGTACTAATAAGTATGCTTAGCTGACAAACAATAAATATATATATATATATAAGTTAATCGTCATATAGGTTAAGCTTAAACAAAATAGGAAAGAGGGTAATGAACGACACTCTCAAATTTCTTACTTTATCGCCTCTAGTAATCCGACATATACAGACTCATGGATTGTTTACATCCCATAATCGTATCAGTTTTCAACATTGACTTGCCTCTGGCTTTAACTCCCCCCTGCCAGTTCCTGACCATCCTCAAACTTAACATTTATGCTAATTATATACAGTTCTGACATAATAATTTCCTAGTCGCCTAGAGCAGCACGACATTGTCTTACAATCGTAGAAACAGAACAGAATTTTATCAAATGTGGTACAAAACTTAAAACAATAAAAAAAACATATATCTGGTAAAAGTATAAACACCAATAAGATGTGGCAGGAGTGAGAAAATTAGAGTAAATTTCCTTTTTGGATGGTTTCCCCACTGGAAGCTTTAACTGCTCGAGATGGACAGTTCTCCTCTTCGCGGGTTCATGAACACTTTGGATGGTCACCAATTTGTGTTCACCACTCATAGGACACTCATAACGGGACACCTCCTTACTACTATTGGAACCGATCTTACGGTATACAGTAGTGCCTATCGCGATGCACCCTTCTAGTGGTTGGACGCCCGCGTTCTCCCTCAACACCCTCATAGAGTTTTCCACGATAATTTTCGCGTATACCTTTCCCCTCAATTTCCCCAGCTCCACGCGGTTGGTGGCGAGTTTTACGGATGCCTCGTCTCCCACCACCGTTCTACTCGCGTCCCCCACGACGAAGGGTTTAAAAATCTCCTCTTCAGGGGTCCATCTTCCCCCACAGAACCAGCTTTCTTCAGCCCCTCCTTCACTACGTTCCACTAGGTCTCCTCGTTAGCCTGGATCATGTTCAGGACACTCCGCTTCACTCTGCACACTAGAGAGACCAAGCGATTCTGCGTTCCCTTCCGTTGGCAGGTCCTCGACCGTTTCCGCTCTATCCTCGTAATCAGCCGGTAGCCCCTTTAAGGAAGTGATTTAGTTCCCCGGTCTCACCTGCGAATCTTTCCATATCCAAAATGGACTTCCTCTTGTCCTGAGCTGCGATCGCCGGGATCTTCCACGCCATCATCCACGCCAATGTAGTCGTGTAAGCCGCTGCCATGGTCGTTTGAGGCAACTGCGGTATATCTGTCGCTGCATTCAACACCGCGGAGCGTAACACTCCCTCTGGAATTTTCTTGATAGACAAAAAAAAGTATACCGAAAGAACAAAAAAAGAAAGAAAAGAAAATGATTACTTTCCGCCTTACTAGTTTTCCGGGTTAATTAATCGTCGGTGGTTAAGCTTTATTAAAAAAAATAGGGAAGAGGGAAATGAACGACACTCTCATACTTCTGTAAAAAGACTACTTTAATGCCTCTAGTAATCCAACATATATAGGTTATTTATAATCGTATTAGTTTTCAACATAGGCTTGCCTCTGGCTTTAAATATATATATAATGGTTCTTAGGGACGACAGAAAAACAAGGTTGTGTTGCTCTGTAAAACAAAGTTTATTTTCTTTTAATTGATAATTATTTTACGGGTTTACAAATAAAATCTAAATTCATACCTGTAAAACAAAGAAACGACATTCAATGTTTATTCTCCTGTCGATTCTGTTTGTTTTATAATAACAAATAATTTAAGTAAAATCTTACCTTTAGCTTTTCACTGCTTGCCTAACACTCACGTAACCTCCCTGCTGATAACGCTAGTATCATTCTCTTCAACGCCTGCATTATCTACGTTGGCGCGGCGTGCTAATTCAAATTAAAGAAATACATTTTCTTTACATCTCCCCCCCCCTCCAGAAGCGAAAATATTTACAAAGGAAGATAACTTTTTTGCTGATAGGACATCCTTTACTCGGGATTGCCCTGAAAACTAGGGATAAGTTTTGAAATTTGGAATAGATTTGATTCGGTTTTTCTATGTCCTGTGTTGATCCTGTATATCGAGTTTGATGTTTTCTATATTTATATGGTCCAATTCTGAGTTCGTCTAGTTTCTTCCTGTTTAATTTGTTTCCATTCTCTATGTATACCATATCGTTTTCGTTAAACTCGTGATCCTTTCGGTGCTTGTCGAATAGTTGTTTGTTGTATGTGTGTGATTTTATTGTATTGTGAAGCGCTTTTTCTTTATCCTTAATCCAATCTCTGTTTGCTATGTCTCGTTTCAATTCATTTGGAACGATTTTAAAGTCTGTACCATCAAGCAAGTAGCCGGGGGTGAAACCGGTAACGGAATGTTCTGTGTTGTTGTATTTATCCATGCACACTCGAGCTATTGTTGTCCATGCCGTTTTTTGTGTTCGTTCGTTTATTTTACATCTTATTTTGTTCACTATGGTTTGGTTTAGCCGTTCATTTAGACCATTCGAAAATGGTGAGTTTACTGCTGTAAAAATTATAGGGATTTTTTTTTCCTTTAAAAAATTTTTAAATTCTTTGGAGTTTATACCTGGATATTGGTCACTAAGGATTGTACCGATTTCACTTGTTTCTATCACTTCATTTACTAGTTTTGTAAAGTCCGTTGCATTTTGTGTTTTTGAAGTATGTATTTCTTCGTCGATCTCGAGCCTCCAAAGCTTCCTATCGTATCTATCGACATTATTTCGAAGGGCTTTGTTGCTGGAACTAAATGGGACATGAGGCCGACTTTTGTCTGTCCTCTAGATTTGTTTTTAATACATACCTCACAATTGCTGCAGATATTTTTGATATTTTTTGTTAGGTTTTTTGCTGTATACAAGGGGCCTATTTTGTTTTGCATTTGTTTTATGCCAACGTGACACATGTCTTTATGTACATTTTGTATGAATTTTATACTAAATTCCTCAGATAGTAAAATTTTTTCTTTATCTTTTATTTTATTGTAGTAGACGTTGTTTTTTTTTGTTAAACCTGTTTTATTTTGTAGTTCTTGATTTTCTGACTGGTCTTGAATGATATCTGATAATTTTATCAGATTAACAATTTTTAATTGTTCTTTTTTGTTATCTTCTGGTGCCAGTACTGGGTTCCTGCTCAAACAGTCTGCTTCTAGATTGTATTTACCTGGAGCATATTTTATATTAAAATCATATTGCGACAAATAATAAGTTAGGTCTCCTAGCTCTTCGTCTGGTCTGGCTTTTATATTCATATTTTCCAATGGTTTATGGTCTGAGTATACCGTGAATGACTTCCCAATCAACCAATATTGCCAGTATCTTATGGCTTCTCTAATAGCTAAGCATTCCAGATATATCGCTTTTTTTTTCTTTTGTGCTTCGTTTAGTTTTTTTGAGAAGTATGCTACTGGTTTTTGTTTTCCGTTTTCTTGTATTTGTTTTAATACTGCACCTAATCCTTCTATTGATGCATCGGTGTATATTACTATTGGTAGATTTTTGTCGTAGATTTATAGTATAGGTTGTGAGCATAGTAGTTTTTTTATTTTTTCGAACGATTCTTGACATTTTATTGACCATGAAAATTGTAAATTTTTCCTGAGTAAATTGTGTAAAGGATCTAAAATTATTGCACAAGTTGGAATATATTCGTGATAGAAATTTATCTTTCCGAGGAATTGTCGTACGTTTTTTTGAGTCTTAGGTATTGGAAAATTTTTTACTGATATTAAATTATCTTTTATTGGTCTGATCGTATTTTTTTCTATTATGTGGCCCAGGTACTGTGCAGACTCTGCTGCATATGTGCATTAGCCTGAATCCTTCTTTTTTTATTGCGTCTAATAGTAATTCTATATGTTTCACATGTTCCTCAAATGATTTCGAAAATATTAGTAAATCATCTATAAAATTTACTACAAATTGAGTTAATTTAGTTTTTCTTAATATATTGCTCAAGATTCTTTGAAAGATTGCTGGGGCTGTTTTCAGCCCAAAAGGTAAACATATCCACTGATAATGACCTGATGATTGAACCAGCAAGCGGTTTCTGCGTGGAATCTTTTCCCCTTATTTAATTTTTCGCAGGTTGTGCATCGTGTTTTATTTTTATCTTCCACGTTTGTACCGGTTTTTTTATTAAAAGATTTTTTTCTCACCATGTGTTCATATTTGTTCAACTCGTTGAATAAATCTGAAGTTTCTCTTATCATTTCTCTATCAATTCTGTTTAAAATGAATTCCGGAAGTCCTGCTGCAATGAGATCGATGAGAGTTTCCTTATCTATTGTTTGTCGCATATCTATTAAAAGTTTTTCTTTTCTTAGTGCATAATCTATTAAAGGTCCTTCTCTGTATTTGAAATGTAGTGCATAGGTAACTGGGTTCCAGCCTTTTGTAGCGAATGTTTCAGAAAGGTCTTTTTCTATTTATCCCATGTCCCATGCACTGTTAATTTTGTAAACATCGAGCTGAACCAATCTTTGCAGGAGCCTTCCATGAAGAATCGGAGTACTTCAATTTTTTGGGAGTCTTCATTTATATTAAATCGATTGCATTCTTGTTCAAAGATTTCCATCCATCGGCTTGGGTTTGGATTTTTACTTGTGAATCTGTCGATAATGAATTTCTCTGTTATGTGTTTTAAATTGTTGGCTCGTGGATTTTCAATTAATGTTTTAAGTAGTCTATTTAAAGTACTTACGTCTGCATTTCCAGCAGTTATATTTTCTGTTTTGATATTTTCTAGGTATACGTCATCAAATTGTAAATTTTCTTCTGCATCTACATAAGTTTCTTTGATTTCCTTTGTCAATTTTATCCAGATATTACGCCTTTTTTTCTTGGTGCCTTTTTTTCAACGAATTTTTTGCCTTCTTAAAACCGTTAGTGGCGATTAATTGTTCATGGAGGTTTGCATTTTGCAATTCTTCTGGGATTTTGAAAATTCTATCATCCTCGTTAGTTATCGAGGTTATGCCAATTACATTACTTTTTCCGCCTGTTGTTGGGATTACTTTGAAACAGAATTGTAGCTTTTCCATTTTGTAATTTTCTTATAACCCTTGTAATTTAAACGGGAATGTCGTTTTATAATGGTTCTTAGGGACGACAGAAAAACAAGGTTGTGTTGCTCTGTAAAACAAAGTTTATTTTCTTTTAATTGATAATTATTTTACGGGTTTACAAATAAAATCTAAACTCATACCTGTAAAACAAAGAAACGACATTCAATGTTTATTCTCCTGTCGATTCTGTTTGTTTTATAATAACAAATAATCAAAGTAAAATCTTACCTTTAGCTTTTCACTGCTTGCCTAACACTCACGTAACCTCCCTGCTGATAACGCTAGTATCATTCTCTTCAACGCCTGCATTATCTACGTTGGCACGGCGCGCTAATTCAAATTAAAGAAATACATTTTCTTTACATATATATAGCATAAATTACACTGATATGATTACCTTGTATGTTTAATCTAACAATGAGTAAATACTATGTAATGACTTCAACCACCAAACATCTGAGTTCGGAGTCTAGTGGGCGATTACATTTTCGGAACAGGCAGTGTGTATGTACTTCCTATTCACCTAACATTTGCGCTCCAAGATAATTGAACCGGTCTCTTGTAAACCTCATCGGAATGTAATTTTTTTTTGTAGTTTTTTCAAGACTAAATTTAAATATGAAAGGCAGTAAATATAAGGTTAAGGTATTGATAGAACAATAGTGGGCCGAATGAGGAGCCGCAGTGGCAGTGGAAGCTTCCGAGACACATTTCCCACAACTATATCTAACGACATTAGTCAACTGCCGTGCTCAGTCATGCATACCCTCTCATTGCCGATGCTACGCATCTTCTAGTTTTACAATTCCATTAAAGTCAACTTCCTACTGCTATGCATGATCACTTCCGGAGGGCACAAGAAGCCCAAGGGGGTGGGGTTTTGAATTGGATACCGACTGGCGAAGGGAACCCAGTTTAGTTAGTTCATCATCGCCGACAATAGTAGTTTACTTTAGTTTAAACGGCAAAGTTGTTTTAGTCTTTTCTTGTCATATGTAAGTAACTACAGGCAATACCTTAGCTAATATTATAATAGGCTCTACTGTCAAACATGTATGATTCAATCAATTTGAAAAAGTTATTATCCGCTAAACCTAGAAATACGCATAACCAGTGTTAAAGGACCCCCAGCACAGTCATTGCCCTGCACCACTCATCCCTATAAGCTCCTCGGAGACTAAAACGGGAGTGGCTCGTGACCTGCTATAAAAACATGACAGTGGGAGTCCTCGCAATGACCAGTTTCTCCAATCATGTCCTGTTGTGGCTCTCGTGCTCTTGGTCAGCCTCCACTGGCTCGTATCCGTTGACGTGGCTGACGGAGGAGCGTGAGGGACTTCCCAAGACTCTGCTTCCTCTTTCGCATGCTAGGGAGGTGACAACCATGTGGATTTGGGAGGTCTCTGGGCTGTTTGTAAATACTGTGTGAATGAAAATTGTAAATATGGTATGAATGAAAAAAATTATCGCAATCATTTATTAGCCAATGAGGCAGTTTGTAATTTTGTCATAAAAAAAAAAAAAATGGAATACACAAGTAAATAATTTATTTTGAAATAATTCTTTATTGAAAAAAATTACAATTTGCCTTTTCCAGCATTAATAATTGTGCTGAGAGATCATTCATACCTTATATACAATTCCATTCATACCTATATACAGTCCATTCATACCTATATACATACAGATTCAGCCCAGGAGCCCCCCCGCCCCCGAAGCCAATCCCCCAGCAAGCTGGCGGAAAGGCCGGAAGCAGCGAAGCTCCCCCCGCTCCCTTTCCGGCCGTGGCGCCATCCGGCGCAGGCCACAGAGAGGGCAAGAGAGCCACACACGCTCAGGACATGAGTGGGGATGATGGCCAGTGCCAGGACCCCATGACATAGAATGTCTATTTATAATAGGTCGCGAGGCCACCGCCGTTTTAGGCGTCGAGGAGGATTGTAAGGATGAATGTTACTGGATATGGAGTCGACCAAAAGATTCGGATGTGCGGAAAGGTTTTGGTGAAATTTGGAAAATCTTGAGGGTACAAGGTCGAGGACAGTTGGTACATGGAGATCTCTGTGAAGGGATGAGTTTTTAAAAATAATTTATTATTTATTCCTTATGGCTGTGGAGACAATAACTAAATGAATTTAAAGGCTATTAATAATAATATTACAGTTTACTAAACTTTTTTACAGGGATTTTTTTTTTTGAAAAAGCGATTTTCATACAGGTTACGGATTCATAAATAAAATATGTATTTTTTAAGAAACCGGCGTTAAGAGCACCTCTGTATGTGTAAAAAGTCGCTGAAGAAAATCTTTTTAAAAATTAATACGTGTTTTATATATTTTTACAATTCCTTAACTAATACTGTCTGTAATGTGTTCATGTGAAAACATTGAGAAATTTTGTTACTTAATAAGCTCTTTAGGCTGTAGTTTTTTCTTTATTGTATTTGAACTAACAAATAAGGAGCATATTTAAAAGTCCCGTTTCTCCTGAATCAAATAGAATTATTGAATGTTCGAAATGAAAACAAATGTTAGATTGAGTGAGTTTACAACAAGCATATATATATTACTATAGCTTCTAGTTGGAAATATCAAAGTATTACATAAACCATATATGCAAAACCAGATCAGCTGTCTCTATACTTTTGATATTTGTCGATAGAAGTTCATTCGTTTATAATTTCATAGTAAAGCCC
Organism: Acanthosoma haemorrhoidale; assembly: GCA_930367205.1. Taxonomy (NCBI): domain Eukaryota; kingdom Metazoa; phylum Arthropoda; class Insecta; order Hemiptera; family Acanthosomatidae; genus Acanthosoma; species Acanthosoma haemorrhoidale. Next base: position 39,656,829 of record OV884014.1, read on the forward strand.
ATTCTAACGAATCACGTCTCAAGTTTGAGCTTAGTCAGCCACCGCAATATTAAAAAATGTCCGAAATTCAGAAATTATCCAAAATAATTTTCTAAGAATAATATTTGTTCAGCCAAGGAACAACATAATAGTCAAGTTACACGGCAGACCAATAAGCACGAAACGTATAGGTAAATTACACTAACAAAAGACCTTGGGGCGTGCTACCTTATGAACAAATGTATTTGTCTTAGGTTTTGGTCGTTGTTTTTTTTTTATTTATATATTTTTTTTTCTAAATTAAAATTTATGTGTACTTGATTGAATACTTTATTCATGGCCAGCACCGATGAAGTTAGTTTTAGTTGAAAATGCCCCTTATTATGTCAGCAACAAAACCCTTCATAACGACCTTAATGTACCCTACATTCTAGAACTCATCCCTTCCAAGTTTATGAAATTCCACAGTAGCCTTTCCAACCACCCTAATCCTGTAGCACAGTCATTGCACAGCGCCACTCATCCCTATAATCCTCCTCGGAGACTGAAACGGCAGTGGCCACGTGACCTGCTATAATCGCGTGACAGTGGGATTCCTGTCAATGGCCAGGTTCTCCAATCATGTCCTGAGCGTCTGTGGCTCTCGCGCTCTTGGTCAGCCTCCACTGGCTAGTACCCGGTGACGCGGCTGACGGAGGAGCGTGGGGGACTTCTCAAGACTCCGCTTTCTCTTCGCATGTGGATTTGGGAGGTCTCTGGGCTGTCTGTAAGTATTGTATGAATGAGCGAGTGAATGATGAACTGTAAATATGGTATGAATGAGATCATTTATCTGTATTATTATTGCCTTATAAAAGGCAGATTGTAATTATAGCACAATAAAGAACTAATAAAAAAAAAAAGTTTTAGTTGAGATAAGATACATTGAAAATTAGCATAAAATTATTATTTTTTATTATTGATTGGAATTGAACCAGGTATTTATAGTTACTAATAAATACTGATCCTACGAATGAAATATAGCATTCTACTAATCGGCTTTTCGAGAATTATTACTAATTTGCATTCAATATCGTTATTATTTAGTGCCTAGACCAAACTAAGGCTCGTTATCTCCACTTCTCAGGTGGGAGCGACCGCTTAACCCTGCAAAATGGCAATGATCATTTAGAACAAGACATTAGTATGGAATGGAAAGTTTTATATATTCATGTATATTTTGCCTGGTCTAATGGAAGTCCTGCTCTTTCAATAATTACTATAAAATTTTACAATAAGCGGATGAGCTAACAAACCTAACATTCACAAAATACAGACAGTACAATGTTTTCAGAAAATAATTACCTCACCTTGGTATGCATCAGCTCACAGATCAGTTCACAGTGCCTTAAACACAACACTAGAAGTTATTCACAGACAATAACGCACATTTCATGAAAGACTAGCACAAAGACTTAACACTTAAAGTGTTAACACTTCATATTTATTTTCTCATACCCTCACCGGCTGAAGAGAAGCTGGAGCGAGAGGTAACTCAGGTTATAACCCACAACTTCATGCCACTAACCACACCAGTGCAGTCAATTATAATACCATCCTTATATTAATTAATGTCAAATTATTTACTAGTGGCAATTTAGTCTTTAAGTATTTTATCGGTGTCTTTTGTATGTTAAACAATACAAATAACCACATTCACTTACAATTTTTCGTCTCGTTAAAAACAACATGGAGTATTATATGGTAAGCTACGAATAGACAGTAATTGTATTACGTTTGTTCATAAAAGGCTAATGTAGTCTTGTATGCAATTCACTCAAACATATTGCCTAACCCCACAGTTGAGCTTTATTTCTCTGTTTTTAATCAAAAATACACGATTTTTCAATCACCTCATCTCCGAGGCGTAGTATAATGTTTATACAGTCAGTCACAAACCTAATAAACTTTATACTGATTTCGGGTAAAAGAGAAAAAAATATTAGCTTTCAAGAACAGTCTCAGTTTACAGACAGTGATATTTGAGCTTTTCGCCAATAAATATTGAAATTTAGTTTTTAAAATTAAAATAAATTTGTATATCCAAACACCTTTCATAAATATTGAATAGTAGTTGTATATTTATCCTATATTGTGGATAGTTAAAGTGCAGTGTGTCTGAGAGGCACAGTATACTTATTTCATGTGATGGCTAAATGTATGGAAAAATACTGCGAATGACTACATCATTAGAAGGATATAATGGGAACATATCATTAAATTCGTTTTCGAAACGGTAAAGAATCCTTTAAGACTTGATTTTTATCCCTAACGACTAAACTAATTGACATGAAAATATAATCATTGTGAAATTATGCTGCATACTCTTTTTTCCGTGTACAACATTTCCTCAGTTCATTGTGATCCATCAATTCTCATTACCCCTATTATATATTATTACGTCTTTTGAAAAATTTTAATTTTATTTTAATTTTTCTTATTATCTGAGGTTTAAGGTTCCGCTAATAAAAAAATAATTTTGGCAAAAAGGTGAATTTAATTACAAATAAAACAAAAAAAACTTATATTAATTATATATAAATACTTGTCTATAAATTCTCTTCTTTTTCTTCTTTAATTCTCTTCATTCTTTAAACAAAATTAATACTTCTTATTTTGGTGAATATTATGTTCGGTTCTGCTTTAAGTCCAACAATAATTAACTTAAAGAAATTTCTACTACAATCACTATATTCAGATACATGTATCACGGGCTGATCTCAAAACTAGAGTGAATCTCAGAACAATAACAACAAACAATAGCCATTTTGTTTTTCATCCTTCCTCTTTTGTTTTTATCGCCTTCTTGATACAAGATTGGATTACATCTTTATATTTCAATTTCTTGATACAAAAATTTTACAGTATCTAATATCACAACAATATATATAGTTTATTTAAAAATCAAATATATCGTCTACTCCCCGAATACAAGATCCCGCCTCTCTGACCTGACAAGACTACATTTAATTTACTTATACTCCTGCCCATAAAACTGCAGCATACGATCGTTCCTTGCTTGCTAACTCTACTATTCTCTGGAATTCTCTACCTCCTTATATCCGCCATGCTTCATTCCTACGAACCTTCAAAATCCTCCAATTCCAACAGCTCAATGTCTTCTATGCATATAGGCGTTCGGATGGGGAACCTTTTACTGTTTTATAATTAACTTGTATGTTACATTCATTTCTTTTTTTTTTGTATTAATTTAATGGTTTTCAATTAATGTCGCATTATATTGAACAGACTTCTCCATATTGCTGTTTCCACTTTCCTTATTGAAATTTACACCCTATTTTACATTTTACGTTCTTTTTATGATGAAATAGCTAGGATTTGGATATCGTATTATTTTATGTCATCCTTCGTTTGATATGTCGTTTGGTTTCCTCATTTGGGAAGATTGATTACTTTGCTACATATAGAGGAATTAATCACATCAATCACTATCATAGTTGATTGAATGTAGATGAAATGAAGGGCTTTAGCATGACAAATGCCTTTCTCGGACTGGTACGGCGACATCTCCGCCTCATTGCTGTAATCAAAAAACAGTATTCGTGTTATTGCCGCCCGTTTTTTCTTTTATTAAGTTATTTCTTGGCCTGGAGGATTAATGCCTGCGCTGCCTCACGCGACTGGCTCTGGCCAATGACAGTGGTCACGGAGGAACCTTTCTGACACGGAAGGACCCGAATTAGGACCTCCTGATATTACTTATAAACCAGTTCGCAACATTTTTTTCTCTTTATTGAAAGTTCTAGAGGGCCCTTTCATTATAATGGTGCAGTTGGGTTTAAGGAAGAGTTTTAAATTACGTTTGGGGTGACTTAGATTGTAAAAATTCTAAAGATATGCAAGGAAGGCTCAATTTCCCTGGGGAAGGTAAACGTTATATAAGACATTCTGGAAGAGTGTCTTATTTACACTTTACACGTAGATAGGTGTATGGAAAAATGAACATTCTGGGACCATGTAGAAATTAAATAGAATAAAGTATCAACCTATTAATGAGTTAAAATATAATCAAACGAATTTTAGCGAACCGTAAAAAAAAATAATACCATATCAGCAAAATGTAATAATAAATGCAAACTTTTAAAATTATACATACAAGTAATAAAATTAAACAATAGGTTTCTAACACCTCTTCAAACTAACATAAAACAGGCAGGAGCATGCGCAATACAGTTGGGCCGTTCCAACTCGTCCGAAACATGATTTCAAAACGGTTTGTGATTTTCAAAACGATCAGATACTTGTGCAGTCATTCTCGCCACTTTTCGCACTCGCCGTAAAAAGAAAGGTTATAAATGCCGTCAGAATTAATTTAAGTTATATAACTCTTCACCAATTCAATTAAAAATTATTAATCGTAAAATGAATAGACGTTAAATATTATTTTGTCAATTAATAACTGAGTTTAAACTTTAAAATCATTGAAAATCTGTATTGGTAGAGGTTTATATTTATAAATGAATTTCCCTAAATGAAAAGTTAGTAATAATTAAAATGTGACCAGAATACTAATTTTGGCCACCTCAATCAGTTTCATTTGTATGTTACTAGGCATCTGCATTATGTTTTGTTTACTAAGGCCAAATGGATTTATAAAGGTGAGAATGCAGTTTTCTTCTTTAGCAAAATCTTGAAAACGACTTTCAAATGCTCCTTGCAATATCTTGATTTTTTTAATATTGCTATTATTCTTAGCACATTCTGCTCTTTCAAGCATGGAAATTGACTCAAATCCTCATTTTGTAACTGAGAGATTAACAGTTTTAATTTAATTTCAAATGAACTGATGCTGTTGACTAACCTAGGAAATAATTAATTCTCGCCTTGTAGTATTAAATTTAGATCATTGAGATGGCTAGTAATATTAACTAAAAACGCCAAATCAAATAGCCAGTTGTTGCCAATCAATAGAGTTCTTTCATCAGGTAGTTCATTTTCCTCTTCTAAAAAACTAGAAACAGCATTTCTCAATTTCCAAAATCTACTCAGAACCTGGCCCCTAGAAAGCGCTAGCGCACTTCACAATGAAGTATAAGATCACCTATCCCAAATCTAACAATTCACAATATTCTCTGAATTCGCGTCTGTTTAATGCTCTTGCTCTAACTTTATTCACACATTTGCATATTTAAAGTTTTGGCACACAGTGCTTTATGATGTAATACAATGATATTTTAGTATAGGATGATTTAAAAACTTTTCAAGCAAAGTTACAGTGCCATTGACTTTACCTATCATGGCGCTCCGTCAGTACACACACTGATGAGTTTGCTGCAATCTAATTTTAGATTTTCTAGGCATGATTTTACTTTTTCAAATATGTCTGATCCTCTTGTTTTACCATGCAATGACTCTAAGCTGCCAAGTTCTTCAAAAATATTAAAATTATCATCAACTCCTCTTATAAAAATGGTTAACTGTGCAACATCAGATACGTCCGTTGATTCATCCAAAGCTAGAGAGAAGAAATTACAAGTATGGACAAGGTCTTCTAACTGCTGGGATACATCCTGAGAGGGTTCCTCGATACGCCTCATAACTGTCTGCCTTGATAAAGCAATTTCGTCTGCTTTCCTTTCAATACTTTTGTTATTAAGATGGCGTGCAAATATTTGGAGACAAGGCTTAATGATTTCTTCTCCGTCAGAAAAAAGGTTTCTTATTTTTCACCAATGTTAAAGCAATTTCATATGACGCTTCTGTCATTGCTACGTCTTCACAACTTACTTTAGCAAATATATTTTGTCTTCTTCTGATTTCTTCCTTTTCCCTAGTCACATATTCTTTTCGCAAGTCAGACCCAAGAACAAATTTCATTTTTTCTTTTATGTAAGTCTGATGCTGTGTTTTATAGTGCCTATTAAGATCATGCTTTCTGTTATGTGAAAAAGTACTTTCACAAATAATGCAAAACGGTTTTCCTGATAAATTTTCTATAAATAATAATTCATTTTCCCACTGTTCATTAAACTCACGCTAACTATCACTTTCTGCGCTTCTCTTCTTGGTCATTTTATTTGGCTCTGTATTGAATAAAAGAAATTAAAAAAAAACTGTAAAAAATTTGGCTTAATTCAACTTTAGCAAATCCACTCCGATTTGAAAGAAAATTGGTGAGAACCTTCGTTTCCGCCTCAAATGTTTAAGTTTACACCTAAAATATTAAGGTTCTTAAAAATTTGCGCGATTGTGCACAAAGTGAGAATTGTAAACACATAGATGTCAGTTACATACCTCTTATCACAAAAAATAAAAGAAAACACAAATATACAAAACGCTCTTGCAAAAGTTCTGCTGCAAAAGTAAACACCAGGCAGTCAGAACTGAAGGTGGAAACGCATTGTATCCGCTTGGGTTTCCTTGGAACTTTTCAACCGCACATGAAATTGTGATTGAAGCATGCGTGGTCACACGATGCGATGCCCGCGCTGAAAACACAAAACAGATTGGGATTATAGCGCTACGGACAGGCAAACATAAGAGACTGCATATCTAGCCCCAATCGCCATACATTTGCTGTGAGCGTAAGCCCAGAGTTCAAGTATGTATATGAGATATATGCATATATCTTTACGTGTCTTCCACATTGCAGATCTAGCCTCATGCACTTTGTTTGAATTGCACTTTGAACACGCTAACAGCTAACTTAAGCCAAAGTTGAAGGTAAACTAACTTCAAGCTTTTCACGTGTTGCTTCGCGTTGCCGCTTTTGCATATTAAATATATTCAGAGTTCAATGCAAAACCTGAACGTACCAAAGTGCCACTTGTAATCATTCAATACGCCCCGCTTGGCGCATGCGCCATGGTTTGACCACCTACGGTCTAAAGTAATGGTTTTTTTTTGGCCAAATGGAAAACAGCTGATGACAATAGCTCAGCTGCAATAGTATACCAAGATATTTATTTTTGGCTCTTAACAATCACTAAGTATATTATTCTGTATTTATTATATCACGAAGTATTCTGTTAAATTTTATACATCATTTAGTATCACCGCTTTTTCCTAATACTCCTCAATTTGTTCCTTCAACATAAATTGAGCTCATATTGTAAATTTTTAGAAATAATTATAATTAATCGTCCAAATTAAACTATCTGAACTGGTCCGCACTTGTCACTGCTGTGATAAACAGATCAATGGTTGTGTAGGGCGAATAATAAAAAAATAGAAATACGTTTCTTAGAATATTAAGTTAATTGGAACTATTAATGAGGTGATAGAATGGCATGTAGGGCTTGCTTTTCATTTCTCAATCTTAGAACAGAAAGCTTTCCTACAGAGCATAAAATAAGCATTTTAAAAATTAACTACTTTTGAAAGTAAGCTAAGATTTAAGAATACCTCTTTATATTTTAAATTAATTTTTCTTCACTACTAGTTTGCGTTTTTCTTCAACATCACCCTTTACAAAGAAGTTGGTTAATTTTAAAACATATTCCGCTGTTGTTTACGATAGATTATACATGTAATATACAATTATGTTAATACAGATATAAATTTGCATTTCTGATCACCTGTAATAATAATTTGTAATTTATTCAAATAAACAATATTATGAAGAATAGATAAATAAATATTTTTTGTATTGTGGGTTGGTAGACAGATGGAAGGGGGAACCATGAAGAGATTCGTAAAAAACATGTCTTAGAGACTGGGGATTGGTCTTTCGTGTCTTTAAGCCCCGCCTAGATTTTTCTCAACCCACAATTCTCATACTTTATTGTATATTTTCCACATAGAAGAGATCCAGTATTTCTGATCTTTTCGCAGAACTGCCGTATTCCTATACACCTCCATACCTTCCTTCCGCACGGACGCCCTACATACAAGTGAAGTATAATGTGTATCATTGTACTTGTATTGAATAATATAACTTTTATATGAAATTACACCTTGTATATATTGCGAGGCTACAAGAACTAATAAAACTGATATGTGAATGGATTCGACTGAGAATCTATAATTTAATTAATCGTTGTTCAATTTTAATGTGCTAGGGGGGAAAAAAATCCATCCATAATCAATGTATAATTTGGTTTATTATTTGTTTTAAAAATATTTAAAAGAACGTGTTGAGGAAAAAAAAAATTACATAAATTTTCTTTTAGTATCTTCAACATTACTATCGTTTTTTTTTATCCCTGTATTATACTTTTTATTGTTACTATTCATTTTCACTTGATAAAGTTTGTGGTATAATTAATTTTCCTTGTCTAACCAAAGTGTCGACTTTATTTTATTTACTTTATTACTAAAGTACTATTCATAGGGGGGATCCTAAAATATTTTTTTTTATTCAATTGTAAATCTAATCCTCTAAAGAGGCGAAATGTCTTAATCAGTCACAATTCTCCATTCATTTCCTTCTACTGCCTACAGCTCTACTCGTGGAGATAACTAAAGACGAAGCTCCTCCTACCTGAGACAATTGAAAGAAAACACTTGCTTACAAAGCCATTAGGGCTGCCCCCACCCCTGGCTTCCCACTTCTACCCCCCACCACTACTTTAGACCCCTTTCTTTCAGCTTCTTTTCTTTTAATGTTATCCCTACTTTCATCAGGACCTCGCGCCAGTCCTAGTCTCCCCTGCCCTTCCTTTCAAGCAAATTACAATGGGAGCACGGAGCTAAATATTAATTGTTAACTTATTACTAAAACAAACTTTGTTCTAGGAACTGCACTGTTTTTCACTTCAGTTTAAGAACTAATATATTTTAAAATGCTAGTTTCAAACAAACCGTCCCTTCTTTGATAAAATCAGGATGTTCCCTTCTGTGTTTCCAATTGCTCACCCCTCACTTTTGTCTAAATGTTTTACTGACGATAGTCCCTTCATTCAGGCTATGTCCAACATAACCCTACCCAAAGACTAAAAATATCTTGGTCACTAATTTCTCTTTCACTATTTAATTTACTCGCTGTGTATTAATAATCTACTAACTGATTCATCTGACAAGTTTTTCCACTTGTTTTATTTCAAATGTCTACCTCTAAAATGAGCAATGGATGTAAGCAATAAAAGATTTTATTATTAAAGTCAAACGGGCATGAAAATTAAAGACTACGTGTCTACGTTCCGAAAGTTGCCTTGCTACCAGTTTTATTTATCGTCTTATTTTATTACGTAAAATCGACTTGGTAATCTAAAACTGACATTATAAAAAAAAAAAATGTAACTAGCTAAAAAATTAACAAAAAAAAAGAACTAAAATCGACTGGTAAAAGTAAGAGTGATCTCAAATAAATGGTTCGGTATAATAACTATGGTTTGACTTAAGAGGCACCATACCTATACTTCGAAATTATTCAAGCACCTGAGAACAAAAGACCAACATGTGGCTTAAGAATCAATTAGTATTAATAAAAGATCAATAATAATCATATTTATGGAATAATGTATTTAAGCCACATTATCTGTGGACCGATGAAAGCAACTCGGTATAGTTGAGCACCATTACTTCCGTTTTTTAATAAGCTATGTTTCTTCACTATTTCCTGAAATATTTGTTTCCATTCACTTTTCTGTGAGTTATTTAGCCTTGAGGTAACATCAGAACGTCAAATATCTAAATAATATAACGGTCTTATATTAGTCAATCTACATTTATATATAACCTTCATAAATAATTCCAATTGACGAAATGTGTACCTGTGTACTTTCCTTAGGTGTTTGGGAAAAGCGACCCTATGCAAAGTAGGTAAAGGCAGGCTTTAGTTTCATTCAATGAAATGATTCAACAGACCCGAAATTTTAAAAGTGTGCATTAAAAGGTAATCTAAAAAAACAGAAGCGTTCCAAGCTCCTTTTATTGTTTAATTTGACAAAAGGGGGTTTTAGGTGATCTCAAAGAAATAGTTATCCTTTGATATTGTTTGTTTTATTATATATTTGTTAGATACACTATTTATTTCGTTTGTATTGTATACTTTAAATATTAAAGACAAAATAACCCTGGACACGGTTAGGGTGGTAATTCGCCAAAAGTGCTTTGGGGTGAAATGAAATAGCCTTCGATCAGATAAAGCTTCACCTAGCTATCAGACATCCGAACAAAAAAGAAAAAGAAAAAAAGAGGCTATGAATAAAAAGCAAAATCTTGGCGTATATGTAAATTAGGAAGGGCATTAATAGAGATTAGGGCGGTTGTATGTTGTAGGGCCGCATTGCGCAAGTAATTAACCTTATCTGCATCTCCTTACATTGCAGCCTCTCACATAATAGCAGTGGCCTGTTAATCTGTTTGCTCATGCCCTGTTGGTTATCTCGTCCCTCTTTAGCGAAAGGTTTCACTTTTTTTATTTAATTTTTTTTTTAGTGGAGGGGTAGGGCAAACAGGTTTTTATAAAGAGCCGGGACAGAAATAAAATGTAAATTACGGGGTCTGGACGGCGGGAAAACACTGGACCCTCGACCGCAGATACAAATCAAGCGAGGACCTACGCGGGCACACACTTAATGTGGCTATGTGCAATTGTCGTTTTTACGGCCTCTGCTCGCGTAAATCTCACTTCTGCTACGCTATTCGCCCTTCAGCTTAAAGCAACTCTGATTTCTCCACCGACTATTTACCTTCGGAAAAACAATACAAAACCCCGAAATTAATCAAAGATTGAATGTGTTTCGGTTTTGGTTCCGTGTCTTAGTTACTGGCCATGGTGAATTTAGGTCATCATAACATGTAGTAATAAATAAAAATTGTTTGTAAAAATAGTTTTCTTAACGAAATAGTAAAGTAAAGATTAACTAAAAACTGTAATGAGTAGGAAAAAAATAAAATAAACACCTATCATGTAGCCTTATATATAAAAGAACGCAACACCGAAATGAAAAATATAGTCTAAATTTTTTTTTTTTTTTTTCCTTAACCCCTATAATTTTTATACAATATGTAAAAATATGAACAAAGAATTGACAAATTTTTCTCCTCATTCTTCTATGCGCAGATGCATTTGAAGGTGGTTGGGTTAAATAATAATTAGATTGAAGTTAATAGGTCAATAACATGAATACGATTCTAGGTGATGGGGCTCACCTTCAGTTTAAAAATGCGTACAGTCCAAAAGTGATAATTAATGAGTTTTATTAATAAAAAAAATACAGCGATAGATACAATTACCGAGAGGAAACGGAGGGTTGTGGAATGAGTCGAGAACACTTTTTCTGTACTAAAGGCTCTATGCGTTTTGCCTGTCGCAGGTGGAAGGTGGGATGTGGCTTGTTTGGCGTTGAACAAGTACTCAGTCGGCTGCAGGACCTGATAACTGTTTCATAGTCTTGTGCGCTAGCTCGGGCTAAGTTTTCAGTCACCCTTTCAGGTATCTGAACCAGCTCATCTACCTAAACTAGAAATTTGAGATATTCTCTATAGTTATCTTCTTTGGTTCGCCAACATTTGTCATTATAGACATTTGACAAAAACATTTGACATAACACAGGAATTATTGCCTGTAGGTCAACTGACAGACCACGATGAATACTTTGCAAGAATGTGGCTGTGTCAAATGTGTGTGATGCTACTGGATAAGTCTGAGTCCGTGACAGTGTTTTGGTTTTGGTCACGTGTCTAGAATAGGTTTACTGGTCATGGTGAACTTAAGTCATTATAACAAGTAGTAATAAATAAAAGTTGTTTGTAAAAATCGTTTTATTAACGAAATAGTAAAGTAAAGATTAACTATAAACTGTAATGAGTAGGAGAAAATGAAAATAAACACATCAAGTAGCTTTGTATATAAAAAAACGCAACACCGAAATGAATTACATATAGTCTAAAAGTGATAAATTATGAGTTTTATTATTATAAAGTGCCCCTAAAACACAATATATGCAAAATTTAGTACAGATATGTCTCACAGTTACGGTCATTCAACACCCGATCTTCTTTGACCACGTAACATGACAGGATATACTTCTTGAATTTGATCATTGTTGAGCCTCCTATTGTCCATTCGAACCATTGTTTCTGTCACTAACGGTGACATGGTAGATACTCTCTAGGGGAAAAAATGACGTTTAGGGTCATTTTTGTGTTTCGCGTCAAATACGAACCTCACCTGTTATAAGGTTAAGGCTGATAGGGTATAAGGTTTTGCTCTGTAATGTTAGAATACTTTATGCTTAATTAGAATGGACTAATAATTACTAGAACGTGACAGAGGGGATCGTAATCTACGGTAGATTTGTTACTTAAGGTAAAAAGGAGCGATGCGGTGATCTCCCTGACAAAGGTTTCCTTTCGTCATTCAATCAAACGGTAGAATAAACCAACCTAATAAAATAAACGAAGAAACATCCTCTCGTCAAAGTAATAGAATATTCATTAAAGCCCGTTAGTGTTACAGGATACTTACTTAATCGTAGGAAGTCATAAAATTTGGCAGTAAACTTTAACTAAGCACAGGCTAGTAGACTTTTTGGAGATTAATGGCTAATTGTCAGACCACCATCATGGCTCTTGGCCCCGTCATTCAACTGTTGTAACATTAATAGATTACTTTTTCCCCCTCACTAGTAATTTAAAGAAGCATAAATGTGAGCTACGATCCATTTTGTTTTCAAGCTTCATCAGGGTTTTGTTTTTAAGCTTATAAAAGCTAAGTTATTAAACGACGTAAAACCTCTCTCCCTCTCTTTAAAAAAAAAAAAAAATGTTATCCTTGAATCTATTATTATTATTTTGTCATCATTATTGTCCTTTTTTTTTTTTTTTCCCCTTTCATAGCCCTTTAAAATTTACAGATAATTATATATACTTTATACAATCTTTTACTAAAGATTATTGTCCTTTATTTAATTTATTCATTTATTTACAATTAATTTTATGCTTTAGTTCATAACAATGTAATTCTGTTCAGTCTATTAGGGCTCCTAATAGGCTTCCCCAACAGTGCTCCTTCATCAATTTATGCCTCCTACATCTATTCTTTTACTCATTTATGTGCTAAACATCACCTAGCAATATAAGAGTATCTCATTTTAACAAGAGTTCGACGAAATCTAGAAATGTTCGTGAGCCAACTGCAAAATAGGTAAAAAGGAGGAGTTATGGTTGGAGTGAGTGGGTCGGTATAGACAGGATCTGGAAGAGAAAGGTGACACAGGCTGCGATATAAAAGCAGCGATCGGGCGTGCCATGTAAATATAACCGCTAGGGGAGGAAATATGGGATTGGGGGGGGCCTCATTTGAATGCGGCGTGCGTTCTGCGGGGGGTAGGACACCAACTGCTCAATATGTGGTCAACATTTCAAATAAAGAAATCCCAACAGTCGCCGGATCTGGGATATTTACATTTTCCACCCTTCCGCCCCCCCCCCTCCAACTGCGCCCGCGATCCCCCTTAAACCTGTATAGTTCCGCACTTCCTCTTCGACATTTTAAATATGTTTCCTGTTTTCTGGACGTGGTGGTGGAAGCGACTCATCAAACCTTTATAGATTGATAACCCAAAAACTTTATTCTTGGACCAAGTTCTCCATATGAGTAATAATTAAACATTGAATGCTGGCCAAAAAGAAACAGTAAATAAATAAATTCATAGATGGTATGTTATAAAAATAGAAATCAGTAATCGAATGTCAATAAAACACGATATTAAATTAAATGAAAGCCTTGACATTTATAAATATGAATAATAATACATGCTAGGATATCAAACTAAAAAAGTAAACAATAGTAGTAAACATCAGGATTAAAAACGAAAAAATAAATTAATTGATAACTTGCAAGTCAGGATTGTGTGTTTTTGAAGTAGGGTTTGTAAGGATGAAGGAAGAATAATGGATATTGTGACGGGATTAGATTGTTATAAACTATCATAAAATTAATTATAAATAAATGAGAATTTTAATTGAAATAATGGCACGATTATAAAATAATAGGAGTTGATCTCTTATGGATGTATCATTTATACGTAAATTTTGTGTAATTTCCTATTTCGTCAATAAAGGGATTTATGGAATAAAGATAGCTGTCACAAAATCCTTATACCTTAGTCCATGTGTAGAACGTAAAATTATTAATGATTCTTGGGCATTTATTTTGTGAGATTGGACTTTTCTAAGGCTTCGTTATTTTATTTAAAAATCAGAAACATTCCTGTATCGTGTCAGTCCTAGTGATCTGAAAGTTCTCTACTCAGCTCAACATGAAACTTTATAGAAGCTGGATGGCTTCCCTTAAGCGTGCAAAAATAGGAGGGATATTTCTTATGCAGGAGTAATTATTTTGTCAGTTGAAGTATGTTTCAAGTAGTTCAAATATATACATAAAAAATTATTTCTGCACTATTTAGTCATTTGAAATAAAATGGTCACGAAGGAGGTAGTTCCAGCTTTATCTCATTCTTAGTCTTCGGGTTTTTTCTAACAGCTTTTTTTTTAAAGTGATTAGACAATAAAAGAAAAAAAATTGTTATTATACATTTTCTTCACTTATTAATTTATAAATATTAAATTTATGGATATACAGTCAAGCAATATCCTTTCTCTCCAAGGCTTTCTGATCTTTTCTGGATGGTCCGTAATATTCATCGGTACTTTCCTCAAAGTGTTTCGAATTCCGATTAGGAAAAGGCAATTATCCAAACAATTCCGGGAGCTGCCGTGATGAGGAATGCAGGGTTTCGGGTGTGCGGGAGGGATCAATTGGGCTGGGAAAAATTAAACTGGCCTTCACTGCTTAAATGAAATTCCAAAGTACTGTAAACCCCCCCCCTTCACCCCGCTGTATCAAGATTGGTTTTGTAAGAAGATTCCTCAGATACTTTCCCCGACGGAATTGACAGTCCCGCGATTTCCTTTGAAAATCTCAAGTGAAGATTTTTCACTTCCGTTTCTCACCTGCTCTCGATATTACTTGCAATTCTTAGCAACTAACAGGCAAAGAATAAATATATTAGCGAAATCGGGGTAGGGGTCCCTACCAGCTGAGCTATCCTGCACAAGTGGATGATATTTCCAATATAACCCTCTGTCAAGACTGGGCTGGGGGACACCTATTGATAGCACCTAATAATAATAAAAAAAAATGTGAAACTATATATTATGTCTCTTATTATCACGCAAACACCTCTATTATAGAGAGATAGATTATTGTCATACAATTAGAGGCATGAATGCCATTGTTTCATTGTTGAAACTTGTATCTACAATTTATAGTGCTCGTATCGCTGTTAAATTGTTGTTTATTGAAACACTTGTATTAAACCTCTAAACCTTGACAACCACTTTTTCATAAACTAAATTACTTTCATTAATTCTGGCACTCAGTCGAAAACGGGATAATGGATAAGTGACGAAAGCGTCAGGTCAATAAAGTTAGGTGTTAATTGATGAATCGGGCACATTCGTTACTTATGTATCGAAATGTTCCATAATTTAGACAAAATGTACATAATAGTATAAAGTATCAAATATTTTTGATTACTTTTATTGATTTACAAGAAGCGTTTTAGAAAAATAAAATCTTATGAACACAAATATAGGGCTTAGAGAAGTAAGAAAGCCTAAACAATGAGGAAGTCTTTTGGTCTCCTGAAAAGTAGCAATATTCACATTCGTTACTGAAAATATCGTGGTGGCCGCGATATTTCATTATGTTATATTCACATTGTAATTGTTATTAACGAATTACAAGACAGTAAAAAAACGTGCTAGTGATCTATGGATTAGCTAGCAATTTATGTATTGTCGATAAATGACTCTCGTTTAAATATCAATGGATAATATAGTTATCTAAATGAATACTGGGTGTAAATCTCCAGTGTCGATGGTATGAGGTGTAACTATTGATCTTGGATTTGACATTCGAGTCACGATTCCAAAGAAAACTAATAAATTGTTCGAAAAAGTTGTGCTCAACAGCAAAGGCTTCTTACGACATAGAATATTATTTGTTCAAGTGCTCCATAAATGTTCAAGTGCCATTTTTTGTTCCCAATCGCTAAATTTGTTTTGTCAATGTCTCATATTTAAATGAGTTCTTGTTCATATTGTGAGATCATTCTGTTGGGTTAACTTATTATACTCTTTCTTTAGGTGTTTAATTAGGCTTCTGCAAACAGACAGTCCTTGCCTTCTCTGATATCGGATTGTGGGAGAGGGTAAAGGTAATGTGGGAGCATTTTGCTTCATTAACTTTGATCCGTTATTGGTTGCACCAATACTCGATCTCATCAAGGTGTTCTTGAAGGTTATGGGATGTTATATCGGGGTCTCGGTGGGATAACAGGACTGCAGTGTCATCTGCAAATTGGGCCAAGAAGGTATTGGGGGCAAAGGGGACATCAGCGGTGTAAAGAATGGTACCCAGGACGCTGCCCTGTGGAACCCCTGCTTTTATGGCATAGTAGTTAGAATATTCTAAACCTCAGCGTTTTCTGATATCTATTATATTATTAGGTTAAATAAAGATCAATAAAAAAAGTTCTTTAAGTCTTTCTATTTTCTGAGAGAAAATATAATACTGATGCCTATGTGTTCTAATCATTGTGTCCTAGAGCTATTGTATGAACTCTATATAAACTATGCATAACTTAACTTGTATATATGCTGGTGAGTATTGAGCAGTGAATTAAGAAATATCTCCAATACTCAGGGCATTGTTACACTTTGAGCACTTCGGTGCTTGTGCTTAGTGATCAGGTCCATAGTGATATTCATGATCGATAGTGATCAGGTCCACTATATTCAGCCTAGTAAAGCATGTCCTCAGGTGTACCAGACCACTTCCTTCCTTAGGCTCTTATGGGTTGAAGTGGTTCAAAGTTGTTTGATTTGTGTTAACGTGATGTCTGGGATTCTATGCCATACCTGGTACATCTTGTCTTCCACAGAGAGAATTCCGCGTTATTTAATATTCCACTACCGAGCATCCTGCTCATAATAGTGCGCTTCCTTGACTGCTTTGTCCGCTCTCTAGTTTCCCCCAATTTCTGAAAAGCTTAGTTCTCACGTCGAGTACAGAATTTCCGTGGTATCTTCTTGCGCCTTGTATTGCATTCATGTATTTTCAAAATGGTTGGGCGATCCGATAGTAGACGTCTTTAGCTCCGATATGCCGAGAGAATCGGAACCTATTGTACCGAGGGTTCAATGCAGTGAATTTATAACTTAGTGGTAAATTTTATATTAATAGTTATTCACTAGATATAGATAATAGTGCAGCATAATTAGGTTTAAGAAATATGAAAAGAATACGAACAATAGCAAAGGACTCTTAGTTAGTAAACAAATACATAACAAAGCGAATGTACAACTGATACATCTACAATCGTTTTTAGTATTAACAATTGGAAAATAGAAATCGTATTGACACGGAGTGTATTCAACAAAATTCAAAGAGGGAAAATAAATGACAGAGTGTGTTAACAAAGATGTGAAAGGAATGAAAATAAGGTTATTTATAAACAGTTAATGACCTCCTTAAAGTAATGTACCATTTATTTCACAGAGGCTGAAAACTGCCCATAACAGAAAGGTTGAAGATATGCTTACTTATTGAAATCCATATGGAGCACAGATATATGTAAAGTGCATGCCAAAAAAAAATGCCATATGGTAATGCAGAGATCCCAGTTCAAAGTACTTAGGGCAATAACTGCAGCACACTGCACATAAACCTACCAGCTGCATATTTGCAGACTAACAAGAATAAATTATACAGACGCTTTGATGACAAACTATCTAGCCATTGGAACCCACTGATACAGCAGCTGTCCACACTATACTGAAGATAAGCTAGAATGGACATCTGTTGAGATAACCAATCCGAAATACCAAATGCAGGTATGTTTTATTTTAATTACAGCTTGTTTGTTTCACAGTATTAATTATTTAAGGAAACACGAAATAATTATTTATGAGATGCTGGTCTGGAACGTTCTTGTTAATATTTTTGTTTATTTAACATCACAGTTAAAATTAACTAGCCTCTAATTATTTTTTAAATAAAGTGTTTCTTACATCTCTAATTTTTGTCTAGTTAAGAACAGTAGTGCTTACAGGATTAAATAACTCGGTGTTATGATAAATGTCCGGGATTAGGGAAGATGGAGGGGATGGAGGAGCTGGTGTCCTCTGGCCTGTGAAAACTAGCCCCTCGCCTTTCCACCTCACCTAGCCTCCTCCCACCTCGGAGCTACATTTCCTCCTTGTTATAGCATATTGTCTGTTTATATTGTATCCAATAAATGTGGATTTGGGTCATAAATTTGTTCATTTTTATAACAATTATCATATTATTACTATTTTTATGAAAACCCCGTTTCTAGCCGCATTGCCATCGTTAAACTGGTTTTGAACTACAGCTTATAGATGCAATTTAGGGTAGACAAAGTTTGACACTTTCAATAATTTTTTTTGTAACTATAGTCCCAACGCACATTGTACAATATTAACTGGGACGTAGAAATCTGTATAATATAAATAATAATTAATTAATGACCTTATATTGTTTTTTGTCATATGGCATCAAATAGAGCCATAAAGTTCAGTAGCATGCCTTTAGAAACACAGTGGTTGAGTTAGAGATACAGAAAAGATAATTATGACCATTTGTGAGTAAATTAATAAAAAATACACGGTGTTAATCTTTCAATTGATACGCTTCTCAAAATTATAGAAATATAAAAAAAAAAACAATTAGTTATGATTAATAATATTCCATCATGTTGTATAGCGATGGCTATACAGTAGAATCCCGATAGTTCGTATTGTCAAGGGACTGACAGTTCGGTACGAATTATCGGGAATACCAATTATCGGGAGTACAAAATTAAAAAACGAATTAATGCAAACATGTATGTATTAAGAAGTATGTACAATATAGTAAGGATAAAAAATATCCGATAAACACTGCTTAATACAAAACTAAACAATACATGCAATAAAAAATATGTACATACTTATGTTCTATATTAAATAAACACCAATCAAACATTAGTCCGAAAAAAATCCGTAATTTTTTTTTGACGCAATCCTTGCGGACAGGTATTGTCAATTGCTTTGTGAAGAGTATTTAGAGCAAAAAATACCTCGTCGCCAACATCTGATTTTGCTAAAAAATGGCGCACGTTGATCACGTGTTGTTTAGCAACTTTAGCAGTAATTGTTGGTACATCATCTTCATCGCCGTCTCCATCTTCACCGTCAACGTCCTCAGATAGATCTTAAATTTCTTTGTCGATTAACATCCCCACTACTGCTAGGCCATCGTCGAAATGGACGAAATCTTCGAATGCTGTGTGATTTTCATTATTCTGTGGAAGGCGATCGCATTCCAAAAGATATTCAACATCTTGTTCTGCATCTTCTGTAAACGGAGGTTCCGCTTCGGTAAACCACAGGCACGAAAACAGTTTCTTATTGTGCTCTCGCTAACGTTTTGCCATGCCTTGTCAGCTATGTTCATAGCTGAAAATGAAGTGATTTTATGATCTAGTCCATCCTCGATTCTGTCAAGAAGTTGCAACACTGCTTCCCTGTGGTAAAACGTTTTGAATGCTTTAATTACGCCCTGGTCCAGAGGTTGCAACTTGTATTGGAGGGCGAAAACACATCAACATTGCTGAGAGATGGGATAGAATTGTGGGCCGAGCAATTATCGATGAAAATTAAAATTTTTCGCTGCCTTTTTTCCATATCTGCATTTACTGATTGTATCCGTTCGTTAAACAATTCGCCTGTCATCCATGCTTTTTTGTTTGCACGATAGGCCATTGGAAATGATTTTATATTTTAAAACACCTTGGTTTGGCCGACTTACCTATCATGAGCGGTTTTAATTTCTCCGAACCATGGATGTTGGCTGCCAACATTATGGGTACACGTTCTTTACTGTTTTTTCCGGCATGGAACTTTTCTTCCTTGAAACACATCAGGGAGACATTTATAGAACAGGCCCGTTTCGTTGGCATTTAATATGTTCTTAGGCTCATAAGGTTCAATTAGTTTTCTTTTTTCATCCTTCCACTCAGATCAAACGTTATCCGACACACTTGCACTTTTCCCAATAAGCTTCTTAAATTTAATGTATTTTTTTGAATCTATCGAACCATCCATCACTTGCACGAAAGTCTTCAATTCCCATATGTTTTGCAAAAACTAGCACTTTTTCCCTATAAAATATTTCTTTCAACTGATACATTTGAATTCCTTGCTTGCGTGAAAAACTTTTACAAGTTCTCTTCAAGTTTTGATTAATCACAAGTCTTGAAGCGTTTTGCTTTGCTGCTTGAATTCTGGGAAGTCATTTTGTCATTGTGCTTCAGGATTGATGTGATCGTGGAACGAGGGACGTTAAAACGCTTGGATACGTTGATTTGCTTAAAGCCACTAAGCCACTGGCCACGGCGTTTATGATTTGTTGTTTCTCTTTAATAGAGAGGGTAACTTTTATCGGAGGCATGGTAACGTCACAACGATAACGAAAACGAGACTGAACCGTAGAAACGAAAGAAAAGGTTAGTGCGATCCCTAAAACTTTCCCTCTTTCCTATCCTTATTTCCTTTCAGTAAAAAGAGTACGAATTACATATGGGATTTCATAGAAAACATTTATCTTGCACTCATTTTCTTCTCTGGTCCCTCACTGTCCTATTTCCAGGTTTTTTCAGCTGGAAATACGTATTATAAAACGTTTTAAGTGACCTCAAGCATAAAAATAATACGAATTACCGAGGGGACTGAAATGCATTGTTTTTATACCACTTACCGGGATTTTCTCTGGGGGCGGCAAATGTGTACGAATAATCGGGATACGAAATATTCCACTGTATTTGCCATGGTTTTCAAATGTCAAATGGGACCTGGATGTAGAAAGTTATTTTTCGAGTTTGAACTGGGGACTTACATAAACACGTAGATTTTAGTGCTACTAGTCCGGTGTTAATATGTATCTAATGCTGCTGTCTACTATAAAGTATAAACTGGAGGCAGACAACCCTTAACAAATACTGGCAACAAATATCCCAAGAGGACTTAGCTCTAAAGGCAGTAACTAGAAATCAGGAGATAAGCAAGAGTTACAGCCCCCCTCCCCGTCCTTCTAGTTGGCAAGGCAACTTTGATTTTACTGTACCGGAAACTTTTAAGGACTTAAAACACTCACTATCTTTAGAGTCAACGGCCTTTCGCAGTCACCTCTCACTTAATAGCAATAATCCCAGATGAGTGGAGTCTTAATGAACTATTTACTCAAACTAAAAGCAACTCCTCCGAGCGTGGTAGACTACATCAGAGGACCGAGTCAGTTGCCTTTAAGAGCGTCCATTACTTGGCCACGACGAGGCAGCTATCAATTACCAACTTTACCACACGTGGGCTACTACAGTAAAACCAATGTTAAATTTGAAAAAATTAACAAAAACGCTGCTGAGCTACCAATCTATGGAGTAATTACAAATAATAATGTTCATTCAAATATTGATTTGATAATTGTTTTTAGTTTGTCAATGTTTGATATACTGATTGGAACAATGTATGAACCTTTTTATTTTCATTCACAGTGCCTTCACTGAATCCCAACATTTGGCAATTGGCATGAGATAAAATCAATAAATCTATTGACACATTTTTCGATAGCTGACTGAACCTTGAATCTACTCCAGCTAGAAGTCTCAACCTTCCACTAATTTCTAAAAGACAAACAAGCCGTCTCAAACCTAACGCGAGATAAATTCCATGAAAGCCCGCTCACCTCGCTTGGATTGCCTACTAGTGATAGATTTAAATAAGATAATAGCATCTCATCGCTAATACTCACTCATGTACTGGTGGGACGTCGAAGCCTTATTCAAAAAAAGTTGAAGAAAACCCTAAAAAAACGAACCAATCGGAACAATGTTGTAAGTAACTTTGAAGTTATAATGAAAACAATTTTCGGCCTCACTGATCAGCGAGCAACTTTGGAAATTGTACAGGAAATGAACCATCGACTCCATTGGCTGGTTAAAAAGGAGTCATTGTTAACTTGTTATTATGCATGAAGTTTTTCTTCGCTCCAGTATAGACCCTAATTTTATGAGTGTTGCAGCCGTTCATATTTGTGAGGCCTTACATCTGCTTGCCTTTGTGCCCGCAATCAATATTTACCTCGGGCAATGTGTCGCCTAGTTTCCTACAATCTAATAGCAATTTGTCATTTATACATTATTTTTACTCACAGGAGACTTTGTCCAGGAATAAAGTTTTTTTATTTATGTCTATTAGTGTACTCTGTATTCTTAAGAAAGACATGTCATCCTTTAAAATAACATCAATGAGCATTAAGAAAATTAATTGGGAGTAAAACTCGGAAACGAGAACAATAAGACAGTATGTTCTTATTCTCCATTCTCTAAATTTAAATGTCTAGCATGAGTTATGTGAAATTTTATACAAATCATTTGCTACTATCGGTGAAATTGCTCAAAATTTGCCGAAACGTTGATATGTTAATGTATATGTAATTGCTGAAGAGACCCATGGTATTTAATTAAAATTTATTTAGTCAAGAGACCATTATAAATGCCTCGCTGACCATTTTATATAACAATCAATTTATAGAGGTCTAATTAAATTCTAAATACAGTTTATTTAACTTATTTGAAAATACATAAAAAGCCACTTCAGCTCTTCTATAATTTAGAAGTTAATTATGTCCTTCGGTGTCTGGTTATTTAAATAACGCTATAAAATATCTCACTATCGTATTTTTGGGTACTTAAAATCTTTTAGCTTCTCACCACTTTCTATTCACTATCCATTTACCCAGTTTTATATATGTATATGGTGTACCGGGAGGGGGTAGCGATCAGGTGATTAATGGGCCCCCGACTTATATGCACTTTTCTCCTCCTCAAGCATGAGTTTTGGTGTGATATTAGAGTGTGGTTGTCAGATTTCAGCAATTTCTAATCCACCAACAATGATAACCACCTTACCTCCTAAAACATGACTTCTACCTAATGACTACCACAGGTAGGAGCTCAATAGTGTTATTATTCTAATGTAGAATTAACTCCTATAAACAATCTAATAAGGGAAAAAATATCCGAAACCTGCCCCTAAGCTGTTAAGAATTTGAAGTTCTCCCATATTGTCCCATTTGCTAAGGGTGGTATTGCACAAATAAATTTATAGAAATTTCAAATGTGTTGAGATGCAGCAATAGGATTTGTGCAGTTAATAGGTTAATATTTTTGCTATTTAAAAGTTTTTTAATATGTAAGTATATTATATTATTATTATTTAATACATTTTGAAGGTACTGATTTATTTTATGTTGCTATTAACAGCATGAAATTAAATTTTATCTTTGATGACAGCATCTTGTCACAACTGCAGCATTTTTACACTTAAAAATATTATTGTATTTTGTGTTATGTCTATTTCTAGATTTAAATTAACGTTTTTTATCGATGTAAATAAACTATATGAGGTAATTATAAAATTGAATCTTTGATCGAATGAGGAAAATAAATAGACAAGTGATCCTCTGTTTTGATACGAGGTATCGATATTTTACAATTATGCCCTTGAGTATTGGTACTGTTAGTATAGTTCCGGTGGCAGGTATACGCCATCGACACGGCCATCTCTATAGCTAGCTAGCGGTATAAAGGGCATTTGCATGGGATTATAGGAGGCGTTAATATCCGGAAAGGATTCATCCGAGCCCACTTGTTCCATTGGCCCAGTAATTAATGCAGTAAATTCGAACGGCCCATAACTGCCTCTCCATGGGCCGATGAATATTCATCAGCTATTGGATCTTTTTACATAAGTCCAGAGGCCAAGTCTGTTAGTGCCCTAATGCCATGTAATAAACCCACGACCCTTTATAATGCAATCATCTTCTTTCTCATGAGTATGCAAATAGATTCAATCTGTATTAAATAGTTAGGCCGGTTGGGATATAACGCCCGGTTATATTGTTAATCGAAATCCAATCAGACTTTATCTCTATCAGCTGTTTTATGGAAATAACCTTTGGATTGCAATTGCTCGGAATCGAACAATGTGTCCCATGGTCTAGGTAGCTTCTTGTACCGTTTGTTGGAAGAAGCCACATTGGAGTAAGCTTCTACACCTAGTAATTTATTGCTCACTGTACCAATTGTAATGGAAACTAGATAGTAATAGTGTTTCATTTTACTGTGACTTTGTACATATTTAATAAAGAATGAAGAAATCTAATTACTAAAAGTAATACTAGCAGAAACAACCGAATATTTATCATGAATAAACAAGACATTGATAACTGAGCGTTTTGTACTTGCCGAGTGAACAGCATGAAAACAAATTTTCAAAAGGAAAAGGACTTTTTTTATTGATATTCGCCCATTTGTTAAGCCTTCTGGACTCAAAGTCATAAAATTGTCGCCACTCAAAGTAAACTAATTATCAAATATAATTTGTTTATTAAAAAAATAATCAAACTAAAAACTTAAAATCCTCCACAATGGAAACACTATTTATTTATTTTATTGAATTTTATGATTTTGTTTCGATAAGTTATAGCAAATAATTTAATAGATTTTATAAAGTAGCCGATTTGGATTTGAGAAATTAATAAGGTGACGAGTGAAATGAGGATTTTTATTCGAGATCCAGAATACACCGGAATAGGTGAAAAATCAACATTCATGGGATTCGGCAATTGTGAAAATTTATTTTCGAACTGTCAATAGTTTATTGCTATTGGGATATTTTATGGCATTTTGGTGACATATGTCAATATCACACTATTAAAGGTTGTTTAGACATTGTCTTTGTTTCATTAGATCGTACACTTCCTGTCTGAAATCATTACTTCAAATATTCAAAATGACCACCATTAAATGAAAACTTCCAAATAATCTACAGGGAATGGTGATTAAAAAATATTTCTTTTGAGGTAATATTCAATAGGTAAATAAACAGGGTCAAATAGTCAGTGGGGATCATACAGCTTGAAGACTAGTTTTATTTTATTCACTAGACTAGTTTCTAGGAGGTGCACTTGATCAGCCAACTGACGAAATACTTGAGAGTGAAGTTGTACTTTCCTCTTAGGGTAGGGACTTGGCCACCCCTAAAGCCCTAGGGGAGTCAATAGCGCTAAGTTGAGGGCACCTTATGTGCTTTGCGGATGGCTAACTTCTTGTAAATCTAGCGCTGCTGCTTTTAAAGAACACCCAAACCCGTATCTTCCCCTTATGTAGTCTTATCGTAAGCCAAGAAAAGTGTTATTTTCTGACAACTATTCAGTACACATAATTAGAATCTAGGATTTTTATGCGGTAAAATACTGCAAGACAATGTGGTGAAACAGTGCTCTAAATATGCAATAAGTTATTCAAATATGCCAATGAGTAGAAAAAAAATCCATAGCAAGTTCGGAAATACGAAAGAAATTGGAGTAGGAGATTCGAAAACGAAACTGAAATTATTTCAAGCTATGTATTCCCTCCGCCAACCTAAGAATATGGAATAATACAAATATAGGACAAAAACAGTCAATAAACTACAATACTGAAAGGATCTATAAGTGTTAACGAACAACACCTTTTTTTATTATAAAAATCATTGAAATATGCTATTTATAGATGCATTGTTTAATGCATGTATTGAAAAAAAAACATCTATAAAATAAAATTAGGTTAGGTTTCATTATAAGTAGAATTTTTGTTAATTTAAAAGAATATGCTTAAAATGAATATGAAAACATATAAACGAAACCCGGGCTCTGTTCATAACAGATATTACGGTTGTTTGAAAGACCGAACAATTGGTAATAGTCTGTCAAATAGAG
Source organism: Acanthosoma haemorrhoidale (assembly GCA_930367205.1). Classification (NCBI taxonomy): domain Eukaryota; kingdom Metazoa; phylum Arthropoda; class Insecta; order Hemiptera; family Acanthosomatidae; genus Acanthosoma; species Acanthosoma haemorrhoidale. The sequence goes on from OV884014.1 coordinate 39,682,645, forward strand.
TCCAAACATTTGTGTTACATGTGATTTGTCAATAAATACTTAGAAGTCGATTATTTATTATTATTACATAGACTGTAAATAAATAATATATCATATATAGCGGTGTGCTGAAGCATTTTCCTCATTCACATGCGTATTATTTCACATGAGCAGCTACCTACGAACGATGAATTCACTTCATATTTAGGGATCGGCTGTTTAAATAATGAAACAGTTTCACTTACCGCCCTACGGCATGACAGCTATTCCATCTACCTTAAAGTTACTCAGAATTTAAATTACATTTAAAATGAGGAAAGTATGCCACTAGTTTTCAAACTGATCAGGTAGAAATAAAAAAAAAAGTTTTTTTTTAAGGCAGAAAGAAATTGTTTAGAAACGAAGTTTTGAAGTAGCTTTAGATGTTTTTTTAAACATTGAATACTTGGGAATATTGCATTCGTAAAAACAGGAGAAGTGGTTTAAGCAGAAAAATAGCCTTACTTGATAGATGCCTGTTTTGTTGCCGCCCGGTGCTATCGTGAAAAAAAATATAGGCACATGAATTTCCTATGATAAGCAATGTTTTTGGCTGTTTTTCTAATATGTTGATTAGTTATGCACAGGCTCCCCAACGGATTTTTTCTCCGACGATCTGATTCTGGCTGGGTCCATTTAGAATCCTGAGGATAGATAAATAGCTACTTGAATAAATAATAAAACTATTATAGTTGGGGACTATAAAAACTGAGCATTATTGGGCGATCTTTAAACAATGATCTGAGAGTCCTTACGAGTTTCTTAAGTACATACATGGTTGTGAAAACTCTCCGTGGTATTTCATACTATGTATTATGTAAGTTATTTCATCTAAATGTTTGTAATAAATAAATTGGTTAAATAAGTGGTTAAGATGTTTTATTGAATATTAATCTGAAATAAAATTAAAAAAAAAAACTATGATGAAGCTGTTGGGATCAAGAAGTATCTGGCACAGCTGGGTCTAATTTGGTGCTATCGGTAGGGAATTGGAGGCTAGACAAAGGAGGTGCCCGACCGTTAACACATTTGCCCCTCCAATGGCTGCCTGATAGTCTGTTAGCCATTTTGTGTTGCCAGGACTTGTTAGTCGGATTTACACCGCAGCTATAGTAAAATAGTAAATAATAATTCCAGGATATCTACGAGGCCATAGTTAGCAGACGGTAGATCGCATGAACATAACACTTGAAACTAAAATGTAAATATCCACTTATTAATGTACACGAGTGATAAAAAACAACAACTGAACTTTATGCTAAGTTATTGTTGGTTCTCTTGAAATTTTCAAGCCTTCTTTTAGTATGTTATAAATAAAGCCAATACCAGTCGGGAGATGGAAGTACTCCTGAGTGAATTTGTTATTATTCTTAGAAATGTATTCTGTATACTTTCCAGTTTGAGGGAGTTACTAGTATAGGTAATATGCATTAGGAAAAATAGTTATAAAAATAGCAAAAGCTAAATAAAAATATCGCAAAGGTGATTATAACTATAACACGTATTGCTTATTTGAATTGAAGATATCTGCCAGTCCCTGAATCCTTTTGAGCTCTATTCAATTGAATGCAGGAGAGCTTAAATCAAATTATCTCCTTTGTCCCATTTGCTGGTAGAGTTAGAAATGAACAAAGGGACCCTTGCATTTGTTCCTAACTTCATTTCTGTTCTCAGTTTTATTTTTCATATTCTCACAAATATGTAACAGCTCAGAGAGACCGTGTGTATTCTAATTATCTGTCGAATAAGTTTCACTATTTATTTTTCAATTTAAAAACATCTTATTGTACAATGGATGTTAAAAAAGAAAATTTTTTATTCAGAATTAATCAATTGATTGTTAGCGTCCAGAGGACAAATTCATGTCTTTTATAGTCCTCCTAGACTATTGAAATGAACTGCTGATACTTGGGTTAGATTCCCGGTTTCACCAAGGAATTATTCTTTGGTAAATAGGCTGGTCGGGGTTCATTCAGCCTCTAGAGGATAAATGACTTAAGTACTTTAATAGGTAAGTAGTGAATCACAAGTTTAGAAAAAAAAAAAGAAAATGGCAACTACGGCCAGGCATCTCAGTTCCACCTATCAACCTTTGTCAGTCATATCTTTTATTTTTAGATTCGGTTGGTGCTCGTGTTTTTGAACGAACGTGCAACAATATCGTATCGAAGCTAAATAATAACAAACCCCCCCAAAACCGAGTACTTTTGGCCACTAACACTGCCATTCCATCTGGAGGGATTAAGTAAACGAAAATAGTTATGGAAAAACTTCCAAGTATTATGTAAGTAAATGTTTGTATAAGCATGAAACCCTTAAAAGTAAATCATGGCATTCCATCAAAAGTAATTAATGAGAAAAAAAGTTATTCAATTCATCAAGTAATGACATTTAATAAAATACGTTTTGAGACAAATCACAGAATCATTTTAAACACGACTGTCCCCGATCAGAGACTTCTGTTATCTTCATTCCTTATTTGAGGCTTGGAAAATTTTCATAAGAAATAAGTAATATTTCAAAATTTATATGTCGATTTCGGTTCTTGTTGTTAATGTTACTTTTAAAATCGTATAAGTTATCATCGTATAACCTTTTTGGTTTAGTGAACAGGCAGACCGTCAACAAAAAATATAAGAATGTTTAAATGAAAAGTGATGTTATCCCAGCCCTAGATGTAAGAAAAAAAAGTCTTTAGGTTTTATCGACATTGTAAGTATCACTTGCGTCAGAGCGGACACAGTTGGCTTTATGATTTTCCTCCAGGTGCTAGAGAGAATCAAACAGCCCGTGGAAACTCTCAGAAAACAAAAAAAAAGATATTTATTGATTATCAAATATCCCATTTCTGATTTTGACCCCGCTCCTATCTTCTAGAACACACAGATCAACTTCCCGGATTCCTCCGCACCTAAACATATTTCCTATTAGTTACAGCCAGTTTTTGAGTCGTAATTTATAAGGGTTTGGGAATCCCATTTGGCTGAGTAATTTATTTAAAATATCATAAGTTGAATATTCAATATGCTGAATACTTCATTATTATAGAATCACCAGAATCTGCGTTGAGTTAATACCTTAAATCTTAAAGCCAACTGTGTCCACCCTGACGCGAGTGTGAGTTCATCCGCGGAGACACTTAAGGTTTTTGACTCGTTGCAGCACCTAACCAACCCAGTGCTTAGCACTATGACCCCACCACCCCTCCCGCATCGATGGCAACCGACTGTCGGGGAAAAATCAGGTTAAGAATTAGAATGTAAGCTAGTTTTAAGTTTGATCAAAAAGGTCACCCCACCACCTTTATTAGTCAGTTCAGTCTAGTCACGTATAATGTATACCATTATATATTACTTGCTTATTCATTATATAATCTTTATACACAAAAATAATTTGTGATAGATTCGCCTGAGGATCTATAATTTTATATAACTCTCTGTAAATTGAAAGGGGCTATGAAAAAAAAAAAAGTGACGACCCGATCATATATATATATGAGAGAGGTCTTACATTTTAAAATTATAATACAACAACAGTGCTTTCTGATTTCCTATATCTCATTTAATTTTTTGAATATCAGATCAATACGGAAATAATAAAACTTCGTTCTGTGTTATAAGTAACTTAGTTTAAAAAAGGGATCTTACGTATATTTAGCTAGGCCCGAAAATTGGGTTTGAAAGGCAGTGTCATTTAGTGAGTTTCGAAAACTGCTGTGAGACATGTGGGAATGTTGTCCCATCGTATTGGTCGTGTAATTCAAGAATTTAATAATCAATTTATTTTATATTCGATTGATCAAAATTAATAATACACGCTTGATATCTATGGACTAACGTGCAATATTCTATCGCCGCATTTTCTCGGAAGTTTCTGTGTTTAACAGTTCAATGTGCTCGTCTCTGCACAGTTAAATTTATTGTTAACACCACAACTAGTGTTAACACATATTTTTCAGAATATTCTTTAGTTTGAGGTACCAGTTCATGAATTACTTAACATAGTTCGTAAAAAAGAACTAAAAGATTGGTTAAAATATATTTTCTGAAATTCTCAATAATTTAAACTATAAATTGCAATGTTAAAGCGGTTTGTGATCTGCCGAGACTGCTATTATTTTCTTCTTTCTACACTGTTTATGTTTATTTTCGTTAATTTTGTTTTTGTTATAGCATATAATATTGCATTCACCCGTAAACTGCGGTAAATACCGGTGTTGATACATTTAAAAACACTTATGAAATACCTCACCTTCATAAACGGTTGCTCTGAGAAGGGGGGCTGTGAAAATCCCATTCATAGAAGAGCCAAATTGAGTTTTTCCAAGGTCCGTTGCTGAGCAGACAAATGGCCTTTGTTCGCCATCGCCGTCGCCTCTGTCCTTTCTTAGCCCACTTTCATTAATTTCTCCAACAGAACGGAAGAATAAAAGTGGAATAAAAGAATGAGATGAATAGAGAGAAGAGAATCCAATTGGGCTCTGTTATTGAGTCAATAGAGCTCAAGTTATTATCACTCTCCTTGCTATTACCTTCAATTACCCAAGTCTTCGTATATTTTCTTCTTTGGATTTTTTTTAATTTCTGGATAGATCGATAGGAAAAAAATTCTTTATCCTGGGATTACATCACTTACGAATAGCAACAAACTACAATTAAACGAAACCAACACTGGGTAAAACAGTAGATCACAAATAATAGTAATTATAATACATAAATAAAAGGTTATAAAAAAGTTAGGAAATATCATTAAAGAATTTGTTTACTTAAGTGCACAATTAAGTGGGTACTCCTTTACATAATTACAGATATGGATTTATCAGCCTAAATGTGATAAATGATAATCCTATATAGTTTGTTTGATTTTACGACCCAGTCGTGTATATATTTAAAAAAAATAATAACGGAATAATTGGAATAGATAGATTTTTAGGTTAGCAAGCGCCTGTCAAAATCTGGATGGTATTGAGAGGTATTTAAAAAGTATTGTAATGATGAAGAACCTGTTAAAAGGGAACATGTGCCTACATTTCAAAACCCATTTATTCGTAAAAAACAAAACACTGCCCGAAATGCATCCCCTGATGATCCTTCGACTAAGCGCTGCTTGAAATGGCTTTTAATTCGTAATTTACAGTTAATAATCCCGTTTATTCTCATCGAGTATTCCGTTGTTGGCTTCTCTGGCTTAAAGCCATCAGTCCATGTTTTTTATGGCTCTTGCCTTTAGTTTTCGAATTACAGGCAGTTAGATTTGATTGGCTCTTCTCAGTACACAGCGTGTGCTAGTACGTTAAAACGAGTGCTTTTCCATCGTTAAAATAAACAACTTGTACAAATTAATGGTAGTGAAAAGAAAATCGACAAAGATGAAGAATGCTAGTATCTTATGATTTGTGAAATGGAGGCAAAATGCTGTCAATGGTTCGCAAAGATCTAACTGAACAGGTTTTTTTTTTTTTTACAATTGTAAAGCACTGACAAAGAAAATATATCATTCATTATTAAACGCTTAATACAAACAGCTTATTGATTTTACTTCCATTTCAGATTTTTTAATGCTTAAATTTAGTATCTCATGTTTCCTAAACTTTAATTCATCAATTTGATTTTATTATTCGTTATTTGACTTTTTCGTAAATTCTGTTAGTGACCTAAGTAATGAAGATAAGGTCCCTAGACATTAATAATTAACAGCACTGTACTGCAATATCATCCTATGGAAGGGTGGAGAGGACTATCCAATATTGAGGATTAACTGCTCTGAATATATTATGTACTTTAAACCAATATGTAGTAAATTTATTATACCCCACATACGTGACAAGATATTAATGAATTTCCGAGTTCTAACGACCACCAAGTAGATTCCTGGTTAAAGAAATCATTAATTATAACCCTTTCAGGTTCTGAATTAAACCGTAGATAAGACAAAAGTGGTTACAATCAGTTTATGAAATCCTTTTAAGAATGGCATTCCATTGACATTGCAGCATACCACTTATTATCGGGCCAAGAAAAATACAATTTAAATAAAGATAAAAGTATTTAAACATTATATCATAATGAAATAAAGAATGAAACTAAATCCGCAATAACTTGAAATAACTACGTCAAAACAGATACACAATGACTATGTTCACTCACTATTGAAAACACAATTAATAATGAAAAGTACGTGCAGATTTGACAAGATTTAGTGTGAACAAAACGACATACAGACGGTTATGTCATTAATAATAAAAAAAAGTAGAGCCTCGTCCTTTTGGACCAACAATAAACGCTGCGATAAAAACTCTTCCTTGACATTTGATGTGACCACTATTATTCATCACGTTTGTAAAAGTACGCTACCTGCTTAGATGCTAATATGTGAAACCAGGACAGATGTACAATGAACATAATTCTGTTTAACCAACAGAACGGGAATGTTGAGCATTAAGTTGCTAATATCAATATTGGTTTATGACAAGGCCTTCAATAAGGGAGTTATTACATAGCGAGCCCACCAAAGGCCACTAAGGGTTCGCTATTAAACAGCTTTCCACTTTGGGCGATAGTTTCTTCCGAGGGACCCATTCACGCAAAGACATTTGCACATTGGGTTGCGCAGACAAATCTAAACAGATGTGAAGAGAAAAAATCATAATTACTAAGCTCTGAGGGAGAGGCTGTACTTTCAAAAACATTCTTTTTGTATTTCTTGAAATTTTTCAATGTGAGTGGTATCTTCTTAGTTCGATTAACTCGGATTTTTGCTACAGGTTGTCCTGTATTCCTCCTACATTTCAAAGAGTTTCTCTTAACGGTGGACTAACGTGTAGGAAAATCAGAATATCCTTAAAGGGAATCTATTAGAGGTACTTTGTGTCTTCCGGTATGTTTGTCCAACGACATCAGTGTACAAAAGTTACAGATGTTTTGAAATTGTATAAGGATATTCAAATACATCTCGAGAAATATAGTGATTAGGAATTATAAGATGCCTCAGAAGCCAAAAGAAAGGAAGAACTTATAAGGGGTAGAAAACGCAAAGAAGAATGGGAAGCACTATGCTTAAATCGTCCATCGCCCACATCCATGATCCGCAATACTGAGGATTAGCCATACTGAGGATTAGCCATACTGAGGATTAGCTATACTGAGGGTTAGCCATACTGAGGATTAGCCATACTGAGGGTTAGCCATACTGAGGGTTAGCCATACTGAGGGTTAGCCATACTGAGGATTAGCCATACAAAACTGACTGGCTCTCGTTTTAGGACTCTGCTTGCATGAGAATCGTATGACAGCTCCCTACTTACAGTTCTAAATTCGTTCACCTTCACAAAATATATAAAGGAACGGAGGAATAACAAAACTTTATCCCCATTTAATCAAGCTACGAACACTATCTAGTAGCTAAAACGATCAAGATAATAAACGATTCATAATCCCAAGAATCGCAGTAATTTTTAGCTCGTTACCTATCATTTGTAAATTACACATTAATGTGTATTTTTGTTCGTGATTTTACCTTTATACCTTTTTTATTACCTTCATTACCATTTATTAGCTGATATTTAAAAAAATTTACCACTTTGTAGCGATATTGTTTAGCCTTTGCGAATTATTAGTTACTGAAGTCCCCTATGCGTTATATAAACTGAATTTGTGGCTGTACACTTAAAAGTACCATTGATAATTAATTGGTTAGAATATAGTTAAGGGTGGTAAATGAACAGGCTGCCGCGTGAAGAGGATTGTTCGCACATTGCCCCTTGGGTGGTTTCATGGATCAAAAACCTTATCCGGGAGTTACCCGGCTTAACCTTTAAATATAATTTAGCGTCGAGTGAGCTGAGATCATTATTAACAGCTTTGGGATTAGTCCCTTATTGAAAGGCCCTTGGCCCTCTTTGTGTGATAGGGATTTATGCCAGGTCGCAGGCAAATATATTATCTGGCCGGCGTAATATCACTCTTTTTTTTATAATTTGAAATTTTTTATACTCAGCTAATGAATAATACTTATCACCACAAATCTATGAGCATAGTCCGTAAATTGGTAAGCTCTTTAATTAATGCTAAAATAATAAAGATTGACGTTGAAATAAGCTTTTGAAAGCTTCCTTAACGTCATGGATTTTCTGGAAATGTTTTTGTAATGATGGTAGTTCGGAAAAGTTAATTCTTTCAATGAGCCGCCTAAAAAATGTTAAAGTGTACACTCTGTTATAATTATTCCTTCTTCGTACTATGGATAAAAATAAACTTTTAGAGTACCCTATTCAGTTACACATTGTTTTTGTGTTGAAAAAAAATGACCGTTTTATAATAAAATGTTTAGTATAATAAAGCTTCGTTTAAAGTTTATTTTTAATAGATTATGTGTTAGTTACCAATAATACCGTGCGATTTCTCAAAAACATTCTTCTTGTAAAGAAAGCCTTAGTTTAATTATAAGACTTCTGCTGCCAGCTCTATGGAAGATCTACCACCACTTGCCAGCACTTCAAAAGAAGAAACTGTAGCAGAATCTCCATTCTTCACACCGAATAGCTTCGAGGTACTGAGAAATAGTCAACCTGACGACATGGAAGTTATTCAAACACCAACACAGCCCAAGCCGCCTGCTATATTCGTAAGGAATATTAGCAATTTCAAACTATTGTGCTCACAAATGAGCAAAGTTGTAGGTACCGGAAAATATACGTGCCTCAATCGCTCTCGGGATACAAAAATTTCCCCAGACACTCCGGATACTTATCGAGCGATCATTAAGTATTTGGAAGAAACCAATGCAGACTTCCATACATACCAGTTGAAACAAGAACGATCGCTTCGAGTAGTGATAAGAAATCTGCACCCGACCACACCAGCTGATGAAATTGAAGACGAACTATCAGCTCTGGGGTTCAAAGTTCGGCAAATAACCAACGTTTTACGTGAGGACAGACAACAAAACGAATCCACCAAAACGGCATTACCGTTATTTTTTGTAGATCTCGAGCGGACACCTGGCGTGGAGAAAATTTATGAATTAACAACCCTGTATTACACAAGAATACAGGTCGAAAAACCTTACCCCAATAGAGACATCGTCCAATGCCATAATTGCCAAGCATATGGACACACAAAATCGTATTGCCACCACCCTCCTAGGTGTGTAAAGTGTAGTGGGCAGCACAAAAGCGAATTGTGCAAAAAGCCCCTAAAATCGCCTGCTGTATGCGTGCTCTGCCAGCAAGACCATCCGGCCAACTACAAGGGCTGTGAGGCCTATAGAATCCTCAAGTCCAGGAGCGAGCAACGTCGCCGGCCGGAAGAAGAGAAGCCAGTAAGAGGTAGCTCAAGAAGCGCCCCCACCAGAAATTTGAGGCCTTCTGTCTCTTTTGCTGATGCCGTTCGGAACAGAGAGCAGTCACAGGCACTGCCCACTTCTCGTCCGCAAGTATCTCTTCCCCAGCATTCCGCTCATCCCGCCAACCAGCAAACCCAATCCCATCCTCAACCACACATCTCGCATATTCCTTCACCACCAAGCTCTTCAGATCTCACTAGCCTATTAACATCATTCCTTACAGAATTCAGAACCCTAATTACCCCTCTCATTTCCCTTCTTACAAATCTTGTCTCCTACCTTATCCCCGTTAAACAAAATCCATAAGTGGATCCTTCTGACTCCTTATCCATTCTCCTTTGGAATGCGAATGGTGTTCGCACCCACACTAACGAACTGACAGCACTACTCCATGACAAGAAGATCGACGTAGCTCTTATTACTGAAACAAGACTTACGAGCAAACGACCATTTACCGTTCGACAGTACCAGACTTATCGTACTGATCACCCAGATGGAACAGCTCATGCAGGTACCGCTGTCATTGTCCATAACTCCATATCCCACCACATAGTTCCTTTGGTATCACATGATTTCCTTCAATCCACTGCAGTGTCAATCACCACCTTCACTTTTCCTCTTACACTTGCATCAACGTACTGCCCTCCCAATAAATCCATTTCCGACTCCCAATTCATCTCCTTTCTAGACTCCATCGGACATCGTTTCCTTGTGGGTGGGGACTTTAATGCGAAGCACCAACACTGGGGGTCAAGATCCACAAATACACGAGGACGTGCTTTGCTGTCTGCACTCACACGGAAACATTGCTCCACTATCACTCCTGACACAGCCACCTATTGGCCATCAGATCCCAACCGAAATCCTGATCTCCTTGACTTCTTTTTTTACAATAGTTTAGGAACACTAAACTATTCACTCAAGCGCCTCGATGACCTTTCCTCCGATCATAGCCCTTTATTATTAACCATTTCCTTAAGACCAATTCACAAACTGCCTCCTCCTTCATTTATTAGGGGCCCAGTTGACTGGGACCACTTCCGTCAGCTTCTTACAGAGTCCGTAAACCTCAAATTATCCCTGAAAACATCCCAAGACCTAGACGATGCAGTGCATTCTTTCACTACTCTGGTCCAGAGGTCGGCTTGGGAGGCATCGTCACCCCATCGTCACACAAAAATCCACAATCATAATCGTTTACCTCAGCATCTCAAAGATCTAATCCAATCCAAACGCCGCTCTAGAACAGTGTGGCAAAGATCCCGGCATCCTATTGATCGTCGCACGTACAATCAGTACTGCCGATTGGTAAAGCGGCGATTGGCATCCTTCCGTTCCGATTCTTTCAATTCCTACCTCTCCTCTCTGTCCACCAGGGATAACTCCTTGTGGAACGTAACCAAAAAAATCCTAAAGTATCAACCTGTTTCACACCCACTCCGTCGTGATGATGGGTCCTGGGCGGCTTCGGATGGGGATAGGTCGGAGGAATTTGCTCTGCATCTTACCCATACTTTCACACCTCACCTTTCTCATCAAAGCCATACTCACAGCACAACTGTGGAAGATTTCCTCACTTCACCTATTCCTCTCTCTCTTCCACCAAAAGCCGTTAACCCCTCTGAGGTTAAATACCTTCTGAAAAACTTACCTTACCGAAAATCCCCTGGATATGATCTCCTTACTCCTCAAATTCTCAAACAACTTCCTCCTAAAGCCATAATCTTCCTAACCTACATATATAATTGCATAATCCGAACGACGCACTTTCCTCTCCTCTGGAAACACTCCATTATTGTCCTATTCGCCAAACCCGGTAAACCACCCAATGACGCCTCATCTTATCGTCCAATTAGCCTACTCCCTATCCTCTCAAAAATATTTGAGAAACTCCTACTAAAACGTCTACTTCCCATTGTTGAATCCAAAAACCTTTTTCCCACACACCAGTTTGGCTTCCGCCAACGACATTCCACTGCTCAACAAGGCCTTCGCGTTGTTGATCACATCTCCTCAGCCCTTGAAACCAAACAGTATTGCACTGCTGCCTTTCTCGATATAGCTCAAGCTTTTGACAGGGTTTGGCATGCAGGTTTGCTCTACAAGCTCAAAAGATATTTACCACAGACCCTTTTCCTAATCCTACAGTCCTACCTTTCAAACCGCTTCTTCCAAGTCCGCTGTGGTTTAGAATACTCTAACTACTATCCCATAAGTGCAGGAGTTCCACAGGGCAGTGTCCTGGGCCCCATCCTCTATAACCTATACACCGCTGATGTCCCCTCTACTCCCAATACCTTCTTGGCCACATTTGCAGATGACACTGCAGTCTTGTCATCCCATCCAGACCCCGACATAGCATCCCATAACCTTCAAAAACACCTTGATGAGATCGAGTATTGGTGCAATCAATGGCGGATCAAAGTTAATGAAGCAAAATGCTCCCACATTACCTTCACCCTTTGTCGCAAGTCTGGTCCACTAGTTTATTTTAATTCTATTCCTCTCCCTGTATCCGAGACAGTACGGTACTTAGGCTTCCATCTTGACAAACGACTGACCTGGAACCCACATACGAGACTAAAAAGACAAGAACTAAACAGACGCTTTGGACAACTGTACAGACTACTTCAAAGGACATCCCATCTCTCAATAGAAAATAAACTACTAATCTACAAAGTTATACTTAAACCAATCTGGACATACGGAATAGAGCTATGGGGGACAGCAAAAAAGTCTAACATCAAGCGTATCCAATCCTTTCAATCAAAAGTCCTGAGAACAATAGTAAATGCCCCTTATTATGTCAGCAACAAAACCCTTCATAACGACCTTAATATACCCTACATTCTAGAACTCATCCCTTCCAAGTTTACGAAATTCCACAGTAGCCTTTCCAACCACCCTAATCCTGTAGCACAGTCAATGCACTGCGCCACTCATCCCTATAATCCTCCTCGGAGACTGAAACGGCAGTGGCCTCGTGACCTGCTATAAACGCGTGACAGCGGGAGTCCTGGCAATGGCCAGTCTCTCCAATCATGTCCTGAGCGTCTGTGGCTCTCGCGCTCTTGGTCAGCATCCACTGGCTAGTATCCGGTGACGCGGCTGACGGAGGAGCGTGGGGGACTTCTCAAGACTCCGCTTTCTCTTTGCGGTGGATTTGGGGGGTCTCTGGGCTGTCTGTAAATATTGTATGAATGAGCGAGTGAATGATGAACTGTAAATATTGTATGAATGAGAGCATATATCTTAATTACTTATTGCCTTATAAAGGCAGATTGTAAATATTGCACAATAAAGGAATTAATAATAAAAAATTATAAGACTTTTGAAAAAATCCAGACATATTCAGATCTATACTATGCTACGTCTCTCATAAATCATGATTTAATGGAGAGATCGACCTAAAGTTTACGTTAAAAAAAATAAATCAAGAAAAAATTTTTATTCATATAATGGAATATTGTACTAATAATTGTCCCAGATTAAAGCAATCAATATTTTTTTCTGGCCCTTCCAGGAGAAACGCGCGCTTACATATTAAGTAATTGTCGACCTGATTTATCGAAAAAATTTCATTGAAATATGTGATGGAGACGGAGTGAATTCCCTTGTAGATTAGAGAATCGAGTTGCTGAAGCTGTAACAATAAAACTGGCAATAGCTTAGAAAAACAGAGAACACCATCATTGAGGAATATATGACTTGGGTATGAATGAACCTGGCTTTAACAATATGAGGATGTCCTCTTCATTCAAGTCAGACATGCCATTTATATTTATTTATCATAATAACACAATTGCACATTCGCTAGTTGTGACTCCAGTCGCAGTTTATTAAATAATTTAGTTAATAAATAAATAAAAATAACCGTAGTACGTCTAAGGGTTAGACTATTTTTGTCCATACCAAATTAAAAAAAAAAAAAACCGGTAGTTATGAACTGTCACTTTTAACGTATTAAATCGGAAACTTACAAGTTCATGAAATTCCATAGTAACCTATCAAACCACCCTTATCCCCTAGTACAGCCATTACACTGTACCACTTATCCCTATAATCCTCCTCGGAGACTAAAACGACAGTGGTCGTGACCTGCTATAAATGCGTAACAGTGGGAGTCCTGACAATGACCAGTATCTCTAATCATGTCCTGAGTGTTTGTGGCTCTCGCGCTCTTGGCCAGCCTCTGCTGGCTCTTCTCCAGTGATGCCTACTCACTTATTTATAGCAGGTCACGAGGCCACTGCCGTTTTAGCCTCCGAGGAGGATCATAGGGATGAGTGGTGCAGTGCAATTACTGTGCTAAGGAATTAGGGTGGTTGGATAGGTTACTATGGAATTTTATGAACTTGGAAGGGATGAGTTCTAGAATGTAGTGTATATTCAGATCATTATAAAAGGCTTTGTTGCTGACGTAATAAGGGGCATTTACTATTGTTCTCAGGACTTTTGATTGAAAGGATTGGATGTGCTTGATGTTTGACTTTTTTGCTGTCCCCTATAGCTCTATTCCATGTCCAGATTGGCTACGTGAATAAGTGAGATAGTGATAATACGTTACGACCAACCGCGTTGTGTGATAAAATTTAAACCACCCGCTGAATCAACGTTTTCGGGTAGTATTGCAAAAAACTCAAAAAAATTGGAAGCAGAAATTGGGATACTACCTTTTAGCAATTAAAAAGGATAAAACAGCAGATAAAGTTAAAAAAGCAATTTTACTCAACTTGATTGGCGATGAAGGTTTGCCTATTTTTAATACGTTTGGACTATCTACTGAAACGTCGACATATGACGCTGTAATTGCTAAATATAAAAACTACTGCAAAGAAAAGAAGAATGTGTTGTTTGAGCGGCATACATTTTTTAAAACATTGAGAATTGATGGCCAGACTATTGACAATTATGTGACAGTGCTTCGCACTATTAGAGCAAGCTGTGAATTCGGTGATCAGTTAGAATCTTTAATTAGGGATCAAATTGTGTTACTACATCTCCAATCATGTCCTGAGCGTATGTGGCTCTCGCACTCTTCATTCTTAATAAAGTTATTTTTATAGATTCGGAAAACCAGTTCATAGGTAATTAAGTGTTATCCTACCATAAAATACTTGCTTTCTATGTGAGTGAGTGAGTACATTAAAAGTGTCTAATGATGTGAAGTTTCTAGTGGTACAGTGAGCTTATTATGTTCCGCTGCAGTTATAAGCAATGTGCGGTCCTAGTGGCTTTTAGAATAAGGATGAGCTGCTATTCGTGAAACTGTTCTGCTATCCACTGTTCTATTCAACAGTGTGACCAACGGAACTTGTGCCAACAACTGAACCACTTAATATGCTCTAAGCCTTTGAAGATTGTTTACATTCAACCGCCATCTTGATTAAAGCAGCTGAACATATATATACTTTTTAAGTTGCCACTTTTCACAACTTCTTGCATAAATGTGTGTAATGAACAGATTTTTTTGCAGGTGTTATGGTTTTTATGAGATTATGTTGACATATTTCGTAATAAAATTTATTCATCCTGTCAGTTCACTTGACTTATTATTTTTAAATTGATGGTTAATAAACTGGGTTTAATAGTAAACCATTATTCAAAAAGCAAGTTGGTAATGAGCTGTAGAATTTGGTAGCACTGGGTAGTAGGTCGGGGTGGGGATAGCAGGTGAAACAGTTTAAGAATTAACAGTTTATCCAGGGGATAAAACATCTTAGTATCTAATTTTCTCAAAATTATTCCTAAATATACTTTTTATTCTAATCCAGAAACATACCTATTATTTGCAAGATAGTATAGTTTAAATATCCTTTCTTGAAAAAACCAGTTACAATCGAGTTTTAATCCAGAAACTCGTGTAATTTCTTTACCTTTATTATCTCGTTCAAATTAATTTTTTTTGTAAGTATAAATAATTGAGGTGGAAGTTACTAATTAATAAGATTACATTAGGTAAGTATTGCACTACACATCATATTCAATTTCATTTCTTGTTCCTTATTGAAAGATAGGTGAATATGGACGCTAGCGAAAATCAATCAAGAACAAATTGATACGTTAAACTGTTCTACTAGGAGCACCGTGAGAAGTAATACATTTTCTTTGATGTATTTACATCTACCAGGTGGGATAAATCCCACTTTATCGCTTCCCGTCTGTTAACATTTTATAGCACACGCATTTTTATTGGTCGTCGATGGCTTCACTGCAATCCCCCCACCCCCACCCCTTCATTGGCTATCTCCGGGTAATAGCCATTCTATCCGTCTATTGGACATTTTTGTTTAGCAAGGATTTTTTTTTTTTTTATTACATGATGGGCTATAGGTTATAGATTTACGTTGGACAAACCAATATATCTAAACATATATAGCAAATATATATAGAATTGAAAGCTTGTAAACATTTATTTATTGCTAGAGATATCATTCTTCGTACAGTATATCTTGGATTTTATTCAAATTTGTTTTTGTACTCATATAATAACCCACAATTGAAGAATACAATCACAACCATAACTTTTATATTGAATGAAAGTGGCATTAATGGGAAAGACGATATCCAGTGATAACTACCAATAATCGTATTTAGGATTAAATTAAATTAAAAGGTTACTTTTGGAGATCGTGAAAGCTTAGAGGCCTTGAAATACGTGGCTGTATGAGCGGCAAACATGAACGACCGGACTGTTATGTTGGCTTGGTATAACGGTGGCGCCGTCGCCTCAACGCTCCTGGCTAACCTGACAGACACTCCTATTTACCAATATTTAATTATTTAAGTTTGAAAAAAGCATATTATTATGTTAAAAAATGTTGATAACATAATTGCATTTCCTTATACAGTTAAATAAAAAAACTGATTTTATTTTCCTTACAATGTTTCCCAAATGACACTGCATTTATAATTTTTAAAATAAAACGTATTCTTTACTGTGTTTCTGATTTTTTTAAAATACTGACTAGAGATTGAGATGTCTTGGGTTTGTGTCCTTGTCCTAGTACTGTAATTTTTCTTTATAAAATAATTATTGACACAGTCTGGTTACCAAGCATAATTAATGATAGTTAACAGTAGCACTCATGTTCGACTTGGGATAGCCAGCTAAAGAGAGCTGCACTTAAGACAAGGGAGTCACTGTCACTTTACATAGAAAATATTTCATAATGATAAAACAAGTTTATTATGATAAAACTACAACCTGCCACTTTGGGCAATAAGTAATTTTGATAAATGTTTTCATTCATACCATATTTAAAATTTTCACTCACTCGCTCATTCATATACTATTTACAAACAGCCCAGAGACTTCCCAAATCCATATGGTTGTCACCTCCCTCGCGTGCGAAAGAGGAAGCGGAGTAGTTAATATATTATAGTTTTCTATTGAAAGGAGGAATAAGGTATAAAAATAAATGAGAAGCATAAATTCTAGTCCAGATTACAGATAATATAGCACACACATAAAAACTATTAACTCTCAAAATTGAAATTAAAATGCTATGTCTAGTGTACTAATCAGATACTAAAGACAAAAACAAAACTATGTAAACAAGAATTCAAATAAATTACAAAATATGACATCTATTGCACTTGGGAACAATAATTTTTTTTGTAGCATAGGTACAACAATAAATTTAGATACATTAATGTACCTGAGGTACACGACGTAAACTTACTTTGTTCAAATTGACTATTTTTTTCATTACATATTTTTAACCCTTTTTTCTTAGTTTCATTAATCCTTTTGATTTGTAATCGATAATTTAGTTCCTAATATAAAATAAAAGATTTTTATATTTTAATAAATCAATAACAATTTTGAGTTTTCCAACCTATATTTCGTTTTATTAAAACTTGTTACACGTTTTGAAACACACACTATTTTTCCTCATCAGGCTCTATATATACAAATAATCAAAACAGTATTTTAGTCTAAATAAACTTCTTTATTGTATGGTATTTTACAATTTTGTATAGCATTCATATAGTACTTACATAGCCCAGAAACCTTCCTAAAACACATGGTTGTCACTTCCCCACACTATTCCGTCCACCGCGTGACCGGATACGAGACAGTGGAGGGTGACGAAGAGCGCTCATAGGCTCAGGACAAAATTGGAGATACTGGCCATTGCCAGGACTCCCACTGTTACGTATTTATAGGTAACGAGACCACATCCGTTTCAGTCACAGAGGAGGATTATAGGGATGAGTGCTAGGATGTTACAATGACTGTGCTAGGAGATTAGGGTGGTGGGATAGGTTACTATGGAATTTCATAAACTTGGAAGGGATGTGTTCAAGAATGTGAGGTATATTAAGATCATTATGAAGGGTTTTGTTGCTGACGTAATAAGGGGCATTTACTTTTGTTCTCAGTACGTTTGATTGAAAGGATTGAATACGCTTGATGTTCGACTTTTTTGCTGTCCCCTGTAGCTCTATTCAGTATGTCTACATTGGCTTAGGTATAACTTTGTAGATTAGTCATTTATTTTCTATTGAGAGATGGGATGTCCTTTGAAGGAGTCTGTACAGTTGTCTAAAGTGTCTGTTAAGTTCTTGTCTTTTTAGCCTCATATCTGGGTTCCAGGTCAGCAGTTGGTCTAGATGGAAGTCTACGTACCGCACTAAGATACAGGGATACCGGATATAGGGAGAGCAATGTAATTAAAAAAAACTAGTGTACATGACTTGCGGCAGAGGGCGAGTGTAATGTGAAAATTTTGCTTCATTAACTTTCATCCGCCATTGGTTGCACCAATACTCGATCTCATCAAGGTGTTTTGAAGGTTATGGGATGCTATGTTGGGGTCTGAGTGGAATAGTCTAAATAAAAAAGTTTGATTTTTATATAATATAAGAGTATTCATTGCTCTTATTTCAAGGACTGTAGTCAATTTGTAGTCTCGTATTTAGAAGACTGGAATTATCCAGATTCGACTCTCAAACCCTGGCCCGCAAAATTACTGTTGCTCTGCGTAATGATAAAATAAACACAAATACGACAAAATTTCCACTAATTATTCGTAATTCAAGGCTGAAACCTAAATGCAGTTTTTTCTTTTAATCCTTTAATCACTTTTTACCATTGACAGGCGAAATCTTTAATTGCATGTTTTCCTTAATGTACTTATGATGTAATAATATTTAAGTTTTTATTATTAATTGATTTTTAATTAACAAAAGGCTGGTTACGATTTAAGCCTCCTGGAAATGGAAGTATCATTCCCCTAAAAACACGTGTTCGGTTAAATTTGATATCTAATGGCTTTATTAAACAAATAAAACATAGATAAGATATTAATTAAGGAGCTTTGTTTTCATTCCATTCTCAAATTCGTAGAGTATTTCTTAGGAAAATACATATTAGGAAAGTATGTAATCAATTCATTTATCAATGGCAAAAGAAAAAGACAGGTTCCCAGCTTTACTTATTTGGCCTCCTTTTTCCTTAGCAAGATTTTTTATTATGATATTTGTACGATGTGTGGGAAGATTTGTTCCAAGTTAAAATTCCGCTTCCTTTACCTCAAGTAGATGGTTAGGGTGACGTTATTAATATACCATTGACTCTTTCCTGTCCGTATGACAAATAGCTTTATTATGAGACCTCTAATAAATTGAATTCATCAATAAAGGCCGGCCGGATATAATTTTTTCGCCCAAAAATTAATCAGCGGTCTGACTAAATCAATCACGAGCTCCTGTTAATATTTCGGCCTGATACAGATTGATCGTATTTGTGTTCTACCTTCCGGCCTTCAGAGCAGGACACAATTTATCATCCGCCCGTCTTATTTTATTTTTTCACTTTTTTGTTAAACGGTTGTTGTTTTCGTTATTTATTTTTGGCTGTAGAGCGGGTACATATTCCATTAGATGGTATGCTTGGGAGCTCGTATGGTATTATCTTGATGTAAGCCAGTGCACCTTTTTTATTTTGTGCATTGCGAATACTTGTACAGTGTAAGGGGAGTTAAAGTCCTATTTGTTATAAACATGACTATTCTCAATATGATAGACTTATCTTCATTTATTACTATGAATGAATTTATTAATATCATTATATTCCTAACATGTAGAGTTGTATGCCTATAAAAAAAAACTGTTTAAGTTATAGTTACGTACTTCATATTAATCGGAAGGTCGAAATCAAAGGAAAAATTTTGTTAGTACCAACTGGTGAATTAATAAATTAATCATAATTTCTTGAGATAGCTACATTTTTTGCAATATAAAGAAAATAAGACCTTCGTGATAAATTTCAACATGAACAAGGGATTCATAATGTCCATGGCAGAAAAAGATACCGGGGATAATAAATGGGTTTCTGGATTTTAAGAAAAACAATCAACAAATTGATTCAGTCGATCTGAAATTTTAAAGATAACATAGTAAAATATGTTTACTTGTTTTTTACCTCCCCCTCAAGTAATAAATGTGTTACTAATTGAACAGATAACCACTTCGTACTCTCAGGCTTTGGAATAGTGTTTAAAATAGCCATGTCACGTGATATAAGAGATATTAGCAGCCGAATAGCCTCCTCTTGACATTGACATTGTTTATGCGCCTGCGCCTGGTTCAGTGTACACTAGTAGTGAATTCATGCTTTATTTAAAGAATTATTTGGCAAAGATATCAATTGATAGAGATGTAGTTGGCTGGCTGCAAACATTCAGTGATGAAGTTCTCCAAGGGACTCAATATGCGCCTAATTTTAATTGTCAGGCCCTAATGGAGTTGACACAAGACATCTTGCAACAACTTGGAAGTGAGCATTCGGAAAGTTAGTTCGTTGTACGGTTCAAAACTAAGGGTTTCAGCTATTGTATATTTCATATTTGGCTTTATCCTTCAAGTGTTTATATTAAAATTTTTAGATTAGATTAAAAAATGTTTATTTTGTAAAAGTCGAATATCAAGCGTATCCAATCCCAAAAGTCATGAGAAAAAACGTAAATGCCCCTTATTACGTCAGCAACAAAACCCTTCATAATGATCTGAATATACCTCACATTCTTGAACTCATCCCTTCCAACTTCATGAAATTCTATTGTAACCTAGCCAACCACCCTAATCTCCTAGCGCAGTTATTGCACTACACTCATCCCTATAATCCTCCTCGGAGTCTAAAACGGAGGAGTCCTGGAAATGGCCAGTTTCTCCAATCATGCCCTGAGCTTATGTAACTCTCGCGCACTTCGTCGCCCTCCACTGGCTAGTGATATGGCTGCCGGAGGAGCGTGAGGGAGTTCCCAAGACTCCGCTTCCTCTTTCGCATGCAAGGGAAGTAACAGCCATGTGGATTTGAGAGGTCTCTGGGCTGTTTGTAAATACTGTATGAGTGAGTGAGTTAATGAAAATTGTAAATATGATATGAATAAAACATTTACTTATTGCCCAATGAGGCAGATTGTAA
Organism: Acanthosoma haemorrhoidale; assembly: GCA_930367205.1. NCBI lineage: Eukaryota > Metazoa > Arthropoda > Insecta > Hemiptera > Acanthosomatidae > Acanthosoma > Acanthosoma haemorrhoidale. The sequence continues at coordinate 39,703,439 of OV884014.1, forward strand.
TTTCATCATAAAGTTGTTTTACAAATTCTTTATTAAGACAAAAAAACAAAAGTTCAAAACAAAAAAGTATGAAAATATAACATTTTCTCCTTTTTGTCATTTCTCTGTTGATTAAGTTCTCTTAAGTGTTGATTTATTCCAACTATTATACATTAAATACAGTTGCTTATTTATTGTTTCATCAGCTATTTTAGTATTTTGACTATTCTCACCATTTATTAATTTATACGTTTTTTTAAATAAATTGTTTATTCACTTTCTTCAGTTTTGACGATGAGAAATTAACCGAGCCGTAAAGAGATCTGGCTATAATTTATCGGTTGCTTGAATGAGTCTACAAAGAGGCGGATACAGGCGGGAGATAGCTCCAGCAGACACTGGAATTATCTATTGCCTCCAGTGATAAGGCTTATCTCCAGCACCTCCATGCTTCGCTCCTCGGTTCTTTGTTCGACCTCTATCTGCTCCGAGGCACAACTTTCAGTCACTGATCTCTGTGTTCTTTCAGCCAGCTGTCTTGGGACGGCAGTTCGCAGTTAGTGCTTAAGATAATCCCTACAATGTCCCAGTACAGAAATTAATGAATCAAGAAGAAGGCGAGAAATTGTTATGGCATTGTTATCTGTTTTACCTCCGTGGGTTCTTATTGTCTGGCCTTTACATTCAATCTGCTACAAGACAAATGTATCTTGGTCTGGTTGGAACGACAAATACTCACTGTAAAGGATTTAATGTTTTAAATTATAGCACCCTTATTGGTGGATCTCTAAGCTAGGAGAATTTCCTCTGGATTGGGTATTTTACCTTTTATAAAATTTATACTTTACAGGAGCCTCTATTTGTAAAAACGTTTATATTGTTTAAGCTGTGAATAATTGATTATTACCGCTATCGAAGTGCTCTCAAAAATTTGCATGGTTAGTAAATGTATTGATTTATAAGTGAATACCACGTAACAAGATAATATCTGCACGCAAATAAACTCACAGGAAAAACATTCCTCTGTTATCTTGATTGTGTTCATGATAACTTTTAAAATCAATGAAGGCACTTAATAAAGTCCCAGTAAGCTCTCGGGAATTCGATTACAACTAAATTCTGAGCAGATTTCTAGAGAAGGACGCATTATTGAACATTCATAATTGTATTTTCAGACCGACTTTCTTCTCTGAAAAAAACTAGAACCTATCTACTAAACGAGTAATATCAAAACTGGAAAATCAGGATATAAAACAGAGCACGGAATGGATAAAAAAAATGTGGGTTGGAATTGAACCATAGAGTACAAGATAGAATTTTTCAGATTTTATACGAGCTAAGTAATTAGGCTAAATGAGTCATTATGTCACTGTATGTTTATTTAGGTAATAATAATTAATTCAGTTTTCGATAATAAGTTGGAAACTAATGATCAAACAGCAGCTGATGATTAGTTGACAGCAACTTCTCCTCAGGGCGTGTGCTCTTGCTCTAAGTTAATCAAGTTTCCGGAGGCAAGGCTCAAGCCGGCTCCCTCTTTGTGGCAGCGAGTTATCATACAGTGTGTAATAATGTTTACCAATTAGCTTCAATTATGGCGATTGGTTTTCTTCAGCCGGAGTTGCCAGTGCTGTAGTTCGTCTACAGTGAAGTCTCGTTTTGTGTAAGCATTTTCCTTTAGCGTGTGGTCGAAGCTCGAAAGCTGACAGTATTTCACGATAAAAATTAAATATTAATGACTAAGTTCTGTGTGTCTTAGACAGAAAGCAGCTCTATACTTGAAATGTAAATTATATTATTCCCCATCGTTCTCTCCACTTGCACTTGCTAACTGTTGATACTACGTTCATAGAAGACCCGTTTTACACCGTGCTTTATATTTATATTCAGAAAATTATTCAAACCTGTTAACTGTTTTATAGTTATATCTTTTCATAAGTTATTCATTGTAAACGTATACCTGTTTGTCTACCAAACTTTTAATACATACAATCCTAGTTTGTCGAAAGGGCGCCAGTAAATAAACTTGATTAAAATGCAACATCTCCCTTTCATTAAACCTAGGCCAATATTTTATTTACTCAGTTAAAAAATTGTTGCCTCTGAAAACTTTATTTTCTGTAATATCTTGGCATTTTGTGCACGTTACCTTTTTGTCTGTTTTGCATTACATAAAAAAAACAAAAACATAATAAACAGTGAAAAAATCGCTTATTTGCCGATTTCGATGTTCTACTTTTTGTGACATTTTAATTAAGTTAATTTTGCTGTTGTTTGAAATATTTTTTTTTATTTTGTTAAAACTGTGCCATTAGTCACTGAGATAAAGTTCCTTTTATTAAAAAATGAAGTTTTTTTAAAAACATTTAAGTAACTTATGTTTTTATGTAAAAAGAGTTCCTATAAAAAAGATTACCAGTAACTTTTTTCTCTCTTCATATCCCCTTGTTATTAAAAACTATAGAATTTAATATAGGTTCTATATAAATGAATCTATTTACAATAGGTAAATATTGGACGTCCTGTAGCTTGGCTACATTTCATACAATTTTACACTGTGATTATACAAAGGCATAACGTGCATTATACATTCAATGTCTATACATGTTTTAAAAGAGATGGGGCTCACCTTATAAATCATAAAACTCAAAAAGTAACTTACGTCTAACAACAACATCTTAACCTAATTTTGCCCAACAGTCTGTTGCCATCGATGCGGGAAGGGTGGTGGAGTGTTATACATAGTGTTAAACACTGGGCTTGTGAGGTGCTGCAACGAGACAAAGAGCTTGATGTTTCTCTGGTGGATGAACTCACCCACCTATGGCACACCAAGCAACTGGTGAAGGTCAGCATTCTTTAACCTCTCGAGAGATGTCTGACAACTTTTCTCATGAGCCGATTTCAATTTCAATTTCTGGAGACTTTTAGCTACCAGTAACATTTTCATCGATTGTTTTTATGCCTTTTCACGATAATCATTCATTGAGGCAAGGTTACCACTTGATTCGGGATGGGAGGAGTAAGAACAATTGTCTAGGTCTTTTTTTATGTGAGATCGGCCTTTTGAAAAAATCTGATGAGGAAGTTATAAAAAATATTCTTTATTAATAAAATGCCTCGTGCTCGAATCATTGACTCCAGGTGATTTTTTTGTCATTGGAATGGTTGGAACATGAGGCTATTTATACAAGAAAACAGAAAGGGTGAGAAAACTACTTCTTGGATCAACTATTATAATGTGCAGTAATCGTATAATTTAATGGTATAAAATAAAAATAAGGTGAAGCGGTAACCTGTTGATGAGCTTATCACTTTAAGGCTCAGGAAGACCCCCTAAATACTGAAATGTGACAGAGGCTGTAATCAAATAATAATTACAGAGAAGAGCTGATGGTGAGGTGAGAGGAACATTGAACTGATGAGACGGCTGGATGGAGATGAACCGAGGGCCCAAGCTAAGATATAAGTCGAGGGGGGAGAACGTGCCCGGGGTGCACAAGCCCCCCTATCTGGCCCCCTGCCCCTGATACCTGGAGATTTGAACACTCCTCTACCTAATGGGGCACTGTCGCCTATCTGTGCTCTGTCGCGTCCTCTATTCATTATGACTCTATCTGTTAAATGCCTCTAGGGATTAGGCCCTCGTCTTTGAACAGCCCTCCCCTTTAGCTTACAGCACTCTTCGACTGTTGAGCATCACAAAGGGTAGACAAAGACTATTGTACCCAACAATGAATACAGTAATCCACTTAGGGCATCTAGTTTTATGTTATTTTATAAATTGATCATGGGTCATTCATCAACATGAAATAATTTTAAGAAAATGTCTCAAAACTCTAAGAACAATCCCTCTATAAATGACATTTATACACTCGGTTTGGTAGTTTTCCTTTCAACAAGGTAATAAACCTTAGACTACTATGCCATTAAGAATATTACTACTACATACTACTAAGAATATACCACTATGCCATCCAAACGTTTTTGGTTATTTAACGATCCTTTGCATAATTGAAAAAATATGTGGTTATTAATAACCACTGAGTGAGTTCAAATATTATAGACTCAATTTGTTTGAAATTGATCCTTATTTCCCGAACGAACGGCTGATGTTTCAACAAGGAAATTTTTCTTTACCATGGTAATCACCGTTGGTTATTGAGTAAATGTGACAAAATAACCTCAATATGTTGTAATAATTATAATTATTAATTATTGTGATATTATTATTGAGAAAATGCAAATATATTTAAAAAAATTAACTTAAAACCGATCGAATATATAGCTAGTTAACTCATAGTCTATCCTCACTTAGATTTTTCAGGTCAAAAAATATAAAATAACAAAAACAAGTCGAAGGAAAAGACTTGGAACATTTGTCATATTGCAAACTCTATTTCATGTCTCTAGTGAATTTAGTTTCTACCTGACTATAACTACAAATATATTATTATATATCTAACTTGTTCCCGTATCTAATCGACAAAAAAGTTACATCTCACATTAATTACTATTTTGGCTCATTCCTGGCTGAGTGTATATTGTAGCTAAGGGTATGTTTGTTAATGCAGCTGAGGGTTCCGGTATTTATTATTTATAAGCCAGTTTTGTTTAGGCTGTCTTGTGGTAGTAAGCGGCCTCTTTTCATTCACAGGAACGTGACTTCATAACGCAATGCCAGCTGTCTGATTGAATAGTTTCTTTGTTTTCCACTGTAACAATGAAGTTATAAACGCGAAATGCTAACCAGTAGTAGTAGCATCACCATTTTTTTTATTGTCTAAAAACGTACATATTTTTACAATATTTTATGATTTATAATTTCTTCATCAAATTTATTTATGATAATAGTTTTGCATGTACGCATTAAGTTATAGTTTGAGATGATTAGAAAATCGAAGTAAGATGTTCCAAAAACTATATTTAAAGGAAAACGATTGAAATGTTTTTTTTATATGATTATTCTCTAATTTTTTTTGAAAAATCGGAAATTTCCCGACTGATAGTTATGAAAAGAAGAATTAGGAGAAAGGGAAAAGATACAAAACCAGTCTTGAATGAAAATCTGTATGTGTTTGTGATGTGGATCGGTTCATAGGCCACACTTACAATAGATTTGTTAGCTCAAGACGTTTGTTATTAAAAAGAAAGTTAGTTACAGAAAATAAAGAAATGGAAATGCGTGGTTAGGTTCTCAGTAGAGGACTCAAGAGAGGACAAAACGATTAGGCAATATAAAGGTACAACATAACAGTGGAACTAAAAAAAAAACAATAAGATGAAATGTAATTTTTTTTCAGAATATAAGGGAAGACACTGTAGTCAAAACAATTACATATAACATTCTAATAAAAAAAGAGTTTAAGTATAGAAGATCTATAAAGTTCTATCCCAGAAGGAAAGTTTGATATAGCATGCATAAGTGAGAGCTGTACTATTGTGTGGATTTTGTTCGGCACACATTTGCAGAAGAAATTGAAACGAGTACGCAGAACTTACTACTCTCTCCAGCATCTCATCACAAGCCAGGCCATATCCCTTCGACTGAAACTCTTAGTATACAAGAGCGTCCTGAGGCCAGCTCTACTGTTTGGGACACCACTCTTCAGATTCCTACATGCCAGCACCATAACTCGACTCCAGAGCCTCCAGAACAAGATCCTGCGCACGGCACTATGGCAAACCCCTTTTCGTGAAATGAAGGCTTCCGACATACACGAAAAGTTCGAGCTCCCCACCATCACCGACGTCATCAAAAGAAGACACATCAAGTTCTTCGACTCGATGAAACACAGTCCCTCTATTCAAAGAAATGACACCGCTACCGGCACGATGGCAACTCACAAGATCGAGTAAAGCAGAGGAAATGGTGGACATCACGGCACTAGGCCTGCCAATCAGACTAAATAAGAATACACTACATGCCTAGAGAGACTCAAGGCCCAGCCACCATAGACTCTCACCACTGTTCCGAAACAACCTACCTCCACCGAGGCTTCCCACACCCCTTAATCCTCTCATACCACCTTCAAGCAGGTACTCCTAGTATAAGGATCCGATTAACCTAAATATTTTATATTTTTCCCTCATCCTGAATTCCTAACTAGAGAGCTTAGAAAAAAAAAAAGTGGATTTTCTTTTCAGAAATTTTCAAACAGATTTGAATAAAAATGTCCTTGTATTTAATAAATTTAGTGAAGATGAGATATCATACCTCCATCAACATAAGTCGATATCTCAAAGAATTCACCACTCGCTATCTATGGACACTTTTTAACCAAGAATCTGTTGACGAATAATTTTTAATTTTGACACATTCGTATGAGAAGGGAGGCTGTTGAAGGAGAGGAAATGGTGCTAACTGTGTTAATGAGTCATATAAAGAAGACAGCGTATTAAAGAGAGGCCTCGTAATTACTGAGTGAAAAGGCGTTTGGTGAATCTTCATTAATTTTTATAATTATTTAAAGTTTCATTTATATTTCCTCTCCTTTTCGTTCCGGGGGTCTGCATTACATATAGATAACTTATACGGGCTGCATAGGGCAAGTGTGAACTAATCTTTCAAGTACTATTCATTTGGGTTAGAGATAACCGTGAATAGTCAATGACTAAGTATTATTCACAGTAAAGGTTATATTGGATGATGTTCAGTGGCTATCTGTAATTTAGTTCAGCCCGTGGGAGGAATATTGCACGAGTTTTCCGAACAAGCACGGGCCAACAAGTTAGAATGTCCTACGATAGCAGTAGTAACAGTGACACAATGGAAATGGAACAGTTCCACAAAATGTTTTAAACAGTCTCACACTAGGATTCCTCGGGTATATGCTAAGTCCAAATATTGTCTATCAATAAACTTGATAACAACCTAACATCTTTCTTACATCAACTAAAAATCCATTTAGTTGGATATAATTCTCATCTGCATACCGTTTTGAAACGGAAGAAACGCCCAATGATTCTCCCGCTTACACTAACGCAAGTGGTTGACTGTTTATGAAATATTTCTAAATGGTTTTGGTAGTCATCTCTTCCAAATTTAGCAGAGTGAAGATTTAACTCACCGCAGGCAAAGTTGCTGTCAGTAACTAACATCAGTGGTCGCTATCACCGCGGTAGATTGCTTATAGTCTTTTCGAGAGTTGGTCAAATTAGCTACTGGAAAGATTATCACTTCTGCAGGCTATCTATTGGGGATGTATAAGTATATTTTTCTTTGCTAATAATTATTAATTATTTACATTCGTTTTTTATAACACTACATAATAATGCATCTATTTACTAAAAACAATGTTTCCCAGTAGTACAATATTTACAGGAAGTTGTCTAAATATGTAGTGAGTAGCAGGGGAATAATTTTATATATCAATTTGGCATGGAACCCACACACGCGGCTAAAAAGACAAGAACTAAACAGAGGCTTTGGACAAAGTTATACTTAAGCCAATCTGGACATATGGAATATAGCTATGGGGACAGCAAAAAAGTCGAACATCAAGCGTATCCAATCCTTTTAATCAAAAGTACTGAGAACAATAGTTAATGCCCCTTATCACGCCAGCAACGCAACCTTCATAACGATCTTAATATACCCTAAATTCTTGAACTCATTCCTTCCACGTTCATGAAATTCCATCGAAAACTATCCTCATTAGTAGTCAATACATTGTGACACACATCCCTATAATCCTCCTCGGAGACTAAAGTAGTTGTCGAATACGTGACAGTGGGTGTCCTGACAATGGTGAGTTTCTCCAATTATGTCATGAGCGTTTGTGGCTATTACGGTTTTGGTCAGCACTGGTTCGTATCCGGTGACGTGGCTAATGGCGGAGAAGCGTGGGAGACTTCCTCTTTCGCAAGCGAGGGTAGTGACAACAATGTGGATTTGGGAGGTCTCTGGGCTGTTTGTATATGTGGTATGAATGAGAACATTTATTACAATTACTTATTGCCCCATTGTAGATTGTAATTTTATCACAATAAAAAAGAAATAAATAAATGTAAAACGTTTATCGGTGAAAATATAGAAAGTTTTATCTCACAAAATGTTATTCAATACATTTACTTTTTGAAACAAAAATCCAACAACAGAAAGTGTGTGTGGAAGTCATTAGGATACATTTTTTTTTATATAAAAAAAAGTTAATATGGCATACAGCTGACAGGGATAATTAGCTGGAAGTAAGGTGGCTCCAGGGCAGTATGTACATATTGCATGAATGTGAAGTGTACATAAGTATATACATATGTACATGTATATGCAGAATAGATAATAGATTTCTCCGGCCGTATCTCATTTCATAATTTCTTTTTTCTTTTTTTTCTGTTATAGCCCCTTTAAATTTACAGATAATTATATGTAATTATAAATCCTCAGGCAAATCTATTTACAAATTATTTTATAATTTCCTGAATTTACGTACTGTCATTTATACGTTGAGGAAAAATTTAAATTGTTTAAATGATACTGGGCAATCGGGAGCTTCTCTTATTTGAACATAATCATCAGAGTGATAGGTTGTGTTGCGCCAACATTGCCCCTCAATGTGGGAGGAGTTCTCATTTTAATTAAATGCATCCAGGAAGATGCAGGGCCCAATGCAAACAAAACTGTGAAATGAGTACGAACATCAAAGCTATAGTTCGTCGGCTAGGGACTGTGTGAACACCGGGAGGAAATCGCTCAGGTGATTGAGTTTGTTCAACGAGTTGATAGTTTAATTTTCCATCAGTTGGACTGTTTACTCGTTACCGTCTGTTTAGGTTTGCCGTGCAATGGCCTCCCTAGTCGGCTGCTTAATGTATTTTAGCTACAGTCTCCAATTTCATACTAAATCGTGCGATATGTCGTAAAGTTACAAAGCTCCCAAGGGCATCATATTGTCGGCTCACCCTTACCAGCATCATGATGCATTCAACCCTTAGTACAATTTGGTAGTAGATATGAAGTTAAATCAAAAGGAAATATGCCTTGGGTTGATAATTTATACCATCTTCATTCACCGAAGGTAATTCGTGTCAGATAGATAAAAAAGTATTTCTTAAATATCCACATTTATGAATCAAAAATTCAATATTTTAGGGTTTATTAGTTTAAATACTTATACTTAAAAAATAACTAATACAAATGCTAATGAACCATGACAATATCATGTTTATTAATGATAGAATTGTCTTAGCTTACAATAATGAACAGAATCATGATACCGCAAATACATAAAAGCTTAACACAATCCTAACCTTCTACCGAGAAACCATCCGAATAACATATATTAATGCCTCGAACTGGTGAAAGAAATTTATGAACATATGGTTATTAACAATTGAATCTAATTGGGTTTTCTTCCGTAGAGCTGAACCAGACTACATATCAGGCGCTAATGGAGAGTCCTCTTCGCTGAGAATTACCGTTGCCACACTGCCAGGGTATGGCCCTGTATTGAAGGTACTGGTACCCAGTAATCTGCTTCAGTCCTTAAAGGGTACTCATCTCCTTCGGCGCCACTGCTTGCCAATTTTTCCAATAATGAGGTCTGGATTTTGGGAGCATCGACATCAGAAGTGAAAGCCGTGTCAAAAAAACTCCGCCAGCGATACTGTCAGGCTATTCTTTTTAGTGCTGCTGTTGTACTGTGAATTTTCCATGGCCTCACAGCCTCGTCGACACCATACATACCAATTAAAAACAAGTCAATGGAAACAACACCACTTCTAACGTACATTACCTTTACGGTAGTTCCATTCATGACAATAGATATAAAATAGCCATTTATTGTGTAAATGTAAGTATATGTGATTAATAAAAAAGTAAAAAGTACAAAATAATTATCACACGCCAAAGAAAGAGAACGAATAAAAACCTCAAATTTTAAATAAAAATAAATTAATATTTAAAAGCATACAAGTACATCACTGATATAACCTTATGAAAATAGAAGACAATTAGAACATGTGAATAGAATAGAGCATTGGGGCTTAAACAGTAAATAAGATGACTTAAAATATCATTCGAACAGAAATGACATATACAGGGTTCAAATTCCGGCCATGAGACCGCATATTTTCCTTCCTAATAATTATTGAAGCAGTGGGATTCTTGTGAAATCATTATTAGAGAGTACAATCAGTAATTTTGAATAGTTTGTGGTTGGAATTCCAATTGTTGTTGCATCTACCTCCTACCACTAATTCGAGTTAAGGTGACTCATCCCCCTCCCCTTCCGTTTACAATATTTCTTTGGTTCGCGCCTTTATCGAAATCAGGGGCCAGTTGTATGTAGATTAAAGGTTAAATATTGCACAGATAGAGATGGTGGATGTTAGGTTTAGTAACATGTGACATGACTTAATTCTACACTGCCCTTGGTCTACACTGCCCTTGGTCTACACTGCCCTTGGTCTACACTGCCCTTGGTCTACACTGCCCTTGGTCTATACTGCCCTTGGTCTACACTGCCCTTGGTCTATACTGCCCTTGGTCTACACTGCCCTTGGTCTACACTGCCCTTGGTCTACACTGCCCTTGGTCTACACTGCCCTTGGTCTACACTGCCCTTGGTCTACACTTTCCTGGGTCTTTTAAGCCTTTGTGACTTTGGAGTGTCGTTTGAAAACTAATGGAACTAGGCTACATTTAAAACGGTTCGAAAGGCTCGACAATCAAACTAAGTTTGTCTACTACTAACAATACTAAGAATAACAATAGGTCGTATCCTCGTCAAATGTTTTTTTTTCTATCACTCTAAACGCTATAGCATGATTCCCTTTAATATTCAGCATTTAATCATATTAATAGTCTCATGGTCATAATCAATAATAAGCATAATTTTATCTAGTGACGAATTATATGTATGTCATTATTTTACTGGTAATTTTGTGACAATCCTGAACTCCTAATGATGACTCAGCTTTGCCGAGACGTTGATTGAATAAAATGAGTAACTTTTCTGAAAAACCCAAGATTTATTTTTCAATAAACTAAATTATCATATAAGTTTGAAGTATTTACATCAATGGAGTATGATTACAAAAATGGGCGTATGGGAATAATATTTTGCAGGGATATCACAGCTGATAATAAGATATGCTAAACACATGGCACTTGACCTGATTATTTTTACCGTGCTATTACCCGCCGCAGCATTAAATATAAATCAAGCCTTTAAGAGAATGGCACACCCCATAAGTGGTTACACTCTTCGTGTACTATAGCGGGCAATTGCATAGTGGAGGAAAGATGGGATACACGTCCAACTATACAACAGTGGCGAATATGGAGAGGCCACTGGTCATAAATAGCCACTTATCTCGCTGCTCCGATAAGGGCCATATTTTTTCCCAGTGCGCAGTCTTCACTTGGGCCCAATAGCCTCGCTTTTTCTAAACCTTCTTTTTGTATCTCGCCGTCTCTCTCTTTCACTCATGACACGGGCCGTTATCGCCTCGTTTACACTGCCTAGCCTTCCCATTATTTCCATCTTTTATTACACGCAGAAAAATATTTAAAAAAAAAAATGTATCCGAAGAAGTTTTGGAACTCACGCATAAACTACAGTTTCCTCTTAGCCTAGCTTATCATCCTCGTGAACGAAGCAGTATTCTTGCATTGTACTCGATTTATAAAAGTGATCCAGTGATTCATAGACCAGTGGCTCGCCTTACTTTTTTACATATGAAAAGTTTAGTAAAAATATTTCCAGTTGCGAATCTTAACAGCATTGTGTCCAACATGCCTTACTCACGTGACCTAATACAATCTATTTCCTAAGTTCGGTCGTTGTTCGACCTGCTAAGGTTGATCTAAACTAAAACTTCATTGCATTCTTTATCCTTCGAAGCCTGATTCGGATGGAATACTAACATGATCTCTATCCTGCAGGATCACTCCGCAAAATTCGAGTCGAAATATTAAAGATATGCAGACACGATTTCCCCAATTTGGAAAAGCTTCGTGGTACTGCCTTAAATAAAGCTGCCTTTGGACTTTCTCATGAGGGTCAAATGAACTCTCCCAACCTGCTCCAAATTACTGATAGAAATTATTTTACGTCTGCGATAGTGGATCATACAGGCTAATATATAAACCAGATATTCTGGTTGTTTGTTTTTTACTTTTATTTTGTTGAACATTTTATAGAACGATCCCTCCACTTAGTGGAATTGGTTTATCTACTTGAAGTTTTGAGGTTAAATGAAGTGCTCAATCTTAGCTGGCAAGACCTTGGACTGAAACGGCTCTAGACTTTGAGGCTAAAGCAACTCCGAAAGTTCCACTAGGTATGAACGACAGTTATTCAGACTGTAATTACTTCTGAAATCGCTACATTTAAATTTAAAATCAGGGAATTTCCTAAGAGTTTGATTTTAGTAAAGATTCCTATCTTTGTGGTGGGTATATTAGGACTTTGACATGGATATACAATTGTAAACATTGATGGATTGCACTGCAGTGGTTTACATGGTTGTCAATAATTAATAAATTACATGTAATTTACGAAAAAAACATTTTGACACTCTTTTATACTATCGTATCAAACTAACATATTACATTTTGAGACTTAAGTTGACTATTACAAAATCCCATTAAAACTACAAATAAAATCGTTTTATCGCCCTTAATCAAACCCTCAATTGAGTGGTGTGTCACACACTTTGCTTAATTTGTTCATCATAGTATTTTGACAAACAGTTTTTTTTAAACGCTTCCGTTATACAGACAGACAAGAATTACATAATTATATTTCGGTCTTGTCAATTAAACAAAGCCTTTTATTTTTTTTTATTGACACAGAAGGACAAAGTGTGTTTACTTTTACATAATGTGCCATTGCTTTAGCAATTAAATACTAAAATAAAATGATTGATTAAAATTATTTATATTCAAAAAAAGTGGGATCGCTCCTAAAAATATACATATGGCGTTTTATCCTTTTATTTTCATTTGAAATTTTAAATAGTATTGGAATTAGTTTTTGCTTCAATTTTAGGTATATTCTGTGATGAAACTGTTTCAATCTATATTCGGCTATCTGGAATTTCTTTGAATATTTATGAATATATTTTTTTACTTTATTTCAATATCTTTCCATCTAATCAGTTCCGGTTGAATAACATTGGATTGGTCATTTCCATATTTCATTAATCTCGACCGTTATGAAAAAAAAATATATCTTTTGAATTGTTATTTATTTCGTTTGGATTTATCTTTATTTTATTAGAACCGTTATGTATATAGGAATGTGTTTTTTTTTAATTCTATTTTTTTTATTGAATAATTCAATAGATAACACGGTTGTTACCAGGAATCCTTTTAGGAAGGATTTTTTTTTTTTTTAAGAGAGGTTGTGTGAATAAATATTCATAAAAATAGAATCAATGAAATATTAAATATCTCAACTCGTGCAGAATATCCTTCTGAATAGATCTTTATCAAAAGCTCTTCCAGTAAATGCCACGTTTCGGATTCATTCGGTCCATTATCAAGCAAAATCCAAGTTATGTTTTTCAAATTAAGTAATAAATAATCTTCAATAAATAACTGCCAATTAATAACAAAATAAAATATTTGTTAGTAATGATTTATCCTTTATTCGAGTGGAGATAGCTGTTGTGGCATGGTCTAAGTTCGATGAATGAAATTTTATGACTTCATTACACTATAATTAGGCCTCCAAATTTAAGTTTCAATGAATGTTTTTTCCATAAGCCTAAGCCGATATTTCAAGAACACGCCTCAATGACCTCATGCTTATTTCATAGAGCGGAAAGGGACGTACATTTTTTTTCAAAGTTTTAGAGAAGACAATTTTTTAAAAATCAAAATCCACCAAAAATGTAACCGGTGAGTGAATCGTTGGATAATAGCAGTTACTCTGGCGAGTATTTAGCCGGAAGGGCTCATCCCAACACCAAGCAGTCCTAAGTAAACTTTACTAACTCCCTTTCTCTTCATACATGTGTTTATCCTTTGGAAGGGAATAGGCAAATGTTACAATCCACCAATCAGAAACTTGTAAATTGACAATGTAATCACAACATTAAAACTACACCTAAATGCCGAATCTCTTAGAGAGGTACTCTGTACAAAATAATTTATCTTAAATATATACGAAGGAGGTGTAATCGCGTTTTGAGTACGGTCAAGGGTTTAGAGGAGCACCGAGGTCAGGGATTTAGTGCCACACGAAGTAGTAATAAATGATTTTTTGTTGAAAAAATCAACGCCGTGGGCAGAATTAAGATCTAATCTTACCTGTGGGACGTTTCAAAATGAGATCCAGAAAGAAACGAAACCAGTTTCTTGATTTTGATCATGCGTGACTCCTGAACAATTATTAATATTGTTATACCAAACCCAAATCCTCACATTTTCACACAGTACACAACCCGACAAACAGACCTCTAGGGTTTTACCTCGAATATTAGCCAACCTGGCGGCTCTTTTTGAGCTATATATACGAGTATTGATAACTTGATATGTTTTGTGAGTGGGCCGCTGCTCCTGGACACAAACTAGCCTACTGTGGAGCCACAGACACTCCAGCATATTTATTAAAATTAATTGAACTCATTTGTCGGAAAGGACGTAAAAAGTTAACAATATTCAACACTATTACAAGTTATACTTCGATTAAGTAAATTAAAAATTAGATATAAAATAGTATTTATTTGACAGACTACAATTGACATGCCGCAGCACCAGTTGTGTTGACCGTTTAGTACATGGGCAAAAATAGATAATTTAAACTAAATAACGAAACAGTTTTGACATACAATGGAAAAGAAGAATGTTTAATTGTCACGTGCAGGGTGTCAAATAATATATTGTACACAGTTTCTCTGCTTGTCCGATTGTCTGCCATCACTAACATGTGGTGACAAATGTTATTGGTAGTATTTATTTACTAGAGTGTCAAATACTTGCACTGTCATTCTACCACTCTTAATTTACTCTATTATTTCTTGCGGAAAGTCTCCATACGTTTACTGTAACTTACATAAACAGTTCATGTGAAAAATTTCATATTGCAATGTTGATAACGCAATTCTTAAATAAACAATAATTTTTTCTTGCCTAAGTACATAAAATGAAAACCACAGGGAAATGGTTGGGTCGGAAGCCCTGCGGTTACTAATGGCCTTGCTCACTGTTGGTAGGTTCTACTCACTGCAGTAGACACGAAAATGTTTTAACTTTTTGCAACGCAGCTCCTAGTGAGTATTTATACTTTATCCATCCAGATATCATGTCCTAGTCTAAAAGAGGAGGCTTTACTTTGATGGAGTATCAGATTCATCTTTCGTGTGTCTTTTGAGAGTGGATAGTGAGAATTAACTTGAGCTTAAAATTAAAAGGGAACTTTGGGCTGGTTGGAAGACGTGACTTTTGTAGGCTTTTTGAAAATTAAAATTATTATTTAAAGAGTAATTTATTACGTTTAGTCGTACCGTAAATAATATCATAGGAGATTTGAGTGCATTTTTATTAAAAGCGTTTTTTAAGTAAACGAATTTTGTAAAGGCTAGAAAATATTCACAAAAGCATCAAATCAATAGAAATATTCCAGAAAACCTCGGTAGGGACTCATTATTGTTTGGTTTAAGTCTTATTATGGAAAGATTTGATTATCTAGTTCCAGATCTGGAGTTATTTAAGATTTAATGTTCTGATCTGATTGCGAACATTAAATACGGCAGTTTAAAAAAATGTATTTAATGCTTTCCAAGGAGGTTATAGTATTTTTTTTGTTGTTGTTGCAATAATTGTTTAGTATCTGTCATTTTGATAAGCATAGCTAGTATTTTGTTCAAATGCATTTAACAAGATTTTGACTCGGGTTGTCTCTGGATATTGCTATAGGTCAATTATTTAGTTTGGATATACTTTCTTATTAAATGTAAAAAAAAAAAAAAAAAAAAATCAAAATAGAAAGAAGCAAATTAAACGGTGGCACATTGCCCATTTGGAAGCAGAGTTCATCATTAATCATTTTAAAAAGTTAAAAGTATTTTTTGCCCTCATAGGCCACAGTAAAAAACTAAATTATATGATGCAGTTATGCCTGCATGTTTTCATTCTAGTTTTTTTTTGTTGTTGTGTTATTTCTTACAATTTTTTTTTTTTTTTTCTTCATAGCTCTCAAACTTATAAAACATAGGATGTAGTCTTACAATTGTTTTCTTTTTTTTTTTCTTCATAGCTCTCAAACTTATAAAACATAGGATGTAGTCTTACAATTTTTTTCCTTTTTTTTTTTTTTTTTTCTCCATAGCTCTCAAACTTATAAAACATAGGATGTAGTCTTACAATTTTTTTTTTTTTTTTCTTCATAGCCCCTTTAAATTTACATACAACTATAGATCCTCAGGTAAATCTATTCACAAATTATTTTGTATTTCCTGTAGCATCACTACATTATATACAGGTTTTGTTATTTTATAGAAATTATATAATCGAATAAACAAGCATAATGATATACATTATACGTGACTAGACTAAACTGACTAATAAAGGTGATGGGGCTCACCTTTTTGATCAACCTTAAAACTTACTTACATACTAATTCTTATCCTAATTTTTCCCCGACAGTCTTACAATTTACTACAGTATAATTTATTTTAGCAATGTTTGCTGCATTAAATTAGTGGGATTCACTTATACATTACTAATAATTAACACAGAAAGAAATATTATCCTGGAATAATCGAAACTTGAACCCACGATCTTCCTTAATATCAAGTCGGGACTCCAATAACAGTGTCATCACTATTAGCTAAAGATAATTCGAATTGGCAGGGTCCACTCGTTCAGGCTAGCACGGTTGGTAAATATACCCCTGCTGGGTATTGGGACCCTACCAGTTTATTTGGCTAATGATTATTAATAATCATATTATTTATATTACTATTTAAAAAATGTTTTAAATATGTCTGAATTATAAAACAATGCGATAAAGTATCTAATGGATAGAGCATATAGTTGAAATAAAGATATTTAAAAATGAATATTTAAATGTGTGAAAAGGTAACCAGGAGCCAGTGTAGGGTAATCTGTATTCAAAGGTGCTATAGCGAACCAACAGTAATTGAAGGCTTTTGGTTGGTGCTGGGCCATTAGAGCGGCCACATGCACCGTGCAACATGCTGCCCTATGCCTCATTTTTGTACCATCTGCCTCCAACTGTTTGCGGCGTCTCTGCTTATTGTCTACTGTCGCCGCAACCATAGAACACACATTGTGCGCTAATAAACACACATCATTGCCGAGCACGAAGGGAGAGTGGAGACTTTCATTTAATTAACGGGTGACGGTCCGTCTGTAAGAAAGGTTATTCGATGTCGCTCTTAAAATGATAAAAAACATATGAAACTATTCTCATATATTCCACAACTGCTAAAGCAATATCCCGAATAGTTTTTTGGATAAAGTACAATAACAGCAAGTATGTAAAATAAAATTAAGCTTGAAAATTTCGGCCCCGTTTTCCCTGAGCTCCGAAGCTGCTAAACGCTTCTTGTACGATGTAGACATTACGAGAAATAAAATTTTCGCATAAAATGGCAAGCTTACTTTGGATCAGGTAGTTTTAGTTGGAACTAAATTAGATATAGCACAGATTTTTCAAAAGCGAATCTTGTCGTTTTCTTACACACACGTCAGATCCCAAATCATAGACTTCTGGCTATTCTCACATTACAACAGTATTCAGAATCTTAGATGATAGACTGGGCAGGCGAAGACTGTCTGTACTAGTCCTACCTAAGTATGACCTACCTGAGCCTACTAGTCACATCTTAACACGACATAGGAATCATTTAATTGCTTATTGTCAGACACTGACAGGCGAAAAATTCCAGCCACTTGTAAAAAAATTGTATTTGTATATAATGCTTGGTAATTGTATATAATACTTATTATTTATTAAATTTATAAAATCTTTTTTACCTGTGATAAGGTTTTTAACGTTTATTAAATGAGTCTTTGTTTAAAAATTTTAAATCAAAATGTGAACTGCTAAAAAAATTGAAAAATAACCATTTTTATCCTAAAAGAAATTAATGACAGGATCATTTAGTAGCGCGTATTTCTCCCTCTTGCGTTTATTGCTTCTTGAAGACGCCTCGACATACTTTCCACCAGTCGGGAAATGTCCCTTTGCTGGAGGTTAGCCCATTCTTCCCGAAGAGCCCTTTCAAGGTCCTGCAGTGTATCAGGAAGTGCTGAACGCGCTCTTATTCGTCTTCCGAGGTTATCCCAAAAATGCTCGACAGGGATCAAATCTGGAGAACGTGCTGGCCAGCCTAACACCTCAATGTTGTGCTGATGAAGGAACGTCTGTACTATGCGAGCGACATATGGACGTGCATTATCGTGCATTAGAAACGAATGATCGCTGATTTCGATGAGGATAGGCAACACATGAGGTTCCAAAATCTCATCTATATAGCGAGTGGCCGTCAAAGACCCTCCACGAACAACAACCAATTCTGTGCGGCCCTCCATTGAAATCCCAGTCCACACCATTAAGAAACTACGTTGAAAAGGTTGGCTCTGGTGAAATTACAGGCTTTCATTTCTTTTTCTCCACACCCTTTCATGCCCGTCTGGAGATCGTAGAGCAAATCTAGATTCATCTGTAAAAAGTAAAGCACACCATTCGTCCATAGTCCAATGACTGTGTTCTCGAGCAAAAGCCAGCCGTGTAACTCTGTGAGCTCTGGTCAATTCTGGTTCTCTTACTGGGCGAAAAGCCATTAGTCTATACTCATTTAATTTTCTCCGAGCGGTACGTTCAAAAATTTGCACACCTCGGACTTCTTGGAGCTGATGAATCGCTTGAACAACGGTAAGTTGCCAGTTTCGTAAAATTCTTAAAGAAAGAAACTGGTCATCCTGTAGTTCTGTTGCCCTTGGCCATCCGATGGCATTAGCTGCATATCTAATGGAACGTCCATCATCAATATGTGCCGCACCACGTGCAACATCCTCAGCACGAAGAGGCATTTTTAAACTTAAAATTGAGAAAATTAAAACATCGAAGCCGAAAACTAAGAAATTTGCAGCACCAGAACGCAAATGACACTGAATAAACATTTTTAATTCCATATAAAATAAACATTGGTAACGACAGTCCTTTAATTGAATTAAGGATTATGGGTTACTATCCTCTATATTGACATTTCTAATTGAAAAAAATACATATTTATTCATAAAAAAAATTGACCAATCCAAAGCAGAAATATTTTGAGATGAAAACGTACAAAAATCAGGGGGGTGGAATTTTAGTCAGTGTATGTTAAAAAATATAGATTCTACAAACGTATCTATTTACAATTGTTTCATTATATTTCCTGTAGCTTGGCTACAATTTATACAAATTCTGTTTTATACTAATTGGTATGAATATGGTATGAATGAGAGCATTTATCTTAATTGCTTATTGCCTTATAAGGCAGATTGTAATTATAGCACAATAAAGGCATATATATACATATACTAATTGCATTGTACAAAAGTATAATGATCTACATTATACATTAATGGACTGAATTTATTAAGAGTGATGGGGCACACCTTATTTATCATAGACTTAAAACTACCTTACATCTGACAATAGAAAATTAAACTAAATATTAAACTAATTTTTCCCGACAGCCTGATACTATCGATGTGGGAAGGGTGTTTGGGTCATAGTGTTAAACACTGGGTTTGCGAGGTAATGCAACAAGTCAAGAAACGTGACGTGTCCCCGGTGGATGCACTCACATGCCGATGTAACACTAACAAACGGATGAAGGTCAGCTTTTTTTAACCTCTCAAGAGAGGTATGTTGGACCACGTTTCTCATCCCATTCTTGCATCGTTGGAGACTTTTAGCTGTATTGTCAGTCAAGTGAGTATATAGTAGGGCACCGTACAGCAAGACATGGCCGTATGGCTGGAAGACACATTTATATATCAGACGCAGCTTATCGTCTAAATTAATAACAATAAGATATTTTCAAATGTAGATGCGACGGTATGGGAAGGTAGATGAATGTAGATGGGAAGGTATAGTCGTTCGTCACAGAAGTGAATAAGAAAAGACAAAACAGTGGGATAGTGGGAGATATCCAGCTGCGTCCTAGAAACACTTCCAGATGCCCTAAATAGTTATTTTTGTATTATGACACTTAAATTGCTATTTTATTTTTTAAATGTAAACAAGTCATTTGAGTTTGTAAAAAAATATCCGTGATCGTTAGAGTGTGTCCCATTGTTTTCACCGTCCTACGAAGAAGATGATAATAAAATAAATAAAAGCTAGTGAAATAAAAGCTTTGTTAGGTCGGAAACTTTTCAGACCACCTATAACGTTCTTTCTTACTTTTGAGCTGCAGATTTACACCGAAGATTTAAAATTGTGTTCAAGATAAATTCTAGGCAGAACACCCATTGTATATTTTTTACCTTGATAGGGTGATCCCGTGACCTGGAAATATCAGAATAATATTTTGCTATGGCGTAACGGGATATGACATAACTCTGCTCTCTAATACAAACCAGGACATTTTTTCAAGCATTTTATATTAGCTTTAAATATTTTTTCCTGATAGTATATCAATATCTCCATCATACATCGACTTGATATAGACATATTTAGTATGCCGAAACGTTGTCCGTTAATAATATTGATGAAAATCTAAAATCTCTCTTTTATGAACTTAAGCGTATTAATCTCTGCCCTGACCGTCTTCATGTAAAATTACGGCCATCTGAAGACTTGAGGCCAACTCTCACTCCATCTGTAAACAGAACTCTCTACCAGTTTTCCCAAGTCCAATTCACATGATCAGGTGAAAACTAAAGCCTGGCCATTTTGTGAGCTTTGGTAAGGAGAGGTTTACGAGCAGGATGTCGAGCCCTAAGGTTATCTTCCTTAAGCCTACTTCTTACAGTCCTGCTGGAAATGGAAACATTTCGGACTTGCCTTATGAGACTTTTCATCAAATTTCCGGCGATGCTCAGGTTTCCCAAAGGCTATGTTGCCGGATGCACCTCTCGGATGGTCTCTTTCTGCTGTACATCTATGTCGACCCATCGTATTTCTTCTTGAGTGACGCTCTGTCCCTAATCCCTAATCCCTAAATCGTTTTAGAGCCCTGCCTATGGACGAGTGGTGTACACCCAGGCTCCTGGCGACTTCTATCAATGTCACAGACCTAAGGCAATCGTATTCACTTAAATGCCTTACTGGAGCCATTGAACAAAATTAAAAAGGTTTACAAACGGAAAGAATGAGTGAGAAATAATTTTATGATGTGTAGATCGGATGTAAAAAAAGAAAAGAGATTCAAGAGTAAACAAAGCATTATTTACGGTTTGCATATACACTGATATTACCTAAATGCCAATAGTTAACAAAATAAGCGGAAGATAATTTTTTTTAATTTTAACTAAAAAAAATTTAGTGGTGGGTTCATTTTGCCCATCAGTGTAGTGGATATATTGTGAACAGGACCGATCCCCGAATGATTGTGTCTATTGGACGGGAGTGGAGTGGGCCATCAAGACAGACGTAGGTAAAGTGTAGGAGATTCGTGCAAAGGGTCCTAGGTATCCGCTAATGGCTGAGTTATCGCATCCTTAGCACTGAGGCTAACGGTAACTTATGAGCCAGACCTTTTGTATCCATTTTATGCCTTCTACGCCTTCAACTGTCATTGCCTCTCATAAATCCTTTGGAACCATCTAGCGCCCTCTATTGTCATGAACCAACATTTGTTTTTGCCACGGGGGGGGGGGGGGTAAATACGTTACTATCCACTTACCACACTTGACCCACTAATTTTTTTTTTCTTTACGTGTGTGGTTGGCAGATGTTTCTTTCACCAGAATTGGCAAAAACACCCTCCGCTGAACGATAGGGTGAGATACGGCGATTAATGCATCAGGTCGGATGATATATCAACAAGGAGAGAACTGACAGTTCAATTTGAGCCGAACACATTGCCGTATCACTGATAGACTGTCTATATGATAATTCCAGACCTCCTTCGCGTTCGCGGCTGTCGTTTGTCTTTGACTTGGTGGGTGCCTACACTCTCGGTAGTGTGAGGCGACCCAGTAGATTGGGATAGCTCAAGACTGAGTCTGCTAAGCCTCCTCAATGAGTAATTTCTGGGTTACAAAAGTTGCTTATCCAGTTTTTTGAGTGACATACTAGTTGATGTGACCACACTAGTTCTTCTGCGGAACCTAACCAATCATGGTCTTCATTACCTCTTGATGATGCCTCGAGTTATTAATTATAATTGTCCAACAATGATCTAATTTTATTTCATAATTATCTATAAAAAAACGTGTTTACCGGGATTTCACAGCCGGCTCAACGTCAAATGCAGTCAGTTTAAAATACTTTTAGCTTGTGCCTCACAAGATAGATAACATTTCAATAGGTTAGATTTAAATAATTGTTTGATTTTCATTGCAATTTATACTAACATTTAATAAATATAGAAAGTAATATTAATAACGGCATGACTGGTGTCCAGAATAGTTCCAATTGTACATAAAGTTGTGAATGAATTGTTTTAATAATGGAACAGTAAAGTATAGGATAAATAGGAATTTATTCATAAAAAGTAGTCGGTATTCGCCTATTTCGTCTACTCGTCGTTAAATCTATCACGTAAATGGCGTCAAAGGAAAAATCGATAGGTTCGTCGTTAAAAAAAAAATTTATGACACTAGGAGAGTTTTTTTACTCACTACTTTTTTTTTCTTTTTTAATAATTACTAACGAAGATAATATAAAACAGACTTGCTCTACTTCTAGAATTTAATTTAAGCGTTAATCTTCATTCAACCAAGTTAAATCAAATTAAATTGGTATGTCACAGCTACTATTTTTATAGGCTAAACAATCACTTTTAACATGAAGCAATTTTCATGAAATCTTTAGATTTTTTTATTGAGAATCCGTTCAAAACTTCCGTGACTTTCTCATCATCATCATCGCAATGTTTTTACTTTTATATATAGCTATTGTTAGGTCTGAGGTTAAAAGTGAATCCTGAAGATCGAGGCACGATGTACGACGAGGAATGAAAAGAGACAAGATATATTTTCCGCTTGGCCGCTTCTCAAAGACAGACGAGATGGAAGATGGCGGAGATGTTTTCTTTCGGCTGTATCGGATGCTTACGTAAGGCCCACTGAGGTCAATAAGGAGAGGTCCGGCACAATACAGGGAGGACACGGTCTTATTGCTGTCATCTCATGGACAATGGGACCTCTGAATAATGGCCTCTGTGCCTTTGTTTTCTACGGCCGTATAATACTTTCTCTAGCCATTCCTGATACATTAGCAACAATGTCTGTGGAATAGCACATATATTTATTGGTTTCACTCTAACTATTAGCGATATATAGCCCTTATACCGCAGCCCTTTTTGGCGTTCGCCCCTCCTCAAGCAACAAGCATTGCCTGTAACTATTATTGAATACACAAACTGCCACTGGTGGATGGCTTCACAGTCTCCAACCACCCGGATGGTCGGAACATTCTGTCCATTTCTATGTTGGGATTTCCGTCTTGTTCATCTGATAATTCAAAAGTCCAAACAAACACTATATTCGCTCTCCCCTATACTACCATCCATACTGATCCAATTTATATTACATTTTTAAAAGTTCATATGATTTACTTAGATGGCAAAGCAGCTTCCAAACAGATATCAACTATTACTTTAAAAGTGAGTACTTTTTTCTAATTAGTTATAATAGAGAGTAAATTGAAGTTGAGTAAATCCATGTCTTTTTGCGAATACGGTTGGTAAAAAGATGTTTTAACGAAATTTAATTTATTTCTTCGCTGGTTTAGGCAAACATACCAATGTGGTCATAAATGCATGCTGTTTTTTTCGGTTTTTTCTTAACTTTAAAAATAGTCGGTCTTATTACTTTGTGCTTTACAACCCAGTCACGAAGTAGCCATGTATACAAACTCATTATTTGATATTCTTGTTTCTTCAATGTTCCAAGTTAAATTAATAATAGTACTTCATAGCTAATAAATAATATTAAGTGGATTAACTTGTTTGGCTCACCATAGCCTTCGCTCACTGGCGAACTTTGGGCTGCTGGGGTAGAGCTGTTTTACCTGTTACTATCTTGCTAATTAATCATGTTTTTTTTTATTATATCAGGTCATTGATGTTATATCTAGCAGTCGATTTTACAACAAAAATAAAATAAATATAGAAATACATAAGCAATTGACGAGAAACGGTAATATAATTCGTTGATTTTGATTGAATGCAGAGGAACACTTCGATACAGCAGTAATAGGATAGCTATGTTCCATTGGAATAAATGACCGTTCTCATTAAAATATTTAATTACCAATTAATGCCCAGAATATGGTATATTACATGTCACCTGGTAGTCCAACGTAACATTTTGTATAGGTAGGCTAAGCAGGAGAATAAAAATAAATATAACAGGAAGACAGACACGTTGTGGAGTGTTAAGAGAAAAAGGTTTTAAGCTAACAACTCCCTTGAAACAAATATAACTATGTAAATAAACCTTTCTTATAGGAAGAAGTAATAAAAACAGATCATAAATTTCATAGAATGGCACTTAAAGAAATAATAAGACATGCTACTTACCTATTGGCTTCTTCCTTTTTCCTGTTAGCTGAAATGACGTGAACAATACACCTCCGAAGATAATAACGCAGCGTGGACTCATGGACTGAGGTGGTGAACACGCTAAGCCTGCACGGTGCAAGGTGCAAGGTGCAAGGTGCTGCCCAACTGCGTGATAAACAGCCACAGATGTCCTATTATTTGACAGTTTCTTGACCAGCGCCAAAACTTATTCCGTCCTTGCTTGTGTGGATATGTCGGTAAAGGTATATTCACTAACTGGATTATTATCACTTATTTCTGTATGGAGTGATAGCACGCTTCGAAGCTTGAAGTCTTAAGTCGTTGAAGCTGTCCCTTCCCGGAATTAATGTGCGGAGAAGAAATCCATCAACAGAATAACGAAAAACACACAACAGGCGTAGGTGGTTTATGTCAAAGGAAATATTTAAGAAGGACAACTAAGATAGTACTGGGCCTCCTGGGTATGGAGATAGCAGAACTATTTCTTCTAGGCATTGGACCAAACGTGACGATGAGATGCTGGAGAGCGTATATTAATTCATAAAAGATCATATGATATAAAAAAATAATTTTTAAAAATTTATATATTCTGGATTATGGGATATTTTTCTTTCATTCATTATTACTGCGTGCAATTTGGCACAGATGACTCATGAAAGTTAGTACACTATGAAATTCTCATTGACTGATGAACCAACACGCAAGAATCACAGTTACGGGTGCTATATCCCACTAATAGAATCAAGGATACTAAATTCAAAAGTCAATCGCACCCGCACTACCAGGGCAGGCTCACAGATGATTGTATCGAAACAATTATGGATAATCGAAAACCATATGGCTCAATTAGTACTGCATTATATGCAAAACTGTAAATACAATTTTTGAAAATATCAATCAATTAGTGATTTAAAAAAAAACATATAATAATTACTATTTTTCCCGAAACAGGCTTTAATAACTCAGGGGAGGGTAACAAATCTAGTTTGTAGGGTAGAAAATGTAATAGAAATACAGGGATATTAAAAATACATTCAAAAATGTTCTGAATACTTTCACTCGAAATTGAACTTAATACGTTTCATGTTTAACAATCATCACTATTTACAATCATACATTGTAAGCATAGCCATTAATCTAAACTATGAACTAGGAATGCTACTATATAATTAAATATATCATAGTCTTTACTTTTATGCAAATACAATACCTTCTTATTGTAATCTTTATTCAGCATGAATTTAACCTACACACTATATAATTGATATTTAATCAAACCTACCATCAACAAAAGAATAATTGAAGAACTTAAGCACATTAACATGTCTTCTTTTACTCTGCTAAACCCTACCAACTTCACAAGTGACCCAAAATACAGAAACGTCTGCTAGTATTTTCAATCATCTGTATGATGGTGAATGAGGATTTCCCAACACCCAACAACGTAGCCGTTTTCAAGCTAAGATGTGATTAAGTGACAATATAACTACTCCCTCTCTATGAGATAGGTTCTTGAGTAGACTGCTAAGACACGAGGATGTAGTTATCGATCTAGACTAATCCCCCCTCCGCTAATGACAGAGAGACACCGTAAGACGTCTAATGAGTACAGGATCTTGCCTGTGCTTGTGGTGTACGTAAGGCACAGGCACTAATCCTATAACTCCTCTGAGGATTAGAGATTATCCACGTCGGTCTGCCTGTTGCCAATGTCGGTGTCTCCTCGACCAGGGGCTGCTAACACTAATGTATATCTGGACAGCAATACGCAGGCCTGTTCACCAGCTGTGGGGTAGCCAGTGTGGCTATTGTAGAAAACAAAATGAAAAACTATTGGAAACTAGCCAGCCGTTGTAAAATAGATAGAAAGACTCTAGGTGGAAAAATATAACATCACAGAATGTTTTCTATCAGTAATATGGCCACAACGAAGTTATTTAGGTGAGGGTTTTGAAAATATTTTAGTATCTTTGGCCTATTGCTGTCAGAAATTCCATTAAACCAGAGAGCTGTCTATGAGCCAAAGAACAAAGTATACTGGAATGGCCCGGAAATGGTGTGGCTAATAATGGTTATAAAACGTTATAAAAAAAATACCATTCTCAGTGTAATGGGAGCGCTGAGGGTAAGCCAGTAATAACTTTGGCTACATTTGAAAGGGCACTTTGAGGCTTAGGCTTCAACATTCCTTTGATCTGTACTGAAATTACATCGGACTGTTGAGAAGTGGAAAGTTAATCCGTTTGACTGGGGATATCACACACGATACATTGCCTAGTCTACCGTTACATTCCATATACTTTAATTTATGAACACACAGATAGGTAATTGCTTACCTTCGACTTACATTACATACGTTACATTAAATTATGACATAGAACATTTTTGGTTTGGTTGTATTGGCACATCCTCGAGGGTCTTAACAAGATTTAGTCTTCCCACAAACCATTTCACCGTAGTCTGATTGTATACTGTACATATATAGGAAATATATTAGTTAAAAAAAAAAATTGAAAAGTCAAGGCTGGAAGGAATACATAATGAAAATTCTATTCAAATAAATATTGGTTAAAATGCAAATAATGCTTGGGTGGAAATGGTTTTTTAAAAACTAAAATAATATCTTCTAAACTAAAGATTATTTTTGCTCAACTAAAGTACGAGTTAGCACCTCAAATTAAAAACAACTATAATCACATTGAATATGTGCATATCATGAGTGCTTTAATCATAATTATTAGTATACTCCTTTATTGTGCTATAATTACAATCTGCCTTTTATAAGGCAATAAGTAATAAGATAAATGCTCTCATTCATAACATATTTACAGTTCATCATTCACTCGCTCATTCACACAATATTTACAGACAGCCCAGAGACCTCCCAAATCCACATGCGAAGAGAAAGCGGAGTCTAATCATAATAAATAATAAAATTAACAACAGCAACAACCTGTAATAAGATAACAATAGCATTCTTAAATAAATCATCAATAAAATGTTAATTTTAACTAAAATTAATATTTCGGTTTATTTTCATTTCAGATATTATATTTTCAAGAAAATTGACGTTAGTTCTGCTCATCGCTGGTTAAAACGCAATGATGCCATCTTACACTTGTATTATACAGTGAATGTTCTTAACTAAAACCAGGATCCATCACCAGATGTTTGTTCAATACTTATCCTCACCAGAGAGAGAGTATCCCCGCTATAAATAATATGCTTTCGTGCCTACAGTCGCTATGACTGTTCCAATAGTACTATGAAAACACTAAGTTGTTATAAACTAAACTATACTGAACCTGAACAAATCACGGACATCACAAAATGCTACAACATGCACTCAAATAGAACATCAAATAGAACTTTGTCGGGTGGTCAATGTAATTGTCTGAAAAGAGACAAAAAAAAAACAACAACAGGTCCCTCTCTCCGTTAAGTAGTTGACTGTAGCAGATTGAATCAGAGTTGAGAGCTAACAGGCGATAAAACTTTGGTACAGTCATGTTATCCCCGGCCGGGCTAAGTGTTGTTTATGAACGCTAAACATCTTTAGTGAAGGCATATTACTCAGTGGCTGGTCAATAGACTGTATTTGTTAACTCTGCCTTCAAGTAGTAGATGCATTTGAACACCTAGCAGTTGCTGATGAAATGAAGAAATAGTGTTCACTTATAGTAGTCCGTGGTTCTCATTTAGTTCAGTTGTTAGTGTTGCAGCTTCCATAAATGTAAGCCCATGACCTATTTTGATCGAAGTAACGAGCCTATAATAAACAGGCAGAAAATAATAAATGAAATTGTTTTGTAATTTGTAATTAAATGAAATAAAGAACAGGACATTTACTTTACGACGTAGCTTATCATTTTTTTATGAATCCTACCGTTTTAAAACAATCTTTTTTAGCTTACCCCCTTGTATTTTAATCTAGTCACTGGGTGATCTAATCCTCGTTGAAGTATTCCCTTTCCAGATCTATATTTGGTAATTACGATACATAATTTAAAGCCTCCTTTAGGCATTCCACGCCCTATATCCTTCTCATACATCCTTCAAATGGGGGACTCCCCTTAGTGAAAGGCACTCATTAGCCCAAAATAATTTTCCTTTATTTTTCCCACATCCTATTTTTATAAATTTGAGAGCTAAGAAAAAAAAATATAAAAAAATAATTCCGTGAAGTTTTTATCGGTGGGGCGTAGGTTTATATTGAATTAAATTCCCTAAATTATTTGTTCTCTTGATTTTTTTCCCTTGAAACCAAGCCTGTTTCTTATTTATTAAACATTCTGATTATTCATTCCTTTTCTTTTGTAATTGGCAAATGGTACTAAAGATACATTACTTCACTCTAGCTAATGATCTATCATCCTGTACATTACCCAGGCTATATGAAAACAGCCTTATAATGCCGGCACTAATAAGGTAACATGCTGTAATTTATCAGGTAATGGATTAGTGCAATTAGCAGATTGGCCATGGGTCGATGGCATGCAAAGGCGGTAGGTGACCACAATCCAGCTAGCTTCTCTTCTTCGTCTCATCAACTCCTGTCTCCATCTTGCCAGTCTTTTTTCTTGTCCTCTGTGGTTCGTTTATTCTCTGCCTGTCTCTCTCACGGTATACAATCAAATAAAGAGAAGGGACAGGTCACTTATTTCCGAAATAACTGTACAACATTGGATGTATTCCTTTCCTCCCGAAGCAGTTAGACCTTTGTCACAATTACTTCTAAGCATTAATAAGATCATCAAGTTTTGAGATGGAGAGAGATGTTTACTGCACAACGCTCACTAAGAATTTTGATGCATCGACACCTAACATCTTCATTTGTTCATAAGCTCCTTAGTTTAAAAATCATTTTACAAATAAGTGTGGCTGCTCAATTACGATTTTCCTAACTGTACAACACGTAGCACCTATTAATTTATTTATTATAAATATTAATAAAAAAATTTGCAACATCTTGAATTGTATAATAAAACAACAAAAACTATCAAGTCCCCGTACTTAAAAATATGCTAGTGTACCAATGGATGATATTAATTTTTTTTTTTTAGCAATATTTTTGTACATCGATTACAAAATATTCTTGTTCACTTAGTAAGTGCATAAACATTATCCAGAGGTACGTCTAAGATTTTGCAAAAGTTTTTTAAATGTGAAATGCTTGTGAAAAAAATAATCTGTATTTTTACCCAAAGTAGTCCATTTTCTTTAAAAATTTTATATTGTATCTTAGTCACTAATAACTGATAATACAATTAAAAAAAATAGATATCGCTTAATTATTAGAAAAAAATACCCTTCCATTATGGTTTTTTAAATATCCTTAACTAAGAAGTAAGAATCAAAATTTCAAATTTGAACAGTTTTTAATGTGGGGCTTAAGATATATTTAAAGTTAGAGAACACGCCTTAATCATTTTTGCACATTTTAGTTACCTTCATTAATTAACTTAGTTACCGTTCTTTACTCACTTTTTGTATCCATTTTTGTAATCCATTTTAATCCATTATTTAAATTACTACGGCCACTGTGATGCATACAAAGGGGAGATAAGATCTCAAAAAACTACAGAAAATTATTTTTATGACTGAAATTTAGTAGTCGGTTATAAAGTGAATTGCATTTTGTTTTTTTGTTTTTTTAAATGTATAAGCACAGCTTGCATTTGTTCAAATGTTGATTCGATTCACTCAGCTGGTTCAAACAAATAAAGAATCGATTAGTTTTACCCTACCGCTCAATAAGCATACTAGAGCCCTGGGAAGTTATCTTGAAGATAAATGTTGGCTGAACAGGTAGTACACAATTGCCTGCCCACTTATACACTTCCTGTTCCAAAAACATACGTGCCTAGTACACTCCGTACTCAATGAGAGTTGAAGTACCGGTCTGCTGAACTGTATTTATTAAAAAAAAAGTGTTTTACATTAATGTATTCTTAATTATTAATGCACATTAATGTATTCCCATCACCTTTATTAGTCAGTTTTTCCATTCACATATAATGGGTATCATTATACTTGTTTATTCATGATATAATTTTTATAACGTAGCGATGCTACAGGAAATACAATAATAATTTGTAAACAGATTCGCCTGAGGATCTAAAATTATATATATAATTATCTGTAAATTTAAAGGGGCTATGAAAAAAAAGTGTGTTAAAAATAAATAAAAATGTGTTTTAAATAAAAAAAAAAATTACTAATAGATGAACTTGTTAGGATGAAATAGATACCAGCGGTTCAAGGATCCTGAGGTGAGTTTTTACTCCTCTTATAGAATGTGTAGGGCGGAGGAACGAAGCCATCGGGGGGCCCATCCCTTAAATTGGGGGGGGGGCGATAGAAGCTTGAAATTGGCCGGTCACGTAGTCGAAGCAATCTGGACCAGCTCCACCTGTTAGACCTGGAGGTGGATCAACTGGTACTAACCGTTCTCTGTCTGCACTAATGTGCCTAATAGTCCCTGTACCTGCTAACTGTACTCATGTACCAGCGGTTAGGGTCCGTTCTTGGGGGGGGGGGGCTTATGTACGCTCCCAGATATAGTGTAGCCGTCACTTAAAGGAGTTGAAGGTTTAATAACTAGTTAATCATCTTATACTTACTTATACTTTGCTAACATAAACCAATTTGAACTTATTTATGTGTCTATAAAAAATAAAATACAGAACGCTGCACGAGTAATGTACTTAGTTAAAGAATATAAAATAATTAAATTAGGCAATTACGTCATTGCCTGAACTATAAGAAGTTAACGATGATGTAATTAAATCAATTCAACAGCATGCAAATAATCACAAATTAAATATATATATATTTTTTTTGTCTTTCATAGCCCCTTTAAATTTACAGATAATTATAGATTCTCAGGTGAATCTATTTACAAATTATTTTTGTATTTCCTGTAGCACCGCTACATTATATACAGGTTTTGTTATTTTATAAAGATTATATAATGGAATAAACAAGTATAATGATATACATTATACGTGACTGGTCTAAACTGACTAATAAAGTTGATGGGCCCTTTTGGATCAAACTTAAAACTAACTTACATACTAATGCTTAACCTAATTTTCCCCCGATCCATTTTACCATCGATGCGGGAGGGGTGGTGAGGGCATAGTGTTAAACACTGGGTTGGTTAGGTGCTGCAACGAGTCAAAAAAGTTGATGTGTCTTCGGCGGATGAACTCACCCACAGGGTGCAGGTCAGCGTTCTTAAAAAACGAACGAGAGAGGTATGTTGGACCACTTTTCGCATGATCCCATTCTGGAAATTTTGGAGAAATTTGGCTGTATTGTCAGTCAAGTGGGTAAATAGCGGGGCACCGTACAGGAGAGCTGGCCGGAGGACACATTTATATATCATCAGTTTGAGACGAAGCGGCATGTTGGGTGAAGTTAGCAAGTGTGATAGCCGGTAAGACCTGTGTCGTATTATTATTATTGACTTATTAGTATAGGAAACTAACGACAATCGGTAACACAAATAAATGGACAGAAAAGGAAAAAGGTTGTAGGGATATTAGGTGTTAACAGGTTACTCAACATTTCACAGTATTTTTGGTAGTGATTTATCTCTTCTTAGCACTAACTAGCTAAATAAAACAAAATATACAGATTTACCAAATCCCTGTGTGGGACCCTCGACCACGAGGTGTATACAAAAAGAAAATCGTGGAGAGCGTACTCACTTGTGATCTCTTCTATTTGTTTTGAAACCAAATTATCAAATACTGCGATCTGCCTAATTTGCATAGTATGTGCGCCCTTAGGGGATCTAGAGAAGTACACAGGAAGAACTGTTAAAAATACCCAAGACTGCTGTTCGTCATGATTATGGAAAGAAACACGATGTATAGACAGTTCCATTAACTCAACCGTCACTGAAATAGCCCTTGTTGCACACATTACAAGTTAAAACAGACAGCACCAAAGTAGTGGGCAGAACCTAAAAGAAAGACAGCCGTCAATGTCGATAAGAGTATTGCTAATGTACGTAAGCATGTACAATGGACCAATAATTATCTAACAGGTTAAATATGAAATGTATGAATCTACCGTACACAATAATAGGGAAGTGGGAGGTATGGAAATATTTAAAACTTCACATATTCAAAGCCATTTACATTCCAATTTTACCTGCACAAAGTTAGCTAATTCGACCAACAGATTAACTGGCAGTAATTACGTGAAAGATGAATAAATTAAATCAATTGGGTATTTCTATAAATGACTCTCAAACTTAATTAATTATTTCCACGTATGAATTGTTATTGTTGGTAGTGTTTCTAACTACCGGAACAATTTTTCAGAACTTTATTTAAATAGTTTTTGAGTGGGGGGGGGGGCTTAAGGAATCTTAAAAAATAGCAAAAGGGGTCTTTTTCCACGTTCACTTTCCGCTCTTGTATTATAACCAAAAACTAACTGTTTCTGAATGTACCTTCAAATATATTGTCGGAAAGGTCAACAGTTGTTGGGGGGGGGGCGTCACTAGGGGAGTGCCTGATCACTCTAGCCCTGGTGACAAGTGCGGATTGATGTAGTTTACAACATGGACCATGTTCCATGTAGGCGTTAATATCTGACTCCATTTATTGATAGGAATGTGTCCCGACAATACACTGTGTTCAGGATGAGGTTCAGAGGTTCATAAAGAATAAGACCAGTTTTCAGAGTTCGGGCGAGAGATCGGCAGCGTAATAGGTACAAGTCGTCAGAGGTCTGCTAGAGGCTGTGAGGTGACTGCCCAGAGGTGTAGCAGAGAGAGAGTAGACTAGTAGAAAATTCCAGGGCCCCGGGGCCCTGGAGTATCGCGACTTTCGAGATGCAGAGACTGGAGAAGAGTGAAGAGTGAGCCTACCAGGGCCAAGTGGCCCTGGTGTAAAGTGACAAGTAGTGTGCCTGTGGAGACTAAGAAACAGAGAGTTTTTTCAGGGCGAAAACCCTTGATTTAAATATCCGCCGCCCCTCCCTACCGGGAGGTGGAGCCTGTCTGCAGGGGGTATGTTTTATGATGTCACACCTCCCGAGCTACGTGACCTAAACTGTTTCTGGCATGATTTTATGACCGCCGGAACGTGACTGAAGGTCTATTTTATTAGGGGCAGTGGCTTATCCTCTAGGGTTTTATTGCAGGACCTTCGTCCCTCTGTTACCTGTTTCACGACTACCGACCTCTCTATGATTTATTACAAGAAGTTTACACAGATTTGCATTTCTATTATAGTACATTATGCACCAGAGCATAGGGTAATTTACATATGTGATTGGCAATCGCTACATATATATTCGATACTTTTTAGCTATCACCACAGCTCAACATTTAAACAGACTACGTGAGCTACTGCGTACCTGATCAAACGTATAGCCTCTCCCTTAAAATAATGAAAACTTCAACGAATGTCATACATCATACCTAATTGACTATCTTCATGTTAACATAAGAAGGCGTACAATGCTTAGAACCAATTAGGATATTCTGTTATTGATAGTATGTGAATACAAAATAATATGATATTATTCCGTCACTAGCTTGCATGGTTTTCCCAGGCATGCATCTAGACAGGGCACGTATTTCTAGCCTTCTGGTATTGCCAGCCTTGCCAGCTATAAAACCCCTCAGGGCTTACTATCGAATTTATTTCCCTCTATTCCCTCCTCTAGCTCTAGAGATCTCCGTACGCAGCTGGTTGCACTATGGTGATATGGTGATGTATATGTAATCTGC
Organism: Acanthosoma haemorrhoidale; assembly: GCA_930367205.1. Classification (NCBI taxonomy): domain Eukaryota; kingdom Metazoa; phylum Arthropoda; class Insecta; order Hemiptera; family Acanthosomatidae; genus Acanthosoma; species Acanthosoma haemorrhoidale. The sequence continues at coordinate 39,737,838 of OV884014.1, forward strand.
CTGTCTGACGGCTCCCATACGGCTCAAGGCAGTTCCTGTATACGAGGTGAGATCTCGCCCTCCTCGGCAACGGCTTCGTACCGCCTCATGCTCCTCATCTTTCTCTGGGTGAACTATAAAGGATGTCAGTGCTATAAGGGCAAATATCAGTCACTGAACTAAAGCATGCATCACTTTATTTATGTTTGGTTTACGTCTGTGTCCGCATGAAATTCTTAAAGCATATTACGCAACACCGCGAATGATGGTTAGTGTTTGATTGAAAGCATGTATTTAAAAAAAAACAATGTTTAAGTTATAGTACAGAAACTGTATCTCAATTACTCACCGTTAATTTACTTATAAAATCACTGTGTGAAACCCTTGACCACGAGGTGCTTACAAAATGAAAATCGTGAAGAGCGTACTCACTTGTAATCTCTTTTATCTGTTTTGAAACCAAATCATCAAATATTGCGATCTGCCTAATTAGCGTAGTATGTGCGCTCTTGGGGGATCTGTCCAAACAGACATTGTAGCAATAACATTAAGAAAAACGGAAAACCACTTAAATAAGCTTTTTCATATCACCTGATATTGAAATCATTATTTCCCACAAACTGAATATGTTATAGACGTAAAATGTTTTTTCAGATTAATAACAGCCAGTTATGGTAATAAGAGAAATATGTTAAAATTAATAAAGTAAATATATTGCAAAAATTACTCCAGATACTTTAATCCTTTTTAACATTAATTTTAATTCAGTGATTGCTTATTCAAATTTTCGAGTTTCTATTTTCATATCTTCATCATTATAATACTTCAACGAGTCAAAATGCGGGGTTAGATACCGTTAACATTTAAAAAAGGATAAAATGTTGAGTATTTCTATCGCTTACATAACATTTCTATTGGTTGTACATGTAGTTGCCAAGATACTTACTTTTTAAAAATTTTAAATGCGTACTTAACGCTTTTTCATATCGCCTGGTATTAAAATAATTATTTCCCACAAACTGAATATGTTATAGACGTAAAAATGTTTTTTAGATCACAACCAGTTATAGTAATAAGAGATATATGTTAAAAATAATAACTTTCGTAGAAATGAGTTCAGATTAAAATATCGCATAACCATTAACCTATGGTATACTAGTGTAAGCTTACGAGATATCAATCATATCTATTTTAGAAAGGTATCTAAACGGACATTGTAGCAATAACATTAAGAAGAACGGAAAACCAATTGTGAAATCGAGGAATTTTCACCTTTTCCGCTAGTCGTTCGAATTAATCAAGTTAAGTTAAGTTAATGAATATGATTACTTATAAATTATACATACCTTAGAACTAGATGAACGTTACGACTAGGATAAAAATCTTCATTCCTCAGACGAAGTAAGTCTTCTGCCTCAAGGATCTTAATTTCTTAAATAATTATCAATCAGGTACAAGAGATTTGCTATTTCTTAACAATACAATCCTCTAGATAAAGAATATAACAAATTTTGGAGAAATAACTCGCAATAAATGCCTGCAGACCTCTCAACATTGGACTCACCAGACTGGACTGGACAAAGAGGTGAAGTACAAACTGCAGTTCCAGTCAGTGCCTGCTCAAACGGCAGAGGCCATCTCATACTACGCACTTACTTAAGCCATCTGTTTTATTAATTTTATATCTTAATAGCCATTATATGCGCTTTGTAAAAACAGAATAGTTTTTACAGGCTATAAAAACGATATTTACTAATACAATTTTAAGGTGAACTAGGGTCTTTTTGGGCATAGGGACCCCTGATTGTTTTTAATCATTTCTCTAGTCTATTATCTGTAAATGAAAGGTTCGGGGAAAGTGTTTAGTAAAAGATGTTTTAATGCTTGAACATATTTAATCTGGTGGCCAAAAATTTACAATGTCATTTATTAATCGATTGAACAAATTATTACCGCTATTTATGTTGTGCCATAAAAATTCAAACAAATATGAGTCTATCAAACTTCTTCTTGTACCATGTCCTTTTTTGTTTCTTGCCTTTGCTTGTGCCCATAAAGGTTCAATTCGTTGTGTATCTGACTACCTGTTGTGGGATCTACGAAATTTTTGGAATGATTCACAGTACAATGCTGGTAATTCATTTCTGGCATGTTAATAATGGGGGTCTAGGATGCCCACATGTCAGATATAATGGGTGTACCGGGGTGAATACATTCTGACATTTTTTTCAGTAGTGTTTCCGATGTACATTCTGGCACGCAATACATGAAACATTGCTTATATTCCCAACAATCACCTCCGAAGACCCATTGATTAGGATAAATTCTACCAACGTGATTTTTGCGCCGAGAGAAACTCGATTCGTCTATCTCAACTGTTTTCCCTGGCCCTCTGATATTTCTGAATTTTTTTAAGAAATGATCTGCGCAAACTTCTCGAAACATATTTTTCCAATCTGTAATGGCATCGGCTGCTAATCCTACTTCCTTTTGACAAAACTTAGTATATGTATATTCTTTTGTCAAGCAGTATTGCAAAATAACAAATTTATTAAATGGCAAATTACTGTTTTCCAAAAATGTTCCTTTTCTCAATCCAAAGGTTTCTTTGCAGCCTCTCACGTTGTATCTCCATCTATCCTTTTTGCCTAGATAAAGTTTCATTTGATGGCCATTAGAACACATTTTTGCACTATGCAATATCACCTTAGATTGAAGAAACAAAACCGCTTTTTCGTTCGTATCTACTTCAGCAGCTAAATCAAGTAACGGCATGATGTTTCCTTTGAGGATCACAAAACTGATATATTACCAGGTACCAAGGTTCACTAAGACGGGCCAAAATTTTCTCTTAAAAATTAAATTGGCATTAAAATACGTTTTAAGGTTAATTTAGCTATTTAATCAACGTGCTGAATAGGGTCAGAGCGTGTATAGTGACCACAAAGTTTTCCTGTTTCAGTGTTCCTGCCCATGTGGTGGCGTTTCACAGTTTAACAGCGTTTTAACGTTTGACAGAAAGAGAACAATAGTTAGTAAAAGTAGTCAGCACAGGTTGAAGGATTGTAAAAAACATTGATTCCATGAAAAATTCCATGTGCCCTGATGGAACCAAGGAGCTTAAAATACCATAGCACCTGACAACGAAAGGTCCAGAACGTAAGGGTTTGTAGTTAATAAAAACCAGATGACCGAGAAAATTTTAATTTCAACTTTTTTTTTTTGAATATCGAAAGGTTTTTGAGACTTCTACTTCATGATAGTGAAAATCTATTCATTATTTTGTTTTAAAGTAACTGGTGTTATTATTAATTATTTGTACTCATACTGACGTTTTGAAATGACTTTTCGAAATTGAGACAATTAACTACATGTTTGTTTTTGACTCTCAATTTTTGAGAATATCTTTAGTCTTTCAATGCTGCTCTACTGATAGGAACACTAATTTCTCCTTGAAATGGTATTAGTAAATATTTCTGTTTCTATAAATCTTACAATGTGAGTATATTATGACTATATATTGAGCGTGAAGCAATAAAAGTGATGGTCTTTGCCCTGCGAGCAGGCACTGACTGGAGCTGCAGTTTGTACTTCGCCCTTTGTCCAGTCCAGTCCGGTGAGTCCAATGTGAGAGATCTGCAGGCATTTATTGCAAGTTACTTCTCCAAAGAGCGTTAAATTCTTTATCTAGAGGATTGTATTATTCAGAAATAGCAAATGCTTTGTACCTGCTTTATATTTATTTAAGAAATTACGATCCTCGAGGCACCAGACTTACTTCGTCTGAGGAATGAAGATTTTTCTCCTAGTCGTAACGTGTATCTAGTTCTAAGGTATGTTTAATTTATAAGTTATACTTTTCATTAACTATTAACTTGATTCATTTGGACGACTATCGAAAAATGTGAAAATTCCTTTAATATCACAATTGGTTTTCCGTTCTTCTTTATGTAAGTGCTACAATTCCAGTTTGGATACCACTTTAAATTAGATAAGACTGATATCTCGTGAGCTTACACTAGTATACCATAGGTTAATGGTTATGATATACTATAATATGAATTCATCTCTACGAAAGTTAAAGGATTAATAATCTTAGTAACGACAAACGATAGAAATAGACAATTTTTTATCCTTTTAAAAATTATCGAACACCACACTCCTACACTTCTTGAATTGTTACAAATAAGTTATGAAAATTTGAATAAAAACTCCAGTAAAATACAATTGCATAACAAATACTATTATGTATTATATAATAAATAATTATGTTGGAGTAATTCATTAGCTTATTAGTACTAGTTATCGGTAGAAAATATAACATTTTCTGTGCATGGTGTTTTTAATAAAACTGCCAAATTATTTGTTTTGGTTAAATATTATTACTAGAAACATTTTTGTTATATACTGTAACTGCTTGTGAGTAATCTGAAAAGAGTTATTAACGTCTATAAAATATTTAGTTTCTGAGAAATGACGATTCCATTATCAGGCGATAAGAGAAAACATTCATTAAGCACTCATTTCGAGTTTTTAAAATACCTCTAAGTTTTGTATTTATTAAAATGCGAAAAGTTTTAGTTTAAAAGAATAATATTTTGCTATTAAATTATTATCTACAGAATAATAAAAAAAAAGTAAGCTTCAAAGTAGTCTAAGTAGTCTTCAAGTTGACTTAAATTACAATACACTTTCATAAAATGAAAATAAAAATGTAACTTTAGGTACTAGTTTTATCGGTTAGTTTATGCGCACTCAAAATGCGATTAACAACTGTGCAGATAAGAATAACTTTTTTAATTATTATTCCGTGCCAGAGTCTCATAAGAATACATTTAGTGTATTATTTAATATAGAAAATCCTTTATAGACTTATATTAAAACATTTAATTTAACAATTGGATAGCGAAAAAGCTAAGACCAAAACTGGTAGGCCTTGTTTTTTTTTTTATCCAATAGACTTTTTCTTCTGACTTGAGTCATTTGGGCTATGCAAGGGATTGTAGCATATTTTGTACCTAAATTTGATAATATTTATGGGAAACACGTTTCCAGAGGCTATTTATAAGCTGCCAACCTTTTCTAACAGCCTGGCACTGAGAGGTAATTTCATCGCAAAACAAAGTCTGTTAACGGTTAAATCTAACTAGTTCATTGAGATATAAGAATTTGACTTCGTGCAAAACCTTGGCTTTCAAGACCGTTCTATTTTACCTATAGGGACAAACAAATGAAACCCTCTGTGTAAATAATGTAACCACAATCGTTGTCAAATGGCGGTACAGTAATGTATCTAGCCATTAACCGTTTATGATTTTGGTGCAGGTACTTTTTAAAGAAAATTAGTTTTTTTTTTTGTTATCTAGCCTCTCAGTCCCTTTAAGCTCGTCGAGAAGTCTTGAAATCATTGCAGAAAGGGACTAGATTCAAGTAAGGTTCGTATTCCAGTAACACCAGGTCGTGCGGTCATGTGTATGACCGGAGCAATTCATTTGCTGTCACTATTTGACTCACCTTGCAGTGAATTTTCTGTTTAAACCTGTTTAAACCTGAAGGGGTTCAAAAATGATCAAAAAATGAAATAGATGAGATACATATAAGTTTCAATCTGATTTATGTGAATATCTCATATCTGTTCTTATATGTTGACTGCATCTAAGTTTGGCACTTTGGCATTTCGCTATTGTTTGTTTTTTTACTTCCCTTCTTACTTCGAGATTTACTTTCCCTTGTCTATTTCGTCAATAAAACATTTTTTACTAGAAAGATTTAATAATTATTTTAAATATACTTTTACCACTTCGTGTTTGTGACTTGAAAACTATTCTAAATGCATGACAATACCGAAGTCACAACCACAGAATTCCATCTCATTGGTTGTAACGGGACTAGAATTTATAAATATAATATCAGTTTCCTTTGCACTACTGTACAACTATTAAATGAGAATAACACCTAACACTGAGAGCTACCTCTTACAATAATTATGGAAGGTGGAAAGCCACCGGCCCTTTCACCTCATGCATAGAACATGGTTTTCATTAGCCAGCAGTTTTATCCGCCCTCTTTGGTCCAGCCAACAGATGTGAAGTCTGGTCTAAGCCTAACGGAGGCACTCCATTTTATCCAATCCTTATTGATGGAATGCACCTTTCATTTGATATACTTGATCTTGCCTGCCTAGGAAGATAGTCTAATTAATTTCTGACTTTTATAAACTTTCCTTTAAAACAAATAGATAACGTATTATAATATTTATATTAATTTAGTTTTAAGATGTTATTAAGAGAACAAGCCTAACAGGGACAATATCTATTATTATAAAATGTGGAAAAATAATTTTGATTGAACAACCGTCTCTCAGTTTCTCAGTAAGTCCAAAAGTGACGTACAAGTTGCCGTTTTTACGCATCTCAACTGCCACAGGTTTACATCACGCATGATGTAGTTAGTAACTAAATCGAGAAAATTGTGGTGCTAAATATTCGTCATGTAATGCATTGGCAACTTAAACAGGGCAGCTGAAAAAATATGCAGTGTATATGGTGAAGGACTAATAACTGATCGGGCAGTTAGAAATCGGTTTATAAAATTCCGTTCTGGAGATACGACCTTAAAAAACAAACTGAGGGTGGGACGTCCTTCCGACTTTGACGACCACCTTTTAAAGGCAATATTGGAGCAAAAGGTCCATGTCAATTAACAAAAGGTATAGCAGAAAGGTTGAATACATCACAATCAACTGTTAACCGCCACCTGGAGAAATTAGGGAAAGTCAGCAAGTTAGGAGTGTGGGTACCTCACAATCTCAGTGAACGGAATGAAGAAGATCGCATGTCAATTGCCACAAGTCTGCTTTCACGTGTAAAAATTGAGTCTTTTTTAAACAGGATTGTAACAGGCAATGAAAAATGGGTTACCTATGACAATACAGTCTGCAAAAGACAGTGGCTTCATAAGGATTAACCACCCCTACCAGATCCAAAAGAAAACATCCATGGCAAAAATATTTTATTGTATGTAAGGTGGGATTGTCAAGGAATAATTCACCACGAATTGCTGAAGTCAAATTTAACAATTATTGCAGATAGATACGTTCAGCAGTTGGAAAGAGTGCAAGAGAAACTCCATGAAAAGCGTCCTACACTCGTCAATCGCAAAAAACTTCGTTCTTTTACATGACAATGCGCGACCACATACAGCAAGGGTGACTCAAGAAAAAACTCTTGAGCTTGGATGGTCTGTTTTACCACATCTACCTTACTCCCCGGATCTTGCCCCGACAGACTACCACCTTTTCTGTTCCTTACAAAAAACTTTTTGAATAAAAAAACCTTCAATTCTGAAGAGCAAGTCAGGCAGGCTGTCGAAAACTTCTTCCAGTCCAAAGTAACCACATTTTACAAGGAAGGAATTGATAAACTGCCAGGAAGATGGGAGAAGGTTATAGATAATAGTGGTGAATACATAATAAATTTATATAATTTTGTAATTTAATGAGAGCAAAATAAATGTCTGATAAAAAAACGGAAGTTACTTATGACTTCACCTAATAATTATCTATTGTATAAAAATATATTGTGTTCGGTCATTGAACTAGCGGTATGAAACGCTTATTTGAAAAAAGCAGATATAGTCTGCTGTAGTTACATTAGGTTAGCTGACCAAGTTTCCAATAAATCTGGAACAAGTAAGCGCTCCTCTTCGGGACTTTATCAAGCGGGAAAATAAAAGAGCAGAGAGAGGAAGCAATTGGCCCTAGAAGCTATAAAAGTTGATTACTTTCTTTTCCAGCCGAGTGGTCCAACTAATATTTCATTATCAGTTTCTCCAGGGAACAATTAACTCCACTCCTCCGTTCACTGGAGAAGTTTCATTGTGTGAAGGGCTTCATCACCTCATCCTCATAGTTACCTCATAGGCGAAGGCTCAAAATCTAACCTTTATTTAACGAGGCAGACATAGTTTCTGCGAAGGAAGGTTAATTATCTACCGCTATTTCTCAGAAGAACCCTTGTATAAGATTTTAATTTCTGAACCCAAAGAGAGATGGTTATTTTTAAAACGGGTTTTTTTTTTTCAAGTTCAAACTATAATTTGCATTATTAATTGTGATTCGACAGCTCATTCATACCTTATTAACAATTTCATACACTCAACGTATGCAGCTCACACCCATACCTACATGTATTCTGTATGAGCATAAAAATTCAATCCACACCCCCGAGGATTACCCCAGTTAGTGGACAAGAGCAGATATAGGGAAAGAGAGCCGCAGACACTCAGGCCATGATTGAGGTGGTGGGCAGTTCCAGGATCCATCACATACTTACCTGTTTGCATACGCATAGGATGCTAACAGGATTTCGCTGTATGGATAAGTTTTTAAACAGCAAAACATTTTGATACGGAAAAGCTTATTTTGTCCCTTAAATGGTTAACAAATTTAATTGTACGCTTAGTTAATTTTGTTATATTTCCTTCATAGTTAAGGACGAATTGCTTGTGCTTAGGCAAAATATTTTCAAAAATATTGGAATAACTGTTTAATTTTGTTTTTAGGTTAAAGGTGATTTTTATTTAATATCACAAAAAAAAAAAATAATTCATCATTATTTATGTATCTGATTAATTTTACACGTCTCTTATTTCGCTTTCGATTATGTTAAATTTAATAAAATGGGTTTAAGGAAATGTGTTTTTCACCTGAAAAAAATAAATCGTTAAATTTTCTTAAACTTTCTCCACACAATTTGGGTATGTAAATCTGTTATCCTATTTCGCCTTGGAGGTGTTTATCTATAATTTTAACGAAATAATAGTTATTATGTATGGGTCTTAATTCATCATTTTAATGGAATAAAAAAATAGTGGTGGTCAGGCGTCCTCACAATCGGGCTATCGTCGACCATGTCGAAAGGCATCTAATCCCTTTGGTAAGAGTTGTTATGCATGCGGGATATAATCTCAAATATGCTGTTATTTGAATCGATTTAGTCATAAAATGTATCTATGTGTCATAAAATATAGTATTAATATAAAATGTATGTATGCATACGAATACTTTTATATATTATAGTGTACAATACACCATATAGCTCTTTGTCACAGTATAACATATCGAAGCAATGGCATTAGCAAACACGGACGGTATCTAACATTGTGAACTTTTCAAGCGTATCATTCGAGGACTTGACTATTTAAATTAACCACTCCTTGTCAGCTGTGCATTGTTTTAAATGGGATCGGGGCTATTTTCATCGGTTCTCCGCTGCTTTAAATAAATAAACCGTTTCTGAGGATTGTCAGACTGTTCACTGTTTCTTGTTCGGTCATGAAGTGCACCCGGCAGTTTCATTTAGACATTTTATCTCTCTCAATCTCTATGTTAGTATGGCTGTCTGAAATCCCGGTTTCCACATCTGCATTTTATTTTATTTTAAAATACAATAGGGAGCTAAACAGTTAAAGACTTGATGACAAACGGTCAAAATTAATCATTTTCACATTTATTTCACAATATTATAACTTAGGAATCAACTATGGCAAGTGCACTTTTAATAATGTATAATTTTAATGCTACATTTTTTATTTTATAACATCGATTTTTAATAGGTTAACAAGTAAACATAGTAATTACTTTCACATTTATAACTGCAAAAGAAACAATGCATTGAAGACGTAGGCTTTAATCTACTTCTAATGTGCTCACTAATAATTAACAGCCAAATACAAGTTACCGGAAAGAGCCAGATTACAAAAATTGGTCTTTTTTGGCCCTTAGTTATTAATAATTATAAATAATACCTGGATCGATACCAAAATAAAGGTTTTTTAAAGAATATTCAATATTAAAAAAATTTAATATAATGCCTTTACGTTGTAACTCAGAAAATAAACTTAGGGATAAACTTTGTCCCTACTTTTTGCGTTTAGTCCAACGGCTACATTGCGTACACCCTTTGAGAAATTTCGGCCAACAGGAATTCGTGTTGGGAGGACACTCACTTGTGAGGGATAGCACATTTCGTAGAGCCCCGAATTGACTTGGGTGATCTCGGGTTCGAATTCCGATTTTGCATGTGATTTTTTTCTTTTGTATTTAATTATTAATGATAGTGGTACCAATACCACAGTAAAACTTTCTCACTCAGATATCCATGATTGTATGGTTCATTCCATACGTCGACGTTTCGCTTAGTCCTGGACCTTCTGGACTTGAAATATAAAAACAAAATTTTGTTATTTTTTTTACGAAAATCATTAAAACTATCCTGTGAAATACAATCTAGGCATTTCCATAAAAAAAATATGGAATATTCTTTTCAAAATGAACACACAAGTATTTAAGATACTGAGGATGGCTATATATCACACAAACAATAAGTGATTGAAGTTATATAAAAACACGCATAACATTGTATTATCAAAATGTACCCCGGTTTTCCTTTGTGATACAATTGCAATGAAATTAGCTTGGAACGTGGGTGGAGACCAGCCTCCATATGCGAGATTACCTCTGGTAAAACTCAACCATTCCATGCTAGTATATTTCATAGCCTGCGTGCGCTGCTTAAATGGACTCGCAGGTGACAAATGTTATTAGCTTAGGGCTGGAAAAAATTACTGCTTTGACCTGCTCCCCTGGCTCTAGGAAGAGCCAAGATTTATGAACGTTTTCATTCAGTCTCTTCTAACTAAACTTATGGCTTACTGATTATAATAATTCGTCATGTTCTTGGTTATTGGTTATAATCACCAGAACTCGGAGCTCGTAGATTTAAACGGAGCAATAAATACTCATCTGGTTATGAAAAATATGCCATAACCACTCCAAGAGGGTTTACAGTTATAACCTTGGTTTTAAGCAATTTTAATTTATTATCATTCGGATATTACATGTACTTTTTTGTATTTATTTTGAATAAAGCTATAGACTCATTGGTCATTGATATTCGTTCACCCTTTTCATAACGATTTATTCACCTATTCCCATGTTCTCGAAAATTTTATGGGTGTAGCGACCGCTAACTACATAAGATAAATCATCGTATACTCTATTGTATATATTGTAAATTAGTTTTAATATGTTGTAAATTTATTTAAACAAATGTGAATAATTTTACTAAACCTCAAGTCATTTACGTAATTCAGAGTCCCAGGCCTGCAATGATGTTGGCCAAAATAAAACCTCGCGTTTTTGGCTGGAATGTGATTGACCAAAATAGGACCCTAGGCCATTGGCTACTTTGGGAAATATATACCCCCTAATATTAAGCCGACTATTCATTCAAGCTACGGCTTGCTTCTGGACTGGGGCTTGCAGCTGCACTGATGTTTTAAGATTTAGCCTTCTCATTTATGAAAACCTCTGGATCTGTCTTCCTAACCTCACAATGTTTAGTCCGGCGTTGTCAGACCCCACACCTTCCTAGTGGGATTCTCTGCCTTCGTCTCACAAGTGATCCCTTCCTTACGGACGACGGTCTCCGGGGTCCTACAAAATTTACCTAGTAGTGTCTCCCTCAGCGATGCAGTCTGCCTCTCTCCGGTTCACACTCGCCTTTGGGATCCGGACGGTCTACCCTTAGATATGGAGTGTGAATTCGTGGTCATTCTAAGACCATATAAACTACATATAATACCTACCGTGTTCCTCTTCTCCTGAACATAGCGCACTGTCGGGGCACATAGAGGTATAGAGTCAGATAGCTCAGTAGTAAGACCCGTCATCAAGCAATCGACCAGGCCTATCGACATAGCCTATTCAACTCTCACTCCGTCACTAGGCCTCTCCTCGTGACGACCCGACAATGGGGGTTCGTTGTGATTTTCTATGTTGAAGTTAAGCTGATAATTATGTCAGGAGGAGGGTACCACTGCGCGCAGTGCCTGAGAAAATGCATCATATTACAGCAGCAATGCATCAAGCATTACACGGCACAGATAACGTTTAGCTATTTATTACTACCCCATTTCAATAATAAATAACATGGAATAATTTATTGAAGCAAGTTAACATTAACCCCTCGTATTTATTCGATTTTAAACCCTTTCAAAGAAACCATTATTCATATTAATAAATAAGAAAACTGCACAAGATTGCAAATGTCTGATGCGACATTAGTGCCAGAACTTATCATCCCCGTATATGGATGGTTGAAATCTTTATCAAAACATTTTAGAAGATATGTAATCAAAAAGGGAAGCTTACTTCGATTAGAACTAGATTTTCCATCCTTCTTAAGTGTCGACAACCCTCGTTTAGGCCCGATATCACTTTTTGGCCTGTTCTCGTTGCTTTGTTTCAATATAGGATATAGCAACCCCAGGAAACCTGGTAGCGTTTTCGCGATGCATAAGAGGATATAACAGACTTGATGGAGAGCTATCAAAATAAATGATTATAACGCTATTCTGAATCGCTATTATAAAGTAGTTTTGGAATATTGGTTCAAATAGAAGCAGTAAAAGCCGTTATCTACGTACAGGTGCTAAAGGATGCGATGCATAAATGAAAATTTCCTCAGCAGTAAACCATCTTATATCGCCAATAACGGCTTCAGTGCCTGTTAAATATCTCAACGGCCGTTCGTAGATGTTCCTTTTATGTTTGCTCAGTCCGGAGGGGTATCTATCTTTCGTCTTCGTTTGTCTGTCTGTCCACAATTAACGTTCTCATAACAATGAAGATTTAAAATGAAAACCACTCGCAATAGCTTGCAGTGAAGACTTTGAACTAGACAAGAGAGGTGACTGTGAAGATGTACAGAGACAAGTATCGGCTGGTTTTCTCAGAGTCTGTAGGGTTTATACAGTCTGAAGTGTCATAGAGGCTTGTTAGTTCTTTAGTAGGTAACCGGCAAGTGGAAGGTGGTCAAGGCCTTCTAGATATCACTAGGTTTTAGGTGTTTGCTTTTGTCCGCTTGTCTTCTAACGCTCAAGATGTTTCACATGCAAAGAACTAAAGGTACACGGCTTTGCTGCCGCGGCGCCAATTGACCAATGTTTGCATACTCCTAGCCACATAAAAACGCCGTGGCTTCATGATCCATTCTAAATAGATCAATTTGTGATGGAGTAGTGGGACAGGCTACTGATTTACTGAGCGTCAGTAGCTCTCTTACTCTCTCTCTGGTCTAATCCGCATAGCGAAACGGTCGGAGTGGATACGTAAGAATGATTGAGCATTGATAAAGGGTGTCCCAGAATTAACGTAAGATTTCATTTAAATAGAAAACACAGTTTTTGGTATTTTTGTTGTTATTTAAGGAATAACACATCGGGAAAATGGCCTCCACGACTTTGCTGGCACATACGCACTCTTTTGTCAAAATTTTCCATGACTATTTGGCATAAATGTAGTTGAATTTCGTTGATGCTGGGTTGAATTTCCTCTTTTAATGCACGGATGGATGTGGGCTTGTTGACATACACTTTTGACTTCAAATAAACCCATAAAAAGAAATCTAAAGGGGTTAAATCACACGACCTAGGGGGCCAATTCTGATCACCGAAACGAGAGAGGCTTTAATTGTTCAGTTAACTGAATTTTGTAAGCATGGAGACCCAGATCTTTAGTGAGTATACGCTGTAGAGAGCTTCTTGAAATTTGCAATTCTTGTCTACGACGCCGAATTGATGTTCCTGGATTTTCACCAACACTCTCATGCACTGCTTTGATATTGACATTTGAACGGCTTGTTTTTGGAGGACCAGTGTGTTTAGTGTCTCCAACTGATCCAGCCTCCCTAAATTTTTCAATTAATCTCTTCACAGTTAATGAAGTCAAAACACTATTCCGACCATATTTTGTATGAAATTTTCCAACTGCGGCCGCCAAACTTTCATTATTTTTGAGATAAAGTTATTAGCAATATAGACACGTTGATCTATCGTGTAACGCTCCATTTTTACTAACCCTAAACTTTCAGCTGTCAAATCGTTTTTTTTTTAGGTTTGCCAGCACTTTGCCTTCAAAAATGGCGGAAAAAACAAATCTTGCGTTAATTCTGGGACACCCTTTATAACAATTAATATAATCGTAATTTTATAATAACAAATATTACTTTTTTCTCAAATTGTATTTCACGTATGCATAAAAACTCAATAATTAGTGAGCACTGTGTGAGATTAGGTCTAAACTAGAGATGCAGCGGAAATGCCCCGATGGGATTGAGAAGTGCATCCTCTCCCTCCCCCACAGCCCGCAGCGACATCCCTTAACAATGCACTCTACAGTTGACAAGTGGCAGGCCCAAGTGTGTTGTTAGCGCTGCTGTTAATTGGTAGCTTCTACATCACACTTCGCCCTTGGTTCATTTCCGAGGGCCTTCTAATGAACACTTTTTGTCTTGCACTTTCTGGCCGGATGTTATGGCGCACTAGTTAGCTAATAGCTTATGATTTTTACTAAACAAGAGAGTCCGTGCATGAAACAACGTAAACGTGAGCAAACATGAACAAATCAAGGCAAATTTAATTCATCACGCAGTAACCAGTTTTGTCACATTGTAAAAACAACTTTAATCGTAGTTTTAATGACATTTTTATAATCGATCCTGTTGCATAGATCATTACTTTGTTAAAAGTCGGGACAAATTTTATTTTTTAGTTAGGATAATGGACTGTTCATTATTTCTCATAAGGTAGCTTATATTTTTATCACCTCTGGGGGATCATTTGATTTATTCATGAAAAATACCAGGGCTGTGAATATACTTTTAATGACCTTAAATAATCATTGTCTGCTTAAGCCCCTACAGATATTATTAATTAGAACGCTTATATCTCCAATGTTATAGCCTACTCAATGTGAATATATTTGTTTTGTTATTAATTTTTAGAATCGTTACTTCATTAAACGGAACTATCGTCAACATTTCATGCGTCACAAACGTTTACTGCTTCAGCTTTAGTTTGGTGACGACACGTGATAACAAATGATAACGACACGTTTTGATGATTCCTTGTTACAATAGATTTAATACCCAAAATATAATTTTTTTATTTCTGATCATAATGCCTACATCACAATACACCAATAACACCACTAATTAATTAATCACGCTTTCTCTTGTTTTATAAAGAAGTCTAAATTTTTCTTGTATTTCCAATATTTAATGGGATCTTTTTGCATATTTTTTCTTCTTCTGTTTCTAATTTGAACTCGCAAATACCACAACAGATAGACAAAAATCATCAACAAAATCAGACAAGTAGATAACTTTCAAAACACTTAAACTTCAGCAATACTTATGTTATACGAAACGTTCATATTGAGAAAACAAAAAAACATCTGTCTTACCAGAAACTTAGTTGAAATGTTTGTTAGTTAACTAAAGAATTCTGAGATTTGAAAATAGAAGTTTTTCCCCAACACTCCATATTTACCTGACGTGTCACCACTTGAGTATATTTTTTTTCAAAGCGTTCAACCCACTAAAAAAAAAAAAAAAAAATATCCCAATATGAAAACAGGTTTAAATTTTCATTCCACGAATTTATTGTTTCAGTGTCAAAACGTTTCTTCGAACAAGGGATAAAAAACCTTGTTGAGAGTTGGGAGAAATGTGTTGAAGCTAACAAAAGTTATTTTGAATTTGTTTTTTCTTTCATTTGCCTCATACCCTAGGAGCTGACATCACATGTGTTCCCACTCATTAATATATTTCTTGTACCTTCAAGTTTCATATGGATTAATTTACGTTTATTGAGTACTGTTCTGAACAAAAGTAGACCCTCTACCATCCGACTCGGCCCAGTGTTTTGTTAATGAGGATTGGTTAAAGGCAAGGCTTGCGGGGTACTTAAGCTGAGGATCTAGCTAGCAGCCGAAGTGTTCACATCGTTGTTACCAGTTGTCTCGTCCACCATTGTGCTTGTGAGAGGTGATACCTAAGGTAACTTTTAGTTTATTTAAGTTTATTTGTTGTAGTTATTTAAGAAAAAATGTAACTGTTAAAATTAATATAATGAGTAATAAAACAATTACTATGTTATTAACGTGACATAAGTCTGGCTCCGGTTTATGTAGCGCTATAAACTCACCCTAGCAGGGGCCGATTCTTCAAGGGCTCGTCAAAGCTAAATCTGCACGGACATAAAACCGTTATGATTAACAGCCGCCATAACTCAGAGAGTGGCTGGGGCTAATACCTCCAGCAGCAGTGAAGAAATCATTTTATCATGTTACTCAGAGTTAGAGCAAGATTATTTTTTATTTCTTGCCAGTTAGCTAGACTCCTAGCAGGAGAATGGACAAAGTAAGAGCTCAACACCAGAGACAGCATACAGTATTTACAAACAGCCCAGAGACCTCCTAAATCCTCATGGTTGTCACTGCCCTGGCATGCGAAAGAGGAAGTGGAGTCTTGGGAAGTCCCCCACGCTCCAATAAATTAGTATTATGTCCTCTGTTTGGAATTATTCTTAGAGATATTATTTTTAGAAAAAAACATAAATAGATTGTCTGTTCGGTGTTTTGTGGGTACCATATACGAACTATAGTAAAAAGTGACTGTATTACTATTATACTGAGCAGCGTATCAATGTCAACAACTTTACTTTTTAACAATATGCAATAGCTCCTTTATATTTTAAATTGGACCATTATCAAATTAATTAGTACTTAAAAGACAAATATCGTATTAGTGTAGGCTATGAGATCTTGGCGTACAGGTCAATGGTATATAATATGTGTCCGGACTTCGGTATGATATAAATAAAACAATCATTAATAGTGTCAATAAAATCCTTTACTTAAAGTTAAAAAAACCTTTGTATTTCTTGATATATTACACTCGAGTTGGTTTCTTTTCTAAAGAACTTATATGTTACATTTCGCTGAAATGGGCTGGGGCTGTATGAATTTTGACTGCTTTAAAATATGACAAAAAATTGCTGCACAAAACATTTACGTGGTCTAGACTCACCGACCAACTCATTAAGCGGGTGACCACATAGCTCCTATGATATAAATGGTACGTAAGATTATATGTGATCAAGTATATATTACATGATAAACATACAAACATGTTTAGTTATTTGTCATGAGGCTTAACCAGTAATGACGATTGTATTTCACTGGCCCTTCGTTGATCTCTGTTTTTCGAAATAAAATTATTTGATCGAATAAATGTTTTGAAAAGGGGGTACTTATTTTATCCTTGGACTAATCATTTGAGATTTATATTACAACGAAACGTGCCTTATTTTCAATACTACATGATGTTTTATCTAATAGTTATATATAAATACATTTGCAAATAGAATAAGAGAAAAGCGCGGTATATTTGAGGAGAGGGACTAAGGGCGTATGGAGTGTCGAAGGATGGGAAATAAATTTGGCGCTGGTGTGAGAGGCACAACAAATCAAGGTTGATATCCACGTGTCAGAGACCCCTCACTGCCTACCGTCTACCGTCGCACTTTACGCTGTATAACCCCCACTCGCTGTTTTTCTCTCTTTCTCGTTTAGATCGAGAATGGGAAGGGGGAGAGTTATGTATTATTCATAATATATATGGAAATGTGTCGGCTTGTACATAATTTGATATTACGCAATTTTGCCTTTTATCGAAGCTGTAATTTATTTTTGTTTGTTTCAGGTATGAGTTCATTTCTCAATTGATGGTCATGGGTTCGTTTTGACAAGGTATGGATTATTATAATGTCTAAAATTATTATTATTTATTTATCATAATTTCACGATTATTAGTTCTCTTTTTGCTCTGTTTTCTAAATCGAACTATGGCAGACTAGCGGGTGTATATTTTACCGCATAATAGATTTTTACAGTTAGACGTACTTATAAAACATTCTAATACAATGATTTCATTATGTGATCGTTGTTTTTTCCAACGTCCTACTAACATTATTGTAACAGAGCATATTATATTTATTTATTATGATAAAATTACAATACCCAATGAGTAATAGTTATAAACGTTCTTATTCATACCATATTTACAATTTTCATTCATTCGCTCATTCATAGAGTATTTACAACAACAACAAACAACCCAGAGGCCTCAACAATCCACATGGTTCTAACCTCTCTAGCATGCGAAAGAGGAAGCTGATTCTTGGGAAGTCCCCCCACGCTCCTCCGTCAGCCGCGCCACGGCCAGTAGTGGCAGACCAAGAGCGCGAGAGCCACATACGCTCAGAACACGATTGGAAAAACTGGCTATTGCTAGGACTCCCACTGTTACGCATTTATAGCAGGTCACGAGGCCACAGCCACTATAGCCTCCAAGGAGGATTATAGGGATGAGTGGTGATTTGTAATAACTGTGCTAGGGGATTAGGGTGGTTGGCTAGGTTACTATGGAATTTCATGAACTTGGAAGGGATGAGTTCAAGAATGTAGGGTATAGATTAGTAATTTATTTTCTATTGAGAGATGGAATGTCCGTCGAAGTGGTCTATGCAGTTTTCCAAAGCGTATCCTTAGTTCTTGTATTTTTAGCGAGTGGATTTTTCCAACGTCCTACTAACATTCTTGTAACAGTTTATTTTTTTTTACCTTTAGCAATGGAGGCTCAAGTGGTGTTGAAGATTCAAAACCACAAAGTAGAGAAACTCCTTGTGTAAAAACTGTTATTTTTATTTATTAAAGGATAAGAAAATAATATAGTGGGCCGTAGTAAATGAGTATGGATTGTTGGAAAGTTGCTTAAAACGCATCGATGAAATTCGTGATGCAGACATACATAGTATTTAGAAAGGGTAATAAATTTGATGAATACCTAACCACTCTCATTCATCGATCAAAGCTACTTTACCAACAAATTCATCTGGTCAGAATATATTCATGGCTAAATATTCACTCTTACAATTATTTAAAACGCTAAGTTTTTTTATGTATAATAAAATATAAATAAGAATAACAGTTAAGGATTTGTCGCGATATCACTAGAGCCACTATATCATAGGGTATATAAATAGTTACAAACATATGGTATTATCTATACATATGTAACCTATATATTGTTTTATCTAACTAAGGAAATAATTTCATACTACCTAATTCCTATCGGGAGCCTGGGGGACCGGGAGGGTCGGATAGAACGGAGAGAGGAGAGGGGGGATTCATCTAGCGCCACAAGGTTATTCTGACAATTAGTTGTAATTTAAATTGATTGTATTTATTTATATTGATTAATTGATGATTTTACATGTAAGTTTTTGCGAGTATTCAGCTTCATCTCTTAATGATATGAAAAATTAATTTTTATAGCAGTTTTTAATATTTTTGTTTTCTAATTATTTAAGATAAAGTAATTTTTTTTGACTAGTCAAAAGTGTGCCAGCGACTGCGGATATACAATTAGTTGAAATTAATATTATTTGTATTTATGATTATATTTATTGATTATACTGCTTTAATATGTTAAATATCATTGAACAGGTAAGACAATATAAATTTACAATAAGCCATGTTTATTGTTAAACAGGTGAATATTAAAATTGCCGAATTACTACATACAAAATGTAATTCTATCATAATTAATATTAATTAATAAATCTTGATAAATATATAAACCAATAAAAATAAATGAATAATAAATAACTATAATGAAATAAAAATGGGTGTTATTAACCCTATAAAATATAAATAAGAATAACAGTTAAAGTTACATGAATGTTAAAAAGCTAATCCCTTATAACAATCAATTATTAAATCATTTATAATAAAATATAAAATATACCATAATAATTCTAAATTAAATTTAATTCTCAAGAAAGAAGATATTAATAAATGAATAGCATATAACTCCTACCTTAATTTTATCAATTATTATATAATATAAAATAACAAAATAAAGTATCTCTTATTATTTCGGGAAAATTAAATTAATTAAATTATTGTACATGAACCCTGATGCAGAAGGTACAAAATAAATTCTACTTCAACAAAAATATATATATATATATATACCTTTACAGTAAAATTAACTATAAAATAAAAAATTTTATTCATTAAAAAATACTAAAAAAATAAGTTATTTCTAATACTAAATTAAATTAATGTTCCCAATAAATAAATTAATTAAATAAATAATCAGATCAATTTTAATTGCATAAATTTAATTATTAATGTAAATAATAACTCTGCTTAGCTATAACCTGTATATTTCCAAGTTCACCTTCCGGTAAACTTAATTGGTTACGACTTATTAATAATGAGAGTGACGAGCGACAACTATCTTTAGTAAAAGGCGAAAGATTTATTCGCTTTAAATCTTGAAAAAAAAAAAAAAAACGACAACTATCATAAATAAAATATAATATAAATTACAATTCGTCTACACAGAATATATTCACAGCTAAATATTCACTCCTAGTAAATACAATTATTTAAAACGCTAAGGTTTTTGTTGAAACCGACTATTTCGCTAGAATGGAACAGAAATAGGTTTAAAGCAGTTGGAAATTGTTCAACTTTGAGATAGAAGAAGTGAAGAGATTAAAAAATGGGCGCATTAAAGTGAAGTAGCTGTTAAGAAGAGTGGGCTAAGTGAAGCCATCGAACCGGGTCGAGGCTACGGCCATACTTCTTCAATATGAAGAGATTCTGGAGGCTAATGCAGCTTCGGTCTCTTCTTGTTCCCCTCCACTCATCAATCTTCCCTCTTCCTCCTTTCCCTCCCTCCAGAGGACCCTCCCTGCAAGTCTGCCAGGAGGAAGGGGATCCTCTAATTGGAGCTCTGGCTGACTGATTCCTCTCTCGGTAGAGGTCCCTATGATGGACGACTTGTCTCCAGAAAATCCGACTGTCCAATATTTCACGGTCTTCGGCTTACATAGGACATTCGATAAATCTTGCTTTTAGTCATTGCTTGTGGAATATTTAGACACGGTCGGGCGTGTTAAAGGTACCTAAAGAATCTTACCGTTTGAAAGAACCATGAAGAAGAAATCGTTCAATTTACTGATCCAGTGTATGGATAAAGACATCAGAAAAAAATAGTTGAAACAACAAAATATCAAGTGGCGAAGATCTTTTGTTTATTGTGACGGAAACGATCTCGATCTGGTACATTTTCAGCCGAAGCCACTTGTCTGATTAAAACCTTATTGTAATGTAGCATGGTACAGCCAAAATTATGTTTATATTTTCAACTCTTTTCAGGTTTGAACCTTAATTTTTAATATTATTTTTGAAACGCAGTAGTTTAAAAAAAAAAAAATCATGTCAACATACTGTATCAACAAAACGGGCTTTTCATTACTTGTGGTGTCCAGTAATTTTTAAAGCATTAAAGCTGGACTGATCATTGTAATAAAACTTGACTTATGCCAACGGTATTGAATTTAGCTGGCATTGAATGGGTAGCTTGTATTATCAGCACTTTTTGATAGTTTTAATTCTGTAATGTAAATATGTGTATTTATTTCTTATTTAAGTCGAATGTCATTTTTTTAATAAATCTATCAGGACGGGTGGTATTGATTAATTCTGAAATGTCCTTCGTTTTGTTTCTCAACAACGAACATGACCAAATGATTCCAAAAGGATTTCTGGGCTTTCAATCTTCCCAAATTTGTAGCAATATGATGTCAAATACTCTTAGGCGAACTGGAACGAACAATAGACAATATCCACCATTGGGTACAGAGATGCTAAATGCTATTCATTAACACTTGGTCTATGACCGACATATTTGACCGACAATCTTCAATGGTGGCATCAAGACAAAAACTAATTTGAGACTTAAGAGAGTCCAACGTCCGCTTTATTATCAGATCTTTCTTTGATTATTAAACCTGACTTATTTTACCGAATTTGTGAACAGAATTGATAACTATGCTTAGAAGCAGCACACGTAACAGAGTTATGTAATTTATTTATATGTGCATAGTTAATTTTAAATTATTCGTTTTAAATATCGTTTTAATTATTTTTTTTGTTTATATTTAGTAACCTATAATTTGATATTAATTATCGATTTCCCCTGCTAAATAAATTAGAGTACACCTCATTAAAAAGGAATGGTATCATATAACAATATTTATACATAATTATTAGTAAAACAGGGATATATATCGACAAGCACTTGGATCATGGCTTAAACAAGTTTATTTTCATTATCATTTTCACAGACTAGTTTTCCTGATTTGCAAACATTGTCACTATAGTACTATTAGTTGTTGTAGAGGGACGAACTACAATTCGTGACAATTTTTACTAAAAGACAAATACAGGGGAATAGCTAAAAACTAGGAACTTCCCTAATATTTGGTCTGATGCTCAGCTGAAATGTCGACAGAGTCGTTTCGTGCTGGGATTGCTCTACTGGTTGAGTACCTGACAGATTTGAGGGGGTGTGTCTTGGTGGGAGTCATGCTCCCTATCATTATAAAGGGTGTCCCAGAATAAACGCAAGATTTGATTTAAATAGAAAACACAGTTTTTAGTATTTTGTTGTTACTTTTTTATTGAATTATAAAGTGAATAGGATAGGGTCATTTATGGAATAACACATCGGGAAAATGGCCTTCACGACTTTGCTGGCACATACGCACTCTTTTGTTAAAATTTTCCATGATCATTTGGCATAAATGTGGTTGAATTTCGTTGATGCAGCGTTGAATTTCCTCTTTTAATACACGAGTGGACGTGGGCTTGTTATTTGACTTCGAATAACCCCATAAAAAGAAATCTAAAGGGGTTAAATCGCATGATCTAGGGGGCCAATTCTGATCACCGAAACGAGAGAGTACACAACCTGGAAATGTCTCATGCAGTATTTGAATTGTTTCATGGGCTGTATGGCATATGGCATCTTGTTGAAACCACATTTCGGCCACATCAATATCATCCATTTCGGCACAAACTGTGTTTACTTATTATTGTCTACGACGCCGAATTGATGTTCCTGGATTTTCAATAACACTATCACGCACTGCTTCGATATTGACATTTGAACGGCTAGTTTTTGGACGACCAGTGTGTTTAGTGTCTCCAACTGATCCAGTTTCCCTAAATATTTCAATTAATCTCTTCACAGTTGATGAATTTAAAACACTATTCCGACCATATTTTGTATGAAATTTTCCAACTGCGGCTGCCAAACTTTAATTATTTTTGAGATAATGTTCAGCAATATAGACACGTTGTTCTATCGTGTTCCATTTTTTTCTAACGCTCCATTGTTACTAACTCTAAGCTGTCAGCTATCAAATTAGTTTTTTTTAGGGTTGCCAGCACTTTACTGCACAAATGTTGGCAAATTCAAATTTTGCGTTAATTCTGGGACACCCTTTATATATTTGTTTTGCTGATAATTTTGTTGTATGTTTTTTGAAGCCCTCAAGCACTCCTTTAATTCACGATGCAGTGCAACTTGCTCCTTCCGAGTCCTCAACAAGTACTACTACACGATATCCTCAGCCCGGATAACTTTTGTTTTATAAAATTACTTCGCTCAGATTTGGTTATGAATTATTAGCCTTTGGTGCATTCATTTTTGCACTTAATAGACTGTAGCGGGTTAAGGGTCCTCCAATAAATCCACGCTGGAAGAAAGGACTACCTTGGTAGTGGAGTTAGCCCGCCATAAATTAGATTGGTTTAAATTAATGGCGGGAGGACCGTGGGAGGGGGGGGGGGGGTTAAGGTTCGTTGGCCCAGGAGCCCCCAAGAGCTTGATTAGATTTTTCACTTCTTTATCAGGACGAGAAAATTCAATATTTTAAAACTGGTTCTGACAAGATCATTTCAGCTTATTCTTATCGTTCCTCAGCCTTGTCTACCCTTGGCTACCCCATCTTCACAAATGGCTACAACTGATAATGTCTACACAATCGTCACCTATGTTTAATGATTTCAAATGAGCTATTGTATTCTAATAGGTAGGATAATTTAGGCTTTAAAATAACACTGAATGTTATATTTAATATTCGTTTAAGTCTTTTAACTATAGAATTGTACATAATTTTTGTTCATTGTCACAATTAATTTTAAAAACGTATTCTAATCAAACACTTACCTTAGTTACCAAACATACACCTAAAGAAAAATTGTCTATTTGTTTAAAAAAAAAAAAAGTTGAGCATTAGGTCTCCTATACAATGGTCAAACTGTCTACATGTCATACAGACGTGAAATGAACAATGGTGCATAGTAATCAGTAAAATAAATGAAAATCTACTACATATAGTTAATTATAATTGCGAATTATTGATCAAAGACAGTCTTGATCAAGTACACTGCTTTCAGTCATGATGAAACAAAGAGAATCAATAGAGCGATAATCGTCCACTCGTCGAAGGTAGGTCAGTTGTAAAGCTAATGATTATTAGTTTCTTCTCTCTGCCCTTTTGGTAATCGTAAGGGGAGGTTTAAAAGTTAACTAAACTATTCGCATTATTAATTTAGACCATATGGGGATTGTATTTAGATGAACAATAGAATAGAGCTGGCAAATATTGTACTGGTCGATGGCAGCTACGCATGTACACAAACAGCCACGGATCTGTTGTGAGGGGCAGGGCAAATAAACAGGGCCGATCTCACGCCCTACCTAATGCACCTCGGATCAGGTTCGGGTCTGCGCTGAGCCATTTAAATCTGTTTGTCTTCGGTCAATGTCCCAGTTATTATTTATCATCATATAAAACAACAATATCAACTACATTATTTTTAACGTTAAGACTCTTTAATTTTTTTTTTTAGATTGACTTAAATATCACAACAGCCAATGTTTTTAGATCTATCTCCTTTGATTAATTTTTTTAGAGGAAATCAGTGTTGAATACCTACTCAGTCGGATGGTGAATGTTGTATGTTTGATATTTCTAGATAGGGCATTGATAAACAGATAAGCTATAATATGTACATGTAGGGTAAAGGCCGAAAAGTATGTTAAAGAAGATTAATGAATTTAGAGGAGTAAAAACAGATGATGGTATTGCAATGAAACTAAATCTGTTCTTGCACTGCACTTGTGGGCAAGGGTATGGCCTATTGTTGTATGGTATTGCTTTATCGCTTCTTTGTGTAATCAATCATTGGTGACACATATTGTTTGGCGAACTCACATATTAGTTTTCTTTGCTGGTCTAATAATTCTCACCTTGCTCCTCCGTCGGTCGGCGAAGCACAGAACCTCTCTCTCTATCCACTCACACTGGAAGTAAACGAAAGAAGAATGAAATAAAGTGAAGAAGGATTGGCTCATATGTAGACTAGTTATTTTGACGAAGAGCAAAGTGCACTTCGAGCATATACGTGGCAGTTGTAACACCTTATGTGACTCAAATGGTATGGCACCTGTATCAGGGTAGAAGGTATAGTAATATTTTCTAAATGTGTATTTTGTAGTAAATGTTTCTGTAAAATGTTCAATGAATTCGCGACTCTAAGAAGTCGTCAGGTGAGTGTGAAGGTATTATACTGGCAAACTATTTTACTTATTAAACTGGTGCATCTGTGATAAGTCATCGCGTTCCCGATTGAAAATTTTGCGGATCCGTAGATTAGCGCTCCGTAAGGACAATTAAATTTTATTAGTAGCTAAGCAATATCCCATAAAACGGGTCATTATAAAATATAACAGTTCACTGAAATGACTACTGTTTGTCTGTGAATTTGAGCATTGAACAAATCCATCGCTGTTACCTTGAACCTCACACATAGGGAAGGGTCCGTTATTATTGTGATTGCTTCAGCATAACAAGTCAAGTGGTAATTGTGTTTGATCACATCCTTTCTCAGCGCTGGAGGAAATATCATTTGTGATCCGTTCTGGAAATAAAACACTTCCCACCCCTTGAAGCAATATCTGACAATACGAGTTTTATCGTTGAATATTTTATATTCCACCCCTACTACTGAGGGTATCATATATGAAACGGGGGGGGGGAGGAATATATTATTCCATGTTAGGCCGAGCGCCTGGTTTAATTACCCTTAAAACCAGAGTGGCGGTTACTAGGGCGGCGGAGGGGGGTCGTTGCTCTGGTTTTTGGCCATAAATCAAGAAATTAACCCGCTTTGTTATAGCGGTGGTTTTCGTTCGGTTGGTAGGCCTGTAATGTTTATATGCGCACTACCTATTCCAGTTAACAACTCCTGTATTTTATTTTGGCGAAATAATATTATTATTATATATATGTATCATCAGCTGGAAATATGGCAGAGTACATTGGTGGAAATATAGCTACAAGGATATCGGTTACTGTCAGTTTATTTTCGAACTCTAAGGGGGGCTATTCATTAATTTAGGCAACATTGTCTTTCTGCAGGTCTCTGTATTAGTGTTAAGCGAAATTTCATTATGGAAAATGACCGAGTCATCTTATTAGAAAAGTTCACTGCATTTCACACCAAACTGTCAGAATGGAAAAGGGACGAATCTACACATATTTCGTGATGTCCAAAACAATGTTCAATTACTGAATAAATATTGCTCTTAACACATCTAAGGATTCACTACCTGTCTGCCATCAACCATGCGCAGATAACAACATCAAATGGAAAATAACATAAATAAGCCTAGTTGTGCTGTTTTTTGAGATTTCTAAAGCCCCAGCTTGAAAGCTGTGTAATGTGTAAAGATATAACCTCAATCCCCTCCCCCCACCTCTTATGGTTATCTTAACATCAAAGTCTGTAGCGCACAATACATTTTAAAAAATAAAGTTTTATGAGACAACCCTAGCATAACCTTGAAATTTGCACTGAATAAAATTACAACAGATTCATTCGACCACCCAAATCTGTTGGCAACATCACACCCAAACACCCCTTACCCCTACAATCTCTCCGTTAAAGATTAAAGTGATTCGGGGTCCAGTTATATTTTGTAAATACCTAGTAATAGGGTGTTCCGGCCAGATAACAGTGATGGTCCTGCAGATGTAGCATGGGGTATCTCCCCGGTCTTATAGTTTATCGTAAATATGATATAAATGATATTTATTGCTCTATATAGGGTAGATTGAACTTTTCTTTAAATAACGGTGTAAAAACTATGACCAATACATATCTTTGTTACATATCCAAATATATTTCAAAAATACTCATCTGCTTACAAACGTTAGGACAGATCATCTTCAAATCGTGTCATTGCCTGAGTAAACAAGGACAAGAATAAAAACGAGCCGACATTGGGAAGCTCTGATGCAATAAGGGATGAAAAATGGCAGGTGGATGGAAGAGGGTGACGTAGCAGATCCGCTGGTGGATGTCTGAAGAAGTGATTAGTAGGGAGTGTGATTGCTGGAGGGTGGCATGAAGATCATTTGTCTGCAAGAAGAAGAGGCTAGGGGATGAATAAGGGAAGCTGCGAGGAAGGGGTTCTATAGGCTGTGCGCAGTTGTATGACGCGCAAACCTCGAAAATTAATACCCGCTATCAGCGAACAGAAGGAAGCTCACAACTACTTCCGGTCGGGGAAGGCAATTAGTACTTGGCCTTTGAGAAAAACTTAGTCGGGACTTCGCATATGCTGCGACATTTACAACTTATATCCCAAGCTCCTCATTATCTATTCAAAGCCCTTCTTGTATCCAGTATTTATCTCGATTATCAAAGAAGATACACTTTCTGTCGAGAGTCTACAGATGTGAAAATTTGAAGGTCTAAGTCTCTTAATAAGCTCTTAGGTTTTGGTCAAGAACAAATAATGACGAAGTATGAAGAAAAAAAACGTAGGGTTCTCCCACCTCAGAAGCAATTAAAATTTTTTTTTCCATGGTTAAATAAACAAAATACCATTTTCTGGGAGCTAACAATATATGTCATATATTTAATTTGTTCCAGATATTTTTTTTTTATATTGAAACTTCTTTATTGTGATAAAATTACAATCTGCTTTATTAGGCAATAAGTAATTGTGATAAATGTTCTCATTCATACTATATTTACAAATTTCATTAACTCGTTCATTCATACAGTATTTACAAACAGCCCAGAGACCTCCCAAATCCACATGGTTGTCACCTCCCTCACATGCGAAAGAGGAAGTGGAGTCTTGGGAAGAGCGCGAGAGCCACATACGCGCAGGACATGCCACCTAATTTTAATATTTTTAGCAAAAAAAAAAGAAAAAAGCACATTTTAATAGTTGTTTTGTAATAATTTAATAAGCAATTAGAAATTATGTCTTATGCAGTTACTTAAACGAAATACGGCACGGACATCCAAATTCATGAGACTGAGAAGATGTTGGATTAGAGATCTTCTAAATTAATATTAGTAAGGACATATTTATTTTTTTATATATGTAATGTATTATAATATATCTAAGATACAGGAAAATATACTTTAAATGTATCTAACTAGTCGATACATTTAAATAATTTAAATATTTTATGGAATGCCATTTAATTATTCTTACTAGGAGATTTGATTACCCCACCAGATTTTGACCGTCTTGCCTTAGCGTAAAATTGCTATGAAAATAAGATTGCTTAGTATTAATTTAATTTAATACTGTACCAATTAGCCTAATTTAAAGTTAATTTATCTTAATAAATTAACGTGTAGATCAATGGAAGTAATTTCATTGGTATAAATAGAATATACAATAAACTATTAGAATCTATGCTTACTTACAAAGTGCAGCCATGCCTTCATTCAAGGTAGTGCAATCTGAGGACCAAATGCCCCAAGGCATTGCTGAGGCCTCCCGAGAAGGAAGTCTTCTTCATCTCCCTCTGCTGTCTCCAATAGAAAAGTGAGCGAGCTTTCTCTTCCATTCCCTTTTTAACGAGAAACCCTCAGGCCCATCTTCTATTTTACCTAGGCGAGCGGTCTTTTAGTCTCTGCTTTGATCAATTTTCACTTATTCGTGTGAAAATGGGATTATTTAAACATCTCCTTCAAACGAAACGAGTATGGGATTTTTACACATTTCGTCGGATACGTGCTTTGTTGTCTGCTATCTTGCACTTGACCTTCTTTTTACCTCATTGTGGCACAAAGGGTTATATTACTTGTCCTTCCTGTGATTTTTTTTAATATATAATATTCTTTATTGTGCTAAAAATTACGTTCTGCCTTATTAGGCAATAAGTAATTGAGGTAAATGTTTTCATTAATGCCATATTTACAATGCATCATTCACTCGCTCATTCATAGAGAATTTACAAACAGCCCAGAGGCCTCCCAAATCCACACGTTTGTCACCACCCTCGCATACGAAGGAAGAAGCGGAGTCTTGGGAAGTCTCCCACGCTCCTCCGTCTTCCACGTCACCGGATACGAGCCAGAGGAGGCTGACGAAGAGCGCGAGAGCCACAGACGCTCTCCTGTAATATACGTTTTTCGTGTTCTTTGGGAAAATAAAGAGTAGTTCCGAACCGAATTTATGAACGAACGAGTGAATGCTCGACTATAAATATGGGATGAATGGGATCATAGATTACAACTTATGTAAATAATAAGCCAGGGCTAACACGGATTAACTAGTCATTTTATCTGCATCTATTGACATTAAGTAGGTGAGCAATTACTACTTTTGTCCTATGAAAAGAGAGTGGATATTATGCGGTCATATAATGAATGAATGGGAACTCTGAAGACTCATGTCATTCAAAAACAATGTAAGGCATACAGCTAGCGGTTGCTGAGTGCCACTTGGGACCCGGCTCTGCTACTGTGTTGATTAATTAAAAAAAAATAAAAATACTTCAAGTTTACATCAATGTTCTACTAGCGAATAACAGCATAATACAAGATAAGATCTAAGCGTAAATTATACACTGAATTGAATTTTTTAAAATATGAATTCATACTTGAGTGTGGACTTTTGAACAAATTAAACAAACGTGGTACAATGGAAAATATTTAGAATTGTCTTCTAGCAAGCTAAGAAGTACGAGCTATTCCTGTTTACTATTTTTTGATATAGACTTTATTTTATTCAATACGACTTTTTCGTCACTGAATCTCCTTGAAAAATAAATGTGTTGTACAGCACGTGTTTGCAGGTAAGGCAGGTCGGGCTTGGTAATATTCCAAAAACATTGCAAGCCCCATTTCAGAAGCCCTTTAAAGAGGTTTCAAGGGGTCTTTAAATAGTTTATTTTTAATTTAAGTATAATGTGAAGACCTTCAGAACGGTGATAATATTAATTTTTGTTACAATTACAGATTGCAAATCGTATTCTATTCCCACAATGTTGTCCCTTATTAATCACCTAGATTTAGCATTATTAACCAGTAATAGTAACATGGTAAGTGAAAAATTCTAAGTGATTTATAAAACATTTGATAATAGAGGGAAATGTAGGGAACAGCTAGGTTGGTTCGGACATGCCTGCTAAGTTGGACTTCGGTCGGCCGGTTGTGCAAAGTGCAAAGTTTTAAAAGAAAAATTTTACAAATATTAAAGTAATAATAAAAGTAATTACGAAAGTCTTTATTCGAATCGGTTACGAGTCAAAAGGTGAAAATAAGGCGATTGTTCAGAAGACATCTAACAGAAAGTAAAGTCTTTTAATTATTTTATTTGTATCTATAAAATATAATTTTCAGTAATTGAGAGGTTTCAGTTAAAAAATGAAATGAAATCATTATAGACTTTTAATTGGAAATGGCTTATTAAATCACCAGTCACAATTTAATTACATCGAAACATTTTACTGGATCTGATTCGTTGAAAACATATTCATTTATATTTTATAATTAAAGAAAAATTAATCGGATGATAATTACTTTAGCAATGGATGGAATAACAGGAAATAAATACAAAATCTCAAACAGGAAACAAAGCCGAAGCAATCAAAAGGACGATTTGGCGGTTGGTGTTCAATTCCAACGGCATAATTACTTTCCAACAAAGTAGCCTAATCAAATATATAAAAAAGCAATTTCCAAAAGCCAGTTGCTCACTCTTTTGTTTTTCAACTTGTACTCAGACAACTTTAATTGTACAGTTTTGTTTTGTTTTTAATTTAACTCTTTTGCATTGTATCTGCTGTGAAATTATTGTGATATATAATTTCATAGAGCTTGACATCCTAGGATTAGAATAAAGAAGCTATAAGTCAGAAATGGCAAAGATTTGTTTAAATTACTCACTGGTGTTGCACTCCATATGTTTTGGCTATGATATGATATCGGTAAGTATGCGGAAGAAAAATGATTTCTGAAAAAAATCTACTTCAGTCTTGTTCCAGCCCGCTTCTCTCGTCAGATTTGAATTCTTCCGCATTACTGCACAGAAGCTTTTTTAAATTCAAGAAGACTTTTTGGTATAGATCCTTCCCCTCATCCAGTGGGTGAGGACACATTGTAATCGGGAATACAAAAACGACCTCAAAAGTATTATTATAAAAATCTGTTGTTTGTGATTCTCAGAAACGAAGATAGATTAACAAATTAAATAAGTCATGTTTTGAGGGGTTCCCTAGTAGTTTTTTAGCAGTGAGTTCATATTAAGTTTCGTAAACTGGTATATTTGGTCAAAAATTACTATTAGTTTTTTTACAATAGTTTCTAGAAAACATGTGGTGGGTCTGACATGATGTCTTCTGAAAATTCTTTTCTTTCCATAACTTTTTAAGTTTTTCATTTTGATTTCATATTTAATAGGAATAAGACACTTTTATTTATTGATATTACAAACTTAGCTTCAGTCCCCTTTAATATATAGCCCCCGTATGCTGCGTTTTTACGTCGCTATTCTTGTTGCCTCTGGTTGAAGGCATGGTACAAATTAATTTCTGTCAATTGTAACAAATATACCGTTTTCTTCTTTGCAGCATCAACTAATGCAAAATGTGCCGCTTCGTGTACTGCTTCAACTTTTGGGAATTGTTAAAAGTCGTAAGGTTGCTTCAAGTTTAATGTATAATGTAGTAATGTGACTGTCGGTCAAAAACTGCTTCGCATAAACTTCTGCGTGAGTAGTCGCATTGTTGTCTTGAAGAACTAATATAATTTTCTCACTCTTTCTCTCGGCCTATTTAAAACTTCATTTTAATGATACTAGTTAAATGTTGTGCCTCATTGTACCCATTGTTCCTAAATACAACCAAAATAAAGCGAGCTTTGCTACGAGTTTTGGCTGGCATTTCATTTTTGACAATGAGGGCGTTTTTGGCTGTCTTTTGGTATTCGATAGGATGCAGTGGGTTTCAGAAAACACTCTGGTAATATTTTGTGCAATTTTGCTTTATATTTAAAACTCACACGTTAGCATTTTACAGCACAGGAATTCAAAACCAAACTAAACGACGCCTCACCATCACCCGGAGGTTATTAAGCTTGTGCAGATTCAGACCTGTTCAAGGTTATTATATATTCTGTTATGTAAGATTCAGGCTGCTTTGTTTGCTAGGTGGAAAAGGACATAGCTAAAAAATGAACTAAATTATTGTAAAGCTGGTATATAGCCTTAAAGAGCATAGGAAAAATACATGATTGAATTGGCTCTTTGGCTACTACAAAGTATTCTCTCTACGTGAGAACCAGTGGGAATGCCTCCCTCAGCAGATCCTAACAGCGGCAAGTCGTGTAGAAGAGAATTTTTGGCTGGAAAAAGTGTGGATACACATAGTGTAGTCCTCTATTTGGCAGACAGCCAACCCCACCACCTACCGGGGGCATTTTCACCCTCTGCAAAATGTACCCCTTTGCCGCCTAGCAAATAACCGATATCATCCGTCTATACTTTCGGCTATTGATGTGATCAAAGTACACGATTTTATCTATTCACTACCACCTAACGATGAACAAAATTAAATAAATACTCATTAATCTCTCTACGCCATTCTAATTTAGTACGAACGTATTACATTAATCTAAGCCGTCATCTTCAGTCAAATAAAATACGATGAAAATATTAAACTTAATAATTAAAGTCGTAGTACAAGTCACAAACTTACGACGTCAGATGGACACTAATGGAGCAATGTAGCCCAGGTGAGAGACGACCATTGACTACAGCCATTCCCTCCAGACTTCATATTTAGCATTGCTATTTAATTTTCATTATTCAAAATATTCGTTTTTTTATAGCTGATATTTTTTATATCCATAAATGGAACATTCAAAGTAAATCAAATATGTACCTAGAATAAACATAAACACTTTCAGATGTGCTTACTACGCGTTTTTTATTCCTGGTTAAATTTGTTATCGACTGCTGAGAAAAGCTACTCGTGGATTTATTACTTCGATTACTTCGTCGACTCGGTTCAGATTATTGCCGTTTTGAATGCATAAGCATCAAATTAAAAACGATTAAATATTCTTTCTTAGTTCTCAGCTTGAAAGATATTTAAGAAATGATATTATAAATCTTGTGAAAACCTAATGATGGTCTATCTAGATTACACAAGGTATTCGTTTCGTCGCTAGAAAAATATTTCTCTCATAAAAAATGGAGTAAATGGCATCCAACCCCAGTCATATGTGAAATCATTGACAAGATGGAAATTTTTAAGTTTATTTTTTTTCGAGGAACTATTTTACCATAAAAACTCATTTAACTTTTATTTTTGGCCACATTTGAGTAATGTCTTTAAAATTAAAGACAGTCTTATGTATGTTTAGTCCAATTATATCTTTAAAAATAAATATCTAGATACATCAGTATAACATAACTAGTATCCTCGCTTTTCACCTGGTGATCTTTATTGTTACACATCACTTATCATATAACCTCAATAATCTAACATGCTATATTGTACTGAATGTCTATTCGATGTATTAAATTATACTATATATAATTATATGATATATTATATGGGTTGATGGTAATGGGATCCCACTCATCAATAATGGAACCCTGGAATTGCTGGAGCGATTTAAACTATACTTGGTACACATATGATTTACAATCTGAAAATAAAAACTGAGGGGGTGAGTCACCCCTAGCACCACTGAGAAAGGTGAGCTAGGAACTGAGAACACGTAAAAATAATAGAAAACGTAAAAATCATTGCCAGTCTCAATGATATTAAGCTAAAATTTAGTCAATATAATTTTGTTGAACCTTGGATACATGGTGTTGGTAGAAAGTTCTGGAAGTTTTTAGAAAAGAAAAGTGCTCTTAGGATGTGGATTTTGTTTTTGGATTGCCACCACATCGTCTTTTACTTAAAGATGGAATGTGCAAATATTTTATTACCGAACCTTGACCTATAAAAATTCGACTAATTCATTTTGACGGGTGTCCGTTTCAATTTTAAGATATTACGATTCCCAGTATTTGTTCATTAGGCTGTCCGTTTATTTGTTATGTATCTTTCACCATAATTATTTCAGGGATTTGTTCTGGGTTTTGGGGTTTGGTTTTGAAGCTAAGCTGGAAGATGAAAGTGGTGAAAATATTTTTAGTAAGCTAGGCTATCAACGTGGGCAAAAAGTTATAAAATTAAACAGAGGTACTGTCTCAATAAATTTATTGCATTACTTGGGGGTTGCATATTACTGACTCCTGTTCTATTGGAGGCCCTGTAGTTACAATTCCTGTGAGTACAAGTACAGCCTGATCAGCCAGGAGTTGCCAACTGTAACTGGGGTTAATTGATTAAGTTATTTCCTCCGGCCGGATGATGCATTAGGAGCACTGCTTCAGGATTTATCTAGTTAATCAGTTAAGTTAATTCGGGCAAGTTCGGCCGAGGGGCAGATCACCGAAGTACGGCCCTTGAGATTAACGCCCGCCCAGGTCCGCCCTTAGCCAACGGCTATGGCCGCATTAATCAGAGCGAAGTCTATTCGCACGGTATATTATCTAACTAACACATCTTGCTAACATCTCAACAAGTTTTGGCTACCAGGATATGCACGCAAAGCTACTGTACAATTAACGACACTTATGGTTTTAAAATACTTTATTTGTACCAGCTCACAATAATGTGATAGTCGTCAATGAAGACTATTAATACAGTAAAGGTGACTGTGGAAGATGGACTGGGATAGTTATTGTGAAATGAGTCAAAGATCAGTGTTTTGTAGAGTTTATAGTCAGTCTTTTGTATTAACAATCATAAGTAACATTTGTGTGCGCAACTTTAAGGAAACAGGTGATTGGATAGTAAGGTACTTACTTATATAGCAGGGTAGTTATATATTAGGGTTGTTATATACCAGGGTAGTTATATAGTTGGGTAGTTATAAAGTAGGGTCGGTTTATAAGATAACTCAACCCGATGACGCTAAAAAATAAAAGTAAACCTTTGAAAATTCATAACTGTCATTAATAA
Source organism: Acanthosoma haemorrhoidale (assembly GCA_930367205.1). Taxonomy (NCBI): domain Eukaryota; kingdom Metazoa; phylum Arthropoda; class Insecta; order Hemiptera; family Acanthosomatidae; genus Acanthosoma; species Acanthosoma haemorrhoidale. The sequence goes on from OV884014.1 coordinate 39,772,992, forward strand.
TTTAATTTATACGTGATGAAAAATCAATTTCTTTTTTTGCATACGATATAGAATTTAGGGGACTGTAAATTATAAAAAAACTACATGAAATCATAATAATTATAATTGTTTTTATTGTATAAAATAGATGTGGCCGTGGTGGCAAATTCCCTATACAGTTCGATCGACGGAAAAAAATTTTAAATAACAAATAAACAAAAGAAAAAGAATTACACACAGTTACATACATACATATTATACAATGTACACATAATACATAATACATATAAATATATTATAATGAGAGTAGTCAGCTTACATTCCATAGGAAACTGCCAACAAAATCCTCTGAGATTGAAAAGTGTTTCTTGCATTCCAGGAAAATTTCAATGGCAAGAATTATTTATATACAAATATTCGTCTGAAGGAAATTACTTTGCTGTAGAATCTATATTTTGTTAAAATGTAAATAAAATTAATAAGTGGGCTATGCGCCCCCCCCAACGATTGCTCTTTTAGACTCCGTAATTAGAATGAAAACCTCAACTCACGTATTGATCTATCTAGGGTTACGTCTAGATTAATGAAGAATAGATACTAAAACATTTTCTATTTAAAATATATATTATATAAAATAGGATTGTTTAAAGATCGTAAATTAAACAAACAATGGGATGCTGTAGGGAGAAGCAGGTGAGAAATGATATATATCGTTTAATTATTATTCGGCTTTCTTTGTTATGTTAGTTTAAGCTAAAATAATAAATTGCCGAGCTAATTAACCCTTGTTTGATTGTTTGAGTTTTTTCTTGACATTTCATGAGTCTACGTGATGAATTGGAACTTAAATAAATGAAAACGTTCAAATAAGTAAAATATTTTAAGTAGAAATTTTCATATTTTCACTCATGTGGTTGTTGTGTTCTGTGAGTTTTTAATCGATGCTTAAAAAGAGTGTCTAAACCGTAAAAAAACTTTTAGATAGCCAAACTGTGGCATAAAAATCATACATGGTTCTTAACCTAACGATCAAAAGGCTATACTGTTTTGAAGTGTTTAGTCATGCAAATGGATTCTAAAAACAAGAATTAAAAACTTTAACAATTATCTTTGTTGAGTGTTATATGTTGTATTTGTGCGTGAAAACATTGTTTTCTTTAAAATATATTAAATTTTTGTTTGACACTTTTGTTCATATTATTATTTATATTTACCGACTAACCCTTCATTAAATAATATACAACCACCATCGTTTCGTTTCATTATCTATTATTTTAGAAGGATTAATGAAATTCGTTGGGTGAAAAGGGAGCATTGAAATACGGCAGGGCTTTGGTTAAAAAACCGGTCTTCCATACTCAACGATGGTAAATTACTTGAGAGTGTAAAATTTGTATGTGGCATACATACATACTCATGTGGAGTATGTGGAGTAAAATGAAATGAATTTTCATAGCCCACTAGACTGACAATAAAGCCAAATGTCTCTAACATTTCCAGAATGGGATCATGCGAAAAGTGGTTCGACACACCTCTTTCGAGAGGTTAAAGAAAGCTGACCTGGACCCGTTGCTTGGTGTGCCGTCGGTGGGCGAGTTCATCCGCCGGAGACGCATCAAGTTTTTTGACTAGTTGCAGCACTTAACCAACCCAGTGATTAACACTTTGACACCACCACCCCTCCCGCACCGATGGCAACAGACTGTCGGGCAAAAATTAGGTTAAGAATAAGTATGTAAGTTAGTTTTAAGGTTGATCAAAAAGGTGAGCCCCATCACCTTTATTAGTCAGTTTAGTCCAGTCACGTATGATGTATATCATTATACTTGTTTATTCATATAATTTTTATAAAATAACAAAACCTGTATATAATGTAGCGATGCTACAGGAAATACAAAAATAATTTGTAAATAGATTCGCCTGAGGATCTACAATTGTATATAATTATCTGTAAATTAAAAGGGGCTATAAAATTCTTTAACTAACTAGTCTAGTGTTTTTTCTAAATTAAAAAATTTATAAATAATCGTTTATAGTAGTATATCCAACATCAGACCTGATTAGTTGAGGAGACAAACGACTCTATAAACCGTTATTTATCTGTTATTGTTAAATGATTGTGCATGTTGGTGACAGATTTTCATTAGTCAAATAATCTGCCGTGCTTGATTGTTTCTCGGACGACACTTCTCCACCGTATTTGTTTATTGCAGTTGATATATTATTTAGTATTTATTTATATAATGAAATGGCAGGTTTTCTATGGCGTTTATACAACCGCAGTTTTTTCCCCTCTCCTTTATCGCTTCTTATCAATACGAGGGAAGCTTATACATTAAAGATAAGAGAGCTGATATTATTTGACTATAATACAATACACCCCTCCCCAGACTGACTCCATTTTTCTCAGTTTATCGTTGAACAAAAAGACTCGAGCATAGAGCACGTCCACAGCATTAGTGGGGAGATGTTATCGAGGCTAGTCAAGATAACACGAGTCCTCCACTCCACAACTATAAATTGTATGAGGGTATAGAAAGCAAATAGTACAATAACGATTTATAAAAACCGCAAGTATAGTATTTTCGCCTAGTTCTGTCATCCTTTGTATTATACTGAAACTGCAAGTACAGTGAGGTGCTCTCTATTCAACAAGGTAATTCCTGTCAACCCTTGGCTTGATCAATCTACAATATATTTAGTTTATCTCTTGTAGCTTATACCATCCAAAATAGACTATAATGCAATATATTTTAGATTATTACAGCTCATATTTTTAATATAAGTGCAATAGATCATTTCAAAAAATTCCTCGATATTAGTTCGAAACAAAAAGTTCAAAACTGTATGAGAGATTCAAACATGATTTTATCAGTTAACATTTTTCATTAACAATATATTAGACTTATTTGTCCGCCTTGATTATTATTATTACTTGAAAATAATTAATTTGATGGATCTAGAAGGTGGTTACTTTGATAAATACAATATTTTGTAAATATATATATTCCTCTATTTTTAAAGGCATATAACATTTTCAGTTTTAAAATAAATTTCATGTTAGTTATGTCAGTGAGTCCGTTGCAGCTGACTCGTATCAAGCTGCTATAAGTTTAATGTTATAATGTAATATGATCTATTGAATAAAATGCAGAAATATAAATTTCTCATCAGGACAACAGTCACGCAGTTTGGATCTATTTATGAATTATTTTTCAACAAAATTTTGACATTGATGCACGTTCAGGACAAAAATACATAAGATTAACTACATTCTTTTTTTTCTTTCATTCCTTTGAACGTAAATTTATAAAATTCATAAATTAATTAAATAATCTGACTCTTTTGGTGGGCAGTATATCTCAAATCAAGTATATCCAACATCAGACTTGAACAGTTGAGACAAACGACTCTATAAACTATTATTTATCTGTTATTGTTAAATGATTGTGCATGTTGGTGACAGATTTTCATTAGTCGAGTAATCTGCCGTGCTTAATTGTTTCCTCGGACGAGACATCTCAGATCAAGTATATCAAATGAAAGGTGCATTCCATCAATAAGGATTGGATAAAATGGAGTGCCTCCGTTAGACTTGGAGCAGACTTCACATCTGTTGGCTGGACCAAAGAGGGCGGATAAAACTGCTGGCTAATGAAAACCATGTTCTATGCATGAGGTGAAAGGGCCGATGGCTTTCCACCTTCAATAATTATTGTAAGCAGTAGCTCTCAGTGTTAGGTGTTATTGTCATATCTTGTAATATTCCAAAGGTAATTGATATTATATTTATAAATTCTAGCGACATCAGATTGGGTTCAGTGGCAGTTTTTGGAATGGTCATGCTTTCGAATAGTTCCCTGGTGACGAATTTAGTGAAAAATGATATTGAAAAAAATTACCAAAAATGATTTTTGTAACTAATTACCCTAAGGGTCAGCAGTTTCAAAGTCAGAAGGAAGGTAGAGATATTGTCACCAGACAGAACCATATGAATATATCGCATATGTCGTAGGATCGTTGAGCTCTTCCTTTTTGCTATTATTTATTATATTCATTTTTTTTTTCCTTAGCTCTCAAATTTTTAAGATTATAGATAAGGGAAAAATAAAGGGAATTTATTTGAGGTGAGCGGATCCTTTTACTAGGAGTACCTGTTATTATATTCATAAAACACACACACACATATTTATAGCAGGTCACGAGGCCACTGCCGTTTCAGTCTCCGAGTAGAATTATAGGGATGAGTGGTGCAGTGATTGACTGTGCTAGGGGATTAGGGTGGTTGGATAGGTTACTCCATACACACACACAATATCTTAATATACCTATATATCTATAAAATCGATACAGCTATCGAGGATAATCAGGTTAGAAAATAATAGTTGAATCCCATCCATTTCAATTTCATATTTATCGGCTAATAATTATTAAAACTATTGGGTTATTTAACACAACTGATACTTATTGACATATAGTCAGTATCATGTCTTTAATATCTGCTTGACAAAATCCAGTATAACGAAACCTTTCAAGGTTACTTTAAATAGACTGCCTAATAGTTCACACGAGAACTGTTTAAAGAGATTAGAAATGGAATAGGCTTACTTGCTAACAGGGATAGTGGCTGGTAGATCATGGACAGAACATGGCTCTTGGGGGATTATTTCTCATAATGAAGTTCATATGTCCATTCCCATTCATAAAATATTATATGTCTCCCTGGCTTCCAAGAATATATCATTGTGTTATAATTGATATCCGGTTTCACTTGTTCCTCTAACTGACAGAACCGAGGGGAAAATACAGCTGTGTAACGAGGAGGCTGGGGGTCGAGTTACTCAAGCAGGGACTTCACACAGAGTATATCTCTTACTTCATCTTACCTGTAACAGCCTTACATCTCTATGTCAGCAATATCTTACAGTGGACTTTTTGTTAATACCCTGTGATTTAACTCACTAGCTTTACCAGCAGGCTAAATAAATACCGGTAGAGAAAAGCCTTTATATCCCACATTCTTATATTAAAAAAGCCTTATTTCTTTGGTAAACTTTGAACAAAACATTTTGAGAGTGGTAATAAAATATTTAATTGTGACAAGTACTGAATGGGAATTTGTTGGAGTTTGCCTTATCACTAATTAAAGAAAATTCCATCTCTCACATAAAAATAATAATAAACCTTGTTCGTGAAATTGAATAAATTACATTGTAATTATAACAGCTCATGTTAAAGACAAATCTTCTACATAGTGAAGTTGTCTCTATCGCGTAATGGCGACAGTAAAATTTTATTTTAGACTCAGTGCGATGCATTTTTCCTTTATACCTTAACCGATTGAATTACACAAAAAATAGAAATTAAGAAAAATATGTAAACCTTCACGTAATCCAGAAATAATCAAATTCAAGAAATAGATTAGATCAGGTCACAAGAACATTGAGGTTTTGAAAAAGTGTAAGAAATATTTGTACTAAATTCTTCATATGTGGTCTTCTAAAGGGGCAGCAACTAATAGAATATCGGGTCGAGTCCCGTAACTTCCGGTAATAAGTAACTTCAATGCAGCTAAGTAGAATCTATTGTTCGTATCTACCCGCTATGAGTTACCATGAAAAGTTTTTGTTTTCACTATATAGAGGAGGCTTCATTTAGTCTTTTGTCACACTGCTATCCGACTAAATAAGACTGCACTACATGCCTAGAAAGACTCCTAGGCCCAGCCACCAGTGGACTCTCACCATTGTACCGCAACAACCAACCTCTACCGAGGCTTCCCATACTCCTTAATTCTCTCACACCACCTTAAAGCAGGTACTCCTAGTACAAGGATCCGCTCAACCCAAATCTTCCTTGATTTTTCCCTCATCCTAAATCTTCTAATTAGAGAGCTTAGAAAAAAAAGCAGGCAAAACCAATTTTTATTATTAAATTAACTTCTCACTATCGTCTAAATACAATACCAGGCTGTTTTGAAAAATCATTGCGAGGTTAAATGGGCAGTTATCGCTGATAAGGAAGTCGTAACTCTGGTTTGAAAAATAGTTTTTGAGAAAATGTTTGACAATAGTTGACAGAATTCAACTGGAAAGATTGAATCTTAATTATTTGTATACCTTTTCCTTGGGATTGAATTCCAATACAGAAAATATACATCTCGATCGTAATACAAAGTGAGGTAGGGCCTAGGTAAATCTTTTTCATTGGTTGGATTCTAAATTGGGAACGTTTTAAAAACACCTGACTTTTAGTCTTTTGTCGCACTGCTATCCGACTAAATAAGACTGCACTACATGCCTAGAAAGACTCCTAGGCCCAGCCACCAGTGGACTCTCACCATTGTACCGCAACAACCAACCTCTACCGAGGCTTCCCATACTCCTTAATTCTCTCACACCACCTTAAAGCAGGTACTCCTAGTACAAGGATCCGCTCAACCCAAATATTCCTTTATTTTTCCCTCATCCTTAATCTTATAATAAAAAAGCTAAGAAGGAAAAAAAAAATTCTTTTGTTAAGCGTTTTGTGTGGTACACGTTACATTAAACTGTTTTTTTTTAACCTCTGAAATGGAGAATCAAAAAGTACATATTCGTCATGTAATGGTTTGGGAATTTAAACAAGGCAATAGTGCTAGGGCGACAGCTGAAAAAATATGCGGTGTATATGGTAAAGGACTTGGGCAGTTAGAAATTGGTTTACAAAATTCCGTTCAAGTCGAACCGAGGGCGTGACGTCCTTCCGACTATGACAACCCTTTAAAGTCAATATTGGAGCAAAAGGTCCACGTCAATCAACAAAAGGTATAGCAGAAAGGTGAATACATCACAATCAACTGTTGACCGCCAATTGGAGAAATTAGGGAAAGTCAGAAAGTTAGGAAATTGGGTGGTTTGGTCCTCACAATCTCAGTGAACGGAATAAAGAAGATCGCATGTCAATCGCCACAAGTCTGCTCTCACGGGTAAAAGTTTAGCCTTTTTTAAACAGGATTGTAACATGCAATGAAAGATGGGTTGCCTATGACAATATAGTCCGCAAAAGACAGTGGCTTGATAAGGATCAACCACACCTACCAGATCCGAAAGCGAACATCCATGGCAAAATGATTTTATTGTGTGTATGGTTGGATTGCCAAGGAATAATTCACCACGAGTTGCTGAAGTCAAATTTAACGATTACTGCGGATAGATACGTTCAGCAGTTGCCAAGAGTGCAAGAGAAACTCCATGAAAAGCGTCCTGCACTCGTCAAAATTAATATAATTTTGTTATTTAATGAGAGCAAAATATATGTTTGATAAAAAAACGGAAGTTACTTATGACTCGACCTAAATAGTTTCCGGTCTATGTTTAACTCATTTTCTCCCAGTTTTAAGAATGCATTTTGGTGTTGTATATTTTTTATAGTTTGAATTAAGTGAATGGTAAAATTATTCTCGTAGTTTTTTAATATTGATATTTATTTCTTAATTATTTTTGTTTTTATTTAGCCTTCAACTGAACTATGTTCTTAATAAAACGATTATAACTACGAAATGTGTTTCATTACTTTGTGTCTGATTATTTCTAAATTGATGACCTAAGGTTATTATTCTGGGTTTGCTACTTTATTCAAAATACTAACAAAGGTATGTTACTTATTATGGAGTCGGTGTGTACTTGATATTTGCTGTTCATTACAATAGCTATAAAAATTAAACTATTGTTTAAATAGATTCCATTGTGGTATACTACATTGAAAGATCGACCTGACTTCTGAATTTGCAGAGGTTATTTGATAACTGCGGAAGATATTAATATTTACTATAAATAGTTAATATCAAGTGTTATCTGTCCGCCAAAAGTGAAACCTGTTGTACTCCGCTTCTGGGAACTTCCAGTTAATTATTATTATGACGAGGCGGTTTAACTCAAGTTAAAGTGGACTTCTGAAAAACGCTCATTAAGAATAATGACGGCGGAAGTTACTTTTAAAATTCAGGCTCAATTATTCAAAGATGGGCAGTGAACCTTTTTACATTTATATACCTTCATTATCCTGTCGGACTTACAATGGTTATATTTTGAGCAGGGCCTTTAGTTTAATAACTGGCCTTGCATCAAAGGCATTCTTTGAACCATTGAAAAACCTCTCCAGGTATATATTTATGATACGTAGTTAACGACGTTTCAATCCTCAGCCAGTTGCAGCTCACTTTTCTATTGACAATATTAAATGATTAAATAAGAGAAAAGAATCTCGACCAATACTTGTATAATTGTTTACTTAAAAAACAGCCAGCTAGTGCTCGAAAATGAATTGATACAATTGCCCTATTTTAAAATATGAGCTGGTTTGCGGATAAGCATATATCATTTAATAGCAATGCTCTCTCATTAGTGTATTTGTTTATGATACAAAGCAGTTTCAACAGCTCACGCACGTCACTTTCAACTCTTTTATACTCTTCGTGAATAATCCTGATCACTAAAATCACTTTTTTTTTCTAATACTTATTTATTAATAAATGTTGTTACTCGCGTTTAGCGGGGACGGGCCATTTTCCATTTCTTCTTTACTTCATGGGATAGGCACCTTCTTATGAAAGTTTCCGTCTTGAGATAGCAAAGAGGGACTGACAAGGAAGAGTTAAACAGGCACACGTAACTACTTAAAAAGCCCTTTTTTGCCTAATATACGGAACGAGAAAAAAATATAGAAAGATTGATCGCAATTCAAGATGTTGAAAATATACCCTTCTTCTTCACCCTCTGGCGTTTTCCCAATTAATTTATGATTAAACCCCCACCCTTCGTTTGTACTGGGTTCGGGTATTAGTCTCGTACCAAATGGTAATATATTCAACTGAACTCTGTGGATAATCTAATTAAAATATAGCTGTTTATTACTCACTTATTATCCATTGTAGAGCACTCACTAGGGGGCTCAGTTTATACCTGATCATCCCCAAAGCGGTGAGGAGACACCCGCCGCGGTCTGGGGTTTATTACAACCTCTTAGCCCCGTCCGGCGAGCGCCCAGAAAGAGATAGAGCGGGTGGACCTATGGTCTTTCGCCTGGCTGCCGACCTCGTTGGCGGGCAGCTTTAATTCGCTTTGATCTGATTCCATAAGATCTTTAGAAGGTGTGTGTGCCCCGACAAAGCACTGTGTTCAGGAGAAGAGGTGCAGGGTAGGTTTTATAGGTAGTTTATGTGGTCTTGGAATGACCACGAATTCACACTCGGTATCGAAGGGTAGGCGAAAACCGTCCGAATCCCAAAGGCGAGTGTGAACCGGAGAGAGGCAGACTGAATCGCCGTTGGGCACACTGCTTGGTGCTTTCAAGGCCGCGACAACCGTTGTCCACTAGGGAGAGGTCTCTTCCAAGGAACTAGATTTAGCGAGACGAAGGCAGAGATTCCCACTAGGAAGGTGTGGGGTCTGGCAACGCTGGACTAAAACGTAGTGAGGTGAGGAGAGAGAGATGGAGAGGTTTTCATAAATGAGGAAGCCAAGTTTGAACATCAGAGCAGCCACAAGCGATCAGTCAGCCAGTCGTCAGGAGAATGATTTACAGGCTAAAACCACCGGTCTTAAATACCCAGCTGGCTTCGTCAGTAGCCAATCAGCTTTGGCTTTATTGTACCCAATGCTTGTGTAGTATGTGGCAGCCTTTCTCTGACAGTTGGTGGCCTTTGCGTCCGATACCTGACCCGGGTAAGGGTCTCCGGCCCTCTCGTCAGACCCGGTGGTTTGGGTCGTTTAGTACCTGCTATGGATAGCGGTTGCCCCGGCTCATATAACTAATTGGCTTGCAGTAGCGTCTTCATTGTTGACAACATTTACAATGATTTATGGTTTGGTAAAGTTATTTACATTTGTTTAAGTTAATTTAGAATATATATACAATAGAGCATAGGGTGATTTATCTTATGTAGTTAGCGGGCGCAACAACCCTGTTCACACAACGTCGTCTCTTAGATACCTGTCACCAGATACGTTAGGTGAAGCACTACTGTTATGAATGAGTTTGTGATGTGGTCGTGCAGTTTGTCTTCAAAGTGTCTGTGATGGGTGTAATGATGTAATGTAAGATATTTTGTTGTACCAACAGTGTGACATTAGAACTACACGCTCCACATATAGTTAAATTGTAAGAAATAAAAGAAAACCAAACAAAAGGAAAACTGGAAATTATTTTGCTGTACTCTGCGAAATGTATTAAAATATTCAAGCTAAGCATTGATTAAACCCTGCTTGGGAATGAATCAAGTGCCACATTGTGATATTACTGTTTCTATCTAGTTGTAGTAGTCTACAATGAAATATAAACTGGTCCTTGGTAACTGTTGTCGCAAAGGCATAATAATAAGCCTCTGTAAGACCAGTAGTAATTAGTGTCGATTAGTAATTTGAATTTGATATCTTCTGTCTTTATTCTACTCAACATACATACAATTCGTACAGATGTCGTCCATTTCGAAATTCTGCACACTAAAAAATCTACTATTTCTATCTACTATGTTATCGTTTTCAAGGATTGTCTGCAAATTTGTGTTTCGTGTGTCTATTCAGTCATGTTTTACACATTCGTATAGAAAATCGAATTTAGATTTGAGCAATTTAACAAAATATGAGGGTTATTTACTCACCGAACCAATATAAAACAAATACTTCGAGTGAAAATTATAAGTAATTGCATCATGAAAAGCGTGAAATATCAGCTGGTGTGAGCACAATGAGTCCAAAGCCAGAATAAGGGATTAAGCGGGACCACGATCTGCCTCCTTCCAAGGGCTGTTTCTGGGGGTGGAATAAATTGATTCGGATGGGAGGGGAACACAGAAGGCGCTTCCTGCGATAATGAAGAAGACCGAGTAATGAAAAAGCCCCACCGACTGGCGGGATAATGAAGAATGAATAAGTAATGAGGGACAGGCCTTGGAGTCACTTCAAAGGAGCGACTCCGGAGGTCGAACCGGCGACAATCAACATGAATGGCAGACTTCTCTCTTCTGGTGGCAGTCTTCTCACTCAGTGTGTGTATGTGTGTGGGTAATTGAACGAAAATAATTGTCTCTTCGAGTTTGTGTTGTCATACCATCTTTTCTGCTGCCATCTAATGCTGCCATCAGACCCTGTATCAGATTTTTAATTAGGTTACATGACTAAGTGATATATTACAGATAAAATATGGGAAATATTATATAAGATCAAAAAATTTAAAAAAAACCTTGGACAATATTCCATCGAGTAGGATTGTCACCATAGTTTGTTGGTAGAGCTACTTCCTTATTTAGGCTGCTACTCATTTACCCTCACTTGACTGAATCGACACAGTCCTCTAGTCCTGGTTCCTAAAGGAAAATCCTTGGATGAACCGGGGATTAAACCCAGACCTCCTTAGATGTCCAGCATGTGTGTAGAAAAATATTTGTAGATTTCTTCACAAGTGTTGCAGTATTTTTTTAACTAGTTGGGATAATATTTCAATTTTTTTTTCTACTACTTGTTTCTTGGAGGCTTTCTCAGAAAAAGGTTTTGGTCATGTTGGGAATATACGCAAACGAATCCGGAAGATATAAAGTCATTTGCTAAAATTACCTGGTTTTATTCACTCTTAGAATGCTTTTGAAAAACTAGGCTGTGATAGTCCGGGCTACTTATTTGAATCTATCCTTGCTATTTTTCACTCTCACATTATTATTGAATATCGCTAATATTCAAATTTATGTTCCTATTGACAATCGTCAGCCATATTCGCTTCTAATCATTTACGTTTATTTTTTGTTCAATTTTATGCTGTTGCTTCATTTAAGTCACCGTACGCACTTTGATTTATTATTTTTTTGTAATCTAACCAAAACAGAGTTAATTATTTTGTGTTTTTGCCAGCTAGACATGTTTGCCATGTTCTTTGATTGATACAGGATACAGTAACATACGGCGATGACGAGATCACGGCATGCTTCCTATCTTTCGCCGTCCTCTTAGCCAATCTCCATGTCCTTCCCTCACCCTGCGACTCTCCTTCTGCAGTTCTGGTAATCTAGCCCTTACACTCACGTCATCAAGGGTTACTATCAGTCTCCCGACTCAGGTTGTGTCTTTTGTTTCTCGTTCTGTGTCCTTTTAGTCAGGACGAACATATCCGTTCTTCTACCGTCCTCCGCCACAGCTCACCATTGGCTATGCTTTCCATCCATCTGGCTCCTAGGATACTCCGTAGTGATTTATTTATAAGAACTTAGAGACCTAATAAAACTCTTTTCAGCTTCCACTTTATAGAGTCAGACATTTTTACTTGCACTTAATTTTTATTTCTTGAGTTGTTTTTTTTTACAGCATTGCACCGATTTTTACCAGGATATAGCAACAGTCCATAAATGCTCAAAGTGGTCCAGTAAATAGGATTATTTCTAGTGAAAACTCCAATGCTCGAGTATTCAACAAGCTGCCCGGAAATCCCTGAGTCCTAAACAAACAATAGTTGAATATTTCCTCATTTAATGACATTATTTACATAACATTTCCTTCATGAAGGAGGAACCCTCTAATTTCGCTGACGAACAAGCTAGGTAAATAATACTTTTAATATTTTCGTTTCTATCAGTATTTTTACTTCAGTCTGCGGTTTCGCTTTTTAACTATATATTAGATACAAAGATAAATGGCTCCGCGTTTCATTTATTTTATAATAAATCAACAATTTCGAAACTGATTTAAACGCCCATGAACTTCATAGCACAAATAAATAAATTAAAGCCTCAAACAAATAACAAATATTATTTCCTATACGCCTGATTATTTATAATAGATTTAATTGTTTATTTAATATGCTATTAGCTTGGAGGAAAATATTAGAACTTTAATATTTTCTAAGCTTTAATCATGGAATTGATAATAACGCGTTGTATACAATTTTAGATTTATTTATTACTGATAACTATTTATTAATCACTACAATCACAGGTCATACTGACAGACAGTCAGGCCAAAGAATATAAAAAGTGGGAACTGTGAAAAAGTCGGTCTTTGCTATTAACTGTTTCGCTCCTCTATCTCTTAAGATTAGTCCCAAACCCGAACCTATCAATTATTGTAATTTCACCCCTGGGTATTTATTATAGTAATGTACTCGTATGTCGTAATTAATAATCAATATAGCTTGATACATTTTTTAATAGAAATTTTCAGTGATGGAGATAGTAAAACAACTGCCAAAAATATTTTTAATAAACAAATCTCTCTCATTTTATTTGATATTTCCATATGATTTCGTTGTAAATACGATTTTTTCCACAGTTGTTGAAGAAAAACTGTAATAAATGCTTGTTGATACAACTGGTGTTTTTGTTTAACGTTGGAAAAAACGAAATCATTTCGGGAGAAGAAAGTTGATTGAGAGGACCGGAGGAAGTTTGTTGATATCGCGGAACCCAGAAAAAACAGACACTACTTGTAGCTGGATATTGTTCTGTACAAAAACAGTCTGGGATTGTTTGCTCACTCCGAGTCTGTAATGTTTTTGATATTGTTCTTTCATCATCTGTACTTCTGCCCGGTGCTAAAACCTATCCGTCGGTAGGGCCGTCATAATAGGCCCTTCTGTCGACCTTATGTTTGGTCATTGTGTTCACTCTATTTTTACTGGCAAATTATACGAAGGTAATAGACAATCGAACTTTTATTCAGACTATAAAGTAGTTTTAACTATCAGCCAATTATACTTATAATTTTTACCAGATGTGTTTTTTTTTCAACACTGATGAACTACACTTTTAGACCTGTGTGAATTTAAAAAAAATAACGACTAAAGCAAATAAACGATATCTAGATATTTTTTAGGGCTCTCTGAGAGTTTCTTAAAAGCAATATTTTTGGGAAAGTTCACTTGCAAGAATAGAAAATGAAGATAAATTTTGAAATATCCGCTAATTCAACTAAGTGGGATTTCTGTCAAATTTGAGTTGAAGATTTTTTTGGAATTGGGTTAGAATGATGAGTATGTTTGGTGTTCGTCAAATTCCGAAATGTTTTAATTTAAAAAATTCAAATTTAACCCTTCATCTCTCTAACTTGCATAGATTTAAACGGATTTCCCAACAAACTATTCTATATTCATTTCTATATATATATATTCACATGTAACAATAAATCCTCTGTATAACAATGCCATTAAATTTAATTATAATTGTAATTTCATCTAGCAAGCTCTTAATAGCAATCTTAAATTTTACCTCCTTTCTTTCATGGGCCTAAAAAACTCTTCTATTCCTATATTCACGACTAAATGTAAACTTCACTTAATTAAAAATTCAATGTAAATTGATGGTTCAATAAGGAATATGGAAATAAGGTTTATAAAATCTAATTCAATTTTTCAATAGTTTTGACTCATTGACTCATTCTTGACTCAGCGCCACATTCCAACTACAGTGCCAACCTTTATTTCTTAAATGAGATATCATAGTAGATCTCTAAAACTATGTTCTGCCTTTCAGTGTTTTTCTTTATCCTTAAAAGAGAGCTTCTGCAAAGTGGAATAGCTATTGTCCAATATATTTATCCCTGTTGAGCTAGAAGGGATGAGGGTATTGTGCCGAGGGTATCCCTGCTCCCTTTATTAATGGGAGAAGCCAATGGTTGGGATTCGGGTCTTTATAAAACGTTCCTGCTTCAGGAGAAATATTTACCTAGAGCTCTCTCCAATGCAGCATTACAGTTAGAATACGTGTCTTCAATCTGCCCCTGTATACGAAGATAAAAGTCGCTATATATTTTTCAGGAGTCTACTTTATTTCATTGTTAACAAGTTCAATTGAGGTGGTTTACGTTTTCTAAACCGGATCCAGTGTTTCTTCATTCAAGTAGCCACTCATTTTCCTCATAAGGCTGAGTGTACCCCTTCCTATACTCACCAACTCCCCAAAATAAATCCTTAGTAATGCCAAAATATCAGAACTGTTCCTTGTTAGTGGTCTGATGCAGATTCCGGTTACTCTGTCTATTTTTTTCCAAATTCTGTTTTTCTCGGTTTAAATTCATAAATTAATCTATGGTTCTTAAGCATTTATATTTACTTACATTAACCTAGAACCTTGACTTGTTAATATAGTTTCTTAAGTAAATTAAGAATTAAAATATATAATATAAACAAATTAATTGTTATTTCAAGTTGAGTAATATGATACTATTAGGTGATCTAGCAAATAACTCCTCTACTCTCTGAAATAAGTTCGGCAACGGAATCGATTAGAAAACCCACCATTTAAAAAAAGGATAAAGCAAGTAATTGTAAGTACAAAAGTTATCCGTATTTTGTCTAAAAAATAATCAATTAAGCGAAATGATAAACAGTTTAAATTTAAAAGATGATAATTTTTTTTAAATATCATTTTAATAGAATTATAATTTGACCAAAAATGGCAATAAATAATTGTGATAAAATATCCTATTCATAGCATATATTTTTTGCGAGTTTGACAATTAAAGAAATTGTACAAGCAAATAGTAAAGAAAGCTTGTTAACCCTAAACAAAATTAGTGTACTTATTATATGCCTCTTTGAAATTAGAATTGTAAAAAAGATTAATAAGGGAAAAATATAGAGATATTTTTAATATTGGCTAAAGTGGCTAAGAATGAGTTCTGTCTATGTCACTTTTCTCCCGATTAGTCAGACGGACTGGTATACTTTATTTAATTCCAAATCCGATTTCATGTCTCGGAGGTGGAATAGTATTGTATATATTTTTGGAATTGGTCGTGTTCCATAAGGTATAGACAACTATGATAACGTTAGAGTCGGCGAGTAACTCAAGCTAACTTAACTTCGGCCTTTCAGGGCTTTTCTTGGGAGGAGTATTACTCATTTAAAACAAGAGCACCTATTAAGATGAAAAGATCCAAGCTTAGGATTAAACTACTTCCCAGCCATATTCTAGTTCACACTTCCAAAACTTTAAAAGAATTACTACGAAGATACAAAGACACAGTCTAAGGAACACCTCGATTCCCAAAAAGCCTTCAGCAGTGCTTCGATTAATCTCGGTCAATCTAACGTTTCCCCGTTGGCGCGCTGTTTATTTATCTTAATATTTCATTAGGCTGGAAAAACTATAATGTAAAATCGAAGCAATCTTATTTACAGTCAATTAAAAGTATAAGAAGAGTACACAAATTATAAAGTTAAACCTTTTGCAAATTCACTGTAATATTAATTTAACTTGATTATGAACAAATTTCTAGTTTCACTTCCACGAGCAAGAATATAAATAAATTATAGAGGAAGTTTTACAGAGTTCATTTCAATACCCCATAGTTTATATTCGTTCGACAATCTTTTGAAAGACTTTTATTAGTTTTGAAGTGTCTGACTGTATAATGACGCTGTAGTATAATTTATACGGCCTAAAGTGTTTCTGGGAAATAAATTGAAGCACTTAAATGTGGTAGTCGTCAAAAAACAACAATATTAAGAAATGGACGCTAGGAATCCAAGGTGTTGCAAAAGTGTTCCTCGCTAATATTACAAAGATATCCGCAATGAAGGAATCAGATAAGATAAAATAAAAGAGTTTGGGATCCTCGAAGTAATAAATATGGAGACAGGATAAGAAGCAGGCCGTAGGCCATACGGCAATGCGGCAACTTTTCCTAGATTGTAGTCCCTCCGACTCGCCATTCTCTAAATGGAAACAATAAAATACACTAAAACTATTTATTTGAAATATGGAAGCCACTCTCGAATATCCCTCCTACCTTATTTCTTTAGCTGTGCTTTCTGTGTGTGAGGCCTCGCCACTTCTCCGAATATGGAACCTGTTTTTATGTTACAGATGATAACTAGACCGCACTTTACGTACTTCTATTAGGCCTGTTCATGAGATGCCATGAGAGGAACCTCACAGATAAATAACAACTTTATCGGACAAATTCTTTCTTTTTATTTATCGAAAATTCTTACATTAATCTCTGTTAAGGAAAACACCCATTGCAAGGTTCGGTAGCCAAAACGGGGTGATGTAACCTCATACATCCTGACGCACAAAGCTTGCCTCTATCTTCCTCTGACTCTTTTACAAGCCTTCTGATCTTCTGCAGTTGTTGAAATAAGCAGAAACAGTGGTGTCTTCCGTTTGCAAGTGCTCCAGAGTCCTTTTTTATGCATGAGATGGCTCAGGCCGGTTCCAATACAGAAGATATGAGCAATACGTGTTCTGCAGTGCTGTTGTCGCCACAGTGAGGACATTACGGGCTATTTGCTATCATACACTTGTGAGGTTTTTCCACGGCCTGCCAGCCATCAATAACCCAAATAAAATAACTTATTCATTAATACATTATATTATTCTAATTAACACCTACAAAAAAAGAAGTAGATTTCTAGCAGTATGGTACAATTCCTCAAACCTATTTTACATTACCATCTCAAACTGATTGAACTTTCTTCTATGTAAAGGGCCATGTTTTTCTCCTGGATCTTCGATGGACACACAACACTTTCTGTAACGGCCAACAGTACCATCTTATATTTTCCGGCGGAGAAGACACGACGGTATGAAGAGTTAAATCGTGTCTCGAGATTTCAGGAATGGAAAGTTCACAGAAATCTGATACGTGGAGTCTCTTTGCCAACCGTTCACAACAAAACCAATATTTACGGGCCGTGTTCGTCTATTTCGGCTACATTAACATATATAGAGGCTCTGAAACCAAATTTAAAACTCATTTTCACAAACCAATTACGTATCACTTCTTTAAGACTGTTAGTAAAATGTTATTCCTATGAGATTAGCAATAATTATTCTGTCTCCTATCATATTAACTATAATTATTAATTTTATCACTGTTAGTTATAAAAAAAAAATCTTTCTTGTATCAGCCTAAGCAGATTCCTAGAAAAACATCCACCTCTCTTAGACTGGGGAAAACTAATTAAGAAAACTACGTATTGTAAAATATTAAAACAAGCCCACAGAAACTGCTAAACTCAAAGAAATAAAGTCTGTAATCATAAAATATATAAAGATTCTTTTTTAGGGTTTTATTTGTAGCATACTTTTTTTAACAGCAACTAATTATTTAATGGCACTTATACCTGTTTAATGTAAACTGCTAAATTTGTCATGTATTTAATTAGAACAGGTCACTCAAAGACCAGAACAGACAGGTGGAAGGGTGAAAATATGATGGTTTTGAAAAAAAAAAGCCCAACATAACCTTAATTTTTTTGAAGGTGTAGATTTACTAGCTTCGTAAGGGAAAATGAGTTGCTACTTGAATGAAGCAGTAGTGAATCCAATCCAGAAAACGCCCAAAAAGGTTGATTGATAACACCCTAGCTTTAACCCCACAAGTTCTCTAGCACCACCTACAAAATCTGGTTGCATTAATAATCTCGGTTATATTTCTCTTGCTGTCGTCTTGCACTACAAGGACCACTATTTTTTATTCCTAAGGATGAAAATATTAAACATTAATACTAAGGTATTGAGTACAATATAATAGGGGTAAAGAAAAAAACACATTTGATAACGATTAAGTTTATTATATCTTTAATTACATATTAATTGCATTTTAATTACTTTTGGTTTACAAATTCTGAAAACAGAGGTGCATTATAAGCCCACTTACCATGATAATTTAAATAAAGTATGATGTTTTAGGATTAATTTACCGTGAAATATATGTAAAAAAAAGTAGAGTAGATATTAGCAGAACCACACTAATAACGAACAGGTTGGTTCTAGGAGACATGTCTATGAGTATGTCTAAAGAGCCATTTATGGATGGAGGTATATTTCCTTTTAGCCTGCCGCAGATTGAAGTAGAAAAGTTGGTAACAAGGTTTTTGTATCCTGCCTGTTATTTCGCGCTTGAGAAGGCCCATGGTTCAATTTCCTGGCCGGAATGAACAGGTAAACACCATATGTATAATGGAGGGGTCTAAAAAGAGCATGGAGATAAAAAAAATGGGTAAAAGATTTATGAGGGAAGGAGAAGTATAGTTCGGGTGAGATCGTTTTTCAGTTCGGTTTACATTCGGCTGGATTTCCCTCGGGGACCGGCCACTAAATTATAAGAGGGCCTTCTCAATTAGTTCGCTGCCTGTCAGGTCCAAGCGTCGCCGCGGATACTTTTTTCTTTCTTCTTTTTGTATCCCCAATTTTTTTTCTCTCTCTCGTTTCTTCATTAACATTTTTTCATACAGCCCTTTGTCCCATGGGCGTAAGAATGTGGTTCAGTCTGCATTTAACGGCCTTAACACCGGCCGCTTCCAGCTTTTCTCCTTGTTTACTACCCCCAGCTTTTTTAGCTGTTAACTACCAACTCAAATTAAACCTGCTGGCTAAACAAATGTGTTTTATTTTGTGAAAAAAGTATTTCGTTCTGGGTTTTATCGGCTCTACGGCTCTCTGATTACTCTGTGATTGTTTTTCAAATAAATTTTAACGTTTAATAATATTTTGACTTATCTACTAAATTTAACCCTAGAAAGGCAGAAAGGTAACAGGGGTCGCGAGTCATCCCAAAGAGATTTTAAGGAATGCCTGAGGAGAACATGTCACATCCTGTCTATTTTTGTTCCGACTTGTCTCCCTCCTCCATGAGGTCTTCTTATTGCTAGTATGCTCACAGGTTTCCTGCAAGTTGTTTACCTTTTTGCTCATCTCTTGGGGCTACTAGTCGCCCCAGTGACCTTATTAAGTTTACTTTTCCTTATCTTTTCTTATCTGTTAGCATTTCGAATAGTTATGGATCAATACTGTTTTATGATGTTATTACTATAACTCCACTAAAGGTGGAGTTGATACTTTCGATAAAATTGTTCATAATTATACGACAGCAAAGGGAACTCAACTATGGCCTTTTGAGATTTTTCTCGTTATGTTAGACCAAGCAAGCATCAATGCTTTACTGATTTATTTGAATATAACAAGTAAACTTTTGTAAAATCTTGGGATGCGGCTTCTCAAACCTCATGTTGAGCGGCGACTCCAGGGATATCCACATCGTCAGTTGACAGAAAATATACAACACTTCCACGCCCTTACAGATCACAGAAGAAGTCCCAGAACCACCGTCCTAGCTAGTAAAGCTGGCCAGGTGCGTATTATGTCCTAGAGAAAATGACAGGAAAGTAAAAGAACTCTGCAGTTTGTGCAGAGTGAAGAATTTATTTTAGCACTATAGCATTTATGTTAAATCCTGTTGTTTTTTAATAAATATTTAATTTGTACAAAAGCATTCCCTTAAATTTACTAGAGAAAATACAGTATACTTTTTTCATATTAAACGATTTTTTCCTTTGTATTTTGTTGATAAAATTTGTGTAGTGACATGTCACCCCTGTTACATTAATAAGGTGGCTCATCCGTGTTACCTTCGCAGGGTTAAGCAAATAACTGTTTGTTTCTTTTCTGCTGTTGCTAAATTTTAAGTGTTTTGTACTTGGCTATTTAGGGTAACATCGTAACATGGGAGTTACGAAATTTATGTTCTATAACGCTTCGAAGCATGATGACACGATTTTTATTTAAATACAATCCCCGTTAGAAAAATTGAAAAAGAAAAATCTCAGAAGATTTTTAAAAGTCGAAGCTGTGATTTTTCCTCACTGTTAAGGGCCCATCAGAAATCACGCATATGATGTAGTTTACGATTTCAACAATATTTATTTTACTTCCTCGGGAATTTTGCTCTTAAAATATTCAGACTATGCATGATCAGTCAAAGATTATGATTTTTATGTCGTATAGTTAAATTTTCTAACTAATTCGCTAAAGTACTGATTGCTTGTGAGGGCAATGCTTCAGTAGCATTAATTATTAATTTAAAAACTTTATTATGATAAAATTATAATGTGCATTATTTGGCAATAAGTAATTGTGATGAATATCCTCATTCATACCATGCCTAGAATTTTCATTCACTCGCTCATTCATACCGTATTTACAAACAGCCCAGAGACCTCCCAAATCAACATGGTTCCTTACTCGCGTGCTAGAGACATTATTTTAATATGACAATTTTTCAACAATATTTTTTAAGATACTGAATAACTATAATCTAGTTTATAATTTCGGTGATCAATAGAGAGATGTGTAACAATATGTGTGATAATGAGAGATGTGTAACAATATGTGTGATAATGAGAGATGTGTAACAATATGTGTGATAATGAGAGATGTGTAACAATATGTGTGATAATGAGAGATGTGTAACAATATGTGTGATAATGAGAGATGTGTAACAATATGTGTGATAATGAGAGATGTGTAACAATATGTGTGATAATGAGAGATGTGTAACAATATGTGTGATAATGAGAGATGTGTAACAATATGTGTGATAATGAGAGATGTGTAACAATATGTGTGATAATGAGAGATGTGTAACAATATGTGTGATAATGAGAGATGTGTAACAATATGTGTGATAATGAGAGATGTGTAACAATATGTGTGATAATGAGAGATGTGTAACAATATGTGTGATAATGAGAGATGTGTAACAATATGTGTGATAATGAGAGATGTGTAACAATATGTGTGATAATGAGAGATGATGGCAAGTAAGTGATACCGAAATGGTATCATAGGCCATTCAGAGGTGAGTGTGCACTGGGAATTAGGAGACAATGGATATCCCGAGAAAGGATTATGAAGGCAGGAGCTAAGAGGATTACTGAGGTGGGAGGGAAGAAGTGGCTACTCTTTGAAATAGTAGTGTGGGATAAGCGATGCAGCTATCGCGTCCACTAATGGGGACGGAGTCTCCTTGTTTAGCGTGCTTTAGTGCTTCGGTCCTTTAGGGCTTAGAGGTTACCGATCCAGTCACTGACTTAGCAATGGGATTGGGTCTTTGGCCGTAAACTTTGTCCTGTGTCCTTTAAGCCTGCATTAAGGTTGCTTTCGCTCAGTCATTTTGACACACAAATTGAAAAATCACCAGAAACTTCAGCCAGTGGCTCAAATTGAAAAAAAAAAAACACTATATTATTCAACAGCATGTATTTACAAAATAAAAAAAATTATTTAAAAATCCTATTTATGACGATTTGTTGTAATAATTTCACCCTAAAATACTTTATTGTAATCTTTTTTAATATTCCTTTTTTTTAAAAGGAACTTCTAATTGGTTTATTAGGTTTATTAAAATAAACTAATACTTCTCAATGATATCTGTGACAACAATTTCGTTCGTTTCCTTTCTAGAAAAAAGAAGAGAAAGGTTTGTTGTGGCCACCTCTTAATTACGAATAATTAGAAGTCTAGTCTGTTCTCTCCGGTTCACACTCGCCTTTGGGATCCAGACGGTTTTCGCCTACCCTTAGACACCGAGTGTGAATTCGTGGTCATTCCAAGACCACATAAACTACCTATAAACCTACCCTGTTCCTCTTCTCCTGAACATATTGCTTTGTCAGGGCACAGCTTCTAAGATCTTATGGAGTCAGGTCAAAACAAATTAGGCTCCCCGCCGACTAGGCCGGCAGCCAGGTTAAAGACCACAGGTCCACCCGCCTTATCTCTTTCTAGGCGCTCGCCGGACGGCAGCTAGATGTTGAAGCTACCCTAGCCCGCGGCGGGCGTTTCCTTCCCACTTTGGGGACATTCGACAATCATTGACCCGACAAGGTTCAATGAGTGTGTTTCAGCAATGATAGAAAATCATTAAATGATTAGCAATAACTACTCGATATTTTCGGTTGAACTAGCTTTATTTCACTAAAAATAGCTGAAATACTGGACAGTTTGTCTGTTAGGACTGTAACTATTTCATTAAATAACGTAACGAAGACAAAATAATATAGCAATTACGTGAGATAAACAGTGATGGAGTAATTTTTAAGAGTTTTTGATATTTATTTTGTATTTTCATTTGGGCCAAGACCCTTTTAGGTTTAGGTTAGTTTTTACTTCATATTGTTAGTTCAGTTCCAAACCAAGAATCTGTGAGTTATAGTGATGTACTTTGGTGACTGGGTGCAGTTGTAGTTTTATGTCTCTTAGTCAGTCTGAAAAAACTTATATGTAATCAGCTGAATTACTTATCACAGATTAAAATTACATGTTTATTTATAAAAATGATTTTTGAATATTGCTATCGCTTATAATAAATTTCTAAAGCTATATTCTTGAAGAGATTTCTTAATCCGAAGCTGCCAAGAGATGGCTGGAGATAGATAGATGAGGTAAACAGTAACGGAGAGTGCTTGCAAACGGTACTCAAAGGACATCACAGTTGTTTTTGCACTGGTAAGGTAGGAAACAAATAATGATAAACACAAATTAAGTCGTGGAATTGGTGATAATTAGTCACTGAGCCGAATCAGGTCACCATCTTATATATTAACTATATTTTTTACTGATTATGTCGTGTCGTGGCTTTTCAATTAGCCCCACACA
This sequence comes from Acanthosoma haemorrhoidale, assembly GCA_930367205.1. Lineage (NCBI taxonomy): Eukaryota > Metazoa > Arthropoda > Insecta > Hemiptera > Acanthosomatidae > Acanthosoma > Acanthosoma haemorrhoidale. The sequence goes on from OV884014.1 coordinate 39,796,375, forward strand.
TTAAATTTATTTTACGTTAAAATTCTCAATATTGATTACTCTACTAATATAAATATTCAGTAAATACGATATATTTAAGATCCGAGACTTATAAATGACCCAATAGCCTTAATCAGCCTTAAATTCCCCAGCGCTTTGATGCGTTTGCGCTGCTACGAGCCTTCTGGATGAGACTCTTTAATCCATTCATTTGTCTCTCCCTTTTTTATTTTACCACCATTTAGCCCCTCCCTCACTTAATAAAAATTCCTCAGGACTTAGGCCCTGCCCTCCCTTTTGAGTCTTGTGCCTGCCCCCTCCGCTTTGAGGGCAGTAGGGGCCATTGTGTCCGCAGTCTTTCATAACTGCTCTTCTATTCTTCCATTTTCCCTTTAATTCAAACTGCCTTCTCCATTCAAATGCGGTACAGTTTAAGGCTTCTTTTGAATTATAACAGCTTGATAATACTTGCCTTGTCTTCTGCCTGACTAGAAAGCAATAGCGACGAATGCTTGGATAATTTCTGTCATAACGCTATTTGTCTGCTTATATTTCATAATTCCCAGATTCATTTTTTAAGACCAGAAATCATTTTTATCCAATGCCAGTGGGTCTGTCTGTTCTGGTATCTGTGAGAGGGCGATATAAAATATATCCATTTCTATCGGAAAATTAATAATGACTTATACATTAATTCAAACATTTTTTTTGTATGATATTGTCGTCGGTATTTCCATTCAATGACACAATGACAATAACTCGTTCCATCTATATCTAATTTTTTATGTGTGTTAATTCTCCAACAGCCCGAGATAGGTGAAATCAAAGCCTAAAACGCTATGACCTGTTTTATAAACTTTATACTATTTCACAAGTGCTAACTAAGAATATATTTAACAATGAAACATTTTATGTTTCCTTATCAGATTCGGCGACCAAATAAGAATCTAAAAAATAAGAGTTAAGAGCCTACAATATAAATAAGTTACTTAATAAGTTCCAAGTTTTAACCATTTAAGAGGTTAAATTACACATGGATAGACTGTTGTGGTAATTAATGGAGGGTGGTTAATCCAAATTTTGCTGTGGGTTAGGGGGGGGGCGATAAATTATACTTGTCAGTTGGCAATATTTATTTAAACCGCGGGTGCTTCAGACAGGACTCGTAGCCGTTTTCGAGTGACTACAAAGTGTGCTTGATCCGACTGGCCAATGGCAAGTGTTTGGCTCTGTTGATACAGATCGCGGTTTTGGACAACCTGCTGTAGTGTGCTATTTATTGTGGAATTATTATTAAGTTCGAAATTATTTCACACAAACCTCAGATAATCATTAATAATAAATGGAGTTGATAGTTTGTTGTTTGGGTTATAAGTGTGGAATGGTGAAAGACATGTTATATTTTATTCAAATGTATAACTGGATTAAGATTCAAGTGATACGTATCTGCGTTATGGATGGTTACCGTATATTTAAAAACAATAAACATTTTTTCACATTCAATTAAGTTTCTCCGGTTTCTACCATTCGTAGTACTAATGGTATTTGAATGAATTGTGGAACACCATCGTAGGCCAGCCATTAACACCAGGCACACGGGGTGTCTATTTACCCCTTGTGTACCAATACCTTCATGCTTCAGATAACTATTAATATATCTTTATAGAAACTTCTTTATTGTGATAAAATTACAATTTGCCTTATTGGGTAATAAATAAGTAAATAAGGCAATAAGTAATTGTGATGAATCTTCTCATTCATATATTTACAATTTTCATTCACTCGCTCATTCACACCGTATTTACAAACAGCCCAGAGACCTCCCAAATCCACACGGTTTTCACCTCCCTGGGATGTGAAAGGGGAACCGGAGTCTGGGAAAAGTCCTCCGTCACCCGCGTCACTGATAAGAACCAATGTAGGCTGACCAAGGACTCCCACTATCACGTATTTATAGCAGGTCACTGCCGTCTCCGAGGAGGATTATAGGAATGAGTGGTGCAGTGCACTGACTGTGCTACGGGATTAGGGTGGTTGGATAGGTTACTATGGAATTTCATGAACTTAGAAGGGATACCTTAAAAAATTTAGAGTATATATAAATCGTATTAAAATTACGAAGGGTTTTGTTGCTGATGTAATAAGGGGCATTTACTTTTGTTCTCAGGACTTTTGATTGAAAGGATTGGATACGCTTGATGTTTGACTTTTTTTGCTGTCCCCCATAGCTCTATTACGTCCAGATTGGCTTGAGTATATCTTTGTAGTTTAGTAATTGATTTTATATTGACAGATGGGATGTTCTTTGAAGTAGTCTGTACAGTTGTCCAAAGCGTCTGTTTAGTTCTTGTCTTTTTAGCCTCGTGTTTGAGTTCCATGTTAGCCTTTTATCGATATGGAAGCCTAAATACATATAATAATATACAAAAAAAAAAAAATTGATCAATGCATCCCTAATATTTTTCTAATACCACAACAGAGTGTGTTTAGTAATTTCACCATCGCCGACAAGCCAAAATGCTTTACGAAAATGAAACGGCGTGGCGAATTTCTTCACATAAATAATCCTTATTTCTTTTTTCTTCGATAAATACTCATCTTTATCAAGTATTAACATCAGTGAAAACAAGAGCTGACAGGACTGGGACTCAAACGAAGGAGCTTTTTAATATCCAGTCAGGTATTCTACCAACTAGGGTAGCCTACACGATTTCTCTCTACAATCCTCCAAGATACTAGGGAGGTATTGGGTTCGAGTCCCGATACTGACAGTATAGTTTTTACAACTGCTAAAATGCTGATTTTTCTGACTCATTGTCATTACCAATTGCGTTCATAATTACTTACTTAGCTCATTCCTGAATCTATAAGTAGTGCAATTTCCAATCTTGTACCCGAAGAGATGTTTATAAAGAAGGTTGACGGTTTCCTTTTTATTTTTAGAACAGGGAGGCAAGCGATTCATCGTATATTTTATAAAGTAAAGCCACATCTATTGGTGATTACATTGCTGCAAGGTTGCCTTAATGTTTTCCTGTAATTATTCTAATTTATTTTATTATTTGGAGGTTAGTTCGGTATAAATTTGGCCCCTGGCGGTTTCGCCCAGTAATGCCCCCAACCGTACTTTGCAAACCCCGTGTTAAATTTCATATTTATGCGCATAACAATAACCTCTTCATATTTATCATCCCCTACTCTGTTTCGACGGAGAAAAAATAATTTAAATAAACATCAGAATTTCCGTTGCTAATGAGCTATGCTGATGAATTCGTGGACCAGATTGCTGATGTAGTATTACTGCGACAATTATTCACTGAAACGCTTGTAACTTCACAGATTACGCAACAGAAAAATAGCCATTTCTGCATTTTAAAAACAAAATGACTTCGGTGGTAGCAGGAAATCGCAGCCTCAAACCTTTTTGCCATAACATGCAGTCCCTTTACTCAAACCATTTTAAAATGATATTTTAGTCAAATATTTTTATTATTAAACAAACGAATATCTATTATAGTCATTTTTTTTCTTCATGTACAATTTATGTGCCTTTTAGAGCAATAGTGTAGTAATAAGCGGTCATAAAAATCATTGAAATAAAAATACACGTAAATTCAACAAAACCTAAATATATGTGGCTTTTTCTAAATCATTTTCTATATTTTGTATAGTAAAAATAACTTTTTGCTGAAATTCAACGCACATCTAGCCTAAAACAGGACAAAAACTTACATCATTTTTGTTAGTCATGGAGTATGGGTAATTTCAAATAAAGTGTCGCTTTTGTATTATAGGCAAGTCGTTTAGTCTTGAAAAAAATTATGCGATCAAGTTCTGCCACGTTCACCTGGTCAGAAATACTTCATTCGGGCAGTGGAGCAACAGTGAGCTTCACGAGATCTTTGAACTGCCTACGGTGGATGAATTCATTCAACGTAGACATATCAAATTTTTTGACTCCCTGCAATACCTCACAAACCCGGTGTTTAACACGATAACCCCCGCTCCTTTCCCCCATCGATGGCCGGACGCTGTCGTGGCAGGAACACTTTAGTCTTAGGTTATAGTTATAGGTTTTAGTTTGTAAATTTTCTCCCAAATTGTAAACAGGAGGTGAGCCCCATCACCCAGAATTGTATATATATAATTGACTTTTTAACTTTAATTAGATTGTTATGTAACCCGACCTCCTTCGAATGCATCAGCGCATCGCAGAAAGAGGAAAAAATTGTTAATTCTTTGTTGATTTTGTTCATGTTTTCACATATTGTATCATTAGCAAAGGTTAAAGGGGTTTAGAGGGAAAAAAACCAAAAAAAAACCATGGGTCACGTATAAATATTCATTTTTATGTATTAATTACTACTGCGTAGTAATAAAATGTAATAATATTAGAGATTAAGGTCTGTGATGAAATAATAAATTAATACTACTAAAATTTCCACAAGTATGTGGTATAAGGTAATGTAGAAGTAGACAGCTTAGTAGCAATCATGTAAAATACTCATTGGATTTACAATTAGGAACTCAAAATTCTTGATGAGACATAAAAAGCTTTTATAAAGGCATATATGATCATAAACAAAAGAAACACAACCTATTACATAATTGAAAACAAACGAATCAACTTAATAGCTGTATTACCAAAGTTAAAACAAAGCCTAGTTAAGGAATTAATTATATTTCAGCGTGAATTGACTTGAGTAGCAGTAAGACTTAGTTATAGTTTTTATAGTTATTAGAATTTTTATTGATTATTGATAAATAACTGATTAAACGGTTGTACATTTTTTTTTTTTTTGTACATATCTGGTTTATATGTGGTGTCAAAACGAGTCTTTGGTCTAGACAAACCTCAAGATACTTTGCGGTAGGCTGTCACTAATTATTTTCCCCTTAATACTACATTTTTCACAATTACACAATAAGGTTTTATTCTTTTATTTATTGATTACGCGTAGAATAGTTAACGCTGGGTCTTTAAGATTAATGTGAACACTTCGACAATTGAATGTAATTGTCCTGAATTGTTGGAATTGGTTGAACCTGGAGACCAGCACAACCTACAACAACTGCATTGGCAACAGGTCATTGTCATACAAACGTACATCACTTAACGACTTAACTTTACAAGGGAGGCACTCGTGTTAGTGATCACGTCCTGCATGGTGCTCGATTAGCGAGTCCATCGGGACAAACTGCTAACACTACAGAACAACCTAATACTCTAAAGCTAGTACCGGGAACATCCTTGTTCGTCGTGGATTGTCTAATTCATTTAGAGTTGTTTATCAATCGTAATGTTACGACAATAGATGAATGATGTCTTGACTAAGATTGGCTGCATATTTATTCAGGGGTACTTGGCCAGTTTATCCTTCAGCAGCTCAAGGCAGACAAGCCTGAAGACCTATATTATTTTTATTTTTGTACTATGCTATACTACTTTGTTCCTTGTATATAAATTTGTACATTGCACATTAAAAAATAAAGACATTATAATTTTATAAAGAAGTTGAGTCAAAAAAAAAAATCTGACAAAATATTCATTCACGCCTAACCCCATTCTGCGTGGGGGTCAAACTGAGTTTTTCTTCCCGTATCGGGGGCAAAGCTGCGAGGAGGTTGCTGCGGTCAAGGCTGGTGACAGCTCGTCGAGATAACACCATTTACCTTGAGTGGAGGTGGGGGTTGGCGGACCAATCAAATCCCCCGTGACCGATAACTGCCTCTGCTTCTCAGCCAATCCCCTTACGCCCTTCTTTCCAAACATTTTAAAAATACACCAGAGTTTTGTAATTATATTTATAAATTTTGACTGAATTTTATTAACAATGTATAGGAAACTGCTTTACATATATATGTTTTCAATGTGAAGTATTCCTGAATGCATATGTCGGAAAGCTTCTTGTGCACGTCGAGGGTCATCAATTGTCGGTATAAGGTGAACAATTGTCGGAGGTCAAAAATTGTCGGAAAAGGTGAACAATTGTCGGAGGTCAACAATTGTCGGGGAGCGTCACTAGGGGAGTGCCTGATCACTCTAGCCCTGGTGACAAGTGCGGATTGTTGTAGTTAATAACATGGACCATGTTCCATGTAGGCGTTAATATCTGACTCCATTTATTGATAGGGATGTGTCCCGACAAGACACTGTGTTCAGGATGAGGTGCAGAGGTTCATAAAGAATAAGACCAGTTTTCAGAGTTCAAGCGAGAGATCGGCAGCGTAATAGGTACAAGTCGTCAGAGGTCTGCTAGAGGCTGTGAGGCAAAGTGCCGTCGTAGAGGTAGTAGACATAGAGAGAGTAAACTAGCGGAAGGCTGAGTAGGCTTACTCCCAGGGCCCCGAGGCCTTGGTCGTATCGCGACTGATAATGCGGCTGTGGAGGCTAAGAAACAGGCCAGGTGGCCCTGGTGTAAGTGACGAGTCGTGCGGCTATGGAGACTAAGAAAAACAGAGTGAAGAGTGAGGGCGAAAACTTACTGATATAAGTACCCGTGCGCCTCCCTGCCGGGAGGCGGAGCCTGTGTGCAGGTGGTCTGTTTTATTATCCCGTTGGTCCAAAAGGGTGGGTTTTATGATGTAACACCTACCAAGTTACGTGACTAAGCTGTTCCTAGCATGATTTTATGACCGCCGGAAGTGACTGAAGGTCTATTCTAAGGGGCGGTGAGGCCTACCCTAGGTTTTATTGCCGTACCCTCGATGTTACTTGTCTATATCTGCCGACCTCTCTATGATTTATTACAAGAAGTTTACACAGATTTGCATTTCTATTATAATACATTATGAGCCCGAGTGTAGGGTAATTTACATATGTTTAGCTCTTCGCTATATATCGCTACAGCATGTTTGGCATATTTCCATCCAAACATCATAAACGGCTCCTAAATTGTTTTATAAATACAGTTTTACTGAACAAACGATATTTGAGTTTGATTCCTGGGCTCCTAGTCTAAGTTTACTCAGCATAGTGAGAGTAAATGAGCAGCTGCACGAATTAAGAAGTGGCGAATCCGATCAAGAAACAATGTAAGGCTAAAAGGCACGCCAAGTGCTAATCACACTTACTAGTACTGACGGTAGCAGCCTTGGTTTGGCTTTTATCTCTTTATGTGGTGTTATGCCTTCGATTTTTTTCTTTTTTTTGTTTGATTCCAAACCCTCATGTGCAGTCTCTCATTTAAATGATTCATAATAATGGTTTTATTGTTAGGTAGTTTGCTGACTTGCATTGGACGTTCTTTGTCTACTCAACTATCTATTGATCCTTTAAGTCTCACTGAAAGTCAATTCCTTAATAAATTGTAAACGAGTAAATTATTGAAATGGAAAAGTAACTTAAATTACATTTTAGGTTTTGAAACGATAAGTTCAAGCTGAATATTTAAACTTTTTTTTCTTTTACCGAGTCCTCAATCGTAGAGGAACAAATCATGACATGTTAAATTGCTTCTGTGAAGCGTCTTGACAAAGCGCAAAAGTAAGTTAATAGATAAGTAATTGACTTTTTTTGCGTCGATTTTGGCACACAGGCCGTTATTACTTCATGTTAAGCAAAAGTTACTAAGCGCCGCACAAGACAATTTGGAAAAATTATTAATTCTTATAGATTAGCTCATTTCTTCGTAAGTTAAATAATCTTTGTAGAGGAGAATATTTTAAAATTAAACGGAGAAAAGCTTTATTATGAAGAACAAGCAAAACACTGGTATATACAAATATTAAGAGTTATGTTACTAAATACTGGGTCGGTTGTTGGGGAATGAGTGTCTGTGAAACTAGTGGGGACTGGGGCTAAAGCTGAGACATATGTGTATAAGAGAAGGGTAGTTCCGAGAGTTGGAATGGAGGTCTTGGTAGGAATGCGGTTGCTTACTTTAAAATATCAGTGACTTCAATGAAGTAACGAGGCATATATAGAGTTCTGCTCAACCCCCTTATACTTTTAGCATTATATATAATATTAGCATTACAATATTCTTAGCATTATATAACTGTACATACAGACCTACGTTCCACTAGAAGACAACAGATCCTGCTGATCCCAAAAACCACATTTTTCCATCGCTCCTTTCTCATCCGTGCAAATATGGTTTAGAATCTCAGCATTCAAATGGCGTCTGTATATTCTTCTTCTTTCATATCAATCCACAACTGCCTAAATATTTTAAGATATTATTAAAATTCTTCGTACAATATTTGCTTTTTTTTTTTTCTGTTGTTTATCATCTAAAGCATAATTACCTGCTATTAACCAAATATTGAAATATATTACCAAACCAGACTGTCCACCTGAAAGCCATTTTTGTTATTTCTGGGGGAATCAAGTCACAGAATAATGTCTATTTTTAGTTAATTTCTTCCAGATCAAGTCGTCGAGCATCAATGAAAGTGGAATCTCTCCCTTCGTACATGGCAATAATGACATTAATAAGAACGTAATGATGATTATAAAGTTACATAGCATGGTGTTTTTATTTTATGAAAATGTTGGTATTAAAATATTTCGCACCGTAAGATAAGATGCTTTTATAATAGTAATCCAGACAGCACTTACCTAGGAAAGATTTGTTCTGAGACATTCTCAGATAAATGTGGAAACATATTTTTTTTTGTTATGCCAATATTTACATTGGGCCCCCTCCATCAGTTTATTATAGCAAATTGTATGCAGCCTTCTCAATTCACCGCAATTCTATTTTTCACTTCCTTCCAAAAGCAGCATTCGACCCTTTTCCTTCTACTTTATCAGGTACATCAAGGTAAGCTTTATTATCTTAGTTCATTTGTCCTTATCTGACCTGGGTTATTTATTAACTATTTTTCAGTTATTTTTCGCTGGATTACATCTACGTAAAAAAGATCCTTCTGCCTGATAATTTTTATTCAATTATTTCCCTTCTGTATTTTACTATGATACCGTGACTTTTTACGAATTCTCTCTCTCTAGGGGCTTTTTAATCACTGGTAACGGAGGCCATCAATCAGACTGTGGATGCATCCGCGATGTAAAGGGACTATCGACCCTTTTTCGCAGGGCCTACATCAGGGAAGATGACAGTCACGTGATCCCAGATATGAATTAGTGTGGCATGCGATAGGGCACTCGTCACTAGTGGCTGGATTGTGGCCACATTCACATCGATCCAACATTCTCCTGTATATATTTTGTCACGTCATTCAATGGGCCACTCTGTTGTAAGAGAAAGTACACACAGTTAGCGTGTATGAGGGAGTTTGTGACCAAATGTCATTATAGGCTTAAATTACTGTTAATGTAGTCCCTACGTGCGCTGGCATTTATGCAGAATTTTTGGCTCCTCGTGTTAAAAAATGTAATGCGTTCTATAATGTAATTATTTTTAGCTTCAATAATTAATGCTACCTATAAAATAATTAATTAATGAAACTTCACCTCTCTAAATTTAACAAGGGACTCTCAAAGACCAGAACAGGCACCGGGTTGAAAACACATATGCTTAAAAACATAACCAGTTATAAGGGTGTAGAAAACGGTTCAAAAAGTATGTGACTAAATAGTGAAATTATTATTTTATCAATGGCCGTTGCGTTATTCATGGCTACATGAACAACGCAAAGCCCAAAGCCCCAAAGCAGTAGCAGGGATGGGACGTACATAGGCCCTTAAAAGGGAAAAATGTGAGGGGGGATTTCCAGTCAAGGAGGGGGCAGGAGGGACGAAGATTGATGACCCCCCGCACATCTCATCTTTTATGTTGTTTGTACACTTTACCTCATACGGCTGAATACATTTCCTCTGCCAGCGGGGCAGAGCCCCTCATCTGTATGGGCCCCACCGGCCGGACGGCTTTATCGAGATGGTTGTGCATACTCCATCGGCCTCAAGCAAACCATCCTACACTCACGGACGATATAAAATGCTCATATCTATTGTAATATCAACAGCACTAACTGGTTCTAGCAAACCATTCCTCTTCAGATATTTATTTGATTTTATTCTATGAGTTTTTATGATTAATTTTTAGCATCCACCGAATCGCGAGCCAAATCGTACTTATTCTATGTTTGTGTAAACGAAATAAACTACGTACTAGAAAAAATTACTCAGTATATTTGAACAAAATACTTTCTTGTAAACTATATCCATCACTCATGTTATTATCGTTATATTGAAAAAATGACCGTAAATAGTGTGAATGTACGATTTAAATAAAAAAAAAAAATTTTTTTTGGAATAATTTCAAATTATTTTTTCTATCCTGGTACACTGTTCCTGCCAGGCACAACAATAAACCTAAATTATCAATTTCCAGACAGTTAATCACCATTCAAGATTTGGAATATAAAAAAAAAAGACTCCAAACACTCCCAACATTAAGATGAAATTTGAGGACTGTATATTTTTTTTTTTAAATTCGAATCGAATATTTATTGTGATAATACTACAATCTGCCGTATCGGGCAATAAGTCATTGTTTTCTCATTCGTAATATATAGCAGGTCACGAGGTCACTGCCGTCTCCGAGGAGGTTATAGGGATGAGTGGGGCAGTGTAATGACTGTGCTAGAGGATTAGGGTGGTTGGATAGGTTACTATGGAATTTCATGAAATTGGAAGGGATGAGTTCAAGAATGTAGGGTGTATTCAGATCATCATGAAGGGTTATGTTGCTGACGTAATAAGGGGCATAACTATAGTTCTCAGGACTTTTGATTGATACGCTTGATGCTCTACTTTTTTGCTGTCCCTCATAGCTATAGCTCATAGCTCATAGCTCTATTCCGTACAGAGTGGCTTTAGTATAACTTTGTAGATTAATAATTTATTTTCTATTGAGAGATGGGATGTCCTTTAAAGTAGTCTGTAAAGTTGTCTAAAGCGTCTGTTTAGTTCTTATCTCTTTAGCCTCGTGTGTGGGTTCCAGATTAGCCTTTTGTCGAGAGGCAAGCCTAAATACCGTACTGTCTTGGATACAAAAAGGACTGTCTAAAAATCTTTCGCAAGTCTGTCTGTAAGTCGGCTCTACCTTAGTAAAAATATTATTATGTGACGAAATTGTCTTTTTGTTGTTTATTCACCGAACTGGAGCATTCGACCACTTTTTCTTTTATCACCGCACTACTTTCTGGGATTCTCTCCGCTGTAATAAATGCTTCACGAACCTACAAAGCTTTCCAAACCATTTTCTTCATCAAGACTGACGCTTGTTAGCTCTGGAAATATTTATTTACTGTTGTTCTACTTACATGAATTTGTTAACTTTTTTTCTGTCAGCTGATATTTCTTTTTTATTACCTCGAATTGACATTTCATCATCTGCTCTTAACTACTATCCGAAGGGAACTTTCGTCTTTTGAATAAATTGTTTTTTTTAACAGGTAATTCCGTTGAAAATGTTGAAAAAAAATTCAATTTAGTCCGTAATCGATGTATAAAATCGTCATTACTTGACGTAAAAAAAAAAAGCGTTAGATAGCACTGGCTGAACCTGATTATTGTTACTTTTATTAAAAGATCTTTTATAAAATTCGCTAATAAAAAAATATCGGGTATTCTAATCCCAATTGAAATGTCACCGGCGTAGCAGGGGGGGGAGAGGTGATCGAATAAAAAAAATTAGAGGTGGAGGTTTTCATTTTCAAAATAAAAAAAAAAATTGGCATTGAATGTGAAAAACGAGGTAGCCGCTAAGATGAAGCCTTGAATAAATAATCGAAGACTCAGTGATTACTTTTGGATCTTTGAAGATATTCGGAAGACTTCAAACTTTACATCTTCATTGAATACAAAATTATTCTCCCATCTCCTTCCCGTATCGGAAGTCGTTCAGCAGGTGGGAGAAGGTAGCCACTAAGGGGGGGGGGCGAAGCGATGAATTATTAATGACTATTGCAAAATAGAAACAGCACCTTTGACACTTATTCCACGTCATTTTGATTATCAATTGTGTATTTCTCTCATTTCGCTGACTAGACGTGGATAGAATGTTTAACGAAGCTCTCCTAGCATCATCCATATATCTTATATTATATTTTTTTATATAGTATTTTTATATATAGTATTAAAAGGTTTTTTTTTAAAATGAAAGCTACTTTATATTTGATATTGTCCTGGGCTCCATCCTCTATAACCTATACACCGCTGATGTCCCCTCTACTCCCAATACCTTCTTGGCCACATTTGCAGATGACACTGCAGTCTTGTCATCCCACCCAGACCCCGACAAAGCATCCCATAACCTTTAAAAACACCTTGACGAGATCGAGTATTGGTGCAATCAATCAAAGTTAATGAAGCAAAATGCTCCCACATTACCTTCACCCTTTGTCGCAAGTCTTGTCCACTAGTTTATTTTAATTCTATTCCTCTCCCTGTATCCGAGACAGTACGGTACTTAGGCTTCCATCTTGAAAAACGATTGACCTGGAACCCACATACGAGACTAAAAAGACAAGAACTAAACAGACGCTTTGGACAACTGTACAGACTACTTCAAAGGACATCCCATCTCTCAATAGAAAATAAACTACTAATCTACAAAGCTATACTTAAACCAATCTGGACATACGGAATAGAGCTATAGGGGACAGCAAAAAAGTCGAACATCAAGCGTATCCAATCCTTTTAATCAAAAGTCCTGAGAACAATAGTAAATGCCCCTTATTATGTCAGCAACAAAACCCTTCATAACGACCTTAACATACCCTACATTCTAGAACTCATCCCTTCCAAGTTTATGAAATTCCACAGTAGCCTTTCCAACCACCCTAATCCTGTAGCACAGTCATTGCACTGCGCCACTCATCTCTATAATCCTCCTCGGAGACTGAAACGGCAGTGGCCTTGTGACCTGCTATAAACGCGTGACAGTGGGAGTCCTGGCAATGGCCAGTTTCTCCAATCATGTCCTGAGCGTCTGTGGCTCTCGCGCTCTTGGCCAGCCTCCACTGGCTAGTATCCGGTGACGCGGCTGACGGAGGAGCGTGGGGGACTTCCCAAGACTCCGATTTCTCTTCGCGGTGGATTTGGGGGGTCTCTGGGCTGTCTGTAAATATTTATGAATGAGCGAGTGAATGATGAACTGTAAATATGGTATGAATGAGAGCATTTATCTTAATTACTTATTGCCTTATAAAAGGCAGATTGTAATTATAGCACAATAAAGGAATTTAACTAACACATATTTGATATTGATAGTGAATTTTGATTACAATATGTTATTACTTGATAATATTAAACTGCTGTTATAATATCCACCACTTATTTTAATTTATTAATGAAATAAAATACTTAAACCGTTACGATATGCTTAATGGGCGTAACTTAAAATATTTTGATGATCTATTATAACAGAAACATGCAAAGGTTTTTACGATACAATGGGATTTGTTCTTAATCACGTTTATGTTAAAAAAAAATTTACTGTCATTACGTGTTAAGTGTTTCTGTCTTATAGTTCTTATATTATGACTTCTAAACTCTGCAATATTATTTTTTTTAAATACTCTATAATTTTGTATATGTGACTTCTATGTGATTCTGTTAACAGAACAGACATACCCTTGCCCTATATCTGACTCGCGCGATTACCATGCTATTTCGGACTCGACGCTAACGCCCTCCCTGGGGGGCCAATGTATTAGAAATCCATTTAGCCAACATGGAGTGGCTACTCATCATTTCCTCCTCAATGCCGTTTCATTGATTTATTTTTCATGTGTCTTCTCCGACGAGAATGTAATTTCAGCACTTCCTCCACAAATTGATGTTTCATTACTAACTGATTGTTCATCCAATAACCCTAATCAGCAGTCTTTCAGTATCGGAAACCCTTCATTTGTTATAAATAATTAAATTTTCATCTTTGTCAGCCTCCGCACATTTTATTTCACACCTGAACTCATTCTGTGATATATAAATATTCCACAATCACACGCAATAAGAACCTATATATTATATATTCATATAATAAATAAATGAAATCGTACAAATATCCCATGCTACCTTAATAAATTGTTCATAGAAGTTCTAATTAAATTCATAAATTAAAAAAAAAAAAAAGTATGAGAATCAAATGTAAGATTCAACTACAATATTTTTTTTCTAGAATATAATTTTTCTAGAACGAATTCTCGGCTGTTTCCTGGCTGTGGCCCAATAAATTTTCTATTATGTCGTAAAATACAATGAGCAGATACATTCCATTTGAGAAAAAAATGTTTTTACAGATAGCCTTGGATTTTAGTATATTTATTCGTATTTGTTCTCAATAACCACATATTTATTAAATCATTATATAATAAATATATAGCTGTGTAAAAACTTTGTGTTATTCGTGAGCATAAGTAAGCTGATGTATATCACATTTAGAACATGTTTCCAACTATTTTTTTTTTTTTTGAGTTATTTCTCTTCCCATGTTTCGTGGTTACATACACCAGTTGTACCTAAGCTCTATGGAAACTCTCAATAATCATTCCTCCGGTGGATTTTAGTTCTTAATGCACTCATCGCCTTATTATTCCTCTGACTCCTTCTGCACTTGTGTAGATGTTGAAGAAGCCGGAGATCCACTCGTGTCTTCCATTTTTGGACAAAGAGGAGAAATGCCTCCGTTGTCCACCAAGGCATCCAGGTCTAGAGGGTGGCTCTGGCTTTTTCATGAGCAGAACGGTTTCCTCCCCTTGTAAAGTTTAGTGAAAGGAATTATCCATCTTCCCCAATGTCATCTGGTCATTGTTTTCATACAATCTCGCATCAAGTTTTTCTCTGTTCTCAGTCAATCAAAATGTATTTCCAAAATGGGCAGCGAGCAGGCAAAACTGCTATCCGACTAAATAAGACTGCACTAAATGCCTAGAGGGACTCTAGGCCCAGCCACCAGTGGACTCTCACCACTGTACCGCAACAATCAACCTCTACCGAGGATTCCCACATTCCTTAATTTCCTCAAACCACCTTTACCATGTACTCCTAGTACAACGATCCGCTAAACCCAGATATCCCTTTATTTTTCCCTCATCCTTAATCTTATAATAAGAGAGCTAAGGAAAAAAAAAAAAAAAAAAAAAAAAGCAGGCAAAACCAATTTTTATTATTAAATTAACCTGATCTTAGACACTTCTCATTATTGTATAAATACAATACCAGGCTGTTTTGAAAAATATTTGCGAGGTTAAATGTGCAGTTATTGCTGATAAGTTGTAACTCTGGTTTGCGAAATGGTTTTTGAGACAATGTTTGACAAAAGTTTGAAAAAAGACAGAATTCAACTGGAATGATTGAATCCTAATTATTTGTATACCTTTTCCTCGGGATTGAATTCCAATAGGGAAAATATGCATCGCGATCGTAATACAAAGTGAGGTAGGGCCTAGGTAAATCTTTTTCATGGGTTGGATTCTGAATTGGGAACGTTTTAAAAACACCTGACCCCAGCCATTGGCTTCTCCCATCAATAGAGGGGGCAGGAATACCCTTGGTACAATACCCTTATCCCTTCTAGCTCAACAGGGATAAATATATTGAACAATAGCTATTCCACTTTGCAGAAGCTCTCTTTTAAGAATAAAGAAAAACAGAAACTGGTGGGACATAGCTTTAAAGATCGCTATGTTGCCTGAAGTAGAATATATAATTGTTGCACGACTTAGTTGGTAGAAGAATGTCATCTAAACTAAAATCTATACAAAAAATACTCCTAAGAACATTCATTCAATTCTTTTATTCATTTGTAGGATTATTAGTTATAGCATGCTAGTCGTTAGATCTCGGGATCTGAAATTTTACTCGAAATATAAAAATACAATAATGGAGAGTAGGGGAAATAAATCGTTCGATTAATTTTAAGATTTTTTGGAAGTTTCAACGATTAAAGATTTTCTATGATATTTCTAACAAGGAATAGGACCTCATTAAAATATTGTATAGGTCACACATTAAATAGGCTAACGCTATTGAATGCATGAGTTACTTTGTAAGACAGTGCCAATGAAAAACTAGTCTCACAAGCGAATAAATTTAGCAATAAACCTATAATAAAATATACGTTTCTACTGAGTAGTAAAAAAAAAGTTTAAAATACGAATATGTTATACTTCAGCTGGAACAATCTCAAATTAAAAGATTATTTTTGGATGGTTCCAGGTTGTCGGCCCATTCCTTCCTCTGGTTCTCAGAATATTTAAATTATCATGTGTAGATGTTTGTTATCATTGATGTATTTTTAGTGTCATTTTTCAAACAAAAGTCGTATTGATTTTAGTTCATTGAATTTAATTTTAATAAATATTGAGATTTTTATTTTATAATGGATAGTTGATAGTTACGAATGCATGTAAATCAATAACTGACAAGTTAATTGTTTGATGTAAGTAATAATGTGACTGTATAAAACATTTAAATTTTATCCTTGTTTAGTTTTGGAGATACTTTTAACTTGAGGTGCAAGACTTTCATTGGATTTCTTCCAAAATACCTTAATTTTACTAGAGTTTTACTCCTAGTGTATTTAATAAATCATATAGTTGGATACCATTATTTAGGAAAAAGTCGACATTAGTGAAATGTTTGAGATTGTTGTTGGCAATACTTCGTTATTTGGGTCAATAAAAGTAAGTATTTTTAATTATAATTGAGTTCTCATAAAGCTCATGCATTTATTTGCTGCTGGTTTCATTTTGTGTGTGCTTCATCGTTGAAAATAGTTGCAAAAACTACTCGAATGGGTGGCAATGATAAATACACGATTTTTTTTTCCGGGACTCAATGCCTACGGTTATCGGTTAAACATTTCAGCTTTATATATTATCGATAGAAAAAGTGGTTTCATAAAAATCTTTTTATACGTATTTATAGAAATCGAATATAGCCCCACAGAATTTTATTTTGTTGCTATATATTAAACAATTAGTGTATATGACGATTCTTGGATCTAATTCTTAAGTAAAAAATGATAAAGTTAAAATATAACAATGGTAACAGACAGAGTTCAGAGATAATTGGATCTGGAGAGAATAGCCAGGAGAAGCAGTTAGTTAACTATGCAATAAGGCAAAGCGAACAATGCAATGACGGCTGCATATTTCAGTCCCTGACCACACCATTAAATATGAGCTGGGGGGGGGGGGATTCCACAAGTAATATAGACCATAATACAAAATGGAGAGAACCATAAACCCTGAGGAGGGTTTTTTTAAAGCACTTTCTTCTTCTTTATCTTGATCTGACACTTATGCTGCCCATTTCTCACTAATGCTCATGCTTATACTTTTAATGGCCGCGTTTATTTGAAGAGAAAAGGAAATGATGTATTGGCAATGGTTGAGCTCGTGGTATTGACCAAGATACCAACATATGTTTTTTTCCCTTTATATTTAATATTTGGAATGTTTTTATAATTAGTTCCTCTCTTATAACTGAGAAAAATCCACATCGTAGAGAAAAAGAGTACTGTAGGCAATTACCCTTGGAGTTGGTTCGGTTTGGTTATAAGACCTTAGGATGTTGGAGGAAACAGACCCTGAAGATGGGACAAACCCACATGTGCCCCCATCCCCTTACTCACCCACTGGGCCATCCATCACCCACTTCCTTCTTTCTCAATCTGGCCCCTACTTCTCTCTTCATTTCTTATAATCATGCTTTTTAGGCCAGTTCTTGCATCAAGTCAATAGCTGAGAACATTTAACATTCTAAAAGGAATCCCCCGTATTGTCTGTAACAATTTGAATTCATCTATCTGTACATGCGTTCAATCAAACAGCTCTGTGTTTACGTCAGACATTCTTTGACAATCCTCTTCGTCTATAATTATCTAAATTTTTAACTTGAAATTTGGACTATTCTGTCTCAAAATACTTGTGATGACAACATTTTTTTTTCCAAAAACGATATTTCTAAAAAGTTCTAATATACATCAAAGTTACATAGCTTCTTTGCTTTATAAATTGTTGTAAGGGACAAGAAACCAGAAGTCCAACGATATGCACTCCATTTTCTTAACTATGTTTGTTATCCGTTAGTCCAGGAAATAGGTAACTATGACTAACTCTCGCCCAGAAGATACACAAATAACTGGACATATGTATTCTGATCCACACAGGATCACTGCTATTGTTTCTAACTCTGGTTAAATGTGTGTAATAGAGAATAATTTCATTTGTTTATTTATAATTGTGTAGATTTTTATTCATTTTTCCTGTTATTAAAAAATTTTTGTTTGAAATCATTTCATAACAAAGCTATTTTACTTAAATGTAAGTAAAATTAGGTGCTTCTCAACAAGTGTGTAGAATAAATGTTGATAAAGTTTTTATCTATTTGTCATGTTTATGTTTAGTTTTAAGTCTATGATAAATAAAGTGAGCCCATCAAGTTTAGTAAATTCAGTCCGTTAATGTACAATGTACATCATTGTACGTTTGTAAAATGCACTATTAGTAGAATACAGAATTTGTATAAAATGTAGTCAAGACACAGGAAAGATAACGAGGCAATTCTAAATAGATTCGTTTGTAGAATCTATAATTTGTAACATGGGGATATGAAAAACAAAACAAAAAACCTGTTTATGTAAGTCATTTGACATACTAAAATGATTTTAAATGGCAAAATTCAAAATATGACTGTACAACCTTTCTATCCCCGAAATGCCATTAGGAGTTTCCATGGCTTAGACGCTAGTGTTCCTGTCCAAAGAGAATTTGTTGAAATCACGCCGTTTTGTGACAAATATTTGCGTTATTTGATGTAAAATTGAACAGAACACAGTTTGCCCTAGAAAATTCTGAACGCTCGAAGGATGTGTTACTAAACGTTTATCTTCAGTTAAATTACACAGCATTGCCAGAGATATTTAAATAACCTTTTTGCGGGTGTTTATTTTTTTCATTCGCTTGGTAAAACTAAGGCGTTCTTGAGTGTATATGAAATATGTAACTCAAAAAAATTATGTTTATCCAAATTGTAAAATATAAGACTCCATGTGAGTATGCGAGGTTTTTTCAGATGAAATTAATTACTCTTTCATTTGTCTACTACTCGTTATTGGGATAGAGCTATGGGGGCAGCAAAAAAGTCGAACACTAAGCATATTAATCAAAAGTTCTGAGAACTATAGTTAATTCCCCTTATTAGGTCAGGGACGAAACCCTTCATAACGATCTTAATATACCTTACATTCTCATCTCACAACTCATCCCTCCCAAAGTCATGAAATTCCATAGTAACCTACCCAACCCCCTCTAATCCCCTAGCACAATCATTACACTGCACCAGTCATCCCTATAACCCTCCTCGGAGACTAAAGCAGTAGTGGCCTCGTGACCTGCTATAAATACGTGGCAGTGGGAGTCCTGGCAATGGCCAGTTTCTCCAATCATGTCCTGAGCATATTTGGCTCAAACGTACGTAGCAACAAAACCCTTCAAAGCAATCTTAATATACCCTACATTGTTGAACTCATCCCTTCCAAGTTCATGAAATTCCAATGGCCAATGGCCAGTTTCTCCTGTCCAGAGCATCTGTGGCCCTCGCGATATTGTTTAACCTGACTGGCTCGTATTGAGTGACGTACTAGTGGAGGCTTCCCAGGGCTTTCTCTTTACCATACGAGGGAGGTGGGACCATGAGGATTTGGGAGGTTTCTGGGGTGTTTGTAAATACTATATGAATGAACCAATGAATGAAAATTGTAAATATTCCATAGATGAGGACATTTATCACAATTACTCATTGTCCAATAAAGAAGATTGTAATTTTCTCCCCATAAAGAAGTTTTAATTATTATTACTTTTTAAATTATGATACTTTGGCACAGCAAGGAAAGTTGTATTCATTTTCTTTGTTTATTATTGTGCGGTTGGTCTCATCTTTATCCATCATTAGAAGCAACAAGAAACAGCTTACCTTGTAATATAATATAATATCATCTATAAATCACTCTTGCAATGCACACCAGCTCTACTGTAGAACATGGAGATGTATAGCCGAATGAAAGTACAGCCTCCCCGATCGGGCTAGGGAATAAACAGGGAGAAGACGGAGCAGCAGGAGTTGGAAATTACATCTGCTCTGAGGTCATGGCGGACAAGTTGAACGTGTTATTAATCTAATAATCCACCAGTTGCCAGTAAATAGGGGGGGGGAGGTTGCAGATGGCTGAAATTAATTCGCACAGCTCTGGGGTATTTCATGTCTTATTCCCTTTCATCCCGGTCGTTTCACAGGCTGCGGGATTTGCTTATATGCTTATTCCTCTGGAGGCAGGCGTATCTTCAATAACGTTTTACTTTTTTAAAACTTTAATTGTTGATTAAAATAATAACTTTTCGGAATCTCTAAGGATTGATCTTGGAGTTAGCTGTAGTAGATTCTAGTTCAACACTTTCCACAAGGGAGCACATTTTTTTAAGGGTACAGATCGCTCTAAGAGTCGGGTCTCATGACATGATATAGGTCTTTGTTTTCGAATGAAGGAGTTCTAATGAAAATGCATATGCAGGAAGAAATGTCAAGAGACCCGTATTATATGATGTTTAGAAACAGCCCAGAGACCCCTCAAGTCGACATTCATCAAGTCACCTCCCTCGCATGTGAAAGAGGAAGCGGAGTCTTGGGAAGTCCCCCTCGATCCTCCATTAGCCGCGTCGCTGGATACGATCCAGTGGAGGCCGACGAACAGCGCTTGAACCACACGCGCTCAAGACATGATTGAAGAAACTGGCCACAACCAGTGACAAACTTATAGCAGGTCACGAGGCCACTGCCGCTTTAGTCTAGGAGGATTACAGGGATGAGTGGCGCAATAATAGGGTGGTTGGATAGGTTACTAAGGAAATTCATAAACTTGACTTGACAGGGATGGGTTCAAGAATGTAGGGTATATTAAGATGTTTATAAAAACTTCTGTTGCTAACGTAATAAGGGGCATTGACTATTGTTCTCAAGACTTTTGATTAAAAACAATGGATTCCGTTGATGTTCGATTTGTTTGCTGTTCCTTATTGCTCTATTCTGTATGTCCAGATTGGCTTAGGTATAACTTTGTTGATTAGTTATTTATTTTCTATTGAGAGATGGGAGGTCCTTCGAAGTAGTCTGTACAGCTATCTGAAGTGTCTGTTTAGTTGCTGTATTTTTAGCCTCGTGTGTGGGTTCTATGTCAGCCTTTTGTCGAGATAGAAGCCTAAATACCGTACTGTCTCGGATACTGGCAGAGGAATAGAATTAAAAAAAAAACTAGTGTACAAGACTTGCAGCAGAGGGTAAAGGTAATGTGATAGCATCTTAAGTTATTTAATGCTAAGAATATTGTATTATAATAAAATGCTAATATTATAATCTAATATTAATGCTAATAGTAGAAGCTAGTGTATACCTGCCTCGTGACTTCATGGAAGTCACTTATATTTTTAAGTAAGCAACCGCATCCTTCCTAGACCTAGCCCCCTCTTCCCGGAATTACCCTTCCCTTATACATATGTGTCTCAGCTTTAGCCCTAGACCACACTTGTTTCCCAGAAACTTGTCCCTAAACATCCGACCCAGTATGTAGTAACATAAATCTTAATATTGTGTATACCAGGGGGTTGTACTTCATAATAAAGCTTTTCTTTCATTTCTTTTAAAATACTCTCCTCTACAAAGATTATTTAACTTTACACAAACCTAATTTCTCCGTAACCCTTTTCCTTTCTTGTTACACACGCTCCAGTTTATAAAGTTACAGAAACAGTCCTCTTAAGATTTACCAGTGGTCACCACTTTATCCGCTTATATGTATTCAATTTTTGATATGTTACGTCATTTATTGTTTATTGATTGCTAAAATGCTATTGTGTTCGTTAGCATCATAGTTCAGTGGATAATGTAGTAATTGTCCTATTCCTCTTGTCTGTACCTCATTTAAGCACGCCGTTTGTATATTACTAACAGAGGCTTCTGTTTTATGTTTGCGAATACAAAATCATCATTAATAAGTAACTTTAATGTTATTACTTTAGCAGTGTCACATCTCAAAAAAACTCATTTTTTGGAAACAACGTTTGATGATTTGAATAGAAATTTAGTTTGTTTACTAAGATAAGGAATGAAATTGGGTTAGTATTTTCTTGTAGTTCAAGTATTTGTCTAAAGCTTTGCTGAGATTTTAATACACTATCTCTACACTATTTATTTACAGTGCTACCTCAAAATTCGTTTTTTTTTTAGATTTCATATTCCTAAAGCCTGTGTGCGGTATATCACATGTACCATCGATTTATTGTCTTCTTACTGTCGATACAATTGGCTCAAGGTGGGAACTGAAAATAAGCGAAAATAGCAGGGGTTAGCAGAAACTTAATGGAAAGGTTGATCCTGGAGAACTGGCAGGAATACGTCCGGTTGCCTAGAGCTCTCGAAGAAAATATTTGTCAGGGTTCAGCAAGCAACACGTTTGGCAACTGCAACATACAATATGCTGAGCCTTACAGTCCAAGTAGAATATTCCTGGAGATTTCCAAGGAAGAGTGAAGTTCATAAGATGAACTTTATTTCTTTAAGAGCTTTACCTAGGTTAATTAATGTTTATTTATTTACCCAATTTATACTTTAAATGAGGGAATCAAATTATTAATTTTATGTTGTATTCATTATATAACATTCTGTACTGTCATATACACAGGCGGTCTGAAAAGTTTCCGACCTCAACATGAAGATGATAATAAAATAAATAAAAGCTAGTGAAAAAAAAGCTTTGTTAGGTCGGAAACTTTTCAGGCCACCCGTATAGTTGACAGGATGTAAAATTGGAAGCCGTGAGCAGCTGAGACTGAACAGAAAAAACCTCATTCAACGCTATTGCAAAGAAGATGGGAGATCGCGTGCTACAATGGATGTTGATTGCCTCCAACGAGGACCTAAATCAACTGATTCGGTGACATAATCACTAATGATCTGCCCCAGTGCTGTTTCCACATGCAAATGTCCCTGTTTTCACTTCGCAAAAGGGTCCGCGCTCCTGTCAGCTGTTGTTATTGTAACCGAATTAGATCGGAACATTGGCGCGATTAGTTTAGCTGCTCTAATTAATATGGAAATTGTTCAAGCCTTTAGTGTTGAACTAGCGAGTGCTAAGATAAACGAATTAAATGTAGTCTTGTAGTAAAATAAACAGAAACAATATACGAGGGGGGTTGGGACTTGAAACAGGGACCTCCCAATCATTTGGGCGCTTTATAAAATATAACAGGATCAAACGCCACATAATAAAATAGAATTGAAAGTTGTGAAATGCTGAATCATTTGCCGTATTCTGTACAAATTTGATTCCTCAAGCTTAACTTCTTGATGCTTTACAAACTGGTCGAACCATTACATTACTACAAAAAGAGCATCATAAATAACTTCGAGTATTTAATAAATTCAAATAATTTAATAAAATAAAATACCTAGTTTACGTTGGTGTGTAGATTGAGAAGAGAAATGACGCTAATTGGTCGTACGGAAACCATTCTGGCTTGTATTTCGTTCCTGTCAACATCAGTCCTTCTACTGATTTTCACATTCAACAACTTCCTAGAAAATAGCCTTTATAAGTTCTTTCTTCTTTTTAACTTGTTTCAAAGATCACTCTTAACTAATATTGTTTTGAGAATACGTTTCCAAGCATCATACTTCTACTTCCTATCTTTATTTCATTGATGTTGTGGATTCTATATAATAGGGTCTCCCAAAAACTCCTCCATTATGAACTATTTGACAACAAACTTCAGCAGACTCGAACTGGTCGTGGGAACGGGTGCACGAGAAGCCTGAAGCAGTTACTAACATTTCTCGGGGAAGGACTGACCACCCCGAACCAGAAAGACGACAGACCAGAGTACAATTCTTGTGCCGCGAGAACGGGGCCTTATGAGTTAACTGTTTGTACAATTACAAAATAAAATAAATGAAGAATCTTCCAAAAAAAATCAAAGCAGTTTTCATTAAGAATAAACTTTTCTATGAATTCTTCTTCTATAAAGAATCGAAAATGCTACTTATAGTCTGGTAAAAGTCTTCCCAGCTCTAACCCATTTCGGATACTGGCATGAATACATTAAAGACTGTATCATGGAAATAATTCCATATTCTACCGAAAGTAAATTCTACCGATGTAAACACGAGAGAGTGCTTGTGGTTCGGGGGCCAGTTCTCGTGTTCTTAAAATGAGAATACATGTCCTGCCTACCAGACAGGTGTGGGCCTGGGCTTCGTTCTCGCTACCGTCTTCATTCGGGCCCATAAAATATATTTAGTTGTGGATGTTAATATTATGAAAACCATACAAAATAACTTTACTTTAATGCACTGAAATAAAAATAAAAAATATCTCTATGATAAAATCTGGAAAATGATATTTTACATCCATGACCCTTGTGATTGACATGTATTAAGATAAAGACAAAAAAAATTTCAAAGAATAGTTTTTAAGCCAAACATATAAAACACATATTAAATGTCGATAGTTTAGTTATCAATAATTGACTATATTACTTTTTTTTACATACTTGCGTGTGATGGTAGACAGGAAATGTGGGATCTTGTGCGTGCGGTGATTCAGTATGAACAGGGGCTCAAGACAGGCCAATACCGGTGCCCGCCATTGCCGAAGGTAACAATACCACAGCTGTAAATACTACTAACCTGCGTGCACTACCTCAGGGCTGATCAACATTACTTTTTTAGTTTGGTTTTATTATTATTTATCGCTTCGAGCACTTGAGGATTCCATACTTACGACTGGCACATGAAGGGCGAAGAGAAGCCCAATGTTTGACTTACTCCAGACTAATTGCTAATATGTGAATACTTAACAGAGTGGACGAATATGTTGGGATATCGGATTGATGGAAGGCATATGTTAGATTTTTATTAAAATTTAATAATGAACAATGGGCTATCCAGTTAGGCTCATTTCTCCAGCGAGTAGTCAGGAGCTGCATTCGCCTCATTCTAATATCTGTTGACCAGTAAATAGTTTTATAAAACTCTTCTGATCAGCTTAGGTCGAGATCCCAACATATTCATCCTCTCACTAACATTATGACATTTATTGAGTTTGTAAATATACATATAAAAATGGTTTAAAAGACACAAGAATTGGGCTTTGGTTGTTAGCCTTGTTTCCCATTACCTTTTAGTTTATAAATTTGTTCCTCCTTTTCTCAAGAAATTATCTTTTATAGAAAAGTCAATTCAACTAACCCCTGAGGGAACCCGAGATTACTTGTCAGTCAATATTATTATAGATTAGGCGAGGCCTTGGGTGGCACTTCACGCTTCACTGAGTGTCTTTGACTGGGTAGGCTTTGGCATGAAGATGCAAATACCGGAGGAATATGTTGATGTACAGACCAGTATTGACAGGCAAGGTCTTATCCACATCTTCCCCACCAGTGAGTGAAGTCATCACTTACAGAGCCTGGGATGGCTTCAGGGGTGCTTAGGGGTTGATTGTGTAGGGTGCTCTCTTGGCGTCACATTTTTGTATTTAAACAAACCCTATTTAACAAATTCATCTCTGTTTAAGGGTTATAAAATAACATTATTATAAAGTCATGGCTATGAACAAATTGCATGAATAAGTCTAGTGATTGATATGCCCTAAAACAGAATTAGGATTTTAGGAACTAAAAAAAAACGGAACAAATATTAAATTTAATGATATCGACCATAAATAATATGATCGATAATAATTTTTGAAGTTATCACACAATCGACCGATGACACTCGTGTTGACCTTTGGTTGCTGGTTATGAGGCCCACTTAATTATAAAGTCTGAGAATAAATAAACATTACCAATGATCAGAATGAAATAAATATTTGAACAACGTTTCTTATCGATATACAACTACAAGAATGCAAGTGTCTATACAGAGTGGAGTTGTCTTACAGATCATCTGATATAAACCAAAAAACAATAATAAAAATAAAGTGAAACAGAAAATATTATTTATAGTATCAATTAATATAAAATTGACAGGGAAAAACACGTGGATAAATAATGTGAACAGATGATAAAACATTCATCAAATATATCTATACAGTGTTCTTTTTATTCAACATGTGTTCATTAATATTTTAATATCAAAGATATCTATAAAGGCCTTTAGTGGTTTATATTATTTGTAATATAACGATGACCACGACAAATTGGTGGAATAACAGTCACTGCTGTGCGTATAATTAATGTCCAAATTTCATATACAATCAATCGATGACACATTACACGTGTTATGAGTTAGATGAATTAAAGAGGTCCGATAAAAAATTAAATTTACATTTCCAAAACAATATTTACTTTTTAATATTTAATACAAACGAACTTTTAATCAGCTCACTAATTCATTTATATTACTAATTACTGCTTTGTATTAATTAGGAAACATTCTCGTAACAAATTGCATATCGATCGGATAATTATTAACTAACCGACTACACGCTTTGGTGTTGGTTTTAATTTCACATTAAATCCTCGTTTGGAAAATTATTGCCGAGTCCGGAAACATTTTCATATTTCACGATAGTGGTCATAAACATGATTTGATAGATATGAACATTTAAGAGGATGTTTTCGAGGACCTCGGATTATGATTCGGTTTTGGCTAAGGCACTGTGACGGAAAGAAGGAACAGAAAAAACTTTAAAAAAAAAAAGTCGGGGGCGTTTTGCTGACTTTTGGAGCCAATTTCGAAAATCTAAAAACAAATTTTGAGGTTTTGTGATAGAAAAGGCGTATTTTATGGTTTACTTTAAGTCCGTTTCAATGTCAATATTGTTGGTGTTATTGAATGAAAAGAAGAATTTCAGTTTTCTTAACAAATGAAATATTTTGTATTAGAATTTCCGAAATTGTTTATGTTAAGTTGTGTTTAGAAAGACTTTTATTTGATACTTTTGATCACAGAAAAAAATAATAGTTTGAGTGTGTAACCTTCGATTGTT
This sequence comes from Acanthosoma haemorrhoidale, assembly GCA_930367205.1. Lineage (NCBI taxonomy): Eukaryota > Metazoa > Arthropoda > Insecta > Hemiptera > Acanthosomatidae > Acanthosoma > Acanthosoma haemorrhoidale. The sequence continues at coordinate 39,823,314 of OV884014.1, forward strand.
AGTTAAATGGAGTATTTAATCTTTCATATATTTTTTTAAATTACGGTCTATTAAGGGTAATTATTCCTGATTCGGTAACAATTAGGGGTGATTTTGATTTTATTTTAACATGATAATGCTATATTAAACTGAGTAAGGTTTTTGCCTTTTCTATTCGAATAAAATATGTTTAGTTCTCTCGTGTATTTTTTAAGTAAATTTTGTTTATTGGTGAAGCACCATGCTGGGCACCCATAAATTAATATTGGACTTGTACAGGATTAATTTATGTTTTTAAGAAACTTTGAAATGTTTATTAAAAGCTAGGTACATTTTGTACTTTATTTTTTGGTTTTTTTTTTCATTTTTTAAATTTAAAGTAAATTTTTTTTCTAGGTATAATAACAACACCACATCAAAAAAGTCATTATTTTAGCTCAATCTGTGTTGCTGTTGTTTCTTTTCAGTTCAGCTATTCATCATTATAGTTCATACAATATCATAGTGTTATAATCTTATACTGGATATTTTCATATTTTATTGCTTTGAAAAACAAATGTGGAGCAACATACCTACCTAGCCACCTTATTGCCGAAGACACGAATGCATTAGTAAACTCTAGCCTCGTAAAAAGTACGAGTCCCTAATGTCACCCTTTTATTGGGCCGTTGGGGGATCATTCGTGATACATTAGCATACATCCTGCATTAGCGAAACCATTTGTCTCATGTAAGTCCTGTAGGGAAGCGACACAAAGATGTATTGCACTCGGCAGTGACAGTTTCCGGTCTGCGCCCTTTCTCTTACGATTACCTCCTGCTTCGTGTCACTGTTGCTTGGTTCGACAGCACACTGACAGATCGTTCCATTTTCAATCTTTGATATACAACTAGATTCCTAATGTACACCGAATACTTGTAGCAGAAAAAACTCTAGCTAAAAGCATTTGTAGCCTAACGATTGTTTAATGGTCCCACTTAAATCAACAATTCGATCACTGTACAATACGAGTGACAATTGTGATCAATGCATAGTTTTCTCTACTCTCGACATATCGATTTGGTAAAATAACAATCGGACTATTGATTCTCAAAGATAATTATATATAATTATCTGTAAATTTAAAGGGGCTATGAAAGAAAAAAAAAAGATTGGTATTAACTATTAAAGATCTCCATGCATCGATTAATAATAGGTTTTTTACTATTGAAATATTACAAAAAGTTATTAAAACCGTGTTGGCAACTTTAACTCAACCCGTGTTTTACTCAGATACGCTAGTTTCATTTGTTGCTAGGAAAACATAAAAGTAATCTTATGAAAATTAGTAAAAGTCATTAATCAGTCAAATGAAACAAATAATTTAACTAAACCCTCAGTTGTATAATAACACATGTTAAACTAACTTTATTTTTATAAGTCATATATCGCCGGAAAATGCAAAAAACTACATATTCAAAGATACATGCTCCATGCTGATGGGTAGTTCCATCAAATGTTACCAAGTTGATTTAAATTTGTATATTATTGTTTTAGTATTTTACAATTTATTTTGAGTGGTGGTTCTGTTTGTCATTTTAAAAAGGTTTTGGAGGGGTTGGAGGTTTTGGTTTGATGGTAAAATATCAAAAGTTGCTTTGGAAAGTCTGCCTTTCGTTACTTCGGCTATAAGCCTACAATACCATTTAACTAAATTAAAATTATCCTCTTTGAGTGCTAGCCGTATTAGAAGAGGGAAAAGTCATAAATGTCAATTTACTGGGAATTTTCTAGGGAAAATACGGGAGTAGTTTCTATTTATTTTACGCCTCTCGTCGAATCAAGTACCAGTTTCATTTTTACAACCTCTATAAAAATATAACAATAGTTTAATAATATTAGAAAATAATTTAATAAAAATAGACTTTGTATAGCTTTCGTTATATTGAAGAATTGACAAGTAGTTGGACGATAATGAAAAATTTTCCCCGTCAGAGTAACGGAATTGTATAAAGATAATAATTGTAATAATTCTGCACAACTTTACCTTTTTATAGATTACAGCTTTACTTGAGCTGCATCGTGCTCAAGGAGAAGATCTTTTTACATAAATTGTAAACTTTTTCTTAAAATTGCGTACTTTTTAAAAGGTAAAAGAAAAAAAAAAAACTTTGCGAAGAGCAATTTAAAAGCCTACGATAGTAATAGCCCATGAAGGCAGGTATTGCGGAGAACTTAAAGGAGAATTACAAACACATAAAGCAATAAAAAAGTTGAGAAACTTTAATGTCATAGCAAAGAAAAAAACAGTTACTCAAGAATTGTTTCGAAGGAAAGTCTGGTGAATTTAAAAAGTTTTTATTTGTTTTTCCCCCGCTCAGTTTAATATCCTGCTCACAAGTGGGGCCTTTTTGTCAGTAACAACAATACGGAGTTTAGCTCAAGATATTTATTTAACTCAGCGCTACTCTGTTCTCCAATTCATTTTCGAGAACTGGATCATTTGCCACCGCTAGGCTGACCCAGAATGAAAAGGCATTTCTTCTTCCACCGATCCATGTTCACTCAAACCACATCATACATAAATTCAACCATCACGCACATCTCTGAAATTTGCAACGTACTCACCTGCAATAGAGTTATGTTCAGTTTAGTATGCTGTATTTGTGCAAATAAATGCAACAGAAAAACACGCTTGTAATTCATCATTTTAAAATTTAGCACATTTTCACATTTAATGACTTACTTTATAGATATATATCAGCTATCATACATATTTCACAGTTTTTATTATTAATATGAGGCCTGTATTCCAGAATAACTTTTTTCATGACATTTAATCTGATTATAATAAATAGTATATAAAATATAAAAAAAAAATAAGAACCTGATTTGATGATCTACGACTGATAATACATTCTGTTGATCAAGGTGATTAAATCGATATCCTACAAAATTATAGTAAATAATATTTATAAATTAATTCGTTATTAACTGAATCATTCAAATCATTTTAATAAGGTTGCTATTATTTAAGTTTCAAAAGGACCCACGATGCGCCTAAAAAAAACATCGTAGTTTATTTAAAATTATGAACACGTTGGAAATGCCAGTTTTAACGACTTTTTAGTAATAAAAGTTAAAAAGGAAACAATACGCATTTCATAAAAACATTGCTTAATACGATCAATTAATAAATTGTTGTTAGGTGTTCTTTATTGTGCAATAATTACAATCTGCCTTTTATACGGCAATAATAATACAGATAAATGATCTCATTCATACCATATTTACAGTTTATCATTCACTTGCTCATTCATACAATAGGATATGATTGGAGAAACTGGCCATTGCCAGGACTCCCACTGTCACGCGATTACAGCAGGTCACGAGGCCACTGCCGTTCCAGTCTCCGAGGAGGATTATAGGGATGAGTGGCGCAGTGCAAAGATTGTGCTACAAGATTAGGGTGGTTGGAAAGGCTACTGTGGAATTTCATTAACTTGGAAGGGATGAGTTCTAGAATTTAGGGTATATTAAGGTCGTTATGAAGGGTTTTGTTGCTGACATAATAAGGGGCATTTACTATTGTTCTCAGGACTTTGGATTGAAAGGATTGAATACGCTTGATGTTTGACTTTTTTGGTGTCCCCCATAGCTCTATTCCGTATGTCCAGATTGGTTTAAGTATAACTTTGTAGATTAGTAGTTTATTTTCTATCGAGAGATGGGATGTCCTCGTAATAAAAGTTAAAAAGGAAACAAAACACATTTCATAAAAACATTGCTTAATACGATCAAATAGTAAATTAAAGACCAAAAACTGGAGTTTGGAATATTTTCAAATCATAGGAATGGTCTCTAGCACAGTTTACTCAAAATGACGGTGGCTCTGATCCAGACGGGCAAATACAAAATAAAACCATGAAAAAGGAGGCGTTATGATTTATTGTTTACTGTACTTACAATTTATGGTTCCATATGTGTAGTGCGTATCAGACCTGGTAGGATACTTCACTTTTTACGCCAGTACGGTGTTGGACATATTAACACATTTTACGACGTCATCCCCTCAAGAGAGAAGTATTTTCGAGGTGATATCTATTTCTGAAGGGCTTTTATTTTTATGTGTAGGCTATGGGGACCGCTAAGAAATACAAGCTTGGAGTGGCCAGGCCCAAGCAGGCGGTAACGAATAACCTATGTTTTACTGCTTTCCCTGAGCCGCCGTAAAAACTTATCTCTGGCCGAATTTCATAACTTGAGTGGTGTAGACGAAGGGGCAACACGGTTCCACCATTACCTCGGTCGGCAAGTACTGCACCGATCAAGTCCCATGATTTGTAAACTAGGGGCAGCTTATTTATTGGGGTTTTACGATTCCGAGACCCTCGTAAAGTGGATGTAGGTCGAGAATGGCTTCGTGTACATCATCGAAGGAATTTGTAAATGATCGGGGAAAGTTGAGAGTTTTCTAGTTGCCACTCTGCGAGTTATACTCTCATCCCCGTATAGAATGAGAGGGATAAAAATGAAGATTTTATTCTATCGTATGAGGATACTGTATGTATTTTGCAAATATTCTAGTCAATATTTCAGATCATTACCTTTTTTTTTTTTTTTTTTTTTTTTCTTAGCTCTCTAATTATAAGATTAAGGTTGAGGGGAAAATAAAGGAATATTTGGGTTGTTGATTGTTGCGGTACAGTGGTGAGAGCCCACTGGTGGCTGGGTCTAGAGTCTCTCTAGGCATGTAGTGCAGTCTTATTTAGTTGGATAGCAGTGATCGGTGCCCGTTGGAGGCTTGTTGTTGGTGGGCCAAGCGCCGTGATGTCCACCACATTTGTCTCGATCAGGGGCTACACAGCAAACAGATCATTACTTCACTTTAACTAACTATTTAATCAATTAAAACAAAGCGAAGAACCGGGTATCGGTTACATTGGAAAGTTGGAGCTGGTACAGAACATAAGCGTGAGCCTAACAGATCTACAATCAATCAATATCTAATCCGCTCATACACCACTCTGTCTTTTTTCACACTTACATATTCGAAAATCGATAAGAAAAAAAATCTAATTACAGTGAGCAGACAGGTAAAACAACTTGTGAACTTAAATTTAATTTACCATTTCCTCAATTAATATTACTGTATTTTTATTGTGTAGGTTTTTGATGTTTTTTTCTGCTAACTTCATCATTGCCAGTAAAATAAATAAGAAGACAGGACTCGGAGGGCAATCATGTTTTATTTTTAATTGGGTTGTTAGCAAAATCGTTAACAATAAACCCTTAAAAAAAACAGAAATACATATAGTGTTATGCCCGGTCTAGGAGACCTTTTTCCTGTCAACATTACCCCCGGTCCCTTCGGTTGTACCTTATTCTACCGGGGAGTATTTGCACGAATATTGTACAAGGGTGTATAGCCACTAAATTTGGCACAAATAGTGTTTAGTTTCTCAGAATAAATTCGAAATTTGACTTAATCAGCCGGTGTATATTAGCGTCTTATGATAAAATTAACAATACCGTTGGACTCGCTGTGAGGATGAAGCGAATCATCAACTATTTCATAAGATTTCCCTTGGGCTTTCTGGTATCGGGTATGGATATGTTTAACAAACTATTCACTGCCATCCTGTATATACAATATCCTTAGTTCAAATCCTCTGTCTACTCGTGAAAGTTTCTGGTTCGCTGCAACAATCTGGAATTCGATTTCTCCAGATATACACCATGAGGCATTCTTATATACTTCTAAACCTCTCCTAGCCCAACAATTTCTCACCATTTAGATGCTTCATAACATATAAATTTATTTACCAGATATTTTCCATTTTTCTCATCATTTAATAATACAAATTAGATATAACTACTGTTTCTATGCGGTGCTAATTGAACGATTCTAATCCAAAGTCGACACAAAAATTATCATGTTGTGACACAGAATTCATAGAGAAATATTAAGTTCATTGACATTGACTTTCCACAAAGGCAAGCAGTTAAAAGAACTATCTCATTGTGAGGCTACTTATAAGCAGGTGTAAGTTAGTTTAAAACGGAAAAGAAAATTAAAAAAATTATTGAAAGCTTATTTAAAAGAAAAAATTTAATTAACTTAGGTAAAGGGTGAAAATTGTTGTTTTAAAAAGTGGTAAAGGGCCCCAATAATGAAGGGATAAAGGGAGTTAATAAGGGAAGGAAGGGTACCGGGTCACCGGTCACTTGGTCGGAAAACTTCTTAATCCTTTCAAATTGAGGCCGTCCTACTTTTCTACTAATTAATAACAATTCTAAAAGAAAAAGTGTTTGTTGCCGCTCTTTCGGGCCATTGTACTGTTGAGCATTAGCGAGGGCATTGTACTGTTGAGCATTAGCGAGGGCATTGTACTGTTGAGCATTAGCGAGGGCATTGTACTGTTGAGAATTAGCGAGGGCATTGTACTGTTGAGCATTAGCGAGGGCATGGTACCGTAGAGCATTAGCGAGGGCATTGTACTGTTGAGCATTAGTTAGGGCATTGTACTGATGAGCATTAGCGAGGGCATTGTACTGTTGAGCATTAGCGAGGGCATTGTACTGATGAGCATTAGCGAGGGCATTGTCGGCTTATCAACAAAGCTACACTTGACGGAAATCAACATGGAATACCAATCATTCTATATGCAGCCGTGTCCTTTTTTTCAACTATATAACAATATCTGAGTCATTATTCAGCTTCGGATCCCTATGACCCACCTAAGAGGTCAAATTGGCCGATTTCTTCAATCCTGAGGTCCTGAGCGTCTGTGGCTCACGCGATCAGCCTCCACTGACTCATATCTGGCTAATTAAGCAGATGTAGGTTCAGCTGTCTTTGGGATGTTTGTATACTATAGTATGCATTTACTATGTATTACTCGTATATTGTATGATTGTGCAAGCGGATGCAGTGAGCTGTGAATACATTGCTTATTGTCCAATAGGGTAGATTGTAATTTTATTATAATAAAAATATTTGTGTGATAATATTATTACTAATAATATATTGGTCAAGTTAGCCGTGCCATATAAGCTTGTAAGTAACCATATTGACAAATATAATAAATTTCAAATAATTTTTCCAAACTATGAAGCTTATCAGGTTTTGTTTCCTTGGTTAATTACTTGTGGGTGTCGATTCTTGTATATTAGTTCACTATTTGCTCGATTTCTTTGAAGCTGTCTTCCTAGCACTCTTCGAACAATATGAATAATAAATAATGAACACAGACCCCGATAGAGAAAAATAGAATAAAATCACATATCGTACAAAAAAGTTTCTCCAAACATATAATGGTGCCGTATGGCCTTAGATCGTAGTGATTGGGGTAGTTTGCTCTGTTCCGATCATTTGCAAGTTTTCAATAGTTCCAGTGGCTTACAAAGAAGGGCTCTTGTAGTGGTCGATTTTTTACTTTGTTTTTAGGGTTCGTTGACCTTTACCATATGAGAAGCTTTCGACGAGTTTAGACATGGGGCATGAATCGAACATAAAAAAAAATGAAAGAATAAAATATTTTTCTATTATATATAGCAGGGTATAAAATTAAATGTGCTGATGCCTCAAAATACATTCCTCTTCCTGTACCCGAGACAGTACGGTATTTAGGCTTCCATCTCGACAAAAGGCTGACATGGAACCTTCACACGAGGCTAAAAAGACAAGAACCAAACAGACGCTATAGACAACTGCACATACTTCGAAAGACATCCCATCTCTCAATAGAAAATAAATTACTAATCTACAAAGTTATATTCAAGCCAATCTGGATATACGGAATAGAGCTATGGGGGACAGCAAAAAAGTCGAACATCAAGCGTATCCAATCCTTTCAATCATAAGTCCTGAGAACAATAGTAAATGGCCCTTATTACGTAAGCAAAAACCTTTCATAATGATCTTAATATAGCCTACATTCTTGAGCTCACCCCTTCCAAGTTCATGAAATTCCATAGTAACCTATCCAACCACCCTACAGTCATTACACTGCTCCACTCATCCCGACAATAATGCCTGCTATAACCTATAAATGACCTGCTATAAATACTTGACAGTGGGAGTCCTGACAATGGCCAGTTTCTCCAATCATGTCCTAAGAGGCTGTGGCTCTCGCGCCCTTGATCAGCCTCTGCTGGCTCTTATCCAGTGACTCAGTGGGGGGGGGGGGGGTGCTCAAGACTCCGCTGCCGCTTTCGCATGTGAGGGAGGTGATAACAATGTGGACTTGGGGGTCTCTGGGCTGTTTGTAAATACTGTATGAATGAGATCATTTGTCACAATTACTTATTGCCCAATGAGGCAGATTGTAATTTTATAATAAAGTTGTGTTTTTAATTGAATGGATGTCCCGATTAATAATCCGTGTTATGGCTTTTGTTGACTATCAATAAAACATTCGATAGAAATTATTCCACAACCAATTTTGTAGAGCTCTTAAATTCATTTTTTACTTTAATGTATATTAAAAAATAACTCAAGTATACTAAATGGCGATATTATTTATTTAAATCTGGTAGAGTGGGACTTGGGCTTTAGCTGTTCCTGTTTAATGGCCTACTTAGGGTATGTTGAGTCTGGGAAAATGGCCGCGCAGCCACTCCATTAATCTTTGAGTGAACAAAGTTGGACCAACTCGCCGGATAGACTTGGCCAAATAGTTGACGAACTAATCCTCATGCCTACGTAGGAATTTATTTCCTCTTGCAGATAGGAATCTGCTCCTAGCGCCTGCGGGGATAGTTATAATTGGGAATATTCACTCAGCTCCAAGTGCCAGGTTTAGAGAAATGTACTTACCAATTGTCGATCTTTGTTTATTCAGCGACACTTCCTCGCAAAAATGGCTACTGCGTCTAAAAACTCAAGGGTACGTAAAGCAGCTCGGATTTCTCTGATAATTCTCTAAACAATCTATGATTGATTATTTATAAATAATTTTCCTTCAGGAATAAATGGAAAGTCCTATACCAACCTTCAGCAACTTGGAATTATATCATTATATGACAGTAAACTATTGTTTACTAGTAAAAATATTACTGTTATCCGACCTGACTGGCTGGTTATCAGTGAAAAAAATCAAAATATTTCCGTTTAGGTAACTAATAGTTAGGTAACTATTATATATATAAAAGTTGTACGCCTTTTCAGCTTGGGGGGAGGGCATCACAGGGAGGGCCTGGTATCATAGGCACCAGCTAATAATGACTGAGCTCCCGAGTAGTTTATAAATAAATTTAATTTGGTGATGTATTGTATGGTGACAGTGATCTTTTTGATCAAATGATTTTAAGTTAATTTAACTAATTTCTTTCAACTAAATATTTTTTTTTTTTATATTTTCAGGTACAGTGAACATCAGTAATAGTTTTACATGTTTGCAGTAACGCTTCAGCAACTAAGGTTAGCCAAAGCAAGGATGTAGCATTAAATTATTTGGTATATTATTCAGTAGTCTCCAGTTGTTATAAGAGATTCAAATCGTCTTATAACTATTAACCGATTGATTAAATTATTTGCTCATCTTGCAAAACCTTTGAGAAACCATATGTGTGCTCTAAATTGTAAATACAACAGCTGAGTACGGAGTCTAGAGAGCGCGAATAATGAACAGACAGTATCTGAGTGAGTAAGTAGCTGTACTGCCTCTTCAGCCTACATTAGTGCTACGGGGTAATTGACTCGGTCTCTACAAATCGTGGTCCACATTTTTTATGCTGTTTGAGGCGTTATATGCATAAAATATTGAATTTATACCAACTTAGCATTAGTTGTTAAGTACATTTTGATACGGGCGACAATCAAGAGTAATGTAGCCTATAATGGCGTGAATGTTGAATACAACCTCTTTGAGATAGTATTACCTTTCGTAATCCCGCTTTGTCATTCGCTTCCAAAGAGCCAATCCCGAAATTGTGGCAATTTATTCCCTGTCCCTAATTTACTTTGGCACTGTGTGGCTTGAATGAGAAATGAAAGGGGTTTGTGATTGTGCTTTGTGCAGCTAATCTTCTTAGTGCGGACTGCATCCGGTGGCTGTGATTGCTGGCCGATCCAATATGCGCAAACTGTGTTCCTGTTGTTGGTTTTAGTTTTCATTTTTTTTAAATATTTGGCTCATATCCGTGCCGCCGGTTCATGAAAAAAGGACAGAGTAATTAATAGATACAAATAACAAAGACAATTAAAAGCAGAAAAAACTCAATGCCTATTTCAATAAATGGAAAGATAAACATAAGAACTTAAAACAGAGGAAACAGCGTTCACCTAAAGGGGACCGATATCCTTTAAGGATCCCCCCGTCACTATTGAACCACCTTCACCACTCTAGGACTAACTTTCGACCATTCCCTCACTTTCACAAACCATGGAAACAGTTCAAACTGTATAAAATGCAAAACAGCCAAAAATCTCACTAGTAAACTGTCGCCTTTTGTAATCAAAATTGCCACCCACACACAAAGTAACTTAAGCAGTAATTCGCCCGTATTGAAATGCTGCTGTCAGGAGTTATATTGATAATGGGGTCGTTATGTAAACAATAAAAGTATATATATATATATATATATATATATATATATATATATATTCCTTTATTGTGCTATAATTACAATCTGCCTTTTATAAGGCAATAATAATACAGATAAATGATCTCATTCATACTATATTTACAGTTCATCATTCACTCGCTCATTCATACAATACTTACAGACAGCCCAGAGAACTCCCAAAGCCACATGCGAAGAGAAAGTGGAGTCTTGGGAAGTCCCCCACGCTCCTCCGTCAGCCGCGTCACCGAGTACTAGCCAGTGGAGGCTGACCAAGAGCGCGAGAGCCACAGACGCTCAGGACATGATTGGAGAAACTGGCCATTGCCAGGACTCCCATTGTCACGCATTTATAGCAGGTCACGAGGACACTGCCGTTTCAGTCTCCGAGGAGGATCACAGGGATGAGTGGCGCAGTGCAATGACTGTGCTACAGGATTAGGGTGGTAGGAAAGGCTACTATGGAATTTCATAAACTTGGAAGGGATGAGTTCTAGAATGTAGGGTATATTAAGGTCGTTATGAAGGGTTTTGTTGCTGACATAATAAGGGGCACTTACTATTGTTCTCAGGACTTTTGATTGAAAGAATTGGATACGCTTGATGTTCGACTTTTTTGCTGTCACCCATAGCTCTATTCTGTATGTCCAGATTGGTTTAAGTATAACTTTGTAGATTAGTAGTTTATTTTCTATTGAGAGATGGGATGTCCTTTGAAGTAGTCTGTACAGTTGTCCAAAGCGTTTGTTTAGTTCTTGTCTTTTAAACAATAAAAGTAAAAATATAATTAATGACTACCCTCGATACATTGACAGCGCCACTTTACTAACATACTTTAAGTACCTGAAATTCCATGGCCTTAAAGCCATTAATAAGAGAAAAAAATAACATATATTGTTACAATAACGATAACATATTAAAATGTACTATTTACTGAACTGTTTTTTTTTGTTTTAGTAAATTAAATTGCCTATAAATAAATAACTTGATAAAATGATTTAATAAAAATCTAATGATCATTTCTCGTACAAAGTTAGCCTGGTCCATAAAACGGTCGGTGTAATTTTTACAATGCTAATGTAATAGGTGAGATTGTTGATTGCTTGTACGTTAATGTTGATTATAAATTTTCATTACTTTATCGATAGAATTTAGTTTTAGAAGAGCCAATTTTTTTTTTATTAGCGTCAATCGTATTTAATTGAAAAAAGATAAGTAGTAAAAATCTACTAGAGCTATAAATTTAGTTCTATTGAAGTAGCTATTAATTTTTTTATTTGCGTATCTCGCTTGATAGATTTTTATTCCATCTAACTCAAATCTATTTATATATCTGCCAATATAATTAGATCGATCTTGTCCCGTGTTATTACTTTTTGTGACCGTAAAAACTTAATTTGGGTTTGAATCTACCTTAAGAGGTCCGCAAATTGTAAAAGTCCAGCAATAGTTGAGGTCAGTTATAGTGTCAGGGTGAGACCAATGTAGGAAATGTCTCTGCTAAATCCTTCATATGTGGCTTTCCAAATGGCCTTTAAAACATTATGTCCTGAGTTGTGCACATATTTCCTACACATTTATTTTTATTTTCATAAATCTTTATATTCTGCTATGTAAATTTATTATTGGTATGTTGGTATTTATTTAGTAACGTTAGGTGGTTATTATTATCTTCCTAGTTTTAGTTTCTATTTATTCGCTACGTTCCTATTCCCTTGATACAGCTATTTGCACTAGACAATTTAATTCATTATTTTGCGGCTATGTATCATTGCTTCGTAAACCCCATATACTTCGTAAATTCTATAAACACATAGTCACAAGTTAAAACTCCGGCCAGCAATATTAGACTCTCGTGCCTTGAACACTGGAAGTGGTTATTTGAATGTGGCTATGTATCGACAGCATTCCAGTATCTTCCCAGTTCTAATATCGGGGACTGGGATGTGGTGGTCCTAAAATTCCATGTCTGTGCCCACAATGTGTAGGTATATTATGCAAACTGCCTTCTTTGGAAGGTACCTCCTCTTGGTGATATTAGTCCATGTGTGGGTGTCGCAAAGAATACACTGGACTTCATGCTTCCTTTTCAATATTTTTTTTTCTATTTTCACTTTAATAAATATTTGGTCAATTTCATGTTTGAAATGCGCATTAAGTTATGGGAAATAAGTTTCGAGCTTTGACTACAAAATGGTTGGTACTCAGAAACAAAATAATTTGTCTGCCAAAATATTTGTTTGTTCTTAGCTCAACCACGCGTACGATACTGGTTCATTCATATATAAGTTATTTTTAAATGTTAACAGATGAACTTCTTATAAGTTCATTTTTTTTTGTCAAATTCATGCTTCTTCTGGACTAAAATTTAACACAAATTGCGACAGCCAACAAATAATCCTAATACAAATAATATCTATGAATGATAACACCTGTAACATTAATTCACTGATATATTTAACAATAAAAATAAAAACACACAACCCTTAAAATCTATTTCATTAGAAACCGGTATTACTATTTTAAAAGAGGTTGTACGGACATATAATCAAAATCAAACTTTAACGATTAGATAATAAATTGTTTTAGATCTTATTTAAACTTGGATAACAGCAACCAGTGATTATAAAACTAAAAACCGAGTAATAATTGTATTTTACAAATAATAAGTAAATATAGTGACTTAGTCCGAGTTTGTAAACATTTCAACGTGAAAGCAGTTAATTACCATTTATCGAGAGTTTGTATATTGCATATTTCATCCTTAAGTCGTCTTTTTGATTTATTATATTATTTTTCTACTTTTTTCTGTTTTATAATTGTTAACAAAAAAAATATAGTGATAGGGCTAAGAATCAAACCCCTTAACCTGCTGGCCGGAGATTATTCTAACTGATTATTCACCCCTGTCATATCTTTAGCCGAGTCTAATAAATTTGTGAAAAATTGCTAGGGTAAGATACCCTTTCTGTAGACTGTAATATAGTTATATTTACCTAGAGCTTGTGTATAAAGTATATTGATAACATTAGTCTAGTATTAGTTTTACGAGACCAGCTAAATAAACTAACTAAATAATAAATACCGAATCGACCAGTAGCTATTTTGATTAGCTAATTATTATTTCGCATATTAGTCATTTATCTTAATAAGCTGCTAACAGACATGGCTCTAATTAGTCGAGCTGCCAGGTTTATTGGATGTGTAAAGTTGTACGTGCGTGCAAATCGCCTCCTGTGAACAGCAAAAATTACGAGCTCTTGCCATGTGAACAGCCTGCACGCACCTTCATTCAGAAATGTAGATCTCCTAATTTACATTCTTCATTTCACTTTATTTAACTGCTCTTTTAATTTTATTAGCAACATATTTTGTAGAAGTATGAAATGAAAAACCTAATGAATGATATTCTGATTAGTACTATGTTTATTGAGTATCTAATTATTCCAAATCCGAGGAGAGAGGCCCTGCTTTCACAAAGGTATCTTATTACTCTGTTAAGGTATGTATGTTAAGTATATGTAATTAGGCCGTCATAATGATTCGATGATATTCAAAAAGTCAAATTGATTTGAAATTTTCAATATACATTTTACAAGACCTCTAAACTTATTCTTGAATACGCTTTAAATATTTTAGTACATTTTTTTAGTTATGTAAAACCGATTTTATTTTTCAAATAACAGCTATTAAAACAGACATAATTATTTGCTTATTTATTACTGACTTTTGAGGGTTTTTTTCTTAGACTTTTCTAGCACTAACCATAGATCAAAATTACCATCGATTGTTGAAGTATATCTACGCTTACTCAATGAAGCTTATAGGGATGAGTGGTACTTAAATGTAAAATAATTTACAGTGAAGTAAAACATTAAAATCACCACCATCATACATAGAAACATACAGATGGCATCAGCGTTAGGAAGCATGTGGACAAATCACTTAGCGTTTCACCGAGAAAATACACTTGGTCTTAAAACAAGTTGGTTTAACCTTACAATCATATACCCATTATTCAATTATTTTAATAATGAAATCAAAATTTTACACTGGAAATATTGTCGTGAAAAAAGTTGAAAGATGATAAAAAAAAAATTGCAATCTAATAACTATGAATCTCTCAATCTCTAATCAGATGTCCTTTCGTCTCAGCTACTCCTTATCAACCCTCAGAAACTATAGTTGGAATAATAAATTTCTAATCTTTTAAAGGATCTGAAATTTAAATTTAGAGATAATGGTTTGCTTTACGCGGCATTGTGTGCATCAAATGTATATCTCAGACTAATTTTTGTCTGCTATGTCGACCCCAAATATTCATTCTTTATCAAATAATTATAAATTTCACCGGCATTACATACTACAATCAAGTTGTAATTATTTTCTATAATTCTATCCGTCTATCCGGTGACGCGGCTGACGGAGGAGCGTGGGGGACTTCCCAAGACTCCGCTTTCTCTTCGCATGTGGATTTGGGAGGTCTCTGGGCTGTCTGTAAATATTGTATGAATGAGTGAGTGAATGATGAATTGTAAATATGGTATGAATGAGAGCGTTTATCGCAATTACTGATTGCCTTATAAAAGGCAGATTGTAATTATAGCCCAATAAAGAGTATTTAATTATGATTAACATAGGAAATTAACAAGCAGTAGCTGGCCTGTAGCTGTGCTCTGTTATATTATTTGTTGAGTTAAATGGTGACAAATGGATGGAATTTAATTCCGCTACTCGAATAAATTGACCCAATTCCTTCCTTTAGTAGATTAGCGAACATTTATTCTTCTGGACAATAAATACAGAACACCTTTGTCAATTCACTACTGTAACTAGCCACAGAAATAAAACAAATTAACCTTGTTTTTTTTAAATTCCCCCAGCTGTACCTGCAGAACCGTTACATCCCACAAACTAATAATCTTCATTATTTAGATGGTAATAAAATGATAGAGAACTTTGATTGAAGAATGATAAACTTACCTGTTTTACGTTGGACCCAAATTGGCAATTAGACGAACATATGCCAACAACACACACAATACCGAATTTGAGTGTTTAACTTGGTAGCATGATATCTATATACACAGCAGCATTAAGTATTAACAATTAGTTAATAACTCTGCAATAAAATAATCATTTTTCTCATGCGTAGGGTATCTTGACGTGCTGATCAAAAATAGGTATAATTTGTTAGCGGTTAAATGAACTCTGAATACAATAACACTCATATTACTGATCATTTTCAAAACATATTTATTTTGAACAAAAATTTGTATGTTACACAAATCAGTAAAGCTTAGGAAATGAATCAGGAGGGGGGGGGGGTAACTCTCAATTTTACAATTGTACAGTAAACTAAAATTTTATACTGGTGGACTATTTCGAAAAACTGCTCAACTGTGAGGAACCCAAAGAAAGAATACTACATATGACATCACCCCCCTGGAAGTGGCATCGGACTGGGTCGGGTGGCCCCCCGATAAAGAAATAGAAGAAATAATTGCGGAGCTAAAAAAACACAAACCATCAGGAGAGGACGGAGTACTGGCAGAAATGTGGAAATTAAAAGGTGACGAATTCAGGAGGAAAATCACGGAACTAATGATGGACATCTGGATAGAAGAGAAAATTGCCAAAGAATAGAATACCGCCCTGATACGCCCCCTGCATAAGAAAAGAACAAAACAGAAGACAACAACTACAGAGGAATCACCCTACTACCCGTCAACTACAAAAGTTTCTCCAAAGCCCTACTCAATAGACTAAACCCACAAATAGACTCTGAAATCGGAGGATACCAGGGAGGCTTAAGTAAAGGAAGATCATGTCTAGAACAAATCCTGAACCTAAAACTACTGATAAACCACTACAAGACAAAACCCAAGAAAAACCTCTACATCTCGTTTGTCAACTTTAAGAAAGCATATGACTCGGTGGACAGTCGCGTGGACACAAGAAAGAAAACAAGAACGCAGAGATAATTAGGAAAAAATGGAAGGAAAGGAAAAGCAAAAACAAGAAAAGAACCGAAAGTAATGATATTCGTGTAGTCTTTAAGGCCTTTCCTTGACAAAAAAAACAAAAACTAAAATTTTATAAATGCGTTGAAAAAAGTACTTTAGCAATAACAGAAGTAGAACTTTACTGAGGTAAAATTAGAAGAGAAATAGATTTTGATGTGATAAAGAGCCCACATACACACTAAGGACCAGTTATCATACTTTAAAAGTAACTAATTAAAATATATACAATGGATCATTGTCTTCTTTTCAACAAGGAACTCATTGTTGTTACCCGAATTGGCTCAGCTCTCGTATAATAAAACTTCGTCTTTAGGTATAAAGAATTTTTTTTAACAATTTAAATTGCCATTTACGAGAGATGACCTCTTAGCTCCCTTACCCCTTGACTCTCTCCCTTGACAGAAATTTAGGGTTGCCGAGTGCCAGTCTAAGCATGATTTTTCCATAAACAATATATCTCAATCTGATTACTGTCTTCATTGATTCCACATCTTCTACATTCTTTCTCAAACATCTCTAGCCATTGTTTAGCATTTGGGTGTTTACATGTAAACTTCTCAACCATGAACTTCTCTGCTATATGTTTTAAATTTAGTTCATTCTCTTTCTTTTGCATGGATGCGACTATATTATCTTTACTCACTACTTGTTTTAAATATAAATCATCAAACATTACATTACCTTCTTCATTCTTCATCAAAATATATTGTTTTCATTTTCTCAGTTAATGTAATCCACACTCTATTCTCTTGACCTCTCTGAGTAAAACTCTTCCTCAATCTTTTATAAATAAGTGTCTTAGACAATTCTTCATGATCACTCATAAAGCTTTTCTATTGGGGCAACACATATTCTTTGTTTTCATCTGTTTTAATTCAGGTTATTGAGAGAACATTTGTCTTCTTATCCATCGGTGATCCCAAAAAGTTAATGGTGAATTGCAATCTTTTCGCCATTATAACTCCTATTGTCGTTTTGTAAGGCAATTATTGAAGGTGGGTGAATAAACTGAAACCAGTTTCTCTATAAACAATGTTAGCAATTTTATTCACTATATATTATATTATAACAATTATTAATATTGATTTACACAATCTTACCTGTAAACAAAGAAACGACAATTACAGTTTATAACTATAAATTATATATTCACACTCTATTTACAACTCTTGTTACTTAACATACCCTTCACTATCTAATAGCTGCTCCATCTGGTGGGGCCAGTGAAAACAGCGTGGCAAATTCTATTAAAGAGAGAATACGTTCTTTACATGTATACCCACGGATACCTGCGGGTTCCGGACTGAAGTGTCAGGTTCCTCAAAATCTTATTAAATAGTTAAACTGTCTTGGGCAACTTAAATTGTATTTTTGATAAATAAAAACAATTGTAAATAGCTAAAATATTCAAATAAAAAAACTAACACCTGCTTGAGTTCGAATCTTAAATCTGAAAACTTCGAAATTGTTTTTAGGCTACCATCTTTAATTTGTAAATTGCTTCTAAACTAGGAACTAAGAAATATTAAAATCACACTTCCTTTATTATATTTTATTTAAAAACTAAACAGAGTTTTTATAATATACCTTTTAATCATTAAGTGTATGAATTTTTTTTCTCAAAAGTCTGACACTTTTAATTATAATAGTGTTGAGGAAATATCCTCAAATTGTCCAAATATGTTGTGATGGGAGATACCTTGATATGAAGTTTAACTGTCGACATTTTTGTAATGTGATAAATAAAGAAAGAAGCCTTTTTTTTTAATTCTCGCTCAATAATATTGTCAGATCGACTGAATAATTTTTATTAACAGCTATCATAGGACGGACAGACAGATGTTACGGCCCTATTTTCCATGTAGTTATCCATTTATATTCAGCCCGTTGGTTGAGCAGAATAAATACATAGTACGTGACATATTGAGGCTTTCGTGTATGCCAATACGAGTATAGCTTCAATTAATAAACATCACAACTGTTCATAAATACACAAATTCAAATCCATTGTATTTGCCTAATGTTTCACCGTATAGAATCCCACGTGTTGAAACTTTATCGGTATATATATATCTTTTTTTAATTTGTGATTAAGTTGATGGCTTCACTTTAAAATTTACAAGTATTTTCTTATCTCCGTTCCAGGAACATCGTCCGAATTTCGCCGAAGTTTATAAAATATTCATGAATATTCAAAGGAATTCATTAGCTCCGAACGGGTCGATAATCAACTGAAAGTTTATTATGGAAAATTTTATTTCAGCGCCCTGTGATTCATGGAATGGTTAAGTTTCATACTGAGGTAAGGCAAGACTTCCCTCACCACCTTCAGTCTCAAAAATTTCAAATAGTTCAGTGTCTCACACTGTATCGAAAATCACATATTTATTATATCACATGGTTTGAAGGAAATGCGAACATTATGCCTTATGTCCCATCGACATTGACACTCGCTTACTTCACCCAGCTAGCTATGTTTATTAATCAATTGCCGTAATACATTTAATACCTGGCACTAATACATCGCAGTAGTCTGACATCCTTCTTTTCGTTGATGATAATACTTTTCCAGTCCACTGACTGTCTTTTGGTCTCAGAGTCAGACTGGAAGATAGGACAAAACAGGTCTGTGTCAAAAATTTCAATTTGACATGTTGTTTAACTTTTAAAATTAGCATTTTTTTGGTACTCTAGAGAAAACACAACCAAACTAAATGGCGAAGAACAGTCTGTTGCAAGTCGATAACGTCACTACTAGGTCGTAACTACTTGTTTAGTAGGTGGAATAACTGTCTAGTTATTTTATACACATATCTCGTAAGTAAAGGTATCCTCTTGTTAGTTCTGGTGTGCTACACTTTTTAGCTATCTGGTAAAAGTTGGAAAAAGTCTCCGAAATTTCAGAGCGTAATAGAAGTGGTCGGATCTGAGTCAAAGAACTCCGACTTTAATACGTGGCTCTGCGTGCTGACGGTCGGTGAGTTCATCCAGTGGAGAAACATCGCGTTTTTTAATTCGTAGCACTTCACAAACCCGGCGTTTAACTGTATGGCAATGGTTTAAACGTATGGTAAAATAATTTAAAATCTTAACTCTATGCAGTATATAATTCATAAATTAAGATGCATTGATTTTTTATTAGGACTCGATTGAGATTGATATAAGAAAAATGTTGGATTTTCATAAAATTGTTTTTTTGTAAATTTTATTTGTATACTTGTCAATGTGTGCTTAAAAAGGACAAAATGGTGTGTCTGTCATTCACCGATTGTTACCTCGCAGGTAAGTGAGATGTGGGCAATCTTCGGTACGGTGTGGGTTGTGTTGTAAAAGTATTTGTATTACGTTCTTAGGTAGTCGTGAGTGTGAACCATTTTAATGTCGGCTTGAAGTAAGCTTATTGCTTTTGTTCATGCTGGTTTTATTTCGCCAATTATTTCTAGAAGGAACCGAAGTTCTGTTTGCTTGAGCAAGTGCTTCAATAAAGAAGGATCATTTTACAGTTTTCTGAAAGTATATGTTATATGAGATCCCACTTCAAGTTAGATTTCATCTTATATCCCATTTAGCCTCGTGTTCCCTTGACGACATTTATACTATGTGTACCGTTAAACCAGGTCCTGAGGGAGCTCCCTCCCCCGCGGTATGAGGGATACCGCCTCTTGTAAGCGTGGACGCAAACAGGATGTAATGGGAGAACCCTGGCTTGTGCAAACATGGCGAGTGCTACATCAAACATGAGCTAAATAGAGCGGGCGATGAATGGCAACTTGGAGGTGGGTCTGAGCACACCTCCCTGCGGGACACCCCTTTTATTCTCGCCAGGGCTTTAGGGACTGCCCTTTGTGCTGTCTCGCCAATACCCAGCCATGCAGTTTATGTATATCGTATGCTCTACAGCTACTATAGGGTTACCCCTATACTAGGGTTACGTACATATTGCATTCTTTTTTAGCAATGGTTCAATATTCAACTTTTCTGCTGTTTAGAGCTTTAGGAGAGACTATAAAGTCTTTCATATAAAAAGAAGGGTATAAGATCTCACAACTCGTAATGGAGATTTATAATAATCTCTCTCTCTCTCTCTCTCACTCACTTACTCTTTCACTATATTTATACATAGTCGTATAAAATAGTAAACATTTAAAATGATAAATAGTTATAACCCCGCAATATATGTTGTCTCACATAATCCATAGAACACTGCTTTATGCTATTATTATATAATTCAGCACATTATAAACCTAATAAATAGCTTGTGAAAATTTTACATGCGTAACCATATATACTATATTTATCGGGTTGAGGGTTGAGAGCTTTAATGATATTTTTGATACCTCATATTTTAACCTGGTACGAAGTTATAGAAATATTTCTAGAACTAAAAGATAGCCCAAATAGCCTGCATTTATTGAATTGTAAAAGTAGATATGATAATTAGGACAAGTTTATGTTCGACTGTGGAATCTAGTGTTGTTGGCCTTGTCTTCTCTGGACTGTCGGATACTGTTCACTTCGCAGGCACAAATTTAAAATTTTTTTTGAAAATTGATAAATTTTTACCATAATAAAAACATTAAATAATTAAACTTTGCTAGATCCATAATTAACCTTATTACTGATTACACACATGGAATATTTCTGATTATTATTCCTTAGTAAATTCTGAAAAAATACATAAACACACTTCTACAGCAGGAAATTAATGAAACAGAAGAAATAAACGACATGTTAAATAAGTATAAACCATTTTTTATTTTGTTTTGTAATTTTGGTATGATTTTTTATAACTAGATTTTTTAGTCATTACGAATGTTTGGCCAAAGAAAATTCATATGAGGGAGAAGCTCACTGTTGCAGGACTAGCTCACTTGGTAGAGCACCCGACTGGATACTGTGGAGGCATCAGGTTCTAGTCCCGAACTATCCAGTATATTTAATCCAAAATCTCTGATCCCCTTGAACAGTCGCATCTTCTCGAAACTTTCCAATCTGGTTTCCGTTCCGGCTACTTGACAAAATCTGCACTAGCTAATATCATAAGTTACATTGAATGACATTCTGCTATTAATAAACAAAAACTAGCAGTCCTAATTCTCCAATCATTTGATACCAAGGACCTTCTTTCCAAGTTAAAAGCATTAACGCTCACTGATTTCGATCATTTCTTTACAACCGTTCACAAGCGGTAACTATCCTTAATCAACCCCTATCTGCTTCCTTCATTCTTTCCTCGAGTATTTCTCCTCTTCTTTTTAGCTGTTACATAAATGATTTCCCTAACTATATTCGTAATAGTTCCCACCACCTTTACGCTTATGAATCCCAAATCTATTTATCATTCCCTCTTCTAATTTTCTTAGCTGTACTAAGCTTCAGGTAGATCTAGACGTTCAGGGCCTGGAAAAACCTGAAAAACTGAGATTAAATGAAGCGAAACCCCAGACAATCCTCATAGGCTCCAGTTTCTTCCTCAGACCTGTAATAAATTTCCAAACCCTCTCTTGGAATCGACCCTCCCAAATTTTCTCCTAGTCAAACAGGTATCCTGAAACTATTCCATCTGTTCTCATACTCTGCTCCCCCAGCCTGTCAAGGCTGGTCAACAAGTCAATTCCTTATTTCCTCCCTAATTTCCTGTTTTGATTCCGTTTTCATGACATCCATACGCATCACCGCACTTATATATGCAATATTTTTTAGTTCAAAATTTCGGTCCCTTCTCGGAACAAAGGACCCCGTCTCACTGATCTTTATATTCCTGCTCACAAAACTGCAGCATACGATCGGTCCTTCCTTGCTAACTCTACTACCTTCTGGAATTCTCTCCTAATATCCCCCAAGCTTCATTCTTACGAACCTTTAAATCTCTCCTATTCTAACAGCTCCTCGGCATCCAAAGAAACACTCGTTAGTTAGGGAACGATTTATTCATTATATTATACTCGTATTACATTTTCTGACTTGAATTATTTACTATATACATATATAGATGTTGGCTTCCAGCTTCTAGGTCGATTTTTTTGTTTTCTTTTGTATTAATTTATTGGTTTTTATTTAATGCCATGTTTTACAGACTAATCGTTCATTTTATTTGCCAGAGGTGAATTAGTCATCTAAGCATTAATGTAATTCATAGGAGACTTTGTCCTAGAACAATTTTTTTTTCTATTCTATATTTTTTTGGAGGTTAATAATAATGGGATTGTTTACCATAAGAACGATTGACAATTGGCAAAATAAGACCATTTTTCTTAGAATCAATTTTTCGATTTTTAAATTTTTCGTTAGTTAACCAAAAATGAATGAGCATATTCGGAGTTACTATGGAATGTACCTTTTAAATTTTAAACCCATAGAGTAATTTTTACCAACGCTATTGTGGTGTAAAAATGACATTACTAAGGGTCTTATAACATCACATTATACTAGTACTTGAGTCATATAGCTCTCTTAAACCCTGGCAAAGTTCCATGGCCTCTCTGCTTAACTATGAAGCTCAAATATGAGGTGGAGGACTTGTTCCATCAAACTTTACCGCACAGATACTTAGTCGTGAGGACTTTATATGAAGTACATCTTGTTACAAGACGGGGTATCGCCGTTGTTGTAGGCCTCAGTACGCCTTTTAGGCTGACATGTCCCTCGAGAACTTAGTGTAGCAGCCACTAATAATGACATCATTATTTATGGTACAAGGTTAGCCTGTTTCTTTGTAGAGAGTTATTGTACCGCAAGTTCATAGTGAACCGTCAATGTAAAACGTGAAACTTGAAAATTGATTTGCTCAAGTATCGGCATAGGTTGATAAAAGAGAAATGTTAGATTTTCATCAAATTTATGAATAGTTGGTTCATGAATAAATGAGACGATAATCCAACGTTACCGTTTCAGGCATCAGACACGATCAAATATTCCAAAAAGATTTATTCACTTAACAGTAGGAATAGTTGATTGATTTTGATAGCGGCGTTGATCCTACAATCTACAACCTCATTCAATACTGATCTATTCAAGTAGTTATTCGGTTTACATCTCCAACTATATTGAACCATCGTCTGTATAATAGGGAGTATTGTATGAATGAGCGAGTGAATGATGAATTGTAAATAGGGTATGAATGATAGTATATCTTAATTACTTATTGCCTAGCAAGGAAGATTGTAATTTTAGCACAATAAAGGAATTATGGATTAAAAAAAAAAAAAAAAATTGGGATTTTGTTCAGATCGAACCAGGCGATTGTTCCTACATCTGTTCTAGTAGGTTTGGACTCGTGGAACACCATGATTGATTGATTAATATGTTAGAAAAATAATGGGACGCATGGAAAATGTCTATTTAAAACTTATATTTTTCCCCGTGGTTAAGAACATCGTATATGGAATATTTGCGCGAGTGTACCTACCGGTGATGCGGCTGATGGAGGAGCGCGGGGGACTTGCCAAGACTCCTCTTTTGCATGCGAGGGAGGTGACAACCATGAAGATTTAGCAGGTCTCTGGGATGTTTTTAAATACTATGAGTGAGCGAGTGAATGAAAAATTGTAAATATGGTATGAACGAGAACATTTATTACAATTACTTATTGCCAAATAAGGCAGATTGTAATTTTATCACAATAAAGATTTTTAATAATTAATAATAAGAAATATTATTTCAAGGAGTAGAGCTATTTCAAAGTGAAGGATTAACATTACAATTTGAGGCGATTAATTAATTATTATTTACATTTAAATCAATTGTTTCAACCACAAATGATTATTCGTATGCCTACGTTATATATTGATGATTTGGTAGTAAGAACATTTACCATAGTAACCCGTAACTCCCATATAATAATCGAGGAAACAAAAATTTAACTGTTTATAATGATTACCTTAATAGGTAACCAAAGTTACCTTACCAAAGTCTGGCCCCGGTTTATGTAGCGCTATAAACTCACCCTGGCAGGGGCCGATTCTTGGCCTCGTCAAGGCTAAACCGTTCTGATTGACAGCAGAGTATTTCAGAGAATGCCTTCAGAGAAAATTTTAGCGCTAATAAGAGTTATAGTGTATTTTTAGTGTCAATATTATATTTATTGTTATTTTGTTTGTTAAAATGTCGAATTTTGGTCACTGAAGATCGAGATGGTTTAACAAATAAAATTAAGTATTTTCGATTTGAAAATATCGATTATTTATTTCTAAACTCATCCAGTAAGTCTATACTTACCCTGTATAATTTGGGGTGATAATGTTAATGGAATGATCTGACTAGGTTTTTATCTTATGTTATTTATTTTAATACACGACAGATACTGCTTGAATATGATCTAAATATGTTCAGCTTTATCCATAAAAGAACAGCAATATAAAAATACAATCAATTATATTCACTAAACGCAGGTCGAAAATAATCCCTGAAATTATTTGAGAAAATTCTGAATTAAATAGTCCCAGTAATGTAATGACTGTAATCGATTCTGCCGACTCAGAAGGCAAGTCTGATATCTCATTATTTTTTCCAATGCTTCGCTTAATAGAAGGCGATGGACGAGGTTTTATGCACTTGTGCACTGTGTAACTTTCTACAGACATTTCTAGAACAATAACAAATTCCCCGATCTTCCACTACTACATTGTCTTTAATAATAATACAATAAACGAAAGTTCCTTGTATATTGTAAATGCAGAAACAGTAATTTATGAATGTGTTATGCACATGATGATCAACCAAGAAAGAAGGCTCATAAAGACATTGATTTCATTTTTAAGGACCGCTAATATCTTTTATACGAAAGTATTTTTGTTTCTATTTTCCTTCGTATAAATAATTGGGTAGTTATATTATACTATTGTGAGCATCATTTTCCTAGGAATGAGGATTAGGCGTCCAATGTACCGCAGACAAGGGGTGAAAAGCCATCTGAGAAGGCGATGAAGAGACAATGCTCGTACAAAGAACAAACGCCCTGAAGCACAAGTGGAAAACTGGGGACGATATCCGGGAAATGAGGCGGTGTCCGAGGAAATGAAATAGATTTCCTTTTATTTCCACCAGCTCCTCCTCCACCACCGACTGCCTCTCTTTCTTATAGTTGCTGTAATCCACTGGCCGATTCAAAAATCACTATTCGATCGTCGTTATCCGCTAGAGTCTCATTTCGTTACAGCTGCTGCTTTTTCTATTGCATTCCGCTCAACTGTGAACCACCCTCAGGCATATTTCCTCTTTTCTCAACTCCCTCCTATCATTTTCTGTTTAGTCTCTCCCCCACCTCTAAGCCATTTCTACTATTTCCATAATGGAGGAGATTTAAACTGCAAATTACATCCTTTTAGACATTTACCTGGCGTACTCTTCAAGTCACAGCTGAGAGGCTATTTCACATTTAGGGCATTCCGTTCTATTCTAAAGTATAAGTTTATTTGATAATGATCTTGTGAATGATAGCTATTATGCAAACCAAATAAATGCTACTGATCCACGACTAGTGTTAGTTCCCCCCTTGGACTGGTATTGACTTCCGCTAGTGGAAGATGGACCAACCCCTCAGGGATGTCAGGCAGAGGGACCCCTGCCACAGTCTAATGCTTGTCCGTAGTTCTGTCTCCTAGGCCGTGAAGAACAGGATCCAACTCACCATATAATATGTTTCACCATTTCAACTCAAATGACTGTCTTGACTCAAACTGCACAGTTTCAGCGCATCTTTGTCAGAAATTCTTTGTTAGTGGGTTGAAATATATTTCACTCACGAAATTATAAGTGGACTGTTCTTAAATGGGGAGGTCTCGTCGATCTAGCTACTGACTGGCGGATTTCAGAAATAGATAAACCTGTGGTGTTTAAGGGTTGCTGGTGGCTTGGTCGGCTGTTTGCTCATTTCATGTTTGTTTATTGATTTGACTCCATATGATCTTAGAAGGTGGGCCTCAACAGTGCACGATGTTCCGGAGAAAAGGAACAGGCTAGGTCGTGGAATAACGACGAGTTCACAATTGTTATTTGAGGGTACGCAATGAACCGGAAAAAACAGACTGGACCGCTGGGGGGAGACGCTACCAGGTACATTTTGTAGGGCCCCAGACGCCGTCGTCTGCATGTAATGGGTACCTTCCAATGATAAGCTAGTTTAGTGTACAGAACACAGGAATCTCCACTAGGAAAGGTTTAGAGGTGGACAGTGCCGAGACTAAATGGAGCAAGTTAGGAAAGGTTCAGAGGCAATCAAATGAGAAAGTCATGGTTCGATTAAATCAGCACATGTCAGAGCAGAGAGAAAGAACAGTATTCACTTCAGTGTCTGTTTCCGATTGGGGGCAATCAGTAATAGAGTGGCTGGCTTGTTCTAATCAATCGGAAGGCTGTTATTCTGACCAATCAGGGTTGATTACGCCTCTGCTCCTAGTGAGCGCACACGGTGTCATGATCGGGAAGTAGTCCCGTCTCTCTATACTGACACCGTAGGCTTATAGATATATACAAATATAGAGAGGTAGGCGGTTATTTTCTGGTGTGGGAGGTAGCGTCTATTAATTCTTGGTGAAGTTGGCACAACAAAAAAAATTACCAGAGTAAACCAAGGTAAATTCCTTTAATTCATTATTAATTCCCTATGGTCATTAGCGAATATTTTCGGCAATTGATCTATTCATCATAGGAAGAAGAAACGGTTCTCCTATTTCCTCCATATTGTAATTGTATTTCTGGGCCCTTGATCCTGTGAGTGTGACAAATCAAGCTGCTAACTAGATTTGGTTTGGTTATTTTCTGACTAAGCTAATAAGTGAGGCAGTGGATGATGTATTAGTCAGGTATTTACCGGTCCACTTCTATGACTGGCACCTTCTCCTCAATAGTGTCCTGATGAACATTTATACTCTCATTAGTCCAAATTGCCGTCTTCTGGTCGGAGGAACTCTAAAGGGCCAACAAACGTCTCTAATGAGTAATATGAACTCTTTGAAGGCTCCCTATAGGGCAGGGTCCAATTCTGTATTACAATTATGGGGTCTGGAATATTGAATTTCAGTAATTAAAATAACGAAAGGTGTATCTCCATTAGAGAATGTTTCTGTGAAAAATCAAATGAACCCTGAAGCAGTAATTAGGGCCGGTATGCTCAGGCACAAATCAGTGTTCATTGAGAAAGAAAGTGAATTAACTTTGATTTACTATGCCTTAAGTTTCAAATTACCGTTACTACAAATTTAGCTGGGTCCTCAAATTCGTCCTTTTCACTGTCAACCAAAAATCAACCATCACAAACTAACTGAATTAGCAATTTCAAATAAAAAATAATACTTGACGTAATGAGTTAAAAAAATTAGTGCTTGGTTGGAATTTTTTTTTTCAATGTTAATTACACGTTGCATTAGTTTTAGTGCCTATTAGTGACGACATTATCTTTTTGAATCTCTATAGTAGAAGCCATTTAGTCCAAGGTGGTTCAGCTTGTTTTTGTGGAATTTTTCTTACGGCACTCGGCGATAGTGTGGTGAACAGTTGAATAATGGTGCATTATGCACTCGTGGCAGATTGGTCTGTCGAGGTTGAGAAGGAGGTACATCCTTATAAGCCTAGTATGTCTTATTCTGGAACCGGTAATCAATTGCGATTGCTTTGTTGACATTCCATTCGGTTATACCAAAGTTCTGTTTAGTCCTTTAAGGTGGTTGAGTTACTTGTGCCATACATCCTCGTACCACTTCGTTCTTTGCTTCTGTCAAGATGCTATGGTATGTGTGAATTTTAATTGTCAGGGCGCCCGCTGGAGGAAAAACCTGTGGTCTTTTACCTTTGTTGTTGTGGCCTACTCGGTAGGAAGCTTGATTCGTATTTGTTTATTGGTATGACTCTTAGAAGGTGTGTCCTGGCAGTGCACTATGTTCAGGAGAAGCGGTATAGACTAGGTCTTAGAATGAGCTGAGTTCTCACTCGTTATCTGAAGGAAGGGTAAAACCTTGTTTATTTTTTTAACCCTACCACCAAGAACTCCAGTAGTCAGGGAAGACCAACTTTGCCCTCAGCCAGTCCTTGGCCGAGGGGAAAAACTTTCTTAGTGTACTCTCTTTTGTGGTATTGGTGCACCTGGAATTCCAAACCTCATTGGTCCAGTCACTAAGATGGTCCTTCTACTTCCTTGATTCTTCTTTAATTACCATGTGAAGCGGAGGGGAAGCTCTTATAGATGTCTTCTCTTCACTATAAGGTTAAGTAATTGTTCACAACCCAAAAGCAAGTGTGAAGTTGAATGAAGTAGACAGACAACCCTGGGGACGCTACTAGGTACATTTGTAGGGCCCCCGAGATTGTGTTGTGCACGGAAAGGATCCCTTCCTTGGATGTGCTATTTTTAGCGATACGAAGCAAAAGAATCCCACCAGGAAGGTGTGGGGCCTGACAACGCCGGTCTACAGATGGCAAGGTTAAGGATATAGAAGTTTAGAGGTAATTAAATAAGAAAGCTATGGTTCGAGCAGAGTAACAAGCACCAGTGGAGTGTTCAATGCAAGTGATTGGCCCCAACTGTCTGTAAAAGTACAGAGCAGTTTGTCTCGGCCTATCATATGATCGTTTATTTTGGCCAATTAGGGGCTACTACACCCGCGCCCCTAGTGCTGAGCTCTTACGTTGACCGGATCGTGAACTAGTCCTCTCTCTCTATACTAACGCCAAATATTTATTCATAAAATATGGAAAGGTTGGCTGGTGTGTCCGTGAAGAGGGTAACTTGTAGGTTTTTCGACTTGAGGTTTACGTTAGAGATAAAGCGATTTTGCTGGTGGTTAGAGAGTTAGGTGAGATGATTGAGGTCAGATAAGGCAAGAGCCAATAGGCTTGCAGATTTTTTTGTCATTGAGAAGTGGAATTTTGATTTAAGGGTTTATTTGGTTTATATTTTTTGGTTTTTTTTTTTCTCTCTCCAATCCAATGATGGAAAACATTCGTGACCTTTTAATACTGGCAAGAGGTTTTTGCAGGCGACATCGTGTTCACTTCGACAGGGACTCAGCCCTGTTAGCGATCTGGTTTAGTCTCATTTACAATCTCTGGCATGGAACCTTTCGTGAGGGATAAAAGGCAATCATCGGCTTGAATTAATATCATTTTTCGTCCCGCTACTATGTTGCATTTTTTTACCTTTCTCTTTACAGGGCAGTCTGCTCTACATACCTGAATACTTATTTCACGTTGTTTAAACAACATCACTTGAATGGTTATATTTTGCAACTGTTACCACGTCCAGTAATTTTTCCTTAATACTTACTTAAAATATTTAATGAAAGATGCAAATGATGGAGAAAATTTAATAAATAAAAAAAGAGAAAAAAAGCAAACAATTGGAAAAACATTCAATATTAATAATTTATAGAAAATACATTTATAAGGAATTAATAACATATGCAACGGTGCTAAAATATAAAGCAAACCAGCTAGTATATCTAAGCTGCTTTTGTGCTAATATATTTCATTCTTTTCGAGTTGCTGGTTATTAGCCAAAGAAAAACTATACTTTCAGGATAAGGACTCGAACCCGTGGACCTCACCGATATCCAGTAACTAAGCTGCTGGCAAGTTCTCCAAGAGTCTCCTTACGTACTGTACTTACAATTATCTATACCACAACAAAAATTGACTGAGTAACTATTTTCATGGCACATTCCTCTTTCGTAGAGTTTGTAATGATTTTCATAAAAAACGTTTATTTGGCAAATAATAGCAGCAAGTGTTGAATACGTACACAGTCGTACGATAGATCTGAATGTATGGTGGACTCGATGGTTGATATTTATAAATAGGGCATTAAACGGACAAGCTAAATTAATTAATCATATCTTTAATGAGATAAACTACGATGCAATATGTACATGTAAGGTGAAAGTATAAAAGAACCTTCAATAGAGTTAATGATTTTGGCTGCTAAGTTTAGAGAAGAAAAAACAAATGACAGTATGTATCTAATTCTAGCGCTGAGTTTAGTGGGATAACGTCCATTGTTGGATGGCATTGCTTCCTCGTTTCTTCATGTGATCAATCATTGGATGGCCCTTGCTGTATGGGGGGTGGACTTCCACATTATTTTGTCTTGATATCCTTCAATTCCTCTCATTTCTCTCCTACCTTGGTGAAGCAGAGGGTCTCTATACTCACTCATTTTATACCAAAAGGAATAGAGAATGAAGCAAAGGGCAGAAAAGGTGCGCTCACAGAGGATTGATCTTGATAAACAGTAATATACACAGATGTTGCCAATTATCACCTTTATTGTATCTCATTTCAGTTGGGCCGCAGAGAGATGGTGACACCAGCTGCACCTACAGCTCGTGAGATCTACCATATATATACTTGCTTCCTCTAAAGACCAACATACAGAAAAACAGACAAAGGTCATATTCGGTTTCATATATTAAATTGTTATTTTCTAATTGAGTTGTCTTTTATTTTGTTTTTATCACTAAATAATCTGCCTATGAAACCCAGCTGTAATTAGCTTAAATAGCACTCTTTTTTATGCATTTATTATATATTTATGCTGAAGGTAAGGCACACATACCATAACATAAATTTGGAATATCAAGTAACAAAGGGATGAATATGTTATAACTTTAAATATTGTAGGTACTCTGTTGAATACTTATGCTGTTTCATTTAAATGTTGCGATTTTTACGTCAAATAAATATTTGCCAGCACTGCTCCTGGAATGGTCTTATCGAGTATGTATTTACAATTCATTATGAATATATTTACTGGAAATTATGTGAACATTTTTTAAATTGAGATTTATGGATTTAAGTGAGATGAATTATTTTTTTAACGTAAGTAAGCTCAGTTCAATGAGTTCAATTATCAACTGAGGCAAGATAGTCTTAAAGTAAGGACTATTCGGTTGTATTCCATAAAGTGTAATAGACAATTAAAATTAAGCCAGTGTTTTATCATGTACAAGACAGAACACATGGTTGGTAATGCCATTAGGGAACTGCTGTCAACGAACTTTGGTTCGCCTTGTGACCTTTTCTTCTGTCAATAAACTGTTCTTACTTCGAGACCTGCTGCTAAATAAATAAATAAGATACGATTCTAACAAGGCGGAAAGAAATTCGAATTATTATTCGTGATCAGCTTTCGAAAATATAATTTCATCCAAAACACAATTAATTGTCAAGTTTCTATTTTTGGCCAATGATCCGGAGTCGGATTCGCTTCAGTTTCGTCACTAATTTCGGAGAAGTAGGAAATAACTTTCCTCTATGATAAAATGCGAAGGAGAGTAAATTTCGAAAATAAAACTTTTAATAAATTTGTCAAACCAAAATAAAAAAAAAAAAGAATTTTTAGTGGCTTAGTTATATTAGAGTTCGATCCAGGTAGTTTTGACTTGTTTGAACTGTAGTTATCCAAGTCTACTTAGCTTTTCCTATTATACATTTTCCTTTGGAGTTGTGTGTGAATGTACATTTGGTAATAGTCAGTCAGTTTTTCAGAGGGGGCCACTTTTTCTTACCTCGATCATTTATTTCTGCCTGTCGGAGTAAATTTGCACTCTTGTCCATTTTACTGCGCTATAATTCTTCACATCCATATAATAATGGAGACCAGAATTGTTCTAGTAATATCGCCGATCTCTCCACTTCCTTTCCACTTTTTACATTGCTATTAAAAACAATCAATTTTCAATTTTCGCATGCAAGGGAGGTGACAACCATGTGGATTCGGGAGGCATCGTGGCTGTTTGTAAACACTGTATGAATGAGAGAGTGCATGAAAATTGTAAATATGGTATTAATGAGAACAGTTATCTTAATTACTTATTGCCTAATAAGGCAGATTGTAATTTTAGCACAATAAAGAAGTTTCAGAATAAAAAAATTAATAAAAATGATACACATAAACTCATTACTTAAATAAGGTATGTAATAACAGAAATAAGCGATGCTAACACTTTATTTTTAGAAACTCCGGACTTTTGTTATATTTAATTTAATATATTTTCTCAATCTGTAAAACTCGTGAAGTCATTAAAGAATGCCATACAAACTATAAAGTGGTAGTTTCAAATATAAACTTATCATATATCAGATATGATTGAAACAAGACTTATCATATATCGATTATGATTTAAACAAAACTAATCATATGTTAGAGATGATTGAAACAAAACTAATCATATGTTAGAGATGATTGAAACAAAAATAATCATATATCGGTTATGATTGAAACAAAACTAATCGTACATCGGTTATGATTGAAACCAACTAATCATATGTTAGAGATGATTGAAACAAAACTAATCATATGTTAGAGATGATTGAAACAAAACTAATCATATGTTAGAGATGATTGAAACAAACCTCTTTGCTTTCACAAACTATATGTTGCCGTACTTAACGTACAACCTCATATATAGAGTTCCTATAACTTCTCACTTACCCTATTCAATTTATCTTTCCAAAAACCCGTTAGATCTGGCCGGCTTCAAACAAATATCGTTAGTTTTCTCAAACCGCCGAAAGGTGGGTAAGGTGGATTTATATTTAAGGCACTTGCAGGCACTGAATACCTTGCGATGGTAAGAAAGTAGTATTAGGGCGTGGAGTGGTGAATGATACATTCCCTGGTAGACATGCCAGCATGAACAGGCCCTAGCTACAGCCGACAATACTCACAGCAGATCTATTGCCGCACTGACAATGGCTAACTGTGCACTGTGTGCCCATACAAATTGCAGCCTCTATGTGTCGACTCCCCTCCCTTCAGAACAAGCTCACCTGGCCCGGCTCCAACTGTCCAATTTATGTCTCCTGGTCCCAATTGATTCCTCACCCCCCCCCCCCCGTAGTCCCTAATTTGGCACCGCTCCTTCATAATAAACAGTCACAGAGGGGGGATAACAAAATCTGTGGGGGTTAATTACCAACTGTCATTTCTTTGACTTTTAGCTGTACATCACTATTTTATTCCCGGTTTAGAGGCCTTGCAAATTCGTTTGAGAAGAAAACATTATTTTACTGGGGGTACATAGTTTGTTGTGAATATATAACTAATATATTTGCAGGGCTATCGGCTTATGAATGATAGATTTTCATTAAATTTGAAAAAAAATCTAGCATCCTTCCCTCATTAACCCATGACAATGTCCCATCGCATTGGTAAATACAACTGTAGTCACTTTGTTTACACAAACTAGCAGGCTCTTGTTACTGTCTTTCTTTTACTTTGTATCTTGATCCGTTAATTATGATCAATAGGCTTTTTTATCATCTCCCTTCTTTTAACATTTCTTTCGTTGTTGCCAGGACTCGATGCATACACATATAGTATGTGGAAACGTTATCTAACTTTCTTTAAACAACTATTGTCAATTGTCCATCCACCTCTTCCCGTGATTATTCAGAGCAATCAGTATATGTTTTTTACATTTAATTTCCATGGGGTAAAACATTTTAAATGAATTTCAAAATAAGCTTTTTTCTATCAGGTATGACACTTTTACCAATGACAATATACAGTTATTGACCTGGGACTATGCCCCATAAAAACACAATTTTCTTATGAATGGGTTATTATTTAACAGTATTAATCTTCGATAAATTTAGGGCTTAGGATAAAGAGTAAAAACTATTATTATTGCACATATGTAAGATATACGAGTAAGAATCATCTAAATAATTTAAAAAAATAAAATGAACAAATAATAATAATATAATAAACAATAAAATATATAGGAAAAAAATAATGCAACAACATCTACACATATAATATAACAAATATAAGTTGCCCTCGACCATAAGGTGTCGACAGGACCAACATCCGATCCTTGATCCTTCAATCTTAGCTTGGGCAAAGATAGCTGTTGGAAAGGGCACCTGGACCAGAAGGCTCTCGATTCTAAACCCTTTCCTCTTTACAAGCTATTGAAGTTCAATTCCATCAACCTTCCTTTCCAATTATGCCAGTCTATCATATCCTCCACATAAGAAAAGGAAAAATAATTATTTCAAATGTTGTCTTTCATAACTGGTGAATGATAGAATTATGATAAGGGCTGCAATCTTGTAGACACGCCTACAGTCAATTTTTAATCGATAATGAAGTAACTTGATTCAATACTTCCGTAAAGATAAAGGCAAGA
The DNA here is from genome assembly GCA_930367205.1 of Acanthosoma haemorrhoidale. Lineage (NCBI taxonomy): Eukaryota > Metazoa > Arthropoda > Insecta > Hemiptera > Acanthosomatidae > Acanthosoma > Acanthosoma haemorrhoidale. The sequence continues at coordinate 39,857,992 of OV884014.1, forward strand.
TTTAGGTGGATACGTACGGCTAGGTACGGATAGGTATACCTTTTTATTTCACAAGGAACAAAAAACATAAATTTTAGTTCTATAAGTACTTTAAACAATAATTATTGCTAATAAATTTAAGCAAAATTGTAAAACATAAAAAAAATTGTATGACTAAATAGAAGCATAAAAACCTTAAGTCGACAAACATTTGAAACCTAATAATTAGTAAAAACAATTATTTATTTGTTAATAGATATAACTAAATATTTCTCCATGCTTTCCGTGTTAAAACTGATGATGATAAATGATATTTTCTTAGTTTACAGTCAAGTTGTCATTAAGAGAGATTTTCATAATGAACTTATTTTAGACATAGTATTATTAGGTCAAAACAAACAATAGAGCACTTATTAAAAATGGATGGGAATTGATCGATAGCGAGGAGCATCCGAAACTGGCGTTGTTGAATCATAAATTCCAAGAATGAAAGTCATTATCTAAACAAGAATCTCTCAAGTTACTTGTTTTTTTTTTTTTATGAAAGTTATTAAATCGAGTTTTCAAGCTAAAACTCCGATATCGTCAAGGGTTTATAATTTCTTTTTTTAAATAAGTTTAGTCATCAAGTTCGGTGATGGTGCATTGAGGCCCAAAGATTAATCCATATGATGGAAGCTCTTTTAGGTGATGTTGAGGTGGGAATCTAGGAAGGTCCTTAACCAACCCTAGATGTTTGGTCGATTCCTTCCACTACGCTACAGTACTGCATGATCTATAAGTGTATCCTTCGCAATTATTTACTCTCGACCCGGGTGGGATGTGCCCCACCAGGTGCCCTGGCTATTTGCACAGGGCTAAAGGTCTTTCACTCAAACAGTATTTTTATATTTTGAAAGGGACATAGTCCTTCTGTATCATTCTGCCACTAAATCCTGCCGACTCGGCCGTCTGTGAGTTCCTCCTTAGGAGGGCCATTACCTCATGTTTGCTCTGCCCTGTCTCTCGTCGTCCTCTGCAAACATGACCCTTTATACCTATCTCCTCTTTCTACTGTCTTTTAGCTCAATGTAAATTTATTGCTTCCCACTCTTAGTTTAACATAAGCAGCAATGGGATCTAGAACGCGAATAATAGTGAATGTTTACTTTTCAATATTTATTTGTATAGTATCCCAGTCAGAGCCCGAGCTGAAACAGAATTTGTGCCAAGAGTATCATTATCTAGCGAATTAAACATTTAACATTAGTGTACGATAAAACGTTTTGACTACTTTTCAATCCAAATTTTTATGACTTATTTTTAAACACAATCAGAGCAATTAATCAGCCTATACAATATCAAATTTGTTAATGTAGTCAATTAAGTAAGCAACATTAATGGCGTGTAAAATAATTCCTTTAAACCCGAGAAACTCACTAGGAAAAGGGAGAAGGGATTCGCGCGTGATACTTTCTATCACATCTCATATTTTTTATTTATACATCTGATAATGATTTTTAAAATGCCAAATAAAATTATAAGATCATTTTTTAAAAATAAAGAAATGTATAAAAGGATTTTATGAACTAACAAAAATTATATTAACAATGGGCCATTAAGAAAGTTTAACAAAAACAGAATATAGATTCATGTGATGATACATACAATTAAATATAAAACATTAAAATTGTGATCCCTAAATCCCTAACCCATTTCTTTCACGTATGATTAGTGCGTGTGGGGCGAATAGGTAATAGCATTTACCGCTCGTTTCGGAAATCGGCTCATTTTCAAGTCCACGTATTCTGTAGTTATTTTGGTGCTCATTCTGTAAGTCTGTCCGTTGGTGCGGGTTAATGATTTAAATTCTAGACAATCGAAGAAATTATGAATTACTTAGAAAAAGACCTTTAAAGCTTCCAGTAATTGTTCTTACACTTACATCAAACTGATTCAATGTCCACAAGATTTTTTCCTGTCTGAGACCTAGAAGGACCTGAAGTCCTTTTACACCCCTTCCATAGGACGGTTCCTCAAACAGGGTTTCCCTATGAGCCCATGATGCAGGCTCGGGGAAAAGGTTCACCCTCGTTATTCGGGGTTTCCCCGAGCATTCCAATGCAATTGTTTAGTTTACAGTTTAACTAAACCAGGAATAGAATTAAAAATGAAGATCGTGTATTTATGTAGCTGTAATCTACTGTTGAGCGAAAATGAACATAGGCTTTAGTGATAGTTATGGAGAAGAGCTATGAAGATTTATGGGTTAGGAAGTATTTGTAGATGAAAAACAGTAAATGGGAGAGAAAAGTAAGGGTGTGGAGTAAAAGGCATTTTAGCTCAAAATATAAAATGTGTATTATAGTCATTTTCGTAGGCAGTTAAATAATCTTTGAAGAGAAGATGTCACGAGTGACAAGTGACGATGTCACGTTTTCTTGTCAAATCTATTCAGTATCTCTAGCTAAATTTTTATTTCACTGAACACTAATATTAAATGCCTTTAGTAGAAAAATGTATTTGCATGAAGCTATTACTACAGTGAAAGGTGATAATTCTTAAATCTATTACTGGTGTCTGAAGCATCAATGGTAAGGAGGTCTTAAGTATCTGGCAGGTTTCCATAATCATCTGGAACAATAGGAAGGCATCTTTCACGTTATAATTATTTTACTTGTCTTTTGCATAGTCACGAATATTTTTGTCCATAATCCAGGTATTAAAAATATTTTTTGGATGAATCTTCCAGTGTGATTTCCCATTTTTATTTAATTGTCACTAATTCTTTATCCTGTCTAATTCAAACCGTTTTCCTGTTTTATAGGTTAAATGTGTTTTTTTAATTCATGATCTGATGAAACAACTTAACGGTTTTGTACTTTTTGGTGTTTATTAACGATTTGTTATAGATTAGAGAATGATAATTGTATATAGATTTGCAGACACCAAAAGTGATTTAATTTTGCGTCATCTTCTGTTTTTTTATCGAACCAAAGTAATTCTTGCACAACGATACACTCACTTCAATTTTAAAAGTGTTATTGTAACGGATATTAAACCAAAATCCCTTGAAGATTCTATATAAATTATAATTTAATTTCTGTTGCTTTTGAGTAAATATGTAATATCCAGAAAAGAAAAAGGAAATGTTTAAGGCTCAGTACCAAAAAAAACTCCCTCGATAAAGGAAGATAAAATGACTAGTAGCTGCGACAAACAACCTTAAAGGGTAGATTGTATCACAGCAGAGCAAACAAATTTAATAAAGCACTGCATACTTCAAGTGGGAGCAACCTCAATTTTTTCTTGGGGGGACACTTGGCGGTAAAGGGGAGTGGGTAAGGTCCTAAATTTGTCAAGCAGCCCCCCCAGGCCTGCCCTTATAAAATCCAGTTCACATAACGGAGTTAGTGGGGCCTTTCTCTGAGGAAGGGGGAAAAAACGAAAAACTTAGACCCTCGAAGGACGTGTAGTATAATAATGGCATTACTTCAGTGCATCTACACGGCCCTTGCCCCACACCTGTGTGTAAGGTTCAGCCACCCATTCCTGAATTATACATGGGCCAAGGGCTAACTTTTTTCAGCCCTCTTCACAGCCGGTGAAGGAACCGGGAATTGGAGGAAACAAATTTGATTACATCGGCAAAGGGTTGGGAGCGCTGCCGGCTTCCAGTCCTTTGCCAGGGATCAAATGAATGAAACTTCCACACTGGAAATTATACTGCCAGTTCCACACGGAGTATGTTCACCTGAGCTCATATGTAAATGTAACACTAGTTCGTAGCGGTTCGGTCGGCTTAACATCATCAAAGTATTTATTTCAAAACTCATTAAATTATCTCGGTTCTTTCAACCAACTATATTTCTTTTCCATCTTAAATAGTTCTTTAATCTTAAAATTATATTTTAATCATGAAAAACATTTTTCAACTTATTGTGAAATCCTGCTTTGAAATTCCAGACCGATGAGTTGTTATGACGACCGCATATCAGACAGACAAACTAAACATCATTCCGGATTAGTTCGACAGAAGAGCCTTATCGTTCGGGCCCGTCAATCCTCCCAGATGATAGCAGTAATTTATTGAGAATAATATTCAAAATGCATTTTTTTTTAAATTTAATATAAACAGAGTAATTTATATTCCACAATATGGAATTTTTACATAAATGCTACATCGTGCTTATTACATTTACTTTGTGGTAACTACATTTTATATAATGTGTGAGGTTTAAAGAATATTTCTATTCTAGGATGGTTGCGTAAACAATACAGGGCGAGTGAACATAAAAAGTGAAAGGGCTAAAGAATTAGTTGTGCTAATACTATAAAATCCTACTAATAATCTAACTAACTGACATAGCCTAGTTTACGCGGACAGTCTGTTGCCATCAATGCGGGAATGGCGGTGGGGCCATAGTGTTAAACACTGGGTTTGTCAGGTGCTGCATCGAATCAAGGAATTTCGAGGCCAGCGTTCTGAACGCTGATAACCTCTGGAGAGAGGTATGTCTGACCAATTTTCTCATGATCCCATTCTAAAATTGCTGGAGTCTTAGTAGCTGTAGTGAGTATATAGTGAGGCACCATAAAGCAGAGCTGGACAAAGGACACGTTTATAGATCATCAGTTTGAGACGAAGTTTGGTGAAGTGTACAACTGCGAAAGCCGGTAAGACCTGTGTCGTACGTTTTCTTTTTTATTACTAAAATGAGTAGAGAAATGGATATGCCTATCCATTTTTATACCCAAATAGCATATTGAAAAATTCGGTGAGCTCTCTTGCCCTCCTATACTATAGGATTTTTTCCCCTTTTGGAGGGAGAAGATTACGCAGTCGGTTTTCCCGGCGTTTACACTGATGTTTAACATGCCCAGTCTGTCACTGATAACGTTACTAACTGACTCGCCCTGTGTAAGAGCTCATTGTGCACTCATGGTACTGCTGTAAACCGCAATGCCGTCGGCGTAAGCGATTACATTACAAAACGCAGTTATTTTTTTTTCTTTCTTTCATAGCCCCTTTAAATTTACAGATAATTATATATAATTATAGATCCTCGGGTGAATCTATTTACAAATTATTTTCGTATTTCCTGTAGCATCACTACATTATATACAGGTTTTGTTATTTTATAAAAGTTATATAATGAATAAACAAGTATAATGATACACATTATACGTGACTGGACTAAACTGACTATTAAAGGTGATGGGGTTCACCTTTTTGATCAAGCTTAAAACTAACTTACATACTAATTCTTAACCTATTTTTTTCCCGCAAGTCTGTTGCTATCGATGCGGGAGGGGTGATGGGGGAATAGTGTTAAAAACTGGGTTGGTTAGGTGCTGCAACGAGTCAAAAAACTTGATGTGTCTCCGGGGGATGAACTCACCCACTAACGGCACACCAAGCAACGGGTGCAGGTCAGCGTGACCTACCAGTGAACGTATTTGTAATGATAGGTTATAGATTGATGGAAGAGAGTCATTAAAATGTAGTTATTTTTTTCTTTATTTTTTTTTCTTTCATAGCCCCTTTAAATTTACAGATAATTATATATAATTATATTAACAAATTATTTTTGTATTTCCTGGAGCATCGCTACATTATATACAGATAATGTTATTTTAAAATAATTATGTATTATAATTAAAATAAACAAGTATAATGATATACATTATACGTGACTGGACTAAAAGTTCACCTTATACAAAATGCAGTTAAATGTTGAATAATCCCCATAAAGCATTCGACTCTGTAGATCATCATACCCTCCTGCGACGCATGAACGAGCACGAATTTCCTGCGCAACTCCATAACATCATGACTTCCTATCTAGCAGGCAGAACATTTTCTGTGCGAATAGGAGCCGTATTAACCACCAGAAGAGATTTCGTTGTCGGAGTTCCCCGAGGGTTGGTACTGGGACCCCTACTCTTCAACATATACACTGCGCACATAGTAGGAGCATCATACTCCAATTGTGAGGTAGCGGCATTGGCGGAGATATAGGGGTCTACAGCACCAGCCTCAACCCAGTGAAAGCTCTAAAGGCTGTAGAGGGCGCCAGTCAGTTAATCACCGACAGGCTGCGAGGTGTCCACATTCAGGTGAACCCGGCCAAAACTCAAGGGATCGTCTTCTCCTTCCAGCATGGAAAACGGAAGCGTCCAACCAGCTTCACCATAGACAGGACTGAATGCAAACTTTCCAACAGCCTATGCTACCTAGGCATCAACCTAGGCAGACACATGACGTTCTACACACACATGCAGAAGAAGCTGAAAAGAGTACGTAGGACTTACTACTCTCTCCAGCATCTCATCACAAGCCCGGCTATATCCCTTCGGCTGAAACTGTTAATATATAAGAGCGTCCTGAGGCCAGCTCTACTGTTTGGGACACCACTCTTCCAATTACTACACACTAGCACAATAACTCGACTCCAGAGCTTCCAGAACAAAATCCTGCGCACGGCACTATTGCATACCCCTTTTCGTAAAACGAAAGCTCCCGACATCCACAAAAAGTTTGAGGTCCCCTCCATCACCGAAGCCATCCAAAGAGGACACATCAAGTTCTTTGACTCGATGAAACATAGCCAAAACCCTCTATTCCGAGACATGGCACCCCCACCGCTACCGGCAAGATGGCAACTCTCAAGATCTGGTAAAGCAGACCAAATGGTGGACATCACGGCGCTTAGCCCACCAACAACAAGCCTCTAACGGGCACCCATCACTGCTATCCGACTAAATAAGACTGCACTACATGCCTAGAGGGACTCTAGGCCCAGCCACCAGTGGACTCTCACCACTGTACCGCAACAACCAACCTCCACCGAGGCTTCCCACACCCCTTAATCCCCTCACACCACCTTCAAGCAGGTGCTCCTGGTACAAGAATCCGCTCAACCCGAATATTTTTTTATTTTTCCCTCATCCTTAATCTTATAATTAGAGAGCCAAGGGGAAAAAAACAACAAAAAAAAACCCCATAACGTTCTGCTGGAAAATCTATTCAGCGAGATGGTCCGTTTTAAACATCAGTAGAAAGAATCATTTCTATACAAGAGGATGTTAATATTTTCAACTTTTAATATTTAAATTTATTTACTTTTTAGGCAGTTTTCTTTCTAGATTCATATTAATTACATTTTGTCTGCCCAGTTTCATTGATTGAACTCGACGAAAAATTCAGGCCCCTTCCATGAGAGTCTCCTCTATTCAGGCATTAATTCGTTGCTGATTTGAAAAATTAATGCGAAGGAATCGCTCAAAGAGATGAGACTACCATTTCATGGAACAACTAGAGACTATCCTTATTGTAGCCTGAGGTGATAGGCTTGGACCGAAGTAAGTGAGTGGATAAGATGTGGCTAGGTGAAAGGTTTGGGCTGTGGACGCTGACAGAGGTCAGTGCTACAGCCCTTAGCACTTAGATCTGCTCTTTCATGTCTGAAGGATCTCTTCTAGTCCTCATGTTTCTATCGCTAATAGTCGTTCTATTTTACTTTGAGGAAGGGAGTGGAGGCATCCGACCGAGAGCCCTATAAATTCATAAATTGAAAAATGAAATAAATGGAAGTACATTTATGTTTTATAGTTGAGCAAAAGTTTTCATGAAACGAGAAATTTATTAATGGGCGGTTCCATTCAAACTAGAGTGTGTCACTGTCAAGGATTTTTCTTATTTTTATGGTTTTGCGTATTTATGTGTTTAGGCGTGTCCATTTGTCCAGGCAAATGCTACTCATCTAAGGTTAAATGAATGATGAATGATAAATGATCCCATTCATAACATATTTACAGTTAAGCATTCACTCATTCAGATAGTATATACTTTTTTAATATAAAACACACCTCACAAACCTCCTGCGCATGCGAAAGACGAACTGGAGGTTAGGGTGTCTCCCTGGGGTGTGCTGAAATACCCTGAGGGCCACAGACGCTCAGGACATTTTTGTAGTAACTCCGATTTTATTAGATTTCCAAGCTATTGCTGATTGTGAAAAAAATCATTGTTAGGTTTACTGTCTTTTTATTTATCACTTTTACGAATTTACTACTATATGTAATCTTTTATTTATTATAATTATAAAACAGTTTTATTGTCTTTCCATAACTTTCTCGTAAAGGATGTCGTAAAGTGAAGAGCGTGGCTGTAGCAACCTTAGACAAATAGATAAACGTATACTAGTATTTAAGTTAAGCATCACACATCCATTTGGAGATAACTGGAGATGACAGATTTGTCAAAAGCGCTATTAAATTAAAAAATAAGTGATAAGTTGTGGAAAGACAATAAAGCTGTTCTATAATTATACCATTCCACAATCCAGCAGTTATTTTTATATAAATTTGAAATTTATTATAATTTGAGTTTTTATAATATTTGCATGATTATTTCATGTTATGATTTATCTTCTTATTGGATTCTATGTACAATTTATTTGAATGTTAGGCTTCTAATTTTTCCTTAAATGATCTTTTGACATTTACTTTTTAAAACCGGTATTATTTTTATAATAATTATTAATATCCTACTGTAATAGTTATAAAACGTTGCTGTAATTATGATAAATATGTTAATTTTGGTGTTTTTGAATGAGTTGAAGGTGGCAGTTTATGCTTATCCGAGAATAATTTTGGTGATTTATGATTTAACACTTCATAGTTCTCAATTTTTTCTAATATAATTTTCGTTGAATAAATTTCACTATTTTTATTGGCGAGCCAAAATTGCTTAGTGTATTCTGAGAATACTTTAGTGGATAGAAAAAAACTGAAGGAGTAAGGGGTTAAGGATGACGTTAATCCAGTCTGTGAGTGTTTCATTTTGGCTGGAATGGAACATTAACGGTACAAAGAGTTGAAATAAGTTTCATGGAAGAGCTCAGTTGAATAAATACAGGCCCCACTCAAATCTCCTTTGTGTGTCTTTTTACATTTAATCTGACTTATTTATTTGTCTTCTTTTAATAACCACGATACAACTTGATACTCGAACATATTCTGTAGATCCGGCTGGAAGCTTTAGAAATAGGATCTTGAAATAAATCTTCTCTGGTTATATTATTGATATTTGCCTCCGAGTGGTTCCGGTTCACGTTTTTGACCCTTATATTTTTGGTGGCTTCTCCACTAAGCATAAGTAACGTATTATTAATTAATTAATTCGTTCGAAATTATATATTTTTTAGTATTTAAGCGTCAAATCAAAGAAAGATCTCTTTTAATGATATTTTTTTATTTCCTCGTGACAATTGCATTTATTTAATTAATTAAGTGTTAAAACTGCCATCAAGTACTTCTTTGCAACTTTAACTCAACCAGTGTTTTTTTTTAGCGACATGCCAACAAACAAAAGCAACCCTACATTTTGTTTTGTTATTTTTTATCGTAGCCAGTAGCGTGTTGGATTAATTATCAACATACTATGTATATTATGATGACGTGGATGGAGGTCGGTGCTTTAATGGACTGTAGCGCCCAAAAAATTAAATTTTCCGTACGAACGTGATCTATTGGAAAGTGATTTTGATTTGCACCAGTAGATAGCGTTATGTTTGTTTCGTTATTCTTTTGTCAATGTTAGAATGTTTTTGTTTTGAGATTTGGTAGTCGAATTCTTCAGGTTGATATAGAAAGAAATTCCGTGTAATTATGTTTACAACTGTCTGATTACGGTTAGTTCCAACATTGAGTGCAAAAATAAGCATTTTCGACACATTTTACTTTTTTATTTTCATTAAGAAAGTGGCTGAGGCTCACAAAGAGATATATGAAGTTTATGGTGTTGATTGTTTAACAGAACGCACAGGTCAGAATTTGTTTAAAAAATTTCGTTCTGGAGACTCTTAACTGAAATATGACCAACGTTCTGGTCGACCTTCTGAAGTTGATGATGACAAAATGAAAGCTATAATTGTATCGCATCGTCATATAACTGTGCGAGCGATTGCAAAACAGTTAAATGTATCACACAAAACAATTGAAAATCGTATAAGACGTCTTGGACTTGTCAAGAAGCTTAATATTTGGATTCAGCCACGACGATGCGAGGCCTCACGCATCTTTAGCAACACGTACGAAACTATTGGAGCTTGGTTGGAAAGTGATGTCGCAACCCCCATACCTCCCGATCTTGCACCATCCGATTATCATTTATTTCAAAGTTTACAAAACTTCTTGTATGGTAAAAATTTCAGTAATAACGATGACCTCAAATCGCACTTGGTTGAGTTATTTGCTGATAAGGACCAGAAGTTCTCTGAGCGTGGGATCGTGAAGTTACCAGAAAGATGGCAAAAGCTCATGAAACAGAATGGAGGATATTTGACTGATTAAAGTTCATTTTTGGTATAGAAAAAATTAACTTTTATTTCACACTAAAAAACCGAAATTACTTTCTTGCCAACCAATTATCTATTACCCTTCCAGGGTTTGTTTGTTGCAACAACAGTTTCATATTTGTGGAAGATATTTTCCGTGAAAGATTTAATTAATGTTGCAGATATGCAAAAAATATAATTAATCCCTTAAGTGATGATGAAGGTTTAATAATTAATCAGTTATTCGTGATATAAAAGTAAATATTTTGTAGAGTAATTAAATATTTTAACGTCATTAATATTTTTTGATATGTTCCATGTGAAGACAGTATCCGTAAATGACAATTAGAGCTACAATTTTAGTCAATATTAGTACGCTGTCGGCAGCCTACTTCGCACACATGAGAGGGCTGGTAATGAACTAAGTCTCCACCAAGCGAGAGCAGCTAGTTAGCGACCTCATGGGTTTTTTCTATGAAGCAGGTAACTCACTATATTCTCTTTGACATTCTTTGCATTACCCTTGTGGAGAGAAGCCGAAGAAGATAGAATTTGGGTGCACTAAAATATTTCCACCAAATAGGAACTAATCTCATTTGTTTTATGCCATCTTTCATTCATCTTAATTGTGTTCCTTTAGCTCTCACGTAAAAACGTTTGTTTCACCATCTTATTATTTAAACTAACATTTAATATTTTCTACACACTCATACATACACATACATTACATACTCATCATTACCAGCACCTTCTCATTGATTACAGGACACAGAACCACAGCCCCCCTCCCTGGCTAAGCCGACTCTCATTTGTCACCACAATGCCAAATTTGTTTTAAAAATCTGAGTGATCAGAGATGGTGTTATACTCAACTCAAAGTGAAGGACTTTTTTTTGGACTATTATTACAAAAATTCATTAAAACTAAAAAGAAAATTATTTTCTCACCAGTAATGACATCCTTTATTGTGTTATGGATCAAGCTTGTCTTCAATATATGTTTCAAACATTATTTCGGAAATACCTTTTTTATGATGATTTGACTTATGGAAGCTAAAAATAGGTTTGAATAGTTGTTTCTGAATGTCGTAAAGTAGCTTTGAATAAACATTGTCTGAGCAGAATGAAACTTATAGTAAACGTTCCCTCTTCGTTCCATTGTCGACTGTATTGAGTTGCGGTGGCTCTTTTCCTTGTAAATAAGTCTGTGAGGCAAAAGTTCTTATCTGCATGAGCTCTGTAACGCTCCCGTAGAACTCAGGTAAGTGGCTTTTCAATATTATCGCCCCAGCCCCCCCCCCTACAACTTGTGCCCACAACACTTGAGCCATACTGCGAGAGTGAGCAAGTCTTGTGTAAGCCATCATTCACACTTCCATCCTGTCTTATACAATCATTAGGAATAATGCAAGGATTATACATAATTGGGATACGTATGCCAAAAATATATAGCTTTTATGCAGTAGTATAGAAGAATAAGTGGGGCTTAGACTTCAAGTAGAAACAATAACATAACATGGTGTTTCCTATACAAAAAGTGTTTTCAAATCAAATCCTTGGCTCTCCCCAGCAGATTTATTTATTCAATTATTAAAATTATAGTTAATTATAGAAGTATTAAAAACATATATTTAACCTATTGATTATAATTCTCTATAACTCCCAACTCATATCAACAGATATCCAACACCAGATTTATGTGCATGACATTTCCCTTGGTCATTGGATGCCCCTAACAATGCCACCCACAAATAAAAATAGATATCTAATTAAAGTTCTCAGGTTCTTAATTAATAATATTTATAGTTTAGTTGATTATAATTATAAGTCATTAAAATCGTTTCCACTACTTTGCAAAAGCTTTAATGGCGTAATGTCCAACTGTAATAACAAAAAACTTGACAAATTGATCACTATAATTCTGTGGCTCCACTTAATAAGTGGTTAAGTAAAATTAACGTTTGATTGGTAGGCTTTGTTCGTAGCGTAAAGAAATTGGTGTTATTTTTTCGTAGTGTGCACATTCCTCTTTATTGTTTCAATATGAGTTTTAACTGAAAATATGTTTTTGGACTACTTACTCATCCCCCTCAGCCATAGATTTATAATACTGCCTTAACACATTTTGACAATGAATCTGATTGTATCTACTAACTGGCTCCTCAATTCCATTTACGAGAAGCTCATTAGGCCGATAGTGTTTACCGACTTAAGAGATGAGCCCATGAAATTAATTAACGCCTCTATATAAGACAGCCACATAGCCTAGTTGTGGGACTGAACTTATCTGCTAGTTGGTTGTTTGCTTTCGGCGATTGTATTGAACAGCAACTGTGTTCGACTAATCTTCCGGAGCCTTGGTAAGAATGCAATCACTTAGCTCCGGAGATGTTCGAAAACACAACCACTTTTATAATGCTTCATCGCAAAACTGAGAACTAATTATTTATCTGTCTAAAAATTATAGAAAGGCGATCTGGCTATTGAAGCATCTTTTATTTGACACCCTTCTCAAAATTGTAGAAAAATATAAATACTCAATAAAAATTAATTTTTTTTTATATATATATAATTCCTTTATTGTGCTAAAATTACAATCTGCCTTGCTAGGCAATAAGTAATTAAGATATACGATCATTCATACCATATTTACATTTCATCATTCACTCGCTCATTCATTCAGGACATGATTGGAGAAACTGGCCATTGCCAGGACTCCCACTGTCACTTGATTATAGCAGGTCACGAGGCCACTGCCGTTTCAGTCTCCGAGGAGGATTATAGGGATGAGTGACTGTGCTACAGGATTAGGGTGGTTGGAAAGGCTACTGTGGAATTTCGTAAACTTGGAAGGGATGAGTTCTAGAATGTAGGGTATATTAAGGTCGTTATGAAGGGTTTTGTTGCTGACATAATAAGGGGCATTTACTATTGTTCTCAGGACTTTTGATTGAAAGGATTGGATACGCTTGATGTTCGACTTTTTTGCTGTCCCCCATAGCTCTATTCCGTATGTCCAGATTGGTTTAAGTATAACTTTGTAGATTAGTAGTTTATTTTCTATTGAGAGATGGGATGTCCTTTGAAGTAGTCTGTATAGTTGTCCAAAGCGTCTGTTTAGTTCTTGTCTTTTTAGTCTCGTATGTGGGTTCCAGGTCAGTCGTTTATCGAGATGGAAGCCTAAATACCGTACTGTCTCGGATACAGGGAGAGGAATAGAATTAAAATAAACTAGTGGACAAGACTTGCGACAAAGGGTGAAGGTAATGTGGGAACATTTTGCTTCATTAACTTTGATCCGCCATTGGTTGCACCACTAATCGATCCCGTCAAGGTGTTTTTGAAGGTTATGGGATGCTATGTCGGGGTCTGGGTTAGATGACAAGACTGCAGTGTCATCTGCAAATGTGGCCAAGAAGGTATTGGGAGTAGAGGGGACATCAGCGGTGTATAGGTTGTAGAGTATGGGACCCAGGACACTGCCCTGTGGAACTCCTGCATTTATAGGATAGTAGTTTGAATATTCTAAACCACAGCGGACTTGGAAGAAGCGGTTTGAAAGGTAGGACTGTAGGATTAGGAAAAGGGTCTGTGGTAAATATCTTTTGAGCTTGTAGAGTAAACCTGCGTGCCAAACCCTGTCAAAAGCTTGAGCTATATCAAGAAAGGCAGCAGTGCAATACTGTTTGGTTTCAAGGGCTGAGGAGATGTGATCAACAACGCGAAGGCCTTGTTGAGCAGTGGAATGCCGTTGGCGGAAACCAAATTGGTGTGTAGGAAAAAGGTTTTTGGATTCAATAATTGGAAGTAGACGTTTTAGTAGAAGTTTCTCAAATATTTTTGAGAGGATAGGGAGTAGGCTTATTGGACGGTAAGATGAGGCGTCATTGGGTGGTTTACCGGGTTTGGCGAATAGGACAATAATGGAGTGTTTCCAGAGGAGAGGAAAGTGCGTAGTTCGGATAATGCAATTATAGATGTAGGTTAGGAAGATTATGGCTTTATGAGGAAGTTGTTTGAGAATTTGAGGAGTAAGGAGATCATATCCAGGGGAATTTCGGTAAGGTAAGTTTTTCAAAAGGTATTTGACCTCAGAGGGATTAACGGCTTTTGGTGGAAGAGAGAGAGGAATAGGTGAAGTGAGGAAATCTTCCACAGTTGTGCTGTGAGTATGGCTTTGATGAGAAAGGTTAGGTGTGAAAGTATGGGTAAGATGCAGAGCAAATTCCTCCGACCTATCCCCATCCGAAGCCGCCCAGGACCCATCATCACGACGGAGTGGATGTGAAACAGGTTGATACTTTAGGATTTTTTTGGTTACATTCCACAAGGAGTTATCCCTGGTAGACAGAGAGGAGAGGTAGGAATTGAAAGAATCGGAACGGAAGGATGCCAATCGCCGCTTTACCAATCGGCAGTACTGATTGTACGAGCGGCGATCGGCAGGATGCCGGGATCTTTGCCACACTGTTCTGGAGCGGCGTTTGGATAGGATTAGATCTTTGAGATGCTGAGGTAAACTATTATGATTATGAATTTTTGGGTGACGATGGGGTGACGATGCCTCCCAAGCCGACCTCTGGACCAGAGTAGTGAAAGAATGCACTGCATCGTCTAGGTCTTGGGATGTTTTCAGGGATAATTTGAGGTTTACGGACTCTGTAAGAAGCTGACGGAAGTGGTCCCAATCGACTGGGCCCCTAATAAATGAAGGAGGAGATAGTTTGTGAATTGGTTTTAGGGAAATGGTTAATAATAAAGGGCTATGATCGGAGGAGAGGTCATCGAGGCGCTTGAGTGAATAGTTTAGTGTTCCTAAACTATTGTAGAAGAAGAAGTCTAGGAGATCTGGATTTCGGTTGGGATCTGATGGCCAATAGGTGGCTGTGTCAGGTGAGATCGTGGAGCAATGTTTCCGTGTGAGTGCAGACAGCAAAGCACGTCCACGTGTATTCGTGGATCTTGACCCCCAGTGTTGGTGCTTTGCATTAAAGTCCCCACCCACAAGGAAACAATGTCCTATGGAGTCTAGAAAGGAGATGAATTGGGAATCGGAAATGGATTTATTGGGAGGGCAGTACACTGATGCTAGAGTAAGGGGGAAAGGGAAGGTGCTGATTGACACTGCAGTGGGCTGAAGGAAATCATGTGCTACCAAAGGAACTATGTGATGAGAAATGGAATTATGAACAATGACAGCGGTACCTGCATGAGCTCTTCCATCTGGGTGATCAGTTCGGTAAGTATGGTACTGTCGAATCGTAAATGATCGTTTGCTAGTAAGTCTTGTTTCAGTAATGAGAGCTACGTCGATGTTCTTGTCGTGGAGTAGTGCTGTCAGAAAAATTAATTAATGTCGATTTTTTTTTGTCTTGAGAACATCAAATAGGAGCTTCACGTAATATTTCACGTCTTTAGCTTAAACCAAGGGACTCGACTACACCTGATAAAGATGATAGACAAACAACTGCGTGTAAAGAAATTTTGGAGGACGGAGGAAATTATTGAAACGATCAGAGGATTATATATCACTCATATCACAGGTAACGGAAAGTGGGAGGTTAGTTGATGTTGAAAAATATTCAATATTGCCAATTTGAGATTCATTATTTTGTTTTTTCTCATACTAGATGAAAAAGTTAAATGAAATATATATATATTTTTGAAAGTTCTTTGTAAGCAAAAGTTACCTGATTTAGTTTTAATGTGACATTTCAGAAATGAAAAAAAATGAAACATGAAAGTTGTCCTTTCCGTGTTTAAAACAAAAAGTAGCACAATTATGTCATGGTTATTAAAAAAAAAATGACTGTTCTTTGATGATAATATTTCCAGTAAAGCATAAAGTAAAAACGTAAAAGTATTTAGCTCGATTTCCAGGAACCGCTGTTATTTCATCATTTTCTTATAGAGGTTCGACAAAGGGACTTTCATAGGGGTTGCTTAGCTAACACAATTTAGCTATGATACAGAATAATCAAAACAAAATTCAAGAATCCACAGCAGAAATGAAAAAAAACATTTGCTTTTCTAAAGTTAGAAAAAATGTATTCGCGAAGACGAGCCTTTCCACAGACTGGCTTTAAGAGGTAAGAGAAGTTTTTCCATTGTCGATGTGGACAAAGAGGACTGTTTGAACAAGACGGAGCCGCCCTGACTAAAAATGCCCAGTCCGAATCTCATACATACATAATACGAGAAAAAGAAGGGAATACTGGCAATGTTTAGCGAATATTCATTCAGCCTCCCACTCGCCTACGTGTTGATAAATTCATGAAAGTAGTCTAATGCATATTTCATGAATGGCAAACTTGAATCTCTATTTCCAATGTTGATGCAGTGGGTTCCCACTTCCGTAATGGAGCACGTCCGTATAACAAATTTAACAATCACTTTTGTAAGTAGCTGTTGTTGTTGCCGCTTTGTTTCCTTCCATTGTTCATTACTTTTTCTTTGTCCGCCCTACCGGTCACTAAACTATAGCCAATATTTTTTTAACGGATTCTTTTCACATACGTGTCAGCTGGAGTTACTATCCGTTGGATTGGAAAGATAAAAAGACAAGTTATACTTTGTGATGTCTAACTGGAAAGAGAAAATCAGTGCGGTTGAGTGGTCGAGTTCAAGTGGTCAACTTTGTGCCAGTGACGGGTTTTTGTGATTTGTAATATTTATTTGAATAAAATAAAAATATACTCTAAAATTGGTGATGGATAACTGTCAAAAATGATATCATGCACACCATATTTACAGCATTTCATTCACTCTTATTCAAACAGTATTCAAAATATACATTTAAGCAATATCGACAATTTTCCAGAAAAATTGTTAATCTCCTTGCTATAGAGAAGGAAGCTAGAGTTGAGGGGTTTCTTAAAGGCAGAATGGGGGGTGCGAGAGCCGCAGACGCTCAGGAAATGATCCACGTGTAGCTTAATACTTACAAGAGATCACTGGACCACTTCTGTTCAATCTTCGAGGCAAATTGAAGTGGTAACTGATCATGTGTCGCTGAAATAAAAAAAATAAATGACATATTGTTAATCACAGCTTATTAGTCTTCAATCTTGTAGCCCACTCAAAAGTATTTTTTTGTAATATCTTGGTAATAACTCACCACCGATATTAGCCAATTACACCTCATCACATTTTATGGAGATTATGATATCTGCTTGTTTTGCAAATCTCAAATGTGAAATTGCATGTCTCTTGCACGCGGAAAAAACAGACTGGCGCATTGATGAAAATAAAGGTTTCTGATTTCGAACAAAAAAAACTGCCTACGTACTTGAAGAGAGAAGTTAAGAGGCGGAAGCTAAGAACAACAGCCACCCCGAAGGGCCTTCATTAGCACTGGAGAGGATTAGGGCTGCTGGAGTCGCTGGATCAGATGTTTGCTGGCTTAGCTGCCGATTTAATCAACTTTAGAGGGGGTGGGGGGCTCCTTCGTCCATGTCCAATAGGCTTACTAACAGATTAGTAGCTATTTCGAAAATATTTATTACCAGAACACACAGAAACAGGAAATAAATATTCAATTATATTGAGTCCAGATGTCACAAGAGTAATTCAAAAGCCTCTCAGTCTGAGGTCATTCTGCCTATTTTCGAGGCAGGCTGTCAGTTCAGAAAATCATTGGGGACGTGTGGGGGAGGCAATGTTTAAAAATAACTTTACTATCGAGTATGCATTTCAATTGAAGGGGGAAGTGGGTAAAGCTAATATGTGACATTTTTTTTTAAAATCGTCATCTCATGGATGAAAGTGTTATGTGGTATTCTATCACTTGGTGCCATTTTCTGAAAACATATAATTTGCCCAAAACTCACGTGATAAAGGTGTTTAGTAACACCATAAGCCCTCACCTTAAACAACGTTAAAGGCGTTTTTCTCAATTTCAGGTTATCGCAATATATCACCTATATCCATTTGTCCCCTCCTCTAAGACTGTAGACAAATAGGTGATTACGAATTATATGATTTACGCAGCTCCACAGATGAAGTTGTGCTGTCTCAGTAGCAGTTGAAAACCGATTCCGAATCGTGTGTTGTAAAATAAACCGGTCATCTCTTGGCTCTGTCACTCGCGGCCGACCTGATCCGTGTCTGCGATTGCACAAACCTGTTTATCGGTAACGTGTAATTGCTCTCCGAACAGCTGAACCCTATGCTGCAAATCCGTCATCCATCAAAGCAACAACACGTGCTACTTACTCGTTCCACCATCAAAACCAATTTTTAAAATAAAATAAAAATAGAAACCTTTTGCCTAATTTTTAGAGATCTTTTTTTCTACTTTTATAATTTGCCTACTTGTTTACTTTTTCGATGCTACGTATGCTACAAAATACCGGTTTGTGCACTCACGCAAATTTGTTTATAACCTATAAGTTTTATAAGTTCGTTAAGTCAGTTTTAGAACTGTGTTAGAACAGTTATTAATAATTACAAAGAAAAACTATTTTCCTTTGGTTAATAACTATTTATGTATCCGTGGCATTTAACAAAAATTGACAATATAAAAACGGTATAATAATATATTTTATCATAACACAGGCCATCCTCCCCACAACAACTACAATGAAGTGTCTTGCTTCCTGCATTGCACATGGCGTACAGTCCTGCAGTTTTAAAGAGAATGTTGAACATATAGGGAGAGTTGTCACTCTTGCAGGCTAGCACCCGGCAGGTCCTTGGTTCCCGTCCGATCCTGCATGTATGTACATTTTCTTTTTTTTAACCCACTTAATTACGTATTTTCAAGTTAAATTTTTATTAATTAATTTTTCCTAAACTCTATTCTTTCTTGGAATGTTTCCGAACAGAATACTTCTGCTTCCATTATTGACAGTTTTGCTCTCAAAATTGTTTATTTTTTTTTCGAAAAATCTCTCTCCTTGTGCTTTGATGCTAAATTCACTCATATGATAATCCCGTTATCGTGCAAACTTTATATTAAAAATGACTTTCTTATAATAATCAATATTAAAATATTATTTATTTTCATGTATATCTTTTATGTTGCCAGGCCATAATGGCTCACACTAAAACATACAGTTCGATTGCTTAACCAGGCAAATGGAATATTCTAATGAGTTATGGTAAACGTAAAAAGCTAGATAATTAATAAAAAATACAACAGCGTTTAAATCCGAAATTTAACTCTGAGTGAATTATACTGTACCTTTTTTTTTTTTTTTTTTTTTTTTTTTGGAATGTCTTATGCCCCATTCTGGGATTAACTTATTGACCACATTGTTATAGAGATGGAATTATTAATCCAATTAGTGTACGAGATTGTTTACTCACTTTTTTACTTTAGTTTACTGCTTTACATTTATAAAACATAATAGAATAAAGGTGATACTTTTATCTGACCTTTCTTGAGTTGATTTATTTAAAACGCTGTTTGTTGCTTGCTGGAAGCCAATTAAAAGGGCCAATTCTATACAGTTAAAAAAATATTTATTATTTTTGTCTATTAATTAAGTTAATAACATAATTTGAAGAAAGGAGAAGATATACCAATGTTGTTAAGTGTAAATATTGTTTTTGAGTTATTGTTTCCAATCTAATATATTAAACGTAAGATATGATGGCAAAGGCTTTTTTTTTTGTTTTCTAAATCAGATTAATTCGTACTTGGTAAGAATAACCCAGTGGAAAGAGGATATGGTCCTAGATAATAAAAGTATATTATTATTACTTATGTTGTTTATATTTGATCTCATTTATTCACTTAGTTATATATAGATTTACTCAGCACTCGCAGAATCTTCCTGAAACAAAACAACTAAACATATCTTATAATGGACTTGTAGAACACCTGTTTTGTATGCTAAAAGGAAAGAGAAAACATGTCGTTATTTCTGAGTGGGAACAGGAAACCCACTGGGCGAGGAATAAAGAATAACTATTTTTATAATAGTCCTGATACAATATAACGTTCATTAGCTAAGTATTTATATCAATGGACAAATTAAATAGAACAATTTTCCTGATTGGCTTTAGGCGAGGGTTGATTTAAATATCCCTATAGTTCATTTTCAGACTTTCTTTTACAACTAGGTACTCGTTATGTTCTTGCCCTTAAATATGTAGTCTTATCCGTTCCATGAGTCCTCTATTCAATCTAATGGTATGTCACTCTTGCGTGGATGCTGATTTTATGAACTCGCTGGACAATCATACAATGCCTAGTTGTTGTGTTTAAGCCAAGAATCTGGAATAGTTCCCAGGCCCACAAGTTTAGTGAAAAACACAAGAAGTTATATAATTAATTGCACAAAATAATAAATGAATTGTTTAAACAATAAAAAATGGTAAGGTACAGGCAGAACACAATCTCAGAGGACCACCTATGACCTATATATTTATTTAATTTGACCTTTGTTGTTGGGACTACTAAGGTCAATTTGAATCATAAATGAAGAGTCAAAGAGTCAAAAAGTGACGAAAGCATTAGAGTTTCTGAGGTTATAACCGCGTCACCGACCTGGCCTAAATAAGGAATTGGCTTTGTTTGGCCCTTGTTCAAATTTGAATTATTTTCGTTTTATTATATCATTTATAGTCGATAATTTCCGGAAAGTAACAAAACTAACGTTTAAACCATTAAAGAACTCGAAAGAAGAGTGTTATATGTTTGTATTTAAATACGGAGTGGTGTTTGTTCTATGTAGTGGTCGTAAAATAATTTTATCGATGGTAAATTCGAATGGTATGTTCAACAACAACTCTAGGTATGATGAGTATATTTTTTGTTAATATACGATAGTGGCAAGTATGGAATGAAAATATAAAATGAAAACTTGAAAAATGTTTTTTATTTTGAATATTCATATACTGGAGAACCGGGATGAGAGCCCTCTAGGGATAATTAAATTTTAGTGAATAAATACTCCTTGGTAATATTCTTAGTTTTTATTTTGAAACTCAATAATATTTAACATTGCGACAGTATTAGTATGAAACTAGACAAATGTTAAAAATAATGATACATTAGATATACATAGCCTCTGATAGGCTAATATAAAATTTGGGTTTGTTATTGTATTGTCCAGCCGGACGGTTGTGGGGTGTGGGACACTGCAATTCCCCGCCGGGTGGGTGTCCGTTACCAGCGACACCTGCGGTCGGCGTTAGTCCGTCGAGCGGTCACTAATTCAATCGGACCTGGTCCCAATTGCACACACACGCATACATACGCAGTTCTCTTCCATATTCAACAGATGAGCACGTCCACAGCCACCTTGGTTCGTAGGCGATCAATGTCCGGGGGGGGGGGGGGAGATGACCCCTCCCTTCCCTCAGGAGAAGAAGTTATAATGGTAAAACTTGGCCGGTCGGCGGACTTGAGGGAAAAGTCACTCGGACTCGGCAACAAGCTGAGCATTAACATGCATGAGAAGTGCACAAACTGATGAGTCTCATGCATGTTTCATGGAATGGTATTAGTCTGTCGATTCCAACCACTGGTCTATGTCCCGGTTCTGTTTCGCTTATTTGCCTGTGTTTCCTATCCCTTCCTTTCATTTTACCTGAGAGGAACATTTATTTTTCTTCATAATTATCATCACAGACTGATCCATTCACAATGATCTGAATGATTTGCCTACAGCCCGTGATCTTACAATCTCAAGTCCATGAAAATTTATTTGCACATCCAAACCCTTTAGGCCACACTCGTCCCTATGACCCTATTCTTTGCCCAATACGGTGTTATATTTAAAACAAATGAATATCACATAGGATCCTGGGGCACAAGATAGGATGTCCTGAGCGTCTGTGGCTCTCTTGACCTATTTCTCACAACGTAGCAAAACGGTTAGAGAGTTTAGATATCCGTTCCTGGTGCTTAACTGGTGCAATCGTCGCGGGCATGGGGCTGTACTTTCTATGTATACCTTGTATGTGAATGTTGATATTATTAATGCTAAGCAAGCACACTTTTATTTTACAAAAAAAAAATTGTGAAACCTTCCGAGATATGCTGCACTAGTGAGGATCTTCTCAGAATATCGTTATCCTTGGCAAGTGTATTGCAAAGACAAAATAAATGTACCAGGGTGAGCTAGGAAGACAAACAACGGTGACACATGCAACCATCAACCGTAGATATATAGATAACCGTTAATTGTTTTATATTGACAATTTTTGTTGTAGTGTTGTTCCCAGAGTAAAAAAAAAGTATTATCTAAAAAAAATAGTTCTTCTAGTATTTATTTTTCTTAGTATAATATATTATATTATAATATTATAGTATAATAGAGATATATATCATAAAAAAAAAACAGTATATCTCATAACGTCTATTAAGTTATAACGGAGGACACAAACTGAATTGGAAAGTCTGAGCAGAATGAATAGTGAACCACACGGCAGACTAGACATAATAGGTTTGAGCAATCGCTCATTGTTATTATTTATTCATGGTTTAAATGATTAAACGCATGCAAAGATGCCTTGATAGTGCAGGCAAACTCATTTGGTTGAGCCCCTAACCAGATATTTGAAATTCAATAATAATAAGATGTATATAACCACGAAAAATTACTTTGATTTATTTTCTTGATATCTTCTTTATCTCTTCCTTCTTTGCTTTTAGATACTACATGTCATTTTCTAGACCGAATTACTCGGAATTGTTAGCCTACTAATTATAATCAAGCGAGATGATCTGAGAGGCAGTTTTCTCGCTATTTTTCATTGTTAAGTCAAATATTTTTGTTCTTTAAACCAATCTAAATTAAGCTTGGGCAAAATCAATACTTTAAAAATGGTTTATGTTAAATATTCCGATGATAGTAGTATATTTTTTCTCCAAAAAACTTAATTTTTCATTTTACAGAGCATTCCTACCATCCTGTTTGGTGGAGAAATATTAACTGAGTTATGAGTAAATACACGGTGGAAAATGTAAATTGTGCACATGATTTTGGCATAACTGATGGAGTGGATCCGCGTGGTGAGGGACACCTGCGGGGGGGGGGGGGGGTGATGACATTCTTGTGGCGGCCATGCGGTGTCGAAGGCAACCATTATGTCCATGACCACATCCATCTCCTGCTTGTGGGTTCTCTTGTCGCACTTATTTTTCACGGTACAATATCGCACTAATTAATTATTCAATAACTGGTTTATAGCAGTTTTAATATATATATGTGTATATACATATATATATATATAAGTTATCGTCTCCCGGCTGTAGACGATCAAATAAAAAGAGAGAATATGGATGATAATAATGCACACAGGTTCGATTGTTAACTTGCTTTATTCTGTTCTTATCCTCTATCAACCCAGGCTTTGTTTACATTAGGCCCTGTGGTGTTAGGCTTAACAATGTCTTGCCACTAGCCATAACAACCCCCAACAGTTTATGGACATTCCCCGTCAACTTATACATATAAAAAAAATTTTTTTTTTTTTACAACTGAAATAAAACATGAACACTGATAAGATAAAAAGACGCAAAAAAAAACACGTTCTTCCATTGTACACAGGTGAATTATAATACAAACAAAAATAAAAAGAGAAAAAAACAAAACAAAAACGACACTACTGTCAAAATTAACGTATAAATACAACACTCGACTCAAGTGCGTGATACGCCGACTAGGTGCTTTTAGACCCTTCACTCCCAAGCTCAGACCGGAATTAAGTTGCAACGCCATGACACTCCGATTCCACCGCTATAAACTTCAGCTGCTCCACATGCACCGTCCTTCGTTTTATCGGGGGTGTGATGCTCTCGATGGTGACCACGTTATGTTCGCGGAGGGCGATCACCCGGAAAGGCCCCTCGTATTGTGCTAATTCTTTCCCTCTGTTGGAGCTCTTTCGGCGATATACGACTGCGCCGAGTTTGAGTTTCCCCGTGATATCGCGGAACTGGAGGTTGTCTCGCGACACCCGCCAGCGTTTCTTCTCTTCAAGCTTACTCCGAACGGTCGCTCACTGCTTCCCCAGTGCGATACGATTATTGACGATGCACGCTGCCATGTCCTCATCTATGTCTGTGTTCCTGTTATCTATCCGATATCCTCTGAGTCCGAACAGCGTCTCGACTGGGGAAAACCCTGTGGCGGAATGTACCGAGTGGTTGTAAGCGATGACGGCTTTCTCCGTCGCCACTCCTGGTTCTAACCCTTTCCCCCCGTGGTAGGAACGCAGGTGGCCACTGAGCATACTATGTAGCCTTTCTATGTCCCCCCGACTCTTCGAGGGTCCGGGGGTGTTGAGATGCCACGGATCTCTAAGGCCGCCGCCTCGGCCCACCCTCCGTCGAAAGCGACTTTCCGGAACGCCATAGAATTGGCACCAATCGCGTAATGTAATGCCTGCACAACGGTTTTCGCCGATCGGTCTGCTATGGTTTGGGCCATTGCCATTTTGCTAAATCTGTCTATGACGGTTAGCCACTTGTGTCCTCTCCAGGTGAATGTATCTACTTGTTGATCTTCCAAAGGTCTGTCTACTGTCGGAGTCACGTCTTGCATTGCTCTAGGCGGGTGTCGCTCATACCTTCTGGCGAAGCATGTGTCACAGGTGCCAATAACGCTCACGATTGTATTCTTCATGCCCCACTAAAAATATCTGCGCTTGAGGGCCTGCAGGGTTGCTTCGATCCCACGGTGGTTCATTTTGCCCTGGTGAAAGGCAAGGGTAACCTCTCGTTGACGCTCTTCTTGACTGATCGTTTCCACTTGCAGGGTACACCGAATGAATGTGCGGTCTACCCCAATCCCTCCGTCCACCATATTGCCCACGTAAAGGTGGTCTGTCTTTCCTGGTGTGGACGCATCTTTCAGGGCTCGACAGATCATGTCGTTGGAAATTCCTGGTGAGGACCATATCTTCACAATGTTACAACGGCCGTACTTGCCATACTCGGTTAAGCAGCCCTGACGTCTTTGTTATCCAAATGATTTGACGCTTCTTATCATTAATTATGTCCTCAATGTCTTCGATATCCGACGGTCGGTCTTCCGCTGAGCTTCCCTCTCCCATGACGTCTTCTGTGTCGGTCTCCTCGGGCCGGTCTCGCGCACTTTCTCTACCAGGTGACTATTCCTGGAAGAATTGCCGGATATCTTGCGATGGTCCCGCCGGCTCCTGTTCAATGGCGTTGACGGTGATTGCACGCGATAGCCAATCCGCTACTACATTCTCTCGCCCTTGCTTGTATACGATATCCATCGTATACTGGCTAAGGAATTCCTTCAATCGGGTTATGCGCGCCGACGACTAGTTCAGCTTCCCCACCATTGCTGGGGTCGAAGGTCCGTTTGGACCCTAAATCGCCTTCCGAAGACGTAGGGACGGAAGTGCTCTTATTGCCCATACGATTCCCAGCAATTCCGTTCAAGCGCGCTATACCTGCTCTCGGTGTCCGTACGGCGCCTGCTAGAATATGCGATCGGTCTCTCTCCTCCATCTCGATCTTGTGAGAGTACCACCCCCGACGCGTATTTACTTGCGTCCGTGGTAATGATGAACGGGAGTGCTAAATCCGGGAAGGTGAGGATAAGCTCCCCTTGTAACCGTTCCATGCACCGCCGAATGTTGTTCTCCATATCTGGGGTGATATTGACCATCTGTCCCTTCCTGAGTAGATTATTGATCGGGACGAGGCATTCTGCCATGAACCTTCGGTAATAGTTTCACGATCCGAGAATCGCCTCGACTTTGTGCCGATCGGGTTGAACAACTTGGGTTTTTTTGTGGGTTTTTATAGTGCTGGGATACTCTTAACATTATAGGTCGCGCACTACTTTATTGCGGTTGAAGGTTTGAGGTTGAAAGATTTGGTGGGAAATCTTAAATAAAATTAATACGGGACTGGTATTTGAAATTTTAATATTAACTTATTAGAGACTCTTTGCTATCAAAAAATTCTTAAGAGAGACTTAAGACCTAAGAAATACAGTTAAATAATACGAAAGTCAGTGTATAGAAAATAGGACACCAAAAACAAGAGAAGTGTGCTCCAGTGGTTAGCAACTAGGCCAAGAATCCACTAATGTATTTTTCAACAGTGGCAGAACGACTGCAGTGCCTCCTGTATTATTTAGGGGCCACTCTCGGCTTTATCCGACCTAGGTATGATATTACTTATACCTTAACTTATCTGCCCTCCCTCATTCACACAGACATTCCTTCGATAATTCGGACGCTCTGTTCCTAACCACCAACTCTGAATGGAAGTTTTAGGAGATTGTCTAAGAAAATACTTCTGCATAATTTATTTAAGTAACATTATTATAGTTTAATTGGTCATCACATTAGTTAAATAAAAATACTTTGCATAAAAAACTATTTCTCTTAATTTTATTATTACTAATTATTTACAATCAACAGATATGTAAACATTTCACCATGAATCAATAGAAATATTCTTGTTGCCCAGATGGTTTAGGTCCAGGTTCTCCAGTTGGTCGTGGTCCTGGTCCTGGTTGAGGTCCTGGCTGGGGTCCCGGTTGTGGTCCTGGCTGGGGTCCAGGTTGTGGTCCAGGCTGGGGTCCTGGTTTTGGTCCTGGTTGTGGTCCTGGCTGGGGTCCTGGTCCTGGGCGTGGTCCTGGTCCTGGCTGGGGTCCTGGTCCTGGGCGTGGTCCTGGTCCTGGCTGGGGTCCTGGTCCTGGGCGTGGTCCTGGTCCTGGCTGGGGTCCTGGTCCTGGGCGTGGTCCTGGTCCTGGCTGGGGTCCTGGTCCTGGCCGTGGTCCTGGTCCTGGCTGGGGTCCTGGTCCTGGCTGGGGTCCTGGTCCTGGGCGTGGTCCTGGCTGGGGTCCTGGTCCTGGGCGTGGTCCTGGTCCTGGCTGGGGTCCTGGTCCTGGTTGTGGTCCTGGTCCTGGGCGTGGTCCTGGTCCTGGCTGGGGTCCTGGTCCTGGGCGTGGTCCTGGTCCTGGCTGGGGTCCTGGTCCTGGGCGTGGTCCTGGTCCTGGCTGGGGTCCTGGTCCTGGTTGTGGTCCTGGGCCTGGTTGGGGTCCTGGTTGTGGTCCTGGCTGGGGCCCTGGCTGGGGTCCTGGTCCTTGTTGTGATCCAGGTTCTCCAGTTGGTTTTGGTTTGGGTCCTGGTCCTGGTCGTGGTCCTGGCTGCGGTCCTGGTCCTGGGCGAGGTCCTGGTCCTGGCTGGGGTCCTGGTCCTGGGCGTGGTCCTGGTCCTGGCTGGGGTCCTGGTCCTGGTTGTGGTCCTGGGCCTGGGCGTGGTCCTGGTCCTGGCTGGGGTCCTGGTCCTTGTTGTGATCCAGGTTCTCCAGTTGGTTTTGGTTTGGGTCCTGGTCCTGGTCGTGGTCCTGGCTGCGGTCCTGGTCCTGGGCGAGGTCCTGGCTGGGGTCCTGGTCCTGGGCGTGGTCCTGGTCCTGGCTGGGGTCCTGGTCCTGGCTGGGGTCCTGGTCCTGGCTGGGGTCCTGGTCCTGGCTGGGGTCCTGGTCCTGGCTGGGGTCCTGGTCCTGGCTGGGGTCCTGGTCCTGGCTGGGGTCCTGGTCCTGGCTGGGGTCCTGGTCCTGGCTGGGGTCCTGGTCCTGGTTGGGGTCCTGGCTGTTCAGTTGGTCTTTGTTGGTGCATGTGATATCCTTCTTCGTCTACATAAAGCTCATGCTGTCCATCCTCTTGCTGCTCGTACATGTCCTGACCATAATGCTTAAATGGGTTGGCACCCACGATGGCTGGCCAAACTATGGCCAGCACTGCCAGTAGTACTGTAATTTAAATGATAATGTATTAGTACGTTTTCATATGTACGAAATGCACTCATTATAGTTAAAGAAGGCAAATATGATAGGTTTGTCAGTTCCATTATCATCGCGTTGTGGTAGAAGAAGCAATTGAAATATTGAATGTCCAAATGCTGTTCGTAATAGTGTAAAGCCGTTTATAGACAAATTGTTATATTGTTAGGACCATTCATTGAAAGAAAGGGTTTGTTTGATCGAAATATGGCTTCGAGTGTGAGTACTGGAGTTTGAATTAACGATTTTTAACAAAATATTTGCTCTTTGTAGTTTGTTTTAGTCTATTGACATATATGCGCATATTGTATGAGATAGATACTATTACTTGTATTTTAATTGTGATGTGTAATATTCTTGTTTTAACTAGATGTCTGTCCGTTTATTCAATAGTAGTGGGTGTCAAACGATGGTCCTATTGGATGAAAGACATGTACGACCTAGCCATCTCTATACAATATTATCCAGTGTCTTTGATTATGTGTTTGCTATTAAAAATATTATTCTAAAATTTGCAGTAGAGGCATCGATTTAATGATCTTGACGTACACTATAACAGCGTGTAAGGTTTGTTTTGTTTTATCACAAAAACCAGTGAATCTGTCATCAATAATGTATTTTCACTGTAATTATACACGATTAGTATATATCCCATTGGATGACACCCTGTTCTATTTTCGGTAGTGCAAGTAAATGAAAATGAGCTCTAGAGGTTCAAACCCAGAATTTTCATACCGAAAGGAATTACAACACCTTATAAGAGTCCGGCGCTGATGACCATATTACCACAATCCAGTTCTTATCACTACAATGGACCCTATTCCTCATTTAGATATTCTTCTAATTCTCATTGTGTCTGTTGAACAATAATTTCTTTAGAACGTTATAATAAGCCGTAATTTAAAAAGATAATTTTTTATTATGTTATGAATCCCACAAAAAGTTAATAACAAGATTAGGACTTGAAGACCGGTGACCTTCCTGGTTAGTTGATAATTGTCATTATAAAAAACAAATGATGTAAATATTCTATGATTCCATGAAATATTTTATAGTCATACTTACATATAAGATATAATCGCATGTTGGTATGCTCTTGGCTGTTTCCCCGTGGTTTATATAGCTACCAATTGTTTATCTGAAGTGTTTTTTTCGTTAAGATAGGCTTTTTTTTTAATATATGTTTATGTATCCAAACATTTTCAAGTATCATGCGTATCCTCTTCATATTTAATTAGCCGCCACCGATAATTATTTACCAATTTATACTCACTTTGAAATCGTCATTGGCTTTGCTTGTTTAAAATTACTTGTTGTCCCGAATCCAATGCAAACGCCAGTCATGATAACCGCCATTCGGTATGTAACCATGAGAGCTCAGGAAAGGGTTGCTGAAGAAATTATTTGATTCCACCAAACAAATCAAAAGCTCCTGTTCGATCCCTGACTTTGTCTCTGCTTATTTGGCTATTGATTTTATTAAATGTTCTCCTTTGAAAAATCAGCATGAAAGTCCCTACAGGTTTGGGTGGAACCAGGATGCTTCACGATAGCCTTAGGAGGACTTGTGTAACCCAGCGATGGCCCAGACACCAGTCAGTCCTATTTCTTGAGAAGGAGGTATGTTTTTTATTTATTTAAACTTGAACATCTCAGTTACGCGTCACTGTAGAAATTCGGTTTACATATTACTGTAAAAGGAATATAATTTGCTCTAGAAAATGGGATTAGAATCGAATGTGGTCCATAAAAAACTTTTGAGTTCCTTTCCGGCTACGATCGTGCACATGAACACCTTTTGCCTCACTCAATTGTGTAGTCTATTAACGTTCTTTCTGTTGCGCGTGAGCTAATGTAATTTTTCAATTATGGACGAAAATATTTTTTTATGTAAATCCCGAATGTGGTCAAATTTCTCGTTTACGTGACTTTTAATTGTCTAAATAAAAATCATCACTACCAATTCTCCATATCATTACTCTTGAAATTTGTTTGCGATTTTTGAATACGTTTTATTTATCATAATTAAAAAACAAAACAAATTTTAAATTTGGATTGGCATATAAGTAAAATATAAAAATGTCAGCTACCAAGATAAAAAATAAAAGGCTTATTTGTGCTACGTCTGTCTGTAAGTTCTACCGTACTACTGTAAGGATTTCATATCATAAAATTTCTTCAACCTTTGAAATATGTTGAATAGCGTTTTGTATAAATTCAATGACAGAAAATATGTAACAAAAACAATGGATAAATGGGATGGGAACAAAGTCTATTTGTATACCTGTGATAATTATGGCATGTATGATTTAGCTCCGTGATTAAGGAGCAAAGATGGAAATGCAAAATTAATTGATCTGAGATATTATAAAAAATGAAGTTGGATTTTTTTATTTATATTGTTGGGGTTTATGTGTAAAAAGCACGTATCATGTTGTGGTTATATTTTTTTAATGAACTGAACTTAAGTATATTACATTTTTATTTTATTGTGATATCGGCCCCCTGTTATACTTATTAATAATAATATCGGTTAATAATCATAAAATCAAGGGCTTTAGCACGGAGTGTCGACGACCTTCTTGGGAATTACATAAGACGATGGAGGCTAAGACAGTTTTGTGAGATATTGTGGATTTTTCAGGTTTCAGAGGTTTCAGGTGCCGATCTTGCCAGTCATTTTTTTCTTTGGCTGTTAGTATTAATTGGATGTATTAGTACATCCCACAACAATTTTGACATTTTCATGCACATAGTCAAATAACTAACACACTAAGTAGGACCTAAATCGACACTCCAAAAATCCCAGGGCATTGACCAACCCACCCTGCTTAGTCAAGTATTTCTAACAAGGCACAATGCAACAAACTGGACAAAAACCTGAATTTTGAATTTTTAATACTTTTAATAATAAATCGGTACTTTTACACGGATGTTAACATTTCAGTTATTTAAAATTTTTGTTTGTTTGCAAAAAAGACAATTTTTTGGTTTCAATGATGAAGTTAATACATTATGATAAAATGTTCAAAAATTTTGAAAGTATTTATGAAACTTTTTCACCGACGCCCAAACCTGTCTTGTAATTTTTATATTTCGGTCATATATTTATATAAATAAGTCAATTTAATTTATGACTCAAGTGATAAACAAAACAAAATAGGCTGTTAAACGAGATAAAGTAGCTAAAATAAGTTGAAGAAAAAGGCTTGATTTTATGATATTATACATTGCAACTGTTGTAAATAATTAACATCTCCAATTGATAATGTATGTAGCAACTACGCGTGCATGTATAAGTCGTCCATGGCAAGGGGTGGTCATGAATCATGGATTTAGACGGTCAAGTGTACAGCTGTGTTCCACACCGGCTGCGCGTCCTACTTACCATGCAAAGTCCTAACGTCCCACCGCCAATATCTTGGTCACATCCAATAATATTATACCAAACAGCTAAAATTTGTTTTCAGCATTCATGAACTAATTTGTATGTTATAAAGTACTTTGAAAATGAAGGGAAAATATTCGCATACTTGAAATCGCTTTATCAACCCCCAACCACCCTCAAAAAAATTTTTTAAATATACTACTATGCTATAAACAATCAATAAAAGCTAGTGAAATAAAAGCTAAAATAAAAGCTTTGTTAGGTTGGAATCTTTTCTTTCATAGCACCTTTAAACAGATAATTATATACAATTATAGATCCTCAGGCAAATCTATTTACAAATTATTTTTGTATTTCCTGTAGCATCGCTACATTATATAAAGGTTTTGTTATTTTATTTTATTTTTATAAAATAATAAATTTTAACTCTCAAACTTATAAAAATAGGAATGTGGGAAAAATAAGGAAAATTATTTTTGGCTGGAAAGTGCCTTTCACTAAGGGGAGACCCCTATTTGAAGGATGTATGAGAAGGATATGGGGTGTGGAATGCCTAGAAAGGCGGATGGAGTCAGGAAGGTAGTGAGAGTCTACCAAGGATTGAGCCTAGGGGTGCCTAGGCGATGGTTTGTTGTAGGCCAGGCGAAGCCTGGCCGGCCGCCCCGCCAGGGGCCTGAATGAGTCGGCCTGATCGGCCGGAAGATCAACCCTGCTTACACAGGTAGATGGGGTAATGTGGCGTCGGTTGAGTCGGCCGGGAGATCGGCCTCGATCTCTCGGCTGGGTGTAGGTCCGTCAGTCCTCTGGTTCTATGATGTCTTTCATTCGCCAAGCTTCGGCGGTCCAGCAGTGCTTCCATCTGACGGGCATTGGTGGTGGCTGAAGGTCGGAGAATAGTGGGTTATGGCTATGTCTAAGGGAGTCAAAAAAATTGATGTGCCTTCTCTTGATAAAATCTTGGATAGTGAGCACTTCGAATTTTTTGTGGATTTCGTCGGCCTTCATTCGGTCGAAAGGGGTGTGTTTGAGGGAGGTGCGGAGAACTCTATTCTGAAATTGCTGGAGCTTTAGGAGAGTGTTGGGAGTCAAATACTTGTAGAGAGGGATTCCATACATCAATGCAGGTCTTAGGACGTACTTTGTGGGACATGGAATCACAACCCTACCGTCAATTGAATACAGGACTGGCAGGTTGGTCGTCACTATGTTGAGCGTCTCACAATTGTTTATCCTGTGCAGCTGTTTTGTGAGTAAGAGATCTAGGGTGGAAGTAATTGTACTGTCACTTCTATGGCGAAAGGTGTAGTTCTGTGGGTGAACGACAGTAAAGGGAGCCTTTACCAATTTTCTCCCCGCTGGGTTTTTGGCGGCATTATTCCACAGGGGATGCCACGCATTTAAGTCTCCGACAATTCATTGGTTGTTTTTCTTAGCGCACTCTCTAAGAAAGGCTGGGAACTCTTAGAGAGACCCCTTGGTCTCTTATACATGGCGGTGAGATAAATGGGTGTACCCAGGTTTTTTTTCACGGTTTAGTAATGGAGCCTGACATCAAGTGTAGTCAGTGGCGCAGCCGTTTTCATCCATGTGATGCCATGTCGTATAGCCACCAGAACACCACTGTAGCCATTGGTCCGTTATATGACAACAGTGTAGCCCTGTAGCCTGGCTCAGGTTGGTCAGTAGAAGTTGGTTCTGGTTGGCCAGTAGGAAAAGTATGCTGGTAGAGAAGACGGGCTTAGCTCTGGTTCAGAAGATAGAGTTTGGCTCAGGTTGGCCAGTAGGAGTTGGCTCAGGTTGGTAGGTAGGAGTTGGTTCTGGTTGGCCAGTAGGAGTTGGCTCAGGTTGGCCAGTAGGAGTTGGTTCAGGTTGGTAAGTAGGAGTTGGCTCTGGTTGGCCAGTAGGAGTTGGTTTAGGTTGGTCAGTAGAAGTTGGTTCTGGTTGGCCAGTAGGAAAAGTATGCTGGTAGAGAAGACGGGCTTAGCTCTGGTTCAGAAGATGGAGTTTGGTTCGGGTTGTGAGGATGGTGAGGTCTCTGTTTGGTAAGTAGGAATTGGCTCAGGTTGGCCAGTAGGAGTTGGCTCTGGTTGGCCAGTAGGAGTTGGTTCTGGTTGGCCAGTAGGAGTTGGCTCAGGTTGGTAGGTAGGAGTTGGTTCTGGTTGGCCAGTAGGAGTTGGCTCAGGTTGGCCAGTAGGAGTTGGTTCAGGTTGGTAAGTAGGAGTTGGCTCTGGTTGGCCAGTAGGAGTTGGTTTAGGTTGGTCAGTAGAAGTTGGTTCTAGTTGGCCAGTAGGAAAAGTATGCTGGTAGAGAAGACGGGCTTAGCTCTGGTTCAGAAGATGGAGTTTGGTTCGGGTTGTGAGGATGGTGAGGTCTCTGTTTGGTAAGTAGGAATTGGCTCAGGTTGGCCAGTAGGAGTTGGCTCTGGTTGGCCAGTAGGAGTTGGTTCTGGTTGGCCAGTAGGAGTTGGCTCAGGTTGGTAAGTAGGAGTTGGCTCAGGTTGGTCAGTAGGAGTTGGCTCAGGGTGCCAAGTCGGCCTTGGGTGTGGATGTGGATGAGGTCTTGGGTGTGGATGAGGTTCAGGGTGAGGTCTTGGGTGTGGATGTGGTTCTCCAGTTGGTTCTGGCCCAGGGTGAGGTCTTGGATGAGGATGTGGATGAAGTCTTGGGTGTGGTTGTCGTTCTCCAGTTGGTTCTGGCCCAGGGTGAGGTCTTGGATGAGGATGTGGATGAGGTTCAGGGCGTGGTTGTGGTTCTCCAGTTGGTTCTGGCCCTGGGTGAGGGTGTGGATGATGACCATGATGATGACTATGATGATGATCTGGTTCCGGCCTTGGGTATCTGCTGTCTTCATCTACATAAGGTTCATTTTGCTCATCCGCATCTTCCTCGAATTCCTGCATTCGAACATCCTTAAGAGGGCTGGCGGCTTCAATGACCACCACCCCAAGAAGTACTGAAACAGGAACACATGCGTTATTTAGGAAAATACTTTATAAATGTACTACTTTTTATTTATAATAATGATTTTATTCGTTTCAACCATTGCCATTTCAACTTTGATACGACTTTACCTCAAACAAATCAATAGTTTGTTCGCATGTTTACAGAGGAATGTTAGAAAAAAAATCATTTATCTCTCCGACAATGGTATTTATTCGAACATAATAATCTGTGTTTAACAGCCGTGGCATAATATTGTACAAAGCGAAATCAGTGTTTCATAAACAATTTGATTATACTGCTGCCCTTGTCAAATCTTGGGATAGTTTTCATGGGAATGAATTAACGACATAATTACCTTTATGGGTGCGTGGAGCCAACGTTTCATAGGCGGTGATTATAAAGTTGATGCAGTTATTATTGATTTATGTTTAAATGATTTCTTTTTAGTGGTTTCCAGGTTGAATTTTGATAAATAGAAATAAAGTTTTGTCCACTCGGTCAGTTTATCGGTTAAGATCTTTAAATATATTTCGTAGTTCATGAAATTACATAGTTACCTATCCAAACACCCTAATCCCCTAGTCATTACACTGCGCCACTCAAAGCCTCCTCTGAGACTAAAGTGGCAGTGGCCTCATGAACTGCTATAAATACGTGACCAAGGGAGTCCTGAAAATGGCCAGTTTCTCCAATCGGAGGGTTTGTGGCTCCGCCGATAAGCGGCGCCAGATAGTCTGGAAGACTAAAACCTCGAGGCTGATGAAGATAGCGTACGGTAGCAATCGACGATCCACCACCACGGCCATATGGTCGTCGCCAGGGGTGAAGAATGACCAAATTTGTTATGCCCTCAAGGATGATTCCAACCCAGGGAAGACTCACTATTTGTACGTGGGAAACACAACCATTTGGGATAAGATTAGGTGGCTGTGGTGGACAGAATAGATTGGGGTGGATCGAATATTTGTGCGGTGTACCATGATGGTAGAAACCATCACAGACGAGACAACTCAGAAGGAGATAACGCTGGCGTACCATCAGGGCAAAACTAATCACGGGGGGGGGGACGCGAAACGGCTCAGGCGTTGAAGTGCAAGTATTTCTGGTGGGGGATGTGGAAGACTATTCAGGAGACGCTAGGGGCATGCGAGGTCTGCCACTGTACGAAATATGATAGGCACCCACGAATAGGGCTAGAAGTTGAGACCCCCACGGCGCAAACACCACTAACTGACCTTCAAGCGGACACCTTTACCTGGAAGGGACACAAGTGGGTCACAGTGGTTGACCTATTTAGCGAAATGGCCATGGCATACCCAGCTCGGGAAAAGTCTTCCGAGGCTGTATTAGGAGCACTGAGAAGGTGGTTCTAATTTTAGTGAGTCCCCGATCGGATAGCGTTGGGCGGCGGGAGGGAGTTTTATAACGCCGACGTGAGAGAGGAGGTGAAAGCTCGGGACGTAATATGGGATGTCAATACCCCAGGGCATCCAAAGAGCAGAGGGGTAATTGAGCGTCTCCACAGCACCTTGGGAAAATGGAGCCTGCAGAGGCAATGCATAAGGCGGTGATAGCGTATAATCACTCCGTTAACACGATCACAGGGTTCTCACCCTTTAAAATCGTCTTCAGTCTTTGCGGCCGTCGCCGAGACACTAGTAGCACGGTGTGGGAGATGAGACGTCAGCACATCTCGCCAACAACCGCGTGTAGTTGGGGAAACTGTGGGGAAAAGTCTACGCAAAAATTACAGCCGAAAAGACTAGGAGGGTGGCCAGGGAGAATGCAGGCGTCAAACCGATAGAAGGACGCGTCACGATAAGCACCACCGTGTATCGAAGGATAGGCTCTAATCGGACTAAATAATTGTCCCGTTATGAGGGACCCTTCAGGGTTATCGCGATTCGTGAACACAATTTAGTGACCATATAAAGTGTCCGTGAATCCGGGAAGCGCAGGACTGTACTTAAAGCTATAAAGCTTCCGGTGGGGAAGCCTTCCGAAGTAAAACAGTTTGGCTCTAGTATCCTCGCCCCTCGACACATCTCATTGGAGTAATAATTTGTTTTTTTTGTATATAGTTTTACCAGGATATTTTTATTTTATTGTTATTCTTTGTATTATTTTATTGTATTATTTTCAGTTTTGTACGAAATTCGATAAGGCTTCTGGTTTATTTCTTATGACTGTAAGAGATTGTTGTACTGTTCTGGATGAACACGGAATTATTATTTTCTGACCTATTGGTAATTTGTATATGCTTTAAGTGTGCAAAAGTGGTAAATTGGAGTTCCCGACGGATGGTCAGGAACTGGCAGGGGGGAATTAAAGCCAGAGGCCTGAGTATGTCGAATACTAATACGATCATGGAATTTAAACAGCCCATCATCCTAAGTATCTTCGATTATCTTCCACAATAAAGCAGTCTTTTATTGGAGTCAGAGTGTGTCGGTGCAATTCCCTCTTTCGTTATTATCTTTTTTTTCTATCTTAACCGCTGGCGATTAGCTTATATATATATATATATATTATGGCCTTAGCAAACCCACTGTAAAATATTATAAATTTTAATATTTTCTACTAAGTATGTTGGGAGTATTGAGTAGAGAGCAAATCCAGTGATTCCAGTATTGTATGTTACTCTATTCTATGTTATAATAAACTGGAGCTATGATTTAATAATCATATGACCTGAATGTGGTCTTCTCTAGTATACCTGTATTTTCATATGGCATATCATATATGACTTGGAAAAGCATCTATTGATATCAGAGCTTCTGATATTAGCGCCATCAGGTATGCTATCCTTTCTATTTTCTTCTATTGTAGCTTTTGCTTTTTTTTGCGGGTTTTTATAGTGCTGGGATACTCTCAACATTATGGGTTGCGCACTACTTTATTGCGGTTGAAGGTTTAAGGTTGAAAGATTAGGTGGGCAATCTTAAATAAAATTGATACGGGACTGGTATTTGAAATTTTAATATAAACTTATTAGAGATTCTTTGCTATTGAAAAATTCTTAAGAGATACTTTGTCAGTAACTTAATTTTTTTTGAATGATTGTAAAAAAAACTCAGTATTTTCGTGTAATAAAAAAATCGTTCAATCACCTTGATTATTAAAACCGTCCAAAAAAAAAAAAAAAAAGTTTAAAAGCAACTGAACTAATAAAAAAAACCCATCAAAACGAGGATATAACTTACTAAACGAGTTAAAATTTTTATATTAAATATTACATAGTACATATTTGACATAAAAAAACGTTTCATTTTTACATCACATTTTTTTTAATGAGATATCCTAGTTAGAATATAATACACCTACAACGATGTAGAGGAATACAAAATAATAAATGGACAAATAATAATAAGTATAATATAAGACCTTTTCTCAAAATGGAATGAGTAACAGAATGAATAAAAAATTCAAATGAATTTAGGAATAAAAATGAAAAAAATTGCTTATCAACTGTGCCTCATCACAAGTTTTGTTTTATTGAAAAATCAGAATGAAATACAGTTAAATAATACCAAAGTCAGTGTATAGAAAATAGGACACCAAAAACAAGAGAAGTGTGCTCCAGTGGTTGCTAAGTGTGCTGTATCCTCCTTAGGCAACTGGGCCAAGAAGCCACTAATGTATTTTTCAACAGTGGCAGAACGACTGCAGTATCTCCTGTATTATTTAGAGGCCACTCTCGGCTTTATCCGACCTCGGTATGATATTATTTATACCTTAACTTATCTGCCCCCCCCCTCATTCACACAGACATTTCTTCGATAAGTCGGACGGTCTGTTCTTAACCACCAACTCTGAATGAAAGTTTTCGGAGATCGTATAAGAGAATACTTTTGCACAAATTTATTTAAGTAAAATTAATATAGTTTAATTGGTCATCACATTAGTTAAATAAAAATACTTTGCATAAAAATGAAGTGTTTGTCTTAATTTTATTATTACTAATTAATTACAATCAACAGATATGTAAACATTACACCATGAATCAATAGAAATATTCCTGTTTCCCAGATGGTCTAGGTCCAGGTTCTCCAGTTGGTCGTGGTCCTGGTCCTGGGCGAGGTCCTGGTCCTGGTTGGGGTCCTGGTTGTGGTCCTGGCTGGGGTCCTGGTTGAGGTCCTGGCTGGGGTCCTGGCTGGGGTCCTGGCTGGGGTCCTGGTCCTGGTTGTGGTCCTGGTTTTCCAGTTGGTTTTGGGTGGGGTCCTGGTCCTGGCTGGGGTCCCGGTCCTTGTTGTTCAGTTGGTCTTGGGTGTGGATGATGATCTGGTTCTCCACTTGGTCTTGGGTGTGGATGGTGACCATGGTGATGATCTGGTTCTCCACTTGGTCTTGGGTGTGGATGATGACCATGGTGATGATCTGGTTCTCCACTTGGTCTTGGGTCTGGATGATGATCATGGTGATGATCTGGTTCTCCACTTGGTCTTGGGTGTGGATGGTGACCATGGTGATGATCTGGTTCTCCACTTGGTCTTGGGTGTGGATGATGACCATGGTGATGATCTGGTTCTCCACTTGGTCTTGGGTGTGGATGATGATCATGCTGATGATCTGGTTCTCCACTTGGTCTTGGGTGTGGATGATGACCATGGTGATGATCTGGTTCTCCACTTGGTCTTGGGTCTGGATGATGACCATGGTGATGATCTGGTTCTCCACTTGGTCTTGGGTGGGGTCTTTTTTGAGGCCTGTGATTTCCTTCTTCATCTACATAGAGCTCATGCTGTCCATCCTCTTGCTGCTCGTACATGTCCTGACCATAATGCTTAAATGGGTTGGCACCCACGATGGCTGGCCAAACTATGGCCAGCACTCCCAGTAGTACTGTAATTTAAAATATAATGTATTAGTACGTTTTCATATGTTTGAAATGCACTCATTATAGTTAAAGGAGGCAAATATCATAGGTTTATAAGTTTCATTATTCATCGCGTTGTGGTAGAAGAAGCAATTGAAATATTGAAAGTCCAAATGCTGTTCGTAATAGTGTAAAGCCGTTTATAGACAAATTGTTATATTGTTAGGACCATTCAATGAAATATGGCTTCGAGTGTGAGTACTGGAGTTTGAATTAACGATTTTTAACAAAATATTTGCTCTTTTTGTTATTGGATGAAAGACATAAACGACCTAGCCATCTCTACACAATATTATCCAGTGTCTTTGATTATGTGTTTGCTATTAAAAATATTATTCTAAAATTTGCAGTAGAGGCATCGATTTAATGATCTTAACGTACACAATAACAGCGTGTAAGGTTTGTTTTGTCTTATCACAAAAACCAGTGAATCTGTC
Source organism: Acanthosoma haemorrhoidale (assembly GCA_930367205.1). Taxonomy (NCBI): domain Eukaryota; kingdom Metazoa; phylum Arthropoda; class Insecta; order Hemiptera; family Acanthosomatidae; genus Acanthosoma; species Acanthosoma haemorrhoidale. Next base: position 39,897,663 of record OV884014.1, read on the forward strand.
ATCAACAATATGTTATCACTGTAATTATACACGATTAGTATATATCCCATTGGATGACACCCTGTTCTATTTACGGTAGTGCAAGTAAATGAAAATGAGCTCTAGAGGTTCGAACCCAGAATTTTCATACCGAAAGGAATTACTCTGACACAACACCTTATAAGAGTCCGGCGCTGATGACCATATTACCACAATCCAGTTCTTATCACTACAATGGACCCTATTCCTCATTTAGATATTCTTCTAATTCTCATTATGTCTGTTGAACAATAATTTCTTTAGAACGTTATAATAAGCCGTAATTTATCCGTTATGAATCCCACAAAAAGTTACTGACAAGTTCTACAAAAAGTTCTATGAAATATTTTATAGTCATACTTACATATAAGATATAAGCGCATGTTGGTATACTATTGGTTGTTTCCCCGTGGTTTATATAGCTACCAATTGTTTATCTGAAGTGTTTTATTTTCGTTAAGATATGCTTTTTTTTCATATATCCTAGCATTTGCAAGTATCATGCATATGCACTTCATATTTAATTAGCGACCGCCGACAATTATTTACCAATTTAGACTCACTTTGAAATCGTCATTGGCTTTGCTCAAACGCCAGTCATATGATAACCACCCTTCGTTATGTAATCAAGAGAGCTCAGGAAAGGGTTGCTGAAGAAATTATTTGATTCCACCAAACAAATCAAAAGCTCCTGTTCGATCCCTGACTTTGTCTCTGCTTATTTGGCTATTGATTTTATTAAATGTTCTCCTTTGAAAAATCAGCATGAAAGTCCCTACAGGTTTTGGTGAAACTAGGATGCTTCAAGATAGCCTTAGGAGGACTTGTGTAACCCAGCGATGGCCCAGACACCAGTCAGTCCTATTTCTTGAGAAGGAGGTATGTTTTTCCTTTATTTAAACGTCCACATCTCAGTTCCGCGTCACTGTAGAAATTCGGTTTACATATTACTGTAAAAGGAATAGAATTTGCTCTAGAAAATGGCATTAGAATCGAATGTGGTGCATAAAAAACTTTTGAGTTCCTTTCCGGCTACGATCGTGCACACGAACATCTTTTTACTCACTCAATTTTGTAGTCTATTAACGTTCTTTCTGTTGCGCGTGAGCTAATGTAATTTTTCAATCATGGACGAAAATATTTTTTTATGTAAATCCCGAATGTGGTCAAATTTCTCGTTTACGGGAATTGTCTAAATAACAATTATCACTACGAATTCTCCATATCATTACTCTTAAAATTTGTTTGCGATTTTTGAATACGTTTTATTTATCATAATTTAAAAAAAAACAAATTTTAAATTTGGATTGGCATATCAGTAAAATATAAAAATGTCAGCTACCAAGATAAAAAATAAAAGGCTTATTTGTGCTACGTCTGTCTGTAAGTTCTACCGTACTACTGTAAGGATTTCATATCATAAAATTTCTTCAACCTTTGAAATATGTTGAATAGCGTTTTGTATAAATTCAATGACAGAAAATATGTAACAAAAACAATGGATAAATGGAATGGGAACAAAGTTATAGCTGTTTATCTATCTGTATATCTATGATCAAGATTTAGCTCCGTGATTAAGGAGCAAAGACGGAAATGCGAAATTAATTGATCTGAGATATTATAAAAAATAAATCTGGATTTGCTTGTTTATATTGTTGGGTTTTAATGTGTAAAAAGCACGTATCATGTTGTGGTTATATTTTTTTAATGAACTGAACTTAAGTATATTATATTTTTATTTGATTGTGATATCGGCCCCCTGTTATACTTATTAATAATAATATCGGTTAAAAATCATAAGATCAAGAGCTTCAGCACGGACGAGTTTCGTCGACCTTCTTGGGAATTATTTAAGACGATGGAGGCTAAGACAGTTTGATGAGATATCGTGGAGATTGTGGTTTTAATTACCGATCTAGCCAATCATTTTTTCTTTGGCTGTTAGTATTAATTGTGTGTATTAGTTCATCCCACAACAGTTTTATAATAAAATAACACACTTTAAGTAGGATCGGCACTCCAAAAATCCCATGGCATTGACCAACCCAATCAGTGCTTAGTAAGTATTTCTAACTAGGCACAGTGCAACAAACTGGACAAAAACCCGAATTTTGATTTTTTAATACTACCCCGCCAGTTCAAATCGGTACTTTTACACGGATGTTAATATTTCAGCTATTTACAATTTTTGTTTGTTTATAAAAAAGGCAATTTTTTTGGTTTCAATGATAAAGTTAATACATTATGATAGAATGTTCAAAAATTTAGAAAGTATTTATGAAACTTATTCACCGACGTCCAAACCTGTCATGAAATTGGTATTGCCGTTTTTTCATATTTCGGTCATATATAAATATATATATATATATATATATATATATATATATATATATATATATATATATATATATATATAAATAAGTCAATTTAATTTATGACTCAAGTGATAAACAAAACAAAATAGGCTGTTAAACGAGATAAAGTAGCTAAACTAAGTTGAAGAAAAAGGCTTGATTTTATGATATTATACATTGCAACTGTTGTAAATAATTAACATCTCCAATTGATAATGTATGTAGCAACTACGCGTGCATGTATAAGTCGTCCATGGCAAGGGGTGGTCATGAATCATGGATTTAGACGGTCAAGTGTACAGCTGTGTTCCACACCGGCTGCGGGTCCCACTTACCATGCAAAGTCCTAACGTCCCACCGCCAATATCTAGCTCATCCAATAATAATATATAACTGGCTAGTATCCGGTGACGCGGCTGACGGAGGAGCGTGGGGGACTCCCAAGACTCCGCTTTCTACTTTGCGGTGGATTTGGGGGGTCTCTGGGCTGTCTGTAAATATTGTATGAATGAGCGAGTGAATGATGAACTGTAAATATTGTATGAATAAGAGCATATATCTTAATTACTTATTGCCTTATAAAAGGCAGATTGTAATTATTGCACAATTATACTACTAAATAATAATATACCAATATTTAATAATAATAATTATATTATACCAAGCAGCTAAAATTTGTTTTCAGCATTCATAAACTAATTTGTATGTTCTAAAGTACTTTAAAATGAAGGGAAAATATTCGCATACTTGAAATCGCTTTATCAACCCCCAGCCTCCCTCAAAAAAAAATTGTAAATATACTAATATACTATAAACAATTTCTTACACTATAGACCTCCTGTCTGTTTCACTCTGGTCCCTGGTCTCTGGTCTGTTTCACTCTGGTCCTTGGTCTCTGGTTTGTTTCACTCTGGTCCCTGGTCTCTGGTCTGTTTCACTCTTGTCCCTGGTCTCTGGTCTGTTTCACTCTGGTCCCTGGTCTCTGGTCTGTTTCACTCTGGTCCCTGGTCTCTGGTCTGTTTCACTCTATAGAACTTCTGTTTGGGGCACCACATCACTTTAGAAATCATGCTATTTATAATTATCTTATACTTCTATACGTTTGCAACTACACTTGAATGAAATACAGAAACTTCTATAACTGAATACAAAATGAGTCCTACAAAAGTCAGAGGAAGTCTGAATAGAGTTCTTAAAACGTATTTCAATTATCATTGAATGAATATTATGCCGATGGAAGCTATATCGTCTTGAAGGTTTATACCTTCATTATTGTAGATAAACTAGTTTATTCAAAGGTTATTATAATAAAAGATAATTTTAGCCACTTTTATGTATTTTAGTTTTGAACACCACCATGTTTAAAGAAGATGCCAAACAATGTAAGTGACTTTTAAAACAAACAAAGCTAAGTTGAAAAATAATAGGTGAGAGGTTCCCAATAAACAGCTCGGCCGCCAGATCCCACATGTGGGATCGAGGGAAGGAAAAGGAATGTCAAAATCTGTAGACTGGTAGGACAGTCAACATGTGATAGGGGCATGGGATCGTGCTGAATTACTGTGGGATATAAGAATTAATTTGTTATAACAATAAATAATGCAGTAATAGAAATATAACAATAATATGTTTATTTTACCTTTATTTTATAACACATCCCCTTACTAGACATTTAGTAGACTACATTTTGTTTTTCTTTCATAGCCCCTTTAAATTTACAGATAATTACAGATCCTCAGGCGAATCTATTTACAAATTATTTTGTATTTCCTGTAGCATCACTACATTATATACAGGTTTTGTTATTTTACAAATATTATATAGTAAATAAACAAGTATAATGATATACATTATACGTGACTGCACTAAACTGACTAATAAAGGTGATGGGGCTCACCTTTTTGATCAACTTTAAACCTAACTTACATACTAATTCTTAACCTAATTTTTCCCTGACAGTCTGTTGCCATCGATGCTGGAGGGGTGGTGGGGTCATAGTGTTAAACACTGGGTTTGTCCGGTACTGCAACGAGTCAATGAACAAAATGTGTCTCCGGCGGATGAACTCACCCACTGACGGCACACCAAGCAATGAGTGCAGGTCAGTGTTCTTTAACCTCTCGAGAGAGGTATGTCGGACCACTTTTCGCATGATCCCATTCTGGAAATGTTGGAGACATTTGGCTGTATTGTCAGTCAAGTGGGTAAATAGCGGGGCACCGTACAGCAGAGCTGGCCGGAGGACACATTTATAAATATTTAGTTTGAGACGAAGCAACAAGTTGGGTGAAGTTAGTCGGTAAGACCTTTGTCGTACTTTTTCTATTTTATTACTAAAATAAGTAGAGAAATAGACATGCATATCCATTTTTATACCCAAATAATGCATTGAGAAAGCTGGTAAGGTCTCTTGACCTCCTATGCTATACGATTTTGGCAAGGATTTTTTCCCCTTTCGGCCTTCCCGGTGTTTACACTGATGTTTAACATGCCTGGTCTGTCACTGATAACGTTGCAAACTGACACGGCCTGTGTAAGAGCTCTTTGTGCACTCGTGCTGCTGTTGTAAGCCGCAATGACGTCGGCGAAAGCGATTACAGTAGCTTTTTTATAGTTTGTCCCAAACATTTCAGATGTGTACATGCTGAAAAGAACCGGAGACAGAACCGCACCTTGAGGAACTCCACAAGTCAGAGGGAATGGGTTAGAGAGGTATTCACCCACCCGTACCCCCATTGATCTGTTCACCGATCGATATCAAAACCAACATGGTGTATAGCTGCTCTGGGCATTCCCAGTCGCAAATACAGCATCCCGTGGGACACTGAGTCGAAAGCCTGCGTGCAATTCAACGAGATTATAGCAGTTACTGTATTCTTGTTGATACCGAGGGCGGCTTCCGACTGTACCTTCACAAGCGGATGTTCTGTACTCAGATGAGCCTGAAAACTTGTCTGCTCGTACGGAATGATAACATTTTCCGAACAGAACTCCGTCAGATAGTTCAGTATTCTCTTTTCGAGAATCTTACCCATTTTAGGGAGGAGACTGAGCAGGCGATAGTGGGCTGGGTGGTTGCCTCTCTTTGTGGGCTTGCGCAGCAGGAATAATATAGTGTGTTTCCACGCTGTTGGGAAGTTTCGCAACCTGATACATGAATTGTACCTTGGGCAATCCCTCTCCTCAGCAGCTTTTTTAGCAATACCGTTTGCACCCCCTCGCCTCCTGGTTTCCCTGACACCAGCGAAGAATCGCCTTGAGTAGCTTCGGGGAGACAAACATATAGTTCTGAACTGTCCTCAGCTGCTGAGGTTCGTGGTAGTTACCTGTCCTAGCTGCGTTGTCTGTGGTATAGTAATTGGCCAGTATTTACGCCTGATATTCCAATGTGTACAGGGTGTGTTATGAAGACGGACACCTGAGTCCTTCTTGGTAGTGGTTCTGAGGAGTTTCCAAAACTTACGGAAATCGCCATGTAAGCCACGAAGCCGTTCGTGCCACATTGCCGTCTTTCAATTCCTCATCAAGCCACGAATTTGCGGTGTATAGGGGGGTTACTACTTTCTTGGCTTGACGAGTCCTTGTTCTATACTAGTTATTCCTCCAATTATTGCGTAATGCAATAAGTCGAAGAATATGGTCTAGTGGTTATTGTAGCATGGGTGGCTTCAGGATAAACTTAGGGATAGCAGTGTCAGCTGCATCGACGATAACCTCGGTCACGAAAGCTACCTGTCGATCCACTTCCTCTGTAGTGTGGAGAACATGAACCGTATGCAATTGGTGGCAAAGTTGTGATCCATATAGGTCCCAGTCAGCTATAGTCGTACTTCGTGGGACGTGGGATTACAACTCTACCGTCAATGGAATACAATACTGGCAGGTGGTTGGTCGTCACTAAGACCGGCGTCTCACAATTGTTTATCCTGTGCGGCTGTTTTGTGAGTAAGAGTTCTAGGGTGGAAGTAATTGTACTGTCACGTCTATGGCGAAAGGTGTAGTTCTGGGGGTGAACGCCAGTAAAGGGCGCCATTGCCAGTTTTTCCCCGCTGGGTTGTTGGTGGCATTATCCCACAGGGGATGCTACGCATTTAAGTCTCCCACAATCCAGTGGTTGTTTTGCTTAGCGCACTCTCTAAGAAGAGCTGAGAACTCTTAGAGAGACCCCTTGGTCTCTTATACATGTTGGTAAACTGCGTGATCTGTCTGCGTAAGATAAATGGGTGTACCCAGGTTTATTTTCACCGTCAAGTGGTGGAGCCTGACATCAAGTGTAGTCAGTGGCGCAGCCGCTTTTATCCATGTGATGCCGTGTCGTATAGCCACCAGAACACCACCTTAATCATTGGTCCGTTATATAACAACAGTGTAGCCCTGTAGCCTTACGTTCTGGTTCACAATTCTCGTATCCGTTAGCACGACGATGTCTGGTGTGGAGATCGCTATTAGCGCATTCACTTCTTCGAGTATAGTCATCAGACTGTCAACGTTGAAGTTAAGTATCTTGTACTTGCCCATGGCGTGCCAATTGAGAAAATTCGGTCTGTAGTCTGGACAGAAATTCCCTGATCATGGTCTCTAGAATCGAGAACTAGGGTGAAAGGCCAGGGGTGTCACGTCTTGAGGACATCAAAGGGGACTTCTCCGTACTTTGCTCCTTCTGTGAAGTATAGTGTGGTGGTGGGTGGCTGTTGGTTACTGCTCCTAGTAGGCTGCTGGCGTTGGTTGACTGGCGACGCTTTCCCTATCTACTTCTGCTTCTTTTTCTGGTCCGCGGCGTCTTGTACCTTTACACAGTAGGGGCTCGCTCTGTACGAGGCTACGTGAGGTCCCCCACAGTTGGAGCACGTTACATCTTGTGCCTTGTCACATTTAGCTGAGGCGTGTTCTTGCAAGCAACGAATACAGACAACTTTTTGGCCACGGTGGTTTTTAGTGTGGCCAAATTCCTGGCACCTGTGGCATTGTGGCATGCCCTTTTGCTGTATTTAGGGGACTACCCTAAATTGGACATAATTGATACTTTGAATTTTCTAAAGGTCCTCTATGTTTGTAAATGGCACTACCGTCACTAAGATTGGCAAGATCTCGGTTTTCGTTCCATGGGAGTCCGTCTTTCAAAGGCCCCAACAATCCAATACCCCCGGGGCAGTTTTTAAAGTTTCTTTTATTATCGTTATGTCCTCACTCAAATCGATGCCCATAATTATAAACGTTTTTAATCGTTGGCCACCTCTTTGGGCATAGGCGTGGTGGGGTAGTAGACTACATCATTCGTTGCATTATTATTACTGGGAATGAAGACAGATTTGTTTTGCGATAGAGCCAATATGGTTATTTCTTTTTTAGGACGTAGGAAAAATAAATTATAAATAAACTTCTTTACTTAATCATTAATTCAATGAAACATATATCGGGCAATTTAGGCCTGAAATGTATTGTATGTGTTACAATGTACTTTTTGTTTTAATTTTTCAGTGCTTCACTGAAACCCCCTATACTAAACTATGTCACTGGTTTTAACGACCGATATCAAAACTCAACTTCACATATAATATTTTTTTTTTCAATAACAACTTTATTATGATGAAATTACAATCTGCCTACTTAATAGGCAATAAATAATTGAGATAAGTGTTTTCATTCATACCATATTTACAATTCATCATTCGTTCACACATTCATACAATATTTACAAACAGCCCAGAGGCCCCCCAAGTCCACACGGTTGTTTCACATATAAAGACAAAATTATTGCTCCTTACCTTTCTTTTTTTTTAAGTAAATCTGAACAGAAGAGGAGAGAAGAGAGAACAAAATAACTATACTTTACATATTTTTTTCTTTGTAAAATACACTAAAAGGATATTTTAGTTATTATTATCTACAATTGAGTTCTGATTAAATGTGATAAAAAAAAAGTATTGTGGTTGAGAAGACGGGCTTAGCTCTGGTTCAGAAGATGGAGTTCGGTTCGTGTTGTGAGGATGGTGAGGTCTCTGGTTGGGCAGTAGGAGTTGGCTCAGGTTGGCCAGTAGGAGTTGGTTCTGGTTGGTCAGTAGGAGTTGGTTCTGGTTGGTCAGTAGGACTTGGTTCTGGTTGGTCAGTAGGAGTTGGCTCAGGTTGGTCAGTAGGAGTTGGCTCAGGGTGCCAAGTCGGCCTTGGGTGTGGATGTGGATGAGGTCTTGGGTGGGGATGTGGATGAGGTCCTGGGTGAGGTCTTGGGTGTGGATGAGGTTCAGGGTGAGGTCTTGGGTGTGGATGTGGTTCTCCAGTTGGTTCTGGCCCAGGGTGAGGTCTTGGATGAGGATCTGGATGAGGTCTTGGGTGGGGATGTGGATGAGGTTCAGGGTGAGGTCTTGGGTGTGGATGTGGTTCTCCAGTTGGTTCTGGCCCTGGGTAAGGTCTTGGGTGTGGATGTGGTTCTCCAGTTGGTTCTGGCCCTGGGTGAGGTCTTGGGTGGGGATGTGGATGAGGTTCAGGGTGAGGTCTTGGGTGGGGATGTGGATGAGGTTCAGGGTGAGGTCTTGGGTGGGGATGTGGATGAGGTTCAGGGTGAGGTCTTGGGTGGGGATGTGGATGAGGTTCAGGGCGTGGTTGTGGTTCTCCAGTTGGTTTTGGCCCTGGTTGAGGGTGTGGATGATGACCATGATGATGACTATGATGATGATCCGGCCTTGGGTATCTGCTGTTTTCATCTTCATCTACATAAGGTTCATTTTGCTCATTCGCTTCTTCCTCGAATTCCTGCATTCCTACATCCTTAAGAGGGCTAGCGGCTACTATGACCACCACCCCAAGAAGTACTGAAACAGGAACACATGCGTTATTTAGGAAAATACTTTATAAATTCACTACCTTTTATTTATAATAATGAGTTTATTCGTTTCAACCATTGCCATTTCAACTTCAAACAAATCTTATTTCATGGTGTTGGTATCTGCTTGATGTATTGAAGGTTATGAATCCATTAAAAACTCTCCTTACTAATAAATAAGACTTAGTAGGGACCACAACTGAGTTTGTTTTATTTCATTATATTACACACTCACGTGTATTGCGCCATACCACGTATATATATATATATATATCAATAACAACTATATATATATATATATTATAAATACAAATTTAATACAGCCCCTATGAAAAAATGAATCATAAGACCCCTCAAAAAAATGTAAACATTAATAAACAGGCAACCTATGGCATATTGGCAGGATGTACGTTGCTTGAGTACTGCAAGTGGTAATGTGAAGCCATATGTGTTAATTCCCAGAAGCATGTTAATAATAAACCATGTTAATGTTTGATTTAACTTTGCATCAACTTTATTACAAAGTAATAATAATAAATAATATAGCTTACTAATAATTTAATTTTAAAGAAATATTTTAAAGGTGTACTCACATAACAGATTCAGCCGCATATTTGGAAGCCATGCTCTTTTTTTTGAGCTTATATAGGAAATACATTTATCTTAAGTATTTTTCTCCTTGTGATATGGTTTATTTTCATTAAAAGCGTCATGTGATGTTATATTTTGCCCTGTCCACTTCATATGAAAGTATTCGCGGTAAATGTTACGGTAAATAGTTCCAAAAGTATTTTATCATTTGAGTGGTATGATGTCAAGATAAAAAAATTAGCAATGTACATGATTGAATCTAGCAAGTAAATGAAGCCGACGGGGGAATATTTACGTTCTATGGATTCATCGCTCTTATGAGAATTCTTCGGTAAAAGTCACTTATTATGTTATTTGACTTATTAGTTTTATGTAATACTTCTTGTGGCGACCGCTGACTACATAAGATAAATCACCCTATGCTCTATTGTATATATATATTGTAAATTAACTTAAACAAATGTAAATAACTTTACCAAACCATAAATCATTGTAAATGTTGTCAACAATAAAGACGCTACTGCAAGCCAATTAGTTATATGGGCTGGGGCACCCGCTATCCATAGCAGGTACTAAACGACCCAAACCACCGGGCCTGCCGAGAGGGCTGGAGTCCCTTACCCGGGTCAGTTATCGGACGCAAAGGCCACCAACTGTCAGAGAACAAAGGCTGCCACATACTACACAAGCATTGGGTACAATAACACCAAAGCTGATTGGCTACTGACAAAGCCAGCTGGGTATTTAAGACCGGAGGTTTGGGCCTGTAAATCATTCTAACAACGGCTCTCTGACTGGTGGACCTGCAGCTGCACTGATGTTTAAAACTTGGCTTTCTCATTTATGAAAACCCCTGCATCTCTCTCTCTCCTCACCTCGCTGCGTTTTAGTCCGGCGTTGTCAGACCCCACACCTTCCTAGTGGAAATATTTGCCTTCGTCTCGCTAAATCTAGCACCTCCTTGCGAGATACCTCTCCATAGTGGACAACGGTTGTCGTCCCCTCCAAACTTGCCAAGCAGTGTTTCCACGGCGATTTAGTCTGACTCTCTCCGGTTCACATTCGCCTTTGGGATCCGGACAGATTTCGCCTGCCCTCAGATACTGAGTGTAAATTCGTGGTCATTCTAGGACCACACAAACTACCTACCTACACTATACCTCTTCTCCTGAACATAGAGCATCGTCGGGTCACATACCTACCAAATATGGAGTCAGATAGCAAGACCGTCATGAAACGATTGTCCAGGTCATAAACTTAATCAACCCTCACTTCGTCACCAGGGCTAGGGTAACTAGGCACCCCCCTCGTGACGACCCGACACTTCTAATTACGACAGAGTGTTATATTATTTAATTCATGCCATTTATGAAGTCCTGACGATACCCGAATTTGATGAATCGTTGAGGTAATAAATTTAATATAGAGGAGAGACAGACATAAGAACTTAATTTTGATTTTTTCTCTGGAGAAATTCTAGTAAGTTATTCATCTGAATGTGGAGTTCTAATAAACCAATTTAAAAGAAATATTTGCCAAAGGAACGGTAAATATTGGCAGTGGCAAGATTTGAATCTAGTTATAGAGGAGATAAAGGTGGGGTCGGCTAAAGAATGATAAATTTATTTATTTAATTATCTACGCTAAGGGGTTTGAGGGAATGGCTCAGTTGGACAGTGGTCCTGTGACAGAATGATTTGATATATTTATTTCTTGGCTAGTAATTATAGACTCAGCCAAACTGCATACTACAACAAGTGATTATTAATAATGAATTTAATTTGTGTTTTCTATATATTATATTTTTTTTTCATATTCACTTGTTGCAAAAATTATTATAGAATTAAACACAGATTCTACTAACGAATGTATTTACAATTTATTCATTATATTTTCTGTAGCTTGACTATAATTTCTGTGGCATTTTATATAATTTATGATTTCTAGGAGTACACATTGTGATCTCCATTGTACAAAAGTATAATGATGTACATTATAAATTAATTTATAGAACATTTTTTCTGATGGGGCTCACATTATTTCATAGTCCCACTTACTTATTATATTAATGAATTTCGTACCGGGTTGGACGGGATGAAATGTTGGATTTATTTATTTTGATTAAATAAATTGAATTTGCTTACAAATACTAACACAATGGGTATTAAATCAATCCGTAGACATTTCTCTCTCATTTTCTTGCTATATCTTTAAGCTTATTTTTAACTGTACAAGTTTTTGTGTATTTTTTCACTATCAATGGAAAATGCGCAACTACGAGTTATATTGTAATATGAATTTAAACTTGGACATAGTGCTTCCGGACCCTTTCGAAAGATCAATATGGTTTTTGGTGATTGTACAATGAATGAAATAATTGTACATTGATGGTTCTCTAGGTTTCAATCCGGAAATACAAGTATCGAGAATGAATCTCGTCAGGTTTAGGCCAGAAACAAAGCAAGATGGTGATGAATTAACCAAAGGCTTTAGTAGAACCCTTTATGATATTGGTAAAACAAAAAAAATTAACTACTGGGTTCCAAATATCTGGCTTCACAGAAACTTAGTTGAAATGTTTGTTAGTTAACTTTGAAAAAAATACGTGATCTGAAAATAGAAGTTTTACCACATCCACCATAATCAACCGACTTCTCGCCAGCTTACCATTTTATCACAGCGTTTGACGTATTTTTAAAAAAACAAAATATTCCAAAATGAAAACGGGGCGAAATTTCTATTTATGGAATTTATTGATTCAATAGAACAAAAACGTCATGTGTACATTTGTTTGTTTCTTTCATTTGCCTAATGCCCTAGGAACTGACATTGCATGCTTCCATTCGAAATTTAATAGCGATATATTATAATATTTCTAATATTTTCATATAACGGCTTAACATTGGCAACCAACCTGGCACTCGCTGGCTTAGCGTGTCCCAGGTCACAGTGTGTCCCAGCTAACTGCTCAGATGGTAAAGCCTCTGGTATTAGGGAAGTCCCGATCTTCCAGTATAGTTTCTCTTACACTATTGCTTATTAACATTCAAGAAATTATTGAAAAAAAGGTGAAAGGGATAATACAAATTATATTTTGCAACCATGATCAAAGATTAAAAATTACGAAAGTTTACATGCAATTAATTCTATTCGTACCATAAAATTACTAGACAAATCATTATATGATTCTTATTCAAAATAAAATCCATTCATTTCAATATTTATATGATAAAATAATTTTACGTACCATCAAAGTTAGATACAAAAATATCTATCGACAATCATTGATAACTGATTATCCTAGCCAACTGTGACAAAGTATATGCTAGTACCAGGCCAAATTCGATACGACTTTACTACAAACAAATCAATAGTTTGTTCGCATGTTTACAGAGGAATGTTAGAAAAAAAATCATTTATCTCTCCGAAAATGGTATTTATTCAAACATAATAATCTGTGTTTAACAGCCGTGGCATAATATTGTACAAAGCGAAATCAGTGTTTCATAAACAATTTGATTATACTGCTGCCCTTGTCAAATCTTGGGACAGTTTTCATGTGAATGAATTAACGACATAATTACCTTTATGGGTGCGTGGAGCCAACGTTTCATAGGTGGCGATTATAAAGTTGATGGAGTTATTATTGATTTATGTTTAAATGATTTCTTTGTAGTGGTTCCCAGGTTGAATTTTGATAAATAGTAATAAACTTTTGTCCACTAAGTCAGTTTATCGGTTAAGATCTTTAAATATATTTCCAAGTTCATGAAATTACATAGTAAGCTATCCAACCACCCTAATCCCCTAGTCATTACACGCACCACTCATCCCTATAATCCTCCTCGGAGACTAAAATGCCAGTGGGCTCATGAACTGCTATAAATACAAGACAGTGGGAGTCCTGAAAATGGCCAGTTTCTTCAATCGGAGCGTCTGTGGCTCTCACGCTCTTGGTCAGCCTTCACAGGTTTTTTTCACAGAAATTGTCGTAGCAGATAAAAAAATATTGACACAGTCATAAATAATTCTGATTTATATTTAATATGTAATTGCGAAATAACCTTCAGATAAACTTAATTTAGATATGTTTACCCTAATTCTTAATGCTAATAAATGCTTCTTTGATAATTTAAATAATCGTATCGGAATTATATGTTGTCTATAAACACTCCTGATTTAGAAATTGCATCAGTTCTTCAATATATGAAAAACATACTCAAAAAGGTACTTAAGTAAAACCAATCTACACTTGAACAAATTTTTATCGAAAAAAGTAAATAAATATATGAATTGCTAATAAATTGTTAAAATGTTTTCCTATCACGAAATGACTCATGTTTTATCAACATTAAACAACTTACCGTACCTTTACTCTCGACAAAGTTTTAATAAATAATTTAACAGTGAATTGTATTGACCAACCCCGCATTCTGATGGTAAGGTGGTAACGGGTTCAATCCCCGTTTGCCCGAGTTTTTTCATTAGGATCGGGGTTGAATCGGCCTCATGAGGATAACTGATTACTTGAATAATGAAATTGAGAGTGCGGTCTTTAAAAACCCTACCATATCAGTGGCATCTACTAACTAATGCTCAAATTTATTTTAAAACATACTGACAGTTATGATATTGTTAAATTTTAATATTAAAACCAATGAATTCCTTTCGTTTATCATGTGGTTCAAACCTAATAAGTCAGCAATACAGAACTAGTGGACTATTTTCATATGACAATATCATTTTGCAGATTAACGTTTTAGTGACTGACATAAAGTTTTCTCAAATTGCTACTCATAATCTATTCAAACACAATATAATATTACATAGTTATGGTTAATTAATGTGTCATGAAGGTGGTAAGTCATAAACTTTTCCCAAAAACTAGCTGCAGGTTTAGTTTTCGAAAGTAAATCAAACGACGTTGTTACGAAGTATATGAAAAACACATGGGATCCCTTTGTAATTCATCATATTGTATTTATAACTGTTTAACTTATTTATTTACTTTATAAACATATTTCGAAAGATGAAATATTGTCCATAAACATTGAGGCTGTTGTTGTTCTATGTAAAAACAGAATTTATAAATTGTAACCGAATATATATTTATTCAAATATGGCATTGGAACATTCTTAACATGTCACTTCACATTCTCTGTTCTATCTGGAATTCAAATGAAATTCCTCCGGAGCAGAAAGTGTCTGTCATATGCCAATTCCGGGAATATGGAGGGGGGAATCCGGCTGTCTCCTAAAAATTCTTCTTACGTGCTCGCAAATGTTATTGAACAGAGGGAGATATCTGGGAATCTCTACGGTTCAGTAAAAGTCAGCCTTCACACCAAATCAGCTTTAATAAAACTTATGAACGGGAATCGAAATTATTTTATATATAGCGACTAAATAAGAAGTAAATAATTTTCAAGTCGGAACTATGTTGGAAAAACTAACCGTGAAAAGTTCCGTACCCTTTTGCCCAAATTTCTAAACATTCTCAAACAACATGGCAGATTGACTGTATCCTAGGAGTTTTGAGAGCAAACAGATAGAACATAATAAATAACGTGTTGCGAAGCTGTACACAGATGTTTTTTAAATTCTATTTTTTTCTGTTTTAATTTTAGACTAGCTACATATCGAATTTGATTAATAATGATTGCAAAGGTTATGGCAGCTGTAATAATAAGTCACGGAATGATCTATGCCATCTTACGAATATTTGAACTATCTATAGACCTTAGGTACGTGTTTGCATATTCTCCTCTAACAATGAGCTAAATAAAATGAGTGTAATTAAAACTAATTTCGGCAAAATAAGCACTTTTCAGGAGAGCTCCAAAAAAAAATAAAAAAAAATGAAGCGTTACTGAAGCGCTCTTTTGTGCAGCTAGTGCCTTTGAGTTAGTGGCAAAGTAAGAGATTGAACCAATTTGCCAGCTGTCGGCTTTAGCCTGTAAGATACCTCCAAATCAATTTTGGTAATTGTTTCTGCTCCTAGCGTTCGAGTGGAAAATTGGAATCGGTCGTGGTAGGGGGGTGATTTATAGGGTTCAAGACTCCAGGAATTAATATTTCGGAAACGGGAGCATAACCCGTTCTAGGTGACATTAATATATTTTATAATAGCTATTTTCTGCTCCAGTGAGGTCAGAATAAGAATTATACACACATAAAGTGTTTTTTTATTGTTACTCCTGAGCCCGAAAAAAGAGTTTATGCTTTCAGGCTGGTTGGGGGCAGTCATAGTTCCAACGTCTTTAGCTGTCTATATATTTCAAAACACCTCAAAATAATCTGATTATGTATGGACTAAAAAATTGTAGCGAGAAGTATAGCTCAGATTTACCACTAGAGCCGTAAACATTTATAGTTCAGTACATTATCCATAAATTGTTTAAAACAAAATTTCTAAAATCCTTCTGAAAACATAAGGTTTAGAAACTTTGGAAACAACAAAAGAACTCATAGTGAAATATTTGAAGAATTTACTGCAATTTAATTTATTGAAAATGCAATTTCCAGGGAAGACGATAGCTTATAGTATCATTAGTTTTTTTTGGTTTTCATCATTAAATAAAATTTTAAGGATCTTGTGCCGAAACTCCCAAGCTTAACACAAGCATCTGAATGTTTTTGAATACATGTAAACAAATTTTAGTAGGTTAAAAAACATATTCATCTTGTCGGGGGGAAGTGGAGAGCCAATTGATTTTCGGAACAATTATTTTAGGATCATAATGGGATTCGATAATTTTGACCTAACATTAATTAAAATAGTCGATTCACAATGTACTATACTCGGAAAATGGCGTGAACCTGATTATCCTTCTTGTACAGCACTAAAGGGAAATAAGCGCAATGAAGGACAAAGTGGTAAAATTGGTGCAACAACAATAAAATAAATTAAATAAAGTGATAAAAATCCCGTAAGGTTTGCAATCTCGTATACGATGCACTACAGTTGTGTCATTACCTAATTTCTAAGATGTAAAAATTTACAAAAGTCGTTTATTTTTATTAGTCTTCGCAAGTTTAAAATGGGCTATTATTGTTTCCTTTAGTCTTTTTATTGTGTCATTTATGACAGGCTGCATTTGGCATTGAAAACGCCAAAACATTTAAAGGATAATCTACAGATCGACTATAATATAATCAACTCGTGCCCTTATAAACTTTTTATTACTGAGCATACTGTTTATTATTGCTTTTACAAATTTTATTTTCCTTCCGCTTTCCGGAGCGGATGATATCCAACTTCTACCATCAAACTGTCTTATTCATGAAGAAACTAGATGTTGGCTCGTTCTATCTCGAAAAGTTGCCTATAAATAAATTTTATTGGGAAAAATATACAATGACTAGGGAGCTCTGCGGGCATTATAGGAATGCACAAACTAACTATGGGCTATAAAAACACTCAATCAAAGACTGAATGAGGTCGATGAGGCTAAATATAAAGTATAATTTGTTTAATAGCAGTCCTTAATCACCTGGCACACATCAACCTCAACGCCAGGCTCCTCCAAGCTGAATAATTTCCAACTTATAAACAAAATATAAAAAAAGAAGAGATAAATGTATGAGAATAAGATAAAAACTTGTTTATTCAGTTAGATTATATTTCTATATTTACTTAGTACATTCATATTTTCCTTACTTTTAGTAAATCCGCCAGCTAATGAAATGAAATTATTATTTTGGCACGGTCCTTTGGGAAATGAGATCTGATTGCGCAATGGCCTATTCCCATTGAGAGCTTATAAAATACAAAAAAAAAAAAAAAATACTTCCACTCAAATATAAAGTTGACTGATCTTAATGAGCTCGTAGTAAAATAGATCATGTCCATAGTTGATACAAAGATGGTTGACGATTCAAAAAATTGTGCCCAGCCATAAATCCTCATTGAGTTATCACTTAATCTCAAAAGTCCCTAAAACCACCCCAATATCAATTCTTGAGACACAGTTATATTGTTGGTAAAACAGTGGAAATCATTTGAGTCGACAGGTGATGGCAATAACGCATTAGTAATGCAAGTAATATGTGCTATAGTTTATTGCTAACTCCATTGCAAAAGTTATGCATTATTAAAATAATCAATGCGTGGTCCTAATATGAATTCAGCCTTCAGTGGAGTCAGTGAGAGGTCAACGTGTTTCGTTTGGCTTTAATAACAATTACCAAAAAAACAATAATTTTTTTTTTTAATATTTTACATCTGGTCCTTTGCAGTGGTTATCGACGATGATTCTTGGCTTTTATAATATAAATCTTTGATGATGTTGATCTCTTTAAGCAGCTGGATGGTGTTCATTCTTTGAGTAAATATGGTTGAAGGGTTAATTTCGTTATTCCTCCATTACTTTGTGTATTTTGGGCATGTGTACAAATGTTGGACTGTGAGTTGGGTGCTATGGCACTATCCACATGTTGGTGGTGGAGTCCAACAATGAGATGTAGATGCGTCACCTTGATCTGGGCAATCCTGAGGCCCTGTCTTTTTGACAATGACCATGGACATTTAAGCTCTGTAATTCCTATTTTTGGTTTCATTTTCTCTTCGTCATGATTCTGTCTTTCTTTTTACTTCTGAGGGAGGTCGTTTATGCACGGCTGCTGTTACCCAATCGTGGCTAATCTGTCAGCCACTTCCATCCACAGCCAATTCATTCCACCAATTACAAAATTTACTTGGAAAAACTGAACGCCTTGTTTTAGTCTACTACTTTATTAGTAATGTTTTCTAATCTATATGATAAATAGTTCGTTGACTGTTTTTTCTCTTGTTTGTCTCTATAGCACACATTGGAGATAGTGATGATGATGGCTTGTTAGGGTATCATTTTTTTAAAGTTTTTTTGAATTCCCTACGTTTCTAGAAACAAAAAAAATGCATTACTTTTCAGGTATGATAAAACATCTGCTGAGGTTCGATGAGAGAGGACGAGTCGATTCCCGAATGTGGAAACATAGCAACGAACGAAGATTATATATGTGAGGTGGGCAAGTCATCTGTTAATTACATTCCCGACAGTTCGCCATGATTTGGTAATTTTCGCTTCGGTCCGGAGCAGTCAGGGCGATAATTTGCCTAATCGGGATGATAACCAGTATGCGAGCATTTTCAGCTGATTTGTTGCTGCAACCTCGCGGCATAGGAGTGTGCAACTCTCGTGATTTTTCAAAGCCGGAGGTTGATGGGTGGCTTGGATATAGAAGATCATCGTCCCTTGTCCTCAGAGTTTATATATTAGTGAATGTATAGTTTTATGAGCCTCATTCATCCACACTTAATAATAATATATTTTGTTTATGGACTGGTCTCTTACATAAATGGAATTTTTTTTCCCTACAACAGGAACAACGTTATCGGAAGTAAACTACTTCGGTTTGGGTTTTGAACCCTCCTTGATGTAGAGAACAGTTACGCTATCCACTTCGCTCAAGGAGTCCAAGAACCTCCTTTGCCCTTAGTTCAGTTCTTTAGAAACAATTAGATTTGGCTGTTAGAATAAGAAGTTAGTAAAACGAGTTAATTATTCATGACCATCCTCTGTCTGTAGAACCTGCATCACAACAAGCACCTGTCCTTTTCCAACTCCTTTCTACATCACTTAGGCCCGGAATGCAAACAAAAACATTAAAATAAGTCGAATAACATGCTGTAAAAATTACGATTGTATGCATTTTTCTGTTAAATAGTAAGGAAATTTAATAAGAGCGAAATATTGAGCCATAAATAAATGCGTGAAAAGAACAACAAATTTATATTTTTCATTATGATAATTTAAATTCTTTATTTAAAAAATGTGCTGAAAAGAATTACCACGATGATATTTTGAAAATTTACCTGTTTCGATATGTTGATCCAGCTGGAATTTCCTTTCCCAGGGGACCCTTTTGTTGCATACACAACTTTCCCAACCTTTGAACATATTTTATCTCCTGTAGTAAACAACGACACCCAATCAATAGCACGTATAAATTATTAGTTAATGTATGCAATATACCGTTAATATTTTATAAACAAGTAAAGGCTCGATCAGGTTTTATTAGCGTAAACCTGTACTATAAACGTTTTTTTGTTTTCTTTTTTAACTTTAACTAGAATTGCTGACGATGTTAAGGTAAGAGAGTCGCCGTGGGCTAGGGTCTCTACAACCCGGCCGCTGTCCGGTGAGCTTCAAGAAAAAGATAAAATCGGTGGACCTGTGGTCTTGACTTTTGCTGGCGGCCTAGTCGGTGGGGAGCTTTATTCGTATTGATCTCGAGTCATAAGATCTTAGAAGGTGTGCCCGACAGTGCACTATGTTCAGGAGTAAGGAATAGGGTAGGTATTATAGATAGTTTATGTGGTACACATAAAACATAGCAAGGTTAGCAAAGAGAGATACAGAGGTAGTTCATTAAGAAAGTCGTGGTTCGAGTAGAGCAGCAAGCGCCAGTGCAGTGGACAGAGAGAGAGAGAAAGAGAGAGAGAGAGGGAGAGAGAGAGAGAGAGAGAGAGAGAGAGAGAGAGAGAGAGAGAGAGAGAGAGAGAGAGAGAGAGAGAGAGAGAGAGAGAGAGAGAGAGAGAGAGAGCATTGTTCACTTCAGGTGCCGAGATCCGAGAGTATGTAAAAAAGTGTTTTTTTTTCCAAACCCCTTTATTAATAATTTTTTTAAGAATTTACAATGCAATTACAAAGTTCAATTTGACAATTTATCCTCTTACTGCGCTGTAGCACAGTATATGCTGATGCATTCAAAGGAGGTTTGGTTTCATAACAATATCAGGTTGACGTTAAAATTACAGTGCAATGTATAAATACTAGGTGATGGGGCGCACCTTCAGTTTTATGGGAAAAATACCCTAATCTCGGCCTTATATAGGCATTACTATAGAGAGTACACCCACCGCGCCCCCTAGTAGACTTCAGCTGTGTCGTGCACTAGTTTCCCCCTCTCCTAACTGACACCTAAGGTTTTTATTATTAAAATATGGAAACTTAAGCGCGTATTTCCTGGGCCAAGAAGAGGGGAACTGAAGAAATTTGCACAGCAGTGACCATCTGTCATTTTTACGTGCCAACTGAATTTAATGCTCTCTGGCAATGAAGGTTTAAATATGAAGAAAAAAGTTATACGATTAATTAAACTTATCTTATATAAGCTGTGTTGAAGAGCTTCCACGTTGCTAACAGTATATAGCCGCAACTAGATGTTTCCATTTTCGGCTTACGTTAGGTTTATGTAAAAGGCGAGAGGTTACGACAGCCCACTGCCTCCTCAATAATTGATCAACAAAGGGTCGTTTGCTGCTGATGAATCCCTGCCAGCTCTTACCACCGTGGAGGGAAACTTGCTCCCGCTTGCATAATAGCAATAAATGAAAAAGTTGAGCTCATGAAGGGCTGATGAAATCTGTAGCTGGGAGAGAGCGCGGCTTTGT
Source organism: Acanthosoma haemorrhoidale (assembly GCA_930367205.1). Lineage (NCBI taxonomy): Eukaryota > Metazoa > Arthropoda > Insecta > Hemiptera > Acanthosomatidae > Acanthosoma > Acanthosoma haemorrhoidale. The sequence continues at coordinate 39,918,880 of OV884014.1, forward strand.
ATTAGCCCCACAGAGGGCCTTCAGCCACCGCTAACCTGGTTAAGGAATTACTGCCACTTGGAGTTGGGGCTCGAGGAGCTGGGGCTTCACTTCCAAACTCTAACACCCTTTTCAACGGCTAAATAAACGGAGGAAGCAACATTGTATTAACTGCTTCAAATATACCAGAGGTACACTTCTTCAAATAGTCAAATGTCATATGATTTAATAGTATCCTGTTAATGCCCTGACCTCTACACAACTACTGGCCCTTCTACTGTCAATAGATGTCTGGCCGCATATACTGTAGACAACAGCCTGTCATCTCACCGAGATCTAGAACGCTGGCCTAAGCAATTGACTAAACGAAAGCATGAAGGAAAATGATCCCAGTTTGCATACACCTTGCGTCGGTCCATCCGTTATGTTCAGCTGTAATAAACACCAAGCATATGTGAACGCTAGAGTGACAAGGAAACATGCGTGCTTAACTCCGCAATGCATATTTCATTGCATGTATATAACTCTGATATATTTACAATACAACGGGTCAGTTAGTGAACATAAAAAGAAGGTTATGCAGTAATGATTCAAATGTAATGAAATAATATTAATTTTTGTCAACAAAGGTAAGAAGTAACATAGTTGTTTCCGTTCTTGGCATTGCCAACTGGAATTTTCTATCTATATTTCAGATATTTTCAAAAAACATCTAATAATTACAGGCGGAATACAATAAAAATCGCTGGATGTAGTTTTTCCATTTTGAGGTTATGAACGTAACTTAATTCATGATTGATTTAAGTAAAGTTTTAGTTAACTTTGGACTGTTTGGAGGTTGTGGGTTGAACCGTAATAATTGAACGAATACATGTGTGTACAATGTTAATAGTTTATAAAACAAAAACGTTTTCAATAGTTTAAAAGCCATTAACTTCAGACCAGATCATAAAACAGTCACTTTTATTCACAGTTTATTTTTTTTAGCATAATTTTAATGATGAAAATTACATTTCCATTTATAATTAAACTAGGAGGTTTGCCCTAGGCATATGCTGACCAAATCGGGCCTTTGGCTTTCCTTGGATGATACATAATAATGATTCCTAGGCATGTAGACTACAACAAATATTGCATGTTAAAATACTATAAATATTGAAAATCGTAATAAATAAACATAAAAGGTTTTTATTAGTCAAATATTAGTCAAACTTTAAACAAATGTTTTTACCAACCAAACTAAAATAGTACAGATACTATAAATGACACATTTATAAAATCTTCCATCATTTCATTTTCAAATGCCTACATCCTGAAGACGATGGTTTGTTTAATCAATTGAAAATTTTGTGTTATTTGAAGAATTAACTGTGTACCAGACACGAATCCATTCATTCAATATATGTTTGAAGCGTTAAAAATTACGAAATAAACTGTGTAAGTAGGTGGATAATTAACATTATTTAATTAAGAGCAGTTAGAGATACCAGATCCAAACCAAGAAGATGCTGCTAAATACTTGAGCAATCTATCAGATACCTTCAGTGAATACTTATCAGCAGCTGTCTACTCCTATCTACCTTAGCTATCCAGACAGGCTCTCATTACTGCTAACAAGCCACCATTAACATCAGCATCCCCAATCTGGCTCTAGTGATAATGCTCCTTGAGCTAAGCCACGAGCATCCAGATATTATTTGGAAGCGAAATGTTCCGGCATTCATTACATCGAACTCAAAAATCGAACTGGAAAATGTATACATAAACATTGGCTCGTCGTTTTGATAAAATGTTTTGTGCGGTGAAAGTACAACAAAAATTATTAAATACATATATAAATGGTCTTTTAAGTTATTTTTCCAGAAAACTTAGTCTTTTGCCATAAAAAATGGTTTTCTCCAATTGAAAGGATATTTTTAAATAATAATTCAATAATTAACATAAAATTTTCGCATCTTTTTTAATTGAAAATAACCGTCCCGGAATCGCAGGAAAAGTGAAAACTGTCAAAGAACTCCAAAAGCATACTTTTTAATAAATGTTCGGGTAGTATACTCATATTACGATTCTGATTTAAATAAATATAAAAGTAAACGACAGTGCGAAAAAACGCCAAAAACATTATCATTATCTACGAGAAAAACGATGAACATGGTTTTTATCAGGCCATAGTAACAGATTGATATAGAAACCTGCGATTTGTGGCATTAGCTCCATTTTTTATGAAGTTTGACAAAGGTATTATTTTAAAAACACCAGCCAAAAAATTCTATTCTATCAAAGTTTATTAAACAAACTCAATAACAGGCATAAATTGCAACAGGCTAATACAAGTGTAATGTATTTGTACACAGAAATAGCCTGGGAACTATACATTACGTGCAAACTACAACAGACTAATACAAGTGTAATGTATTTGTACACAGAAATAGCCTGGGAACAATACACTGCGTGCAAATTGCAACAGGCTAATACAAGTGTAATGTATTTGTACACAGAAATAGCCTGGGAACTATACATTACGTGCAAACTACAACAGGTTAATACAAGTGTAATGTATTTGTACACAGAAATAGCCTGGAAACAATACACTGCGTGCAAATTGCAACAGGCTAATACAAGTGTAATGTATTTGTACACAGAAATAGCCTGGAAACTATACACTACGTGCGAACTACAACAGACTAATACAAGTGTAATGTATTTGTACACAGAAATAGCCTGGGAACTATACATTACGTGCAAACTACAACAGGTTAATACAAGTGTAATGTATTTGTACACAGAAATAGCCTGGAAACTATACATTACATGCAAACTACAACAGGTTAATACAAGTGTAATGTATTTGTACACAGAAATAGCCTGGGAACTATACATTACGTGCAAACTACAACAGGTTAATACAAGTGTAATGTATTTGTACACAGAAATAGCCTGGAAACTATACATTACGTGCAAACTACAACAGGTTAATACAAGTGTAATGTATTTGTACACAGAAATAGCCTGGGAACTATACATTACGTGCAAACTACAACAGGTTAATACAAGTGTAATGTATTTGTACACAGAAATAGCCTGGAAACTATACACTACGTGCGAACTACAACAGACTAATACAAGTGTAATGTATTTGTACACAGAAATAGCCTGGGAACTATACATTACGTGCAAACTACAACAGGTTAATACAAGTGTAATGTATTTGTACACAGAAATAGCCTGGAAACAATACACTGCGTGCAAATTGCAACAGGTTAATACAAGTAGAATGAGTTTGTACACAGAAATAGCCTGGAAACTATACAATGCGTGCAAATTGCAACAGGCTAATTAAGCAACTTCTCTAATTCAAGTCTTGAAACCTTCACTTTATTTTTCCTTCGTGTAATAATTGTTGTGAAATGTTTTATCAAATACACAAGGGTTATGTATGCAGTACTCTTACCTCATAGCAGTGCACGCACGTATCACTCGTATTAGATAAACGTTTCAGTCATAATTAAATTACGTTAACAAAATATTTTCAACTCATAGTTGTCATTTTCTGAAGCTCGAGTGATGAGTGATGAAATCATTTAGCACTCAAGTTATTTGCATTTGTGACGTTACGGTAAAATAAACACCACTTAAAACATTTGTTAGAGGTCATAAAAAAAATCTCTTGTGTCATTGTTTATTCAGGGTTGGGATTCGAACCCACGACCTTATGAAGGTAAGAACCCAATATGGTTCGAGTCTTGATTCTGTCGATTCATTTTTTTCACTGGATGATGATTATTCATTTGTAACAATTATAGGTTTCATGATGGCGCTGTTTTGTATATTTTATTATTTTTTTTAGGATTTCTTTGGTTATTTTTAAATCATAAACCCTTGTCCAATCTAGGAACAGCTTCACGTGTGTGTCACGTTTCATATTGGAAAGTTGTGAAAATTATATCCATTTTTATTTTCTTAATTGATCTGCTAGATAATATAAAAAACAAATTTTAAGGACGTGCCGTTTTTGTTGCTCCAATAATTCTAAACTAACCTTGAAAAATAATTAAAATCTTTAACAAATAACAAAATAAATATTGCCCTTTCATTTTAACTGTTTTATCAATTTAAAGATTAATAACATGTAATACGCTCTTGGGCTTATGTAGAGTATATTTACGTCATTCATTAACGCGATCATTAAAGGGGTTGTTTAGTCCCTTAATTGCGTCATGTATCACACTTGACTATGAGGAGTTAAGAGGCTGGGAAAAGATCAGCTCTCTTGAGTATTTATATGTATATTTACTTACTTTATTATGTAAAATTAATATTAAAAACATTCTTTATTTAGTTTTATGTTGCATGGGCCCCAACCTCTATAACCTATACACCGCTGATGTCCCCTCTACTCCCAATACCTTCTTGGCCACATTTGCAGATGACACTGCAGTCTTGTCAACCCACCCAGACCCCGACATAGCATCCTATAAACTTCAAAAACACCTTGACGAAATCGAGTATTGGTGCAACCAATGGCGGATCAAAGTTAATGAAGCAAAATGTTCCCACATTACTTTCACCCTTTGTCGCAAGACTTGTCCACTAGTTTATTTTAATTCTATTCTTCTCCCTGTATTCGAGACAGTACGGTACTTAGGCTTCCACTCGACAAATGACTGACCTAGAACCCACATACGAGACTAAAAAGACAACAACTAAACAGACGCTTTGGACAACTGTACAGACTACTTCAAAGGACATCCTTGCATGGGTTGCATGGGAGGCTTAATACGTAATTTATAGTTGGCAAACGGAAAATCCCTTCTAATACCACAGCTCTAAAGTGTAAATATCCACTTATTTATATCTAGAAGAACAGAAACTAAAAAGACCAATTTTTAGTGGGCTGTAAATATAAAATGGCTGTCTTTATGTATATTCATTGTAGTCATTATACACAACACTTTACTAAATTAGATTATATGCTGAACTTACTATTTTCAAGAAACCTTTGTTTGCTTTTTTTACTTATAAATAAAGTCAATATGAGTGGTATTGTGTAGTCAATAGATGTACATTACATAGTAGTGGCCTAGGTGAATATTTTATTATTCTATTATAATGTATTATGTATTCTCTGCAGTTAAATTGTTAGTTCAGGGCATACTCCAGTATGGCGATGTACGAGTTATGTGTATGTTAATGGAGGCCTGATAAGCATTTTATAAACTATTGCCTTATATTTTATCGCCAGTTGTCATCCCTTTTGCATCAATAGATGGACTGATGTACGGTATAACGTTTTAGTCTTAAAAGCAACAGTAGTACATACAAATCTCTAACCATTTAAGTGCAATATTTTCTTTTTTAATTTGGATTGGCTTTCGTGAATATATTAGCTTCCGTTATTTATTCAATTGTTATTAACCATGATTAGGGTACCCACTGTAGTTGGCTTCATGCTTGATAACGTTTTATTGATTTTCTCTTTGATAGATGCTTACATTGTTTTTGATTGATGGTTCTATCATTGTATGTTAGTTCCCGGGAAACAATACAATAATGAATCATCGATCTAACAGCTACAAACCCTATCCTCTAAAGGCAGTCTTTTGTATCCTAGTACGGAAGTACGTATTGGCTTTACAGAAATAGATGATTCCGTTATGAAGGGCGATGCAATCTGAAAGCTTTCAATGGTAGTCTCCTCATTTAAGTCTTCATAGATTAATGTTAGTCAATTAGTTTTTTTTTTCAAAACTCTCAAAATTTGAAAAGAGCAATGGGGGAGAAATAAAATAACCTAGAATTTATAGGAGTGAAAGGGATTCTGTTACTAGGAGGGTTGGGTAGTCAATTAGTCAGTTCTTGTTTTTTTGTTTTTTTTTCCCCCCGTAGCTCTCAAACTTATAAAAAATAGGATGTGGGAAAAATAAAAGGAAAATTATTTTGGATTGATGGGTGCCTTTCACTTAGGGGAGTCCTATTTGAAGGATGTATGAGGAGGATACGGGGTGTGGGATGCCTAAAGGAGGCGGGTGGGTTCGGGAAGGTATTGAGAGTCTACCTATGGTGGAGCCTAGGGGTACTAGGCATTGGTTTATAGTCGGCCAGGTCATACCTGGCCTCGCCTCTGAAAGGGGCTGCACTGTGCCTATCGGCCGGGAGATCGACCCACCCTGAGCAGGTAGAAGGGGTCATGGTGCTTCGGTTGAGACGACCGGGAGATCGACCTCGATCGGGTGTGGATCGTTCAGTCCCCGTCAGGGTTCTATGAGGTCCATCTGTCTCCAGGCTTCGGTGGTCCAGCAGTGCTTCCATCGGACGGGCATTGGTTGAAGGTCGGAGAATAGTGGGCTGTGGCTGTGTCGAAGTGAATGGAAAAAATTGATGTGTCGTCTCTTGATAAAATCTTGGATAGTGAGCACTTCAAATTTTTCGTGGATCTCGTCTGCCTTCATTCAGTCGAACGGGGTATGTCTGAGGGAGGTGCGGAGAACTCTGTTCTGGAATTGCCGGAGCGATTTTAGAGTGTTAGGAGTTAGATACTTGAATAGTGGGGTCCCGTACATTAAAGCAGGTCTCAGGACGCTCTGGTAAATGAGCAGCTTGAGGCGTACTAATAAAGCCGGGTTGTGAAGTAGGTGTCCTAGGCCGTAGAACTTTTTCCTAACACTCTTTAACTTCTTGCTGAGATGTGTCGTGAATGACAAGTGTCTACCGAGGGTAATCCCAAGGTAGCATAGCTTGTTGCTCACGGAGCACTCTTTGCCGTCTAAGGCGAAGGATTTAGGTAACTTCTTTCTTCCAGATTTAAAACTAAATATAATTCCTTGCGTCTTGTCCGGGTTGACTTTGATGTTGACGGCGTCGAGATTCTCAGCAATGTGTTGACTGGCGCTCTCAGAAAATTTCAGGGCGCTGGTGGGATTGATGTAGTGCTGTAGACACCTATGTCATCTGCATACGCCAATACCTCGCAGTTGGGGTACGAGGCTCCTACGATGTGGGTGGTGTAGATGTTGAACAGCAGGGGGCCTAGCACTGATCCTTGGTGGACACCGGCAGTGTATTCTCTTCGGGTCGTAGACGTGTTGCCAATCCGAACAGAAAAAGTTTTGCCTGTGAGATATGAAGTCATCAGGTTCAGTAGCTGATCCGAGAATTCGTATTCCCTCAGACGTTGGAGTAGGGTGTAGTGGTCCACACAGTCGAAGGCTTTTGAACAGTCCGACCACAGCGTGCTTCCAGTGCTGAGGGAAATAATGCAGCCTGAAGCAGGAATTCAACACGTAGGTGATGTACGAGATTCCTTTTATGGGTAGTTGTTTGAGTAAGATTTTCTGGATCCCGTCTTCGCCTGATGCCTTGTTCCCGTTCGTTCTTTGAATGAAGCCAGCGACCTGCCGGTGGGAGGTGTAGATTTTGGTAGTGGTGGGGAGGGAGTGGGAGTGGGGTCGAGGGCTCCTATTGGCTGGCCTTCGCCATGGCTCACGACTTCATAATGATCCGCCAGTATGTCCGCCTGTTCGGTGGTGGGGATGAACTGCCCGTTCACGGCCAGCCTCACACCGTCCTTTTTGGACCTGCATGTCTTTATGAGCTTCCACAATTGCTTGTGGTCACCGTGGAGACTAGTGAGGCAATCTTCCCAGACCGAGTTTTTCCACTGGGCCATCAGGGACTTAACTTGGTTTGGGAGAGCATTCAAAACTGGTTTTAAGTCCCTGTTTTTGGTTCTAAACCACCAGTTCTTGATATTGTTACGCTGTCTAATCAGTTGTAGAATGTGATCCGGAGGTTTCCTCAGAGAAGGGGGCGTAATCGATATCCCAAGTGTGTCTCAGGGGCGTAATTGTGGGCAACTCGCTCCTAATAAGATGCTTGTAGAGGTCCCACTTGGCCTCATCGTACCTGTATCTACAAGCAGGTGGCTTTGGCATGTCGCCTTCTAGTTCGTAGAGCACAGGCCTATGCTCGGAGGTGGTAAAGTCCAAGGCGGAGCTTCCGGTGTTGTGTACATTTTAAATAAATAAATAACTGGAAGGTATGTATTATTCAATGGGAATAGATATACAACAATTACCGCCATTATATACAAGCTATACTTTTAAACAGGTCTGTAACTACCAGACTGGCTGTACAATTGTGATTGCCCTGGTCAGTTGTCCCGACACTTTACAACCAACTTTATACAATCATTTCGTCGATGAGCAATCTTTAAGATAACGAAACACAAAAATTGCAACCTATTACTACTTCACACTCAGATGACACAGGAAAGCTTGCCTATTTTTCCATGAATTTCAGTATCTATTACACAGTTCACTTTGTCAGTTTATACACATATAGGTTTAATATCATTAGTTTAATATTTATTACAAAAATTACAGTAAACAGGAGAAAAAAGAGACAATGAAAGAGGAAATAACAAATACCTAAACAAATTGAATTCACAAATAATTCATTATAAAATAACTTCTAAATAATTAAAAACATTATTTTTACTGGTTATTCGTAAAACAAGCTTCATTCTTTAGCTAAATAATTTTTTTTTAAATGGAAAGCTGAGTCTTCTTGTGATAAATACTTTTTTCCTAGTATGTTTTTTTTCCCTGAAGTTTAAGAACATATTACAGACTGAAAAAAGATTAAAATAAATAATAAAAAAGTCTTGAGGGCCGCCAATAACGTGAACCACTGACCCGAGTCGAATTTAATAGGACTTTTGTCGCTGGGATTTTCAAGTATTTGTCTGAAATTGCTAACAACTCTTTTAGTCCCGGCTAGTTTTTCTAAGATTATACCCTCTTTATTTCATAGTAATGTATACGTGTTATATATAAAATAAATAAAAGAAACAATTTAATTCATAATTGATGGAACACAATACTAATTATTTATATAAATATTCATCATTAATTATATTTCTGTAGCTCAATAACTCAAAAAAAGAAAACTTTATTCGGTATAAAACACAGATGAACAATTATACATGGTTACCGGCGCTCACTAGCGAATGAGATCCATAAGGAAGCAACACTCTGTCTTATGCCTAAGGGGTATTTATATGTGTAAGAAAGCGATAAAATAATAGTAGGGACGAGGGTGAAGATAGAAAGGTCGTGGGAGCCAATTATTTAGAATAGAGGTCTGGGAAGGGAACATAAGCTACAAGTAGGATAAAATAAGATAATTATAATAGGCCTAATTATTATAAGTTATGATACACAGTCCTTAGGATGTTACTGATAAACATACCATTTGTTAATGATAAGATTATATATATTAATGCATAACTATTGATGTAACTCCCTACAAAAGTTTACGGGCTCGTTAGTACATAAATTTACCAAGGTGAAACAAGCAGGCTGAAGCGAATATATATATATATATATATATATATATATATATATATATATATATATATATATATCTCAAAAGTAAAATTTCTATGTGCTCGCTACTTAAAATTCTACAGCTGAGAAAAAGTTGGCCCGCCGAGACAAAAAAGCCTGCTTACTAAAGAGAAGAGGGATCTCTCTCCAGGGGAGGCAAAGACCTTAACTGGATTAAAGTTGACTTTCAAACTTGCAATATGCAAAAAACTTGTTGAGGACTTGGGACTATGCCTGTGTAACTCTCAAGACCTCACAGCCAACATTCCCTAAATGTGCCCCTAATTGGTTTTACCAGGGCCAATGGGGCGAAAGCGATTAGAGATATGGAAGAAAAGGGAAGAAGTATACACTCCTCCTGTAGTCCTTTAGTGTCAGCCCTTCGCCAGCGACATCAACCACTTCGTTTAGCTTTCAATATCCAATTGAATTTTCGAAAAGAATGAGAAATTTCTAAAATGCTACCTATTTTGGTAATTAATATATTATTCGAAAATGAGATATTTTTGCCGAAACATATTATTCGTTTAACCACCTCGGTTTCACCAATGTACACCAGTACTTAATAAGTAAGCAATTGTTAATAATCAACGAGTAACGGGCACAAAATGCCACTAAGAAAATTAAATCAACCATGCCAGGACAGTCATGAACAGGGGTAGTTGTATCGAAACCCTTATGCTTAATCGTAACTGTGAGGTGGTTAAATATAAGAACCAAACTCTTTCATACAAATAATGAAAGTACTAAAATACTAAATCTTTACAGACTTCAGATCAGTATGAGGGCATTCGTTCTATTTAACCTAGAGTGATTTCTTTCCTTGAAACTTAAAACATGTAAAGCCATTAACATAGGAAACCTATTTCTACAGACACCAGTAAATTACAGAGTATCCCTTTACCTTTTATAAACTATATACAAAACTAACTTTACCTATAAACTCCATTATTAATATTTACAAACTCATATATACAGTACATAAAACTCCACACATACTTCACCACTTAAACCAAAAACTCCCTGTGATGATGTGAAATGTGACGGGTGTCGAACAAAACCCAGTCGTTTATATGAATCTTCAATCCATTAATAGTAAATAAAAATCATCGAAGTTAAAAATTATTATAATTATTTTTTGATACCAATTTATATGTTTCCTCAAATCTGATGGAATTTATCTTGAGGCCATCACATTTTGGGTAACAAACAAACCTGTGATGATTTATCAACAAATTTTGTTTTGGGGCCAAGCACTTTTTAATGTGCTATACAACCATTGTTTATTCTGCTCAAGAGTGTAGTCAACATCTCTGTTACGGCGCCTGCATATTTTGAATTTTCAATATATGCATTGTATGATGTATGACATTTAGTAGAACTTGACAATGATTGTGCTGTAGAGCCTGCCTAAGTAGAATTTCCCAGTAGGTGAAGCAAGCTGGTGGCTTTCCCCACTCAGTGCCTCTCCACAAATCTCAGCTGGTAGGAGAGGAGCACAGAAGTTCTTGTACTGGGAACTTAAAATCTTTCTTAACGGAACTAATCTTATTCCAGTCTTTTTATTATTATGACTTTTTTTACTTAAGAGCTGTGGACTTATATCCTTACTAAAGTGGAATATTGAAAAGGGGGAGCATGAGTGGAGGGGTTTGGCGAAAGAAATGTTGGGCTAGTAACTCTGTATTTGTCATGTATTTTGTGTTAAGGTTTGTCCTTTGTCAGTATAATTGAATAATTTATGTATGCGTCAATAGTAGGTTTACAATTTTGGTGTGCATATGTCACTTATATCTATGCTGTAACATGACCAATGTATTTAATATGTTCATACGAGCCAAAATAAATCACAGACTGGATATTTATTGGATTATGTATTTATGATTTTTTGTTTGTGGAAGCACCTGATGAGGGTTGCTTCTACACCCTAGGAGATTAGTGCGTGGTAGCCTTAGTATTTTCTGGACAAGACTGTGTGGTTGGCCGGAAGTGCCTATGGTACCGGATGTTCATATTTTTCTCCTGATCGGCCTTTCACTTTCTGTGCTAGCCAGTCTTCTCTGTTTGCGTCTAGAAGTGCCAGGTTCATGCCCGGATCGGATCTCTTTCCTCTCCCTGGATCTGATGGACCATCGCCCTCAGAAAAGTAGTTGTTCTTTCCAGCATTGCAATCATCCTCAACAGAAGGAGTTTGTTTGACATTTTTGTTACAGAATTCCAGTGGCATAGAAACAACACATATCCAAATAGTACACAAACATAGGATACCTGAAACATGATTAGTGGATAACAAAGTCTGTAATGTTTATGACTATTACTTGAAAAAGGCCAATTGAGGTCACAATTAAGCTTTTTCAAGGACAAAATATAATCGATTAATTGTATGGCCAGCCATATTTAAGATAGATTGGTGACAGTACTCTTGCTTTCTGAAGGTCCCATTTTACCCTGAGCAGAGCTGAACACTATAAAGAGTGAGGATGAGTGACAGAATTACTGATCGAGCTCCAACTTGCCTTATCTACTGATATGCTCTCTCTATTTCTCTATATGCTAATTCTCTAGTTTCTCTATTTGTAAATAAAACTTTCCATAAAGCAGTTACTTTGAGCCGGTTCTTCAGCGTCAATTTATTTTAAGGAATAAATTGGGCTGGGCCTTCGAAAGTGGAAGATTAACGATTGTTTATACTGAATATCTACTGGTCTAGTTCGTAACTTTGCCTTCTGATGGACTGCTGTAACTGGTAGCATAAAATCAGGCACTTATAATAAATTAACATATAAAAATATTGTACCCAGAAGGATAATAATGGGAAAAAAAAGAAACCACTACAAAGTAACTTTTCATATATGGAAATACACAACACCAAGATGGATTGCGCAGAGTCTTCTTAAAATGAGAAAAAATTAGTTTTACACAGTTCTGAGACGATTTTATCATTATAGATTGTACTGTAACAAGACCACATATGAGGAATTTAGTAAAGACATTTCCAACAGTTGTGATTCCTCAACATCAGGTCAAAACCTTTATGACTACGAGACATGATCTTATATATTCCTTTAGTTTGATAATTGTTGGACCTCTTGAGGTCAATTCAAACCAAAAAATGTATTGGAGGGTCTAAAAGTGACAAAAAAGTACTTTTTAGGGACAATAAATGAGTTTTAGGGTCACAGATCATGACTCCGTGATCTGCGATGGCTGAATTATAAACGACCTGTATAAAACCCTGAACAAATTTTAAAGAATACCTAGTGTCCCAGACGGGGTTCTCGCTCACTGTTGACGGGACCATGGGGTACAACACTCAAAGCATTGGGGCATTGTTGGCCAGATTACATTGCAGAGCTATTGTGTTTACGGTCGAAGAAATTTCACACCCAAACCCTCCCAGTGACATTACACTCGACGTAGCGCTCGCCAGGCCTTCGGTAAGCTCTTATTCTCCCATTTGGTGTATAAAGAGAGAAATGTGACTCATCTAAAACAGAATGTTGCTCCATTTGTTACCAGGACCAAGAATTACTAAGATATTCTGATACGATTTACTGGATTTTTCTATACAACATCCTCTTTTCCTTATCAGTAGATTTCATAACGGAACATTTAAAAAAGTTCAATATTTTTTGTGAAAATTTTCGTCTGTATATATTATTATAATTGCTTCATTAAATGTATTTTTTTAAATGCATTACAGCATGTGAAATTAAAAAAAATCGATTTAAAACTTAGTTACCGTTTAATATGAACATCAATTTAATGAACATCTTCAAATTTTGTAGCGTCAAATACAGAACGGTTTCGTATTTTAGCCAGATGAGGCCATCACTTACAAACTATTTTTGTTGTCACTTTTAGACTCTGTGCAAAGAATTTATAGTTTAAATCTACCTTAAAATATCCAACAACGATCAAATTGAGTCGCTTCTCCCTCGAGTTAGGCTGGAAATAGTTCACATGACAAAATCAGATCATAATTCTGGGTTTAAGGTCACGTCATTCATTTCGTTAACTAAACAATCATTACTAAATAGATTCATTAACAAATTATTACACATTTATTAATTACTTTGTATGAAAACAAATTGATTGTATGAAAAAAATTGACAAAAGTCGTAACCTTGGAACTATTCTGGGCCATGACCATATCCAAAACACGGTCACGGGCTTTACTACATGGTTTGTTAAATATCACTATTGATAGAATTATTACTTGCCTAATAATGTTCCGGTATATATTTTGAAGCCCATTTTGTTTGTTCGATCACATGTTTCTACTTAATCACGCCACATGCTTTTAACTATGGCGTAATACGATGTATTGATATTTTTGTGTTACTTACTATTAGTTAACTATTAAATATTAACTAGCAAGAAAATATCCAAGATTGTAAACAAATCTTTATCGTTCTTGCAACAAAAACATTTCGCAAAGCTGTCGCATGATTGAACATAAATACAAACCCATCTAGCTATATCAACCTTTTACTTATAAATCATCCTTTATTTATTAACACTTTCTTGTGTATTTTTTAATATATGTATAATTAATAATGAATGCTAGTATTCGTGAAGTAACTGCTGTTCAATTACAAGTACTAGAGACTAGTGCTTGAACATTGGAGCGCAGCTCAAGGTATCCTATAGCTAATCTTGGTGAATTAAGTTTCGCTAACGCACTCTCATCAAACTTCTAAAGCGATGGGGGGGTGTTATCATTGAGAAGTCACTGTTTTCAATAAAAAAGAGAAAGAACTTCACTTATTTATTATTATTTTTCTTTTCTTTTTCTTCTTCTGCTTGTAAAATAAGCCTATCATGTATCATCCTATTTCTTATTTAATGTAGAATAATTTTTTACAAAACCTAAAGACCCTCCAGGTAAAGTAAGTAAAACCAAATCAATAAAAGCATCTTTATTTGAAATGGTCTAGCATTGAATGCATGCATATGTCTTGTTATTTCTAACATCAGCATAGTGATCCTAAGAAGGTAGGACGTGAGAGAACAGTTCTGCCTTTGGAGGAAATGGCAGAGGGGATTTTCTGTATTGGTATGGCTTGTTTGCCGACTTAATGTCCATGTGCAAGTAGTCACGCGGCGTTGAATTTGGATCAGTGTGTTGGTTGGTCGAGTGGGTCTGCTTGGGTTTCGTTTGTGGTTGTGATGGTTGTGACTGGTTGAAGTTCGTGTGCTGATATGGCGTTTGTGTTGACATGTAGTTCGTGTGTGGGTGTGAAGGTTGTGGCAACTTGGAGTTCGTATGCGTGGGATGGAGGTTTGTGAAGAGGTTGTGTTGTTGGGCTGGCTTGAAGTCTGTCTGTGGGTAGTCAGATTGCGTCAGCTTTGGATTCGTTTTCGCGTAAGACAGTTGAGTAGACTCGGGGTTCACGGAGGGTTGCAATGGCCTTGACGACATTGAGTTGGTGCGAGCCTGCATGAGTGGTATATCTGCATGTGGCTTTAACGTGTGTGACTGAGTATGTGGAAAGTTTGTGTGTGCGTTAAAAGTGTGTGACTTTGAAAAATGTGGATGTGCCAAGTCTGTGTAAGTCTTCGAAGTGTCCAATTTCATAGGATGTGACTGTGACAAGTCCTCATGTGAAAGTGATGTACTTAGCCGCAGCAAGTCTGTATGTGGCTTGAAAAAGTGCGGCTGTGAGAAGTCTTTGTTTGTAATTAAAGTGTAAGATTGCAACAAGTCTTCTATTTGGCGTGGTGTACCTAGGTTCAGAAAATTGTTATGCATCTTTAAAGTTTGTGACTGCATCTGGTGGGATTGTAACAAATATTCTTGTGGCTGCAAAGTGTCTGACTGCGAAGGGCGAGTCTGAGAAAAGTTTGCGTGTGTCTTCAAAGTGTACGACTTTGAAGAATGTGGCTTTGGCAAGTCTGTATAAGGCTTCGGAGTGTGCAATTTCATAGGATGTGATTGTGACAAGTCCTCTTGTGAAAGTGACGTACTAAGCTGCAAGTCTGTATGCGGCTTAAAAAAGTCTCCCTGTGACAAGTCTGGGTTTGTCATTAAAGAGTACGAATACGACAAGTATTTTATTGGATGTGGTGTATCCAGTTTCAGAAAATCTTTGTGCATCTTCAATGTTTGCGACTTAGTCGGGTGTGATCGGAACAAATCTTCTGGAGGATTCGATGCATCTACCTGCAGCAAGTCAGTAGGTGGCTTCAAAGTGTGTGACGGCATCAAGTCTATATGCGGCTTCAATAAGTCAAACTGCGGAAAATCTGCTTGTGGCTCCGTCGATGGAATGCCACTTATTAGCTGGAATTGGGCCCCTTTCTCCATTGGTGGATCCCACTGAAGAACCTCGAGCTTACCGCCACACTCTTCGTGACCTGTTGGCAGCGTCGTCACTGAGAGAGAAGAGGCGAGTCTCCATGTTAAACTCAGGACCAGAAAACTAAAACAAATATCAAGTCGGCTGAAATAAATCGTTTTATTGTAATCAGTAAGGTCATTGAAAATAAACAATGATGGGATGGCACAATGTTAGGAGATATTATGAGAGCATTATGTAAGTAGACGAGACTAGTGCCGTAGACCACTACGACGGGGAGTGAAAACTGGTTCAATGGACAATGACTAACCTGGAAGAGGTAGATGGTTGGATCTTAAAAAATGTCTCAAATGCCCATGGCACGGCCGGAGCGTCCCTCCACCCTTAAGAAATGTCTCAAATGCCCATGGCGCGGCCGGAGCGTCCCTCCACCCTTAAGAAATGGAATCTATCCAAAGCATCTATGCATGTCTCCTCTGGAACAGAACTACTGCGGAAAATTTATAGGTAGTTAGAGAGACAGCATAGCTGTTAGATCTTCTCGACGTTCATAAATGCATATAATTACCACATCGCAGTAGAATGTGTAAAATGAGATGGTGCAAGGTGAGCCAATTATTCAGACGCTGGAAGCTGACATACACAGGATCAAGAATCTGTAGAGAGGACCGAAAGTATCAGCTGTTATTATCATCTGGGTCCTACAGGTCAAAGTAATTGAAGGTGGTTTCGTTGCTCTGAATCCTTACATGCTAACACGGCATCCTGCAGGAGCCATTCTACCTAATCAGATTGCTGTCGCAGCCAACAGGATCTTGACTCTGAGGAAAGGCCACAGTGGAAGTCAGTGCAATACCATTTAGGGACATCAATAATTATAAAGAGAGGGGTTTACCACCCGAATACCTGATAGTGGAATGACGAGGATGGCACTTCAACATTCTCAGGATCTGAAGGCACTATCTGATACAATGGTCTCGGCGCCGAGCACATCGCTTAATGTGCCCAGTACTTATCAGCATGTTTCGACATTGAGTTTATCGGTTAGGGGTAATGTAGATGGTTTAGGAGGCAAGAGTCCGTCTGATTATTATTAAGAACACCATGTAACGATCGAACAATCAAGGAAGAAATTAACCTGGTTTAGAGAAAACATCTTGGGGTCCTCTTTTCTTGAAGATGAGGAAGAAAGATACTTGGAGACTATGTATTTAAAGGGGGAAATGTAGCAGGCAAATTTTAGAACTATACTCTTATATTACTTTCTAAACTATGTAGGTAGGAAATCGATAGTTCAATTGCTGCCATCCGTTATAGTAGGATAAACTTTTCTGATACAAGCCGGGTATAATGTGATAATAAACGTGAGATATTCGGACTTCAATAACTCACCTAACCTATTCGTAACTTGCTCTGCCTACTGCAATAACTGAAGTTTCGATTATCCACCAAATCTATGTTTTTAATCAAAATCTATAACTATACTCGATAGACGTACTTGCATGTGTACATTTGGTATGGTGTCTATTACACATTTCGTGTAACGCGAATTCTATAATTTCACTGATCTAATAAATATCTATTATGGCCTATTCTATTGATGCTATTGTTGTGTTACCATAGTGACAATATTTATAACCTTTAAGACCCCTTTAACCCACAATTACTTCGGTAACTGTTACAAATAAAATTAGAACTGATTTTAATTAGTCCAAATGATTGGGACTATTCGTCGGCCTAACCGCCTCTGCTTCTCTACGCTCTCAATGTAATACCTCTTTTTCCAAACCAATAATCCTTATTTCCCTCTCTCTCTAGTCACAATTTCCTATGGTTCTTCTCCCGGAATACGGAGTTTCAAAGTTCATTTCTTTCCTGCTCTGCCACTCTCTGGAACTCTCTTGTTCCCAATATCTGATGTTTCATCTTCGCGTGGCTTAAAACCCTTCTGTCCCAACACCAATAGATCGCCTACTCGTGCAGGCGATCTTCTAACTATACCTTCTCTTTGACTATTAATCATTAATTTGGAGGCACTGTGGAGTTCAAGTTAAAATTGTTGAAATATTGTTAACAATCTGTCGAAAACACCTTCGAGTGTGTCATTAACATTTGCCAGTTAAACAACAGACCCTTAATAAACCTCCCTCGAGTCTGTTGAATGGATGGTGCCTAATGGAGCCGGTAATTGATCGACATTAAGTCGACGCTATCAACCGAAATGAATCGATTATTTGTTTATTGGCGGGATAATTTATCATTCGAGGGAGCTGTAAGACCGACAGGACCGGGGTGGGGGAGGTTCTGTTTGATTAATTAGATGTAATTAACTATAAAAGGCAGCGAGAGAACTGAGAAGGTCCTGTGTCAATCCAACGTGTGAATCCTAAAAGGGTCTTATAATTAATTCACCAAGAGACTTCTCTCTCCTCTCCCTTCTACATCAATCACTCACCACCGCACTGGAAACTGAATGTTCTATTCAGCTGTATGCGCGTGGATGTGCTCAGCCAGATGAAGGTATTTACAATTAGCTTTCAAGATGTCCTTTATGTTCAAAAGTAACAAATGGCATAATGGAAAAAATCTTTCTGTATGAGTTCGCCAGGTTAAACGGCTTTAATAGGTTATCGTCAATAGTAGCCATTTGACTGAACTGTATCGATGAGGATTTGTCTGGTGCGGTGAGGAGTGTACGTTATGTGCAAGAAATCTGATTCGCCACCTGTTTGACCAAGATTCTAGTTTTTTTGACGTGTATATATATTCCGAGCAAACTGAAAAAAAAAACTTCCAAAAAATATACCAAAGGCATTTTTCTCCTGTACTTAGAAAGTTAGAAAGCCTGTTAACAGAATAGCTGTTCTTTCATTTAAATAATTATAGCGGCTTAGGATTTTATTTTTCCTGTTCATCTAAGTTAAGAATGATGAAATGAAAAAAAAAATCTTTATCCTAGAATTTCGGCCTCTGATAATAAGTAAACAGTATAAACGAAATTTCTATATATTATAACAATACGTAATTTGTCTCTTGCGATTATCTTAAAATAATACGCTACACATTTATGTCGTATTAACAGTAAACATCCACAATACTAATTAAAAAACGGAATACATTGAAGAATAAAATTGGATGGCTATCTATAATAATTGTGCCAAATTAGCATAAGTTGAAATGTAAGGACGAGTAGTGTGTGAAATAGTAGATCTAGCGTAGTAATTAGAACAGGAATTATTGAACCCAACGAAAGTGAGGTGCTGGTAAATCGGGATTTAAAGGTTGGGAGTAATTTTGGGAGGATTTGATAACTGATTTGAATTGGAGGAGAATGTGTAGGTAAGGTGGCCTTTTAGTCACGACAGTAGTGAAGAAGAGGGACCCAAGAAAGTATGAAAGGCCTACGGGCATAAGGTTTCAGCCCTCCCAACTCGGAAGTAAGTGCTGCGAAGTGCGACAGTCTCTTGGTATCCGTTGAAAAGTAAATTTATTACCCTACCGTAAATATAAGTAGAACTACGTATGGGTTACCGAAGGATCAACACTAAATGGGATCATATACTCCAAACGGTAAAGCAAACAGTCAAAAACAATATATTGATTATTTCTTGAAGGGCTTGTAAGGTGACCGCAAAACCACTAGAAAACGTGCGGTTGCGTATTGATTTTTTGTTTTTTTCCTTTAATAGCTCCTTTAAATTTACAGATAATTATATACAATTACAGATCCTCAGTCGAATCTATTTCCAAATTATTATCGTATTTCCTGTAGCATCGCTACATTATATACAGGTTTTGTTATTTTATAAAAATTATATAATGAATAAACAAGTGTAATGATACACATTATACGTGACTGGACTAAACTGACTAATAAAGGTGATGGGGCTTACCTTTTTGATCAAACTTAAAACTAACTTACATACTAATTCTTAGCCTAATTTTTCCCCGACAGTCTGTTACCATCGATGCGGGAGGGACATAGTGTTAAACACTGGGTTGGTTAGGTGCTGCAACGTGTCAAAAAACTTGATGTGTTGCCAGCGTATGAACCCACCCACCGACGGCACACCAAGACAAACCTCCAAGACCAAACCTCTCGAGAGAAGTATGTCGGACCACTTTTCGCATGATCCCATTCTGGAAATGTTGGAGACATTTGGCTGTATTGTCAGTCAAGTGGGTAAATAGTGGGGTACCATACAGCAGAGCTGGCCGGAGGACACATTTATAGATCATCAGTTTTAGACGAAGCGACAGGTTGGGTGAAGTTAGCAAGTGCGATAGCCGGTAAGACCTGTGTCGTACTTTTTCTATTTTATTACTAAAATTAGTAGAGAAATAGAGATGTCTTTGTATTGTAATCCAAGTATTTTTTTATAAACAACAATTTTTCAATTACTGCGTACATGAGTGCCACTCGAGTCTAGTGGTTGAGACAGAATAAAGCAAGACAGTAGAAAACAAATTAATAATTTCAATGTTATCGGAGACAACACGACCAACGCTCAAATAACCATATGTGGTTACATACCTTTGTGTCATCCGACGAGAGAGCACCACTGTGTATGGTTCAGTTGTCTTTATTGAAAAAAAAAAATGCTCCGTATTTTTTATGACGATTTCAATTTTGGGTTAGTTAATGGTGACAATACATAAGAAATTCATTACGAAATGGTTTTAACACTTAAAATCATTTTTATTGATAGATCCCAACCCGTTTTTTTAATGTCTTCAAATTAATTATCGTGTCCTTAACGTGGCTAAAGAAAAACAATTAATCTTGACAAATAATTGTTTGTCTTTCTATCAAAACCAGAGACATTTCAGTTTTATCTGGTATAAGCCACTGTTGTGAACCACCAGATTGAGGTGGAAATGTAAATGTCCCATTTGACGTGAAAAACACTTAAAGCTGTTTCGATAAAAAATAAGTAAACATTACTAGGTAGGAAAAGAAACATACAACCTTCTATAATTTTGAGAAGGGTATAAAATTAAAGATCTCGAAGTCCTGACTAAAAATGCGTCAATTTCGTTTTTATTTTTTGAAGCACTTTCTGAATTTCAAAAATTCATTACGAATGGTGTTAACATAGTATGATCTTTTTGCAGGTTTGGTACTTTTAAATGTGATTTTATTTTATGGCCCCAATAGTTCTAAAAATTAACGCAACCCCATGAAAATTGATGACTGAATTAAAAAGGTCATTCGACTGCTGTCTTAAAAGTTTTCAGACATTCACTTCAACCCGTTATATCTAAGAATTAATGATCTCTCATCATCAGAGTAAAGATCTAAAAACACTTTACTAATAACAAAGTTTCACAATAATGTCTCATGAAGACTATAGAGGGCTCGCTGCTGAAGTTGGCCCGAGAGTGTGAGTGGTTGTGAAATGAGTCCAAGATCAGTGTTCTGCAGTTTTTATATATTATCTTGATTTTAAGTTTAATGTAGGGGGGTTCATGTGGTTTGTTTTGTTCCTTAGGATTCCTGAGAAAATGTTTGCGTTGGCCTAAATTCTGCTCATAGTTAAGTCAAATGGAACAGAATTTGACAGCTGGGAACGTATTATCTAATGCTTAAGCCTACCATTGTTTGCATATTTAAACTGTTAACTCCAGAAGCATGATAATTTTATGGATTTTCCCGTAGAAAACACCCTCCGGGCTCGGCAATGAACTGGTTATTATTATTTATGGGATAGCGCAGGGAACAGTAGGAAGAAGATTCCCTTTTATTTATCACCTTTCCTTAAATTAGGTTCTTATTCCTTCGTTAATTGGAGTGGGCCACTGGAGACTTTCCAACCAACATTTCCTTGGTCCTTCTTCCTCGCATCGTCCCCTCTTCGGGAGGAGGGAGGCTCCTCGAGAATTTATGTCGTCATGGCAGTTTAACCCTAATTGGGGGCTAGTTGCCCTCCCCCAAGTCCTGTGCAAACATTGATAATCATATTATCTGATGAGTTGGGGTGATTCATACCTGCCCCTTCTCCCATCTATCCCTCCTCAAGGCACTGAGAACTTTTGCAAGAATTAATTGAAGGCATTAGCTCGTGTAATAGGTTTGTTTTCTGCTGAGTCAGGGAAAGTTGTAACGGATTTGTGCGGGGGCGTTGGCGGCCTCTAATGGAAATGACGTGAGAGGTGTTTGTCTTTGCCCTAAGTATTCGATAAAACTCACCTAAGACAAGAAAATTAATATTTGTATTCTCGCCTTGTTACTGGCATAATTCATCACTTCTAATCTTAACCATGTCAAAAGCGGGACGTCCTTTATGCAACCAGGGTTATCGCCTTGTTACTGACATAATTCATCACTTCTAATCTTAACCATGTCAAAAGCGGGACGTCCTTTATGCAACCAGGGTTATCGCCTTGTTACTGACATAATTCATCACTTCTAATCTTAACCATGTCAAAAGCGGGACGTCCTTTATGCAACCAGGGTTATCGCCTTGTTACTGACATAATTCATCACTTCTAATCTTAACCATGTCAAAAGCGGGACGTCCTTTATGCAACCAGGGTTATCGCCTTGTTACTGACATAATTCATCACTTCTAATCTTAACCATGTCAAAAGCGGGACGTCCTTTATGCAACCAGGGTTATCGCCTTGTTACTGACATAATTCATCACTTCTAATCTTAACCATGTCAAAAGCGGGACGTCCTTTATGCAACCAGGGTTATCGCCTTGTTACTGACATAATTCATCACTTCTAATCTTAACCATGTCAAAAGCGGGACGTCCTTTATGCAACCAGGGTTATCGCCTTGTTACTGACATAATTCATCACTTCTAATCTTAACCATGTCAAAAGCGGGACGTCCTTTATGCAACCAGGGTTATCGCCTTGTTACTGACATAATTCATCACTTCTAATCTTAACCATGTCAAAAGCGGGACGTCCTTTATGCAACCAGGGTTATCGCCTTGTTACTGACATAATTCATCACTTCTAATCTTAACCATGTCAAAAGCGGGACGTCCTTTATGCAACCAGGGTTATCGCCTTGTTACTGACATAATTCATCACTTCTAATCTTAACCATGTCAAAAGCGGGACGTCCTTTATGCAACCAGGGTTATCGCCTTGTTACTGACATAATTCATCACTTCTAATCTTAACCATGTCAAAAGCGGGACGTCCTTTATGCAACCAGGGTTATCGCCTTGTTACTGACATAATTCATCACTTCTAATCTTAACCATGTCAAAAGCGGGACGTCCTTTATGCAACCAGGGTTATCGCCTTTCGCTAATAAAGGTGATGATAACATGATCTAAAATCTGATATTGCTGAAGTATGTTCTATGACATGCTCATGTTTTAAAAACTGTGACTGGAAGTCAATCGATCAATATTGATCTTAAAATTTTCTGATTCATTGTCACTTCAAAAGAATTATAGAAAAAAGTTATTTATTTTAAAACTGATTAATGTCACATAATCGTGTTTTATGGTTGTGTTGCTTGCAATGAAAATGTCTTGCTAATATTCAACGTGCCCTTCATGGCGTGTGTCTAGCTGGCACCGGGACTCGTGAACACCAATACAGCCAGGCCCACGAGTAAAAACATTAAAGTTTCTGAATTTGAAAAAAAACCAGCAATTCACTAAAAGTGTAGTGGCTACCGATGGTAGTTGTGCGACTGGCATCAGTGTTATCTGGTACCGTGGGACCGGGAGAGAGGTGGGGCCAGCCCGGTGAGCAGGGGGCGGCCATAAGTCAGCAAGATTCCATGGCTAAGGTGCCCAGGGGGCCGGCTGATTTAGGGGGTAGTTAGGGGGCAGAAAACCGCCCTCGGGAGGATCGGTAATTTTCACCCCGGGCTAACACCGATAACTCAAACTGAATTAAGCGTCTCTTCCTCCAGGGGTGGCGGTGCCCCCGACATTGCTCCCGGTCCAGCTGTTCTGCTTCGTTTCAGTTTTTATGAGGAGTTCTAATATGTTTTTTTTTTGTTCACCATTTGACTTTGTGTTATAGCATATCCTGTTCAATCGAATTGTACTATTCCTAAACAAAGATTGGCTATCTCATAGGACAGACACCATGAGAATCATCCTTGATGGACATACGCCCAGGATGACTCCAGTCACATATGACAAACCAAGTTTGCCAAAAGAGTCATCTATCACACAAAAAAAAAATCTGAATATTGAATGAAGTATGCCTAGTTTGACTAACTACACTACACACTTCCTCTTGTTCGGACACTTGTTATTTCTTTATCAAGCAAACATCGTCAAAATTTCTGAAGTGACAGAAAATGTTTGCATTAACACTAATGTGTTAAATTACTTCAAACCAAAAACTATTGTGGTTGAAATTGAAAAAGTAAACATGGGATCGTCAAAAAATAGTACTTTTTTACGCCGTTCCTGGACGTCGCGAGAAACATGACTTCATTTCGTTATCATGGCCAGTTTCTCCAATCATGTCCTATTGTATGAATGAGCGAGTGAATGATGACTGTAAATATGGTATGAATGAGATCATTTATCTGTATTATTATTGCCTTATAAAAGGCAGATTGTAATTATTGCACAATAAAGATTGTTATTTCGTTATCATATTAAATGTAATTGGCGATCTCAAGTGTGTTTTAGTCCGAAAAAGTTGAAATTATATAAATAAACCTTTAACATAATCTTTTAACTGTGTTTCTTTGACAGGAAATGTGCTCAGATTGTTGAAAATAGACGCAAGATCATCTTTATGACCCAATATTCTCCTTATTGCTGGTATTTCCTCGCTTGTTCCTTCTATAACCTTTTTTATACAGAATAAAAATAATTTATTTTACCACACATACCGCCACAGGACATTTTCACAGTGGCTTTATTCGGAAAGGACTTTCATATTACGAAATTCCTTTTGCCATTACTGGAGAATTTTCTTCCTCCTTTATGTATACTATTCCTTTTACAGGGGTTGTTGCATATATTGCTATAATAATTATTAATGTATGTTTCCACTATATTTTGGTATATATCATTAGTTAATGTATGATCTTACTCAAATTTACTGTTATTTTTTTTAGTTTAACTTTTTGAATTCGTAGCATGATGTAATCATCTGTGGAACCTGCTTCAAGCTGCTAAAAAGAAAAACAAATGGGGCGAGATACAAGTACTTGGAGAAAGACACAATTTTTTTACTTGTTTCTTTTTTTTATGTTTCCTTAGCTCACAGTGCTCGTAACTGTATATTTGAGAGAGAGAAAACACTAGATGAAAAAACGCTGATTCAATCTTTTCTGAAAAACATACATTCAGTTTGCTTGAGGTAGATTGCTTTGATTTTATAATGACTTTTATACATCACTCTGAAGCTGTGTGGTTACTATTTATTGAGAACACATACAGAGGTTATACGGGACCACCTAAAGCGATTATAAAGTTACTAGGCTAACGGTTGGCAGGGATGGCTTGGGCTAAAGAGCCCCTCACCAGCGATGAGGATGTCCCTGGTTCATTGCCCGGCCATGTGCTGGAAGATGTAATTCCCACCAAATAGTGCAGGCCTCACTCCTTTGGGCTATAACTAGTTTCCGTCCATGTCACACTTTGAATATTAATTTTGTAGTATTTTAGAGAGAAAAACGTTTTCTTTTGAGTTCCGATTCTTTTTTACAATATTAGAAACCCTTTAAGTTTTCACCCTGTGTACGTCTGCCTGTCCTGGCCATTTTGAGTGAGTACCTTGACCTGAAACAAAACATTTCATTCCAACGAAATAAATAATTTTTACCGAAAAAAGTATTTTGTAGGATATTGAATTAAAGATCCCAACGCGCAGATTAAGACTTTAGTCTAAAAAAAAAAACATGAATTCACTGACAGCTATGGCCGTGGTGTCAATGTCTATGTGCATGTTGGATTAGCTGTTTTTGAAAGAGTATTTTAACAGAAATACGTCACTAAATTCTTAGTTATCAATAAACAAATAGTAATTAGTAAGATCATAAAAACTCTTAATTTTATGTGATCATTGATACTTATTAATTTATGTTCATACATCCTAATATAATAAATATTGTTATAACTACTTGTTGTTATTTTGCTGAGACAATATCTCACTATAATAATTAAACTAATTGTGGACAAAGACGCGGCACTTGGCCGATAGGGCTGTAATGGGCGAGGTACAGGCACGTTAATGGGTTTTAGATGTTATCTTCGACCTGCCAGTGGTTTGTAAGGCAAAGCCTCCGGCCCACCTTATTACCGACCCACCAACCCACCACCCACCTATTTAACAGCGGCCCTTTTAAAATATTTATAGTGCTTGTGTCTAAACACTGAAGTGAGTAAAAAAAATAATTTTAGTTTGCAGTACCACACAATTAATGATCTTACTAATTACTATCTCTTGATTGATATTTTAACTTTTATTGAATTAATTTTAATAGCCTACGCTTAGTTACAACGGAGTTTTTCTAACACGTCTCATTGATTGGCACTTTCTGTGAAAATTCACCATCTTGGCTACAGCTGTTTTATACAAAAATATTCGGAAAGAAAATATCAATAATCTCATTTTAGTTTTTTCTTTTGTAATTATGGTACCTAAATCTGTATTATTTTTTTTAAACCTCTTTATTCAACAACATTTTTACAATATATGATCAAAATGAACAATATTTACAAATTTATCCTCGTGCTGCATGCGCAGATGCATTTGAAGGAGGTAATATTTACAAATACAATTTCTTTTTGAAGTTAAAAAATTAAATAAACAAATATACAGGACTAGGTGATGGAGCTCACCTTCGGTTTACAATGTGGGAAACTTACAAACTAAACTTAAAAACTAAAACCTAAGACTAAAGCGTTCTTGCCTCAACTGCGTCTTGCCTGCCACGATTGATTTTTTTTTTTTTTTTCCTAGCTCTCTAATTATAAGATTAAGGATGAGGGAAAAGTAAAGGAATATTTGGGTTGAGCACCTGCTTGAAGGTGGTGTGAGGGAATTAAGGGGTGTGGGAAGCCTCGGTAAAGGTTGATTGTTGCGGTACAGTGGTGAGAGTCCACTGGTGGCTGGGTGCCACGATTGCGTATGCGCACTTCAAGATTATGAATATGGTCCCCTATAAAATATACGAGATTATATCACATTATTTTTTTTTTTATTGCATATAAATTAACTCATTAAAGACATTTCATATTTTACATAAGATTATTTTTATTTTTTACCATCATTAGGGGATTAAATGAAACTAACGTGCCAAAATATCATTTCCCTTTCTAATACACGGAACGACTCAAAGTTCTGAAAAGCACTTTTAATGAATTTGTGTAATTACATTTAAAAAATAAATTATTAATCAGAGCATGAGCATCAAATGTCCAACTTAGTGCTACTTAGTAATTAATTAATAAAATGTTTCATGTACATTATAGTATTCTTCATTTGTGGAACAGGGTACATACAAAGATTCAAAGAGGCAGAGCCAGAAGTAAAAGCAAACCAGAGGCTTCTGGTTTCAGGAAAGGGGAAAACGCTAGTAATAGTCATTATTAACCAATCAGTATCAACCAAAAACTAACAATTAGTAATTAGTAAATAAAATTGTATAGTATTAATGAGAACTTAGGTGTTTTCAAGAAGACTAAAGATTTTTTTTATTAAGGTAAGCGTTTATAATTAGAATCGTTCCTACATATCTTGTAAGTGATGCAGTCATCATACATATTAATTAATAATTTAAAAAAAAAGTGAAGAGATTGTACCTGAAAATGACAATACTTTGTTCAAATTGTTAACAATTTTTGCCAGATTTCCTTCCTGGAAGGAAATCGCCAAATTTAAGACAGATTCGAAAGATTTTTCAGAATTTTAACGTACAGGTGTAAATAGTCAAGAAATGTTTTGTATCATGTTTTATGTATACTCAATGTTGATAGTTAACACGTACATTTCGTATGTATATAGTATGGAAATAAACATTTCTTACCTTACTTTCACCTGTATATTACAATTAAAAAAAAAGTGTTGGTAACTTCAACACAGTCACACGTATTTATAATTTAAAAAGTGAAAATAAAATTAATCTCACAATAATAAAATAACACATGGTGTACGAACCTTTGGGAAAGTAATTTGCTTAGCATTTTTCCTTTAGGCTATTCAAGGGACGACTGTGTGGCCTATTCTTAGTTTAAGAACCCATTAAATAGGTGGGTAACACTACCCTGATGAGAGGTCTCCTGTAGGATAATAGGTCCCATCTTACCCAGTACTGACCTAACTTTGCTTAAGTTGGCTACCGGCCTGCTCTGTCCAATCACAGTTAAAGGATACATAGTTTCCTCAATGAAATAATGCGAATTCGTGGACTCTACCGTCTTCAAGCAAATAAACTCGAAAGTGATATGAAAATTAACCTTGTTTTTTTATTAAAATTCTTTGAGGAGATTAAAATAAATCTAAAAAAACTCTTGAAACATCTTAGTCTCAGTTTAACGAAAACAAAACCCTTCATATTGTGCAAATCATCAACTGAAACAACGTAGACATCTCATGATTTTGTTCGATTTTCAATAATAATTTATATTTATATAAGCACTAGCATCCTGTCGAGGTGCTGATGTTTCAAGAGGAACCGCACTCATCGCGAGAACTTCGGCAAGGAGCTGTGAAGTGCTGACTCTGTGAGTTATTAAGACTCACAGGGTGTTTAAGTTAACGCTGTCTAGATCCCACAGAGAACTTACAAGTACGGTGGCAGTGTCAAATGTATAATATTGTGTAGTCAATTATAATAGTTACCGGAAAAGGTATGCGCGGGTATTGCGTACACGTGAAAATAATTAACAATTCAAACCACTTATAGAACTATAAGTGAAATTTAAGGCAAAATGTAATGTTTGAAGGTTTTTATTCAATCGAAACCTTATTTTCCTATTATTGCCATTTCTCGCTATTATAATAACTAGGTACAGTCTGTGAGCTGTTTGTTAGCCAGCAGTGAAAGATTAAGTAGAAGAGTTTGTTTGGAGATTGGGTTGTATTGATACAAGGGAGTTGTTAGGATTTAATTAAATTCGTTAAAGGATAGCATTTGTACATACTATGCACGCCTACATCAAGTATTGTTTACACAAAAAGAACGTAAGAGTCAAAAATAAGTTAATATTTAATAAAATAAGTTAATTAAAAAAAAATACAAAAATGAGGTAGACTTCAGTTGTGTGCTCGATATTTTCGAACTACAAATATATATATAATTAAATCAATCCACGAAGTATAGATCTTTTTAAAAAGCACTTTATTGATTGACAAAACATAAGGTTGAAAACTAGAAAGATTACTATGAATGATTTGAGCTGTGACGCGTGACTAACAGATAATGGAATGAGAGCGAGAGCCGTAGGCTCAGCCTATTTATAGGGGGAAGTCTCAACATGGATTAGCCAATGTTTTGTAGTCATTGTCGTCATGTAACTCCTCCTTCCCGAAGATTCAGCATTACTCCGGAAATGTGCAAAAAAAAATCTAATCTTACTTACCAAGATATTTGGCACACTCAGAGCATTCATAGTTGTTCTTACAGAGTAAAATTCAGTTGAAACTATTAATAATAAGTAAATTTTAGATGGATAAGACACTTGAAGTAACGTTGCTCTAGCATTTTTAATTCTCAATTAATAAGAATCATTATAGCACGTAAATTCAAGTTTGCAGTATGCGCATAGTTCCAAAGGTACAATAATTTTTATAAAAGTGCATAAAGCGAAATTAAAATTTCATCAGAAATAACTAAAAAATGTAAGAGGAAACTTATACTTAACATAGTATTATTATTATTGGTTCCTCGATTTGATAAAATATTAAAGAAATTATCCTATACAAAATGTAGCAAAGATATTAAATGGTATCGTACTGTATTTGATATGGCATTATCAAGATATACAGTATGAAATGAAAATTACTATTATTAGTCTGTAGTCTTAATGAATCAAAATTACAAATACAAAAATTAAAATAACATTTTCTTATTAAATCAATATTATTATTATTATTATTATTATTTGTTCCGGCATTTGTGCACCGCGGCCTCACTGAGACCTATTGTGCGCCGTCCATGTCCCTGTCCTATATATGTGACAGGCCCACGGCCTTTGCAAATCTGAGGATACCGAATGGATCGATCAGTTCACATAGTTTGGGGTCTACAATGCGATCACTACCAAAGTGAAGGTATCGCCTTTTAGCTAAGTTATCACAGTCACATATTATATGACGTGCCGTTTCTCCCTCTTTCTTGCAGAATCTGCAGATTGGTGATCCCACTATCCCCAAATTAAAGAGGTGTTTATTTAACCGACAGTGACCTGTATAGAGTCCTGTCACACTGTTTGAGTGTCCACCTGTCCATTGATAGAAGTGCTGAGCTTCTTCTCTTACAGGGTCCATTAAGAAACAGTTTCGAGTGTTCCTGTTTCTTAGTTTCTCTCCAAGAAAGTCTTGCCTTGTCCTCTAAAGCTAATTTTATACGCCTTTTAGCGTAGCTGAGGCTGATACCACATATGGGTTCAGGTGCAAGAGGTGTCTGTTCTGAGCCCACCCTTGCAAGGCCATCTGCCTTCTCATTGCCTGTGATGCCTGTGTGTCCTGGCACCCAGTCGATTCTAACCTTATTGGCTAGCGAGAGTGTGTTTAAGTTGTTTTTACACTCCTCAACCAAATAAGATCTGGTCGTATAGCTTCTCAGGGCGCCAATGGCTGCCTGGCTATCCGTGAAAATTGTGATCAGTCTGTTTCTTACACCCTCCCCAATTAAGGTTTGGGTACAGACATTGATCGCCATCACTTCGGCCTGAAAGACCGAGGTGTGTCTACCTAAAGGAATAGAAATCCCAGATTCTGGTTTATCTTTCCTCCATATGCCGGCCCCTGACCCGTTTTCTGTTAGCGAGCCGTCTGTATAGCAATTAATCCCATTACACAGTTTATGTGGTTTGGTCTTTGTGTTTTCCGCACAGTATAAAACGTCTGTGTGTTTCTTAACTTGTAGGTCAGAGTGCATTGACAGCACCTCGTCCTCATCAATTCTTCTGAACAAGTTCCCATGTCGCATGTGAGTCATGACTTTGGATCTTGTTCCTGATTTCGCAAGTCTGTAAGCCACGTTCAAGGCTTGCGCTTCTACTTCTATTTGCAGTGGATTCAAGTTCAATAAGACTTCCATTGCAGCAGTAGGAGTTGTACTCATGGCACCAGTGATCATGAGACATGAAAGCCTCTGTAATTTGCCAAGCAAAGTTCTATTTTTACTAATACTACCTCTGTGCCACCACACCATAGAGGCATAGAGCACCATTGGTCTAACTGCTGCGGTATATAGCCAGAATAACATTCTGGGTTGTAGTCCCCAGGTCCTACCCACAGCCCTTTTACATGCATAGAGGCATCGAAGTGCCTTCATAGTAGTATTCCTGATGTGTTTAGACCAGTCCAATTTTCTATCCAGAGTAACCCCTAGATGCTTTACCTCACTAGAAATGCTTACCTGTGTCCCCCCTATATAGGGTGGTCTAACTATAGCATTTCTTTTGTTAGTGAAGATACAGAGATTTATCTTCTGGGGATTGATTCCTAAACCATTCTTTTCACACCAATCCCTCAAAAGATCCATCGATGCGGAAAGCAACTCAGAAATGGTTTCTGAGAACTTGCCCCCTATGAGCACAGCAATGTCATCAGCATATCCCTGTGCGTAGAACCCTGCAGAGTTTAGGTTTGTTAACAATGAGTCAACGACCAAACACCACAGTAATGGAGATAACACCCCTCCCTGTGGACATCCTCCCACTGGCTTCATCCACAGTTTGGTTTGTCCCAATTGTGATTGTAAAATCCTATTCTCTAGCATGGTGTTTATCCAGCTAGAGGCTAAGGAACTAATCCCCTTTCTTTCTAAGGCTGATGCCATAGTGTTATAGGGTGTGCGATCAAAGGCACCTTCTATATCAACAAAGATGCCTGCCATTATTTCTTTATGAACTAGGGATCTCTCTATCCTGGAAACCAGGTGGTGGAGAGCAATTTCACAGGATTTTCCTGCCTGGTATGCGAATTGAGCGCTATGGAGCGGTCGTTCTACCAGTATTCCATCCCTAATATGTCTGTCTATGACCTTTTCCAAGGTCTTCATTAAAAATGAAGTCAGACATATTGGTCTGTAAGACTTGGGTTCGTCATAGGACTTCTTCCCAGGTTTTGGTATGTAACACACTTTTGCCATCCTCCAGCTTACTGGAATATAGCTCAGTGCCAAGCTTCCCCTTAACAAGGTAAGTATAAGGGGCCTAATTACTGGTAGGCCTTTTTGTAGCAAGGCTGGGAATATCCCATCAGTACCAGGTGATTTGAAAGGAGCAAAAGAATTAATTGCCCACTCCACTCTTGCAGAATTGACAATTTTATTTGCTTCTGCCCAGTTACCCTTGCAACTAGTGTGTTCACAGTTGGTAGGGTCATTATTAATCATATCCATCAGTCCGCAGCCAGGAAAATGTGCGCGCGCCAGGGCACCGAGGGTTCCCTCCTCAGAATCCGTATAGCCCCCTCCCACCCTGACGGAGCCCAATACTCCCCTGTCAGACTGCTTGGATAAGATCCTATTTACTCTAAACATGGAAGTTGTATCGTTTATTTCGCTACAAAATTTCTTCCACGCCCTTCTTTTAGCCTTTCTGACTTCTTTGTGATAATCAGTGAGTGCACGTTTATAAGTGTCCCATCTGCCTGATCTTTTGGCCGCGTTAAAGAGTTTACGTGTAAGAGCTCTTAACTTGCCAAGTTCATTGTTCCACCAGGGACAGTTCCTGTTGGATCTAACATTACATACAGTGTTATTATCAGTGTATGACTTAATCATTGCCTCAGTCAATGTTGAGTTTAAATGTTCCAAATGCCAGTTGCTACTCACCACTCTAGGACAGCATTTGACCTCCTCCTCAAGCTGTGTATAGTAGGTTTCCCAGTTTGTAAGTTTGGGATTCCTATACACAGCTTCGGACGTGATGTTACCACTTAGATCAAATCTAATGTATCTATGATCTGAGCATGACTCTTCTTCAGAGACGTGCCAGCCTTTAACCCTTAGGCTTATAGTACGTGTGCTAAGGGTTATGTCAATGACCTCAGATCTGATTCTGTTGTTAAAAGTGGCAATATTGCCTCTGTTTAGAATGTCTAGGTCATTACTAGTTATGTACTCTACTAAACACTCACCTCTCTGGTTGTTGTTCTTGCTCCCCCAGAGCTGATGGTGAGCGTTCGCGTCAAGCGATGCTATAAGCTCGCCCCTTAAGCCAGTCCCTTCCGTTAGCTTACTAAGTGCCTCGGTCGGGACTCTTTCTTCATATGGGAGGTAGACCGATGCAATCGTCAACCTCCCACCTTGATTTCCCTCGTTGAGGGCCATTTGAGCTGCTGCTAAATCTCTAGAACAATTAAATCAATATTAGTATGCTTTATTCTTATAACATTGGTAAACGCTTAAATACTAGAAAAGAACTCTATTAATCCTTCAATCATTTATACGTGGTTCGAGCAGAATATAAACAATATGTACTCTCTAATCTTGCGAGCGAGAATAATTAAAAATTATCTCAAATTATATATCGTTAACAGGTCGAAAACTATAGGAAATATTATAAGTTTTTCCACACATAAATAAAATATTAATTACAAGTTAACTTGTTGTTCAGAATATATTCTAGAAATATTTTATGGTTACATTGTAATGGAAAGGTTTGTTCAACTTATAATTAATAGTTCTTACTTAATTATACATATGGATAATTATTATTTTAATATAATTACATTATATGGAGAATAAACAATTAACAATTAGTTCCATGCTTAATAGCTGTTGACTTAGGTAATAATCCTTCAGTGAAAGTACCTTGTATGTAACTAATCAGATACGACCTTTAAACTAAAAATTTAACTTTAAAAAGCAGATTAGATGTAAAGGCTTAAACATCGCCTAGTTTAATCCTCAAGGAGTGCAATGATTTGACCTTTAATTCTTAAGTGGTAAACAACTTAATCCCAAAAGAATAAAAATAGCCAAATCCTACATTTGCTATAATCCCTAAATAGCAGATTCTTTGTACCTTAAAGGATCTGTAGGTAGTTGTTTATAAATGGAATTAAAGTAATTCGCGCTGGTGTATATGTGAGTGAATAGCTCTTATACTGAACAGCACACAACAAACTTAAGATATTTAAAGCAATTTCGTACTTTTCATTTTGATTTATAACTACCTTTAAAGAACAGTTAATCAACTTGATACAAATTAAATTATCTAATGGTAAAGCCGGTGGCTGAAATGTTTTCACTACTACATTCATTATAAACTAATATAAAGAATAATTAATATTAAGACATATAATAAATTTGTCTTTTAGATACAAACAATATAAATGCAACTTACAATGTCTTTTGCCAAAAAACCAAATTATTTAGAAACGGATAATATAAGTAAATATAATATACATCTTTTTTTTAAATAATTTTACTACTGAACATTACGACGTTAGATTAGCCAATCGAAATATAACCCATTTACAAATGTCCTCTATAATTAATTGATATCGTTTGATCATGATTTATTTGATTATACTTCATTAATTTTATCAATTCCGTCAATATCTATTAAGTCTTGTTTATTAATTACTGCGGTGGCTACTGGGACCTGGATCATGATGAGTGTCCTCGTCATTGTCACTCTCCGCAATGAAATATTTTTTTCTCTGTTTATTGGGTCTTTTGATATTGTTGATGTGGGTGTTGCCTATTTTTATTCTATTATATAACGAATTCTTCTTTGGTTTTATTCTGGGTGTCTTAACGAATTCTTCTGAGTCAAGCTCAGGAGGTTCCTCACGATTTTGATTCAATTTTTCGTTTCGTGTTCCTTTTATGTATTCTTTAACTGTGTTGTGCAAGTTTTTAAATCGTTGAAAATAATCATTGACATATGTTTCCTGTATGTGGTCAGCCTCATAGGTATCTCTCATTTTTCCGAAAGTAATTTCATTTGGAGTTAGTTTTAAATTTTGGTTTAGGGTGTTGTTATAGGCTATCGTACTTGTTTGCACAATCCTTTCAAATTTGATGTTTTTATTTTGGTTAATGTTTATTCGCATAATCTCGTTTAGCGTTGCATGGCATTTATTCAGAATTCCTAGTGAATTAGAATGGTTTGTGCTGGTATAATGAATTGTTATGCCAGTGGCTTTGCAAAATTGCTGAACTAAGATATTATTGAACTCCTCACCATGGTCTGCGTAAATACGCTCTGGTATAGGGTATAGACTAATGTATTGCTCTAAACTTTGGCAAATGGTTAAGGCATTTTTGTTATTAATCACCTGTGTATATAGACGTTTTGAAAACGTGTCAATGGTTGTAAAGATTATCTTTTTGTCGAACTGTAACAAATCCATCATGATTTCCTGGAATGGTCTATTAGGAGTTGGTGTTAACATAAATTTGCATTTAGTCGTATTTATTTGTTTTGCAGATATTGCATTGGTTTATTATTTCTGTGATCTTATCTTTCATATTTGGAAAGTAAATATTTCTCTTTAATTTGTTGTAAGTCTCCAAAATCCCACGATGGCAAGTCTTTCCGTAATGATAATCCAGGATCGCCTGTTGTTGATCACTCAACTCAGTGATATCTTCACATAGCAGACAATATCTCTTAAGTTTTACTGTTTTGTATTCTTTTTCGATTAATCCTTGTATCTGTTTAAAATAATCTTCGTAAATCTCGTTTAAAGTTTTGAAATTTGTTTGACAGTATATACCGTAGACTTTGTTTGGTCGTAATACTTCCAACAGTAATTCGTTTATTTTTTCGGAATTATTAATGTGTAAGGTGTAACGATTCTTTTCAAATATTTTTTCATAGGTAATCTTATTGGTCCCTCTTTTTATTATTATCTGATTCTTCTCAACGTTTAAACACTTGTCGCTATCCACCAGCCATACCTGTTCATTATTGCTGGCCTGTGAATGCTGTGTTATTAGACTCTCTAAGTCTTCGTTACTTAATATCGGTAATCCTTCCGTTGGTTCTAAGGTAGTTTGATTGTTTGTTTCCTCAAGTTCCAAGAGTTGGTCTAAAAAA
Source organism: Acanthosoma haemorrhoidale (assembly GCA_930367205.1). Taxonomy (NCBI): domain Eukaryota; kingdom Metazoa; phylum Arthropoda; class Insecta; order Hemiptera; family Acanthosomatidae; genus Acanthosoma; species Acanthosoma haemorrhoidale. The sequence goes on from OV884014.1 coordinate 39,954,721, forward strand.
TCATCGCATTCTTGAGTTCCTTCTTCTGGAATGTTAATATTAATTTCCACATCACCTTCTAAAGCGTTGATTTCGTTTCTTCTTGAGAGACAGTCAGCGACATAGTTTGTTTTTCCATTTATGTGCTTTACTTCAAACTCGAACTCTTGCAGTCTCCAAATCCATTTCATTACCCTGCTGTTCTCGTTCTTCATCGTGAAAACCCATGTTAGTGGTTTGTGGTCCCTTAACAGGAGGAACTTTGTTCCATAGAGATACGGTTTAAAATGTTGCGTGGAATAAACTATGGATAACAATTCCTTTTCTATGGTGCTATAATTTTTCTCTGTTTGCGATAAAACTCTTGATGTGAAGGCAATCGGGTGTTCTACGTTATCTGTTTTCTGACTAAGCACTGCACCGATAGCTTGGTTGCTTGCGTCCGTTGTCAATATAAATTCCTTGTTCCAGTCTGGATAGGCTAATATCGGTGTATTGGTCATTTCTTGAATTAATCGATGAAAACCGTTTTCAAATTCCTTTGAATCATAACTTTTAGTTTTAATAGCTGCACTTAGAGGTCTCGTTATATTGGCATAATTTCTTATAAATTTGCGGTAGTAGCCTGTCATGCCCAAAAATCGCCTAAGGGATTTTTCATTGTTAGGTTTTTCAAATTCTAAGATAGCCTTTATTTTATTAGGATCTGTTTTTAATCCATTCTGCGTTACAAAGTATCCTAAAAATTTTAGCTCTGTCTTGAAAAATTCAGTCTTATTCAATTGTATGCTTAGATTGTTTTCTTTTAATATCTGTATCACTTTTTCGATGTCTTTCAAATGTTCGTCCTCGTTTTTCGAATAAATTATTATATCGTCGATATAAGCCATAGTTCTCGGTGTGTTCTCTATAGCCATGTTAATCATGCGTTGGAACGTTGGTGGTGCATTGCACAAACCGAACGGCATTCTCAGGAACTCGAAATGTCCGTCGTCTGTATTGAAGGCTGTTTTTAAAATTGATTCTTCATCCATTGGTATTTGATGAAACCCTGATGTTAGATCGATGATTGTGAAATATTTGGCTCCTTTTAATTTATTGAGTACATCTTCTATGTTTGGTAAGGGGAATTTATCATTCGTGGTTTGTAAATTAAGTTTGCGGTAGTCTATGACCATTCTCAATTTCTTAATTCCACTAGCATCCATCTTTTTCGGCACTATCCATAGTGGCGAGTTATAAGGTGAATTGCTCTTTCTGATTATTCCACCCCTTAACAGTTTTTGTACTTCATCTTTAATTTGACTTTTGAATTGCTCGGGGTACCTATAATTTCTTGTGTAGATCGGGTCATCATTTTTGGTATTTATCCGATGCTTTATTAAATTAGTAGCTTGGAGTTTTTCGTTGTCTTTTTTTATTAGTTCACCGTTATTTGAAATTATTTTTATTAATTTGTTGGTTAAATATGTCGGTAAGTGTTCCGTTCTTAATGCATCGTTTATTTCCTGTTCGTTGTCCATTAAGTTTATTTCGTTCTTTGAGTCCTTGAATTTGAATGTATTGTCTCCGATCACTATGTGATTTTCTGTACAATCTATGTTCATTTTCGAATTCCTCATCGTTTCGAAACCTAACAGAATGTCAAACCTATTGGAAAATGGGTAGACTAAAAATTCAGTCAGTTGGTCTACACCCAGTGCATTTTTGATATTTACTACAACGCTCGAATTACCGTCGTCGTAACCCGTGGGCGTTTTGATAGAAAATTCTTTTTTTCTTAATGTGAAGTTGTGTTTTTTCACTACGTCTGGGTGTATATAATTTTTCGTAGCACCCGTATCAATTAACCATTTGTTTTTTTTGAAATCTATAATGTATGGCAAGTCATTTGTATAGTGCAGTTCCTCGCACTGTTTATTCACCGTATTTTGCTTATTAGTATTTCTTAATTTATTTTCTGAGTATGTTTCGTCTCTATTTTTATTACCTAAGGTTGGTCCTGCTCCTATAAGGGAGGTGGATTGTTTTGTTATCTTATTATTTAAATTATTATTATTTATCAGGCTTTTATTATTTAGAATATTGTCATCTAAAATTGTTCCTTTCCCTCGAAGGGAGGCGGATCGGTTTGTATTTGTTCTGAGTCTAAAAAACGGTTTTCCGCGCGGTCTAATCTCTCTTGTAAGTCTCGGATTATTCTGTCTTTGTCGTCTTCAATGTAATGTGCTCTATCACTAGCTGTTCGCATGGAAACTGTCTGTGGATAGGATTGAATTTGTTGGTAGTTTATTGGTTGGTTTCGTTCTTGATTTTTTCGCGGTTGATTAAAATAATTATGTTGTTACTGTAACTGTAACTGTGGATTCCATTGTCGTTGGTAATTATAACTTTGTTGTTGTTGGGATTGCGCGTTGTTATTATTATAGTTATATTGGTAATCGTACCTTTGTTGTTTTTGTTGGGGTTGCGCGTTGTTATTATTATAGTTATTATTGTACCGTGGTCTGTATTGTTGAAAATTAGGATTATAGTTATTTCCTTTGTATCCCTGATAATTGTTATGTGATCTTTGTCGGTATTGTTGTTGGGATCTATTAGATTGTTTATTATATTGCTGTCTTGGTTTTTCTTCTGTCACGTCTTTATTGAATAAATGGTTCCCGTATACTGATTATACCACGAATGAGGCTTCTTCCCTTAAAATGTTGTAAACATCATTTAAAGTTCGGACAGCTTCTTGACTAATGTCGTTGTTCATAGCGCGCTATTTCTTGGTCCTTGTCTCGTATCTCGTTGTCCGTGTATATTCTCGAATATAAATCACATCGTTTTATTTGTAGTCGTTCGATGGATTCAATGGGGTTTTCGTTATGTCTAGGTTTTGTATTGGAGATTTCTCTAGCTAATTTGCAGATTGATTGGTTGTCTTGGTAGTGTTGTCTAAGAAATTCGAGTAGTTCTATTACCAAGTTAAACTGTTTATCGAATGTCGCGATTTTAGCGTTCCCCTCTAACTTGGTTTTAGCACACATAAGGATAAGTCCTTCATTTCTTACTCTATTTGGGTTATCGGCTTGACAAAATCTAGATAGTAAGTAAGTCACGTTGTTAATGTACAATATAAGATTTTCCGTTTTCCCATTATAACTTGGAATGAATGTGCAATCGCTATTTTTAATTTTTTCATGTTCCATATCTATATTTGTTTCGTTTCCGTTTATATTTCTAATAGAATTTAATCTTTTAACTAAAGACATATATAAAGAATAAAAAATAAAATTTAATACAGTGTTGGTTTCATACCCTGTTGTAGAGTCCTCCGTCCCAAGAGGTGTCTTAAGGCTTCTGTACTCCGGTGGTTGACAATTTTCGTTGACCTGAGCTTAAGATATTTGAAAATATCGGCAGTTCCTCTTTGAATTCGGTGTGTTGAGTCTTGCTCCACAGTGACGTTCTTCTCGTAAGAGTAAAGACGGTTGAGTTCTATGGATTGTCTATAATCGAATAAAATCTCGGTTGTCTGAACAGCCCTCAGGTCCCTGTTCGGGTGCCAATTAAATCAATCCACGAAGTATAGATCTTTTTAAAAAGCACTTTATTGATTGACAAAACATAAGGTTGATAACTAGAAAGATTACTATGAATGACTTGAGCTGTGACGCGTGACTAACAGATAATGGAATGAGAGCGAGAGCCGTAGGCTCAGCCTATTTATAGCGGGAAGTCTCAACATGGATTAGCCAATGTTTTGTATTCATTGTCGTCATGTAACTATATATGGAACAGGTATAAACATAAATACGAGAAAATATACAAAAAATAATTCAGCTAGTTTGTTATAAAATAATAATTAGATCATATTTGCCAATGGGAAAGTATATTTCCAAACTAACTCGACTACTTTAGAAATAGTACATTTCCCTGGTTATTGTCAATGGAAATAACCTTATGGACGTTTGATAAGGGTGACAACCCGTGGAACACCAACCCCTTGTAAAGCCAGGGCATAGATGCTACCGAATTTGATAATGAAGGAATTAGTATAATGCAGAATAATATATAATGCTTTACAATGTTAAATATTTTTTAAATGCATATTTGCAACATATTCATTTATATATAAGTTATGAAATAATTTTCATTACAAAAATTCAAGTCAACTGATTTTTTATGATCTTGTTTAAACGTTTTTTTCAGCCAAACCTGTTACCATTTGGTTTTCTCGCCATTTTAAGAGCCATAAAAATCTACAGAACAGTACTTAAACTGATATTTATAATTATAATGATTAAATATTTTATGGTCCTTGTTCGGAAGAAGATAGCTCAATAAAAACACGAGTTGTCGTTTTATCTATTTTAATTTATTTAGAACAAAAATAGAGGTTTTCATTTAGTAACAAGTTAATTAAATATTTCAGTGTTTTGATTTATTTTATTTCACATTTTGGGAACAAAAACTAATTAATATATTACAAATAAGAGTTTTCTTTGATTCTAAAATAATAAACGATACTGTCAAGGATCTTAATTTGTATTGAATTTAATTCAAATGGCAAACTTGATGGAAAGCAAACGAATGAGATAAAACCTAACACGGTCCATAAACATTGGTGCATTCGCCTTGTTATTCTTGCAGTTGTGCTCACATTTCAGTTGTCTTCGTCATTCAACATGCTACAAAGTAGATTTGTCCATTTAGGGGGAAAATTAATAGTATTTGGGCTTAGATTCTGTATGATTTTAATTCATGATTTATTTATCAATTGTTAAATTCGACCAATAAATATGGCACTATTAAATATCATAAAATCTAAATCGTTTGGTTGTGTTACATCCCCTCTAGATAATGGATATCTGATACATCTATAGATGTCAGCTTTTGTTCATGGTCGGTATCATCTAAGTCACTAAAAATCGGCTTTAAAGCTATTAAAACGTTGCAAATATGGTAATTATTCAAAAAATGACATCTATAAAAAGTGGCTTGGAATATTGTTTCGATCCCTCTTTGGAATAACTTCTTGAATTTTTGCTTCTTATGAAAGTCTTGAGAAACTTTATATTATATTCAATTCTTAGTATAATTTATGAATCTTGTGCTGCTACGTTTTGGATTGCCATCAGCCCATAACATAATAGCCTCAGGCAACTTACACTTTTTTAATTTGCGATTGTTGGGCAGGATGTAAGTCGTATCCATGTACACTAATGGTAGTTGTTTATTTTGTTTGATATAAATATGTTAAATGTATGGTTTAATATCAGGCGGAGGTAGTTTACGTAGTTGCCAGCACATCCGGCGAGTCCATTTTAAATTGTTTCTGAACCTTGTTATTGACAGTAGTTGTATGTGAAATAACTAAATGTATGATATGTGATGATGAGCTTTTTATTTGTGTTTCGATATACCGAGTTAATTTACAATTGTCTATTTTAACGTTGGGAGAATTTGCATATAGATATGTTTTGTTTAGGATAACTTATTTCATTATTTAACAGGCTTCATGTTTCTTTTGTTTACACGTCTTCAAGTTTGCTTTCATTTGTTGTAGACCAAGGTACAGTTTTCCAGGACGTTTTGTTTATTTGTACTTTTTTTCTTTAGAAATGATTATTTTTTCTATGAAGTTCCGAGCAAGGTGGCGGACGGTTAAACTCAGTAGGGTTTCTGTGAAAACACTATCGTCATCGTAACAGAGATAAACAAATATATTCATATATATAACATATAATATAAAACATATATACAGAATTCCCCTTTCAAGAGAATGCCTATACAAGACAGAAGGCTTCTTTATACGAGGTGCGTTTGGGTATTCCAATTAGCATATCTCTCTCTCTCTCTCTCTCTCTCTCTCTCTCTCTCTCTCTCTCTCTCTCTCTCTCTTTCTCTCGTTACGGCTGCTCTTTAATTGCTACAATGTCTTCCCCCTCTCTTGTGAGCTGTTTTTAATTTTTCCTTTTTCCAACCGTTCTAATTAAGTCAACGTAGAACAAACGGAATTGTTGTACTACATCATCAAACAAATGTGTTTCAACCACTTTTTCCTCCCAATGAGAAACTAAATGGATAACGTTCATTTCATAGATCCCTTACTTAGTCACGATTTTAGTAGCAGGTTCTACAATATCTCTCTCTCTCTCTCTCTCTCTCTCTCTCTCTACATTATATATTCAATTTATCTCATAAAGTAGTACACGGAGGAACCGTCCCTTTTAATATTATGCTGCTATTATATTTTATGGTTATGGCATCATAGATGCTGGGGCCTTTTTTTTTTTTTTTACAAAAAATCATTTATTTACCTTCGCTCGTGGAACCTTTAAACAGCGAGAGAGAGGTGATAAAATAATAAGAGGCTGCCAACCCTAAAAAAAACAAATTAAATGACTAAACATGATGAATGAAGAAAATAGAATCAAATGAATTTTCCAATCTTATACGATAAGTGTTTTCCACATCATTTTCTGTTTATATAACGTTTAGTGATTACGATAATGAGCACTCATATTCCCAGGAAGAAGACAAGCTTTTTCGGAGAATACATTAGTTTGTTTTTGGGATCGGATATAGCATGAATGAAAATATTTTCGGAAACCTTGTCTTGGCCAATCTCAGCTATTGCGATATTTTCATATTTATCCCTTCGTTTTAGTTTGTTAAACAATTTCTGAGGGTTATACGAATTGCACTTCAGACGTGAGCCACCGCTGACATGTGGCACAGCGGACATAAAAATTATCCCTGAGCTGTAAAATATAAAAAAAATCAAAAATAAAGGAAGTGGGGGGGGGCAGCGACACGGACATAACGGACCCGGACTGTCGTGCAATATGCCGTTGTCGGTGGCCATCTGTCGCCACCCCCGCATTATACATCTCAGCTTCGTCTCTATTATTTAAATATACACTCGCCTATATCTTCGGCTCATGGTAAAATACATAATAATGTCAAATATATAATAATGTGATAATGAATGGACATCCATTCATTGATCGTAAAGTATTAACCAAAACAAATTACTCAAGTGTTCCGCTGATACGACTAATTACTCCCTCTTGATTCATTTAATAAGTTGAATTGTATTTATAAACAAGCACATCCAATAGTAGTTCCTCGAACCCTCCTTACTAATTAATTAATGAACTGTTTACAGAAATATTTAACCTCGTGTAACAGTGTGAAACAGTGTTTTTTTTTAATTAAATATTTTCATTATTCTGAGCTTACGTTATTTTGACTTTTAAACCGGTAATCCCCCTACCATGTGGAGGAATGTTTTAACTTATTAATGACCACGATATTTGTTTTCATAAGAATACTTTTAGTTTTGTCATCATGGTCCCATCAATTGGAATAACTATAGACAATCATCTCTCTCAAAAAAAGTCAAAAAGGTTGAGTAAACGTTACGAAGACCATTTTAAATCGTTCCTGCAAATTTCATTATTTTATTGTTCATATGAAAGTAGGTACCTCTCGAAATTTCTCATTTATATTACTTCTAAAGACACTTTAGCCTAACAGATCCATGACAGAACTAATAGAGGTAGGGTTGAGCGGAGGTTGCCGCTGTAGTTGGTAGGAAGCGCTAAAGGTCCCAGTCTGGCAAGTGCTCTTACCCTTCAGTCTTTAATTCGGTTCCCTTCTTTATTTAAATAGCTGCTCATGAAAATTCACTGTCTAATTTAGTTCTCAACTGTTGTAAATATATTTTATAGACATTTAAAAAAAAAATAAAAAATAGTTTGATTAATAAAAAAACTATCGTACCGAGCATGAAGGAATATCGGTTTAAGTATAAAAATTATTAGCTAGTGGTTTAAACCGACTAACTGTACGATAGGATTAAACCTTAGGTCCCAGAGAAAGGGATGAAGCTGGGAGAGGGTGTGTTAATTCACACGTTTATTGCTTTTCGCTTTTTTATCGTTGGATGAAGGTGTTCATTACACCGTGTAATTTGTAACTTGCCAGGTTTGAGAGAGTCTGTGCACATTCGCACCACTAACTAGGATGACCCTCAGGCAAGGTTTTTCTTTCGCAAGAATGGATAGAAGTTAAAAGTCTACGCAACTCTACCTCTCATATCATTAGTCACTTTTTTTTATGTAATTTCCAAGTACCGTGTAATTCATTTCATCGCCAACTTTTATTTTTTGTCTTACTTTTTTTTAAGGCATGTTTAAACTTTATCATCCTCGTGACAATTTTGGTTTTGAAATCCATGACTTTATTTTTGAACAGAAGAGATATCATGGGAACTTATTCAAAATCTGTATTTTCAGTGTCAAATTGTTCCACTTTATATTCTGAACGTTATTAAGGACGTTAGAAAATATGTTAGTATAGGAATGAAAGCAAAGTTAAAACTGCCCAAAGGCTATGTTGAAGAAACGAGACACATGTGTAAACAATGTTGAAGTATATTAAGTTGTTATATGTGTTTATTATAGCTAGGTGGGGACAGCAGTTCGCCCACACTGTTACAAGTCAGTCATCAGGTTTTCTTCGTAAGGCCAAACCTCCATTGATTCAACTCCGCCATTCGGGGAGTGAGGAAAAAATTTTAGAAATTGTTTCAACTTTATCATTTCTCCTCCGGCGAGAGGTTTCCAATTACTGAGTGAGGTTACAGCACTAATGAAAATTCTTCTCTTATTTCCATGGAAGGCCTCGGATTTCATTTCTGACTCTTGCTTGAGCTGCCGAATTGCCTCATGAAAGATGTTTCATCAGAAATTATATAACTTCATTAAGGAAAGATGGATGAAGGGGGGAAAAAAACACCGAAACCGGATGCTAATTTTACATTATTCATAAAAACGGATTTCCCTTCAACGGGGAATTGACCTGCGCCGATGGGAAATCAGAAAATCTCTCATGGGGGGGGGGGTCTGATTGGATTTGGCGTTCGAGGCTGGTGGTCATTCAAATTACCTCTATCCTCACAAAATTTCTTATTCAAGTTTGTGGGATAAGTATGTTAATAGTTAAAACCACAACATATAGAAGTATCGTATCTTGAATTTACAATGATACTTAGTTCGTCGAATTTGAGTACGTGCTCGATTGCTGTTGACAGGACGTCAAATTTACGATTTTATTTAAATTGACATAATGCAATGATTGCGTCTTAAAGGTTACTCCTAAAGTAATAATCAAGAACAAATATAGAACTACTTACAAAAATAAAAGGAAATCGGTAGAAAATAAATAATTATATTGTAATAGACAACATATGAATGATAAATAACAATAATAATTAAGTCAGCATTAGAAGAAAAACGTGATGGTTGGGGCAATGATACAAACCACACAAAGAAATCAGTGTGCGTGTTTGTCTTTAATTTTAATTAACTAACTGTCAATAAATAATAATCAGAGTATCTAGTTAAAATATTAGAAGAAAAATAACCTTTAGCCGATAAGTAATCTTCAACTCCATTTTGTGATGAGTATGATAAATGAGAACCTTACTAAAACTCCAAAGTAATCAACTTTCATTCAGTATTGCCCATGCTAACTTCAATAATTTTTATATGGCAATATAGTTTTTTTCTTTTTTAATCAATTTTTTTTTGTAATAGAGGTGGTTTGAATAATGTGTTCTTTGGACAAAATAATAATTTATTTCATAAATAGCTTTTATGTGTTTTAACTCCCTTAACTTCTATCTCATTAATAACGATAGACTTGGAGGTCCGGAGCAATAGAACTATCCCGGGTAGGACAAGCGATTTCTTCAAAGAGGCCAACATAAACCCTAGAAATATATTGATAATTATCAGAAACCATGTCGATTAACGCTTTAAATGATTTTAATCGCATTTGCTTAATTTTATTTATATAGAATTTATTGCAAATGTATATATGCTTTTGTATTTATATAACCAATAACTGCAGTAAAAGTAACATAATTATAAATTAAATTTACTGAGTGATGGGCACTTAGTAAGCAACTCACTACAGTTGAGCATTACCGCTATCTCACATTTGTTTACCTATTATTGAATTGAATTATTATTGAATTGTTTACCTATTAACAATAAAGTTATTTTTTTTATAGAACTATACAATACAAGTGTAACATGATATCCAAAAAAATTTGTAGTAATAAGTTATTTGTGAAAGATGCCTGCTGTTGTTCTTGCCGGTCCAGCCAAGACCACAACTGTGTTTTCTTTCTCTTCTCTCCCCCCCCCCTTTTTATGAGACTTGGGCCGAGATTTGTCGGCCAGGCAGCACGAGGTAGAAGAAACAGGATGTGGATGGGCCTACAATGACAGTTAACAAACTCAGCCGTGGCGAGAAATTTTTCAGTCGGAACAGACTGATGGCCTTCCTACGTGCCGGCGATATGTTAGCTCTCCTGTATAGATCCAGCCCCCTTTCCCGATGTAAATCCTTCTCTCTCCTTCTTATAGAACTTCTAGAGAACAGTACATATAAAATGAGAATTATTTTCCTTTATAGCAATATATCACAAGATACGGACGTTTGAGTTAGAGTTTTTGCTTCACTTTTAACTCTTAACTCCAATTTAATGGTCCGTGCAAGTGGTGCTTCAATCTCCTGAGTTATGGGCCCACTCGCGCTTAGTACTGATGCATTGTCGATAACACCGTCTGAAATAACTTATTGCCAAATCTAAACACGATTTATACGAGCCTCTAGTTATAACAATCGTCATTACTTGGCACTCGTTGGTTTTATACTGGCCATTGCCTTACCACTAATCTGTTCTAACACCACCTGAAAAGATAACCACTTAGGCACCTGTCGTTGCCGTTGACACTCCGCAAACAACTTGTCCAAATAATTTTCAATAGAAATGCTCTGGAAAGATACGTCATTCTCTCGAATGCGAATGCGTAGATTCGGTGGGGGATAAGTTTTACCAAATATCTGGGGACCGATCAACTATGTACATGTAAAAACACATATTTCAGGCAATTTATTAAGAAAATCGATGTTTAATTGATGGAGAAATGTTCTAAAATGTCGAGCCGAGACGAAAATCACCACCACGCAATATTTCTTCCAATACAGTGTCCATATTATCGTGTTTTTTTTTCGTTAACTGGCAACTGCCGGTACATTTACCCTATTATACTCAACCATTGTTTACGTTAAGATGCCAATTCGATTAATTTACACACGCAACTATTCAATATCCTTTCCTCTTCACATTTCACGCTACTGCATTATTGTTTAAACTGTTATTATTGAAACTTCTTTATTGTGCTAGAATTACAATCTGCCGTATTGGGCAATAAGTAATTGCGATAACTGTTCTCATTCATACCATATTTTCATTCAATCGCTCATTCATACGGTATTTACAAACAGCCCAGAGACCTCCTAAATCCACATGGTTGTCACCTACCTCGCATGCGAAAGAAGAAGTGGAGTCTTGGGAAGTCCCCCACGCACCTCCGTCAGCCCCGTCACCGGATACGCCAGTAGAGGCTGACGAAGAGCGCGTGAGCCACATACACTCTGGGCTAGAGAAACTGGTCATTCCCAGGACTCCCACTGTCACGCATCTATAGCAGGCATTTAATAATGTTATCAGGACTTTTGATTGAAAGGATTGAATACGCTTGATGTTCGACTTTTTTGCTGTCCCTCATAGCTCTATTCCCTATGTCCAAATTTGGCTTCCATTCACGTTCAGACTTAATAATTATTTCCAGTATGTAGTATCAATATATTAAGTATCCTACGATAAATATTTAGTTGCATTGCCACCAGATTTATAGATATTAGCGAGAATGATGAAGCGATCCAATGATGAGTTTCTTGCTTGGCTTAAAATTGAGATACTATAAACCTAATTATTCATCCCGAATAATTGTTTCGATAAAAATTTACGTATGTTAAATATATAATTATTTTGCAGAATGTTGGTGTTTTATAACAGACATGTGTAAATTTTTACTTTGATTTGTTTAATAAAGTCTGAGCCACTTCATAATATTTTGTATGCATAACAAAATCATATACACTGTCAACGTTTCTCCTATTTAGACGTCTTCATTGACAATAATTATGAAAAACCAGATTTATATAATTACATTTATGAAAAACATTTCGTAATATTGTGATCGATAATATAATACTAAATATTACTATACTATGCAATACTAAATATTATAATTTTCAAATTTAGTAAATTAACAAAACTGCTATATGCTTATAAAGTTAATGATTTACACAAATTCTGTGAAGATAAAGAAACAAATAGATAAGACTGTGATTAATTTAATGAAATATAATTATTCTTCACAATAATTGAATAACTAAGTCAAATGAGCAAGTCCAATATCAGGACTGAAAAAATAATATGATCGCTTCAGTTTATGTTTAAAGATTATCTATGTAAATATTTTAATATTAGGGTGCTAAGTGTATATTTTGGCTGTAGACTACGGGCCACTTATCGTCTGTAGATAGTTCTATCAAGCATTTCTGCCTGGTTGAAAATAATTTTTTTATGAGATATTATTTTTGTTTTCCCATTTGTCAATGTTAGTCATCCTCAGGAACTCGAACCTGGTACTGGAGTATTACATCATTTAAGACTGGAATGGTCATTTCACAGAATTTTTTTAAAAATTAAATGCCACCCTAATCCCGTAGCACGGTCATTGTACTACTCCACTCATCCCTATAATCCTCCTCAGAGACTTAAACGGCAGTGGCCTCGTGACCTCCTGTAAATGCGCAACAGTGGGAGTCCTGGCAATGGCCAGTTTCTCCAATCATGTCCTGAGCGTATGTGGCTCTCGCGCTCTTCGTCAGCCTCGCTCGTATTTGGTGGCGTGGCTGGTGGGGGAGCGTGGGGGACTTCCCAAGACTCCGCTTCCTCTTTCGCATGTGAGGGAGACCACAACCGTGTGGGCTTGGGGGGGCCCTGGGCTGTTTGTAAATATTGTATGAATGTGTGAGCGAATGATGAATTGTAAATATGGTATGAATGAAAACATTTATCTCAATTATTTATTGCCTATTAAGTATTAAGGCAGATTGTAATTTCATCATAATAAAGTTTGTTTATAAATTAAATGTATCCGTTCGTTTTTTGACTAGAGTGTAATGACATAATTAGGTGTTCACATTTTTTATATTACACACTGTTGCACTTGAAAGGATATGACAAAACGAAAATTGGCAGGGGCTGTCTTATTTCTTAATAAATTAGATCAAAATCTTTATTTCATCATCTAAATCCTATATTCATAACATGAAATCGATATAATTAGCCCAGAGCTCATGTACAGAGAGAGAGAGAGAGCTATATTTGCGTTGCTTGAAAGGTGCCTGAAGTGTGCCAGATGTAAAGGACAGGCGTGAACCCCTGAGGGTCCTCCGTTTGCTCCAGAGAGTCTGCTCACCATCACTCATTCTTCAGAGCTGCTATTGATTCCTGCCCCGCACCCATCACTGCTAGTCTCTCTAAGAAACGACACAGCAAAGCAGGGCAAAAACTATGTCCGAATTTTGACCAATGGAAACATTTTTTACCGCGTTAAATAAATCGTTGGAGCGCTGGGTTCTATATGTAGACCTGCCGCGATGACGGAACACAATCGATCAAACGTAATAGTGAAAAAAAAGATCTTATTGAGAGATATTGTTGAATCTGAAGAGTCCGAAAACCTGAGGATGGTGACGGATCATTTTCCCTCTCGAATTATTATTCAATTATTCCACACATAAACAGAAAGCTGATATGGAGTTTTAGGAAATATTTATCTGTTTTATCAGTTGTTTACAAATAATTCATCATCAAAAATATTTATCTACCAATTCATCAAACTTTCAACTTCACAGCGAACCCGAGTGTAGATAACACATTATATGTATTCGTGCGTCAGTTTGTCTTTGCTGCAAACAACAAGAACAATTCGTGGTAGTATAAAAGAAGATATTTTTATTAAAATTGAATAATTGTACTGTATTTATAGTGGCTATAAAATATCTGTAATGTGCACTAATGCGTGGTAATTGTTCTGTGCTATTGTCACGCCCGAACTATAGTCGCTGTGACTTTCAGGCAGGTTTCTTAAGTCTCTTTATCTACATACGATTTCTTATAGCCCAAACTTCTAAAATTACATTAAAATTTATCCTACCTTCCCAATCCCACTTTGCAAGATCACTTTTAAGTGTAAATTTGACTACATATTAGTCCGCTGAGAAGAGATGGAGGATGGCATGTGGCCAGGTTACATAGTCCGGACGCATATTGGCATTGTCAGACAGCTTTGGAGATTCCTAACCACCAACGGCTGGGCCACTTTGATCGCCAATAGTGAACAATCCACAATAGTAATCACTGCCAGGCGGATTACAAGCTATTAGCTAGTGGTGCCTCATTTGCCATTGTGCCACCGACAAAGGCAGCTTTCGTGATAATCCCCCATCACCGTCAAATCATCGCCATTCGTCGCTAAAATCCTTCCCTCTTTTGATCGCATATGAAGTAAGCCCGGAATATTGCGTCTATGAGAGTTCCGGCTCCAGTTTTTCCCCTCATCCTGAGCGTCAGTGGCTCTCCTCCACCCACTACTGTTCCTACGTATTGTTGATATGACTGCAGGAATAGTCGGGTGGAGATCTCCCCAATCCTATCCTTCTTCCTATAGCTGTGATGGTGACAATTCTGCCCGTCATTCGGGGGATCCCAGGGGCTACCGGTTCCTATAATATTGTATGGATGAATATGGTATAAATGAGATCATGTATCACAATTATCCATTTACATGGTAGGGCACACTACAGTATTTCTAGTAGTAATTCTATTTAAATAAAAATTTTTGATAGATAATACACCTAAATAAATACATCTTGAAACAACGCAACGCATTATATGACAATGAATCTTATATTAAAAAAAAACACTTATTGGGACAGAAAAAATGTCGAACATCAAACGTATCCAATCCTTTCATTGAAAAGTCCTGAGAACAATAGTCAATGCCCCAAAACCCTTCATAACGGTGTTAATATACCCTACATTCTTGAAATCATCCCCTCCAAGTTCATAAAATTCCACGGTAACCTGTCCAACCACCCCTAGCCAATCACAGTTATTACACTCCACAACATATCTCTACAATTCTCCTCGGAGACTAAAACGGCAGTGGCCTCGAGACCTGCTACAAATACGTGACAGTGGGAATCCTGGCAATGGTCAGTTTTTCTTATCATGTCCTGAGCGTCTGTGGCTCTCTCGCTCTTGGTCAGCCTCCGCTGGCTCTTATCCAGTTACGTGGCTGACGTAGGAGCGTGGTGAACTTCCCAAGAGTCCGCTTCTTCTTTCGCATGCATCCTCAAACATGAGGACTTGAGAGGTCTCAGGGATTTATCACAATCACTTATTGCCCAGCGAGGCATACTGTAAGTTTATCACAATAAAGTTGTTTTTAAAAACACACTCGCGACTCTTATATTCGTTGTAAATTCTAAAAAGGGAGTAAACCGTTAATTTAATAATCGCTAAATAATTATGTTTATGAATTAAAATATAATTTAATTTTTAATTATGATTTAATGATTTGATTTTTTGGGTGCGGGTCCTCCCTGAAATATCCATTAAGAGGATCTACCAACTCCACCGTCCAGGATCTTTCCTATATGAATAATCTTTTTTTTCTTCTACTTCTCACATGCTTTTATTTGGATAATTATTTTTATCAATTGTGGAATCTACCCCTCGACTAAATTTAACTATAAATTGACTGCATATTAGTCCGCTGAGAAGAGATGGAGCATGGAATGTGGCTAGGTTACATAGTCCGGACGCATATTGGCATAATTGACGCATATTGGCATTGTCAGACGGCTTTGGAGATTCCTAACCACCAAAGGCTGGGCCACTTTGATCGCCAATAGTGAACAATCCACAATAGTAATCACTGCCAATCGGATTACAAGCTATTAGCTAGTGGTGTCTCATTTGCCATTGTGCCACCGACAAAGGCAGCTTTCGTGATAATCCCCCATCACCGTCAAATCACTCACCGAAGTTATGAAATGTCTGCGACAAATTCGTCTCATAATTATTAATTATTGGACTACGTTTATTTAAAATCTGAAAACAATAAAATCCCTCCAGAGTAATAGCTATGGGACATATTTTTTTTTCTCTAGAAACAAATAAGTATTTAAATATTTAGACGTCGAAATTTATGCCATTTACAATATCCTCAAAATCCCCTACCTTCATTAGAACGTTATAAGAATATTTTATGATAAACTGCACGGACACCCAACTCCACTGTTTTAAGGACTCAATATCAAATGTAAAAAGGAATGAAGGGACATAGTATTTCGAAGTAAATTGTGATTACCCTGGATAAAAATAATACAATATAAAGACTATCAAAAGTTGACAGGCTGGAATATCTGGATTTTATGGAGAATGAAACAGCTATATAGGGAACAGCCAATGCTAACGATTGAAGAATGGCGGATTGAGTCAATTTGCCCGCATCCTCTACAACTACCTTTTGCTCAATTTCATATTCCTATTTTCTCGAAAAATATTCGTCCTATTTTATGTTTCATGTTAGGATTATTTTACCTTTTGCACAAGCAATTGATTTAACTTCTCAAAATTGAATTTATTCCTGCATTTACTCAGATATTTCCTTGATTGGATTTTTTTCTTCATAATTCGTGTCCTTGCTTATTTATGATTATTGCTTTTATACAAGTATTGAATCCTTAATTGTAACTATTTCACATTATCGGAAGAATTTAAATATTAAATAGAAACTTAATCGGATTCTGGCGTATTGCAGAAAGCAGTTCTGTTGCTCTAAAACTTCATTTTCATGTCTTTGATATTTGATAGTTTTTTCTAAATCCACTATTCATGAAGCATAACTTCTGAAGAACTTGTGGTCGAAGTAGGCTGTCGTGGAACTAAGGAGCAAGTTTGGTCGTTATCCTTGTTTTATCAAGTGGATTCGTTTCATCTTTATTAAGCTAGGTGCTCATTTACCCTCCCAAGGCTGGGTGAACCCCGACCAGACCCAGCCTTAAGTAAATAGCTCTAAAGAAATCCACGCGTATAGAATTAGAGGTCAGGACCATTCGGCTACAGAGACCTTTTATTATTGTGAATTACTAATTAATTAGTATACTTTTAATTATGATTATTAGTTGTGGAATGTGAAGCAATCGTTGGGTCTGTCACACAACAGGATATTCACTGCGCACCCTTGCTTGGGCAGACTGGCCTCTCTTTGACTTGAGGAGAAAAATTTCTCCATGAGCCAACACATGTCAATGTCGGCCAATGCAAGCCAACCCTACGTTTGGCTTTACCTTTGTAAACACCCTTGCGCCAACGTGTACAGGGGGCTTTACTGGTGTACAAGTGAATATGAACTGTTTAAATGGGGACAAAAATTGGCTGGACTGGTGATTCGAACCAGGGAACTTTGACCATGTGGCTGTCTGATGATACTTTCTCTTTTTAATAATTGATCTGAGTTTACAGCGACTTAGCTAAAAAGTTTGACAGCCAAAACAGGACTGTTCATTTTAAATATCACAACGATTCAACTGGAAAAGTCCACCCGTGTTCACAAACGACACTTTCAAGGTTTTTAGAAGAACATGTTATTTTTCGGAATCTACATTTATGTATTTTTTCATGATAAATGCTACATTATTATAATAAATCATATTATGATTATACAAATAACCCTACAATACAAATTCAATTGTCGCTTTCCAGTCAAGAAGCCACTTACTTATAGTTATTATTAGTTTTTCTTATCATATTTATTTTATTTGTTTTTTTCTGTTTGAGATCATTTTATTTTTGTTATTATTTTCAAAGTAAATACCATGTACATGTGAGTGAATAGTAATAAAAATTAAAAAAATATGTACCACACAGATAATGTATGGTGCATACAGAAATAAGGGACCTTTGTCAAAAATTGTTGGAGGAAGGAGGAAAAAAATCTTATTGGAAATCCATATAACATATTGTGATATATATTATATTGTAAGCCTGATGCGTTGGAGGGAAATAAAGGAAATAAATGTTTCAACAATTTTCTACACCAAACATTTGAGAAGTGATAAATTAAATTACTCAAGTTAGCTTTGTCGTTTGTTTTCTCTTTATTGGTACTTTTTCTTGTTTGGCTTTGGAGTGATTCGTAGAAGTTGGGAGGGAAAGCAGTCGGCTAAATGTTAACTGCTGGAAGTTGGAACTCAGCTGGAAGCCACTGGCACAAAGCACAGACGGTGTAGATAAAAAGTAAATAGTTGATAGATCCAGTTTCCTTTGATCTGCCAGAAATCCTTGCAAAAGCACCTTCGTTTCTCACTGATCAACCTTTCCCTTCAGTTTTTTTTCTAAAACCTTTTTTATGTAGAATTCTACCTTTAGGCTAAAGAAGGAATGAACGGTAAAACTGACTCTTCAAAAAGTTAAAGTTTAAAAGGTTTTTAAGATGGAAACTGTAATAGCTACTCCAACCTTTGCAAAGAGCAAGTCGGTTCCTAATGAGAGATTGGAGCACACTTTTGTTTTATTGTATTTTTTAGTTATGAATAGATGTCAGACCAGGGATCCCAACCATGTCACCATTTTTTTTAGGCTAATAATTATTGCAGTGACAGCTAACTACATAAGATAAATTACCCTCTACTCTATTGAAGCGAGTTAGCCATGTGTATATAGTAAATTATTTAAATAAACAAATGTAAATAATATTGCCAAACCACAAATTCATATCAGTGCAAATATTATAAATAATAAAGGACGTAGCTGCAGACGAGTTCACAGGCAGCCCCTAAAGGCCCCGAGCTAACAGGTACGTCCTGCAAGCCGATTGGCCAAAATAAAACGCTTGCTCATTGGCTGCTTTGGGCATACCTCCTAGTTTTAGCCGAGTTTTAGCTCAGTTAAACTACGGTTCACCTCTGACTTCTAACAACTGGTTTCACCCTAAACCTTACGATCTTTAGTCCGGTGTTGTCAAACCCCACACCTTCCACGTGGGATTCTCTGGCGTCGTCTCACTAAAGCTATCACCTCCTTGGAATAAGATCCCTTCCTTGCAGGTGACGGTCTCTGGGGCCCTACAAAATGTACCTAGTAGCGTCTCACCCAGCGATCTAGTCTGCCTCTTTCCGGTTCACACTCGCCTTTTAAGATCCGGACGGTTTTCACCTACCCTCAGATACCGAGTGTGAACTCGTGGTCATTCCAAGACCACATAAACTACCTATAAAACCTAGCCTGCACCTCTTCTCTTCTCCTGAACATAGTGCACATTCATCGGGGTAAATACCTATATAATCAGAAATGGAGTCAGGTAGCTCAGTAGTAAGACCCGTCACCAAGCAATCGTCCAGGTCATAAACTATTCAACTATCTCTCCGTCACCAGGGCTAGGAAAACTAGGCAAGCTCCTGACGACCCGACAATTATCAAATATTAGGACTAAAAAAGACAACCATACACAATATGTCAAAAATAGATTAGGCGTAACTATAACTTGTAATGACCTTAATAGCAAGCCAACTATTCTGAATAAGCTTATAGACTTCATGTGCAAAATCTGGGATTTTTCAGAGGTTAGAAGTTAAATAAGTTCAGCAAAAGTGATTAGAAATTAAATAGTCATTGTACATATATTATACTGCCATATTTCATTGAAGGCATACATCAGTGTCCACGTGAGAAATAAATATTAGTGAGCTGTACGAGCTTTATTAGGGAAATGAGCTTAGGTTAATTAAAGTTTATTCTTCAGTACAATTTAGTCAGTAATGATCTTGTCTTTATCAAACTCAACAAAATCCGTAAAAATCTGCAACAGCTCACATATATACCTTAATATAGGTATGTCGGGTCGTCACGAGGGGGTGCCTAGGTACCCTAGCCCTAGTGACGAAGTGAGGGTTGATTAGGCTATGACCTGGATAATTGCTTCATGACGGATCTTACTACTGTACTATCTGACTCCATATCTGATAGGTATGTGCTCCGACAGTGCAATATGTTCAGGAGAAGAGGTATAGGGTAGGTATTGTAGGTAGTTTATGTAGTCTTGGAATCTGAACTTGGAAACTCGGTATCTCAGGATAGGTGAAAACCATCCGGATCCCTAAGGTGAGTGTGAACCGGAGTGAGGCAGTTTGGATCACTGGGGGAGACACCACTAGGTATAGTTCGTAGGGCTCCAGTTGACCATCGTCCGCAAGAAAAAAAATCTTTATTAAGGAGGTGCTAGTTTTAGCAAGACGAAGGCAGAGAATCCCACTAGGAAGGTGTGGGGTCTGACGAGGCCAGACTAAAACATACCGAGGTTAGGAAAGAGAGATGTAGAGGTTTTCATAAATGGGAAGGCCAAATCTAGGAACATCAGTGCAGCTGCAAGTACCAGTCCAGGAAGCTGCAGTTTTTTTTTTTTTTTTTTTTTTCTAAACCCCATGAAGTTATACAATGAAAATATTAAAAGAAACTTTGCAAATTTCTCCTTATCCTGCTATGCACAGATGCATTTGAAGGAGTTCGTGTTACTCAACAATACAGATTGTGGTTAATAGGCAAATACTATGAATACAAATCTAGGTGATGGGGCTCACCTTCGGTTTAAAAATGGGAGAAAAAACTTACAAACTAAAAACTATACCTAGAACCTAAAACTAAAGCGTTCCAGCCACGACAGCGTCCTGCCATCGATGGGGGAACGGAGCGGGGGTTATAGTGTTAAACACCGGGTTTGTCAAATATTGTAATGAGTCGAAAAATTTGATATGTCTACGCTGGATGAATTCATCCACCGTAGGCAGCTCAAATATCTCATGCAGCTCACTGTTCCGTCGCTGCTCGAATGAAGTACCTCTGACCACTTTCATCAGTATACCGTTTTGGAATTGTTGGAGTTTCTTAGCTGTCGTATACGTCAGATAACGAAATAGCGGTGCACCATACAGCAGAGTAGGCCTGAGTATGCTCTTGTAAATCAGTAGCTTGAGACGCAGTGATAGATTGGGGGAAGTCAATAAGTGCGTAAGCCGGTAAGACTTCATGCGTGTATGCTTCAACTTCTTCGCAAAATGGTTACTAAAATGGAGGTGTCTGTCCATTTCAATTCCCAGATATACTAGGTCGTTGGCTGGTGAATTGTGCTTCGTTCCTACTATGTAACTAGTAGGGAGCGGGCTTTTTCCCTTTTGAAAAGAGAAAATTACACAGTCAGTCTTACCCGCGTTTACAGAGATATTGAGTCTCCCCAATCTCTCACTGATCTGGTTACAGGCTGCTTCAGCCTGTCTTAGAGCTACCTTGGCACTCATGCTGCTGCTGTACACCGCTATGTCATCTGCGAAAGCAGTAACTGTGGTATTTTTGTACCGGGATCCGACAATCTCAGACGTGTATACGTTGAATAGTACAGGGGATAAGACGGCGCCTTGGGGTACTCCACAGGTCAGTGGCACAGCTTCGGAGAAGCTATCACCCACCCGCACCCGCAGCGATCTGTTTTTCAGGAAGCTAGCCAGAATTGAATATAGTTGTTCCGGGCATTCCCGGTCGCAGAGCATTTGACAAAGTGTCCCGTGAGACACCGAGTCGAATGCTTGGGTGCAATCAATGGAAATCATAGCCGTGGCTATGTTTCTATTCATGTTATGGCTAACTTCTGACTGCACCTTCAGAAGGGGGTGCTCTGCGCTCATACTGGATTGGAATCCAGTCTGCTCTGGCGGAATGATATCATTTTCCGAGCAGTAATCTTTGAGATAATTCAAAAGAATTTTCTCAAAGATTTTCCCCATCTGTGGTAGCAGACTGATCGGGCGGTAGTCGGCTGGGTGATCTCCACTTTTGGCTGGCTTTAGTAATGGAAACAAGATGGCTTGTTTCCATGTGTCAGTCATGTCAGTCAAGTACCGCAATCTTATACAAGAGTTGTATAAGTTTGCTAGTTGTACTATCCCTCTCCTCGGCATTTGTTTGAGCAGCACTGTTTGTATCCCGTCGTGCCCTGGTGCTCGGTTTCCCTGACACCGGCGAAGAATCGCCTTGAGCTGCTTCGGTGATACAAACATGTGGTTCTGTTCAGCATCTATCGCAGGAGGCATGTGGTAGTATCCCGTCCTAGCCGTAATATCCCTAGCGTAATGGTCGGCCAGTTTTGTTGCCTGTTGCTCAGCAGTCAGAACATTGTCGCCTTCGTGAAGACGGACAGTGGCTGTCTTGCCTTTTGTAGTCTTCAACAGCTTCCAAAACTTTCTGTGATCTCCGTGAGTGCTACGAAGTCTCTCATGCCACTGCGCTGTTTTCCAGAGTTTCATCAAGCCCCGGATTTGCGTTGTGAGAGAATTCACAACGACCTTGGCTTGCTGATCTCTCGTCCTGTACCATCTATTCTTCCAATTATTGCGCAAGGCTATAATTTTAAGAATGTGGTCTGGAGGTGGTCGCAGAGACGGTGGTGGCATGGGAGTGTACTTCGGGATCGCAGTGTTTGCTGCGTCTATGATCACATCAGCTATGAAAGTTAGTTGAAGATCTACTTCCTCTTTTGTGTGGAGAACTGGCACCGTATGCAGGTTATGGTAAATTTGCGACCGGTACAGATCCCAGTCGGCACGACGGTAGTCGTATCTCGTGGGGCGAGGGGTCGCCTTTTTACCATCCACCGCATACAGTACTGGCCTGGGGTCAGAGGTAATGAAGTCAAGGGCGGTGCAACTAGTGATACGGTGGGGTTGTTTTGTCAGTAGTAAGTCAATCGTTGAGGTAGCTTGTGGGTTACCTCTATGTCGAAAAGTGAAAGTCTGGGGGTGAACGACCGTAAACGGCGTTCTCAACAAGAGTCTCCCAGCCTTGTTTGTTACGGTGTTGCACCACATGGTATGTTTTGCGTTGAGATCTCCCACCACCCAGTGGTTAGATCTCTGCGCGCATGCGTGTAGCAAGGCTGAGTACTGCTGTAGAGACGCGTACGGCCTTCTGTACAGGGCGGTAAGGTAAATGGGTCTCCCCAAATTTACCTTAACTGTCAAGTGGTGAAGCTTGGGATCAGTTGTAGTCAGTGGTGAAGCCACTGTCTTCCAATTGATGCCAAGGCGTATAGCGATTAAAACGCCTCCGTAACCGTTAACTCTTTCAATGGCAGTTGAATAACCTTTAATGTGAAACGATTGTGTAGATACCCTAGTGTCTGTCAAAACTACAATATCTGGTCGGTAGAGAGCTAGCAGCACTTCTACCTCATCTATTTTGGTCAGGAGACCATCAACGTTAAAATTTAATACTTGGTAATCTACCATTGTAGATGTTTACCAGATATCATAGCCATGAGCATTTGGCTACAGAAGTCTACTAGGGCAGTTACCCATTTCGGTGCGCATTCAAGGTCTTTACGCTGGTCACTTGTAAGAAACTTTAGCCTAGGATCTAGGTACTCACAATTGTTATTTTCCGGAGTGTCCTGCGAAGTTCTGGGGGCAGTTCTCGACGTGGAGGGGGCAGCTCTCGACGTGGAGGGGGCTGCTCTCGTCTTCGAAGGATGAGCCGTTTCTTCATCTCTGGCTTGAAAGAGCTTGAAGAGCGGGTTCTGCCAGGCAGGTACAGATGGCGGTAGAGCAGGTCTCGTTAGTGGCACGTCTGGGCGGCTCCTCTTCTGCTGGGGCTGCACTCTGTCGGGGGCCGGTCTCACTCTGGCTAGAATCTTCTTCCTTTCCTCACAGCCTCTGTACGAGGCGGGATGTGCCTCGCCGCAGTTGGAACACTTCAGCGGTGCCGTCTCGTTCCTGGGGCACTGCGCCACCTCGTGGGGTCCTGCACATCTCACACATTTGGTTTTTCTGCCGCAATGGTTTTTTGTGTGGCCGAATTCTTGGCATCAGTGACACTGCGGTAGCCCTCTCTCTTCTTTAAATGTCACTACACGAATGATTACGTGATTTATAGCACGTAGCTTTTTCATTGCGTTCAATGTAACGCTATCATTCGCTGTTACCAGGACTGGCGAAATATCCTGTTTTCGACCTGTTTGGTCGGTTTTTCGAAGTCGCCTCACATCGACGACTCCTGGTATGGTCTCATTTATGGCATCGGAAACCTCTTTGATGTCCTCCTGGACATCCAGGCCAAGAATTAAGTATTTTCTATTCTTTTTGCCGCCTCTTGGAGCAAAAGAGTGGTACTCCTCCGCAGGGGCTCTGACTAGTTTTTTGCAGCTGCGTCTTTTACTGTTTACAATATTTACACTGATATGACTTATGGTTTCGTAATATCATTTACATTTGTTTAAATTAATTTACAACATATTATGACCAATTTACTATATATACACAATAGAGTATAGGGTGATTTATCTTATGTAGTTTTCGGTCACTACAAGGTAATATATATATTAGTATACATATTGGGTAGGGAAAGCTAAGAACGAAGATTGTCAGACTTGAGACGTTTTCTGAAGTTTCGAGAGAATTAATTACTGTAATATTTTCTTCGGTTAGTAACCATTGGTGCAGTGGTACTTACTTAACTGGCAGTGGTAGTCGTGTGGATGTCGCAGATAAAACAGTCATTTATTCTTATTTTAAGGCGGGTAAGACATCTCTTTTGAAGGAGAAGGTAGAAAAGAGAATTTCTAAGATAATAAAAAGAAAAGAAAGATGCAACGTGGAAGATGTCTACTTGGCCCTACCTCCTCATATCCACCGAGGGAAAACCATTTCCCACTGAAGCTTACTGTGAGACCTCGGTCTTAGGTTTTCATTCTTTTTATTGCACACTTCTTAAATTTGTTTACTCTCTTTATTCCCGTCCCTTGTGCCTCTAAAGGCCAAAGAGATCTCTTTAATATAAAACAATATACATGCAGTCTATGTTTAAGGCACTCCTTTGTTCCTGACAGGTACAAATTGAATTCATAAAAATTCTTCGAACATCTCCAGGCGGGGCTCGCGCAAGTTATCCAATTAAGATGGCTGCCTCGGCTCTCTTTCATTATTAGATGCATTTTTTCAGTTGATAAATAGCATTATATTTAAATTAGTTCTCAAATGGAGAATATACCCGTAGCTTGGAAGTAAGGATGGTGTACCGTTGGTCCTCGATTTTCAGACTTTAAAGTCAAGAGAACACATGGCAGATTGCCTCTTTAGGTTTGATAAATATTTCCGTAAAAACATATGGTCATTAAGGTAACATATATTAATGGGTCATTAAGCTATTATATTTATATATTATCTTCTTTCTTTTTTTCTTTCTTCTTTCTTATAATATATTATATATTATATTATATTATATTATTATAATATAATATTATTATTATTAATTATATATAATATAACATATACACATGGATATTTTCTCACCAAAGTACCGAACTACAAACTATGTAGTCTATTGAACCCGAAATATTTTTCTCCGGGAATATGTAAGCCGGCTATGAAACAGACTCCCTAGATTTCCTTCATTAGTGTTTTCACTATTTGAAAATGACATTTGTATTTGTGCTACATATGAATATTTTAATTGAATATGTGTCTTAAAATTAAAATTTTGAGTAAACATTTACTTCTTTAATGGCTTATTCGGAAACTGCTTTGGTCAGTGTCTCGGCAATGCGTCCTAACAACAACCTCCTTCTCCCTGTATGCGGGAAGACAGCGTGTGAGTACTACTTCATACTGTTAAAACTACATTAAAGGCTTTTAACTGATATTGATTTAGAATAAAGCCAATCCGACATTTTCTAAGTTTTCTTGGAATTTTTTTAGATAAATCAGGCGTAAACAGTCATTGTACTCGTACCAAATGGGTTCACCTGTGCATGCAATTTGCCGTCAAAGTTTCTTTTAAAATGAAATGATCTGATGCAGTCGTCAACGAAAGGAATTCGCAAGTCAGTATAAGGGGTAAGATGGTACCGAGGGTAAAGTAGTGCCCCTGCCTCAGAGGTTTTTGAACTGTACGGTCTTCCGAGCACATCCGTAAATTTGTAAATATCAAACGATTCCAGTACTAGAAAAGGCCGAAGGTTTACCAGTGATCAGTAGATTACAGGGACTCGTACAAAACGGAGATACTAATTACAAATCTTCCGTTTCCTTTTTATTTATAAAACAGGCTAGTACAATAATAAATTAATAAAAATCCATTCTGAGAGTCCATACAAATACATTTTTTGTTTAAAAAATGTACAGCTATTGACAGATTGACTGTATTGTTTATAAGATAAGATATTTAGATAAGGAGTTAGATGTTAAATGGAGGAGCGATTGAAGTACCCTTATCCTTCTGTAAAAAGTAAGACTGCTGCCATCTGTCGTCCAAGGAAAAAACATATGATTTACTTATAAAAATTTCTTCCTGACGGCTCAACTTCCTCTCTCCGATCCTGCTGCCGAAAAAGAAGGTGAGAGGGCGGAGAATGCTATTTTCTTCACCCTTACTTTTTCCTCCCCTCAAGCCGCTTGACCGGCCAAACAACAACCCCCATCTTCCAGTTTTTTTTGCCATAACGCCCTTCCGCAGCACAGCTCCAGGGCTCTGGATATTGTACTTTATATAACATTATTAGTGCTAAGGATTTTACTTAGCTTACTACTTTAGTTTTATTATAAACTAGTTTTGGTTTTGGTCACGAGTAACAGTTCGCAAGTATATATGATAATTTAGTACCTCACAAAGTGGTAATTATTTAAGACAGAGCAGTACATTTTTTATTCTATTTATTGAGCTGGTTGTCATTTTCAGACGTCTGAAAATGGGTTTTAAGTACAAATATTTTGAAGTCACCGGACATGACCGCGTTACCAGGCTGTAAATTTAAAGCAATTCGAAATTGTTTTTTTTCATCAACCTAAGCCGATATTTCATCAGCTGCATCACTCATCATTATAAACTCATATATAAATTGAGTGGTCAATTGCTTACATTTTATTTATTATAATAAATATATATTGCCCATTCATTTCAATTTGTTTGTTTCAGGTAAGCAGGGTCATTGGAGCTAGCAGATTAAAGCAAGTTCATCTTTATCATTCATAATATCATTTAGTGTTGGTCAATTTGTTAATAATCTCTAAATATTTATTAATGTATTCGCTTCATGAAGCCATAATGATAACTAACGACCTCATCGGTCGTCTAACCGTAGACATTATGAAGTCTGGTGCGATTTGGCAATTTAATTGTACGCTCAAGAAATTTCTCCTATTGATCACCACGTTAAATGACGAGACTAATTTAGCCTTTGGGTTAAAATTAATCGGTACAGGATTAAATTGAATCGATATTCGTGAATTTTATTGTAATCTAATTCTACATTAATTCAGTACGCTCAGAGTTTCCAAACTAGAAATTAGAAAAATTAAGAAGCATCCCATTAAGTAAAATATTTTAATTATTCGACTGGAGTGTAAAGACGTGGTTCTTAGGGTAAAGAATGTAAAAGAAAGATAGATGTATCCGTAGAAAGATCAGTATTTATATATTTCCCTATATTAGATACAATTTATATATTGGCATACAGTAATATATTAGTTTTTCATATATGATCAGCAATAAATTTTCCCCTTTATTCGCCGAACTTTCCAACATTCAGTTAATGATAATTTATTCGGATGTGGACCATGGTGTTTAACGAATTATTCCAAATTTCATTTATGCTTATTGAATATATATATATATATATTCTGGTATAGGCTCTGATTCTTTAATATAATAATATAAATAAAAGCAGGTTCGTCATTTCTTGGGCTTAATTAACCTTTATGTGAAATGGATTATTAATATTATTTTATGGTGCCAATTGGAGAAGT
Source organism: Acanthosoma haemorrhoidale (assembly GCA_930367205.1). Lineage (NCBI taxonomy): Eukaryota > Metazoa > Arthropoda > Insecta > Hemiptera > Acanthosomatidae > Acanthosoma > Acanthosoma haemorrhoidale. Next base: position 39,982,543 of record OV884014.1, read on the forward strand.
GTTCGGCGTTTGTCTATGACCTGGCTTACTGAGTACTTGTGAATGCAACCGTGTGAAAGTTATGTGGCATAGCCTAGGCCACCTGCCCGTCACATATACCTCAGACGAGCTGAGCTCTATATTAAATTCATTGGGTCTTTGTTTGCTGAGGCCTCTGTTTGCCCACTGACCGCCTTGAAGGAAATTAAATGTAGACTCAACGGTATGCAAATGTAGTGGACTGTGCAAGGAGCTAGTGGGCCTTCGCACTCGTGAATAATGCAACGAGGCCCGTATGAGCGGCGACCGTGCCCTTAAATATGTAACCTTAGGGTCAGCTAGGGCCTTAGCCTGTCCGACCTTCGTTAGCCTCTATCTCCTCTTACTTTTTATAGCTATACCTTCAAGCACAGAGCTTCAAGCAGCCAGGCAAACTTTTAAATATTAACATCAATGCAATAATTATGGTTAGTTGAAGCAAATATCAGTACCTATTGAAGAAAAAGAAAGTATTTAAGGTTTGGCTGTCCCATATTGGTTTTAGTAACTGTAAATGTGCGATTTGTTTTCAAGTTGGAGGATTGAGTGTCTGTTGAGTAGTCTGAATATAACTGTCCAATCCTCGATTTAATTCTGGTCTCGGTTAAGTCTTGTGTGAGGGTTCCTAGTTATTCGTGTTTTGTCTAGATGGAAGCCTACATACCGGTAATTATTGAGCATGTGAACCAGTATCGAACTGAAGGTTACCGATGAACTTGATCCTCGTTGATGAGTAAATGTGTTGTATAAGCGTTTGTCTTCGTTGCTTGCTCCAGTTCTCCATCTCCATGAGGTAATTTTGGAGGATTTCGGATACATTAGGGACAAGGGAATCAGGATGAGTTATGGACACGAGAGGTAAAAAAGGTTTTCCTAGTAATCCACAAAGGTTGCGAGGAAAGTATAACAGGGATGTCACCACTACCTTGAGGAACTCCAGCATCAGTGGTTTAATAATTGCAATATTCTGATCCACAACGGACTTAAAAATTAGAAAAAGAGTTTGGGAGATTTCTAGGAGTCCAGAAACTTTTATTATGCATATATATTTTCACGTTCATTTTTTGGATTTAAATTTTACGATTCTATAATTATTTTAATGCTATTAAAAAGTGACTATGTCACTCTATTAAGGACTCGTGCGAGCACGATAACCGAAACATAGCCCCAGACACTCCTGAGGCTCACCGGGGACCAATGCTGCACCCCAGTCCCACTTGTCTGATAGGCAGGACATTCTCATTTTAAGGACACAAGGGCTGAGGCCTACCAATATTTCATAAATGAGCACAGTATACTGAAGTTTACCTAGTTGTTGTGAATTTTGAAAATCCCAAATCCCCCCCAAGTCCTTGAAGCCAAAGTGCTCTGTGAGACTTCAAGTCCTGAAAGAGTAACAGCCCCTGAGAAGCGACCCCGATAAGCACGTTGGTTAAATTTACTATAATTCAATAACTCTAATTTTTTTTGCAGAGAAGAAAATATAAAACTGAATGAAATACAATAAATAAAAACAATTTTACCTTATACATTACAAATGGGAATAACGACGAAGCAGTAGAGGTTTAAATTCTCTTAATAATTTAAAACATTCTATTGTTGCTTAATTATTAAAGGAATTAATGGGCTAATATTTAATAATTGTATGTAAAAAAAAAAATTGTCGGATATTAATAAGTGAATAAATGGAGTCATAATCCGGTGAGTGACAGAGGTGCGAGTTTGTCAGATATATCAGTTGTACTTTGTACTGTAGATGAGGCAATACTATCTGTCTGTTGCTAAGTGCCTTCAGTCTTGGCTGGCTGATGGCTTCTCATGTCTCTGTCGTTGTCTGATAATAAGTGGCAATACACACTTATTACTTGCAGGTTTTTTATTTGTTTATAAATACGTAATTAATAAGATATTTCACTTTTATTTATCATTCGTATTATTTAGAGGTCAGGCAGCTTAAATTAATTAATGAAATTATTTCTCTCTCTCCAAGAAAAATAAAGCCTGAGAAGTTATTTCTTTAAATATAATGATTTGTCGCCAATTATTTCAAGGATTTCATCGCTGCCATTCGTATGTTATACTACATACACATAACGACATTCACTATTTTTCGTGTCGTTGCAAACATCCTAGAGTGGCTAGGAATAGACAGTCATTGTATTACGTCTGTCATAAAAGTCTAATTTAGTCTTGAATTCAATACATATTATCTAACCCCTCAGTTTAATTTTATTTGTTCCATTTCAAACAAGAATGCACGATTTATCAAAACTACTGTGTCTGTGAGGCACAATATACCGTTTTTACAGTCATGCATTAGCCTAATAAACTTTATATTGATTTCGGGAAATAAGGGAATAAAATATTAGCTTTTAAGGACAGTTACAGTTTACAGACAGTGATATTTGAGCTTTCCTCTAATAAATATTACAGTTTTGCTTTTAAAATTAAAATAACTTTGTATTTTGAAACATTTTTCATATATGTCGGTTACATTTTTGCACAAAGTTCCCCGAAATTGATATGTTGTAGTGTGTCTGAAAGATACTGTATACCAGCCGAACACTCCATCTATCTGTGCTGTTTACAGTGTTCACACTGATAGGAATGCAGAAAAGGATACAATTGCAACGACTCATTAAAATATTTTTCGAAACGGTAACGATTCCGTTGTGTGGTTTCCATGATACTTGACTTCTTGGACGAACCTAGAGACCGTTGATGTTGGCAGGACTGTTAAGATGTGGAGTTCTCACAGGGAAATTGCAGAAGCTAAGACGTGGCTGACACAGACTGGAGCCACGATTGATAGAAATCGGCCACTGGTTCATTTGTCCTCTAGTTCTTGTAGGCCGAATCAATCAATCGTCGACAGCTCCTGCAATACCTCACCCGGACTTCCTGTCCACTCCTTCATCCGTCTCTGGCGACATCCGGTGTTACTGATTGGCCTCGCACCATGTCCAGCCTGGAACCATTTCTCTCCAGCTCGTTGTCCAATGACCTTTTCTCCAGGTTGGGGTAACAGTAAAGTGTAATATGCTGGCGAAATACGGAAAATTTTTCTTTTCTCTCGTGTCTTTCCCTCATTTCAAATGTTTCCCGAGTTTGAAGTGAGATTATGTTTGTATGTTCTACTGTTGTAACATTATTATGATGTTGTTTAAATTTAAATAAAATGAAGTAAATAAAAAAAAACACGGTATTAAGTCATGGATCGCAGGTTCTCCTCTTTCCTTTATGGTTAAGAAATTGGAAATATATACGCGGAAAAGTATAGTTGTAATAGCCGACAACAAAAATGACGTACTTGACAGATCCCGAGCCTATTTTAATATGTTTAATAAGTTTCAGTATCTTAACTTCTTAAAATTGTTTTTTTTATGTTTTACCAAATACAGTGTAGTTTTTTCAGAAACATTTAGTTATTATTTAAATTTATTTACGCCATTTATTCGTATTTCATATGTCAAAACATACAATTTAATTTTGAATTGAAGTGGAAAAATATTAAATAGGCAAAAAATAGTTTAACATTATAGATAAAATCTAATATTTGTGTGGAGGAATAGTAAATATGTCTACAATCATTAAATATTGATTTTTGCCCTAGCCTCTTAGCTTCATGTTAAGTACCCACTTGTTATAAATATAGATCATAATAATGGTATTGGCACCATTTTCTCACCCCTCGACCAATCATGGTGATAGTCTCGACCTGAAACCCCGTCTCCTCCTCGCCTCCGACCTGTATTTGTTTTAGGCTAAAATGTCAAACCAATATTAAACCAGGCCTTTAGAATCTCGCTTTATAATCGAATATACAAAAGACATCACAGACGCATTATTCGATTGCTCTTTCACTATTCCTTATTTATATTTCGTATCTTTTCTTTCTAAAGACAGAAGAATTGTTTCCTTTTGCAAAGATTTTAAAGCGAAAAATTACTTAAAAACTTTTTTTTATATTCCCTTGTTATTATAAATTATGGAAATATACTACATAAATAAATCTATTTTCAATAGGTCTTAGCTTTTTTTACATTATGATTTGTGATTGTTTCAAAAGTGTAATGCACATATACATTGATAGTCTAAACATGTTTATAAGTGATGGGGCTTACCTTATAAATCATAATTTTCCTATTAATTTTCCCCGACAGTCTGTTGCCATCGATGCGGGAATGGTAGTGGGGTCATGTTGAACACTGATTGTTAGGGGCTGCTACGAGTCATAAAACTTGATGTGTCTCCGGTGGATTGCTGTAATGCGTAGAGTTTACGAATTCAAAAAGAAATATGGTGAACAAATTATTTTCGAGAGAGGGCTTATTTTTACAGGGATGTAAATAAAGGAACTTCTTCATTTGTTTAAGGCAGTAAAGGAATTCGTTTATATATCGGCCAAAGCTGATAGATTTTCATCGAATCTATTAATGGAGATCGTTTCAGCATTATTTGTATCTCTGCATCAAGACCGAGTACGACATCTTCCCAGGACAAATCGTACTAGAGAACTGAGAGCATAATGACTTAAATTTCGAAATCTTCTTCAAAGTTACCGAGAATAGTTTCCTATGTATTTCAAACACTGTCCAACGAGTTTTTCAATAGAATTAGAAGCGATGAATGGCGTTGGGGGGCTTTATCATTCTTTAACTTCGCCTTAGGGCTTCTCACACCTCTCTCCAAATGTCACCTCGTATTAGAACCCGATACAGTCATATGTGATATGTCGAGACGTAGGAAACATGGCGAAAGTCATAATATCTCTGTTATTTAGCGTAAGCCGATATCCCCACAAAATTATCCCACTCAGTTTGCAATTTTTTCATGTTTTTTTGTGGGGGGGGGGGGTATTAGAAAAAGGCTATAGTAATACAAGTAAAAATATTTATAATGAGTAGTTAAATTACTTTTGGATTAGAAAGTGTAACAACAGTGACATGTTGACGGACCTTCAGAGTGAAGTGGTTGGCTGGTTAATCGATGGTGCTATTGAGCAATAGTCTGCAATGGCACAACCACTTCACTCTCGACCACTCCATTAATGACTTTGACTGCCTCCAGCTCTTGTTTGCTCCTGCCCTCTCCCGAATCCCTTCTCTCTCACTCGCTCCTGTGGTACATTTTGTAATCTCAGTTGATTTATTTTCAAAATTTTATAGTATCTAAAGGTAAAAGAAACCGCCTCAGAGTGTAGCGAATAGGTTCCTGAATAACTCAGAAGAAAATTTTGTTTTTATTTATAGTTCTTAGAAAGAGTGCTGAACTGGTCCGAATAATGGCCACATGGATATCTTAATTACACGGCAATCGGTACAAAATTAATAAGATCGATTTTATATGACTTTAGCGACCGTTAACTACATAAGATAAATCAACCTATACTCTATTGTATATATATTGTAAATTGGTTATAATATGCTGTAAATTAATTCAAACAAATGTAAATAATATTACGAAACCATAAGTCATATCAGTGTAAATATTGTAAGCAATAAAAGACGCAGCTGCAAAAAACTAGTCAGAGGCCCTTCTACGATCGCGGCCGTCAAAATGAATCAATAAAACTAAAATTTGAAATTTATATTCCATAACACCTCGAAACATGATTATTTTTAATTAATTAAAATATGATAAAAAAAAATGAACAAAGTTCCATTTAACCTTGTAAAATTTTCCAAGTCACAGGTGTGAAACTGTTACCATGCGAGTCGGGGTTTGTCATTAATGGCTGTAGTGACCGCTAACTACATAAGATAAATCACCCTATACTCTACTGTATGCATATATTGTAAATTGGTTATAATATGTTGTAAATTAATTTAAACAAATGTAAATAACATTACCAAACCATAAGTAATACCAGTTTAAATATTGTAAACAATAAAAGGCGCAGCTGCAAAAAACTAGTCAGAGGCCCTTGAAGGATAAAGCAGGTAGCGAGCGAACCCGGGCCTCGGTGGGTCACTGCCTAGAACAAAGCGTCAACAACAACCCTGCGGTATGGTTGGTCAGAATAACACCTCAGATGATAGGCTACTGACAGCCACTACTGACTATAAATAGGGCCGGGTTTTGGCCTGTAAATCATTCTAACTACAGCTCTCTGACGGACCTGCAGCTGCACTGATGTTTCAAGACTTGGCCTTCTCATTTATAAAACCTCTGGATCTCTCTTCCTAACCTCACTATGTTTTAGTCCCGCCCCATCAGACGCCACACTCTCCTAGTGGGATTCTCTGCCTTCGTCTCGCTAAAATTAGCACCTCCTTGGGAGAGACCTCTCCCTCGTGGACAACGGTTGCCGTGGGCCTACAAACTTTACCTAGTAGTGTCTCCCACGGCAATTCAGTCTGCCTCTCTCCGGTTCACACTCGCCTTTGGGATCCGGACGGTTTTCGCCTACCCTTAGATACCGAGTGTGAATTCGTGGTCATTCCCAGACCATATAAACTACCTACACTACCTACCCTATACCTCTTCTCCTGAACATAGTGCATTGTCGGGGCACATACCTATCAAATATGGAGTCGTCAGATAGCACAGTAATAGTCCAGGTCATAGGCTAATCAACCCTCATTTCGTCACTAGGACTAGGGTAACTAGGCACCCCCTCGTAATGACCCGACGAATATATGCAATGATATAAATACATTTATTTTAAATTTTCAAATAGTTTCCGTTCTGTTTAATCAAATTTTTGTATCTGGAGGTGGTTTTAGAACTAAGTTTCAATTATTATTTTCCTTTACATGTCACTGATTTAATGGGATATAAATATATTGGATATTTTACAGCGGGGAATAATTGCACTTTATTTTATGTGAATGAGCATGAGGGGTTAAATTCAATAACCCCTAAACACTAGTTGACTATCCTGGCAATGTCTAGGATTTTGAATTCAGATTACTTTCCCGGATTCTATTGATAGGAGATGACGCCCGCTTAATTCTAACGTGTCGGTGAACAGGGCTTCACGTCCTGATATCCTTAATTTATATCCTTAATATTTCTTGAGATGGTGGGATTGATCTGATCTCACTCAGCCATGTTAGGATATGAAATGTGAAGAAAACCTAATTTCAAGTTGTCCACCTAACAGAAATGGTGAACCTTATTACGCTTTAACTTTTTAGATGTGTTGCACTATCATTTTTTTCATTTGACAACCAAATATGATTTATTGGTAAATCAAAATATTAAACATATCTACATAAAAAAACCCTGCTCAGAACTTATTGAATATGCTATTTAGATGTGTGGTCCTCAAAATTTGTTTGTAATTTTTTTTTTTTTATTTAATGTTTAATTAACCACAAACAAATATAAAGATCTGTAAATATCAAATACCTTTTGGACTGTGACTTGAGAATTTTAAAAAAGTTTACATACTATTCATACTGACCATTGCTGTAGTTTCAGTAACGTAATCAGGATATTTGAGGTTTTGTGGACTTACCTTTAGAACTTCAGGTGGTTAATTATTGTCAAAAATAGATGAATATAGATAATTTCCAGAGATGTTTTTTCTTAATTTATTATTTGTATAGTTTAAAACTTTTCTCAAGCACATACAATAAAAATACAATACTTGATTATCCAAAGGTTATAGTATGATATTACAAGTAAAACTGCTTACGGGGGAGAGTATTCCCGGATAATCATAAAACACGTTTTTATAGCCTAACTGTAAAAAAAACACCGAATTTCAACTCGCGAACATATTTTTATTTTCAAGAAGCACATAAAAAAACAAATACATACGGATCTTTTTCTAACCTTTTTCTTTCTTAAAGCTATAATTTTTTCCATATTCACAATTTCAATATTCATTCATTCAACTCTCTCCAGTGCTTGAACTCAAGTCACTTTTTCCATGATCAAATCGAATGAATTCACCTCAATGTCCAAAATATCAATTTGGGAATTGATATGGAATTTCGTCATCAGTGAGCTTTTTGTAATTTTTTTGTGTCCTTCTTTTTTTATTTTTGTCACTTTCACTGAACCATATTGTCTTTGTGCACTTTATTGAAATCAGAAATTGTTTATACTATCTTCAGAAATGTTTCAATGTCGTTTTCTTCATCTTCATGTTGTGAATTTCGCTCTACAACTTCCTCATCGACTTCTAATATTTTTCTCGATGAAAGTGGTAGTGTTATGAAAAAAACTAAGAGTTTCTTTCGCATTATTCAAAAACAGCGAAAACTGCAGCTTTCAACGCGCCCCCATGTTCAAAACTGCCCACATGGATTTTGAACAGCTTTTTTCAAAAATAAAACCTTGAAAAGTTTTCCCGTGGATTCTTTTTGAACTGGGTATCACACGCTTATCTATGCGCTCAGTGAACGTAATTTAAAATAGATAGTTGACGAAAGTTCTTTCATCGTCTATTTTTAAAATAGATTCATTCAGATTGGTGAGATGAGTGAAAGTGCAGCCTTACAAGTTAGGTTCAATCACAGACATATGGATTTAATTCATTGGAAAAAACAATGTTTCAAAACACTTCGATCCCTCGGATGATCCGGAGTTTAATGAACAGGCTTTGGTCTCATGATATTGAGACAACGCTGTCTTTTTTACTGGTAACGATGAAAATGAGAGATTTCAAGTTCTATCTAATACTTGAAGCTCTGCTGTTAAATTTGAAATTATGACCACGTTGTTTTCAGAAGCGTATTGAGCGCTCAAACTTATTTTTTGCGCTTCAACTACCAGTCCTCGCAAAATAAAGTGAAGAAACCAGGTAGATGTGTCGACATAAGAGAGAAATGTAGGCAAGTATACTCTTGAAAGTTGTTTTCTCAAGTGAGAGGTTAGAAGGTGGTTGTGGGCAGCAGTTACGCGCCTCCAACCATTTGTGGTGCAACTGCACGTGAAAACAAACGGGTTGTTGGTTCTTTTTATATCTCCACCTTTGTCTGTCTTGTCATTCTCTGTGAACAAACCCACCCTTTACGCTTCCTTAGCCTTCAACATAGTCGGCTAAATTTTCGTTTATGATTTAAAGATCCAATGCATCAATCGACTCGTGCGAGACAAATCACAATAAGTTTGTCTATTACATAGCTTAAACTTCCTAATAATAAAAAGTGAAAAAGTTTTATTATTAAAAAGTATTTTGTAAATAATATGTTTCTCTTTTTCGCTTTAGCAATAGATCTATTTATCATTCTTTGAAAGTGAAATACATAATATACCAGCATTTATTCATGATAAGCTTGCTGTGCTCAAATACGAAACAGCGAACGTAAAAATCCATGAATTGCTGACCACGTCCCACTGCCTATTTATTTATTTTCTTGCAAGCGCTTTGAGCAGGCTAGTCTGCCATTCTCAAGGGCTCAAAATGATGTTGATGAAGCGGTGCCAGGCCTGCCATTCCAGCAGAATGACACTATAGCCTGATAGAAGCGCTTGTAAACAAAACAATTAATGAGTATTCATTCAGACTGAAAAACTTAAAGTAAATATACTTCAGTGAGAAATTGTGAAAAAAAATCTTATATGATTTCCAATTTTAAACTTAATCTTCAAGATCTTGTCATCCCACCTAGACCCCGATACACCATTCCATAACCTTCAAAAACACCTTGATGAGATCGAGTATTGGTGCAACCAATAGCAAAGTTAATGAAGCAAAATGTTCCGAACTTACCTTCACCCTCTGTCCCAAGTCTTGTCTACTAGTTTTTTTTTTATTTCATTTCCCTTCCTGTATCCAAGATATTACGGTACTTAGGCTTCCATCTCGATAAAGGGCTGACCTGGAACCCACATACGTAGCTAAAAAGACAATAACTAACAGACGCTTTGGACAACTGTACAGACTACTTCAAAGGACATCCCATCTCTCAAAAGAAAATAAACTACTAATCTACAAAGTTATACTTAAGCCAAATTTGGACATAGGGAATAGAGCTATGAGGGACAGCAAAAAAAGTTGAACATCAAGCGTATCCAATCCTTTCAATCAAAAGTCCTGAGAACATTATTAAATGCCTGCTATAGATGCGTGACAGTGGGAGTCCTGGGAATGACCAGTTTCTCTAGCCCAGAGTGTATGTGGCTCACGCGCTCTTCGTCAGCCTCTACTGGCGTATCCGGTGACGGGGCTGACGGAGGTGCGTGGGGGACTTCCCAAGACTCCGCTTCCCTCGCATGCGAAAGAGGTGGCAACCATGTGGAATTGGGAGGCCTTCGGGCTGTTTGTAAATACTGCACGAATGAGCGTGTGAATGAAGAATTGTAAATATGGTACGAATGAAAAAATTTATCTCAATTACTTATTGCTTAATAAGGCAGTTTATAATTTTAGCACAATAATGAAGCTTCAAATCTTTAAGATCGGCGAAGATTTGGTCTTAACTTGAACGGGAATAAAATGCTAAATCTTTAAAAAGTTCTGGCCCTATGAATACCCTTAATCAACAATTATTAGCTTTCAATTATATTACATTCCCTTTTATTATTTGCGTTCTTAATTGACTAGAAATCATTATTATATTAGTGTAAGGGAGAAAATCAATATAGTGGACATTTTCTCTGCCTCCTAGGAATTGCTACTGATGCTGTTAATAAGAACTTCTACCAACTCAATATTAAATTGACCTGAAAACTACATTAAAGTTAACTAATAGAAATTAGTCTCGCTTCTAAAGACTTATTCAAACTAGTAATTTCCTAATGGAGAATTTATGAAATCATTACGAAATTGAATGAGCTTCAACATTGGTTTTATATTTAACTGGATGAATGCCTTGAAATGACAACATTAATTTCACTAAAAGCACAGTTTTCAGATAAAATTTTCCCTTTAATATTTAATGCTTTGATCACACGACTTTTTGCGACAGTAAAATTAATTGAACAAGATACAGTTGATTGTGCTAATTGTTAAACGCTTTTTTATTTAAGTATGTTGTTTTATACACAAATGTCAGCAGCCTCCACCTAACACCTGCTTGCTCCACACCGCGAAATATTGTTTTATTTTTGCTAGTTCTACTTTTTTGGGCTCCCATCGTATGGCTGTCCGAATTAGTTTCAATATACAACGTTGTTGATGACCTAAGGGTTTGTTCGAAATAGACCTAAAAAAACTTCGTTCTTATGAGTAGCATAAGTATATGCTCGGCATGCGGACATACAAGACTAGCTACTTCGGAAGCTATCCTCGTAAAATAACAGTACATGAATAAAAAATACTCATGAAAAACCCAAAGAAGAGTGAGAAAATGATTTACGGTATCTTCGCAGGAGCATCAATATATCTTGCTCAGCCCACTTGACATAACCAGAAATATCACGAAAACCGCTCTCACATCTCCTCAGAACTGCTATTTATATCCTCTTATAAAACTTGCATTATGTTACCGCAACAATTTATTCATGAGAAATTCGCAGTTTTCGGAAGTGGGGTCCATTATTTTGCTAGCTGGCAGCTCGTTGATTAATGATTGGGATTTACGATGCGGTTTGGTAATACTGTAATGATTATAAGCAATAGGATACCCAGGTAATTAGTAATTGGAGTAGATTACATAGATACATGAATGCTACAATACGTTACTGTCTTGTGCTCCTGCTATCCAGTTGCGGACTTCGCGTCTCCTCCCACAGCAGGCAACTTTTTTTTCCCCTTTCTGCGGTTCTTCAAACTAGTCCTAATGGAGAATTTATGAAATCATTACGAAATTGAATGAGGTTCAATATGGGTTTTATATTTAACTGGAAGAATGCCTTGAAATGACAACGTTAATTTCACCAAAAGCACAGTTTTCAGATACACTTTTCCCTTTAATATTTAATGCTTTTATCACATGACTATTTGGGACAATAAAAGTAATTGATTGTAACAAGATATAATTTAATGGTGCTGATTGTGCTAATTGACTTCCAACAGCAGTTTCTTTGGGATATGTTCCTCATTCATCCTTACCACATGACTATCCCACTTTATTCTTACTCGCTTCACTATGTAGAGAGACTATGTTGAGCTCACCATAGAGGTTATAAATCTCCTGCTTGCTCATCCATCTCCATCTTGCATTGATAAAGACCGGCCCAAATATGCGGTGGATAATATTTCTTTCAAAAAACATAAGATTTTGACACACTGCCTAGGTCCAGGTCTCTTTACCGTACGTAAGGAAGCGTATTAAGTTTAAGTAAGTTTCATGCAGAACAAAGCCCGCCCTCCTTTTAATAAACCTAATTGACAAGGGGTGTCTCAGACAAAATCAACAGTAGATATTTTTCTTATTCTGCTTTCTATCCCCGTTTCATTATTACAGGTAATTTGGGGTCCAAGGTATGTAAACTTGGCAACTTGTTCAAAGAAGTAGGTACCAAACTGCACTTTCTCCCAAGGCATATGGGTCTGTTCGGATAACATGCTCTTGTTTTTTTTCTTGGTTCATCCCTGGACATCTTGCTGTTTCTTTTAAAGCAGTGAACGCCTCCTCCAACTGCTGGCCACGACCTTCCCGCAATGTCTGCGGAATCCACATTGATAGGGTCCTATTTCTCTCTCATCGTATCGGAGCAGGTGGTTAAACAAAATATTGGATAGGATCTTTTACATGCAAGGGAGAAGAGCTATTGCACAGTAGTTGCAGCAATCAAATGTGTCTCTTTCCTGATGGATTGGGTATATTATGGATTTCTTCCCTCCATCCGGAAAAATATGTCCTTTATAAGGTTGTGAAGCGCTTTTTTTAAGCCCTCCATAATTAAGAAGCTCTGCAGGGAGATCATCCCTGGTACCTTGTGATTATTCAATTTTTCAAGAGCTTCATGAACCTCTTTATCATTAGCTGGTTCCATGTCTTCTTCTGTTAGGGTAGGTCTGCCCTCACTTTGCAACTCAACTTGCTCTTCTCTGTAATTTGCCACGGAATGATTCTTCCACTGGTTCATGCAGACATTCTCTTCAAAGATGTTGCCGTCGGGATCTTGACAGGTGGTGCGGTTGAGCTGAATGGTTTTTTATGTCGATTGATGAATTCATAGAATTTCCGCACTACATCTGTTCTGAATGCTCAAGTTCTTCGTTTTCCAATCCTGCTTCTTTCGCCGATGAAGATGCTTTTCCCTCCATATCTTAGTTCTAGCGAGTTTCTGGTTAAATCTTTCATTTAAGCAAAGAAGAAGAGGAACCTCTTCCTCTAGTGATAGGAGTAGATTGCAATATAAAATATTCTAAGTAATTCTACTGAATGGTGTCACAGTGAGATGAAAAATATCCTCTGAACTAGTAACAATGAAGCTATGCATTCATTGCAGACATTTCAGAGCAACTGATTCTTATATGAAACCTTTATAGTGTACGAAATGGAATGATCACGGTGTATAATAAAGCGCTGGAATCATTGACATAGGAGTTAGGGAAATCAGAGGTCGCGTAATAGGATTATGGCGGAGTTTCAATTCATTCGTCTACGTCTGGAATATAGCCGTTCAATTCACTTCTTTTAGGGGTTGTTGCGCTTGGTCTATCCCAACTGACTTTGGTCCTAATTGTTGCTATGAATATCTATTTTTGATAAAAGCCTTATAGAATTTTACCTCCTTCAGTTAATATGGTTTGTATTGGGCTTTTCATGTGATTAGGTCGGGTTTGAATGCTGTTTCTTGGTCCGCGCGAGTCAGAACAATGTTTTTTTGTGGAATCCTGTCTGCAATTTTAAACGCTCTTTGGATCACTTGAGATGTGGTAGAGAGGATACTGCTAGTTGTTGGTACTTTAGAGGACATGTTACAGTAGACGTTTTATTAAACTTTAACAGTTCTAATATTCTGGATACCTTGGTAAAGGAGGTATTTCTGGCAGCCTTTAATGACACTCCTTTATCCTGATTTAACGAATTTGCTGGCAAAAGGGCACTGGTAGTATTTAAGAGGCCGTAACCCGCGATTTAAAGAGGGTCTAACCGTGAAAAGGCGGGCGTTAATAAGTTGCCATTTGCCGCCCCCGCCAACAGCTGATTAGCAGCGAGGGTTCTCGCCAACGAAATAGCTGCCGCCGGATACCGGAAATGAGGCCGATATTAAAAAGCCGGAAGCGGGTTTCCGACTAAGACAAAGACTTCTCTCTCCTACAGACGGAACTCATCGTAATTAAAAATGTTTTTTTTTACTAATTAAAAGCTTGGCCCCTCGCCCCTGTCTTAAGAAGCACTTTTGAACAGAATAGAAAAAACATTTTCAAGCTAAGTAAAAACATTTACAAAACTTTTTATTTTTTTGCTCACAACAGGACAAAGTACTTATTGTAGTTTGTTGAAAAAATCCCCCCCCCTCCGGTTCAAGTGAGGAAATATTAAATTTTAATTCGTGTCACGCGAGTACCCTGGTGATTAAAACTTTATTTAATTAGGTCTGAACTGCTTTAAGATAAAATATGAATGCTAGAGGTAGGGTTACTCAAAGTTAGTTTTCCTAGGTTAAATTAATAATTTATTTATCCACATGTCAGAGCGATTCGTTCAACTGCGGTATAGCTTGAACATTACTTTGCTATGTGTTCCGTTTTGGAGAGGTTTTATTGCTACACATGTTTTCTTGTGTGAAAAAATGGCAATTTAAATCCGTTATCCTTTTGAAAGTCTTAAAAAAAGAGTTATTTCTTGTGATATTTTCTGGTTCAGAACAATGTTAATCCTATCCCTGTCCCTATGTGTACGAATATTCTGTTGTGTGTTCCCATTGCTAATACCTGTAGGTTGGAGGAAGACCTTTAAGCGTTAAGGGAAGGCGTGGTGTCGCCGGCTTTAATGAAACTGTTTTTGGTCATACAGGCTTGAAAGATATTTCCCATCTTCCGTTTGACCGTTCTGACCAAACAAAAAATTTTAATTGAAACAACTCCATTTTTCATCGTGGTTGCTTACTGTGTTCTGTGAGTAAAATAAAATTACCACAGGTCATCCGATTATGCTGAAAGAGGTCTAAGGTTGAAATGCTTAGTAACAAAGTTGGATTTGGGCAGCATTTTGACGAGCCATGAAGGTTTAAATTTTGATCCTCCAGTAGATCCAGTTAGAATCATTTAATTTTTGTTTGCCACGCAAATCCTTATTTTCTCTTGTTTTTATTTTTTGTTACAGAAAACGAATAGAAACTTTTTTTATATGAATCTTTTCAATAAACTATGCTCATTTAATACCATCCAATACATTTAAGTCATATTGTAAGCAATAATCCAATTCGGACGATGTATGATGACCCTATTTTAGATGAAGAGCGAATACAGAAACACTAAAATATTTTACTTTTCTCAGCTCTTCCGCTGGGGCGCATTGTCAAGAATGGTCTGAAATGTGTTACTTTTGTTTCGACCTTGCATTAGCAGAAAAAGGTTCATTGAAATCGACGAGCGCACTACCGTGCCTGGCTCTAATAGGTTCAATAACATCGATGAATATTTTCTATTCGTCGTTTTAGTCAAAGCAAACTTCTAGCTGCGGACACCCGGATTCCGTCATCTCCAACCTATTGCTCATTTTTTTCCTACGACGGACTTGTCCGGGGCTCAGTCAGCCTGGTGAGGATTCATGAGTAGCTACTTAAATAAAAAAATAAAGCAAAACTCGTTTAAAAAACAGAAATTAAGGTTATGAGGTAACATTGTCAACTCAAGTACCTAAGAGCCACTGAGCAACTGAGGCTTCAACCGAGGTCGTGCCTACTTCCATATACCATGTAGAACCAATGATTTATTTATTCATTCACCTGTACGGTTTCTTAAATAAATCAGGAAAAATGAAAACAAAATAAATGCTGGGTTAAAGTAAATATTTCCCCTTCGGCTACAGATACGCAGTGGGAACTTTTCAGTGTGCACAGGCCGTATGTTCGAGGCGAAGCACAAATTCGATCAGTGATTACAGCGATTGCCTTAGATAAATTTCAATGAAGGCAGAAGAAGAGGGAAATGAGAAGAAAATTAAAGGGAACCGCAAACCTATTGCAGCAATTTAGTTCATCAGCTAGGGCCAGCAGCCATTCCAGGCCGTTTAATGTCGACGCTAACCCTGATTTAGTTCCCTCTATCGCTTATGCTTCGGTACCACTCGCCGACACCCACCACCTACCTACAATACCATCAGCCTGTTTGAACATCGAACCCGAGTCCGAAGGGAGAGGAGGTACTTCAAGTACATCGGGAATACAGTATACCTACTTCGTCTTTAGAAAGTATTTATTTTCATATTGACACGGTCTTTCGACATCACAAGCTTGTGGAAACTAAAATAAATGCAATCTTTTAAACCTAAAAATATATCCCTTTTAATATATTTTTACTATATTCATCCAACTTTTCAGCATTTTATGTATGGTATATTAGGTCTGATTTATTTATTTTAATGAAGTTTGTTGTATAATGATAGTTTTTGTTCCATTCTTGTTATCTGAGGCACATTACTCCTTCACTTCGATGTCTTGTGCCATTGTGTATTTGCAGCACTTCAATACATCCGGATACGCTGGTGAATGTTAACCATTACCCTCTGCCGCAAGTCCTGTCCACTAGTTTTTTTTTTAATTCCATTCCTCTTCCTGTATCTGGAGACAAAACGGTATTTAGGCTTCCATCTCGACAAAAGGCTGACATGACACCCATACACGAGGCTAAAAAGACAATAACTAGACAGACGCTAGAAAAGACGATTTGGACTACTTTACAGACTACTTCGAACGACATCCCATCTCTCAATAGAAAATAAATTCCTAATCTACAAAGTTACACCTAAGCCAATCTGGCTACGGGGGACAGTAAAAAAGTCAATCATCAAGCGTATCCAATTCTTTTAATCAAACGTTTTGATAACAATAATAAATGCCCCTTATTACGTCAGAAACAAAACCCTTCATAACGATCCCTCATCTCTCCTCCTTCCAAGTTCATGAAATTTCATAGTAAGCTATCCAATCGCCCTAATCCCCTAGCACAGTCATTACACTGCGCGCCACTCATCCCTATAATCCTCCTTGAAGCCTAAAGCGGCAGTGGCCTCGTGACCTGCTATAAATGCGTAACAGTAGGAGTCCTGGTAATGGCCAGTTTCTCCAATCATGTCCAGAGCGTTTGTGGCTCTCGCTCTCTTGGTCAGCCTCCACTGGCTCGTATCCGATGACGTGGCTGGCGGAGTGGCGTGGGGGACTTCCCAATACTCCGTTCCCTCTTTCGCATGCGAGCGAATGACAACCATGTGGATTTGAGAGGTCTCTGGGCTGTTTGTAAATACTGTAATAATGAGAAAAGTATACTGTAAGAGTGAATTAAAATTGTAAAGATGGTACGAATGAGAACATTTATCCTAATTACTCATGGTACGATAAGGCAGGCTGTAATTTCATCACTATAAAGAAGTGAATTTTCTCTTTCCCTCTCCATTTCGTTAAGTTACATCCTCAACCAGGAATAATAATAATAACCTAGGTTTGTTTGGGAATGCGTGATTGTTTTTGACTTTCTGGCTTAAGTTCCACAACGGTGGTAATAAAATTGACCCATCTGAAATTTTAAAGATACATTCCCATAACACCTTGAAATAAATCAAACAAATTATGGTTTACATGAGATATGAAAAAAAAAAGTTGAAATATGTTGATGAGATAAAATACGAATTTAAATATCCCTTAGAAAAAAAGAACAAACAAAATAACGAGGTGCCTAATCGTGTAAGATCTTCTTATGGATTTGCTGATGCCACTTCGTCTTAACTACTTCTGGTCAATACGTATTCACAATTTTATTAGGTATTTAAATAATATAGCTAACAATTTTAGATAGATTGATCGTTTTTACGTCCGATATCGAATAACTGCTACATTCTCAAATGAAAACGTCGAATCGAATGAAAGATTTTTCTCTAATTATATACGGATACGGATACATATATATTAATCTATATAATCTATTTGATGTACAACTGCATCCGAATTCATAACACTACAAGGCAACAAATAAAGGATGTATCTTTTCTAAGGATACATACGTCCGCTTATATATTTACCTGGCTTACCCACCAACACCACACTGTTATGCTCTAGTTGAATAATTAGAATATTCAACTTTTAGGGATGCCACCTAACTATTTAACTAGTGACAGATTTGATTCCTCTATAAAATCCTGAGGGTATTGCATTAGCGTAAAGTTTTATCAAATATTGCCTTACTAAAATGTGCAATTCAATTATTATTGCTCCCAATTGAATCTAAACCAAAAGTAATTTACCTTAAGTAAGTCGTCAATACGTCTTTAAAATGTTACTTAAAATTAACAATTTTTATCATTCGCTTCATTTACTCTGTTAAGACTATCTCATTCTTTATAAAATTGTTGGATTTGAATGAGCTCACGAATTCACAGGCAAGCAGATGAATGAGCTCGCTGAATGAGCCAATTAATCACCTTTATTGTCCTCAAATACCAGTCTTCAAGTATGCACAAGTATGTTTGTATGGATTCTCCCAGCTTACAAGACTGCCTAGATCCCAAGCCGCTTGTTACCTAATCAACTAACTTTGAAACGGACTTAATTATAAATACTTGCTGTTATTGGATAGTTAAACCAAAATTCAGGCAACTTTCTCTGTATTTCGGTGAATCTAGTGAAACCTCCGTTCCGATCCGTAGTACATAATGTCTACCAAGCAAACTACGCCTGCTTTAATGATTTTTAATATGTAAACATTAATCAATATTTCGAGATAAAAAAAGATTTTGTTCAATGTTTAACTTAAAATATTTGTATTTTTTTTTTCATAGCCCCTTGTTACAAAATTAATATAGAATTCAATACGAACCTTATCATTTGTCACATTTACACCTTCCTCCTCTGGGCTTCCGCTGTACATTTCGTCAAGAACCGCTGATATCATGTTTGATGATTTGGTAAAGTAATTCAATTTACTAGGGATATTTTTCTATATTGAAAACTAACGAACCAAGCTAATCCAAATAAAATCATACTTCTACCTTTCAAAAAATAAATGTCTAAAACCTCAAGGAATCGTGGACTGTTTCGAAACAGCTAATTTATTAGTTCAATTCAAAATGTTTGGGCTCAAATTATTAAATTTTAGGTGTGCACTCTGGAGGTGTTGTAAGAACAATATGAGATGCTCTTTGGTATTTTGATGGGAAAAAATACTCCAAAAGGCTAAACATCAAATGCAAACACAAAGTATAAAAAGTAAACTATGTATGAAATTTAAAAAGGTAAGAAAGAGTGAATATTACGAAAAAATTGAGATAAACTTGTTTCTTCCCTTGGCCTCCAGGAGTAGGATCGACAGCATGAAACTATTCATATAATAATTTATTTTATTTATTTTTTTCTTTCATATCCACTAGTTACAAAATATAGACTCTACAAACGAATCTATTTACAATTGCCTCATTATATTTCCTGTAGCTTGGCTACATTTTACACAAATTTTGTTTTCTACTAATAGTGATCTGCATTGTACAAAAGTATAATGATGCACATTATACAATACTGGACTGAATTTATTAAAAGTGGTAGGGCTTACCTTATTTATCATAGACTTAAACCTAACTTAGAGCTAACAATTAAAACTTAAACTGAATCCTAACCGAATTAATTAGAACTTTTTGCATTTAATTTATATATATTTTCTTCTTTCATAGCCCCTTTAAATTTAGAGATAATTATAGATCCTCAGGCGAATCTATTTACAAATTATTTTTCTATTTCCTGTATTTAACCGGGTTTCTGGTATACTGCATGTCACTGTCAGATGACCACAGTGCACAGGGTGGCTGGAAGGAAGATACTAAGAAAGTGTACGTCAGATAATTGGTCAATGTGACCGACTATGTGGAGGAGCATATCATATATGGCTATGTCGGGCACATTTTACACTCTAAGTCCATAAATGGTTTTTTTGTAAATTATTTAAAGTTGTCGAAGAAATTAATAATAATGACAACTTTATTATTATAAAAAAAAAAAAATTATTATAAAATTACAATCTGCCTCATTGGGCAATAAGTAATTGTGATAGATGTGTTCATTCATATTATATTTACAATTTTCATTGACTCGATCATTTATACAGTATTTACAAACAGCCCAGAGACCTCTCAAATCCTTATGGTTGTCACCTCCCTCGCATGTGAAAGAGGATGCGGAGTCTTGGGAAGTCCCCCACGTTCTTCCGTCAGCCGCGTCACCGGATACGAGCCAGTAGAGACTGACAAAGAGCGCGAGAGCCACATAAGCTCAGGGCACGAGTGGAGAAACTGACCATTCTCAGGACTCCCACTGATACCCATTTATAGCAGGTCACTGGCGCTTTAGGCTTAAAGGAGGATTATAGGGATGAGTGGTGCGGAGTGTAATTACTGTGCTAGGGGATTAGGGCGATTGGATAGCTTACTATGGAATTTCATGAGCTTGGAAGGAGGAGAGATGAGGGATCGTTATGAAGGGTTTTGTTTCTGACGTAATAAGGGGCATTTACTATTGTTATCAAAACGTTTGATTAAAAGAATTGGATACGCTTGATGTTTGTTGAATGAATGTTGACTTTTTGACTGCCCCCCTAGCCAGTCCAGATTGGTTTAGGTGTAACTTAGTAGATTGATAATTTATTTTCTATTGAGAGATGGAGTGTCCTTAGTACTAGTCTGTAGTCCAAAGTGTCTGTTTAGTTCTTGTATTTTTAGCCTCGTATGTGGTTTCCTGGTTAGTACAACGCCATTACAAAGAATATAACTTAAATTAGATACAGTATTTTACTAGAAATTAAATATTTTAGACTGCCACATAATATTTATGAAAATGGATATAATACAAATTTAAAGGTTATTTGGGTTCAACAAAGGCTAATGCTGTTATGGTGTAGAGAAACTGCTTCATAACGTAAACATCTAGTTTAAAATCAGGAGAAGAGAACCTACCCATTACCTCTCACCCATAAATAGAAGTGTAGGCTGGCCCTGGATGGAACTACATAAGAATGAAAACAATTAAACAAACAATACCAAGCGCTATTTGTGCTAACAAATAGAAAGCACAAAAAATGTAACATAACGACCGAGGACATCAAATGCAAAAATAGACAATTCACTATCTATTTATGCAATATATTTAAGCTGTCAACACGCGATAGGTCGATCCCGGCCTCTCTCCCTGCTTTTCCTTCTGTTTTGTTTTCTTTTAAAGGGCGCCTTATCAGTGCAGTCCTTTGTAAAGAAGGAGGAAAAAGGAAAGCAGCCATGACAACCGTTTCCTCTTCGGAAGGCGAGAGGAGAGTCCGAATTGGAAAAGAGGAATTAAAAAGAACAGAAGAGGACCCTTATCTTCAATTATAACAATTGATCTGCGCCCCAGGGCTTCATGAAAGGGCAGGTTCATTACAGCAGTGGGGCTGGCGCTTTGAGCCAAAGTGCGACAATTACTTCACTTTCAGACTCCCAATGATTTCGGCTCAATAATTGTGTCAAGTACGTCACGTGGGAGAGGCCCATAGAATTTAAAGTCTGGGGGGTTTTCTTTTGAATCTCTACAAAGGAATCTTCTTCGTATTTATAGATATATGTCAACACCCATATGTGAAATGAAAAATTAAAGGTATGAAATTTTTCACTCGATTTAGTTGCGACGACATGGTTAGTGTGTCATGACGCTCTTGGAATATAATGTGTCTCTTACTGCTAAAGAACGAAGCCGAACTAACAGGTGAAGACGAATCACCCCGATCAGGGAAAAGTTTCCAACCAACGAGTGATTGGGACTGATCAAGCAGAGGTTGGATTTTTGGGTGAATCCGAATACTGTTAGCTCCTAATACTCCTAAAAAGGTGTTTATTATTGGTTGTCGATTTGATTTTATGCGCGCTATTTGCGTACGTTCGCTGACATCGCTACGTTCAACGAATCCAGATCGTCAACAGCCCGGCTTTGCAGTAGGGATTCCTCCGAAGATAGGAAAGACTTTTCATGATACCCTCGACGAAATACGAGAGCAGTGATACCGTCCATCGTGGTATAAGTCCCGTGACTTTATCGATGGCTCGACATCGATGATAAAAACTTAAGCAAGACCAAGCACCACATATCTCCAAGTGCTTAGAAGTTCTATCCCTCCCCACGTCCCTGTCCTCAAAGACTTGCTACGTGCCAGAAAAAGCTCCATTGCTCATTAACGTAAGAGTTCATGTTTAGCCGTGAATATATAAATGAGTAGTTTGTTGAAAGATCAACTAAATTTGATAAAAGAGGGCTCCGATGTTTTTATAGAAAGTTTTCTTTAAATTTATTAACTAACAATGTTTCGAAGAACTCACCGTAGGGTGAACAATAGATGAAGACATTCACAGTATGTCGAGACGTTACGGATTAATAAATTTGATAAAAACCTAACAACTCTCTTTCATCAACTTATGCCAATTTCACAACTAACTCTAATGTTATATTCGATTTCGAAATTATGAATTGCTTTGAAGTAAGAACTGACAATCAGCCAAACAATCATACACGGATGGTCTTTGCCGATAAAGTATTTTAACAAACACATGTAATTGTTCGATCATGGAAGCTTTGCCAAATAATAGAAAAAACACTTGATTGTACTTCCTTTCCACGAGGTGTAAGCATGGAATGCAATATTAAAATGTAACATAATTTTCACACGACCGCATCTTAAGTAAAAATATAAGTCCTCCGGCCAGCTCTGCTCTACGGTGCCCCGCTATATACTCACTTGACTGACAATACAGCTAAAAGTCTCCCGAAATTTCAGAATGGGATCGTAAGAAAAGTGTTCCGGCATAGCCCTCTCGAGAGGAAAGAACGCCGACTTGCACTCGGTGCTTGGTGTGGCATCGGCGGGTGAGTTCACCCATCGGAGACACATCAAGCTTTTTGACTCGTCGCAGCACCTAACCTAGTGTTTAACACTATGAACCCACCACCCTTCCCACATAGATGGCAACAGACTGTCGGGGAAAATCAGGTTAAGATTTAGTTTAAGTTTTTATTGTTAAATGTAAGTTTGTTAGTTTTAAGCCTGTGATAAAAAAAGGTGAGTTTCATCGCTTTTAAAAAAATCCAGTCCATTAATGTATAATGTACTTCTTTATACTTTTGCACAATGCACAATCACTATTAGTAGAAAACAGAATTTGTATAAAATGTAGCCAAGCTACTAGAAATATAATGAAGCAATTGTAAATAGATTCGTTCGTAGAAGATATTTTGTAACATAGATTCATTTTGTAACAAGAGGATATGAAACAAAAACAAAAAAAAACGCATTCGCATTTCATTAAGATGGACAGATAGGGATAAAATGGTTCATGCCAATCTGAAGGTTTGAGACAATTTTAAATAGGGTACTGGCTCCTTTATGAAAGTTAGATACATACTTATTTTAATGGAAATTAAAAATAAATAATAGAAAAACTGGAAGGAATATTTTTCAACAACAGACGACCTCATATTGTTAATAAAATATTTTAGTAATTTAAGAAGAATTATATTTGCAGCCTAGTGTTGGGGTTTATCTTATACCGAAGACTCATTTTCACATCACTTATAAACCATTTATGATTTATTTTTTGGCATTTGTCAATCGAAATTATAAATTCATCACGCACGACTAAATTATTCATTTACACTTTGTTAGTAAAGCCCATATTAACTTGTCGGACCTTAGTAGGTCATACTAAAATATCTGCAAACTTCAACTAATACAAAATTGATTTCCAAGAATAATATTTGACTTACTAAAGTGCACTACATTTGTTAAGTTGCACGACGTATCTATTGGTTGTTATATGCAAGTTATTTTTTAAGCAACGAATACAACATTTATAGATAAATGCAGACACAAATAATATATTACTTCAGAATATTGCTAAGATAGATACGTTACCCGAACATAAGACCTTAGGGGATAGTCTGTGTTTAGGTTTTTTTATTTATATGCTCTTCTAAATTAAAATTATTTGTACTTTAGTAGTGAGTTTAAACATAATAGTTTTGGTTTTGTTTTAGACTAGATACATTTCATATGAACGAAAGATTATTTTTATTATGTTAATACCCGAAATTAATTGATTTGAAATTCGAAACACGGTTAAGTTGAATCTGTTCGAAATTGAAGCCTCTCTCTTCTCCTTCCTGTTTCGGCAATTAAATTTTAAATGGAAACAGTGCCTTTAATCTGGCAACCCTTTAAATAATGAATTTTCTGAACGCCCTTTTCACCGGATTAAAAAGTCCGCCTCCCTAAAGAAATGAGCGAATGACTCAATTAATTCGTAAATGGGACAGGAAGTGAAATATTCACAGGGACATAAAGGAGGTGGCAATAATCCAGGAGGAAGTGCTCAAAGCAGACTGAATAGCTGCTTCCGGTGTATAGGCAGCAGTGATGGCGACATTAATTATTCAAATAGCGTTTTCGACGCCCAAAATTACAGCTCTGCGTCGGCGTATTGTAGCTTGGGCTATTGAGGCGACCTCACCTGTACACGTGTGTGCCAACATCTTCTCTCTTAGCTCGGCTTTCAGCTTGCCTTTCTCATCTGAAACAATGAAAAACTTTGTTCACAGGTAAAACAGAGTTTCCTTATGTTATGTTAACTTTCTGCGGGATCTCGCTGACCTTGTTTACTTTGCACTTATTAGTATTGGACAATTAGCATATATCTTCAATTCCCTCAGTCCACCTTCAAACAGGTACTCCTAGTAAAAGGATCCACTCACCCCCCAAAAAATCCTTTATTTTTCCGTTATCCATAATCATAAAAATTTGAGAGCTAAGGAAAATAAAATTATATATATACATATATCTTCAAGATATTCTTTTTCCAACAAATCGCTGCAGCAGAACAACTAACTATTTTATGATGCATAGAAATCAATGAAATGTTTACATCAAACAAACCACAAAATTGTTAATAGGCACTATTGTTTTTAACTTTAAAAAAACGACTCCATCTGCTTGTAGGTTGTTTGTGCTATGCTTTTCTGAGAATTCATAAAACCCAAAACAAATGTTCAACTAACTTTTTAATGACAGAAATAATACGAAAATTGTTCCGGCTTTACCACGCTCAATTTTTGATATTCTTCTTGGATAACTAAAATTTTTTTTTCATTTGATCTAACCAAAGTACTTTGTGATTTTATTCAATAGATTTTTCTCTATCCAATCTTATTTTTGTATATAATAAATTAATGTGGTTTTAATTAGTAATGTTTTATTAAAGCTCAACGATTATGATAAATAATGTAAATTTAAATTTTATAAAGATAACAACCTGAAATAAAAAATGCTCACAACCTCTTTTACGGTTTTATACAATTTTGTAGAACATATAATAATATATAATTATTGAATCCTGATTTATTGGCATCTTTTTTATTAAAACAATAATTAAAAAGTACTCGTATGTTTAAATGGGTTTCAAAATATCCAAGCATCGATAATGTATTTGTAGTAATTATTGTTTCATTTCTTTAACATTCTTTTTCTTTCGTGAATTTTTTTTTTCATTTTACTAATATTGGCAATCGTTCCCTTGTTAGAGCCATAGAATTGTGTAGCCTTTCTTAAGAGCTGCTTCTACGCGCTGCTATCCAAAGCCATTTGAAGTATTGCGTGTCATTCCTGCAGGTCTTGTTTTATCTATTTGTGTCATGTAGTTTTCATTCCTCATCATGTAGTTTTCATTCCTCATCATGTAGTTTTCATTCCTCATCATGTATTTTCCTATATTCTCGGTAAAGTAGAATTTACATTGCCTTTACTTGTTAATTCAGTTCCGGAAGAAGTTTTAATATAGTAGAAAAAAAGTGAAAGCATTTTCAGTGAACACAGTTATATACAACAGATATCTATTTGATATTAGTAAGAAACTCAAAAAACTGTTTATGCCATAGAAACAAGTGATAATAAAAATAAAAATATCCAAATAATATATTTACATTCTTCGGACTGTTTATTTGTTTAATTCAACTAAATAGTCTTCTTACCCCAAGACAGTGTGACCAATTACTATAAACTATATCATGTTGACGTAAACATCTTATACTAAATTAAACGCTGGTACGTAACTAAAACATAGCGTACTCTTGGCAAACACACTTTGTAATTGAAATTAGCATCTCCCGAAACAAAGACATCCGGAAGATGGATTTTTCTATGGTTTGAATTTCCGACGTCACAAACACATCGGAGTAAGAGTGTATGTAAGTGTTTTAAGAACCTTTTGTATTATTTTGTTGGTAAAATTTTCATCAAAATCAGAACAATAAATATTAACAGCATCCAAGCCGTCGTTTCGTATAAATCTTCTTTTGCACGGCATAAAGATATCCCAGAAGAGAAAAGATGATGTTTGAAATTAAAGCACCGGAAATGCAACAACTGGGTTGTATAAGAAAAGCTTTCCAATCTCGAGTCCGGTATATGCTATATACGTTTTTGCCACTGATGAAGAAACTTCACTAAATATACAAGCCATAAGAAACTTATTCCCTCCTTCTTCATCGGTGAGATGTTAATTTGGCGAAGGGCGGGAAATAGTGGACCATACATTAGGAGTGAGAGACGACAGCGCTTTGAACCACCCACCCCCATTACCCATTACCATAATTCAGCATAAAAAGCATCACTAACCCACCCCCATCCCCCCTATACAATATAATACCCCCGAGGGTGGACGTATGGTTTTTGGGGATAAAAACAGACTGGGAGAGATGTGGGTATGATGGGGTTAATTTTTTAGAAGCGCCCCATCGGAGGTGGAGCGGTTGACCCACCCTTAATATTTAGATGTGGGGAGTATAGGGGTTGAATAATGGAGGCGGTCTTCCCCTGTGTGTTCTCAGGTGCTTCTTGTTACCTCAATATTTACGGTGTCTCTGCTGCATTATAGATAATGCTAATGAAACTTATGCAAAAAAAAACAAAAAACAAACAAGAAAAGACTACCCGATATAATTAAATAAAACACGACTCGTTTATTTTCCCACAATCAGTATATTTTAAATCGGTGATTTTGGCGAAACCCGATTTTATTTTCATGTGATGATAAATAATCAAACAAATCTCTCAGAATATTGCATAGATTTGGTAATGACAATGAATATTATCGTACAAAACGTCCGATTAAAACATCACTGAGTCCCAGCTAATATAAATATATTACTAATTAATAAATTTAAATAAAATAATTATATATTCTTACTAAATCCTAGAAATATATAACGCCACATATCAGATAAAATGCAACAAATTATATTTATATCTAAAAATTATGTGAGTATTTAAACATGTAAATATGTTCAAATGAAGGCAAAAATACATCAGTCATAATTAAAATCTTAATTTCGATAAAGTATTAATTTATATAAATAGTTAAAATTAATAAATGTATATGGGAGAGGTGCTGGGTTCGAGTCGCTAAGCCTTTCTTAACATTTTTTTTCTTTAATTCCTTATTATTAAAGATTAATAACAATGTTAAAATGTCTAAACCGAGGCAGTAAACAGAATAATTAGTCGTAGTGAAAATCTAAAATACTGCTGAGGCTGTTTAATAGTATTCGATGTTTTGAATAAGTGCCCAGTGTCAAGCTATAGGCTCTATTTTTACCTTTATACCTGCCTATTTAGAATCGGGCCGTTTTGAATCAATAGAATTTATTTTGGAAAAAAACTACGTGTTTTTAGACATAAACGCGTGGTTTAATTTTTAAGGCATTTTATTGACTGAAAATTGCTTTTTAAAATATGTTTGCGTTAAAAACTTTAATGTGTTCCAACCATGGGACAAAGCAGTGAATCAATTTTTAAATAGCTTATTTAACTTCCAATAAAAAGTAATCCTTTAATGAGATCATTATTTTCAAGTTTAATTATTTTTCACATTATTTCCATTATTATATTCTATTAAAAATAAATAACGGGGAGTTGCTGAAGTTAGCTTATAAATTAATTTTATGACCGTGTATGGTACATAGGACAGAAATTACTTGCAAATCTGTTTGAATGTATAACCCTTCACTTCACCCATATTCTCGTTAAAGCTTAATATATAATGGTTCTAGTAAACTAATACATGGCGGCTTTATGAAAGCATGGTTGATTTGAATTTCAAATAAACTTATCACCGGTTGCGATGTCACTAAAAGAAATATTAGCTATTAGCTATTCTACCTCCTGCAGCCGTATATGCAAATAGATTAATAGTAATCACCGACGTATGCACTAACTATTTCCTATCACTTATTTAGTGAGCACTTAAGGCGTTGACAGCCGTTATGGCATGTGTACTTGTATTTAAAATTAGTGATTTCAAAATCTACTGTCAATTTTCGGAAATATGAAAATATTGTACAATTTCATACTAAAAATAACTCTTAGTAATTGAAATTATGAGTAAGTTGTGTCACCTTTAGTTGAACCCGTGGCCCGATAGTTAATAGCACATGCGAAAGTTCGGCCATAGTGAATTCTCAAGCCTGGTTCAATAGGCCCCATTTTCGTCAATACGCCATTGACAGACATTCCTTCTCAAGTTTCATTTACTTCCATGTTCCAAATAGAGGGATTTTATCACGATTCTGCGTTCGTCCGATTTCTAGTTTTTCGTCGGGTTTTTTTTTCACTTTCTTCAATTTCCTGAAAGTAGCTATCACATGATCTTAGTTATTTTTAAGTAAATTACAAATAACACTGTATTGATATTACTTCGAATATGTTTCCAAGCAACGTACCTGTACACTTGATTCCTATCTTAATGTCCTTCATGTTGGCGATTTCATATGGTCTCTTTAGTGGAAATACAAAAACTCTATTACAAGTTCATTATTCCATTCCACTATGAACTATGAACAGACTTTGACAGACTCAACGGGTGCACGAGCCGTACTGGCTTGTCATTGGTCGGATCCACATCTCGAAACACCTCGAGCCACGCGTCTTTACGAACGGTCTTTACGTTGTCACGGCAACTTCAGGCAAGATCTGAGAAGCGATGCGCCGTTGAAACAACAGTTTCATAGATAGACCTGCCATTAGATGTCGGTATAATTTCTTAATAAAATATTAATTTTATATTTCATGGCGGTGTTAATTAATCTGGCGGTAGACAAGTTGCGTCAGTTGACGCTGGTCCTCCTCGATATGGAAAATTTTGGGAACTTAGTTTTAATGCAAAGTGGGCTCCCCCATATCCGGACAGTACGTCCAGACTTTGTATGAGATTTATGTATTGAATAAGCCAAAATTATAGCGGGAAATAACTTTTTATAGATTTAAATATACGTCGTGCGAGACATCTAAAGGTTGACAAAACATACACTTAAAACAAATATTTGTATGTAAAATCGTTAAATATATTCTAAATATAAAAAATAAATGTATAATGACTTACATTTTTCTTTATTTCTTATTTATCCTAATCACTCTCCCATATCCTGTACTGTATATGAGTATTAGCGGGATTTTGGTTTTGGCGAGCCCTTTGAATGACGTCATTTAGGAGTGCCCTCTTTAATATATTGTTAATAATATGATTTAAATTTAAATGAATTTATTGATGAAAATACATATTATGAATCAGGACTTGAGCTGTGATTTCTGATAATATTGATAAGGTTGATATCTTCTTGAAATGGTAGAAACAGTTGTTTTCTTAATTGACAAATGATAGGCGATAGCCTCCATTATTATTTAAGTAAACAAAAAATACACTGGTTGGGTTCATGTTGAGAAACCTTATAAGTAGGTACCGGATTTCTGTCTTATTGCAAATTTTTCTGCTTCCGTTTATCGCCTTCTAAAACATCCATCCATTTCATGAGTTAATACATAGGGCTGTTTGAAGACAGATTTTATACACATTTTATTTTGCACGAATCCGGTGTTTATTGCAGACAATTGATAAAATTTCGAATTTAATTTTTTTTTTTTTAATTTTATTTTAGAGCTATGGGGGACAGCAAAAAAGTCGAACATCAAGCGTATCCAATCCTTTCAATCCAAAGTCCTAAGAACAATAGTAAATGCCCCTTATTATGTCAGCAACAAAACCCTTCATAACGATCTTAATATACCCTACATTCTAGAACTCATCCCTTCCAAGTTTATGAAATTCCACAGTAGCCTTTCCAACCACCCTAATCCTGTAGCACAGTCATTGCACTGTGCCACTCCTCCCTATAATCCTCTTCGGAGACTAAAACGGCAGTGGCCTCGTGACCTACTATAAACGCGTGACAGTGGGAGTCCTGGCAATGGCCAGTTTCTCCAATCATGTCCTATTGTATGAATGAGCGAGTGAATGATGCTGTAAATATGGTATGAATGAGATCATTTATCTGTATTATTATTGCCTTATAAAAGGCAGATTGTAATTATTGCACAATAAAGATTGTTATAATTAAAAAAAAAATTTATTTTATTTTAAAGCCCAAAACAAAATTAAACTTCTATTCAGAAATAAAATTATTATGTCTTCATTAAATTAGTATGTATTAATTTTGTTTGATTTAACTAGCAATTTAAAAAGTAGATAAATTATAATATTAGCGTCAAGATAGTAAATGTTAAAAGATTGTAATTGACAGTATTGCGCGGTTGAGCAAACACGGAGAGACAACGGAGCTACTTCTAGAAACAAAGGGCTTCATCGAAAAAGTGTAACTCTCCTTCTCCTTCTTATTTTATTTTCTAGCTAACCAGTTCACGGATTAATGAGTGTAATAAAAGTCAGACACGTGTGGCTCAGTATTACAAATTTTATGTTAAAAATGCTCAAAACGGGATCGAATGAATCTATTTAGAGTAGGTATCGTTTTATGTCCTGCAGCTTGGCTACACTTTATACAATTTTCAACAATTTTACACTGTCATTTGCGATTGTTGCAAAAGGCTAATGTACGTTACCCATTCATTTCATTGTGATAGGGCTCACCCGCCTTATAAATCATAAAACGTAAAACTAACTTACATCTAACAAACACAATGTTAACTTAATTTTTCACGACAGTCTGTTGCCATCGATGCGTGAAGGGTGGTGGGACTGAAGGGGGTTTGTTAGGTACTGCAACGAGTCAAAAAATTTGACCACTTTTCTTATAATCTTGTTTTGAAATTCCTGGAGACATTCAGCTGTATTGTCAGTCAAGTGAGTATATAGCTGGACACCGTACAGCAGAGCTGGCCGGAGGACACATTTATAAATCATCAGTTTGAGACTCAGCGACAAGTTTCGTGTGTTATACTGTGTGTTTTATCAAAACTGAAGCAATGGATAAATGCTGATCCTGAACTAACAATTGATGGGAAGGTGTTATTTTGTTCGTGCTTTGAGAATACTGTAGGACAGGACAGAAAAAGTCGCCTTCTCTCTGAACCTTTTTGACGAGTTACTCAAACAGTAGACTCAAAAGAATATACCGGACGAAAGTACCTTAAGAAAAACCGTTTGGAAAATGTTTTAATTCTGTGGTTATGAAAATCAGGGGTAAAATGAGGAATAAGGATAATTACAACACATACACCACAGTCGTTGAAAATGGACTTTACATTTGTAATCTTCTTGTTGGAATTCTTCATCCGGAAATCAAACTGACATCTTCGTTAATTTCACGCAAAGACCTATTGAGTACCAGCCATGGTGCAGTCTCACATTTTATTAACTGCACCCTAATGATTTTAGTTAAAAATTCAGGATTCCATAATAAAATCCTGCTGTTAGTGTCAGATGCAGGACCCTACATGATCAAAGCTGGCCGTGCGCTCAGAACCATTTATCCAAATGATCCATTGCACGTGCTAAGGTTGAATTAAGTTCTTGACAAAGTACGGGGAATTTCCTCGGAAGTCAATGAACTTGTGAGCAATGGAAAAAAAAGTGTTCCTCAAATCTCCAACTCGGGTGGTAAAGTATCGCAATTTAATGCCAATGTAACCTTCCGCCGGAACCAGTTTTAACACGGATAATGGATAAATGCAGGGCTTTTTTATGCTGAAAATTAAAAAAAAATTAATGAATTTATGAAGAATTAAAGAAAGCGAGACTCAATGGATCATCAAAGTAGAAAAAAAAACATTTTCAATCCACCGTCCATTAGATCCTATTTAACATTTATTAAGTCACAATAATCCACCTTATCGAATCCTCTCACAAGGTTGGAATCCAGATATCACATCTTAAATTCACTTGTTGAAATTCTTGAAACTGATCGAGAGAGCGTAAGAAAAATTGAAAAATTCAAGCGAAGAATTTTAAATGCGAAATTCGACTCCGTAATTGAAAAAAACCGCTGGCTACATTTACTAAAAACTAGTTAATGACTGCACTAACAGAACTAAAATTAATGATTCATCAAGAAACCTTCTATAATTGCCTGCTACAAGAATAGCCAGATAACTTCGGTAGATGTGGAGTGTTCCTATTCAATGTTCAGTAGAAAAAATTGTTGAAATCTACTACATAGTACATTTTTATGAAAGTGTCTTATGTTGTTAATGTTTTTAATATTTTGTACTTAATATACTAGTAAATTTAAATACACATAAATCATTTTTTTTCTTCCGACACCCATTAATTATTCATTTATTACACCAAAAAAGTTATCCAGTTTCCTCTGATTCTGACAGTATTATATAAGCATTCATGTATTAATGTTATAATTCAAACAAAAAAAGATGATTTTTGCAGGCTTTAGGTGTTATTTAGACAATATCTACTCATAACTCAGAAAAAACGGGCGGGATATTTTCAAAATGCACTCATTCTCAAATACCGTTGTTGGATTTGAAGCAAAAACAGATGAGTAGCGTTGATTATATGTTTAAAATTTAAAGAGGACTGGATTATCTTTTAAGAGACGTGACTGGAAGTAGTTAAATATGAAATTAGTTAATAATTAAATATCGCAAAACATTATAATTAAACTTTCGCAGTTATGGGCTCAGTTCAACCTTTTTTGTATAAAATACCTCGCCTTTTTAAGAGAGTACAAGGCTCCTAAAACTGCCCCCCCCCCCCCCCGGTGTAGGTAATTTGTGTATAGGTTATTGAAGATATCGTCTGAACTGTTCTGTTTATCATTGAGTCCATCGAAATAGCTGCGGATATTATCATCTGCCGGGCCCACAACGATGTTGGTTTTCGGAGTAATTTCGCTGAATAAATGTTGCTGAATGGAAGGCCGTGTTTTCCTCACCTGCCGTATCCACACCAGTTGCGATGAATCACTAGAACGTTCCGCACAAACAATTATTACACGTTCCAGATGGCGAAGGTTTGGTGACCCCTTTCACAGCTATGGGCTCTGTTCAACCTTTTTTATATTTATTATTTACCTTTTTAATATACTCGAGCGCTATTCAACTTTTATTTTTATTAATTTATTACTGGGGACAATGTTTCATTATAACAGCGATGTAATATGTAACAGTGGTGAAATGTGCGAGATATGAAACTCAATGATTGTTATTGTTGCCAAATGAGAGACTCTATTTTCTCTCCGCTTCGGTGTTACCATTGTCTTTTGTCATTACGTTCTATTTTTGGGGTCTTGCAAATCAACCAATCTGAAACACTTAGGAATGAATCACTATTTTGCTAGAATAACATAACGGAATGTACGGAAAACAATAAAACGTGGTGGAAAAATGCCCAGCAGGAAAGCTATAGAAGATCCAATGATCTTAAATATATCAAAAAAAATGAATTTATGAAAGCGAGCAATAAAAATAGCTGTTCCATGCCCATGGATTTCAATAAGTTTTTTTTATATTAGTGTTTTAGATATTTTGTTTTTTTTCATTTCATCAAAAGGCTCTTTTTAGTTACAGCGTTCGTTAGTTTAATAAATAATGTGAAGAATTTATTTTTTATGTACCGATTATTTTCTATCAATCATTCAAGTAAGATGGTTAACATTGAATCTCGTAATTATCTCTCGATTATGTTTTTTTTATTTGTACTTCATTTATTCTGTTTATAGATTTTTTTAAGATTCATCGTTTATGATTTATGTAAAGACATTAGCTGAAAAAATTTAAAAAGCCTTTTAAATGTAAGGACCTAGTTGCAGACTAGAGTAATGAACGATTGAGCTCGTAAAGTTGCCTACTCTTTGGAGTTTACCGGTACAGATTCTGAGGTGAGTTGTTGACGTTAGATCATGGTCAAAGTATACCAGTGGGGTTCTAAACTTACTCTGGTGGCACCCCCTCCAAACGTTCTTCTCCTAGCCAACCATACTACTTTGTATTTTGAAAAACACCCTCTCTTCTATCCTTTTATAGGCTAATATAATACCAATTGATCGTAAAAAAGAACCCTTTTCTTCCAATCCATGTCCTGCCAAGCGTGTTGGAAATCGTGAACCACTATGCCTCGTTGTCACTTAAGGACCTGTCATATGCATTAATGTTTAGTTCTTTATATGCATTAGTTAATATTCCATTATGTAGGACTGCTCTAAAAGAAAGATAAAGAAATATGAATTATGCGGCATAAGAAAGCCCTGAGATGAGAAGCAGACTTCATTGCCTGCGAGAGAGAGCCGGCAATCATTAGCGAGTTGGCAGCCACGCGAGCAGCAACTTTTCGCATTAGCCCCATCGCGAGATAAATCTCATCCAAAGGCGGCAGATCTTTGCCGTCCGCTTAATGCGCGTCCTTTTTATCTGAATAAAAGATAACTACACCCAATGTTTCACACCCTCTACATCTTCCCTACAGTTTAAGGATACTATTTTATCAGAGATTTACTTCTGTTCCCATTATCTGATCCACTTAAGCATTCTACCTAGCTCTAGGGACTTTCTTGCCGAATGCAGATAAAGCGAGGCTGGGAGAAAATATAGGTGCGCTGCCTAACTAAAGAAATTATTTCTAAATTGAAGGAATCTACATTTAAATAGCTCTTTAAGGTCGCCTTTATTTTATCTACCGTGAAAAAGTTAAAGTGGAAATTTAAGTAAGGCGTGAAAGTTGATTTGGATTACCGGTTCGGTTTGTAGCGATCTCGTTAAAGATATTTATAGAGCCACTCTAGGAACTTTCATTGGATTCAATTTAAAGAATTTACTGCCCGTAAAGTAAAGTAAACTCGAAAAAAAAACCTTTTGGACTTATACGGTTATAGTTTACGTAATAGCAGTTATTAGTAAACATAATATTTTCTCCCTTCGGGTATTTACCTAAAATTGACGATTTTAAATTTAAATGTCATATTGAAGTTATAACTTTGACTATTTTATTAATATTATTTTCGATTCTTTAGTCGGAGGGCGAGGCTGCACTTTCAAGTAGGTGTAGAGGATCAGACAATCTGTTGCAACTCTGTTTTTCCCCACGGAAGACAGGGCATGACATGTCTCTATGTTCATTGCCTTTCCGGGCGATTTGTATATGATTTTATGGTTGATATTATTTCTAGGATAGTTTTTTATTGAACATGATATCTTAAAAAAATATTTACTGTTCTCTTATTTTTAGTCATAGAGCATAGATTTAAAAGATTTTTTTTTTTGCTGTGTTCAAGTCTAATTTCCTGACGAATCGTCGCCAATTGTGAACACCAGGTTTAAAATTTCTATTCTAAAGTTAAATTATGTAATTTAACTCTGTTCAATGCTAAGCCTATTTAAAAAAAAAAATTATAAAGGACATATCTGAGATTTGCCTTAGGTACTGCAAAATAATTTGCGCAAGAAACGAGTATCTAGTCTTAAAGATTGTTAGCACAAAAATCCCTGTACTACGCAGGTAATTATTGCAAAATAAAATAAACTATGTGTGCTTAGGATGACACAGATAAACAATTGCCATTAAAAACTCTAATAGCCTGTTTAAGGACTAAACCACTCAGGCAGGATTCATTTTTATAAATTCCTCTTGTCCTTAACTCTATTACTTATTTATCCTAACAAACAAATAATTCGTGTTATTAATTATTAAGATTCAATTTTTGTCAATATTATGTTTTTATGTCCCTAATTAGTTTTACATTTTTAAATAAAGTGTTTAAATAAAACCAATATTTCATGGATCCTTTCGAAAAATTACCACCTTCGAATTGGAGCCCTGGAGATAATCGATCCTGAGGGCATTGGTGTTAGTACTGTATATAGGATGGGTGGTGGATCACGGAGGCTGTGGGGCCACGAAAGCAGAGGCAGGAAGAGGAAGGGAGGTAGCGGAAGAGGCTGCAATCAAGGGAAGTGGCCGGCAAGATGAATCGGTCCGTTAGTGGCCCGCCATTAGCACCTTGAGGACATGGCGCCACTTCGTCTTGTTCTGCTCTTCCTGCTCTTGCACCTGTCTTATCGCCTTTTGTGTCTTGTGCCATTGGTCCTCTGGTCCTGGTTGTATTCAGTCGGCAAGAGTACAGTTTAATCGATTAGTCCTAAGGGATCTCACTCATTGTTCGGATTAGTGAAACATTTTGTATGTACGAAGTTTAATTTTTTTTTAAAAACATTCCCACAAAAGGCTGCATCAGTACATCCAGTGTGTTGCCCTCAATTGGGGCCCTTATCCAGAAGCCCCGATAGAGGAGTTGGAAAATGGTGAACTTGTTTTTTTACTGTTCACCCATTTTTCATAGCCGTGAATCGTTATCATCCCGTCAAGCAGGAAACTGAGGTTGAAGGGTGTTGTGGGGGGACAAGTTCTTCACCACAAATTCACCGAAGTTCACCCCAGAAAATATCCACCTATGTTTCCATATTTTATTAATAAAAACCTTCAAATGTGTCAGTTAAGCGAGGGGGAAACTAGTGCAGCTGAAGCCCACTAGGGGTGCACCTAAGGAACACTTTCTCTCTCTCTCTCTCTCTCTCTCTCTCTCTCTCTCTCTCTCTCTCTCTCTCTCTCTGCACTGGCGCTTGCTGCTCTACTCGAACCATGGCTACCTCTGCATCTCTATTTCCTAACCTTGCTATATTTAGTCCGTTGCTTTTAGACCCCACACCTTCCCAGTGGGATTATCTGCCTTCGTCTCGCTAAAGGTAGCTCCTCCTTGGAAGAGACCTCAGCACTATTTGGGTATAAAAATGGATAGGCATCTCCATTTCTCTACTCATTTTAGTAATAAAGTGGAAAAAGTACGACAAAGGTCTTACCGGCTATCGCACTTGCTAACTTCACCTAACCTGTCGCTTCGTCTTAAATTGATGATATATAAATGTGTCCTCCGGCCAGCTCTGCTGTACGGTGCCCCACTATTTACCCACTTGACTGACAATACAGCCAAATGTCTCCAACACTTCCAGAATGGAATCATGCGAAAAGTGGTCCGACACACCTCTTTCGAGAGGTTGAAGAACGCTGACCTGCACCCGTTGCTTGGTGTGCCGTCGGTGGGTGAGTTCATCCGCCGGAGACACATTAAGTTTTTTGACTCGTTGCAGCACCTGACAAATCCAGTGTTTAACACTATGACCCCGCCACCCCTCCCGCATCGATGGCAACAGACTGTCGGGGAAAAATTATGATAAGAATTAGTATGTAAGTTAGTTTTAAGGTTGATCAAAAAGGTGAGCCCCATCACCTTATTAGTCAGTTTCGTCAAGTCACGTATAATTTATGTCATTATACTTGTTTATACATTATATAATTTCTATAAAATAACAAAACCTGTATATAATGTAGTGATGCTACAGGAAATACAAAATAATTTGTAAATAGATTCGCCTGAGGATCTATAATTATATATAATTATCTGTAAATTTAAAGGGGCTATGAAGAAAAAAAAAAAAAAAAAAAGAGACCTCAGGCTCAGCTGAGTACAGAACATCCGCTTGTGAAGGTACAAACGGAAGCCACCCTTGGTATCAACAAGAATACAGCAACTGCTATGATTTCGTTGGACTGCACGCAGGCTTTCGACCCAGTGTCCCACGGGATGCTATGCCGACAGCTTTGTGACTGGGAATGCCCAGAGCAGCTATATACCATGTTGGTTTCGTTCTTGAAGAACAGATCGGTGAGGGTACGGGTGGGTGATTGCCTCTCTAACCCATTCCCTCTGACTTGTGGAGTTCCTCAAGGAGCGGTTTTGTCTCCGGTTCTTTTCAGTATGTACACATCTGAAATTGTTGGGACAAACTATCAGAAAGCTACTGTAATCGCTTTCGCCGACGACATTGCCGTTTACAGCAGCAGCATGAGTGCACAAAGAGCTCTTACACACGCCGAGTCAGTTTGTAACGTTATTAGTGACAGACTGGGCATGTTAAATATCAGCGTAAACGCCGGGAAGACCGACTGCGTAATCTTCTCCCTCCAAAAGGCGAAAAAATCCTTGCCAAAATCGTATAGCGTGGGAGGGCAAGAGAGCTCACCAGCTTTCTCAATGCACTATTTGGGTATACAAATGGATAGGCATCTCCATTTCTCTACTCATTTTAGTAATAAAATAGAAAAAGTACGACAAAGGTCTTACCGGCTATCGCACTTGCTAACTTCACCTAACCTGTCACTTCGTCTTAAATTGATGATATGTAAATGTGTCCTCCGGCCAGCTCTGCTGTACGGTGCCCCGCTATTTACCCACTTGACTGACAATACAGCCAAATGTCTCCACCACTTCCAGAATGGAATCATGCGAAAAGTGGTCCGACATACCTCTTTCGAGAGGTTGAAGAACGCTGACCTGCACCCGTTGCTTGGTGTGCCGTCGGTGGGTGAGTTCATCCGCCGGAGACACATTAGGTTTTTTGACTCGTTGCAGCACCTGACAAATCCAGTGTTTAACACTATGACCCCACCACCCCTCCCGCATCGATGGCAACAGACTGTCGGGGAAAAATTAGGTTAAGAATTAGTATGTAAGTTAGTTTTAAGTTTGATCAAAAAGGTTAGCCCCATCACCTTTATTAGTCAGTTTAGTCCAGTCACGTATAATGTATATCATTATACTTGTTTATTCCATTATATAATTTTTATAAAATAACAAAACCTGTATATAATGTAGCGGTGCTACAGGAAATACAAAATAATTTGTAAATGGATTCGCCAGAGGATCTATAATTATATATAATTATCTGTAAATTTAAAGGGGTTATGAAGAAAAAAAAAAAAAAAAAAAAAAGAGACCTCTTGCATGCGGAATATGGTCTACCGGGGCTCTACAAACTTTACCTAGTAGATTCTCCCCCAGCGATCCAGTCTATCTCTCTCCGGTTCACACTCGCCTTTGGGACGGTTCGTGGTGTGAATTCGTGGTCATTCCAAGACCACATAAACTACCTATAATACCTACCCTGTTCCTCTTTTCCTGAACAAAGTGCACTGTTGGGGCACACCTTCTAAGATCTTATGGAGTCAGATTAATACGAATAAAGCTGCCCACGGACCAGGCCGAAAGCATAGGTCAATGAGCAGGTCCCATTTTATCTCTTTCTTGACGCTCGCCAGAAAGCAGCCGGGTCGCAGAGACCCTAGCCGTTATGTGTTAAACGTATAGCCGGAAATATGTTTTTGGATAAAAACAAAATTACATCTTACTTGTTCCTAATGATAAAAACGAAACACGGTTGGAATGGACGAATGGAATTTCGTGTTAAAATATAAATAAAGCTTTTTTTATCTCTCCAAATACTTATCATAAACTTTGATTAGTTATTGATTGTTAAAGCTATCAGTTATTTTAAAGGTTTAGCACAGATGACGGACTTATGAGTGTACTCTGAGGGATAACTACAGTTGGGTGGTGGCAGTCAGCAAAGCTTCATTTTCTGGCTTTTTCAATTCCTTTGTCTGGGTGATCAAACCCCCAAGGATCAATTATAGCTACATTTTATAATACCTCAGTAATGTATTAAATAAATCAATACACCCACACAGCAATGAGTCCTTTTTTTCTAACATTTAAATATATTCAATTATTTTCGTCAACAATCATGAATCAATTGAATTGTTGCAAATATCTAAATAGGAAATAACATGAGGGTTTGCAGCTTAGGGTTATATCTAAACAATTACCTAACCGAATTGCTGTACTCAATCACCTTGATGTAGACCACAGGCGGTCTGAAAAGTTTCCGACCTCAACATGAAGATGATAATTAAAATAAATAAAAACTAGTGAAATAAAAGCTAAAATAAAAGCTTTGTTAGGCTTATTGGCTGCTGACGGAGCCTGCTGGGTATTTGAGGCCGGGGTTTGGGGCCTGTATATCATTCTCCTGACAACTAAACTAGCTCGTGGCTGCTCTGCTTGAACTCTAAAACTTGGCTGCTTCTTTCTAAAAAACCTATGCGTCTCTTTCTCTCCTCACCTTGCTACGTTTTAGTCTGGCCTGGTCAGACCCCACACCTTCCTAGTGGGAATTTCTGCCCTCAGATACCGATTGTAAATTCGTGGTCATTCCAAGACCACCCAAACTACCTAACCTATACCTCTTCTCCTGAACATAGTGCATTGTCGGGGCACATACCTATCAAAAATGGAGTCAGATAGTAAAGCCGTCATGAAACGATTGTCTTGGTTATAAACTCAAACAACCCTCACTTGTCACCAGGGCTAGGGTAACCAGGCACCCCCATCGTGACGACCCGACAAGAGTAATTAACAACGATTTTGTTAAATTTAGTTTCTAGTTTCTAGTTTTACATGACTCTCATTGCACCATAATACGCGCACCACAGGCTAGGTAACCGCTTGTGGCTAGATAACTTATGGGGCAAGCCCGTTTGAGGCCCAGCCTCTGTAAGGACGGAAAGAAAAAGAAAAAAAAAAGTTTTACATGACTATTTTTTTTAATAAAATAACTTTTTACTGAAAAAAAAGATTTACAAAATTTATTTATATTTACACTACTTGTGACCTTTTCTAGACTTGTGACCATACCCGAACTACTGTCATGAAGTCCATTAGTTCGTTAAATATAAATGAAGGGAATGACAAACAATAAGACGAAAAGCCAGGGCTGTCAAATATCTTTTGTAGTTGAGAGCTTTCCAATACTTTAGATCGACCGACCTTTTTCCCCCTCTACAAACCGACCACGCTTTCATTCTTGAAAAAAAAAACAGACATTGACAGTCAAAACAAAAAAAAAACTGTCATGTCTACTTTACAGCGAAGTGAAAAAAAACATGGGCCGACTTAATATTAACTCAACTAAATGGGTATTTATTTTTGGAAAAATCTTTTATTGACATTAACATGTCCGATCAGTGATTTTTATTAGCGATTTAGTTTTGTTATTAGAGCACATAGGACTAAATAGTTAGAATGATGACTTCTTATTGTGGAAACTTGGGTTCAATCCTTGGCTCCTCAAGGATCTTTCCTTTAAGGGCTGAGTTTGGTATTGGCTAAATCAGCTTTGTGAGGATAAACCTATTAATAAAACAATTTTAAGTAACAAATTTCAGTGTCACATACTAACTAAAGTGATAGATAGGGGACGGGGTTGTGTCAAGCCTTTTAATTTAGCTTAATTTCAAAAAAAATTGAAAGGATTAACGAGCTTACGTGCGATAAGCGCAAAGGAAATTATATGTCATGTAATTGAGGCTCTTTCGGCTGAATAATCTTGAATAAAAAAAGTAGCAAATCCTGTTCATAAATTGAGTCCAAGGTTAAGAGGTAACAAGCCTAGCTCAAACCACACTAGCTCCTTAATGCTATCTACTGACAACGGTGGCAACTACGTTCGGTTTAATACCTGCATAGGATGTTGAGCTATTGATTTGATATTTTTAAAAAACTATTTTTTCTTTTTGAAAAGTGGAAAACCATTGTACTTTTGCGCAAAAACCCAAATGAGTAGTTTCATGGGTCGTTCACCTTAGGAGAAAAAGTTTTTATCCATAGAAAGGGTTAGAGGTGAATAGGTTATTTATTTATACGTCCTCCCTCGTGGTGAAATTACTTGCGGAAAACTCTCAAGGTGGCCAAACTTTCACCAGTGACGGGAAAACATGAGCCGCATGTATAATTTTCAGGTTTTAGTGCTTGGGTTATCCACGTCCTTGTTATCTGCTAGATTCAATTTACAACTTTGTAAATTTAATATTTAACAAGATAATTCGCCTCAAGCAAATCCAGCTTCATTCTACTTAGATGAACGTAGTAACTTTAGACGTACTATCTACATTTGAAACATAATTGATGTTTTCATATTCATACTGCATATCAGCTATTTGCTCATGGATAATATATAACAATTGAATTAAACCAAACCTAAGATAAATAAATCGAACAACTTGTGCTGTGGAGTGCAATATTTTTATATATTCAACTGTACGGAAATTTTCATTAGGCATGCTTGATGTATTCATAAACCGTTAATCTTACTGACAAAGTGAACGATAGCCGTCAGCCCAGCAGTGTTAGTGAAGGCCAATTGCGTTAGATCCTGCTACCCTGTAAATTTGACTAAGGTATCATTTTTATTTGTACAATTCATTAAATATAGACCAAATGCCTTGAGTACCAGATTCGTTTAGTTACCTGCTTAATATTGGTAGCTGTGTTAGCTTCAAGCATTCAGTCATAGAAGCTGATTTCTGTTCTAGTCCCCTCCTAAGCATACCCTTTAGCTGAACGTCCCCCACTAGCTCTTCATGTCATGGCAATTCAGAAGTGAGTAGTCAGAGAAAAGATGTATTTCTTTGAATGTCGTATGTCAATACATGACATTGACGACAGATATTCTTGAATGGTACACCACTTTGCCAAGGGTGCAACTGTTTAGACAGGTCTAAATCCGCTGGTTTCTTTCATATTCGGTCACTTGAACTCATTGACATTGAGTGACTAGTCGATATCCTTCTGTGAGAACAGAATGATACGCTCTTCGGGAAATTTGGTCACATTTACAGGTTCTCAATACCTTTCTACACACCTTCATATATATATAAAAGTTATTCACAGCCGGGTAAGATCTGATAATGAAAACAGGAACAAAAGACTAACTTGAGTTCTCGAAATAGACGGCTTTATTTCTATCTGTAATCCGACATATATGGGGTCATGGGATGTTTACGTCCCATGATCGTATTAGTTTCCAATACAGAGCTGTCTCTGACTGTACCTCCCCTCAGCCAGTTCCCGACCATCCTTCCGGAACTTAACAGCGGACTATGTACAATTGATAGAGTATCGTACTCCGATACTCTTAGTGGACAATAAATTATTGCCTTACATCATAAATTAAAAAAAAAAACGAAACCTTCATACACATACTAAAAATAGTACAAACGAAAACTAAAACAAACTAATAAAAATACTCTATATCAAGATAAATACGCTATTCGATCTTGTTCACAATACATTCGCTGAGTGTATGGGGATGTAGGCGTTACCCGAGACTCTCGCTGGGAGGATGTCCCCGCTGGTATCTTCAGCTGCTCTACAAGCACGTTCCTGCGCTTCCGCGGTTCGGGAACACTCTGTATGGATATGATATTGTGTTCGCGAATCGCGGCCACCCTAAAGGGGCCCTCGTAACGGATCAGCTCTTTACCCCAGTTCGATGCAACCTTGCGGTATACGGTGGTCCCTATTGTGACGCGACCTTCGATGGTTTGACGCCCACGTTCTCCCTCGCCACTCTCCTACGTTTTTCGGCCGTAATCCTCGCGTAGGCCTTCCCCAGAGTTTCCCCAACTCCACGTGGTTGTAGAAGAGCAGTGTGGCCGTCTCGTCCCCCTCCCCCGTTCCTCTGGTGTCTCGGCGACGTCACCGCAGGCCAAAAAAAATCTCGAAGGGTGAGAACCCTGTAGCCGTGTGTATGGAATGATTATAAGCTATGAATACTAGTGACATAGCCTCAGCTGGCTCCAACCCACTTTTGGCATGATAGACGCGGAGATGATCCCCCAGGGTACTGTGAAGACGCTGAATTCCACCCCTGCTCTTTGTGTGTCCCGGGGTGTTGACATGCCATCTGATATCCAGCCACTTCATCTGCGCTCTTATGTCGGCTTTGTCGAATTCCCTGCCGCCATCTGATTTTTTTGACGGACGGGGTATGCTATGGCCACCTTACTGAATAGATCAACGACGGTGACCAACTTGTGGCCCTTCCAAGTAAACGTATCCGTTTGCAGGTCGATGACTGGTGTCTGTGCCGTGGGGGTCTCTTCTTGTAGCATTGGTGGGTGTCGATCGTACCTAGTGCTACAGTTATAAAATACTAATTGTTAGCTGAAACATGTACTTCAGTTGAGAGATATGGTCTCAATTTTCTTTGCCTTTAACCCTTCCTAACCCTCAGACTACCTGCCTTCGACAAAGATCCAAACACTTGTGCTTTAGCCTTCCTAAAATAATGTTGTAACGCTGTAACTGAATAATATTTGTATATATATATACCAGCGTTTTGATTGTTATTCATAATAAAGTTTTTTAAAAGACTCTCCTCAAACAAGATTATTTAACTGACGACAGATCTCGCACGC
The DNA here is from genome assembly GCA_930367205.1 of Acanthosoma haemorrhoidale. NCBI lineage: Eukaryota > Metazoa > Arthropoda > Insecta > Hemiptera > Acanthosomatidae > Acanthosoma > Acanthosoma haemorrhoidale. The sequence goes on from OV884014.1 coordinate 40,027,017, forward strand.
TCCTAGCGTCTCCTGGATGGTTTTGCGCATTCCCCACCAGAAATACCTGCGCTGTTTCCTGTCCCCCTCGATGATTAGTTTTGCATTGGTGGTATGCAAGCGTAATTTCTGTTTTCATTGTATCATCCGTGACCGTTTCCACCATCATCGTCCATCGCATGAACGTCCGGTCAATCCCGATCCGCTCCGCTCGCCATTACTTCTTAATTTTCTCCAAAAGGGTCCCTTTCCCTACTTAGACATATATATATATATAATGTCCTCAAATTTCTCTCTATTTAAATAATAGTGGACTATTTCTATGAACTAGCCTGAAGTCTAATGAACCCAGCCGCTATGAGCAGCGTGGCTGGCAGTAAGATTATAGCCGCAAACCTAAAGAGAAATATTTTATTTTGATTTTAAAAAAACTATTTCCTTTCTTAAACTTTACAAATTGATTTTTTTATTTAAACAGACGCTTTGAACAACTGTACAGATTACTTCAAAGGACATCCCATCTCTCAATAGAAAATAAACTACTAATCTACAAAGTTATACTTAAACCAATCTGGACATACGGAATAGAGCTATGGGGCACAGCAAAAAAGTCGAACATTAAGCGTATCAAATCCGAGAACAATAGTAAATGCCCCTTATTATGTCAGCAACAAAACCCTTCATAACGACCTTAACATACCCTACATTCTAGAACTCATCCCTTCCAAGTTTATGAAATTCCACAGTAGCCTTTCCAACCACCCTAATCCTGTAGCACAGTCATTGCACTGCGCCACTCATCCCTATAATCCTCCTCGGAGACTGAAACGGCAGTGGCTCTCGCGCTCTTGGTCAGCCCCCACTGGCTAGTATCCGGACACGCGGCTGACGGAGGAGCGTGGGGGACTTCCCAAGACTCCGCTTTCTCTTCGCGGTAGATTTGGGGGGTCTCTGGGCTGTCTGTAAATATCGTATGAATGAGTGAGTGAATGATGAACTGTAAATACGGTATGAATGAGAGCATATATCTTAATTACTTATTGCCTTATAAAAGGCAGATTGTAATTATAGCACAATAAAGGAATTTAACTAACTAAAAAAAAAAAAAAGTTTAGCACAGATGATGGACTTGGGAGTGTACTCTGAGGGATAACTATAGTTGAGTGGTGGCAGTCAGCAAAGTGGTTTTTTCAATTCCTTTGGCTAGAGAATCGAACCCCCAAGGGTCATTTACTGCTATTAGCTACATTTTATTATACCTCAGTAATAAACTCAATAAATAAATACACCTACACAGCAATGAGCATTATCATTTATTTATAACATTTAAACATACTCAATTAATTTCGTTAACAATCATAAATTAATTAAATTATTCCAACTATCTAAATAGGAAATAACATGAGGGTTTGCAGCTTAGGGTTATATCTAAACAATTACCTAACCAAATTGCTGTATTTAATCACCTTAATGGCAATAGGTCGTAAAGGAGTGCATACAGGAGCAGTTTTCTTAGAACAGACGGACAGACAAATGATACTATCACATCTTACGTTATAAATAAATCAATACACCTACACATCACAATACCACACAGTAAACACAAAATTATTAAAAAGAACATTTGTTTGAGAATATTAAACAGTATAATTTTAAAAAAACTCAATTAATTATTCCAAACTTGTATTGATAAGTATTTCTTGAGTATATTTCTTGATGAATTTAATTTGATTAAATTTTGCGTATTTAACGCTTTTGAAGGGCTTAGAATTGCAAAGTTTGTAACCATTCAGGAGATAAGTTTAAAAATCTAATTTCCATTAATGCTAAACTGTTCTTGAATGACAAGTTTGAAACAAATTTTAAAGTATTCAGCAACAATATGAGCAGCTTCGAACATAATAATGGATTGGTTTTGCAGAAGAAATGAACATTAAATTCGAAATTCCACTTCCTGGCGAAGTTGCGAAGGAACTTCCTGAATCCTCCTTCTCAAGCATGCCACTAAACAATTTGAATTTTCAGCTGACCGTCAAAAGTCGTTTAGAAATACTACGCTAAAGAAACTATGCTACTTCTTAACTAAAAATGTGGGTTTTATATGAACCCGCTTACGGATTAATACTAATATTGTAACTTTATTTGATACACATATATATATTATCAGCAGTTTCTGTATAATGTTCTATTGCAGTTGATCATATGAGAGAGAGAATGAAGGGTCTAATTTCATTAATTAGTCCAGTGAATTATTCAATTGCCTAACGAGTTGTCCTTTCTGAATATTTTCTACTTAAAATGTGCATTTTAAAGCCGTATACATAAGGCGACATAAAATACTGCACTCACAAAAAAAAATATACGCTTCTGTTGCCCTGAAATGCTAAGCATGCTGGTAAAGTCCTCCCTGAGGCCATATGCATACTAACAGACAGTCAAGCCCTTCTTTATGGCCCCAGAAATCGTCCAAGTCCCTAAACGACTTAGTTAACCCTTCCCACCCTCTGGCATTTGCATCTTGAGCAGGACTACCACCCTTTGGTCCTTTGATGAATGAGCACTGCCCTATTTCTCACATCTAATGTGTCTTCTTAGCAGCCTCTGATAACTGGTGTCACTTTTTCATTCATAGCATAATGTATAGTGTATATTATAAATAGGGCTATGTATGTAGTACTTTATTGTTTTCATTCATCGATCTGTTCTACGTGAAAGTCATTTATTTTTAAATGTTCACCACATACAACAAAATGAAACCATCATCGATATACTTGAAAACACCATGGTGATCAAACTTTTCGGTTTATGCCTGATGTTATCTTTTTGCTCCAGTCACGAGTCTAGAATATTTTCCCAGTAATAACTTTAGTAATCGATGAAATTTTTAGTAAAAAAGGAACTTTTATATAACTAGGACGATAACAATAAATTTACTGTAAACCCCCGACCTTCTCTCTCTTCCTCCTCCCCCTAAATGTTTACAGGAATCTGGGGAAAATATTAATGCCAGGAGAGGGCATTACCCAAGGACAGGGGAACCTGAAATATTACAGGGAATTGACATTTAGATTACCGACATTTTATTAAATGATAATGAACAAATAGCATTTGATTAAAAACAAAAAAAAATCCTTAAGCTATTTGATAAAAAAAATACATAAACTAGTTGATAAAAAAAATAATTAAACTATTTGATAAAAACTAAGTAAACTATTTGAGAGAAAAATTACTTAAACTATTGGACAGAAAAAATACTTAAACTTTACTAAACTTGAAACTGGTAAACCAGAGTTTTATTAACTTAAAGTTTGCTGATCGAAGAATGAGAACAAAATAAATACATCACTGTCCGTGTTTATCTATACGTATGCATAGTTTGGTGTTATTTGGTGTAAACTGATGAACGACGTAAACAAACAACATAAACCCTCGGTACGTGGAAGCTACGTCCAACGAGGTTACCTGTCGTAGCTAGATAGTGGATTAGTCAATCAGCTGTGAGGTTCCCGGTGGATGGAATCGGTGAGTCGATGATCGATATGCTCATATCCATACTAGTTCCAAGTCAAATCTCCAACCAGAGGTGCTCCCCATAAACCATAGGCCGATAAGGTGGTAAGATGAGGGGGGGGGGGGGCGCTCCGGCGGGTGTTGGCCAACCCAGCTCTGGATACACACACTGACTGCAAGCGACTGATCTCGGTGCTCCGTCCTTTTAATCCTCTATAAAGGATGTAGGGTCTTACGGGGCCTCGGAGGCGTCCCGCACCGTTATTTGTTTTGTTTACTTTCCAGCATATTTCACATAAAACAAAATCAATACACTCACATTTGAAACACAAAGATATTCTTAGAACATTTATAATATTATCAATAATTATTAATTCTTTATATAAAACTAACCAAATACAAAAAAAAATATTTATCTCTAATTTACACTTTTTTTTTATAATAAATTTTACGAGGGTACTTTGTTAGATAATTACTTGTCAGCGCAAGACCCCTTATTCGGCTTAAACAATGAATGATAATTTTTTCCTTCAATGACTAAAATAAACGAATTACCGGCGTAAACAATCGCTAATTTACATTGGCTATAAAAGTCTATCGGTCACATTACTTAATTTAATAACAGGTTCGAAATAAAATTACGAAACAGGAAAACAAACGTACTCACTCTATTATGTAGGAACTATATTTCATATTTTTCTTATACTCATTTATTACTGTATTTTAACGGCTGTAGATTCCGACATGAGCTAATATCTGGTCATTACTTAAGTTGTACCGTGGGTCGCGTGACTGCCAGTTATGCAATTTACTGAAACCTATCTAATTTATAACAATGTTACTGTCTTCCTAATGGAATCAGTAATATTCGATATAACTTACCAAAGAGTAGAATAAAAAAAATCGACAGAATTTATAAATGCAAGCTATTATACAATATTGTTGTTGAAATGGCAGCCCTCAATTTTCCATCTGAGAGGACTTAACTGACCTTAGTATGCTGCCCATAAGTTTGAGAGGAATAGTACAGCAGAAAACGCTTGTGCATTTATTAATAACAATATTATAGCTGCTAGCGATGTTGAAGGGAAATGGACATTGATCTGCAGGGACGGGTAACGGATATTGGCGTTATGGTGTACATTTGCAAGGTGGATATTCCCGATATCCATTTATCTTAATGTTAGCTTATCGTCGCTGTACAGTCAGCACCACGTTTTGTTTTCAAGTATACCCATCGCCAATCTCAAGTATGCTTCCGAAACGCACAAGCAGTAAAAAATTTGCACAATGAACCGATTTTTTTTGGTACAATTTTTCTATTGTTCTAAAAAAAGTAGTAAACCAGGATAAAGTATAAAGAACAGAAAGAGTAAGAGAAGACCGGGTATTTAAAAGATACCGGCATATGCTGAGATAAGAGATGGCATGTTCACCCTTAGCTGAACAGAAGATCGATTGAAGCATCAAGTGTCAACTTCTAGTCGTTGGCTACATATAACACTTTTCCTTGCCTTGCCATGTCATAAATGTTGTCTACAATGTACTCTTTATCCCCATATAGCATCCCATAACCTTCAGGAACACCTTGACGAGATCGAGCATTGGTATAACCAATAATGGATCAAAATAAATGAAACAAAATGTTCCCACATTACCTTCACCTTCTGCGACAAGTTTTGTCCACTAGTTTTTTTTTACTTCCATTCCTCTCCCTGTATCCGAGATAGTACGGTACTTAGGCCTAAAAAGACAAGAACCAAACAGACGCTTTGGACAACTGTACAGAGTACTTTAAAGGACATCCCATCTCTCAATAGAAAACAAATTACTAATCTACAAAGTTATACTTAAGCCAATCTGGACATACGGAATAGAGCTATGGGGGACAGCAAAAAAAGTAGAACATAAAGCGTATCCAATCCTTCTAATCAAACGTCCTGAGAAGAATAGTAAATGCTACTGATTACGTCAGCAACAAAACCCTTCATAACGATCTTAACATACCTTACATTCTCGAACTCATCCCTGCCAAGTTCATGAAATTCCATAGTGACCTATCCAACCACCCTAATTCCCTAGCACAGTCATTGCACTGCACCACTCATCCCTATAAACCTCCTCGGAGACTAAAAGGCAGTGGCCTCGTAACCTGATATAAATTCTTGACGGTGGGAGTCCTGACAATGGCCAGTTTCTCAAATCATGTCCTGAGCGTATGTGGCTCTCGCGCTCTTGGTCATCCTCTGCTGGCTCGTATCCGGTGACGCGGCTGACGGAGGAGCCTAGGGGAATTCCCAAGACTCCACTCCCTCTTTCGCATGCAAGGGAGTTGACAACCATATGGATTTGGGAGGCCTCTGGGCTGTTTGTTAATACTGTATAAATGAGCGAGTGAATGAAAATTGTAAATATGGTATGAATGAAAACATATATCACAATTACTTATTGCCCAGAGTGGCAGATTGTAATTTTATCACAATAAAGTTATTGTTATAATAATAAATTTCATTGACTAATATTCTATTCAATTTGGAGCCCAAACCTAAAAGTTCTGAAAATCAACTTTTTATGAAAAATATCCGGAACAGTGGAAGTATTACAAACAATTTAATTTTTATCAATGAACATTCCGATTATAATTAAGATAAAAAGAGAAATTCAAACCAAAATGTTAAAAAAAAAACCATTGGCAGGCACTTACATGAATATGAATACTTACTAGAAAAAACCACATGTAACCTATGTAACATTGATAACCTCCTAATAACTTTGACATTTCAAAAGCTTTCTAACGCGTAGGGAAAGCTAGGTGGACACAAATAAATTCAAAGAATCTAATAAATAATGATCGATGACCATAGCTACCCCCTCCCCCCATTGGTCACAAATAGAGGTAATAATTATGGCTAACATTCCAGAGCGATGAGTCGTAAGCAGTTGAATTGAATATTACTTTTTATATTACTGCGATTTTAGTTTGGAGGATAAGTATTCTTTGATTGGATTTAAAATTTGATTCAAATGAGAGACAATATGTCTTTGAAAAAAATTACAGAAATGCGTAGAAAGAGTACTGAGAAATTACCGGTGGAAGCTCTGAATTAAATTGTATCGCCTTCAATACCAACACATCATCTTTGTGACGATGAAAACTACTCAGTACCTGATTCGTATGATTGAGATTGATGATTTATGCGATGATAATTATTAGCTAATTTAATTTTATGATATTTATTTCTACAATATAAATTATAAGTAGTATGAGTAAATGTTATTGTATAATGCATGCTGTTAAATTATCTACATAATTTTCTTGCTATAATAATACCGATTTTTTTCAAAATACATGTTTTTCCCGTACTTACGTTTTTTTAATATAAATATTCCCCAAGCTTCTAAATTATCAAAATATGCGTTATTGTTCAATAAAACAGAAAATATTATTGATCATAACCAGATCGTAGAATTAGATGTTTTCGTCCACCTAAATCAGGACTTTGACCTCCTGTGCAAAGGTTTATTGGAAACCTTAATCATCTTGTTACGGATCTAAGAAATATGGTGAGAATTTGAGATAAAATGGTGGAAATCTGGTCATTATGGGTAAAATGGTGAGTTTCTCATCATATCAAACATTTTCGTATTAGTTTGACATTAGCTCAGGTTTGACTGTGCTAATAGACTATCCACACTATAGTGTGTGTAAAATTAATTTTTCTATTTGTCCTAACAAGTGAGTACTCAACCAGCCATAATTTAAATATAGGAGATTACTTTTGTTGGGTTAGTTTGATGAAAGAAATATGTTTAATTTTCTTACACTAAGCCACCTCCCCCTAAATATGCTCCTGTTATGTAATCAAAGTTTATGGATTCGTTTTTTGTTCAACTAATAATTTTGAATATTAATAAAGTGTGTGTTCCCTATAAGTGACACTATGGTGCATATAGTATCTGCTGCTTGGCCCAAGGGTAAAAGATGCTGACATGAGAGAGTAGAGTCTTCAATTAGCCAGCTCCTCTGCATCGCGGCTCTCTTAATATTTTAGCACGATTCTATCAATAACAATATATTTCTGCTGTATTAGTGTACTATAATTTCAAATTACCATTTTAACTGTGATGCATCACACTTGAACCGAAAACCCTGTGGTAGCTGTCAAGCATTGATTGATGTTTTGGAGAGAATTTAAACGCAATAATCAAAGAATTAGCACTATCTATTTTTGTTTCATTATATATACTTTTGGATGCCTATATATATTTCAACGTGTTTTCTTTAATAAATATGAGGAAAATGATTTTTATTTCTGTTTCAGGTAAGCAGAAGTGTACTTAGGAATAAGTAGATTAAAGTAGCTCGATAGTTAAAGTTCCACCAAGATTGAGTTGATTTTAAATCACTTTTCATGATAATGTATTCATTTAAAATCGATATTATATAGTCAATAGATTCTCTCGTTAAACTTATAATCGTTACACTTAATAAATCATAATAAACAGGTAACATAGTTAGGTAGACCTTACCTGATTTCCCTTATAAGTGTAACTTTGAAAGTCATCAAATGACACTTAATCCCGACAATCTCTTGACTTTCATTTTGAATTCCTTTCAATTGTCTCTTACAAGGCTGCGTGGACCACGAACACAAGGATTCAGATAGTCGTTTGAAAGCCGACAATTGGAATCAGTGTCGACGATAAGTCATTATTAAATATGAAGGATTTTAGACACTTAGTTCTTTGGCTCGTTTATGTGAAATTTTATCAGAAAACATATTATTATAATGTAATTCATTAAACCTAAGCAATTATTCCTATTTTACAATTTACCACGACGAAAAAGTCTGTATCTTGTTGTTTTAATTTCAGAAATACAGAAATGCTTTTTAGTGCTTAGGACAGCTTTGAGGGGGGAAAAGGTGTCATTCGGAAATGGCTCGGCACGTTACACTTTTTTCATAATATAAGAAATACTTTTTGGTCTCGGGGAAAACTAATTTCTGGATTCAATTCACTGCCGGCAAAGAAGCAAGCCCTGGCTGGAAAACCACATTTTCTCCCTTCTTATGAGTTCCCATTTTGGACCTTCCTGTCAAATATGCTTTTGATAAAAAAAAATAATTGTACTCTTGTTGAAAAATATGCTTTAATAACTTTAGCATTGCATGATTTTTATTATTTAGTTATTACACTTATAACATTACATTTTATGGGAACCGGTGGGAAAGTTCAACGGTTTCGAGACATTCGCAGCTTTTCCAGTCAATTTATTCCTGGCGAAAGATTGTTTGTCTTCCCTTTTGGTTAAACTCATTTATAGAAAATATGGCTACTGTTTTCTTGATTACTTAAAAGGTAACAGTGAACAAACCACTAACTGTGTACAGACAACTGTGAACAAACACATTTTCCATGTTTCTATTTCAGCGAAATCATACATTGCACAATGCCCTTTCCACCATAACCATAACATAAAATGGCGTTATTCAAAAAATAGTCAAAATCTCAATTACCATTATTAATTCTGATTTGTCATCTTGCATTAGCTATTTGAATAACGTGCAAATTAAGTTATTTATCAATATTTTAAATATATCATAGTCACTTCTGGATTAGGTGTTGTTCAAAATAAATAAAAATAATGTAAAAATTAAATAGAAGTAAACGTAAAAAGGCCAGTCCGGTTTCTTTTAATTTTTATAATTTCTCAACTCATAGCTCAAAAGCAATTTGAAATAAAATTTTGATTTGTTTCCCCATGGATAAGCGGACGTTATTATATAAATATAACTTTTGCAGATGTCTTATTTTATTTATAGATTTATATATATAATATTTGAGACGCAAGTTTTATATTATTAAACCTTTACTTATTTGAAATTTCACTGGTTACTTGACCACAATTCTAACATATTTTGATCGATAGATTCCATATCCTAAAATACAGCTATCATATTTTCTCTACCGGTGAAATTAAGGTAAAATCTTGATATTGCATAAAAAACTTTCTGAAACAAAAAGGAACGTCCTGATGATTTTTTTATGATTTACTAGATTATTTTATTATTATTATATTTTATTACTATATTTATTTTATGATTTTTATGTCGATCCTACGGCCAGATGATAGTCTTGTCCTTGTTGAAAAGTTAAGAAGATAATTGACCTTCCTCAAGATATTTTTGTCTCCCTTTGAAATTTCAGTATTTGCAGTTTTGTCGTTTTAAGCAATATATATTTTCAAAATGAAATGTGAATATTTAATTTATTTAATAGACAAGATGAAGGCATTCCTGGGAGACTCATCCTTGAATAAACTGATTAATATACATTATGCTTCATCAATGTCGGTGAGCTGAAAGATTAAAAAATATCCCGAGAGAGAGAAAGAGAGAGATAGGGAGTGAGAGGTAGGATGTAATTAAAGGTACCTTGGATGGCCCAATGAGATGGAGTAGGAGGTCTTCTGCCTCCCCTTTCATGAAATATGCACGGAGCCACTTTCATGAGATCTCTCGTTCGCCCTTTAAACACTGTTTGCACAAGGCCCTGTCCTGTGTCTTCTGGAAACTAAACTTTGTCTCTTGTCTAGATTATTCAATCGTCATAGACTCCATTAACTGCAATCGATACATTTTAGAGTCATCTTGTGGTGTCATACCACAGAGCAATTCGTCCCCACTAAAGGGAAAATATTCCTTTGTTACTATAACAGTTAATGTGTAATTTGTTCCTATCTTGCAACTAAGTGTTAAGTTAGAAGATATAGTTATAATTTGATTATATGATATATATATATTCTCTGAAAATTGAAATAAATAAATAAGAACAACACTTACTCACTAAGACCCATTTAGGCATATACGAAACACATTTATGGACCAAAAAAAAAAAACCTATCCTCAATTGAATGACTTTATTTGAAAGTTTTTTATTTGTATAGTTTTTAATAAATAAATATGACGAAAACAAAAAAAAAAACAGTGGAAACTCTTTGCTTTAATAAGCACATTCCTGTTATTTAGAGCCTAAATTGAACTTGTTGCCAAGCATAAGAAGTTGAGCCACTAATGCATATTTATGATACATATGCTTCAAAAATACTTTGTTTATACTGACATATGTCCCAAAAATTACAATGACATGCACATTAGGATTAAGGCATTAACTCAATGGTCAGATGACCAAGAGAAAAATACTCAAGTTAAATGTTGCATTACTCACTCACTGATTTATAATTTCTTATTTTCCTAGTTAAGTAAAACGTGAGGAGAGTTAAGGAAAGCCTTTTTAAGTTAAATGTTTGTTCAATAATGAATTAATAAACCTTCTATGACCTCTGTTTGTAAGAAATAAGTACGTAAATAAAAGAGATATAAAATAAGTACTTACAAGTGACCTGCTACTGAACCTGACCCGCGTGGAGCCTTGATGGATGGAAATGTAAACTATTAAAAAGACATATGTTGGTGTGAGTTCGAGCATTGTCGAAGTGTACTACATTTAGAATAAATTGTTGGCAACATATACAAGAGTACATTGTGTTTTTTGTGATAAAATTACAATCTGCCGTGTTAGGCACTAAGTAATTGTGATAAATGTTCTCATTCATACCATATTTACAATTTTCATTCACTCACTTATTCATACAGTATTTAAAAACAGCCCAGAGCCCTCCCAAATCCACATGGTTGTCACCTCCCTTGCATGCGAAAGAGGTAGCGGAGTCTTGGGAAGTACCCCACGTTCCTCCGTCAGCAACATCCCCTGATACTAGCCAGTGGCGGCTGACGAAGTGCGCGAGAGCCACATACGCTCATGACATGATTGGAGAAACTGGCCATTGGCAGGGCTCCCACTGTCACGCATTTATAGCAGGTCACGAGGCCACTGCCTTTTCAGTCTCTGAGGAGGATTATAGGGATGAGTGGTGCAGTGTAATGACTGTGCTACGGGCTTAGGGTGGTTAGATAGGCTACTATGGAATTTCATGATTTTGGAAGGGATGAGTTCAAGAATGTATGATATATTAAGATCTTTATGAAGAGTTTTGTTGCTGACATAATAAGGGGCATTTACTATTGTTCTCAGGACTTTTGATTGAAAGGATTGGATACGCTTGATGTTCTACTTTTTTGCTGTCCCCCATAGCTCTATTCCGTATGTACAGAGTGGCTTTAGTATAACTTTGTAGATTAGTTCTTTATTTTCTATTGAGAGATGGGATGTCCTTTGAAGTAGTCTGTACAGTTGTCCAAAGCGTCTATTTAGTTCTGGCCTTTTTAGGCTCGTACGTGGGTTCCAGGTCAGCCGTTTGTCGAGATGGAAGCCTAAGTACCGTACTTTCTCGGATACAGGGAGAGGAATAGAATTAAAAAAAAACTAGTGGACAAGACTTGTCACAGAGGGTGAAGGTAAAGTGGGAACATTTTGTTTCATTAATTTTGATCCACCATTGGTTATCCCAATGCTCGATCTCATCAAGGTGTTTCTGAAGGTTATGGGATGCTATATGGGGATAAAGAGTACATTATAGACAACATTTATGACATGGCCAGGCAAGGAAAAGTGTTATATGTAGCCAACGACTAGAAGTTGACACTTGATGCTCCAATCGATCTTCTGTTCAGCTAAGGGTGAACATGTAATCTCTTATCACAGCATATGCCGGTATCTTTTAAATACCGGGTCTTCTGTTACTCTTTCTGTTCTTTATACATTATCCTGGTTTACTACTTCTTTAGTACAATAGAAAAATTGTGCCGAAAAAAAAATGGTTTAAAATCGGTTCATTGTGGAAATTTTTTACTGCTTGTGCGTTTCGGAAGCATACTCGGGATTGGCGATGGCTATACTTACTACATATACATAGACAGACCCCACAGACTTGAACCGTATTCGACACTACCGAATATTTAAATATTTTCAAAATTCCAAGCTTTCCAAACGAAATTCTACGGAAACCAAATATAAATATAAAAAAATATTTATATTCGCTATAAGTTTGATTAAGATCAGGTGTAAAGAATCCTAGGAATTTCTAGACTGCGGAGTAAACTTATTCTCTTAGAACATTACCAAGTGTCGCGGGACATAGCGTTAGACTAATCATTATTAGATCGGATTCAAAATTTCTGATCAGTTGAATCGATTTTAATGACCACTGTCGTAGTGCGTTCGGAGATTTGCCGATAGATAGACTCTACATTGGGACTCGGCAATAATTAGCCATCGTAAAATGTTATTCGGGTGAGAGTGAGTAAATATTCTGTTATGTAAATGATACATGATTTAAAAGTGACTGCTAGCTCATCTAAATATGACAGAGCCGACGGATGAAATGCTAAACGAGAACATTAGCATGTAAAAACTATTTAGAAGGGAGATGGGATAATTTACATACTTCCTCTCTAACTGGCCCCTGGAGGAATCAGTCCAGGACCGTGTTTTCCAGCGGGGACAGTCCCTGTTCCAGCCTGTTTATGCAAAACACAATATCTACTACGTGTTCTTTGGCATTGTACCTGTAACTGGCTTCTTGTTTGTCTTCTATTCCCGTTCACTCCTGGTGGTATTCATTACATTGTACTAATGGTGACATGTTGATGAATCTACCCAGGAAAATAGTAGTTTGGTAGAGCTTGATTAGTTTATATTAGTGCGCTACATGTAAACTTTCATTTCTAATCATTTATTGTTACAGTAAATTAATACAAAAAACTATAACAAAAAACAAAACAAACCTCACAACTCTATATTTTCGTTTCGATTAACCTGGAAACTAAATCTAAATAGTTAATTCTAAATCATTCACACTTTAATTACTTCATAAAACCAAATCATATTTTTATAGGAAATGATGTATAGATTATTTTCATATCTTGGAGGTGCAATAAACCATATAATGAAATAAAGTAATGAAAAAAAACAACACTGCTCATTCTGCGAGTTTTATGTTAGAACGAACACCAACCCAGGAAGATAGGTGTGAATCCAGCCATTTGATAAAGAGCCAACAACGCTGGATTCCTATGAATTCTTAAAACCAGATTGAAGTTTTTAATGGGTCACTTTTTGAGCTTCAAAGAATCTTCTTTTCAGTTTACGAGTCTAAAATATGTTTCTTCATGAGATGAAATCACTTATTATATCACATTTCTAATATAATCAATCAAATATCTTATTCATTTTATACTGTCAAGTATACTGTTAAGAGGAACATACGAACTAAGTAATTACGACCTATGCTCCATTACTTATTTGTAGTCTTTATACAAGCATGGGACTCCATTGATCCAGAAATAATCTAAAAAGACGTGCTCTCTTCAATGCGTAAAAATATTTCACATTCGTATATTGTCATATTGCTGTTTTTTTTTCCCTTTGATGTACAGTTGTACAGACTAAATATGTACAATTTATTACTATATTCTCAAACATGATCCTTTATTGTCCCTGACTGGGTGTGGGAATATCCTGGTACAGTTGGTTATGGATATAGAGTCTTTAATTTCGAACAATACACTTACTTTTTTTCACTCTATTATTGTGTCCCAAATCTCAACTAATAAGGTCATTAGCGTTTTTAAAGTGAATATACTTATATATGCCTGAAGGTGATAGAGCTATTAAAGTTTCAGAGTGAGTATCCACATGAGTTTTAGTAGCTTTTGCCCTTGAAACAACAGTCCTTGGACCCGGTTCCCCGCAGAGACCGGAAATAAAATAAATAAAAGTGCCTCATAAATACAATACAAGAATGCCTAAGTATATAGAGAGAGAGTGGGGGTAGGACACCCTCCCCCGATGTCTTTGATGTATTCATATATACCGAAGCCCCCCTCCTTTACCTCACCGCCTCCACAACCTGATCAGTGCAATCACATTACCTCAACCTGATTTCGAGGATCCGTCTCTTATTCACATCCACTCTTGGGTTCTCTCTACATTGCCCATTTCAACATTCCTTATTTCATTTTCTCTTTCTTTGACTGCCTTTGATATTTTTCTTGTAAGCCGTGTATCCTGCTTTTTCGGCAATCGGCAGACAGGAAAGGTTGTTCATGACTGGCAGTACATTCTTCTGTGAAGAATATCTTAGTAAAAATCAGTATAGTTTTCATGATGTCTTCGGTGACATGAGAACCATTAGGAAAAAGATCTATGCACAATGGTATTTACAATAGACATTCACAAGGGATTTGATTCAAGTTCAAGCACGATGTCCATTCATACAGTATTTACAAACAGCCCTCCAAACTTTCCAAAACCACATGGTTGTCACCTCCCTCGCATGCGAAAGAGAGACCTATTTTTTTCGGAGGAATGGTCCACAACTATGAAAATATAGACTGGTCCAATTAGAGAATATCGTTTAAAGAGAGATTCAGGTTATTTTAAGCGCGAAATGAGATTAGAGAAATATAAAATACTATTCATAGGAAAGTAAATGGTAGATAAGTAAAGTTGGAAAAAAAACATCATTGCTTTGTATTGCTGACTTACTTCTAAATTTGCTGCTAACAAACCGTAAACCGTTAATTGTTGATAAGGTAACTGACCTTCTGAAGTGTAATGGTTTATAAAGCTGTTTCTGATATCCAAGGCATTGAAAAGCGTTACAATAAAATAAGAGCGAGATATCACTGCAATCACTAATTATCATCCAAATTAAAATTGTACTGCTTTGTTCGGGACTTGAACCATTGGACTTCCCAATATACAATCATGGGCATCTGCTTCAGTTGGAAGAGATACTACTGCAGTGGCCCATTTGGTCCACATTTCATCTCAGGTCGTCCCTTACCTTCAGCAGTACCCAACTGGTTGTTTTAAAATTATAAGCCGAAATATTTTCCCAGCGCTCAAGTTTTGTGTGAGACATCGACATTGCTTAGAATATAAAGACGTTGCCGTGTAAAAAAAAAATGACCGCAAATCTAATCGGTTGAATCTGCTGGAACCGTTCTTAAAGTTTTTAAAAGGGAGATGCGATTCTTCAGTTTTTTGACACAATTATATTAATGATAGATATAACAAATATATGTTTGCTAGCAAAGACATTTTAAAAACCAATACAATATTCATCATTATTCATTAGAATATAGTCCAGGTATTTTCCATTGCAATGGACCATTAAAGAAAAGGTCCTCAAGCAAATACTTAATAAAACTATTTGCTATAACAATAAAAATATATAAAACGATATCACTTATTAAATAATGCCTAGAATATAAAGTAATATAAACCTAACATATATGTATGTAATTAAATAATATCTAACTGTTTGTTAGAAATTATATTATATTCTATCCCTGCTAAGACATAATAAACTGTGCATTCTATATGCATTGTGGTATGTTCTATATAAAGCAATTCTGCTTTGATCTTCAGCCCTTGAACAAATGGAAGCTATTCCTTTCACAGTAGATGAAGGACCTGGTGGACACCCGACACCAGCTATGTGGCTATAATAGGAAAATGCCTTCTGCATTTCTTCATATTTCTCTTTCCGGAATTCATTTCCTCGCTGCAGTGCAGAGCATCTATACAGATGGCTGTGAGGGGCTTCATTACTCAAGGGTGGGCAGCTTCATTCCGCACGGTATTTTCATGAACTATTCATCTAAACAGGGGGCGATGTTCAAAGCGAAACTTTCCTCTAAACATTTATTTTATAGCAGTGCTCTGACCTTTAGCAGCGAATGTGTAATTGAAATGAACATAATTTAATTAGGTAATGTTAATTGACAATGGCATAAGTACAGCCACAAAACTGAGATCTGTCTCACAATTACTTTTAAATTGTTTTATAATTATATATGATTGCCATGGAAACTTTGTTTCATATTGAAATATATATATTGTAACATTCTTGATATTTGAGAATAGATATCATGAACCCTCACATATGGTAATGGTCATTTTCCCTAATACCCCTAGGAGTGGGGATGAGCTGAAAAGCAGTCTTAGCCTAGCCGCCGAGAAAAACGCAGCCGGCAAGCTCCCGAATTTGTGGTTGCCATACTATTGAAGAACCAACAGTAGAAAGTAACGTTGGTTGGATTACAGGAAGATTATCGATAAAAATGAAAGAAGAAAAGAAAAGCAGCTCAATGTTTATTAAATACCATGGTGTGTTGAGACAGATGGGCGGATAAGTTGTAGGTGGGTGTTAGCAATATTGTTTATTATTATGGATCCATTCATAAAAAATGAGCTCAAATTCATGTTTTGTAATTAGTAGTAACTGTGATAATTTAAAAGGATTTGAATATTTTTTTATGCATTTTGTCAATAATAATTATTGTCATAACCATTTTATTTGAATATATTTCACGATTCCTAGTTTCTCAATTTATTAATAACCACAACATTAGCCTTGAGATCGGGCGATTCAATCGGGATAAATTGCTATGTCAAAGACATAAAACAATTTGAATTAAAGATCTCATGACGGACCTGCCAAGTAAGTTAAGTTAAATTGATCAAGTAAAGTAAAAAGAGATATGGTAAAAAATGAGATAGGTTTCAATATATATTGAGGTTGGCAAGAAAGTAATTTCGGTTTTTGAGTGTGAAACAAAACTCAATTTTGTCTATACAAAAAATGGACTTTAATCATTCAAATATTTTCCAATCTGTTCGATGACCTTTTGCCATATTTGTGGTAACTTCATGATCCTGCGCTCATAGAACTTCTGGTCCTTTTCAGCAAAAAACTCAACCAAGTGTGATTTGAGGTCATCGTTATTACTGAAATTTTTGTCATCATCAACTTCAGAAGGTCGACCAGAACTTTGGTCATCTTTCAGTACAGAATCATCTTAACAATCTGTTAAACAATCAACGCCATAAAGTTTACATATCTCTTTGTGTGCCTTCTCGCAATGTGTCGAAAATGCTTATTTTTGCACTCCATAATAACACTGACCTTAAACTGACAGTTGTAAACAAAATTACACGGAATTTCTTTCTATAGCTGCCTGAAGGTATCGACTATCAAATCTCAAAAGAAAAAAATTCTAAAATTGACAAAAGAATAACGAAACAAACTACGCTATCTACGGGGGCAAATCGAAATCACTTTCTTGCCAACTCTCAAATCATTCACGAGTGATAATTACCTATAATGACCTATTATAACACCCTGATTCCTGATCGTCCTTATACTACAAGCTAGTAAGGAGTACACGAAGAATTCAATTTGCAGTGACTCCCACATATTGTTTTGTTACGATTCTTAAATAGGAACTGCCATTTTGCAGCATTTCTTCAAATAAACGTCGAATTGAAAAAACAATTGGAGCTTTGATACAGTTGTTTACCGAAAGTAAACCCTACTTTTTCTCTTTGTGCTCACTTCTGCTGATTGTGTGTTTCACACATTATTCTCTTTTGTATAGATATAAGTTTTTTATATTTAATACGGTCTTTAGGATAAAAGTTATTTTTGCCGACTACTATTTTTCAAACAATTATAAAATAAATTGAATTTTCTGTACTTTATAGAGGAGAAACTAAAGAAAGTGACTGATTACTGATCAGAGATGGCCTAAGTTGGGGTTCTTGGTCGAATTCTCAATAACATATAAGATGAAAGACTACTTAATTTCATTTGTTAAAACAACTATAATATTTTTATTAAATCCTTATAAAAAGCCAACAAATGAAAACAAATCATTACTCATAAACCAATAATTTGATGTGTATTTGCACTATGGGTTGTTCTATTAAGCTTTAATCTCTTTACAGGTTTTTTATTTACACGGTATCACAAATCCGTTAACGTACCTTAAAAAGAGGCAATCATCAAGGAATACAATTGCGAAAACAATTATTTGTTTAGTAAAAAAGAATTTGTGCATAAAAAAGAACTGAAAAGAGACTGAAGCCTAATTGAACAATTCATAATGCAAATATACATTTGTGAATTGTCTCTTTTAAAACACCAATGTTCTGAAAAACAATTAATTGCTTAGAAAAAAAAATTCGCGTCGTATTGAGCTGGCTCTCAAAATTAAAGACGCGACGATTAATAGCACGAATACATTCACAAATAATTTTTTTTTACTGTCTATTCATAATTACATTAACAAAAAACGTGCAGTGCAAGACGTATAAGGACTGAACCAAGCCTATTTTACGGCTTCTGAGCAGAGCTGTAAAATATCAAAATAAAAAACCTCAACAAAACTTGACATGCGGTGGATTATAATAACAATAAATTTATTCAAATCATGTCAACAATTTTTCCGCAGTTGGTCTTTTAAGTTGTTTATTGTGTGATGGATCTGAGTTGATTTTTCGTTTAGATTATTAAAGCTGCATTACAGAGTACCAGGAACTGGCACAGGGAGAGAATTTAGAAGAAGAGTGCGGGAACAGACACATTGGGCACTCTCCCAAGTGGACAATTAGCTCTCAGATCTGCAAGGATATCTTTTCTGGTTTATTGTGCAGTCTTCGGGAGGTAGTCCAGGGAGGGAAGAAGGGATGCGGCAAGGACTGGTGCGGGAGAGAATAACTCCCTGCATTGCGGCATGTGTTGGCCACATCGTATGTCTGTCTGTCTCATAGGTTTTATTCGTTCATCTCTAGAATACCAGGCGATCCCAGGTTTGGCTCCCCGATCTACAAATCAATATAACTTCGGAGGAATCAGTCATGAAAACTTTATTTATTTCTTAATGAATAAGCTATATATTTAATGAGAACTGGTATGAATTAATGGCTATCAAATAGAACTGCTGTGCAGGATAACACCTCTTTAAAAAGCTCGGTTAAGTTAAATTTGCTAACACGATTAATTACAAGAATTAATATGACAATTTCAATTAATTTTTCTAACTAATGTATCAAAGAACGTTATGAAATACCTTATTTAATACCCTATTAAAAACTATAGAAATTTTGATACGAATAAACTGATTAATGCCATTCACATAGGCTAGCTTTGGTTCTGAGAATAGCCATGTTATTTTTGGCTTGACAGGTTTTAAAAATAAACTATAGAGAATCAAAGGTTTTTCGAACAAACCCTCTCTCCCCTAAGATGGAATAACAGTGCATAAGAACATAACTTAATTCAACAGCGCAAAAAAACAATAAATTTGACAAGGGTAATTTACCCTGAATGGGACTCCACTTGAATAAAGAAGTAACGAGTCCGGTTTAGAACAGGAAAATAAAGGTTGGGAAGTAAATGACTAGTGCAAACCACACTAGCACCGCAGCGCCATCTGCCAACAACACCGATCACTTCACTCTTGTTGCGTCGTGGTTTGAATTAAATTGTAAGCATTTAAACATTTTCATCGTTTTAAATTTGCTTAGGTGTTGAATAAATGGCAAATCG
Organism: Acanthosoma haemorrhoidale; assembly: GCA_930367205.1. Classification (NCBI taxonomy): domain Eukaryota; kingdom Metazoa; phylum Arthropoda; class Insecta; order Hemiptera; family Acanthosomatidae; genus Acanthosoma; species Acanthosoma haemorrhoidale. The sequence goes on from OV884014.1 coordinate 40,046,869, forward strand.
GACCAGGCTCAACAAGGAGTCCAATTATAGGTTTTGTGTTCAAGTTTCTTATTGTATAGCCGAATCGTATAGCCATGAAATTGTAGGAACTCGGGAAGTCTCGAGGGCTGGCACACATCATTGCTTCCTTTTGTGGAATCGGCCCTCAAACGTTCTCTGCAAGACCTCTGGGCCATTGTGACCAGACAATCAACTATATGGACCCAGGTCACAGTCGGTTGGCCTGCAAACAGGCTTGTGTGTGCAACTCTCCACGAATGTCGAGATGTTCGAGCGAGTTCTCTGCCCTATGTTCGTGGCGTGCGGCTATAATTGAATGTACCAGTCAGTGCCACTCCGCCTGTCACAAACAACTTACTTCCTGTCTTCTGGCAATCTCTTCACTCTCTCTCTTCAATCACTTCGTATTCGTGTCACGGCCCAACTACGCTTCATTTAATTCCTAATATTATTACCGTAACAAAGCCGAACGAACCATATTTGCTCGCGATGAAGTGCTATCTCGAACTATTAATCAAAACATGATACTTTTACATTCAGATAACCGTAGATAAAAAACGATGAATAATTACTGAGCTCAAAAAGAGAGTATGTAGGTTAATTGAGGTACCTCTGAAGTGAAAATTTTAAAGTAAAATTATAGTGGTAGAATTCTCTTCAATTAATATTTCTCATGTCTTAGCTCAGAACAAATTTCCTATTGTGATTCACCCCTTGGTATGGTAATACAGTGAATCAAAATTAATTTTATAAATAAGTGATATAATAGTAATAATAATAGTATAAATAAAGTAAAGAGAACAAACAACAAAAATATGTCTTTGGTGTTGATTTGAATGAGTTTCCTTATGATGATGTTATACTAATAAATTCAAAATCAGGGAATAGCTAGTGTCTCCCCGCAAGTACTAGAGAGCAGGGTCCAAATGTTGGGTAAAGAGGTAGTACACAGTTGCCCGCTCACAAGCTGTGAGTTCAGAAAACATATGTGCCCACTAGACTCCGTACTCAGTCATATGTTTCATGAGAGAGTAGCAGCAATACCAGCCAGGGCGCGCACTACCTCAGCAGGAGTAAGAAGCTGAACGGTCTATAGTCATTGCTGTCAAATTTTAAGTGCTTATGTTGGTCGCGGGAAAACCCTTGAGTATCTTTTTATATTGTTTTATTGCGCATTATACGTCTCGTATTACTTTAATAAGTACTATCCAAGTAGTTCATAATATTTTTTTTTGTTTTTAGAGCAAACCCTTGAGGGTATTTGGTCTTGAGACGAAATTCAGAACAAGTAACTAACTCAGCCGGGTCAGGTCACACGGTCATGCCCTCCTAAAACTGTTTGTTTGTCACTTTGAGACCCTGATTAATTCATTTTGCCGCTTGTTAACTGTTTACATATCAATAGCTAATTTTCCTTTTTCTGTGGGAATTTATTATTACTATCTCAGCAGTTTTTATTTATCCTTTACTTCACTATCTTTAAAAAACTATTAAACTAAAACAATTGTTTATTACTTCGTGAATACTTATTACTGCTTCTTATGATGACTAAATTCGTGACTTGAGAAATATTCCAGACCCGTAACTAAAACACGGCCACGTACTTAAACCTCGTACTATACTATGTTTCGCAACCCCTCGTCAAGTAGTCCCACAGATAAAAGAGGAAATATTGGCAACGTAGTTTGCAAAACAGACAATCTTAGGTATCTAAAGGAACAAAGGGCATTATACACAGGCTGGTGGTCGCTTGGTGGTGGGTTTGATGGGCGTCCACAATTGCAGTATCCGCTTACATATGGCCTTTGATCAACTATTGCATTTCCCATTTAATTTTCAACTACAAGATCACAACCTCCTTGGAGCTGACAGGTTGAAACCTGTAATATTCAACCGATTATTATCTGTCATAGGGCCAACAATTGTTCAGATCAAAGCGCATTTTAGTAGATTGGTGGATTGTGTTTGTTTTGAAACAGATTAGTTTCTAAGGTTATGTAGCGTGATGAAAAGCGAAAATAAACAAAAAAACAAAATATAATGAATCAATATAATCGTCTAACAATTTTAACTATGTATAAGCCAAATGGTTATGTTTTGACAATGCTGAGTGACATACTTCCAAGCTACCCCCGGACAAACATGAGCCCAGTCGATTGAAAATCTCTTTATCGTTCCTCTCGTAACCTTACATGACCTCACACCGTCGTTAGGCCCGGCAGTATTTGGCAGCAAGTTAGTACGTAAACTGTTAGGTATTGTCGAACGTAATATGCAACAATAATAATGACTAATATTTAAGGGTGTGAAAAAAAACTTCAATTGCGGACTCAAGGACGTTTTGTAATAATAGTTAAAGTCTGAAGCGAATTCTACCATTATCTCACAACAGTAAATACTTTAAAAATATATTTTAGAGTAGCTATTTATAAAATCAGCTCACAATAATGACGGTGTTCTTAGTAAATACTATTAGTACTGGAGAGGTTGCTAGATGAGCATACAAGCGGGGGGGGGGCCACAATGAAGCAAACTTTTAAATTTTTATTTCTCACGTAAAGTTGTTCAAAAAATAAAAGATTTATATGAAGTAATTACTACCTAAAAGCAAAAAATAAAGAAATTTTCTAAAAAAGACATTGTCGGAATAAATATTTTATTATTTAATCATATAACATCCAATCAAATTTTAAGACATTTTCACAACTGGTATGTAATCGTAGAATGTAATATTTAAAAAAAAAGAAATACAAATTAAAATCCGAGTTTTCCATAAAATATAAAGAGGTTTTAATAATAGAATTTGACCAATGTTCAAATGACTAAAACCCACGCCAAAGGAGACAAAACTTGACGCATTTTAGTGCCTTTGGCAAAAGTTGGATTATCCAATAAGATCTTGATGTCCTTTTCACTGGCCGCACTGCATGGTTTAGGTGTTCGTTGGCTGAGTATGGGGTCTGGTTTCGTAAAACCAACCAATACCTACAGCTTTATTCACATCCCATGACTGAGGACAAGTAATTTTCTTCATATTTGCCATTTCCGATGCAACTTCCTGCACTCTTCTACCGCTAGGTCGTAGTACATTTTAGATCGCATGATAAGTTATTCTTTTATTGTCCCCTCCTTATCTGCTGTATCATTCTAACAGCGTATTTTGGCTTATATCTATCAGTGTTCTCTCCACCTTCAACCGAATTTCGTATTTTCTTCACATATCATAATAAAGTCACGTGATTTACATTCTTCAAATCACCAGCTCGTCAAGTACTGTCCATTGAAGACCAATTACCACTGCCGCTTTCATTTCGCCTTACAAAAACATCTCTTTGGTAGTTTTCCCCCCTCGTTTCCGCACTATGTCTTAAACAATACAACGCCACTGTAACGACAGTAGTTGTCTGTGGGAGGCTTGGGGAGTTTCTTTCTGTAGGGACGTGGTTGTACCTAGATCTCTGCGATCTGTAGCCTGATCTGTTTTATTGTGCCCAACATACCCTACATAACTTGGTGTTGCTAGATTTTACCCGGTAGTGTACTCGGTCGGCTGAAGACTTGAAGTAGAGAGTCAAGGTTTTTTTTTTTCAGAGAAATGGCAAACTAATTCAAGGCACAAAGCGGTGGTGCGCCTTTTTCCCTATTTACTTTCCCTATTTATACTTCTTATGTCGGGATACAGCTAGGCCTTGTAGATCGTATTTATTTTAATATTTCTCAAATCAGAGCACTGAAACTATATAAGATTATAATTACATTCCAATGTAGTTTAAACATTAATGAAGACAAGACAAAAACAAATTAAAATATACTCCATATTAACTTCGATCCAAATATTATGCGCTAATCCCATTATTGATTTTTTTGTGTTAATATTCTTTTTAATTTAATTTTTAGTGTTATTAATCAAATTGCTGAGTAGTTGTTTCGGGCATAATTACGTTTCTTTATTTAACATTGGGATCGACCCACTTCGTGTTTTTGTAGTCCCCTCTTTCGCTGATTTAAAAAGTACAGTTCATACCGTTATTAATGTGTGACTTAACTTGTTAAAGGTTCTAACTGGTATGAAGGTATGAAGACAGATAACATGGGGGCACTATTAGTGATTAGGTGATAAGGGACTTGGGGGGATTGAGAAAGCTGAACAGCACTCGCGCTTACGCTAAACCAGGCAAAGACAGTTGTATTATTAATTCTAAGGGCTAATTTGTAAGCGGCCCTCGCCCCCGCGCCTGCCCTAAGGGCGGTTACCTTACTCGCATATTAAACACTGGCCCTTATTTCATCTCCGCTCTTCTGCCTTTTACCTTCTAGTTTTTTTCTCTTTAACTTTCCCTTCTCGCAGATTCATCTCTCGTTTTTCTTGTCCTCTTCAGTTTCTTTGACGTTTCATAGTGTCACTTACTTTTTTTTTTCCTTCTGGTCTGGTTGACACGTAAGGTACTTTAAAAGAGATAGGTCAACACCACTTTGCCTTCGCTTTGGTCTTTCTTTATAAAGCCCAGACATATTATAATATCCCCCCGCATAAATTATTAATTTTAAAACTTTCAATTTATAATATTGCTATTTATAATAAAATGGTTATTAATAACAAACACTAGTCTACAAAAGCTTACAGACCTATGGTCACAGTATTTCTGGCCATAATGTTGTTTATAATCAGTCCTTTAAAACTATTTTCTAGCGGGTTTTTTTTTTTTTCAGGAATCGTCTCTCATTGCCACCCCTGCTTATATCTTTGAAAATGAAGTAAATTAACTTTTTTCTTATTAAGATTTGATCTCAAAAGTTTTATATCTCGAGGAGTTCACCATTCACTATTCGCCATAGCAATATCCCTACTTATAGTGGAAACTTTTTAAATATTTTTTTCCTTAAATATAGATTACACAACTAAGATAATAAAAACTATCTTACTAGCCATCTATTTTGAAGGATATTGAGCTATTGTAGATTCTCTCCCTCTCACTCTCTCTCTCACTCTCTCTATTTCTCTCTCGTTCAGCAATTAAATGGTTTTATCCCCCCGCGCTTTTAAAGAAGAGGCTAAAATACAGATAAGCCTGAATGAAGTTCCTGTGTTTGTTATAAGTTAAAAAATATCTTTAGAGTTGGCCTGATGGAAAAATACCCGCTGCCAAAGTCCGCGAAGTTATGTACTGATTAATTATCGGTTTTTTGTCAGACGTGAGAATGGAAATTTCTTTCTGGACGTTTCTCATTCTTCAGATGGAGAGATTTGAATTTAATTAATCAGAACGGAACTGAAAAATCGATTAGTGACTCCGAGACAACGAAGCTTTAAAAAATAGAAGGTGTAAGCTCATTGGCGCCGCATCAAAAACCACTTTTGCAAAGTTGCCCCCCTATTTAGTTAGCGGGTTGGGAGGGGGGGCGCGGATAAACTGTAAATATTTAATAAAATTCCTGCGGGGTCCCTACTTTAATTAAACAAAGGGGATCAAGTTTCTTAGATGTACTTTAGTTTTTTCTTCCCCCTCCTCCCCTGAGATGAATCCTCTCAAGAGCCAGTTACGACATCGCGGTCGGGGCAACTTTGTTCAAGTTATTAGTTATTCTCTAAAGGAGGAAATCGATTTTAATTATTCAAATCTATCGGATAATATAATTGTCCAACATAGCAAATAATTGCCCCCTTTGAAAGTTAAAAATGTTATTAGTAATATAATCATGGTACTTACCGCTGGTATGGTTTTACATCTATTTACTCCCTATGTAAGGCAAAAACAGTCGAGAGATGAGCTTTGATATTTCTTGATCCCGTTGTTGTTTTTGAAATAACATTTATCAGTTTCATTTGTTTCTGTCAGTTAGTTTGTCACTAGTTTTCGTGAGGTTATTAGCCAAATGCTGTTTATTCTCCATATAAAAACAACAAGAGACATTTGCTACTGGAATGTTCAGAAAGCAATCCCATTTGACTAAAACCAAGCTCTGAGAGGTAGTATTAATGGACAGTCAATACGTAATGTTTAGTACTTTGTCAATTTCATAACGTGCTACAAAATCTCCTTCTTGATTGAACATTTCATTGCGACGATTCAAACTAATTTAGTTTGTTAAGGAAATAAAACAAGTGTGTTTATACGACTTTGGCACCATGACACTTACAAATAAAAAAACTAAAACATCCAACAAAATATGTCCAAAATTGATGCTAAAATGGAATTAAGTTACAAAAACCTCAAAAAAGAGAAACATTAAAAATAATAACAAGCACTCAACAAAAATTTATATTTAGTTTGAATAAATTAAAATGTCACCAGCTCTAACTATTGAAGTATTTACCGGACCAGCGTGAAATATTTTTCTAATTTAATATTAACACTTTTGCCTTTTTTTATTCATAGTTGAAAGTCTTATGTAGAACGTTAGAATCCAATATGTATGAAAACAAGTGTTTATTATCTGGCGGAAAGTAAAATTTGCTAATAAATCTAGTACACTAGACAAAAGAGAATCAACACGAGATTTGACACGTATCATTAAACACCATTGAAAAACAGACACTTTGACAATGTCCCACTCAACTGGTTTAGTTAATAATCGCTGGCTCTTTATGTGTTTTTAATTTAGTCAGTAACTATATTCAAAGCTACTAAATAGAATTGAATATTTATTACAAGCTTTATTATTATTACATAAATTATTTTTAAATAGTCTTAATTACCATTAATTGTATTTAGATATCTGATTCATTTATCACATTACCATACTAGTCGTTATATAACGCCCATACTAGTCGTTTATTGAGGGTGCTGTTAAGGGCGAGTCGGTCAAATTTGTAATAAATAAAGTTTTTAAATATGCGTTTAACACATTCCTTGAGGATGTATAGCGCTGAGACGACACCTAGATATTAAATTTAACGAAAATATAATAACCTTATATAAAAGATAGAACCTTTATTCCTGGCTGCCAATATGATTCAAGTGCTTTTCCAACTCATATGTGAGTATGTCACATTTTAAAAGTCGAAGCAATGGAATTGCCATTGCATGAATCTTATTGATGTAATAAAATATTAGATTTTTTAAAATTATTTCTTACATTTTTTTATAATTGACTAGATATTTCTTTGTAATAATAGCAGCTTAGGGGAAGGTGGCCTCAACAAAATTCTGTACATTTTCAACGGTAGAATTGTAATTTTGAGTGAGTTTTTTTTTTCAATGATTACTTATGAAATGCACATGGTCACCGGTACGAAGTTAAGATTTTGTTCATTCACATTCTTCCTTTGTCCTTCACATCATTATTCCTGTATTAAACTAGTACAATTAAGTGTACATAATTTATTATATAATACGAACTGTGTTTATAATTTTCACTTATAATTGACAATGCCACTGATGTCTCAACGTATTTGGGACCTTTGGGAAGAGGTAGCATGCATGACCAATACGCAATCATATTCAGGGGCCTTAATCTTTCAAATTGCATAGTCTAGCGTCCAGACTCTAGCGAAGAATATATATCAAGAGGTTCATTTTATCCCCTTTCTTTTTGTTTTCTCACCCATATTTAAATAAAATGGTGACAAATATATGCATATTGTTTTTGACAAGTTACCAATTCGTGTAAAATAAATTTGTGTAGTAATGGTAGTTACGTATAGCAATGTGATGTACAGGGGTTAAATGATCATACTGACAAAGAAATAATGGCATTATTCTAACCAGAACAAATACTTGAAAGCAGGGGAAAAAATAAAATGGAAATGAGAAAAGAAAACTTGGAAAAGTCGGTGGGTGGAAAAGGCTCGTTTGTGCGATGCTAACATAGAGAGGTGACCCTTCTTACAAAGGAGGACCACTTTCACAGCTGGCGACTCCTAAAGGGAATCTCTTCTGATTCCTACCGCAACCACGCACGCCCTCACATGCACGCGATTGAAAACCGTCAAAAGAACCCGTTTTTAGAAGCACTCTTTCCATCGCCTTTTATTCACTCCACTCTTTTTCACGCTATTTTTATGGCATTTGCCCTAAGAGATACTCCTCCGTTATGAAACACTTCCTTGGTGTACATATCCCAAGCATGCGGTATTTATAATATAGCTTTTTTTATAGGGAGACCATTTTAAAAGCGCTTAAACTATTTATTTTTTTAATAACAATCGAGTTATAAAAAGTTATAAAGGGATTACAAAGAAAAAAAATGGTGATTTCATTATTATGCTGTTGGTTTATTGAGATCTCGACAAATATAGACTTCCCCCTTCTTAGTTACAAGCCAATCACATCAGTATTATTTATGTTATGTAAATATATGTGTATTTTGGGGGGTTAGCTAGGAGTTTTTACTTTTATTCTTAGGGGATGACCAGTATAAAGGGTGATTTGACTCGTTTATTAATTGTTTTGTATCATAATATAACAGGTTTTGCGTTGAAAGGCGTCACACAGACAGACGGTTAAGATGCCCAGAGGCATGGTTCATCACCTGTGCAGACTCATCCACTATTCATGACTGCGAGTATAATTTAATTATATCCGTCATATTTGGGACCCAGTTAGTTCTCTCCGAGGGCGGCCCTGGGGAATGTGGATTAGGGCTTTATTGGCGGGGGATTTGTCATAGGGAACGCTATTAGTCACATCGCCCCGCGGTATAAACCATGATTACGGTGCTTACAGCAGGGGCCATGTGGAGCCACGAGACGCTTTTCGGTTGTAAATATGAGCCTTGAGCGTATATCTCAACAGTGCTAATTACGACATATGGTAAAATGAAAAATTTTAGTCGTGCGTCATACATCATGCAAACAAGGGTCCCATTTTTGTTGCAAAAACGATTTTTTCGACATGTTTTATGGCTTTTTGTGATATAAGTATACTAATTTTTGGTTGTGCGCTACATTTCGCATTATCGTCGAACACGTGAGCAGTCAGAGAGTATTAGTAATTGTTTATTTTTCTTACTTAACATTGAATTTTTGAAATGAAACAGGTACGATAATTGAGTCTCTCTCTCTCTCTCTCTCTCTCCCCCCTCTCTCTCTCTCTCTCTCTCTCTCTCTCTCTCTCTCTCTCTCTCTCTCTCTCTCTCTCTCTCTCTCTCTCTCTCTCTCTCTCTCTCTCTCTCTCTCTCTCTCTCTCTCTCTCTCCAAGAAAAAGGCTTAGGTTTTGATAAGATAACTGACGAGGCTGGAACATTAGCAAGGCAAGTAAGGTGGAAGGACTACCAACACAATGCCCCTGATGGTTCTTCATTTTTCCCTACAGCTGCTTTATAATTCCCGGCCCATCCGGACTCCTGATAAAAGAACGATCCTAGAGGGAGCGGGGACGCTAATGGAAAGGTAATTTTCTGGATGAGGGGTCAGGTAAATCCTTCCCCTCCACACCTCACAACAAACTTTTGTCAAGAAATAAATGCATTCAGATTAATAAATGTATTCTAAAGATAATACATATAGTATTGGTAACTAAAAATACTTTAATATGTTGACTTGAGTCTTGTTCCAATAAAGTCTGTTTTTCTTTCAAAGTACAGAAAATGTAGGTCATAAGTATTCGATTATATTAAGAGCATTCAGGGAAAATACTTATTCAGGTAACATAAGCCGCGAACAACTTTTAATGAGAGGAGGCTTGTTTGCACTGAATGAGGTTTGATAAGGAAGAAACTTATAACACGATAGCTATCTATCTATGTCTTCGCTTTTAGAACAAAATATACGTTCGGATCCTCTTGGCATAACCTATGTACCCTTTTTTATTAATAAATACGTTGTTTATTGTGTCACTATTCACTGATAGTTGACTTTTAATTACTATCACTAATGGAATCAACTTATTAAATTATCACCTCGAGAAATCCGAGTTATGTTACCTAGAGAAAGAAATGCAACTAATAAATTTTATTGGTAATCTAAAAAGTGCGGTATATTATTAAGTTAAAGTTGGATAAATTCTCAAAGGAATAGTACGAAACCTTTATATTCTTACCCCCCCCCCCCCAAATCATCACAAAAGGTTTTGAAAAAGTCTATTCAAACGCCTCTAGCCCATATTTGAATCCAAAATCCTTCATCTCAGTCATCAATTTGCCTTCTGTTTTAGAAACTCAACTTCTCAACAAGCCTTCCACATTTTTCCTCTGCACTTGAAATCAAACACTATTTCACCCATGACTTGTTGAATGTCGTGTAGTTCGACTGGGTATGGCACGTAGGTTAGCTTTACAAGCTAAACATCTGTTTATCACACACCCTTTATTTAACCTTTCAACTCTATCTGCCAAACCGGTTCTTTTGGCCCGTTTTGTTTTAGAATATTCCAACTATTATCCCATAGCAAGCAAGAGGCAGTTACACAAGACAGCTTCCTTGGTCCTAACCTGTATACCCTTCACACTGCTGATATTAATGTGTGTCCTTCTTCCTATATGATGTCATATTCATATTCCCATATGATGTCATATTTTTATTCCTATATGATGTGATATTCATATTCCTATATGATGTGATATTCATAATCCTATATGATGTGATATTCATATTCCTATATGATGTGATATTCATAATCCTATATGATGTGATATTCATAATCCTATATGATGTGATATTCATATTCCTATATGATGTGATATTCATAATCCTATATGATGTGATATTCATAATCCTATATGATGTGATATTCATATTCCTATATGATGTGATATTCATATTCCTATATGATGTGATATTTATATTCCTATATGACCTCATATTCATGTGTGTCCTCCTTCCTTGCAAGTTTTGCTGACGACATAGAGTTTGTCTCATCCCAATCCGTCAATGGCACCTAGCGACCTCAAAAATCACCTCACAGAGATACCTTTACGTTTACCCTCCGTCGAGGTTCCTGTCCATCCTTAACCTTCAATTCAATACCGCTTCCCGTATCTAATACCGTTAGATACCTAGGTTATCATTTAGGCAGTTATACAGTCTACTAGAAGCAAAACTTTACATTTACAAACAGTTGTTAAATTGTTTATTCGGACTTATGGAATAGAATTATTGGGGACAGCCAAATCTTTGAACATTAGACGAATTCAACATTCAAATCCAATGCCCTAAGAATTGCACTCAACCCTTTTACATTGCAGATTCATCCCTTTACAGAGATCTCCATGTTTCGCCTGCCTCTGTCCATGAGAGCATATATCTTAATTACTTATTGCCTTATAAAAGGCATATTGTAATTATTGCACAATAAAGGAATTTAAGAAAGCTAAAAAAAAAAAAATAGTTAAATAGTTCCAAAGTTCACAAAAACCTCGTCCAAATCGTTTTGTCAACTCCTTATCTAGGTACATTCATCCTTACAATCCTCCTCGTTACCTAAAACTCCGCTGGCCTCGTGATCTATGTAAATAGATATGTACGCCTATATATAGATAGATAGATATGGGGCTATATTATGAACGTCTGTGGCTCTATTGCCCTCTCTCTAGTCTTCGTCAGATGGCAAAACGGTTGGAGAGGGAGGCTCGGGAGCTCCCCAGATTCCGGCCCTTCCGTTGGGAGAATAACCTTGAAAGTAAGGAGTGCTCCTGCCCACAATGTGTATATCAGTATGAACGGAATTGTACATAGGTATGAATGAATTCTTACATCGCGATCAATATTGCTATACAAGCAAATTTTAATTTTCTAATAAAGATCTTCTAATTTAAAAAAACAACAACATTTAAATAAGCCTTGTGTAATGAAGTTAAAAATTAAATTAATAACTAAACTTGGGTGTTATTTTAATTTATAGTTTTAACGTGAAAAAAAATTTGATTATGATAGTAGAACATCAAAGTTAGTATAATACATTTGTAATAAATCTGGTATTTTTCTTATCTTTATACATATTTATGAGTTTCGGAATAAGTTAGTACTATAAAGTTACTAGTACTTATATTAAACTGATTGCGATAGCATGGCTGTGTGGGAGAAGGTTACAGTAAAGAGGGGAGTGCTGGTTTTTGTATTGCCTTTTGAGCATTGTTTAATGTTCCCTTTTGTTAAAACATTGTTTTAAAACATTATTAACCTTTTTTTCTTATAAGATGTGCCTACGTTTATTGTTTCTTATGCTTAATGTTCCAAATTTAACAACCTATTTCTCCCGATGAATTAATTAATTAAATACATAAAAATAGTATTTTTTTTTACACATTTAAGTATTATATTTGTTTACTAATAGTGTACAAGGGGCTGTTAAGTATCATATGTGAGTAGCGAATCATTTATTTTTTCCAGTATCACATACGTGAACAATTATTTAAAATGGTTTTCTAGCTGTTAGGTAATATAGAGAGTATTTCGTACCATTGAGACTATAAAAATACCGAGATAAAAATTGGACAAGGAAATTGAAAGTTACTCACTCATCAGTTTGGAGAATGTGCCGCGTGGTGTTTCCTCAAAGGCGGACTTTAACAAGCGCTGGCACTCCGTTTGATCGGGAAGCTGTCAGGAAGGGTGTGGGGGGGGGGGTAGGGGTATTGTTATGTCGTTTTCATTTTTGATGTTGCTGCAGCCTTGAGGGGTGGTGGGATGAAACCGGATCTTTTATCGTGTTTCACATGACCGAGGATTCATCATTCGTTCTTGGCAGATCTCTCCGTTTCTCTCTGCTTCAAGGGAGAGGCTACAACAGATATTGAGGCAATCTGTTTTATTTCACACGAGGCAAATACGAATTCGTTTTCACTGCTGATATCAGTTAAGTTATAATAACAGTTAAATTATAATATTGCGATAATACACCATCAACCGTCAATTCTATACATTCCCTGATTTTTTCCCTCTTTCGTTATGCACTCCTTCGCTTACGTTGCTCTATTTTTGTAATTAATACCACGACATTGGTCTGTTTAACACAATGAAAATGTTTCCCTTTACTAATCATCCTTAACTTCTACTCCTCCCAGACATTTCATATAGCACGAAACATGAAGTTACATACTGAGGGTTAGTTCAAATACAACTCAGGACAAAAGACAAAAATTCCACAGTCTTGTAAAGATGTGAACTTACCGAATGCCGTTTTTTAATTTTATTACATATTTTTTTAAATGTTTTGAGCAATGGTTGGTGGAACGTATGCAAGAAAATATTCGAAGCAGTAACGACGTGTTAGCAGTGTAAATGAGGGTGTACTTAATCATATAGATAATTAAACAGCCGTTTAAAATTTAAATGGGTTAAGTAAGAACTAGTTTATGATATCATTAACGTTACATGTCGTGGTTAAAGCTATAGTGTGACTTTGGTTCGTAGTATGTTCAACTGCTACTTTGACAATACCTAGATATTTCAAAGTGAGTTTTATTACTAAAGACCTTTCCCAGACATCACTGCTAAAGGATGGCAAACAAGATTCCAGCCCTAATCGCTAATGACATCGAGCGTTTCTCCTCATAAATTATTTCGTATTTTCTGCTTCGGATCCTCTCAGGCAACATTCTCCCAGGAATTGAACCCGAAGGGTGGATTAGGAGAATTTTCTAACAAAGAATAGAATATTTATATGTTCTTTTTTACCTAGATCTATATGTTTTTCTAAGGTAGAAGTACTTGTGTATGCATGCCTGTAAATTGAAAAGAAAAAAGTTGAGATATAGTCCAATAAAGTTGTCAAATACGAGACAGAAATGTTGAAAACATCTACAAAGGTAACGAATAGTTTTTGAAAATGTTTTCTCTAGGCGTGGTTTGGCTTCATTCCAGGCTACTGTCTTTAATTATATAAAAAATATTACACCATTAGTGTGGCCTAGCCTTGTGGGGTTATTTGTAGATAACAATAGCTTTCAACTTTCTGTAAATACACCAAGAAGCCTTTGTTACGCATATTGTAAATTTGACTACTCTGGCTGGAGAAGTCCTTTAGAACTTACTTTACCGCGATAAAGTTTCATTCACCCCACAAACCTACTTTATTATATCGTATGTCTACTCATATGTTAGTCTAAGTTTGTAATTATATACTAAAGTAACAAGTAAAAGGTCAAAAACTTAATAATGTTTAATTCAATTAAATCTTAAAAACTTATCACGTTTTCATATAGTATGGTCCGGCATTCATTTGTTCAAGAACAATGCATGCTGCATTATATGCCCAATATTTAAATTATGTGGGAGTAAAATTGAAATGAAATACAACAAACCAGTACCGATCACAGTGAAAACGCCACAAATGTATATACCGAGACAGTTATAGTGCAAATGTTGTGTGAATAAGTAGTACGGCTGTTCCATCGGAATCATACATGGCCACTAGACTCCGTACTCAGTCGTATGTTCGATGAAAGGGTACTAGCAAGACCAGCTGTAGCATCATGACCTGACAGTGCCTGGCTTCACGACTATACCTAGCTTTGACAGCAGTTAGGTCGTGCGGGTTTAGCTTCTCGTGACAATACGGGGCATCGATGTCTCCCTCACTCTTATAAATAGGTAAGTAATCATTCGTAGTTTTTCTATATTCATGGTATTGTCTTTGCAAATGTGAGGTTTTTTCAGCTATTTCGTTCCTAAAACCTTATTTCCTCTTAAAGAAATATTTTACGAGCAAATTAGTATTATTAATGATTATTAAACAGCTGTAGTAAATGCTGTGAAGATTACTTCGGTACTATAGCCGCCGTCGTAAATTAGACGCTTGGGATGAAGGGGCTACATGGTGCGGTGTTGCCACATATGGGGACTAATCACTAGTTTGCCTATTGCTTAATGATTGACATTATCGAAGTAAAGGGATGGGAAGAAGTACAGAACAACAACAGGGCTTGCTATGTATGGCGGATTAGTTTGTTATAATTCTACTGCTTTAACTTCTGTAAATGCTATCCTCAGAAAATATTGGTTGCTTAGGTGTCTTAAAAATAAACTGTAGTATTTTAAAAAAAAAAAATACAATAGAATAATGAATCACTTTAAAATAAACTGCAGAAACATGGTAAATGTTTATTTATACTGGTACTGTTGATGCACTGACACAGCAAATGTGGGCGACCGTGCCGGTGAACCAGGTGGTGGTAAACCATGTTAGGTCTCTTTTAGAGGACGGGATGGCTCGAGGGGGTTGACAGCTTCCCCGGGGCAATCACCAATCATCGGTGGCATCTCTCTCCTCCCCCGACCCCGTCCACCAATCAGGAATTACCTCTGCCCCGCCGCTATTACCATAAGCAGGTTAGTCCCGTCCTCCGTGGGGATTTTTCCCCAGCGAGACAAAATCCACCGCCCCTGAAAATTTAATGCCGCAGCTCCCGAGTCTTGAGGGAAAGAATTCATTCCTCTCTTCTACTTTACCTTCACCGCTGAATTCCTTTCGACTCCTTCCTGTCTATATATTTTTGCGGGAACCAAACAAAAAAAAAAATTATTTCCTCTGACACTATCGACTACATAGATATATATATAGTCTAAAAGTCCGGGAATTCAACTATTAATTAAATCAGTTGATACATTTATCAGTAACTTCAACATTGTTTTTGCGTTATTTTAAATTATTTGAAAAATATAAATTGCTATTTCCCCTATTTCACCTTCCTAAGTAGTATGATTCATTTTTCATAAAATGATGATGTAAATGTGCATCTTAAATCCTGTTTGAAAATAAGTAAAATCTAGGTTTTAAGCTCCAATGAATGAACCTGCTCCAAACCTGAAGTAAACTCCCTTTTTTCCTGATCTGTAAGTTTGTTTTTGTAGTTTCCTTGCCGTACAAAAGGAATATGATTAAATTTAATGAAGAATTTCTACTACTATCCTCAACGTGGTTAGATTTCGTTAACTTTTTTTCAACAGTTAGTGGTTATAAGAAGTGATAAATAACCACGATAGTTAATAATTTTAAGCATGTGAGTAATGAAGAGAAAATTTATGCCTCCAGCGCGTCGTTGACCGCGATTATATATACTGTTTGATTGGAACGTACGGGGTTAGACATAAAACATTTAAAAAAAGATAAATAAATACTGCTATTAGATTTTCATTCATTGTTTACTTGGCCTGAGTTATAAAAACTATTGTATGCACGTGGTTATTACTCGCGTTCCTTGATTTTTCTTCGTTTCATTATGATCAGCATTTACGAAGAAGTCTACGAGGCTAGCTAGGGCAGTGGTACAACCTGGGCCGTACTCTGTTTGTTGGACGATTATATATATAGTTTTTAACGTCATATCTATATGTATTTTGAATTTTTTTAACAAGCAATAAAAAAATTGAAAACTGGCGCGTCATATCTCAAAATGGGGTTTGATTCTATCGCGCACCGGAAGGGGGGGCTCCTTTATTTGTATGATTATATTAGTATTCATGATGTTAGATCACAGTTTATACTAGCTTGACATATTTAGTTTGCAGTGCTATAAGGGGCGATGTTCCCGGGAACTGCTGTGATAGTAGACAAAACTCCATTACTGTGACCTGAGAGACAACAACTATCTTAGAGGAACTAGACTGTTGGCCAACTACTAAGTGAGCTTACCTCGGCAGGGCTACCGACAGCCGAGGTAAGTCCGGAGTTGCCTCTGTCAACTTGGCAGTTTTCAGTTAGCACAATCGGCATGGAGTTTTGACTGTCACTTAATGCCATTGAATTTATTTGTTTGTGTATTTTGTAGCTGATGTTATATTTTGGGTCTAGATAATAATAGGGGAAAAGTAAATCACTTTTGTGATATTAATGAAATAGGTAAACACGATAGTAAAATGTCTGCTGCCAATTTTTTTTTACCAACATAGACAGGATTGCAAATATTTATGAAAAAATGTCCATATTTTGTGTCTTTTATTTAAGGTTGTCGATTTCGATTGAATAATTGAGAATTCATTTCAGTTTTGTTCATCTCGCAAATAAGCCTTTTCATTATAACAAGCGATTACAAAAGCTTACGCTATCACTTTCAACTGTATGCAATATTGCTTAGAAGAGCTTTGTATGACCTTTACAATTTCATATGGTTTGAATTATTTTTGGCCGTTTATGTGAATTGTACAAAAAAAGGAAAACCTGAGTACGCTAGAATGTATATTTAACGCTGTGATTCCATTTAAATTAACTCCTTTGGATAGGGTTTAACGTTGTCCGAATTCAGCTGAAGATGAAACAACATTATTAATAATTAACTGGAGCAGCACAAAGTGAATACCCGAACCAAATCGACTAAACAATGGTAGTTTTCTCCACATATTGCTACTACCCGAGTTGTACGAAGAGGTCTTGGTTCTAGTTGAAAACCTATTCCGAAGCATCGTGTGTAGTGCCCAATAAACCAGTCATCTCTTGGCTCTGTCATTCGTCACTTTAACTTCAAATATTCTCAGTACTTCAGCTTGCACGCCTCGGGCCTCCAAATCGTCGTTTCACCTCATTGCTTTCTACATCACTTCACGTCTGACTAAATATATTTGTCCACTTTTATGAGGACTAGAAATGTTTGTTATTTCGGAATATATTAGTTATAGAATTAAATGGATAGATTATAAACAAATATCGACTTCGCGTCTCCGAAGTTGAGTCGAATAAAAGGGCGGAAGAAGAGATGACACCCGAGACAGTTGCCGTCAGTTGTTGGATGCCCCGAGGCAGCTGCCGGACGGGGTACAATGGGGCCCATGTACAAATCACAACTCCTTTATTTCTCACTTCCCACCAGACTGATATTTTTCATTAGATCCGATAGCTTCATTTCCTCTCCAATTCTCTTATTCCCTTTTTTACATTTAGACATCTCTTTTTCTTTTCCTCAGTTCTCGCAGATATAAACGTTTGTAATCTTCATCCAAATCGGAAGAAGAGAATAGACCAATGCCGCCTGTGAAATTGAATCCTGTCCCTCTCACTTCCGCCCCGAGAACAACTGCACTTCCGGTAAGACTTTGAGATTTAATCAGAGATCCGTTTAAGAAGCCGTAGCCAGTGATTCGCCGATTAGACCACACCGTGAGAGAGCAAAGTTTTTCAATCGGCTCCGCTCGTGGCGACTACTCCAACCTACTTCGTTGCTGGCCAATTGTTTCATCCACTTCGCCAATGGACGTATTG
Source organism: Acanthosoma haemorrhoidale (assembly GCA_930367205.1). NCBI lineage: Eukaryota > Metazoa > Arthropoda > Insecta > Hemiptera > Acanthosomatidae > Acanthosoma > Acanthosoma haemorrhoidale. The sequence continues at coordinate 40,064,940 of OV884014.1, forward strand.
AACATCAAGTACAAATTATGCTTCAGTTGTCTTCTAAGTACTCTTCACTCATCACTTATTTTATACAATGCCAAAACAATATGTTTATAGTGTATTTGCCACATAGCTTGTGAACATTATAATTTAATCGAACACTCTAATGCTCCATTGAACGCTTCTATGCATCGAAGGAGCTGAGTGCCTATCCTATCAACCATATTATTTCTCCATATTATCTCATCCTCAGTTATGCTTTATTTCGCAATACTGTGCCAATTCTAATAACTACAAGGCTAGAAGAGGTGAGAGAGTAATAGACGTACCATAGTAAGAAACAATTATAAGTTAGACAAATTTTAGATCGATTTTTAAAAAATAATTGTCTTTTAGCCAATCAATATTGTTATCGTTTTTAATACGTTTCATAAATTACGTAATAAAATAAATCATTAGTTTTTGAATCACTGACCCCTCCCCTGTCCTTCAAACATTATAATAATGTACAGTCTAATTGGAATAGAGTGTGTCTGGACAGCACGGAATTCCCGTTGAGCAGGGATAAGGGAACATAGACTTATTAAAGCTAAGCTAACATGAATGCATTCCTAAGAACGATAGTGTAGCCACTCAAAGCAATCTTTTAGAATAAATAGGGCATTTTTTTATTATTTTTGATGACTTGATAAAAGCCTGAAACTCGCGTCCATGGCAGAAAATATACCATAATAATACATAACGAATAGTCAATATTCATTAACGGAATAGTAGTTTGTCTATTATAATTTTATTAAAACCGTTGGACGTGTTCTTCGGAATCCTTGTTTTGAATGAACTGGTAAATTTTACATGACGCCCAGAAGATGCTGGAAACAAAAGTTAAGGTTAAGTGTCTTTAAACGCTTAATAAAAATAAATATTTTTTATGACAATTACTGATCAGTAGTACTATCCTGTCATTCTTATTGTTTTAATTATCATTTGTTACAATATAAGACCTGGCCATACAACTTGATTTTATGAAGTTAGGGCCTTGCTCCTCTCCTGCTTTGGCTGCGGTAGGACTTCTCCAATAAGCCCATACCGGATGAGAACTTTCCTTATTCTCTTCCTCATAGGGGTCTTATAAAGTCAAATATACTTGAGCAAACTCTTTTAATAATACAATGCGACACTTACAGTATAAAGCCTAAATTAAGAAGTGAAAGTCCTTTAACATTCCTGTGCATTGGAGTGATTTACACTTTTCATCAGTTTTCTAAACCACAAATTAGTTACAATTTACATACAAATGTAATTACCCTTTTCAAATATGATCCAAATCAAAGTCAATAGCCAGTTATGTTTCTGTATTCCCACAGTATTTTATGTTTCCAAATAGCTTTTTTTTTGCACACTAAATAATTTTTTAAGTTTCTAATACATTTTAAAACATAAAAAATTAAGTTAATTAATTATTATTTAATATTAATTTAATATTTAATATTATTTCCATTTATAATTGGAATATAGATTTCGTACAGTACATTTAATAATTTACGATTTGAATGGTACCTACAATATGAATTTTACTATAGCTTCTTAATGATAAATTATAAAATCATGCAGATTTCACAGAACTCAATATACCAATTACTAAATTTAAACTAACTATTTGATCTGAAAAACTGATATTTTTAATTGAACAATAATTTTTATCATTCAAAAAAGAAAACTTGATTAATTCGAAGAGTTTGTGCCTTTTATGCATCTGAAAGGGCTCATGTGATTAAAATAAAATGTTTTGGCAGAAAAAGTAAAAATATTTCTGTCCGGATTCAGAAACTGTTGCACATGGCATATGAAAAATATTGCTAACATATTTTTTGTTCATATTCCCCAATAAGAACTAAACATTTCATTTATATTTTAATAATGACGTTATTAAAAGTCTTTGTTTGTTATAACCCGATTTTGTCAAAATGTCGCCGTAATAAATTTAAATAGAGAAGAGAACCTTTGATTTTTTTTTTCAAAGGTTGCTATATTTTTTTCGATCGGGAGTGAAAAAACGTACAGGTTTTTAATGGCGGTAAACCGTGGAGTACATTTATTAAAAGTGTAGATTGCTCTAATGCAGGGTCCATTACGGTCATGAAAAAAGATGACGGTATGACCATCAAAGCGTGCATACCTCTCTGGGCCATTTGCCCATTTTGCCTGTCTACCTTTGAAGAATTAGTTTTCTTAAACGGGCCACAAAATGGTACATTTACCTTTTAAGGGCAGAACATTACTCGCCACTCATTAATTATTTCTCGGAATCGAGATAATGATTGGTTTTTTTTGTAGTGAGGATTTTTTCTGCTGTCTAAGCCTGCTAGGCAGTTAAGTGGTGCCTGTTTGAGTAGAGTTACTTAATTTAATTAAGTAATTGCATTTAAAAGAATTTAAAACAATTATTCTTTCAGTGCTTGATCTTAAGTAATTTTTTAAAGACATATTCAAATATTTCGATGCCGCTGAGATAAAATAGAATGACAACTCAAGACATTCAATTCTCATTTCTCTCCCGCGTTTTCAGCATTATATTCACCAGTTATCTACAGCATATAGGAGTTTTTAGATTTTCAGATATTTTATATAGAAAAAATAGACAAAGTTTAAAAAACCTTATATTAGAGATAGTTTGAGCTATGGGTGTAAACTAATATGCGGGAAGGATATTGTCGTTTAATTGTTATTTTTTAGGAGAGTTTAAAAATAGTTTTGTCGTAGCCGTCTTTAATATGGTTCTTGTGTTAAAACAGAACTTTGATTGTTAAAAAGATTCGGGCCTAGGTCAATGAGCATGTTCCAATAAATTTCAGATCTCTTAGTCTATAATTACCATAGTAAAACAGACATGCAGACGAAAGACGACATCCGCACAGCCGATCAAAAGTATAGCCACTCCCTTGTTTATAGGGAGTAGAGTTGATCGATCGGCGAGCAGGCGCAGTTATTCACCGCCTGTACATCGGCCCTAAGTCAGAGAGACTTGGCCCTAAGTCCCTTGGAAGACTTACCGCAACAGACAGACTTTATGTGCAGCAGTCCTACATAAATATCTGCCCGGACACATTAGCCCTAACAGCGTGGGCTGCGAACAGGTGGCAGGCCCTCTCTAAATCTGTTCCTTCCTAGCTAGTGGATATCTGTTCAGCCTGTTCATGGTAATTAATAGCCAATCCCAATGTCGGGCTAAGCACTGCACTGTTCACTCAACCCCTCTTATTGAGTAGCCTCGTTGGCAGAAATATGACTCAAGAGAACAACAGTTCAGTGAATGTAAACACTTTTAAAAACATAAATGAAAAATTTAGAGTTTATGTCTAGCCTTTACTGTAAATGAATGAATAAAAGTATTTGTCAGGAAATCTGATTGGGCAATATGAATATGTATGTCAATAAAACTCAGCAACTCATTTTACAAGTAATTAAAGTAATTTCGATGATCAGTAAGATCATCGAAACCCTTTATTGTGTGATATTTCACTCTTGACCAAATTATTCTGATGTCTATGTTGTTTGTAAGCCATTAATATATCAAGAACATAAATGTCCCCAAGGGGGGAGGACCCCCGCCGCGGATTAGGGTCACCACAACCTGGCCGCTGTCCGGCGAGCGCCAAGAAAGAGATGAAATGGTTGGACCTGTGGTCTTTGACATTTGCTGGTGGCCTAGTCGGCAGCAGTTTTATTCGTATTGATCTGACTCCATAAGATCTTAGAAGGTGTTCCCCAACAAAGCACTATGTTCAGGAGAAGAGGAACAGGGTAGGTATTATAGGTAGTTTGTGTGGTCTTGGAATGACCACGAATTCACACTCGGTGTCAAAGGGAAGGCGAAAACCGTCGGGATCCCAAAGGCGAGTGTTAACCGGAGAGAAGCAGACTGGATCGCCGGGGGAGGCACTACTAGGTAAGGTTTGTAGGGCTCCAGTGACCGTCGTCCGCGAAAGAGGTCTCTTCCAAGGAGGTACTCGTTTTAGCGAGACGAAGGCAGAAAATCCCACTAGGAAGGGTGGGGTCTGACCATGCCGGACTAAAACATAGCGAGGTTAGAAAAGAGAGATGCAGAGGTAGTTGAATAAGAAAGCCATGGTTCGAGTAGAGCAGCAAGCGCCAGTGCAAAGAAAGAAAGAGAGAGAGAGATAGCACTGTTCCTCAGATGGCGGGTCCTGAGGTTCCACTAAAATTTGCCAATAGTCTGGCAAATACTCCAAATCTGGCCCCTGACATAGGCAGGTCAGAGGCTAGGCCTCACCCGCGCCCCTAGTGGGCTTCAGCTGTTTCATGCACTAGTTTCCCCCTCTCTTAACTGATGCTTAGCGTCTTATTAAAACATAGAAAACATAGGTAGATATTTTCTGGGCCAAGAAGGGAGAAACTTCCATTTATTCGTGGTGAAGAAGGTGGTACTACAATATACATACCTGTGAATTGCCCATCCATCTCTTCGCTTCATGTTCGAATAAGTATTTTTCTTCAGCGATCCTCAGTCATTCTCTTTACGTACTATTGACATTCATTCATCTTTACATACCAACTGAGTTAAACAATAACTATCACGTGCCTATAATAATAATAATAAATAGTTACTAATTACTGCCTTTCCATTTATTTTTCCAACTTTTATTAAATTAGTCTTATCAAAATGCACCTTTAAAAGCAGTTTCTCCAACTCACCCCGTTAATTAATATTTTGGATTTTGTAACCACAATTTTTATAATTTTTTTAAAAAAAATTGTCCATTATATGACTTTATGTTGGTATTTATGCTGTACTAAATCCCTAAAATATTATACATATTCTCAAACAGCATCTTGTGGCCTTTAATTTGATACTCTTGATGCCTACCTAAAACTACCCAGTTGCGTTTCAAACACCATTTTAATGGTGACGAAATCGCAATTAAAAAGCAACAATTATTGATACTAGAGATACCTATTATCTATCAGGGTCCTTGAATATGCTAGGCAAATATTTGCTTTCATTGCCGATTAATTAAGCAATTATAACGATGATAACTTAATTATGTTTTTTTTGGGCGTTGGACAGTAAGGATATCTGATTTTGAAAAAAATCAAATAAAAATTCCTCAAAAGTGATCTTTTTTAACACAAGAATTATTTTCAGCCTAAACCCTTTTCGATAGTAATTAATAATTATATCTTTATCATCAACGTGATCATAAAAAGAACCAACATGATTTTTTTTTAATATTTCATCCGTGACGGTAACGTAGTCAAACAGTCACTGCATGCGAAGACAGGTTGACTAAGTTAGACTTTGTACTTACTCCCACGTCTAAGTGTTCGGCTCCAGTTAGTTGTGATTTAATTTCTTTGTTAAATTAGATAAATATTCTACCAATTACTTACTTAAATATAACTATAATGACCGAATATATGCTGCTGATTGTGCCGTACATGCAAATGTAAGTACGCCTATATATGTAACATGCCTGAAAGAAAAGGTTCTATTTTCATACAGGTACGAGAAATCTCTTCCGCTTGCCTTGTCTGTATGTACATATTAAGAAACTCTTGAGAAAGCAATCATATAATGATATGTTTTGAAATTTATAATGTATATTCCGTAGCACATCAAAATATAAAGATTTTGGCAAACTCATTAAAATGGAATGAATGCAAAAGAAATTCAATGTGAAAAATTCAGCCCCCTTAATGTAACTTTTAAGATTTCTAATGTTCCTGCTCTCTGACCTCTAATTATTCGCAATAAGTACGAATAAATAAAAATGTCATTAATATTTCCAAAATATAATAAAAAATATAATATCCTATTAATGACAATAGCAACGGAACTTTAGCGTTGCATTCCAAATAAATAATCCATTACCTAAACAGTCCTCATTGCACCAACTGTAGGAGTTCTTCTTGCAAGTTTTCTACCGGTAACATATTCACAGTGAAGAGGCAACTAACTATTTTTAAATATTGTTTGAGCGAAATTCCGTTAGCAGGCTACTTAAGGCTGAATCTGAAGGCAATTGCTTCATAAGACATGAATTTAAGCGCGTAATCGTATTGTATAATAGTTCATTCATGGATCAATAGCCTCGTAAATTTTTGTTCTTTTTTTTTGCATCGGAATGCATTCAAATAAATATATAGGGGGCTAAAGGACGTATAACGTGATGACACTTTACTAAGGGATGCCTATGGGCCTTTTAATGGGTTTCTTAACACAACTTTGAGATGCTTGTGAAAAATCAACTTAATATCAAATCTAAAATATTATTAGCCTATGTAAATCATCTGGAATGTGTTAATTTAAATACGCCTTGTTATATTTTAGATAATTTTGCGAATCATTTTAGCTATACCATTTTGAATATGTCTTTTACCAGAGCTAAAAAATCAGAACATTAAATCCCAAATGGTTTCTGACTTGAGGGTTGTAACGCCACAAAAGGTACACGATATGGTTTTATATCCAGCCCCCCCTCCCCCTATATTAACACAATTTTAATACCTTCAATAAACCAATTGCGCATTTTTTTGTGAATATTTGTTTTTAATTCGCTTATAAACCATCTGAATTCGGCAAGCCTCCACTGGCGGTAGAATAAATTATTCATAAAGTTAGCGGCGGATGTATGCAAATTCCGCTCATATGCGCCCACTTGGCTCGAGTTCCTTTTCGGCCTAATTTAAGTCACAACTCGACCAATGAGCTTACAGGTCTGTGCCTCTCTCAAATACGCTGATTTTTTTCTTTTCATTTATTCGGATTAAAGAAAAAAACAGTGGACTAATGAAAATTACAGTTTTAGTAATGCTACTGCTGTTGGTTTTTAAATTATTAACAGGCATCTAATCTGATTCTTATAACATGGCGGCTCTACAATGTAAAAAGTCAATTATACAGATACTTCACGAGAAAGGAGAGGTCTAGACCATGGTATTGAGACTCAACCCCGTATCGTTCCATGAAAAATATCTGAAAAAGGCCTCAACACTGGACTCGTTAGTCACATTTGAAACTAATCACCACGAAGAAGCTAGAAGTAAGTCCTCATACGATGAGAAGTGTTCGGACTTTGACCGAGAAAAGTTACAGAGTGGATATGGCATTCAAGGCTGTCTGTGATTTGGCACTCGAGGCACATTTCCAAAGAAAACTCTTGAAGAAGTTGTTGAATCAGCCGAAATCTTAAGCCGTTACATATATGTTTAATAATGTGCACCACACGGTCAATCGTAACATTAAATATTTTTTTTCTGAATTTGTTACGTACAAATTTATTATTTGTTATTTATTCATTTATTTCGTGTGGTATATTAACTTCATTGATTTATTTGCTGTATTTTAGCAACACGACTTAAATTAGGCAGCCTCTCGTTATTAAAAAGAAAAGAGCTTCTCACTACTTCAAAATATTAAAATATAAATTTCTAGTCCCTTTACTGCTAAATACTGGAGACTTGGATCGAAGCACAAATGGCCCGGCTGGATGAAGCTGTGGGTCTGCTTTCCGAATTAATAATACAAGAGGAGTGCTTCTGCCCCCCCCCCACAGTCCAGGCACAATTTATTGGTTGACCATTTTATAGTCGGCTTCACGCCCCACTCGTTTTCACCTCTCCCTAATGCGGCTCTCTGTTCCACGTCCGTTCACTGGGACGAGGGGGTCTGCAGCTTTCAGGAATCCGATTTATGGGAAACTGCCCGTGTGCATCAGAGCCAAGTGGAAAAAGCAATGAGTGCCGCCCGCTTTAATGCACTTTTTATAGCGCTTTTTACTTTTAATTTTATTGCTTTCCAGTAGAAAAAAAATATAAACGGAAATGTAGGAATATGGCAATTCCTGCTTCTATAGAGGAGTTTAATTATAACGATACAATTCATTATCAAGCTGCTGGTTAGCATTGAAGTGGTCATTATACTTTCTCACTTCGAACTAGATTGGTATCTTGGTATGTGGAGCATTTTTTCAAACTGTAACAGGTAACAAATATACCTTTTTAAATGACAACATTATGAGCTTATTAACTAAATAATTAAGTATAATTGTTTATCAAGTAGATTATAGGTAAATGAAGCCCACTTCAAGCAAAAGAAAATTAAATTAAAACTAAAATTAAACTTAATATTAAAGCAGAGGTTGAAAAATGTGAACTGTATAAAAGGGTAGTTTATAAATTAAATACGCAAAATGCCAATAATTCAAAATGAAACATATATTGACACATAAAATGAATAATAATAAACCAAGAGTGGCCACCCGTTATAAACAATTGATAAAACCAACCTAGTAAGAATTAAATACAAACTATAACTAGCAAAGGAAAATAAACTCTTCAAAATTCACAGTTTAATAAATTTTTAATTAAAGGAATAAAAAGATATTCAATAACTAGGGGAGCCTTCCATTCAGAAAGCGATGTATTAAATGGTTTCACAGACCAAGAGGAGTCACTACTACAAGTAGTCTCTGAAAGGATGACTCGTGGTGAAGTCACTGAAGAAGATTACTCATCAAGCTGAAATGCTCTCTGAAGGACTGACTCGCTATACTCGCATATATAAGACAGAGAGTAGGTGAGAGAGGAGGGAATGGGAAAAGAGGATTCTCCCCGCGCGCGCGAGAACACAACACTCGTGTCAGCCACGTATACAATTCCCAAACATAAACATGAATAAAGAGAAACACAGAATAGAAATAAATTTTAACTAAAAAGAAATTGTGAAATGCGTAGACAATTATTAGGGTTAAAATGGTAACTCAGGAACTTGTAATAGACTCCGTTTGTCTTCACAGAAATCGGTCTTTAGTTTATAATTGTTTTTATACTTAAAGTTACTGAAAATTCTTTTCATGTCGTAGGATTTTACCTTAAAATGATTGACTCAATTGACAAACAAAGTATGGAATATCTGAATTTTTAAAGGTATAGTCAATGTTACCTCGAATATGCTGATTATTATTTGGAAGGATAATGAAAAATTAAATAAAAATATTTTTAGATATTTAAGATTTTATTACATTTGGGGTTTTCGTTACTTAGTTGCGAACACTTCAAATCAGGACTTATGATTTGCCTACTTAATGAAACTTGAATAAAGAAACGTTAATTGCAAGAAATCTTATTTTGGATTAAAAAGTCAAAAGCAATGAACACATTGGTTCATCCTTTATGAAAGAGCAGAACTTTTAAGGCAGTCGGCTGAAAGGAAGTGACTAGCTGAAGAAATAACTGAATAGAATAAATTTGAAATAGCCTAAAAGAAGAAGCGCATAAGAATAATCAGTCAAACCAACAAGGAAGAAGAGAAGAATACAAGGTGAAGAAAATTATTGAACAAGGAACACTTTCTCCTCTGACGGATAACAATGACCTCATGTTTCACTAGTCCTTAAATATGTAATAATTAAATGATGTCATGACACAAATCATTAATGGTTTACTTTTAGAAATACAATACTAGTAATCAAAACGATGTTGAAGTTCACATCTCCAAAATAAATCATAGCCTTTCAAAAGTGACGTTATGCTATTGTCACTGTTGTGTTGTTGATTATTCACAGGTGTGTCAATGCTGGTCATCAGAGGTGTGTTAATGGATCCGCTGATGAAACGAACATTTATCCAACTGTCAGTGTGACATAGTGCCCTGACATTTGACAGGAATTGACAGTACAGGACAGTAGGCCTATTAGCAGACCGAATCGGACAAGACAGCTACGGCCTGAGACATCTCCGCTCAAATAGGATTGCATTTCCGTTCCGACGAGGCGTGCAAGCTCCTGCAATGACCGGCCAAGACAACTGTCCTTTGATGTCAAAGTGCATCCCCTCGCATTGTCAGGTATCAATGTCAGGAGCCGGTCCAATGGGACAGACCGCTAATGGAGGCTAGTGCATTTGACGGGATTTGCTCCTGAGGGTAATACTGTTTGCCAGGTAATCACAAAACGACATTACATTGTACAATTAGTGTTTATTATTATATTGTCGTTATATATTGGTTACCAGCGGAAAAGAAAAGGTATTCTTCTGGTTTATCGAAATTGAACTTAGACCTGAAGAAAATATCCGAAATGACCTAATAGTTCAAACAATTTTTCACGAATTACCACAATGTTGTTTCCATTCCTTGTTTTAATCCTCTATTGATAGATATTAACTAAGGTAAAACAGATACTTACAGGAGAGGGATTCGAACCAAGAATTTGCTGGTCTCTGGTAAAGCACTATTCCAAATTAACCATGCTTAGCAATATTATGTACTTAAAAAGTATCAATTATTTACAACGATGCAATTATAAATTAAGTTTTCTCATTATTAACTGAAGGTAAAAACAAATAAACAGTGCCAAAAAGTCAAACTATTCTTGTTAACTAAATAGGTTGGCAAGAAAGTAATTTCGATTTTTTAGTGTGAAATAAAACTCAATTTTTTCTTTACAAAAAATGAACTTTAATCAGACAAATATCTTCCATTGTGTTCGATGACCTTTTGCCATCTTTATGGTAACTACATGATCCCGCGCTCATAGAACGTAGCAAAAAACTCAAGCAATTTAAGGTCATCGTTATTACTAAAACTTTTACCATTTAAGAAGTTTTGTAAACTTCCAAATAAATGATAATCCGATGGTGCAAGGTCGGGGCTGTATGGGGGATGCGACATCACTTCCCAACTAAGCTCCAATAGTTTCGTACGTGTTGCTAAAGGTGTGTGAGGATTGTTTTGGCGGAACCTAAATATCGAGCTTCTTATCAGGTTATATGATTGATGTGTGTGATACATTTAACTGTTTGGCAATCTCTCGCACAGTTATATTACTATTCAATTCCATTATGGCTTTAGTTTTGTCATCATCAACTTCAGAAGGTCGACCAGAACGTTGGTCATCATTCAGTGAAAAATCTCCAGAGCATAATTGTTTAAACCAATTCTGACACGTGCGTTCTGTTAAAAAATCAACGTCATAAACTTCACATATCTCTTTGTGAGCCTCAGCCGCTTTATTGCCTTTATGAAAATAAAAAAGTAAAATGTGTCGAAAAAGCTTATTTTTGCACTCCATGTTAAAACTGGCCGTAAACTGACAGTTGTAAGCAAAATTACGCGGAATTTCTTTCTATAGCAGCCTAAAGGTATCAACTACCAAATCTCAAAAGAAAAAAATTCGCTAACTAATGGTGCCAACCGAAATCACTTGCCAACCTAATACACACAACGACTATGTTGTAGTCGTTGTTTGTTTGGTCTATAAAAAATGAGTTGGTTGTGGCAATCATGTGGGAGCCAGTGTTCGAGGGTTCGCATCATGTTGAGAAGGGAAGTGACAGTAGTTAGAGAGAAGCGTAAATATTGCCAAAAAGCAATCATTTCAGCAGCCGCCTTATGGATAACTTTTGAAATTCCTACTGTGGAGAAACGGGTTCCATTCCCGCTCACTTGTGCATTTAAATCTTAATTTCCTTGTTTGTATCAGGCTGAGATTTCTCATATAAAAGCTTTCCCCGCTCTGTCATAGTTTTGTTTTTTTAACTATCCCGTGAAATACTCTTTAGGCCAGTTGTTTTCGTTTTAGCGTCGATTCTACTATTTGAAGAGGGGAAAGTTCTCCTCTCAATCCGAATCGCCGGCTGTAAAAGATCTTCAAATCCCGCTTCAGTCGTCCAATGAAGAGATAAAAGAAGGATTAAAAAACTGTTTGTTCCGCTGAGCTGTTGTGAAAATAAAGATTGTTGCCCTTAGGCTGACGAGGCCGAGGGTGTAAAAAGGGTTTTAGTAGAAATAAAAAGGGAGCCATAACCGGTTTTAATGACAGCAATAAAGGGTAGGCCATTCCGCAGGATGCCCTCTCTATCCCAAACTGCTCAATAATTCGGCCCCTACTCGCCAGTAACTTGCTCATTTAGAAATTCAAATTGGCAATTGCGACTGTCCTCTGGCCCCCGCAGGAGCAATAAAAAACGAAATAGTGGTTCGATACATAATGGTTAATTTATGGGCGGGATGTTTTTTCCAAACCTAAGCATAAATATCACATTTATCACAGTAATGTTGTATTATTTCGACCCTGGTGTAATTTATCAGAAAAGTTTCTACATCCAAGAAGAGTATCTTTTTTGTAACTCACACAGAAGCACGACTATATGAGTCTGCTATAATTCATTCTTATTGCTGAGGTCAAAGGCGAGTCTATACTTATCTTTTACGATCTAGTCAGTTTTGTAATGTACATACACCAAAAGGCAGCCAAGTCTTGTTCTTGAGAAAATGTCCAAACGGAATTCAATGATAATAATCCTATTATTTATTGTAAATATTTAAATGGTTAAGGTATGTTGGAAGAAACCAAAGAATACCTCACCAGATAAATTTATTAGTACAATTTTTAATGATTAGCCACATTGGGCATCTTTAGAACTAAAAAAAAATAAAACACTATCCAGGAACAATAAGATGTAATCGTAATGATATTTCTTAACTTTAGCAACTACAGACAATCATTGACATTAATTACCTCCAATTAGCATTGGTGTCAAATAACCAATCTTACGTCTCTCCACAATGTGTTATTTATTATCTAATAACTGTAAGTGTAAGCATATGGTATGAATGAGATCATTTATCTGTATTATTATTGCCTTATAAAAGGCAGATTGTAATTATTGCACAATAAAGATTAATTATTAACTGTAAGTGATGATAGAAAATTAACAGCCTGGAAAGTATTGAAATTACATTAGATTGCTTAATATCGAGTAATGTAAATAAAAAAAATGAAGTAATTTTTTTCAAACCACCAATCGGATTAGTAGCTATGATGATGAGTAGTGTTTTATTGTGGTTTTTAATTTTTAATTATTTTATGCTTATGTATGGAATTTTTTAATTTTAGAAAAATGCATAGACCATTACGGACTTGTTGGAGTTCAGCACGGTCGCAATATCTTTAATTTATTCATTGTTATCATTGTTGCTTAGTATGTTTATGAGTTTGTTTGCCTCCATGTGCACTTTTCATTTTAGCAATTACAGATGTACGACAACGTTATTGCTGAATAAATAACATGGTTGGGAGAGTCTGAAGATTATTTTTCAATGATAGCCTCCAACAGCCGCTACTAATCCTTTCGCATAGATACGAATCACCACCAGTATTGGTTGCTGATTAACAACATTTTTTGGATTTTAAACTTAGTTACAAGAGTGACTGTAGTAATCGATGTTTTTTTTTGTTATGGCGAATAGACCAAAAAACAATATCAAATCATAACAGGTACCATTTTTAAAAAAAATTATAAATATAATCCGGTCACCTGTGCTGGGCCTCTTTTGAGATCTTTGTGAACGCAATAACGCTTTGTTAAAATTTTTTAAAAGTTTGTATATAACATATGAACAATTTTAATTAATTAAATTCAGGATTGCTCCAGCATGTTCATACAGGAATCTCCCCAGTTTCTTAGAATACATATGAGAAGCATGTTTTTATTTGAGTGTTTTTATGTTTTATAAAGTCATACAAAAATTTGACTTATTAATTTTAATTTATTCATGAGTAATTTTATCTTATTCGAGACGTTGAAAAGTTTATGAACTTTTTTTCTGGCGAAAGCCTGCCAGATTTTTATTTGATTTTATTCAGTAGACCTTACTTACTGTTATAATTTTTAACTCCTTTTCTAATATGTAGATAAATATATCGCTTATTTGGAGTATTTAAGAGACTGTTATGGCCCACGCCCTGATATTTTTTTTTTTTAAAGTGGTTAATAGTTTTTAAACAATGGTGGCAATACTGATCATCGGATCATTTATTTGTAATTTCAACTAATCTTGATTGTATCTTAACGAACTTGTGGTCTCCCAATTGGTATGCCTAGTAGTACTAAGACAATGAGAAAAAAATTAATATCATGGTAGTTTTTGATTTACTTGTGATTCATTCTCATGTATTTCTAAAAAAAAATTGCATTTGAAACTCTTTCTTTTGAAACTGACTGCGCACAGTACAAAGGAGAAGAAAATTAAAAATGTATTACTGAAATTCCAACAGCTGTTATTGATATTAAGAAGAGATTAAAATCCGACTGCCATATTTTACTCAGACGAGATTTGAGCAAAGCTGCCAAATTACTTTTGCTAATTAGGGCTGTCGTTGTGGCTGCCTTAGTCAGGCCTAAGTTATTTTGAATCTTCTAATTTTTAAGTAAGTAATTTTAAAAAGCAGTCGAGACATGAATGTTGTTATTGACAAATGGAGCGCTTGACCTGTGACGACTCTACGTTTTAAGATTTCACTTTCAGATAATGCACCGTCTTCTAATGTTCATACCAGAGTAAAGGCCGCAGAAGTTTCTAAATAACAGCATAAATGCCGACACTGCCATGAATGGAACTACGGCGTAAAGGTAGTTCATTAAGTACAGAAGAAGTGGTGTTGTTTCGAGGCTGTAAAAACTCAGAGTACAACTTCACCACTAATCATAATAACCCAACAGCATCGCTGGCGTAGTTTTTTGGCACGGCTTTTACTTCTGATGTCGATGCTCCCCCAAATGCAGACCTCATTATTCGGGAAATGGAGGTTGAACCACCGTTCGCTGAAGGAGATGAGTATCCTTTAAGGACTGAAGCAGATTACTGGGTACCAGTACCTTCAATACAGACCCATACCTACTCTCCCAGGCATCGGTAATTCCCAGCGAAGACTCTCCATAAGCACCTCATCTGCAGCTAGACTGGTTCAGCTCTACGGAACAAGAGCCAAGCATATTCAATTGCTAACAACTATACGTTCATAAATTTCTTTCAGTATTTTTATAAATTTGTTCTACATATTTGTTTGAGGCATATATTGTGTTAAGCTTTTATGTATTTGGGCATTGTTGTCCTTGTCATTATTATAATTTATGATATTCCTCTTATATTCAATAAAAATGTTATTTCCGGACCATAGTTACCTTTGGCAAACGAAGGTGGACTAAATTATCAATCCGAGCCATATTTCTTTTTGATTTCAATCTTTCAAGTAAATTGTTACCAATTTTTACTAAGGGCTGAATGCATTATAATGCTGGTGGCTTGATGCATAGATACTTGTACGGCAGTATAGTCTAGACCCCGAATTTACATATCGCAGAACATTGCTCAGTACATTCATGTAGGATGTGCATGTTAATAAATCTTCGACTGGCAGTTGTATGTAGCTAGACGTTCACATGTAGGCTAGTGATGCCCAACAACGTGCGTCAGTTTGATGTGCCATAATATTTAGTTAGCCAAAACTAACTAAGTTTTCGTGCCTTTGGTGGCTAAATCACATCGTAATTAAACTAAGAGATGAGGTATTATCCAAGGCTTGGGCTAATTTCTAAAGTCCACATCACTGTCCAGTTACTATAACAAATGTACGGAATCAGCTGTGTACTGTTTAATAATCTCATTTGATATAATAAAGGAAAAGTATAATTTATATTAGTAAAATAATGGTATATTTATATTTTTTTAGTTTTTAATTGAAATAAAATGAAACATGAATTTGACTGACTATGCAACACTTTAACGTTGAACTTATTCCGGGTGCAATATGATATGAATTGAATTCAGTTGGCTTGATATCTTTAAATAGTATTCCTTGAATTTCCATTTATTTTCTTTCATCATTTGGCAAAGATTCAGGAGCAGACTGTTGACAGGCATTACCATATGACGTTAAACAAGTCAAGATCAATACTGATTGTACAGATAAATTACGATTATTAAAATTTTTTTTTATTATTCAAAATTTAGGTAAATACTTAACCTTTTTTCCAGATAATTTAAGTTAACTTAGTATAAAATCCCTGAAATTGTAAAATTGATAGCCCTTACACATTATTTTGCATACAAACTCTTAGACTTGTAATTTTCTGATTTGTACTTTCCCATTTCGACTACTGCTGTGTTCATTGTGGCCTTTCGAGTTCTGGATGAATAACTATTCCTAAGAACGGTTCGTTACAATTTGTCTTACGGAAGGGAATACTTTCTCCAGTCAAACCTTATCCGCTAAAACTCCATCATACATAGATAATATCCTCTAATTCAAAGGGTTCATCCATTCGTAATTGCCTGTTTTTTGACCTTTGCTCACAAATCCGCTTCCTTTGATGTCTCTTTTCTCGTCCCTGCGAACATCCTTTGGTACTTCATCCGTCCGCCATTCTTCTTCCCTCTCAGTTTTAAAATCCATTACTTTATATTTTTATCTATCATTTCAATCTGCTGCTGTTGTTTTTTCTAATGTGTATCGATGTATTCTATCGATAACATAATTAAAACATGAAAGGTAAATATATATTTTCACCAACCACAAGTTCCAGCCAAACTCCAACCAAAAACTAACCAAGCTCAAGTTGAGTAATTAAAATAATGTATTCAATTGAATTGAATTAATTTGGGAAGTTATTTAATTATTTGGAACTACTAGATTTGATTACTCTATCAAACTCTGAGCGTACTGCATTTTTATGTCAATTCTGTCCCACATCATACTTTTCCAAATGTGGTTGGCCAATGGAAGGAATTTAGATAGTGAAATCCGCTTTTATCAAGATGTGTAGCAATATGTCGGACTATGGCTCTATATTAGTGTCATAATTGTAATTCTTGCGTACTAATAAATCTTTAATTATAACTTCTTTATTGTGCTAAAATTACAATCTGCCTTATTAGGCAATAAGTAATTGAGATAAATGTTCTCATTCATACCATATGTACAATTCATCATTTACTCACTCATTCATACAACATTTACAAACAGCCCAGAGGCCTCCTAAATCCACATGGTTGTCACCTCCCTCGCATGGGAAAGAGGAAGGGGAGTAACTGATATATCTCTGAAATTAATCAAATATTAGCTGTCTACAAGAAAGAAAATCCACTACTGTAAGGATATTATGCTTTGTTATAGACCCAGCAGACAGCTCAAGAAGGAAACCCCAAAGAGCAGTTTTGAACTGGTGCCAATTATTTTTCGACGCTCTCTTATTTTTTTTTTTAGGAATCACTTAGAACCCAAGGGCAGTTTTAACTTCAGAACAATTTTTTTCTCTCAAACTTTAAAATATTGCTTTTAGAGAAAAAATATGTGAGGTATAACTTAAATAACCCCCTCCATGAATCTCCTCAATTCATTAATTTATCGCCTCTGAGGCTCGATGACATCATTTCCTCAGAGACATCATTTCATAATCTTAGCTCAAGTTGTTATATTAAGTAAGGCCAAATTCATCCGTAGATCGAGCCTTGATGAAAAACAACGCTGCATTTTAAACGCCTTTTTAACGATGTAAGGTCGTCCCCGAGGTGGGAGGGCGCAAAAATCTGCGAGTGTGGACTGGAGAGAGGCAGACTGGATCGCTGGGGGAGACGTCTTAGGCAGGAAGCGCCAGTGCTGAGAGAGAGAGAGAGAGAGAGAGAGAGAGAGAGAGAGAGAGAGAGAGAGAGAGAGAGAGAGAGAGAGAGAGAGAGAGAGAGAGAGAGAGAGAGAGAGAGAGAGAGAGAGATAGAGATAGATAGAGAGAGAGAGAGAGAGAGAGAGAGAGAGAGAGAGAGAGAGAGAGAGAGAGAGAGAGAGAGAGAGAGAGAGAGAGAGAGAGAGAGAGAGAGAGAGAGAGAGAGAGAGAGAGAGAGAGAGAGAGAGAGAGAGAGAGAGAGAGAGAGAGAGAGAGAGAGAGAGAGAGAGAGAGAGAGAGAGAGAGAGAGCAGTGTTCTTCAGGTACCGGGTCCGAGAGTCTAGGCCTCACCTGCGCCCTTAGTCTCCTTCAGCTCAATTTCATGGACTAGTTTCCTCCTCTCTTAACTGACCCGTTAAGTTTTTTATTATTAAAATATGGAAACGTAGGTAAATATTTTCTGGGCCAAGAAGAGGGGAACCTCTATTTATTCGTGGTGAAAAAGATGACACAACTAACGAATACAAATAATCAGAAATATTGATGGTTTTAGCAATAAAATGCAAATATTATAATCGGATTATAATGCGTTAAATTAACCTTATTTTCCATCTGATCTTCAATAGTTTAGCTATCATCAGTTTTATTTCCTCATTAACATTAAAATTGGCCCAAATAACGTATTCCAGGACTATCAACCCTGAACAGCAACGTTCGATCTTCGGTATAATATTTTTTTAATACAGAAATATGAATAATGTAATTGAAAAAATGTATGAAAATATATAACTAACTAAAACTATTTATGATAAACATATATTTTCACCAACCTCAACCAAGCTCAAGTAATTGAAATAATGTATTCAATTGAATTGAATCGATTTGATTTGGGATGTCATTTAATTATTCTAACTACTAGATTTGATTACTCTATCAACTCTAAGCGTACATCATTGACATAGAGCTGTAATAAAATAATGTTAATTCATTTTGATTTTGATGTCACGCGGTGCGTTGGAGCGGCTGTATGGCAGACAGAGGGCACTCCAGGTCAAGGTATGTAAGTGCAAGTTAATTACCCTGGGTGGGCCCAGTAAAGCTGCGGAAGTGGCGGTCGTGTATTTAGAGAAATGTGCGAAAAAAAAAGGGCAATATTAACGTACATATTGTGGAGTACATGCCGCGCGAGTATCAAATAATAGTGGGGTGTGACTTATTGGGAAGGGTAGGCGTGCTTGTAGAGAACAAGGGAAGGGAGTGGCGGATCAAGTGGGGGGGGGGGGGTTAACTTATCAATGTCAGGGGACCGTTAGAGGTGGGAGTGCGCGGATAGTCAAGAAAGTGGTGGACTAGAGGGAGAGCTTACGGAGGGAGTTCGGAGATATTTTTTACGTGGAGGGTGATATCCTTGGGGCAACGGAGAAGACAGTACATGAAATTCCATTAAAATCTGACCGAATAACGTACGTGAAGTAGAGACGATATACGCAGGCACTCCGCCAACATATCCGGACAGAAATCGACAGCTTAAGACGACAGGGTATAATCGTTGATAGCACATCCCCTTATAATAGTCCTCTGTGGGCAGTACGAAAGAAAAGTAAATTGGGAGAGGGGGGGGAGAGATATAGAGTCGTCGATTTTAGAAAATTAAATGAGAACACAATACTTCTCATCCGTTGAAGTATCGAATTCCTCGTTTTAAGGACATTCTTGACAGACCGAATGGAGCCACAATCTTCAGCACCTTGGATTTGAAAGCAGGGTACCATCAAATCAAAATGAGCGCCACCGATCAATACAAAACAGCGTTTACTTTCGAGAGGGGCACTATGAGTTCACTCGGATGCCATTTGGTTTGAAGAACGCTCCGATTACTTTCCAGCGATTGATGGACGAAATCCTGAGGGGGATTGACGAGGCGGTATGCCAGATTTATATGGACGATCTGTTGATCATTAGCCGAACAGAATCTGAACATATTGAACATCTCCGGAGGGTATTCAGACGATTGCGTGAATTTGGGTTAAAATTTTCGATGGAAAAATCATCGCTGGGAGAGGATCGGATAAACATTTTAGGGCATACTATCTCGAGAGAGGGAGTCCTGCCGGATTCTGTGAAAGCCGACGCAATTCGGAAGATGACGGTGCCGAAAGACGTCAAGGGCATTCGGCGACTTTTAGGTACGCTTAATTACTATCGGCGTTTTGTGCCAGACATGGCAGACTATCTCGTACCCATCAGTAACATGCTGCGGAAGGGGGCGCGGGTAGTGATTACACCTATTATGGAGCAAAACCTTCGAAAATGCATGGCTCAACTGCAAGAGGAACCTTTCCCGATTTTAAGAAGTTATTCACTATCACCACCAACGCAAGTGAGTATGCATTGGGAGCGGTGATGTCGCAGGAGGGAGATGGTGGGGAGTGACCAGTGGCGTACGCGAGTCGAAGACTGAACGACACGGAGGCGCGGTACAGTGCCCTCGAGTGCGAACTTCTTGGCATCATATGGGCTATTGATCATTTTCGTCCATACGTCTTCGGGTGGAGATTCAGAGTACATACGGACCACAGGCCACTTCAATGGGTGGGGAAGCTTAAGGAATCATCCACCAGGGTGACACGCTGAAAGGAGTTTTTGTCACTATACAACCTGGAAATTGGATACAAACCAGGGAAGGACAATTTAGTAGCGGACTGGCTATTTTTTTTTTGTTTCTTTTTATTTCAAAACCTCAAAACAAAATAATACAATGTACTAAAATAATTTGGATTACAGATTTCTTCTCTTTCTGCATTTACATGCATTTGGAGGAGTGCATAAACATAATAAAAATTTTATTGTGGTTAAAAGTTCATCGTTCTTATACAACACTAGGTGATGAGGCTCACCTTAGCGGACTGGCTACCCCGAGCGATTACCGTAAACGCAGTCGAGGAGGGAGAGACGTCCGGGGATCACAGACAATTTATCCAAGAATGGGCGCCCGGGGAAGATGGAAGTCACGGTACGCGGGACGATAGTGAACACCCAGAAGCGGAAGAATCTGCTGGAGAGCGTCCGGTGGAAATGGAGACGATCGAGGGTATCATTAACGATAAACGGTGGCAAATTAATTGGAAGATGCAAACATCTGGCCTGATGCGGGCTACACATGAAAACTATGGAAAAAATAGTATCACGACAATCTGGTCCCAACTGGGTGTCAAGGGCGACCAAATTTGTCAGGCATTGAAAGATGCATCCAGACCAGGGAAGACCTACCATCTATTTGTCGGCAACGCGACAGTGTGGGATCAGATCAAGAAATAATGGAGAACAAAACTGGGAATTGATCGATTGTTTGTTCTTTGTCTTTCTGTCCGGACAGAGACGGTGGCAGACGAGGGAATGGTGGAGCAAATGTTAAGTGCTCACTTAAAACTCGGCAAACTTTGGGGCTAAGTTCGTGGCAGGATCGTGAGGGAGAAGGTCAAGAGAGTGGCTCGGGTAAACCTCAAAGTCCGGGATCAAATGGGGGACCTTAAAATTGGGACTATTGTATATCGTAAAATTGGCTGTAATCGGAGCAAAGGGTCGGTCAGATACGAGGGTCCATTCAAGGTGGTGGTGATCAGGGAGCATCACATTTTCACCATCGAGAGTACAAGACCTCCGACGAAACATAGGACCGTCCACGTTAAACAGTTAAAACTCCCACCAGGGGGGGAGGGTGCAGGCCATGAGTGAGTTGGAGTGTCCTCGCTTCTGCACGGAGCCAAATTTGGTATGGTATACAGACGTACACTTTGTACCATTTGTAGAAGTTTTTTTTTTTATGTAGTTCCTTTTGTTGTTTTTTTAGAACAGGCTGTGTAGAATTATTGATTTAGCGTAGCGTGTAAGATGCCATTGTTTTCTGTGAGTAATAAGCTTTTTTTTGTTTGTTTTGATTTTGTCACTATTGGCTGCAGTGTTGGAGGCAGCTTTCTATTTGGATTATAAGTGTCTTAGGAATACGACCGAATGTATGGGATTAAAGATTGTGTCCTGTTTGGGCTGGCCTTCACTCCCTAGTACGATTAGGAGAGTGATCGTAATATCGCCTAAGTTGTCCTCAATTTAGACTTCATAGTTACGGGGAGGTGTGCGTAAACTGGCAGGGGGGAGTTAAGCTCCGAGCAGCATCAGTACTCAACCTTAATCCCCGAATGTAAATATACAGGGTTTTAGACTCGAAATAAACAGTCTAGTTCTAACTTTCATTCACACAAACAAGCGTGTTGTTTCTCTGTACCTTTTTTTCCTTTGTTTTTGAATTTGAAAGCGGATAAGCATTAACTTAGCGATAAGCTACCATTAGCGAATAACGATAAAGACTATCTTTTTCCCAACGACTTCACCTGTGTGGAAATTTTTATAAAAATAAGATTTACATTTTGATTTTCCTTGCGTTCCCCGTACATAATCAAGTTCAAATTTCCTACCCAACCCCTAAAAGAATTACTGTGAATATACACAGACTGTATGTTAACGGACAGTTTCAGGAACATTGCTTTCTGGGTTCAACCATTCCTGAGTTTATCTTGTACAAACAAACGTTACATTGCTATTGCTCCGTTAATTATATATAACAATTGTGCAGGAGAATTCATTAATTCAATTTATAATGTGAAATCTAAGGTTCAATAGAGTACTTTTAGACTAAACTGGTGCTTAAATGTCATCATCTGCTTAGTGACCCCAAATACTGAAGATTCGATGCTAATGCCTGGCATGAACGGTTTAGGGAATGTTACAATTTATATCAGTGAGAAAGACAACATATTTCTATGTTTACTTATTATTATTGTTATTACCGATTATTTTCATATTCTCCACTTTTTCCGGCCCAACCTTTAGAGGTGCCTTTTTACAGTATTTTTTCTCAGATTGTAAGTCAAATCGCACCAATTTGGGTATAAATTGCTCCAGGATTCCAGGGTTATACTAGAACATAACCCTAAGGCATTTAGTATCGTCCACTTTAGTGATATGATACCCTTTTTTCAGTTTTTTTTCAACTATTCTATAATACCCGTGAGTGATTGTGATTAGAACCAGCTGCATCTCTCTGAATAACGACTTTAACAGATGGAAGCTGGTTTTGAAACCAAACGCCTCAAATTCCGGTTGCTATGTTTATATAACCTGAGCGTATGTGGCTCTCGCGCTCTTTGTCAGCCTCCACGCCTGACCTTTGTCAGGCTCGTATCCGGTAATGCGGCTTACGGAGGGGCGTGGGGGACTTCCCAAAACTCCACTTCCTTTTTCGCATGCGAGGTAGGTGGCCTGTTGATTTGGGAGTTCTCTGGGCTGTTTGTAAATACTGTATAAATGAGCGAGTGAATGAAAATTTTAAATATGGTATGAATAAAAAAATTTATCACAATTACTTATTGCCCAATGAGGCAGATTGTAATTTTATCATAATAAAGTTGTTTCATCAATATTTGTATAAGATTGTTTGAAATCCCAAATAAGGTGAAATATGGCTGGATTGTACTCGTCCGGTGGGAAGGGTGTTATGGCTCAGACCAAAGATGTGAGCAAGCCATTGATTGTGTTAGGGCGACTTAAGCGGTCTGTTCTGTTATCGCAGTGCTCAATGATCCACTTTAACAGGTTTCATGGCCGATCACCATCTAAACTGCTACTTACCAAGTATTATCGCAGGACGTGAATATCCTGTACTTTTTCATCCCAGCGCTGATACGATCCGAGATTCCTCTGTTATTTTCTCTTGTATAGCCTTTCGCTGTGGGGGAAGAATCTTTGCATTATTCAAAGTATCAATTCCCTAATTGTAAGCCTTCCAGACCTAGTGATACATAAATAAGTAACAGCTGCTTTATCCTAACCAACTTGCGTGCATACAACTTTATTCTACATCTCAGAGTATGCTGAACCACCCCCGGATAAATTTATACCCAAATATTATGTACAAAAATTATTCATTATCAGCCATCATTATCGTTTAATAACTAATAGTAATGATGTAAAGTATTTATTTGGATGTACACTACTGACCTTTAGTCAATTATTATTTTATTGACAATTTTAAGCTACCAGAGCCTCAATACATAATAATTATTAATAAACTGGTTATTTAATAAAACTCTGCTATGAAAAATATCTATTTTTTAAGTGATTTTTTTGTTATCGACCCTTCTACAAGATTCTTAATATAGCTTTTATTTTTAACGTCTCTGTGGCATCAAGCAAAACTTTCAAGCTAAGGAAGTGAAATTAATGACATTTTAATTATAGTTCACCTCGCATTAACTCACGATACATGTTATTAATCAAAACAACATCTTAAATTTTATGAAAATACAATAAGTTTCAAAACCATATTTATTTTAACTCTTGTATTAACGTGTAAAGAGGGAACAGTGTTTTTTTCCTCCCCTGGGAGTTTCACATGACGGAGAGTTAAATTAAATTTATGTGAAGAAATATGAATAATAGCATTTTGCAATGGATCATGGCAATTGCACAAAGCTGCATCATGTGAGACTTGATGTGCTTGTAGAGCGTAAATAATGGATTATTTACAGTTTTAATTTTGTACAAAATCTTATTTGTTGTCGGGGTTATATAACCGGCTGGTTTTTTAATATTTCATTAATTTCATAATGTTTTAACTATATTGATCATACATATGATTTAATAAAAACAATTATCTACCTAACTATACCTGCAAAGTTTCTTGGTTTTGTATTAAGTTGGAATCAAATTGTTAAAAACTATAATTTGGTGGAACGGCTCTGGTCCGACAATGGGAGACAATGGCTGTGCGGGATAGGGAAGTAGTTTTCTGGAAAAAAGGTTGCTATGTACTGGGAGCCACTTAATCTTTAACGAATGTTCTTTGATGACGTCCTGTGTCAGTGGGTCGACTGGCTTTGAATGGAGGAGATCGCTTTGATCGCTATCTGTGCCGGGCTGTAGGCTTTGTCAAGGCTGGCTTTAAAGCCAATTACAGAACACTGCATCTAGCCAATCTCTGCGAGTGCATATCCGAAAATGCATGCACCTGAACAGGCAGGACTTGTCCGTAACACGGGCATTACAAAAAATATGTAATGATAGGAAAAATTACTAAAATTCTTCTCAATTGTCAAATAAAAGGAAAAATGTTTTCAGCTGATCAGATCAGCCGTCGTTGGTTTTTGAAAGTTTTTAAAGTCTAATAGAGTTAAATATAACATTACTAAAATATTCTAAGTATTTATCAGTTTGAAAAACATACAGAATAAAAAGTAAAACTTTATTATTTTTGGCATATTAATGTAATTAAACTTTGTAACTGACAGGACATGTGTACATATATATATATATAAATATGAATAAATCAAGAATTCAAATCATGGAAAAACATTGCTCGACAGGACTAGGCTTAAGCGTTTAGTTAAGTCCATCAGGTTAAATAAATATCCTTTTAAGATTGAATTCAGTCCCATAAATTCTTTAAGAGGCTATTCCTCAGTCTATCCACAGGTAATAGTCAGGAATTCAATTTTATGATCAAGGAGGAAGCTTTATTTATTATTAATTAACTATCAATATGAGGATGTGGAGGTTATAATGACCCAGACCCAGCAGTAGGACGTAGTTTTACGACAACCAACATAAATCAAAGGAGCATAATGGAGGAAGTTTGAAGTGTAACTAATCTCAGGCATTTTCACGAGAGCAACATCATTCTTACAAATCAGTTCGAATATCTTTTCTAGTTAGCCACTTTGGGGATGACACATTCTTATTAGATTCTGAAATTGTAAAATGTAGCACCTAGTATATATATATATATATATATATATATATATATACTTAATTATAACTAATCAATAATATTAACTATCATTATGTCTCATTGTTATTTAATTACCTACGCACGCCAGTGTAGTGCTAGCGTTAACACACCTATCTAGTGCGCAATACCACCAGTCAGCTTTTAAAATCTGTCCACATGGATGTTTAATAATCCAATCTAAACTACAATACACCTTATAAATATTCAACTAGTGGTGGTGAAAAACACAATTATTACAATGCTAAGAGTATTTGTGACAAAAAGCTGTCAGTTGTGGATCCGAGAAATATATCTGCTATAAACAATTTAAAAAAACGACAGATTCCCTAACCGAAGCCACTAAATAGACTCCATTATTGTGTAACACGTAGCCGGACAAACAATCCAACCGCCAGCCTGCGGGCGTAGCTTTGATTGAGTGGCCAATGAATGACAATCAGAGGCCCTATCAATAGTTATTACAGGCTCTGTTGCCAATTGGCCGATCCTCTCCAGCCATTCGTGCAACTGGCTTATGCAATTCCCTCTTTATTATTGCCGCATGCCAGTAGTCCGCGGGGTCTTCATTTGCATTCATTGCTGTTCCCTTGTCACCGGATCTGTTATTCTATTCAGCTCTTGTCCTCTCACTCTGGCCTGTTATATTCTGTATTTATCTCGCCCTATTCTTCATTAGGGCCTATTTGAACGGGCAAAATTATATAGTATATTTTTTTTTCTTATTTATTAAAATATTAACTTAAATTAAAACAAAACAACTTATACCTATTAAAACTATGTGTTTTGATTGGGTTCCAGTCCATATGGATAAATATAAAGCAAAATATTTTAAAAGCCTACTAGTGTAAATAAATGAATGGTTGCCATGGTAGCAAGAGTCAGAATGGGGAAGTGTTGGAATTCCACAGCTGCAGTTCTCTGGCGAGAGGTGTTGTAAAGGTGAGAAAGAATGTATCTGTGATCCGGTAATTTATCCAGTATCTGTGATACATACATACCTTGCAACTCAGCAGGTTAACATTGCACGCCAATAGGGATCGCTGACTAAATATAATAATAAAAGTACAGTGTAATTGTGCGAAAACACAAGGATAGAAAATAAACAAATAATGACGATGATTTTGATAGTCATAGTGAAAATTTAATAAGTTAAATAGCATAGGAACTTAACTTCCAAAGATGATTTGATGTTTATAACAGGATGTCATGCAGAAGTATGACTTTTAATATTGAATATTAAGGCGGAATACCAATCTTGTATTTGATTGCAACTCGTACGTATTGCTAATTGTGACTTTATTGGCTACAGTTCTTCCTGATAAATTTGTCTGCTGCCTTTATTTGTAGGTCTAGATAAAGCAAAATGAAATGAAAAACAAACAAACCTTTATTCTGACAAATCGTCCCTTCATAATAGCAATAAAAAAATTATGCATATACACCAAGTTACGAAAATAAACTGTGAGCTGTCACTAATATACTCCATTAATAATAAACATCTGAGAAGCAAAGTAGAATTAAATGAGAATAAACAATAAAAACAATGGTGATTTAAAATTTTTAAGCGGAGATAAGTAAAAAATTAAACTTGGTGCTTACTGTGAAAAGGAAAGTCCATTCCATTACAAGGCTCATAATACTTATAAAAGTTTAAAACCTCCCTGAGAGAACTTTGAGATCCGTTGTTGCAGACAGGAATTAGGGAACAGTGCCGTTATTAGCAACATAGCTCCCGAATTAAACCTCTTTCCTTTATGCCATTCCCTCATTCCCTCTTGAATCAGTTTAATTTCAAACTACCACCAATGATTAATTTCCTTTCTCCATAATCCTCCTGTTTGCAGTTCTAGTTCTCCCTCGCTTTCTGCTTTGAACAATAAATCACTAATTACTTTTTGAATATAACCGTAATTGTAAAATTCGTCGATAAACATAACTCATCAAAATGGGTTGAGTGATAACAGAGTCGCAGAATAATTGATAATATTAATAATATATAGTTAAGGGTCCACGTAACCTGCTATCCCAATGCTGGCTCACATCCTTTCCTTCCCCTATATATGTGTGAACCTCCGGCAGGACGCAGGCAGTTATAATCAGATATAGACCAGTAGCTATGTTGTACTTAGTATTCATCTCTTGTACATTGTTATCATTCAATATAGTGCTTTTTAAAAAGATCATTTAAAGTAGAGATTATTTAATTGGCGCCCGGACTTGAGGGCTTTTAAAGAACACTATTCAGTACTTAGAAGGAATCATTCAGTGAAGAATCATCCATCTAGACGAGTAGCCAAGAAGTAATTATACAATTATCAAGAATTCTACAGGCTTCTGGTCTTTACTCTTATGAGAAGTATTGTCACTGTGGAGCAAGTCTCATCATACATCACTTCAAGGAGGAATTGCTGATATTTTTAAATATCTAACGCTTAGTTCAACAAACTTTATAATTCTCAACTCATCTGAAGCCTTAAGAAGACACCTCTTAGTTGAAGACAACTTTGTCAGGAATCAGGGTACAGAAACAACTTTGTAACTTACTTTATATTTTAGCTTAACAGAAATACTTAATAACTTAAGATTAATTAACAAAACAGACATGCATAAAGAAAAAGTTGAAAATAGTGATTGTTCATTTATTCCACAATATGACGGAAATGCAGAAAGTCTTATTCTCTATATTAACAATGTTTAATTCTTAGTAAAAAGATTCTGTGGACCACCCAATGTAAAATAACTAGCAAACTCAAGCTTACCCGCAAACGGTATCTATGCGAACAGTTAGTGATAAAGCACATCATATAAAGATAAAGATAAAATAATTCAAAAACTCCAAGAGAACTAGATCGTGTCGAAGATCATTTTTTAGACTCAGGCCAGATTCAAACCGAACCACCTCCTCAACAGGAATCGGAAGAATATTACCAATAAATAAAATAACGAAACAATGTGAGGAACTCAATCATACTAACGATTTACCTTACATAACTGGCTTTAAAAATAATAAATGGCTCATTGATATGGGAGCTACTAAAAATTATAATCATAAAATAATATATAATTATATAATATAATTTGGCTTTATAATATAATTATAAAATTATATTCACCCAGACTTAGTGAGTAAACATGAATTAATAACAAATAAAAAAGAATTTTCGATTAAAACGCCTACAGGCCATGAAGATGGCAATTTAAGTGTTAAACTAAACCTTAGAAATATATTGGGCCCAGATCAACTAATTTAATTTTTATTTTTCCCATTTTCTAATAGATTTGACATTTTGTTAGGCTTTGAAACAATGAAAGATTTAAGAATGAATGTTAATAGTAAAGAAAAGCACATAGTGATCGGAAACAATAAATTCAAATTTAAAGATTCAAAAGATGAAATAAATATAATGGATATTGAAAATGAAATAAGAAATGTATTAAGTACGGAACATATACCGTCAGAAACAACAAAGAAATTAATCAGCATAATATCTAATAACGGAGACATAATTAAAAAGGAAAAAGAAACCTTAAAAGCCACAAACTTATTAAAACATAAAATAGCGACAGTTAACGACAATCCTATATATACAAGAAACTACCGGTACCCGGAACAATTTAAAAAACAAATAAAAGAAGAAGTAAATAAATTTTTAAAGGAAGGAATAATAAGAAAAAGCAATTCACCATATAATTCACTATTATGGATAGTGCCGAAAAATATGGATGCTAGTGGTATTAAGAAAGTGAGAATGGTCATAGACTACCGCAAACTTAACCAAGCAACAACTAATGAAAAATTCCCCTTACCAAATATAGAAGATGTACTTAATAAATTAAAAGGAACTAAATATTTTACAACTATTGATTTAACTTCGGGTTTTCACCAAACACTTACGGATGAAGAATCAATACAGAAAACAGCTTTTAGCACTGACAATGGTCATTATGAATTTTTAAGAATGCCTTTTGGGTTGTGTATTATAATTTACTCAAAAAATGAAGAAGAACATCTGAAAGATATTGAAAAAGTATTACAAACATTAAAGAAAAATCATTTAAGTATACAGTTAGACAAAACTGAATTCTTTAAAACAGAATTGAAATTTTTCGAATATATTGTAACTCAAAATGGACTTAGGACAGATCCTAATAAAATAAAAACAATTTCAGAATTAAAACAACCTAACGATGAAAAATTTCTTAGACGGTTTCTAGGAATGACGGGATATTATCGAAAATTTATAAAAAACTATGCTAAAATAACTAGACCACAATTAACACGTGGTAACATTAATTAAAGTGTTTTTTTAAAATATCATTTGAAGTAGAGATTATATAATTATATATATATAGAATGATAGGCAACTTGGCTGCTCACAATATCTGCATTTTAGTATTTGAAGTGCAATTCATGTATCTGTTTCGTATTTAAGTATACAAATTTATTATTGCTGGTTTTAGATATTTTATGAATCAATTAATTTCATATATATTTTAATATACTAAATGATACTTGCTTATTGTGTTAGATATTTTATGCAGTATTTCATCTATGTTGAGTTTTAGTTTTTCTGCATTTATTAATAGTATGAAAATATGTTTTCTAATTAAAGTTCATTAGGTTCACCAGCCCACTCATATACGTATGTATCTCACATTTTTTTTTTTTATGTTATTATCTTTCTTGATAAAACGACTTTATTATGATAAAATTACTGTCTCATTAGGCAATAAGTAATTGTCGTAAATGTATTCATCCGTACCATATTTACAATTTTCATTCACTCGCTCATTCATACAGTATTTAAAAACAGCCCAGAGACATGGTTGTCATCTCCCTCGCATGGGAAAAAGGAAGCGGAGTCTTGGGAAGTCCCCCACGCTCTTTCGTCAGCTGCGTCACCGGATAAGAGCCAGTGGAGGCTGACGAAGAGCGCGAGAGCCACATACGCTTAGGACATGATTGGAAAAACTGGCCATTGCCAGGACTCCCACATTTATAGCAGGTCACGAGGCCACAGCCGTTTTAGTCTCCGAGGAGGATTATAGGGGTGAGTGGTTTGTGAATACATATAAATATATATTGTGGACAGATAAGTCGTTTAAGATATTTAAGGAGTAACACACAAATATCAAAATACTGCAAAACAATTACTGATTATATCTACATACTATATTGAGCCTAAAAAATCAATAATGAGTTGTTTTTACTCTTTCCTGCCAACAATACATTTATGTTCTTGAATTAAAAACAAGTGTATTGTTTATTTTATTTCCGGATTTTTCAATCTAAGTTCAGACAAATTGTAGGTCGTTCGTAAAATTGTTGATTTTTTTTTCATTATTTCTTTCTTTAGTCCTGTGAACAATGGGCAGTCAAATTATTATTCTTATAATAACGATTTTGCTTACTTTGCAGCACGTTTTTCCAAACAGTGTTTTTTTTTTTCAAATACAAATAAAGATATTTTTCTTTCTAATGAAAAACAAAAATGGGGATGAGTTCTAACCGATTGAGCTATCCTTAGACCGATTCCCGGTTCGAATCCCATCAGTTCCTTGAATTCCTATCCTCAATTTTCCTTCAGATAATAATTATTGAAACAGTTAGATTACAGAATATAAATAATAGTTATAAATATCTGTCACTGCACACAAATGGCTGTTGTAAAATCTGACCTCGGATTCCCATCTAAAGTTATCTCAATTTTGCCGAGGACGGATTTGATTTGATTTTGAGGGAAATTAGTCCCTGTGAGAGTTCAACTTTTGACACTCATCCAATTTCACAGTGTCCCTTTAGTTGTCGCAGTTTCTCTCTGATGGCTGCCGCATTACAGGCCTTCCTCGGATTTTAGTTCATTTAAACAAATCGATATCTATGGTTCTATAACAGAAGTCAATCTACTGAATACCTGACGCTATGGAAAAATCAATTGAAAAAGTTAAAATAATGGTTTCTTATGTGTAAGTAGATGTATAAATTTTATCTTGCCACCTTGATCCTCCCACTACCCTAGCATAAAACATTTTTCAAATTACATTATTTCTAGCCAAAAATAGATACGTATCAAATTAAAAAAAGAGACTACGTATAAAGCTGGTATTAATATTTTATTTGGTAACGTAATAATAATGGCTTTGGAGTTATTAAAATACAAATAGTTCTTTTGCTTCTATTGTAGCTTGATAAAAATTTATAGTGCATTTATGGTTATTTTCTTCAGCCAGTTCTCCTGAAATATAAACAGTTTATTGAATGCTGTATGTAAGTTCTGTATGCACCATAAAGTATACAGCATACTTTTTCACAATGATCATTTTTTTGTATAATTTAGATACATTTAGAACACACGAAGAGTGACTTCTAACAAAACTATAAAATGAAAAAAATAAGATAAATGCAATAAAATGTAATGTAGAAACTATCTAGAATCAATAGGTTGCAAGGTTGATGTAAACGAAAAAAGTATTGCGGAGAGTCTATGTGTGATAAAATAAGAATTTTAAGTCACAGATTATAAGGGGTCGTTTTGTTTTTAAAAGACTTCTGTTGGTCTAAAAAGGTATGCATACACATAATACATCTAAGTATTAAAACCACTACCTCCCAATATATCAGATATATAATGATACATTTGTAGTCATATACGTCAATGTGATGATGGTTCTATGTATGTGTTGTAATGGGTCTCTTGACATGATAAGTGACGAGATCAAATAGAACTTTCAACACGTTTTAGCTATATTAATTAATGCACGTCACTTATCAATATCCAGTCGGACATGTTTAATTAGAGCTGTCCTTGTCACGAACATTAGCATTCTAAAACCATAAAACGTCAAAGCTTTCGTGCCTTTGGATATAATTACCATCTCTGTCGTGTTGACTCGAGTCCTACAGATGTTTTACCGCGGTCCAAATCCGGTGTGGTAATATAACTCAAATTTAATCAGTACATTTAGACGTTTACATCAAGCGTATCCAATCCTTTCAATCAAAGGTCCTGAGAACAATAGTAAATGCCCCTTATTATGTCAGCAACAAAACCCTTTAAAACAATCTTAATATACCTTACATTCTCGAACTCATCCCTTCCAAGTTCATGAAATTCCATAGCAACCTATCCAACTACCCCTAGCCAATCACAGTTATTGCACTCCACAACACATCTCTACAATTCTCCTCTGAGACTAAAACGGCAGTGGAATAAATAAATAGGTCTAATAAATGTAGCTATAAATGCGTAACAGTTGGAGTCCTGCGATGACCAGTTTCTCCAATCATGTCCTGAGCGTATGTGGCTCAGTTATGTCAGTTGGTCAGCCTCCGCTGGCTCGTATCCGGTGCCACGGAGGAACGTGGGGGACTTCTCAAGACTCCGCTTCCTCTCTCGCATGCGAGGGAGGTGACAACCAGTGGATATTAGAGGTATCTGGGCTGTTTGTAAATAGTATATGAATGAGCGAGTAAATGAAAAATATCATAATATACAAAGGTATCATAATAAAGCTGTTAAATAATAATAACATTTAGAAGTATTGTCTAAAATTTCCCAGATGTAATCAATTCAGACTGCTCTTATAGGGCAATATTCCTGGCGTGGGGCTCATCGGGTACAAAAATATGTCTGCCTAAAAACAGTTTGAAAATGGACTCCAAATTGATCAACCACCATCATTCGTTGCCATGATATGTTTTTTCAATATTGTTTCGAGTTTTTTTGCCGTATATGTCCATATATTTTTTCAAGCCTCTTGTTAACAGATGAGTTGTAAACTGTCGTTTGCGGCTTCGGAATCCATTTTTGATGAAACATCTGGACTGTTAATAATGGAGAAGGATAGCACCATACAGTGGTTCTGTGATACATGCCTGTAACAGCGGAAGCCGAGGATGGGCCGGTGAGATATTGGAGAGGCAGTGGCACTATGCATTATTCAAGGAGCGGAAGAAAAGGTGTGGTGCCAATAAGAAGGGTAGAATCAAGAAGAAGGTGCTCCTGGAGGAACCTATTAAAAGATAAGGAGGACTAAGGGGGAACAGCAGCTTCTCCGAGTCTGTTGAATAGTTAAAGTCTCCCGTGGATCCTCGTGGCTTCGTTTTTCAAGCTTAGGGTCTTTAGCGTCTCGGGTGAAACTGTGCTAAGCTTGAGAGAGGATCTATCAAAGGAACTGAGCAACTGTCTTCTGCACATACATCATGTTTACATATTCTATTGGCAGCGCTACATTCTATCATTTCCCACTGTCTAGGAAGTATGGGTGGGTTAGTTCATTAATTGAAGTGTAAAGTTAAAAGAAAAAAAATCGAAAATAACAACAAACATGTTAAATATTAGCAATTTTTGCGGTCGTGGTTCCTATGCTAGGCTTAAAGCAACTATTTTTATTCCAAAGCTATTACCTAATTTTAGTTATGTTTTTACATTGTTTCTCAAAATTTCTCTTTTTAGGCAAATCAAAAAAGTAAATAACGTTTTACTTGAATTCCGTCGCTGGAAGAACTAATTGGTTAGACGTTGAAAGATAATGCTTTCTATCGTGTATAATATAAAGAACCCTCCTAGAACATAGATAGAAATTGTTTCCCTGGGAGTACTTGGTTTTATATAGAAAACTTATGTGATTTTCAAAAAAACTGAAAACCCCAGGCGCTGATACAAGGAAGTTTAGGTACGCACGGGAAGTGTATTAGACTTCTTTTACCATAGTAAAATTAGTACAATACATCATAATAATAATTAGTTTTGAATAAAATATGGTGGTAAACGAATTAAACATTTCGGGGGTTAAGTTTACTTTAAATTTCATAAGATAAAATAGTTTTATTGAGCGTAACACCGATTATTGTTTAGAAAATCGGTAAATTTATCTGTAATATCTAGTGCTCTTGTATTTCCTCTACGGTGTGGCTTCTGTACATGTTGCCCTTGTTAGTCATCTTCCTCATCTCTTGTGCTTAAAAAATTATGTATTTCACACGTGGCTTTGACTATACTTTGTGAAACCGCCGGGATAAACGCTTCTGTCATTCCCCTTGATGTCACTCTGTGCTCACTGGGCCACCAACTCGATCATTTGTTTCCAAACCCGTGTGTTCAGTTCATGACACAGGGTAATTTTGTTACTATACTCTTCTTATTTTGTTATTAAATTTTAAATTATTTAATTACTCTCTAATTGAAAATATAATTTTATTTGATTCTTCTTGATGATTCCTAACTTATTTTTTCTAACTTCAAATGCATACTCATTCGGATATTACAGATAGATTTTTTAACAATTGTTTTTCACTGACTTTTGAATTCTACAAAATAGAAATAAAGTATAAAATGTAAATATACAATATGAATAAATACTTGGTTGGACTTTGGGTCAGTTGGTCAAGAACTTATTAATATTTAAAATTTGTATTCGAAAAATTTGCTTATTATTTATTTGGATTTAAATAATTGTAAAAAACTACTTGGATATATATACATAAATATGCTACTTTGCATATCTTTGTAACACTTTTTTGTTACTCTCTTTTACTTATTATTAATAAAGTAAGTTAAGTTAGTACTTTTTGAAACCTTTCCTGTGGTTAATAATTAACCATTATATTTTCATATTTGAGAGTTGGAGCTTGAGAAAATGCAGAATATTTTTCTATGTTGTGGAATATACTTATACAATTTCAGAATGGTTTAAAGCAGCTATGGTAGTAGAAAGCAGACTAACGGAAGTCGTTGATTCAGCACCTGAGTATAAGTACAGTTGAGGCTGAAGAGGAGTGTATACAGTCATTTTTTGTATACATACAACTATTCATCATATATTGTACATCATATATTATATACAGTCATAATTTGTATTCATGTTAATATTTGTTGCAAAACGAACTGCCATTGTTGTTTATAATCAAACATAAATAATAAAGTATCATATTTTCTGATTCCAAGGGTAGTTGTCTTAGAAATCGTTCAAATTTAATGTTTTTATTTCCTCCGTCGTTACGGACACGCGGAAACAAATTCAAAGTTATTCGTGAAAATACAGTTTTATAAGCCATTAGAGACCTCAAAAATGTAATCCGTTCCTAGAAGTAAATTTAAGACCTAATCTTTGAGGTAAGAATTGTAGCTGTAGAATTTTCAGTCATCTAGTTTTGTTTTTACGAGTGAAAAAAAGTACTTCTGCCCCAACTTACGTACGTCGTTATGTCCTATGTCGTAAGTTTTCCCGTATGCACCTAGTAATAATAAATATTTGATATAATGGGGAAAATAATTGAACTAATTGATCTTCGCTTAATTTTATAACATCTATGAACATTCTCTATCGTGCATTTTTCGTCGGGATTTCTTATTGGTAGTATTAACTAAGGCTGGATCATTAATATTTTGCATTGTTACCTCGAACACTTGAACGGTCATTGACAGAAGAGAAATGCTTTGACAAGGGGTTCTTGCCACAACTCTAGCTTAATTGCAATTATGCGTTAATGATTACTAGCATTAATTATTCTGTTTTCTGCTTGTTAGCGATGTCGTTATAATTGAGATAAGGACATTTCTGACAATGAAACAACAGTGGCCCCGATGTAAATTTATTATCCAATCAGTGATAATCTCACTGTTTTCAGGAAACCGCTAATTCTAATGATGGCTCTTTCAATCTCATTCAATGTTACTTTGTTTTGTATGTATGATCTATTTTGACTTTAAACTTTTTATAAATTATTTTAAGTAAGCCAGCTACTATAAATTAACATATCCGAAGTAAAGGTCCTGTATTAATATACATCCTAAGTGTCTGTGGCTCTCGCGGTCTCCGCCTTCAGACAACACAACTTACTAGGCTTATTGATTATACTTTACTATCAGATATATCAATATTTATTTTCTAAGGACAGAAATACAGAACGTATGTTACGTAATGGATATTTAAGGTGAGAATGATCTCTTGGCTGTACAGCTCACAATTGCCAGTCTATGAATCTGCTAAAAGCTGACCTAGATGCTAGGTGGGATTTAGAAAGGTTCAAAGGTTAAGTACTTGTGGTCAAGTCCGAAGTCAAAGTGTTCTTTTAGGCATGGACAGGCTTTTGGTTTTTGCTTAGCTAAGTACGAAGGAAAACTGTTTGCCTTTGAGAACTAGGCTGTGCATATAACCCTAACTATCGTTATAACCATATAACTATGATCCCACATTTCAACTCTAATGTGAGGTTTTATCACTTTTACATATTTTATTTTCCTCTAGTTAATATCTATTTTATTTTACCTTCGTTAGGAATCGTTTTTTACGTTTTAGATAAGGCCATTAACTAGTTAATAAAATTTTATCCGTATGTAGATGTAAATTTAATTTATGACCTAATCTTTGAGGTGAGAATTGTAGCTGTAGAATCTTCAGTCATCTAGTTTTGTTTTTACGAGTAAAATGAAGTACTTCTACCCCAACTTGGTCACGCACATCATTATGTCCTATTTTGTAAGTTTTCTCATATGGACATAGTATCTTTGATATAATGGGGAAAATTGGTGCACTAATTGAACATCTATGAACCTTCTTTATCGTTAATTTTTTCGTTTGGATTTCTTATTGGTAGTATTAACTAAGGCTGGATCATTATTTTTTTGCACTGTTTTCGCCAAATAAATACAAAACAAACAGGACGGTAATTGGTGAAAAATAACCTCGAACACTTGAACAGTCATTGGCAGAAGAGAAATCCCAATTATTATGCCAGTTATTTTCCAGATAAAATATTTTACACACCAATGATATCACCATGATCCATTCCAGTTGCGTTAAATCGAGCTCCCTAGTGCATAGACCCTGAGATAGATAAATATGGTGAGCCCCATCACTTTAATAAATTCAGACCATTAATGTATCATGTATATCATTAAGCGTTTGTACAATGCAGATCACTAGTTTGTATACTAGAATTTGTATGATAGAAATGAAGCCAAGCTACAGGAAATACAATGAAGCAATTGCAAATAGATTCGTTTGTAGAATCTATATTTTTTACATATATAAATTTGTAACAAGGGGATATGGAACAAAAAAAATATACCCTGAGATACTACTTAAGTTTCACATTCAATCTAAACATTTTTATTGAAGGAAACTTTGTTTTATTTCATCTCCATGCTCTTAAGTATTAGCGTCTTGAAGCCTGTTGTGTAAACTTCTTATCGATAAACTACACATCTGAAATGAGCAAAAGGTCTCCGTTGCTATGACGTTGAATGACGAAATGCTTAAAATATTCAAAAGATTTATTACATAGGTGGTTATTCCGCCAGCTATGTCCCACCTATGTTCAATTTAAATATTGATAAAATTAATGAAGAGACGTAAAAAATTAGTGACATTCAAACTTTTTTTTTTTTTTTAAATTCATAATTAGAGAACTGGTGCTTGCTTGAACGGCAATCAGAAGATCTTATTTCCGCCCGCTGTCACTATTTTCATTTATTAACAGTAAAAAAAGTTATTATCATTCATACAACATTATGAATTATGAAACCTTATTATCATTCATACAACATTATGAATTATGAAACCTTATTATCATTCATACAACATTATGAATTATGAAACCTTATTATCATTCATACAACATTATGAATTATGAAACCTTATTATCATTCATACAACATTATGAATTATGAAACCTTATTATCCTTCCTTGGTAGTGATAACTGGTATACCTTCATCTGTAGCCCTCCCTTGGATAAGGTAATTCAATAAATAAGACGACAAAGTTATAATTTGGACATGAGAGAGAGAGAGGGGAAAAGCTGCCTTTAAGAAATTTGCTGAACACGAGTTGGCTTGTTTGCTTAAGGCGACTCAGGACCGGAGTTTCTCTGCAAGGCTCCACTCCTACATCCATTAATTAGAAAACAAATATCAAAGGGAGAAGATTTCATCCCCACGGCCTCTCCGCATTTAAATTCCAGCAGTTTCCACCGAAGGCGAGTGTAGCTGTGTATAAATAACGAAGCCTATGCCGTGATTATTGAAGAGGCAGAAGTTTATAGGATCAGTGAGATGTTTGCGTTCCCGACAAATCCACCAGCCAAGGGGGAGCATGGAAATAAACTTTTCACTGGCACATTGAGGGCGAAGAAGTTGTCGGCATTTATCCCTACGAGTAAGGGCTCAATGAGGTCTCCTCGTTAGGGTGATGGCAAGGTGACTTCTAGAAAAGGCGGCTATTAGTCGAATAGTTTGAACCAATCTATTATTAACAATAAAGTAATATTCATCCAGTTACATGCTATACACCAAACAATTATTGTTAACAATTTGAATTGAATTGTTCATCTTTTTTCCAATAAAAAGGCAAAGAGTCTACCAACAGCGCTCTTCGTATTGTAACTATCACCAGTATTTGATGAGTAAAAATCGGCTCAATGTATTTCTCTGTGAATTCAAATCATCTTCGCATAGCAGCTTTGTACAAAACTATTTTTCGTTTTTTTATAAATTATCACCAAAACAAACTAATTCACTGTCGTTAGAAACGAAAGAGTGGCCTGTGAAAGGTCCCTGCGATATTATGATATATGATACCGTGAGGATTAGAATGTCTAGTGTATAGTCGATAATAAAACAAGGTTCTAGAGGTGGCTTGAAATTGGTTTGATATTTTAGATTTGGGACTTATACAGATTGGATGTGTGGGTCCTGACGAACTAGCTAGAGCGTTTAATTTTTTAATACTTTTAAAATTATTGCTTCGTACTTAGTGAATGGTTTTTTGGATACCGGCTTGGGTTAACAATGTGTAAATGGAAAAGGTTTTTACATACTTTTTACCTCTGCATCAGGTGCTATTTTGAGATGGTGGGGGTAATTCTTGTTTAAAACAACTCCATCCAATAATCTATATATTCCGGTATAATGCCGAATATTATATTATACAGTTGACGCAGGAACTAATACTACAACAGCTTGGGTATGAAGAGCCCTGGTCCGATCCTACAAGCGGACAAGTTAATAAATAGCGAGAACGTACAATAGAGGTCGGCTAGGTTCATTTCGGCCACCCTCTTTATTTGCTCCAACAGTCGATGGGCCTCTTCTATAGATGTCTGTAATATCCCTTCTCTTCCTGAGGGTATTTGTTCGAGGGGCGGGAGTGGATATGGCTTCGTCCTTAGCCCTCTGCGATTTAGGCGCCCGGTCAGCTATATCATGCTCAGATTGACTGAGCCACTTGTAAATAACCAATTGTTCTTAGACCGTGTACTCTTTATTGCATAAGTTCCACTGTAATTTAGTAATACTTAACAACCCAATGTCAAAGTCTCATTCCAGCCATCCAATAATTTTCAGTTGTACTCAAAATTGATATCAATTTCTAACACATTTCACTATACTAGTGAACTCTTATCATATATCATAGGTATTCTTACACTGCTAAGAACATCTGAAAACTTTTGTTTTCCATCATGTGTAGTTTTTTAGAAATCACATACAGAAATACTCAATAGTTAAGGTGGATTGTAAGTTTTCTGTAATAAACTATTCGTAGCAATACAAATGAGTAGTTGTCAATTTTAATTTACACGGCCCGTGACTTAAGCATAATGATGTTTTTGTGTATACTTCTGTCTAAGGAAACGTTATATCATAGCCAAGGGTTATCGCCTTCAATTTTACAGGTCGGATGAAGATTGTTCTTAAGAATAAACAATCACAAGAAATAAGGGGGGTTAAATCCCCACTGCTTGGCATACAAAACGTTCACTTAAAAAGAATAATTTGTTATGTTATTCCTAACTACGTGCTTTGTATTATCATAAAATAACTCAAGATTAAATGATGGTGAAATTGGACATAGGTAGAACATTATATTTTCAATGATCTTATGATCTTTCTCAACACAATTTATTATTTATTTATAATTATGACTAACAAAGGAACAGAGTATACTTCTTTGTGGATAAAACCTGAACGAGCATTGAGCGTTTCCTTCGCTAAGCAGTTCTATTTGAGCTCAGGTCGGAGCTTAATGAATCAAGTACTGGAAATATCCTCCAGGTCATCCGGACAATTACTCTCGTCGATGGCTGGGTCAAGCTGTTTCAGGTTTCCTTTGACTCTTTCAAATTTTTATTGGGGTTTAAAATTTTAGACTCAAAAAGAGTTGTAATTATCAACTTAATTTCTCTCTCTCTGTTTTCCCTGGGTAGTAATAAAATAATAAGCCAGGTTTTAAAAATATTCTTGTGCCTTCACCTTGTCTTAGATATTATTACTGGTGATGCTTGATGATGGTTTTTTTTTTACTTCAAAAATAATTCATTTGTAGATGATTCAAGCAGTTGAGAGCAGTTCATTCATTTTTTATATTAACATAAGTGAAAAACATCAACTAACTGTTCGCATACTAAATTAGAACCTTGAAAAAAATATGATTTTATTACGTACGTTGTAGGTTTAGTGTTTTTTACGTTTTATTTGACGAAACGTACAAAACATAAAAAATAAATGAGTGAGCGCACTTTATTATTATGCCACGCTGATTTTTGAATTGTTGTTTTTTTTAGGTACGCTGGTCACTGAACATATTTTGTAACTACAATAACTCCTTTTCTACTACTCCTAGTAAGTAACTCACTATGCAATCTAACAATTAACTTTATAGATAATAAAATTAGTATTTCATCAGTTTGCCTTTCAACATATATAAAAAGATAAGTATAATCATGTCGTGGTTTTATGAAATGCATTAAACCATGTTAATTTTAAATTCTGTATATAATTGTTTAGTGTAATTCTTTTCAAGCAACTTTGATGTAGTATGTACTCTTATAATTTAAAATGTGCATTGTGTTTTAAAATTATAAACTAAAACTAGTACGGGATGTTAGTTACTTCATTTCTCTTGTAATTGCATTACTATTGGGCTATGCCCCAGGGTTTTTAACACATCTGACTTGATTGACATATATATATATATATATATATATATATATATATATATATATGATAAATTGTAATACATTATTTTTATATTATATTATTAGTTTGTTTTTTTCTGTTAGAATAGGTGGGGTGTAACATTCAAGTAGAAGCATATACAATCAAATTAGATGCTTCGGCCATATCCTATGAATATTGGATTTTGCTAAATTTTGTGGCATCTTGTGGTGTCATAAATCCCTTGCTGAAATAATTGCAAGAATTGACTCGTCAATTAAGAAAACTATACTTTTTTTTTTTTTTTTTAATTTCAAAATCTCAAACAAACAATAATACAAGTGATGATATATACAAGAAACTATCATATATATTTGGTAACTACGGTTATTTGCTCTATTGTTATATTTGTATTGTGAGAATGAGATAATTTTCTCAACACCCCCTTGTTCTTGTTAATATGTTGATTGATGGCGATGCTACGTGCCTACAGTCAGCGATGAGTGATTTGCTCCAGTCAGTCCAACTGACTTGCGTTCTGTGATTAAGGTGCACTCTTGTTGAGGTTAATTTCCCATACTCGCTTCTCGCTTCTTGCTCCTCCAGTTTCCAAGAAGTGGTTTTCTCCTCCTTCCTTGTAATTAATTCCATCTCCAAGATGGGAAGGGGTGAAAGGGAACACCCTCTTAAACTTTTCTTCACTCCCTAGTCTTGTGTTATTATGATTTATTAACTCAAGCTTCATAAATTACATCCCGCGTCATGAGTTATAAGAGCATAAGAAAGTCTTCGTTAATAATGCGTAAAACATTTTATAAACCGGCAAAAGTTTAAGTGTAACCAACATTTTATTAGCTATTTCAGAAATTAACTTATTTCATTATATATATTTTAAATTCATGGCACCTGGTGAATAGGTAAACCCGACCGAAGGATCTTGCCGTAGTTGGCATGTGGTGCTGAGGTCCTAGTGTGGTTAGCACTACGTTACCTCAAACATAAATCTGTTTTTCTAAACCACATCCGCTACCTCTTAAATTAAGTAGTTACTCATTTATCCTCACGAGGCTGAATTCAAGTCTCCGCAGTCAGGATGCGATGGGAACGGCATCTATAACTTTAACTAACTATAACTATCTAAACGAATTGAACGTTGTAGAAAGTAAATGAGCAATATTGAGAAATAGTTAGGAATCAGGAACGTAATTATTCTCAAATACTAATCGTGATTATGTGAGAAACTACATGGTACTTTTTTTACCAGGAATACTTTTTATAACAATTGTTGTTTTCTTAAACGATTTCATGCAATGATACTTGACAATATAATTTCTGACTCCAATTTTATTTTTCAGGTTTAATTATTGTTTATATCATTCTC
The DNA here is from genome assembly GCA_930367205.1 of Acanthosoma haemorrhoidale. NCBI lineage: Eukaryota > Metazoa > Arthropoda > Insecta > Hemiptera > Acanthosomatidae > Acanthosoma > Acanthosoma haemorrhoidale. The sequence continues at coordinate 40,107,533 of OV884014.1, forward strand.
GTTATGATTTCTAACCAGATAACCTAATTGGTATATTTGTAGGTCCTTTAAGAAATCCTTTTAACATTTATTCATAATAATCCTTTGAACTTGCGAAAGTAATAGGGAATGCCCTCACCCTGGCCAGAGGAATCAAAAGTACTCTGATCTTCACTTAACACAAGTTAAAATTCTATCTCAAACTAGCTATCAATGAGCTGACAACAGTAAAAGACCTCATCAGAGTGCATTGCTTGGTGAGATAGAACTTATAAAAATGAAAGAGGACCTTCAAACGTTTCTGTACGTCGATAAATAACAGTATTTCATAAACCTGAGAGTGAATGTGAAGCACTTACCTCGAACAATTTATCTATTGTAGACAATTGACTTGAATCCACTTCTACTGAGCTTTCTCAAGAATCTCAAGTCTGTCTGAGTAGGAGCCCGTCTGTCCGAGGACAAGTAGTCGTCGAGGGCCTCTCCCTTTAGTATGCAACAGAATAATCTGTAATAATGAAGAAAATGGCTGAATAAATTGTAGGCCAATGAATATGGATGGCTCTTACAGATTTGCCGAGAATTAGGATAAACGAGCTTGTGAAGTTTATCCTCTCCAATAATATATTTAATTAGCAAGTTTTCGTATTTTCTAAGTAGTCTTTTATAGCTCTGTAGAGGAAACGGATAAGTTTGATGTTCTTTAGCAGCTCATAAAGATTAATAGCTTCTAAATAGCTGAATAGTTTGTGAAACAACTACATTTAATAGCAAAGAATTCGTCGGGGGAATGTATATTAGCTTTCCTAACTTGTCAATGCCCAAATACTGCCAATCCCTTAATTATCCTTCCATGGTTTTCTTTCTTTATATGTCCTTTTCCGGGTTCCAGTGAGTATAGCCAACCATATTTCCTTCAGCCATCTCACATGTACATCCTTAGCGTGTTCTTTAGACAATTATGGTTAGGAAATCATAGGATGTGCACTTAGTGGAGTCACTACCACGGTGGATCTGAGATTATGGGGACATATGTCTTTCTTATTTTCCTCTAAATGTCTTCACTTCCCACATGCCCGTGTATATTTTTTCTAAATTTATTTATCACTGGGTTGGTTCGCTTGGTTTAACAGTTAACTCAACACAAATATGTATCTAGGAAATTAAAATTAATAACAAGAACGGCAAATATCCGTGCTATTCAAAATAAAAATCATAATTAAAAGAGATATTGATCATGCAACTGCTTATCGACGGGTTGGTAAATTCAGCCTGACAATGATGCTCTTGAAAATATGGCGATTTCAATATTTTGGATGGCCGATAGTTCCAAAAGGGCCAAACTTGATTAATATTTAGCTAAAACGGCTGGGGTGTAATCAAACAAACATCTTGTTTAGACTGGGTTATTGGAAGGATGCGGTTTGGTCCAGTGAGCATTATGTAATCTCATGGTCTCTAATTGTAGATTAATCTACCATCCGTGGCTGTGTGCTCTGTGGGTGTCACGTCTACGGTCGACCTGAGGCTCCGTCATTATCACTGAATGATGATTAAAGCTTAACCTAATGGGAGAAGCTCCACTTTCAGATGGGTTGTGAAGATCTATCCAATAACACCTAAGACTATGTCGTGGTTAGGAAGTACAGTCGAAAAATGAATCGTGAAAAACTATGGTTTTTAATTTCCTTTTTTTCCCGAGTTTCCTATGAGCTTCACTGTGCCCCACGTCACTGCTCAGGACCTAGTAAACATTATTTATAACTAATGAAATAAATCATTGTAACCATAAACCACGTTACGTAAAAAAAAACGCAGTTTTTATTTTTTTAACTAAAGTCCCGATCTTGCCAATAAATACTATGTCGTTTGTCTTTGGCTGTGAATCTTTTATGATAATCAATAATAGTGGTAATATTACTATGCAAACATTTCAAGATAATTACTAAGGAATAGAATCATTTTTTCCGCATTTACCTGAGATAGTAATGTGGAATTTCATCCCAAGGCTACATTTTATTGAGTATTTCTAAAATTTTTGGTTTAGATATTTCCATTTATTGACTCAATGGACGGGCTGAATGTTTTCAAAAAATACTATAAAATACAAGATTTTTTTGGTTCAATATTTGCCATTGTTGTCAAGTAATACCCTGTGAATGAGATCCTTTGATAATATCTTGTATCCAGTGACAGGCAGAAGGAAGTCCTGCCAACGATATTACATTACCCCCACATCGCTGATCATACGCTCTCCTACCCACACAGTGAGGCATAACTAGTAGCAAAGACCTGTTTATTCAATTACAGGACATTGCCCGGATGAAAACGACCACAGCCGATGTAGCTGTTTGTTCGGTTTTGTCGGATCGTTTTCCTACCATTAGCGGTGGTCCCCCCCCCCCTCCGAGGACAAACACAAACAAGAGATTAGCCTCTTTGTAATCTCTGGCCTCTGTCAAAGGGAGAGATCGTCAACGCATATTTTCAGAACTGTCGCTGCAAATGGAAATTACTGGAGCGTAGGTAAAGAGATGGGATGTTAGCAAAGTGTTCTACGAGGATAGCTCCGTGGAACAACACCTGACCTGTTACTAGTGATAATATTACATTTCACTGTATTTGATGCGCTACAAAATAATAATAGAAACAATCATTATTATCCTACTCTATAAATGATGAAGGTTATCAGAACGACTTAATTCATAAATAATGAGAATAAATCAATCAAATGCCAATACTTTTACCACTTTATGAGTATTCTGTTCGACCCGATAGGATACGCTCTCCAGTAAAGTTGGTTGCGTCGAGTGACACATTCCCTCCCATCACACTGGTACATATACTCGGGGTTACAAGAAATGTAACAACTTTGAACACATCAAAAAATCCATTTACAGCTAATTGAGCATTGGCACTATGACATTGTTAGTTGATTGTGACAGAGTTCAATATAATACGCTGAGTGATAAGACACAGCTTTTTGCGGTCGATCTTGTTACTGCTTCGCCCACTTACTGCTGAAATAGTCTTAATAAAAGAAGAAAAAATGAATTTTTTACTAACCATCTAGTGAGTAACAATCTCTCAAAGTAGAAATTAAAACTTTTTAATTTTTCCTCATGGTTACATAAATATTAAAGACGATAATGCAAGAATAATTTCAGAGATGATAAAAAAAGTTAAGGTTTATTCATAATAATCTTTTGTCTTGGAACGTAGAATTGACATAAGTAATTTTAAACCAGCCGACTTGAACTGGTTCCTTTTTTTAAATAAATGTCATTTTCTTTCTTTGTCTGTGAACGTTTACAGAAATATACTTATCATAGCAACACAAGTGTTTTTTATTTCATTTCTTTAATCCTAACAACCAGCAGGTTTTACTTTTTTGAATAATACTTTTTTAGGAAAATAATATTTCCTGTGATATAGTTGGTTTAGCAGACGCTTATTAAAAAAAAAAAATCCTAATAGTTTGTCAGAATATGATAATCAACGTACAATCTTCATCAAATTGGTGGCCCGATGAACAATTGGTTCACGCTACTTCAATTTGTCTTTATAAGAGTATGGTGATAATTATTTCTAAAAAGTGAAATTTAGCTATATGAATCGGGTTAAACTTTTGATCGTAGCGATAACTAGGCTATTTTAAGTAAATTTCAACAAAGGACTTGGGTACTGATCTGAGTACCCCATTGGGTACTCCATAAGATCTTAGAAGGTGTGGCCCGACAGTGCACTATGTTCAGGATATAAGGTACAGGGTAGGTATTATAGGTAGTTTATGTGGTCTTGGAATGACCACAAATTCACAAACAGTATCTGAGGGTACGCTAAAACCCTCCGGATCCCAAAGGCGAGTGTGAACAAGTGAGAGAGGCAGACTTGCTGGGGGAGACGCTACTAGGTACAGTAGGGCCCCAGAGACCGTCGTCGTGAGGAAAGGATCCTTTCCAAGGATGTGCTAGTTGTAGTGAGACGAAGGCAGAGAATCCCTCTAGGAAGGTGTGTGGTCTGACTACGCCGGACAAAACAAAGCGAGGTTAGAGAAGAGTGGTGCAGAGGTAGTTGAATAAGAAAGCCATGGTACGAGTAGAGCAGTAAGTGCCATTGCAGAGAGAGAGAGAGAGAGATAGCAGTGTTCACTTGAAGTGCTGGGTTCCGAATGAATGGAAAAAGCTCCGAATTTCGGCAGGTACGAGGGTGGGCTATACCCGCACCCTCTAGTGAGCTTCAAGCGTGTCGTGAACTAGCTCTTCCCCTCTAACTGACGCCTAAGGTTTTTATTATTAAAATATGGAAACATAGAGGGTTGTTTTCTGGTACGAGAAGAGAGGAACTTTTATTTATTCGTGGTGAAGATGTACAACACAGCCATCCGCGGGATTTAATATACTCAAATTTTATATAGTAATCTGTGCAAGAAACAGAAACATAACGTTCAAATATAATAATATATAATATTTATAATCTATACTACAGTAGAAAGAGAGAATGTGCCTCGACAGAGGTGAGCAAGAGACAGAGGATGGAGTAGAGCTTTGATAGGGGCACTGTCATCCACAGACCTAGGCCTTGTTCTACACAGGCTGCCTTTGGATTTCCCCTGTCTCTTTAGCCATCTAGTCCAGGGATTCTCTCCCTTTCAAACTCAAACGGATCTGACTGATCATCTCATCTACAATGCTTAGCAAAAATAAAACATATTTTGAGAGCGCACTAACCGACTAGTGATCTAATTATTAAGAGGCGAATACAGATACTTCTTGCACAGTTATGCCGTGATAAAGAAACCATCAGTCACTATTTTTTTGTCTTATACCTGACGTACTCCTAAGAAAGTGTTCAGCACGTGAGAGATAATTTGATATTGTTGTTTTTCGAATACTTCTGAAGACGTTTTTTAGTCCTTTGATATTCTTTGTGATCCGAGGTGTTTTGAATTGACCTTTTAAATTTCAGAGGTGGTTCGAGTTCTAAACCTAACATCCAAAGTGTAAAGCCTGCTCAATTTAAAATGAGTTTGTAAATAATTGTATTTATATTCATGTTTACATATTCCTTTATTTTATTGTTAATTTCCTCCTTGTGGTTTGTTTATTTTCAAGCGGGAAGATTAGTTTCTTCGTTGTTTTTTATTTTATATGTTCAATTCTTTTCGCGCTAATGTTAGTTGATAAGATACGCATTGCTTGATTCCTTGCGCCAGTTTTATCGGACAATTCTATTCCAACACCTCAGGCAGATTCTTTCTAGCCGTACATATGTACTCGTATACCATTGCTAGGACTCCCACTATCACGTATATAGTATGTTCTAGGATAGTGGCTGTAAAAACCATTCAATCTGTATGGAATTTGATGATATTTAATTTAGTTCCAACCGGCTGGTATAAACAATAATATCAGGAAAAATGTCGGCCTCATTTGGCTAATTTTTAATAATTTCCAATCCACAAAAGATATTTTAAATTTATAATTGTGGCTTCATCGTTATTGCCAAACAGTTTAAAAATGTTTTTAAATTTAACAATGTAGCGACCGCTAACTACATAAGATAAATCACCCGATACTCTATTGTATATATATATTGTTAACAAATGTAAATAACATAAATTAAATGTATTATAGACAAATGTAAATATTATGAACAAAATATAAATCATTATAAATGTGTTAAACAATAAAAAATACGGGGGCCAAGTGATTACATGAGATGGGTAACCAGTTGTCAGTCACAGGTACCCCACCAGATGAGGGAACCGACCGCAGACCCTAAGCAACCCTTGCCAGCCTCCCAGAGGTCAAAGAAGTCGAATCCCATTGATTACACCAATCTCCACCTCTATTGGATAAGGGCAATGATTGCCGGGTACTTAAGGCGGCCCCCTAGGCCCTGTAAATCATTCTCTCCTGGCAGCTTCTGGCACCTACTCGTAGCTCCCGCTGGAACTCTGAAAACCTGACGGCTTCTTAATGAAAAACCTCTTCATTTCTCTTCTACCCTCGCTATGTTTTAACCCGGCTTTGGCAGACCTCACACCTTCCTAGTGGGAATCTCTGCCTTCGTCTCGCTAAAACTAGCACCTCCTTGAGAGAGACCTCTCCCTCGCGGACGACGGTTGCCGAGGCCCTGCAAATTTTACCAGCAGTGTCTCCCGTTGCGATCCAGTCTGCCTCTCTCCGGTTCACACTCGCCTTTGGAATCCGGACGGTTTTCGCCTACCCTCAGATACCAAGAGTGAATTTGTGGTCATTCCAATACCACATAAACTATAACCTACCCTGTACCTCTTCTCCTGAACATAGTGCACTGTCGGGGCACATACCTTTCAAAAATGGAGTCAGATAGTAAACCCGTCATGAAACGACTGTCCAGGTTATAAACTCAAACAATCCTCACTTGTCACCAGAGCTAGGGTGACCAGGCACCCCCCTAGTGACGACCCGACAAACAATTTCAAAGATAGTGAAAGAAAATAATAATTTATCATTAAATAGCAATTCAGTCATCTTTACCATCAGTTTGGTGAGTAGCCTTAGGAACATTTCTGACTTTTAAACTTTTAGATATGTTTTATTTATTATTGCATCTAATTATTGATTTTTTTGTCTCCGTACGCACGAACGATGTTTTTATATGCATGATATGTCTTTTCATTTTAGTCACTTTAGAGCTGTCGAAAACAGTTTTTGATAAATAAAGTTTATTGTGGAGGGACATAGGAATTGTTATTTAACACTATCCTTCAACAACCCCCACCAAATGTAAACTATTGGATCAATTTTTCGTTATAGTTTACATATTTATCTTATAAGTAATTATTAACCATAGAATTAACTTCTGACTTATTAGTAAACTACTCCACAATTATTACTAAGTTTTAAGAAACTGACATTGGAACTCCGTTTTGAACTCTACGAGTTTTCTTGGTATGTTTCCTTAATTTTCTGCAAATATTTTCCGTTTACAAGTTAATCGTTAATTAATTCACTCCGGATTAAGATATTAACTTATCTGCTATTGAATCAGACAAAACCGTTTCTTGTTGTTAACCGTACTTTCTTGTCACATTTGTGGATTGAATTCGAAACTTGCTTGTCCAATCCTCGTCCCTTTTCATAATTAATTTCTATCCATAATTGTTATTTTTGCAAGTTAAATTTATTAATTCATTATCCTGTTTATTTATAATTAAAAGCATGTTTTTGGCGTGTGATTGATTTCAAGAGAAATAACGGTGTTTTCCCCCTAAACCACAACTCTTCCCCATCCCACAACACCCTTCTAATTTACGAAATATAAATAAAACATAAGAGAAAGAATATTTGTGTTGAATTGAAGATATTCGATCGTAGATAGAAATTTTTTGACGTCATATAAGTTTATTTAAATCACATGTTTTTTTCTTTTTAAGAGAGAGGAAATGACCCGTCTTCAGTTTTATCTAAAATCATCTTGAACATTGGTATTGATTCCTTTGCTTATATAATTTATTATTTTTTCCAGAAAAATTAATTTCAGTAATGAAATGTCCATAGTGTTAATTGGTATTTACCTTCTTATATTCTATCTCTCCTGACACAGCCACCTATTAGCTAGCATATCCCAACCGAAATCCAGATCTCCTTGACTTTTTCTTCAACAATTGTTTAGGAACACTAAACTATTCACTCACGCGCCTCAATGACCTCTCCTCCGATCATAGCCCCTTATTACTAACCATTTCCCTAAGACCAATTCACAAACTGTCTCCTCCTTCATTTATTAGGGGCCCCATTGACTGGGACCACTTCCACCAGCTTCTTACAGATTCCGTAGACCTCAAAATGTTCCTGAAAACATCCGAAGAACTAGATGATGCAGTGCATCCCTTCACTACTCTGATCCAGAGGTCGGCCTTGGAGGCATCCTCGCCCCACCGTTATTTAAAATTCACAATCAAAATCCTTTACCTCAGTATCTGAAATACCTAATCCAAACGCCACTCAAGAACAGTGTGGCAAAGATCCCAACATCCTGCTGATCGTTGCTCACATAATCAGTTCTGCAGACTGGTAAAGCGGCAATTGGCATCCTTCCGTTCAATTTCCTTTAATTCCTATCTCTCCTCTCTGTCTACCAGGGACAACTCCTTGTGGAACAATTTCCTAACTAAGAAAATCCTAAAATATCATCCTGTTTCAAACCCACTCCATCGGGTCCTGGGTGGGTTCGGATGGTGAGAGGGCGGAGGAATTCACACTGCATCTTTCCTGTACTTTCACTCCTCACCTTATTCCTCAAAACAATAGTCATCGCCCAACTGTTGAAGATTTCCTCACTTCACCTATCCCTCTCTCATTTCCACCAAAAGCCGTTAACCCCTCTGAGGTCAAATATCTACTGAAGAAATTACCTCACCGAAAATCTTCAGGAGATGATCTGCTTACTCCTCGAATCCCTCAACAACTTCCTCCTAAAGCCATAATCTTCCTAACCTACATTTATAATTGCATTATCCGAACGACGCATTTTCCTCTTCTCTGGAAACACGCTATTATAGACCTATTCGCCAAACCCGATGAACCACCCAATGACGCATCATCTTACCGTCTAATTACCCTACTCCCTATCCTCTCAAAAATATTTGAAAAACTCCTATTAAAACGCCTACTTCCAATTGTTGAATCCAAAAACCTTTATCCTACTCACCAGTTTGGTTTCCGCCAACGACATTCCACTGCTCAACAAGGCCTTCGCGTTGTCGTTGAAATAAGTGACAGTGGGAGTCCTGGCAATGGCCAGTTTCTCTAATCATGTCCTGAGCGTCAGTGGCTCTCGCGCTCTTGGTCAGCCTCCGCTGGCTCTTATCCAGCGACGCGGCTGACATAGGAACATGGGAAACTTCCCAAGACTCCGCTTCCTCCTTCGCACGCGTGGGAGGTGACAACCATGTGGACTTGGGGGCCTATAGGCTGTTTGTATATATAGTATGAATGAGCGAGTGAATTAAAATTGTAAATTGGTATGAATGAGATCATTTATCACAATTACTTATAGCTCAATCAGACAGATTGTAATTTAATCATAATAAAGTTGTTTTGTATACTAAAAAAACTTCTTATATTATGTCGCTATTATTTTGAATGATATTTTGTAGGTCAGACATTTGTTGTTTTGTACTCCTCAAATTTTCGTTACTTTGTAAATAATATCATTACTTGTTATTTGTGATTGAATTCCGGACTTTATTCAGATGATGATGGTGTACTAAGGAGCTTTTTTCACAGTTCCGTTTCGAATAGCCTTCGTCAAATGTGTCTGTTTGGGAATTGGTAAATATAATTTTGACTAATAATGGCCACAGCCCTTCTGGTTTTCTGTTGTCATGTTCATTTGAACGTAAAATTGTTAACTGAACGCAGATATTAAATTAAGCCAACATAAGCAAACAGAAGTGTACGTACGAGAACTGTTTGCCAATTTCAAGCACGGATGCTCTTTTAATATCTCGTTCACAAATCCTCTCTATTTAATAAACGCCTATTCCGTCGTTTATTTGTTTAATCTTTTATTTCCTAATATCACAAACAGAACAGGTCCATGTGTTCTTTATTAATTCCATCTCTATTGAATTGCTTTTCATTCTCCTTTTGTCTGTGAACTGGAAAATAGGCCTGATTAATATTATTATAGCTTGAACTCCTAAAAAATGGTTTGATCCTGGACCAAACTCTATTCTGGAACGATCTTATTGTCACTAACAAAATAAACTCTTTGGTGTAATAAATAGCGAGGCAAATGTTCATCGCTAGTTGATTATGAATAACGCTAAGCACTTAAATAGTTAATTATAAATAAATATTAAGGGTGGAGAAGGATGCGTTGCAGTTATTACAAGTTTGTAATTTTAAGGGGAACTCTGCGGATGAAGGCTCTTTAGAAAATCAGTTAAAAAAGTTGGAATTCTCAAGAGAGAAAAAAATTTATAAAAAACAGGATGAACAACATTGGAAGATAGAAAAAGAGAAAGTTGGAGGAGTGTCGGTGACAAGACAAGACCGGAGTTAGGGCGAGATTGATTCCCTAATGAAGTCTTGCCAATGACATCTTGACGCAGATTTGCATAGAAACAGCATCGACCTCTCCAAGTTTCAGCTTCACGCAAGGCTATGCCCCAGCAATTGGGGAGTGGACATCGAACCGGGGAATTGCATACAGGCCTAAATATCCCATCAGGGAAACAGCAATCAATCTTCAGCTAGATTTAAATATTGAGTACATTTCTGATAGGAACGGATAGATAAATCAATTGTCTTCATTTTATATAAGTTCCGCTCTTTGTCAGCCTCCATTGGCTCGTATCCGGTGACGCGGCTGACGGAGGAGCGCGGGGGACTTTCCAAGACTTTCTCTTTCGCATGTGAGGGAGGTGACAAACATATAGATTTGGGAGGCCTCTGGGCTTTTTGTAAATATTGTATAAATGAGCGAGTGAATGATGAATTGTAAATATGGTATGAATGAGAACATTTATCTCAATTACTTATTGCCTAATAAGGCAGATTGTAATTTTAGCACAATAAAGAATATTATATATAAGTTGAAAAATATTTTGAGCTGTTTGAAAAAATAAAGAGTGATAAAAATAAAACGACACAAGGACAGTTTGACGACTTAGAGCATTGATGTCATAGTCTAAAATTATTTGCAAATTCACAACTCAAAACTCACTTATCTACTTGGACTCCTTTTAAAATTATAAATATAATTCCTTTATTGTGCTAAAATTACAATCTGCCTTGCTAGGCAATAAGTAATTAAGATATACGATCATTCATACCATATTTACATTTCATCATTCACTCGCTCATTCATTCAGGACATGATTGGAGAAACTGGCCATTGCCAGGACTCCCACTGTCACTTGATTATAGCAGGTCACGAGGCCACTGCCGTTTCAGTCTCCGAGGAGGATTATAGGGATGAGTGAGGATTAGGGTGGTTGGAAAGGCTACTGTGGAATTTCGTAAACTTGGAAGGGATGAGTTCTAGAATGTAGGGTATATTAAGGTCGTTATGAAGGGTTTTGTTGCTGACATAATAAGGGGCATTTACTATTGTTCTCAGGACTTTTGATTGAAAGGATTGGATACGCTTGATGTTCGACTTTTTTGCTGTCCCCCATAGCTCTATTCCGTATGTCCAGATTGGTTTAAGTATAACTTTGTAGATTAGTAGTTTATTTTCTATTGAGAGATGGGATGTCCTTTGAAGTAGTCTGTATAGTTGTCCAAAGCGTCTGTTTAGTTCTTGTCTTTTTAGTCTCGTATGTGGGTTCCAGGTCAGTCGTTTATCGAGATGGAAGCCTAAATACCGTACTGTCTCGGATACAGGGAGAGGAATAGAATTAAAATAAACTAGTGGACAAGACTTGCGACAAAGGGTGAAGGTAATGTGGGAACATTTTGCTTCATTAACTTTGATCCGCCATTGGTTGCACCAATAATCGATCTTGTCAAGGTGTTTTTGAAGGTTATGGGATGCTATGTCGGGGTCTGGGTTAGATGACAAGACTGCAGTGTCATCTGCAAATGTGGCCAAGAAGGTATTGGGAGTAGAGGGGACATCAGCGGTGTATAGGTTGTAGAGGATGGGGCCCAGGACACTGCCCTGTGGAACTCCTGCATTTATAGGATAGTGGTTTGAATATTCTAAACCACAGCGGACTTGGAAGAAGCGGTTTGAAAGGTAGGACTGTAGGATTAGGAAAAGGGTCTGTGGTAAATATCTTTTGAGCTTGTAGAGTAAACCTGCGTGCCAAACCCTGTCAAAAGCTTGAGCTATATCAAGAAAGGAAGCAGTGCAATACTGTTTGGTTTCAAGGGCTGAGGAGATGTGATCAACAACGCGAAGGCCTTGTTGAGCAGTGGAATGCCGTTGGCGGAAACCAAATTGGTGTGTAGGAAAAAGGTTTTTGGATTCAATAATTGGAAGTAGACGTTTTAGTAGAAGTTTCTCAAATATTTTTGAGAGGATAGGGAGTAGGCTTATTGGACGGTAAGATGAGGCATCATTGGGTGGTTTACCGGGTTTGGCGAATAGGACAATAATGGAATGTTTCCAGAGGAGTGGGAAGTGCGTCGTTCGGATAATGCAATTATATATATAGGTTAGGAAGATTATGGCTTTAGGAGGAAGTTGTTTGAGAATTTGAGGAGTAAGGAGATCATATCCAGGGGATTTTCGGTAAGGTAAGTTTTTCAAAAGGTATTTGACCTCAGAGGGATTAACGGCTTTTGGTGGAAGGGAGAGAGGAATAGGTGAAGTGAGGAAATCTTCCACAGTTGTGCTGTGAGTATGGCTTTGATGAGAAAGGTTAGGTGTGAAAGTATGGGTAAGATGCAGAGCAAATTCCTCCGACCTATCCCCATCCGAAGCCGCCCAGGACCCATCATCACGACGGAGCGGATGTGAAACAGGTTGATACTTTAGGATTTTTTTGGTTACATTCCACAAGGAGTTATCCCTGGTAGACAGAGAGGAGAGGTAGGAATTGAAAGAATCGGAACGGAAGGATGCCAATCGCCGCTTTACCAATCGGCAGTACTGATTGTACGAGCGGCGATCGGCAGGATGCCGGGATCTTTGCTACACTGTTCTGGAGCGGCGTTTGGATAGGATTAGATCTTTGAGATGCTGAGGTAAACTATTATGATTATGAATTTTTGGGTGACGATGGGGTGACGATGCCTCCCAAGCCGACCTCTGGACCAGAGTAGTGAAAGAATGCACTGCATCGTCTAGGTCTTGGGATGTTTTCAGGGATAATTTGAGGTTTACGGACTCTGTAAGAAGCTGACGGAAGTGGTCTCAATCGACTGGGCCCCTAATAAATGAAGGAGGAGATAGTTTGTGAATTGGTTTTAGGGAAATGGTTAATAATAAAGGGCTATGATCGGAGCAGAGGTCATCGAGGCGCTCGAGTGAATAGTTTAGTGTTCCTAAACTATTGTAGAAGAAGAAGTCTAGGAGATCTGGATTTCGGTTGGGATCTGATGGCCAATAGGTGGCTGTGTCAGGAGAGATCGTGGAGCAATGTTTCCGTGTGAGTGCAGACAGCAAAGCACGTCCGCGTGTATTCGTGGATCTTGACCCCCAGTGTTGGTGCTTTGCATTAAAGTCCCCACCCACAAGGAAACAATGTCCTATGGAGTCTAGAAAGGAGATGAATTGGGAATCGGAAATGGATTTATTGGGAGGGCAGTACACTGATGCTAGAGTAAGGGGGAAAGGGAAGGTGCTGATTGACACTGCAGTGGACTGAAGGAAATCATGTGCTACCAAAGGAACTATGTGATGAGAAATGGAATTATGAACAATGACAGCGGTACCTGCATGAGCTCTTCCATCTGGGTGATCAGTTCGGTAAGTATGGTACTGTCGAATCGTAAATGGTCGTTTGCTAGTAAGTCTTGTTTCAGTAATGAGAGCTACGTCGATGTTCTTGTCGTGGAGTAGTGCTGTCAGTTCGTTAGTGTGGGTGCGAACACCATTCGCATTCCAAAGGAGAATGGATAAGGAGTCGGAAGGATCCACTTATGGATTTTGTTTAACGGGGATAAGGTAGGAGACCAGATTTGTAAGTAGGGAAATGAGAGGAGTAATCAGGGTTCTGAACTCTGTAAGAAATGAGGTTAAAAGGCTAGTGAGATCCGAAGAACTTGAAGGTGGAGGAATGCACGAGATGTGTGGCTGAGGATGGGATAGAGTTTGTGGGATGACGGGATGAACGGAATGCTGGGAAAGGTGATCTTGTGTACAGGGGGTGGGTATTGCCTGTGACTGCTCTCTGTTGCGAACGGCATCGGCGAAAGAGACAGTAGGCCTCAAGTTTCTGGCTGGGCCGCTTCTTGCTGCAAGTTTTTCCACTTCTGGCTGAAGGCGTTGTTCGGTCCTCGACTTCAGCGTTCTGTAAGCCTCGCAGCCCTTGTAGTTGGCCGGATGGCCTTGCTTGCATAGTACGCATACCGCAGGCGATTGTAGGGGCTTTTTGCACAATTCGCTTTTGTGCTGCCCACTACACTTTACACATCTGGGAGGGTGGTGGCAGTAAGATTTCGTGTGCCCATATGCCTGACAATTATGGCACTGGACGATGTCTCGTTTGGGGAACGGTTTTTCAACCTGTACCCTTGTATAGTACAGGTGTGTTAGTTCATAAATCTTCTCTACTCCAGGTGTTCGCTCGAGATCGACGAAGAACAGTGGTAACGCCGTTTTTATTGATCCCTCTTGTTGTTTATCCTCACGTAACACGTTCGTTATTTGACGAACTTTGAATCCAAGAGCAAAGAGTTCATCTTCGATTTCGTCAGCTGGTGTGGTCGGGTGCAAGTTTCTAATTACTACTCGGAGCGAGCGTTCTTGTTTCAGCTGATAGGTGTGAAAGTCAGCATTGGTTTCGTCCAAATATTTGATAATTGCCCGATAAGTATCGGGAGTGTCCGGAGATATTTTCGTGTCCCGAGAGCGATTTAGGCACGTATATTTTCCGGTACCAACAATTTTGCTCATTTGTGAGCATAGCAATTTAAAGTTGCTAATGTTGCGTACAAATATAGGAGGCGGCTGGGGCTGTGTTGGAGTTTTGTTGACTTCCATTTCTTCTGCTGGGATATTTTTCAACGCCTCAAAGGTGTTTGGCGTGAAGAAAGGTGACTCTATGGCGGGATCATTATTGGATGTGCTGGCCTGTGGAGGTATCTCTTCCATGGAACTAGCCGCAGAAGAGGTTATTTGTACATTCCTGGTTGATCGTCTTGGTTTACGCTTTACAGGCGACGTTGTCGGGGTTGGACCTAGTGATCTCGATCTTTTTTTTTTATTTTGAGAAATCACTTGTTGATAAAATTTCATTTTATCATAACAACGGTTTTTAGTTTGTAAGGAAAAAAGTACGTAGCGCCGGTGGGAATCAAGCTCGCAACCTCCAGTGGCGAGTCACGGGTCTTGGCTCTGAGCCACAAGACCGACTGGCTCAGAAACAATTGCACGACGTTAGTGAACGATCCGAATGGTGCTAGTGTCTAATGGCAAAATGGCCGACCTCTCCTCCGATTTCACTTCACTTTTGTTCTGCACAAATGTAATAAGCTATTCACTTACGTGTTGAGGGCTTCCTCGTGACCAGCTCACGTAAGTTGCCTGGTAGAACAAAATTTTTTGATGTACTGTGGCCTAGAAACGGTAGAATAAAGTGTTTGAAGGACGAGCGAAGTTGAGAGGTGTTTCAGGATGTAGCGCATGCGCAAAAACTAACTCCTTTTTAAAATTAAAGTAGTCTTATCAAAAAGTGGCACCCCATTTAGCACTTTCCAGATTTCCTTTTTTTTTTTGTCTTTGATATTCAAGACATTCAGTGAGGATGTAGAGATCGGTAAGCCTCAGTCGGCAGTAGCGGTCGGTGGTGGCCTCCAGCACATGAGATATTCGTGTGTTGTATCCTCAAGTACAAATCACTCCCTCTCTTTTAGACAAGTTGTGATTATTCCTTCGTCGAATGACGAGTGTTTAGTTAACTTTAAAATACATTAATATCTAGTTGAGGTATGATAATCATGAAAGATATATACTAATCACAATTTTTGCTGATTATCTAATCAGTGCCCAACTTTAAGCTGTCCTACTTCGATCATCGTACTATCTCTGGCCTGATGCAGAAATAAAAAGTAAAAGTCTTATATAAATATGTCTGATTTAATTCCAGCATCGTTCTTACGTCACCCTAAGCCCATATCTTTAAAAAAAAAAAAAAAACTGCAGTCTTTACTCACTCGGTTTGCAATAAAGCTTGTTGAAGGAGCTACTTACAAGCCAGAAACATTATTGATTTCGCTTTAAAAAGGCACAATTTAGCTCAAGTGAGCCGTTTAAAGCCAGGCCATGAAGGGATCATATTTCATAAAGGCAGGAGAGGAATACCTGAAATACCTTTAAAAAGGAAATAGTCTGAATGAAAGGATTTTATGGATTGTAAGGCTGGCGGGGAATGCAAAGAAGCGGGATTTCGAAAGCCTTTAGAACCTCTGATTCCCAGCAGAGGGACTTTTTTCGGCACATAGGGAAGGGGCTACTTGGGTATATATAAAGAGTTAAGTCGAAATAATATATATATAATCGAAATATTCATTTTATCCATAAACTTTGCAAAATAGTCTAATTTCAAATGACATCTTTATACGCAGTAATATGGTCGAGTAAGAACGATGTACGTAGCCAAAATTTGACTGAAATAAAGAACTAATATTTAAAACACTTGACTAGAGATAAATAAAAGTCCTGGGATGAAATTAGTGTACACCAACTCTAAAGAACCAATCATTTATATTTTAGTTTAGAAAATTCACAAATGAGCTGATCGAAACGTCAGTACCATAAGCTCGTCAAAACAACCAATAGTGATAACACAAACACCTTAAACCCCCTGGGGTTCGCTCACTCAAATTTATTTTAACTCTATGCAATATTTGTTTGAAGATTTTTTTTTTCAACAAATTCGTAGAGTTTGAGATGTTCAAGAATTATTGGCTAAAACAGTTTCGTATTTTCATGTTTATTTTAACCTTTGATTATTCGTAATCAGCCTACTTTTTGTTGAACAGTGCCTTCACCTTTATTAAATATCAGACTGGTCATAACATCCCATAAAGCAAACGAAAATAAATATGCCTAATTTTTAGGAAAAGAAGAAATATTCTGGCAGGATTTGGAACCAAACCCATGAGCCCCCTCACCTATCCTGCACTAGTGCAGAGAATGCTGTAAGCTGTCTACCTAGCTAGTGTGCTTATAAATTCTTACCGATCGAGACACCCTTGTTGATCTAGAGTGAACACAATGAGTAGAAAAAATACGAACTGACGCACCTTTATTACACAAGAGTACAGGTTGAAAAACCTTACCCCAAACGTGACATAGTCCAATGCCACAATTGCCAGGCATATGGGCACGCGAAGTCATACTGCTACCACCCTCCCAGATGTGTAAAGTGCAGTGGGCAGCACAAAAGTGAATTGTGCAAGAAGCCCTAAAATAACCTACAGTATGCGTGCTCTGCGAGCAAGGCCACACGGCAAATTATAAAGGCTGCGAGGCTTAAAGAATTTAAGTTACATAGTAGGAACGGAGGAAAATTCACCAGCCAACAACCTAGTATATCTGGGAATTAAAATGGACAGACATCTCCATTTTAGTAAACATTTTACGAAGTAAGCAAACACGCACAAAGTCTTACCGGCATACGCACTTATTGACTTCCCCCAATCTATCACTGCGTCTGAAACCACTGATCTAGAAGAGTATACTAAGGCCTACTCTGCTGTATGGTGCACCGCTTTATTGTTATCTGACGTATACGACAGCTCGGTGACTCCAACAATTCCAAAACGGTACTGATGAAAGTGGTCAGAGGTACTTCATTCGAGCAGTGGAGCAACTGTGAGCTTCACGAGATCTTTCAGCTGCCTACGTTGGATGAATTCATCCAACGTAGACATATCAAATTTTTCGACTCCCTGCAATACTTGACAAACCCGGTGTTTAACACGATAACCCCCCCCCCCCGCTCCGTTCCCCCATCAATGGCAGGACGCTGTCGCGGCTGGAACGCTTTAGTCTTAGTTTATATGTTTAGGTTTTAGTGTTAATGTTTTCCACGGTTGCGAGCTGAAGTTGAGCCTCATCACCAAGTGAGTGTATGTGTATTGGACTTATTAACAACAATCTGAAAGTATTATATTTTATGCACTCCTTAATATGCATCTGCGAATGAAGCACGAGGAGACAGCTGTAATTCCAAATTTTTTTTTTTTTCATTGTGTATATATTATCATTAAAAGGTTTTAAAGAAAAAAAAAGAAAAGAAAAAATAATTCTGAAGTCAAGGAGCGAACAACGTCGTCGGCCAGAAGAAGAGAAGCCAGCCCAGCCACAGGTAGCTCAAGCAGTGCCCCCACCAGAAATTTTAGACCTTCAATCTCTTTTGCTGATGCCGTTCGGAACAGAGAGCAGTCACAGGCAAAACCCACTCCCTGTCCGCAAGATCATCTATCCCAGCATTCCGTTCATCCCGTCAACCCTCAAGCTTAATCCCATCCTCAACCACACATCTCGCATATTCCTCCACCTTCAAGCTCTTCAGATCTCACTAGTCTATTAACATCATTCCTTACAGAGTTCAGAACCCTGATAACCCCTCTCATTTCCCTTACAAATCTTGTCACCTACCTCATCCCCGTTAAACAAAACCCATAAGTGGATCCTTCCGACTCCTTATCCATTCTCCTTTGGAATGCGAATGCTGTTCGCACCCACACTAACGGACTGACAGCACTACTTCACGACAAGAACATCCACATAGCTCTCATTACTGAAACAAGACTTACGACTAAATGACCATTTACAGTTCGACAGTACCAGACTTATCGAACTGATCACCCTAAAAAGTCCTGAGAACAATAGTAAATACCCCTTATTCTGTAAGCAACAAAACCCTTCATAACGATCTTAACATACCCTACACTCTATAACTCATCCCTTCCAAGTATATGAAATTCCATAGTAGCCTCTCCAACCATCCTAATCCCGTAGCACAGTCATTGCACTGCACCACTCATACCTATAATTCTCTTCGGAGACTGAAATGGCAGTGGCCTCGTGACCTACTATAAATACGTGACAGTGGGAGCCCTGGCAATGGCCAGTTTCTCCAATCATGTACTGAGCGTCTGTGGCTCTCGCGCTCATCGTCAGCCTCCACGCGGCTGACGGACGAGCGTGGGGGACTTCCCAAGACTCTGCATCCTCTTTCACATGCGATGGACAAGACAAACAAGTGGATTTGGGAGGACTCTGGGCTTTTTGTAAATATTGTATGAATGAGCGAGTGAATTATGTATTGTAAATATAGTATGAATGAGAAAATTTGTCTCAATTACTTATTGCCTAATAAGGCAGATTGTAATTTTAGCACAATAAAGAAATGCTTACAGTGGGGTCTAATGGCAGCTAGTTCGCCAAAGGTATACGACAATAAAATATATTTAAATAAATCGTTTTTATATAGTCAAATATATGATATAAAGATGTGTGGGGAAAAGGTGAGTGATATAGAGCAGACAGCGAGGCCGTGATGAATGGCGGGCCGATAGGACGGTCACTGCTACGTCAATCACTGCTACCGCTGATAGCAGATGAGTTACACCTGCGATTATCCGGAGCTTGCTTTATTTCCTCTCTGGTACAGGCCTCCTCCAATCACAGTTCTGATTAGCAACTGTATCTTTGTGCCTGCGCAATACAGGAAATGGGTATCACTGCTAGCAGTCGTTGTATTCGTCCTTTTATCGTGATAGATTTCCCTTTGAGAAATAATGGCTTTGTTTGAATAGTACTATCGCGACTAACAGATTCATATCTCAGTTGATTAATTTGTCGTTGTATGAGGGGGGCTGACAAAAAAGAGTTGATAAATAAACAAATTTATTTATAGACAACTTTTCAACAAACTACGAAGTATTCGAACAGACGCCAGAAGGCCAGATGTAGACTTACATACTTTTTTTGAAACGTAGCCCATTAAGTAATTTGATGCAAAACCAAACACTATCTCTCAGTATAACAAGTTTAAATTTTTGATGCCTTTTTGATTTATTCGCCTAATAATGTTTTCTTGTCTTTTTTTTTTTAGTTCGGGATTCTCCCTGTCCATTTAGCAATAAAATGAAATACTGAGTAGTATTTTTTTTTAACAATACTTTTTATAAAAAAATGTCTAAAATAATAGAGTTGCTACTTTAAAGATAGTAGTTTATTACCATCCCTTTTTTGGGGTAGAGGGATGAAGAGTTCATATGATAAATGATATAAGCTAGTTTTTATCATATGTTACCATCTAAAACTGGTCTCGCACTAAAGAGAATTAATGACACAGGTCGAAAATACTTGGTTGGAATGAACCCGATATGGCGACACAAACAAATGCCCAAAGGCCCTTGATGAGTGGAGACGGGGAGACTGGAATTCCCATTTTCCCTGGGACGGGGGCGCAATAACCCAAGGGGTGGAGACCGGGCCCTCCTTGAATAGGGGACTTTGCCCTCGGGTCCGGCCCCGATCTGCACTTGTCAAGGGACTCCCTCATGCGGAAGGGTTTAATTTGGAGGTGAGGTCAGAGAGCAACCTAGGGACAGAAAGGTCCCTACATCACAGGCTTTCACGGCCACTGAGCTGCCATTCTGTTATTGCACTTGAATTATTTCTTCCTACGAGTGGGTGCCCTTTTTGTACTTTCTAACAAATTTCACTGCGTTTAGAAATATATTATTAAAGTTATATCTCCTGGGGGACGAACCCCACCCGACATACAACCAAAACGGTACAGTGAAATATACAACCCCTTCAGGAATACCAAGTTGTGTATAGAACAACTGAGGTAACAGTTACTTGCTTAGAAGGGCCTTTTTTCCAATGGTTGGTTAAATATTGCAACATATAATCATTTATACGTCCTTTGAGAATAGTTTTCTAAATTAAGCTAAAAAAATATATTCAAAGATGTTATTCTGCTAACCACCGATAAACACACCTCATTGTTTTTCTTTGAAACCAGTTTTATTTTATATATCTAGTCTATGATGAATACAATATATATTAGGGAAGTCACCTCAGCAACGTGCACACATATTTATGCTTCCCCATACATATTACACTATATTTATGTAGGAGTTTGGAGGGTTATTATAATTTTTTAATGTATTTATAGCTCGGATTGGAATTTAGTCATTAGTAGAGTAAATTATAACTATTGCTTACCTTGGGTGCTTTGTAGCCTGGAGATGACGATGTGGACTTTCTGAATACAAAGCTGTTTGTGGCTAGAAAGCATTATTATTATTCTCAGCCTATTATAATAGAAAAATACTCTCACAGGTTTGGTATCAGGATGACAGAAGGCCACAGAAGCTCTCTCCTTAGCTAGTAATCTCATTTATTTTGTAAAAATGCTACTACTATTTGACAATAATTTCATTGTTTTGGTAACAGTAGAACATAAGACAGAAGGAGTTCACTATTAAACTACCAATCCTGTTATTAAAATAAGTAAGACTTTTCACTGCAGTATCAGGAGAACAGAAGCGCACTGTAGCAAGAATGCAACTAGTTGACGATATCTTCACTGTTTTATTATCAGAAGACTTTTTTCTAAAATGCTTAGCGATAATTATTTTTAAACTTTAGGCTAATCAATAAGCTATTGAGCCATCTCCTATTTGCCGTTGTATCTTACGTATTTTATACTGTTAAACAAATTGCTGCCCCTTTTCTTTCCGTTCGATTGAACCTGTGATGATCCACCTGAAAATAATTTCCCCTTTAGCACCTTGGCCATTTTTATTTTATTAATTCCCCAGCGCCTGTGAAGCCCCTTGCCTCCCGCCTTTCACCAAGTCCAAATATAAAGAAAACAAGATTACCGCCCCATTGAGTTACTCGCCTGGAATAAACTTTCCTCCGACTCGATTTGAAAAGAGAAAGCAGCGCCGATTTATATGTAAATAACTTTCTTGTCACTTCCACGGTCCTTTGGGCCCTAGTCTTCAAAAAGATCAATGCAATTTAAAATGTTTTATTTCTCCTGTTATTAAAGTAAACGACGTTTGTCTTTGGACAAATCCAATTTCTCAAAAGTTTCCCGTTCGACGGGGCTTATTTGCTTTTAAGTGAAATCCAATTTGCCGACTGTAACCAGTCATGTCGAACTTGGGCAAATATTAAATGTTTTTTTTTTTTTTTCTCTTTCTTCTGTCTTTTAACTTCAAACTTCTTCTCTAACATTTCTGCTGCACCTTTAAGCTTCCAAACGACGAAAAATCGTTCGAATCTACACAATCTTGAAAACTATATTTAACTATTTAACTACAATATACATACAGAATAATTAAAATAAAATGAAAGCGAAAGAATATATGAGTTCAAAATTTCCCTTAGGGTCAGGAACGATAACGGACAAATTCAAAGTGAATTTGTAAAATATTACAGAAAATAAATAAAATTAAAACTTTGCATGTTAAATAGCTTTTGCGCAGTAACCTGAGAAAACTCAACAGTTAATGATGGATCTTTTAATAGGTAGCGGGTTGACGAATAAAAACTATTACTCTTCTAGAAATTTAGTATTGAAGTATTTAGCTATAGGCATTATACTCTGTTGATAAACCAAATCCTTTTAAGCTTATATTAGATGCATTAAAGCCTCTACTTTACACTCTTTACAACCCCTCACCGGATTTACAGATCATTCAGCAATAATCATCACTTTGTCAATCGATCATCTTGAATAACTAAAACGACGATTTTGACTTTATACGACATTGATGATAGGGCTACAATAGAAGCTATCATTTGATGGGATCCGTCTTGACGTTGCTGTGTTTATTACAACAGCCGGTGGGACGTCCGAGACCACGAACGGTCACAGGACAAACAAGAACCTTTTCAAAAGCAAAGGTTGCCGAGCAACCAATAAACAGCAACGATTCAACTTTACCTAATCATCAAATTTTAATTTTATTAACTATTATCATAATTTATTTCCCAATATTTTGTTTTTGTTTTGTGAATATATTCTACTTGTATCAATCACACATTTAATAATTATTATAAAGATTATAAAACTTACAATTTATAACCCGACCATCAGTATCTTGTTAATTATACATTATACTCAGCAATTCTTTAATATTTTTTATTTGTAGCTACGTGTTCTGGCCAATTCCTTACTTACACCAGGAAGGATAGGACCGTACGGTGGTTAGCGTAACTGTCTCATAATATGAATTTTCTAGGCTAAAAAATCCCATAATTAAAAATTAAGTTCATTTCCTTATGTTCGCTTCCGACAGGACAGACCCGTTCTTTTGTCACTTTAAGATTATATTTTATGTATCATTGCTTTATATGAAGAGGTCACCTTCTGCCCGTTCTATTGAATTAATAAAGCAATTTTTATTACAAAATTTCATTTAATAATTTTTGTCTATTCATATACGATGTCAAGAAGAAAAATTACAATTGCGTCTCACTTGATCGCTTAATTAAATCCGGACGAGTGTCACTGTTAGTTCAATGTGATGAGGCACGATATTAGATATCACGTCAGCCACATACGACCTCAAAATCGCGTGTTTTTCCACTTTGCCTGATCCAATACCGTCCGGTCTTTCGATGATCCTGTTAAATATTTACCTCGCATCACAATTCCCGAACCCAAGGTCGATAATGGTCAATATTCCATCGTCGGCATTAACTGGCACCTGCTCATTATTCCAGCTACATTTCATACCGGGTCGAATATCTGCTCTGTAATTACCTGGTTTATTAATGACCGGGCAAGTCCCGGTATCCTGAGCATCTTTCCATTAGTGTCATTTTAAATGAGTTGCTTTTTCTTTCTTTTTTCGAGTGTTTTGTGGCCGATTGAAGTAACACCGATTATAATTACCACCGATCCCGGATCTTTTTGGTATAATCACTGGCCTGCGTTCGATTTATCGTTTATGGTAAATGTATGTTTGGCAACTATTATGAATTATTGCTATTCATTACGTTCATTCAGGTAGATCATGTCATAGTTCTGAACTTACACACTAGGACAGCAATCGTAAAAACGCTTCAACTTTACTTTTAAACTTAGTTATACTCCTCAGCACCTTGAAATGTGCTCATTATTCTTTAGTTAACCTGAAATAACTGGAATAAAAGGAAAATATTATAATGTATAAATATTATAAGGTTCTTTTTCTAACCTGTTTGTCTCAAATCTCAGAGATTTGAATGTTTTTAAACATTCTTGTCTCCCAATACAAGAACCTTCAAGCGTTCTTTGCCACCTATTTTCTTGACTATTAAGTTGACTCACCCAGTATTTTTTTTTTAATTAATTATCAATAAACTATACATAAATGCTACACAAGATACACAAAAGCAAAATTTCAAAAATATTATTAATTTATTTCAAAAATTTAGTTTTAATATCCCACGTTCAAACAAATATATTTATTATTTCTTTGTAAAGCGATTTCAAGTGACTGAGATAAAAAGTAACAAAACAAGCCTATTAGTTTTTAAATATTACTAAATTAATTTGAACGATATTTTTAAGAAACTTGTGGTGATTCCCTGATGGCCTCGTCTTATAAACAAGCAACTGAGTTAAGCGTCGACACCTTGTTAGCAATGACATGTCATTTATCTCTTAGGCATCGAATCTGTATGAAAATTGAAAGAGATGGTGAGAGCTCTTTGCTGTTTTAGTATTCATTAAAAATACTAGCGGACAAGCCCTTCGGATGGGGAAGAGACAGGAGCTGTTCCCTGATGGCCCGGGTTATTGGGAAGTCTAGTCGATTCTATTATTCAGCGTTTTGTCGAGATTGCTTCCTGGCTTTGCTAATGCAGGCCCTTTGTCTTTGATTTAGTTTGGTCCTCTCTGAATCTTTTAAACATCACTTCTCACTACCCCCCTTCTATTTATGAGCTCCAAGTGGCCATTGCCTCTAGCCAACAGATTTATTTTCAGTGCTCAGTATTTGCTAGGATATTTCGAACCTTTGTACACTTTTGAAAATAGAAAAAAACTGATTTTAAGTTGAAAGTTGGGTCTTATCAAATTAATTATGAAATCATTGACAAATTATCACTTCTTTCATGATATAACTTATAAAACAACTTTATTATGATAATATTACAATCTGATTGATACAATTGATACAGTATTTACAAACACCCGAAAGACCTCCACATTGCTGTCATCTCCCTCGCATGCGAAAGAGTAAGCGGAGTCTAGGGAAGTCCTCCACGCTCCTCCGTCAGCCGCGTCACTGGATAAGTACCATGATATAACTAATCACGAAATAATAAAAAGATGAAGTCAAGTTTGACCCATCACAAAGTTTAGGCTTCTTCAGCTTCAAAAGCGTTTTTAACGGCTGCTTGTAATTAAGGACAATTACACCCTCAATACACGATAAAAATCCATAAGATCCTTACATCGAATGGAACCAATATAAAAAATATCATACCTCAAAAAAAAAAAAAATACTGGTTGACTCGACTTAGTAGTCAAGAAATCGTGAATTTTAATTTTATAACTTAATGTTATATATAAAAAAACATTATCGTCGTAATAATTACTAATTAATCATTAATTATTGAAAAACATTCATATTTTTTACATCTTCATAATTCCAAATGGGACCTTTGTGTAAATTGTCGAGTCCTTTACGTTGAATAGGTCACTGGAGAATATGATTTATTACATGGCATATTCACGAATAAAGTCTAAGGTTTTCGGTTTTATTTGGGGGGGATACTAAAAATGTTGTAATTTGTGGGATATGATCGGAAAGATTTCTAATAAGGTATTGAATGAATTTCACAAAAATTAAAAAAACAAAAAAGTTCGTGTTATGTATTTTCATCCTGCCTAGTTGACTCAAATCTCTAAGATTTTTGAAATCAAAATTTTGTACAAAAATTAGTGATATTTCATTTATTAATTTTAGTTCAACTCCCGGTATGCTCTAATTTCATCTAATATCAACCAAAACTTTTTTTTTATTAAATAATTTTTATTTTGTTTTATGTTACATGGGTTCAATACCTACAGTAGCCAGACTCTAAATAAAAACTATAGTAAAACTAAAATGTAAATATCCACTTATTTATATATAGAAATGCAGAAAGAAAAAAAATCTACAGCTAAAAGTCTATACATTGGTCCTTAAAAAAAAAATAAATGTCTTTGTAAATCTCCATTGTATCTGATACATTTTAAACTACACATTGTATTTCTACAGATTATTGCCTCTTTAGTTGCTATTATCAAAAAAACACGTTATTTATTTACAGCTTGACTTTATTCAGTCAATGTCAGTGGAGTTATGTAGTCGTGTGATAAATGGGTACGCCCAGGTGAATTTGTTATTATTTCTGTATTCTGTACAGTATATTATTATATAAGTATTCTGTATTATCTGCAGTTTTAGGAAGCAACCAATACTTGTTACACCCCAAGATCGCGATAAAATAATCCATAATTTAATATTATTTTAAAAACTATTACATTTTATTTTATCTCAAGTTAACATGTTTTGCAAAGAAATTGAAACAGTAATGAGATTTCTGCCTTGTCTTTTGCTCTAATAGAATTTACGTGAGGTGTAAAGGTTATTCATTTTTCAAAAATTATGCCTAAGTACTCGGCGTAATTTCTATCCGCGAAAAACCTTTGAGTGAGTTTCATCGCCGTCAAGATTGTCGGCAGCGAACATACACAAAGTCTAGACCAGCACGGACAATGGGTTTAATATAAAAATTGAATAAATGTGGTGAGTTAACCGATCCACGTGACAGCCCAGAAGACATCCTCAACAAGGGTATTAAAGCCCGACTTCTTGAATGGACATTTAGCATTGAAAAACTGTGACTGTGTACAGTCCCACAAGTGGACGCCCACACCTGAATCACTAATCTATAGCTGTTGTGGGCCCGCAAGCAGAGGTATTGGCTGCTGCGTGTGTAACTTGCTTCTTGTTCCTCCGACCTAATTATCTCGTCGTCTTGGCAATTAGTACTCCACAAACTGTACCCTTGTTTGCTTCGACGCCATCTTAGTGCTTCTCTCAAACCTAGAGGCCAGTTAATATCCGGTTTCCTACATCTTGTGATATTAGCGTTATCTTGACCAGGAATCCTTGCCTGTTCGTCGGTTTAGGTATTTATTAATCACCTATAAACATAAAATTGAATATGCATATTACAGTTTATTATAAATACATTCCATAAAACATGAATAAGGGATGAATCTCTCTATTTTATAAGTTTGAGAGCTAAGAAAAAAAAATAAAAAAAAAAAAAAAAGTTCTCTATTAGAGAAACTCGTTCGTTCTAATTCTGACCTAAAATTGAATATTGGTGATCTCACAGCTAATTTATCCGCGTTCACACACTGAATGTCACGCTGTCAATCCAATGTCACGCTGTCAATCCAATGTCACGCCATTAAATATATATGTATATGAATTTTCAGTTAAAGTTTCTTTTTTTTTAATGGGTTTCTTTCCTTTTTTCTGACGCCATTCCCACTCTCTGATTCCCTGACTCTTCGGATACCAATCTCTAAATTCTTGGAAAATCGTTTGAAGCCCAAAAATCCTGTTCACGAGATATAAGATGAAATGCGAATGAAACGTTTGGAAATTTTCCAAACTTATTTTCCTTGTTAAGAGATAAATAACAGATGAGTCAGATTTTCTGTCGATTAACGAATTGATCAATCTTCAGGCAGCAATAAGAGACTGGGTAAAAATTTATTCGTTATTAGTTATTTAAATTTTAAAAAACTTATTGGGATAACGGCCTTTTGCATAAATTGAAATTTTACAATTGTAGAATATTTGTTTTTTTCTAAACCATTTTAAATTATACAATGTGAAAAATATGAACAAAAGAATTGACAAATTTTCTCCTCTTTATGCTATGCGCAGTTGCTTTTAAAGGAGGTTGGGTTACATAAAATTAGATTGAAGTTAATAGGAAAATAACATGAATACAATTCTAGGTGATGGGGCTCACCTTCAGTTTAATATGTGGGAGACAAACTAAAACCTAAACCTTGAACCTAAGACTAAGGCATTCCAATTGTAGAAAGGTTTGAAATTTCCTTATCAAATAATGATCATTAATATCCGCGTACGGATATCATTAATATCCGCGACATGTCAATGCCATTTGGAGCTCAATCAATGTACATATATTTTCAGTAAACCATTTTTAAAACATTAGTAATAAAATTTAGTATACAAATTTCTATTTTATATAAATGAATCCCACGTTGAATTAAATGACATAAGTTACTTTAGGTTCAGATTCCAAGTGGGACAATAGAAAACTATTTCAGTAATTTGAAGTATAAATTAACGCGTATTCAATAACTCTTTATTTAAAAGAGAGATCAAGTCGGGCGTAGTTGAATTGTTAGACGGAATCCGTACAGTTCAAATTATTCAAGTAGACCGTAACATCGTGGCGTTTGTGGGTAAGTCAGGTAAATATATACACGGATGTATGTAGAAAAGATACATCCTTTATATATTGCCTTAGAGTTTTATGTATTCGGATACAGTTGTGTACCAGATATATAGTGTATTGATAGGCGAGGAGTTATCCGTAGATATTTAAATAAAAATCACTCATTTCCCCAACGTAGCGTTTTAAATCGTTTATAAGTTTTTAATACTTGCCATGGACATTCCTCATTTTTCCACGTCATTAATTTATTTTATTTATATTGAGGTATTCAACCCCTCATCTCGGGATATTACTTCAATTAAATTCTTGTTGGGTGATAATGAATAAGATACTGTCTTCTGAACAGATTCAAGATTCAAGAACTTATTATGCTATTTATAAAAACCTATTGCCTCTGCATTCTTAAAGAATACCATTGAACGGCCGTGATAAGTTCCTTCCTCCCTGTAGAATATGTGAAGTTGAAGTACACAATTGGTTTGTTCTCTTCAATTATTCTCTACTCACACGCTGAACTAACTTCAACAACAATCGTGCCAGCGCCGACACGAGAGACAAGCGCCGACTGACAAGGGATCGGATAAGATTAATTAATTAGTAATTAACAGGGATAAAACTGAGCGGCTGCGAGGGTTAATTGGAGAGTGAGGCTCAGGACAGCGCTTAATTGGCCAGAGAGATCCTGTCAGCCGGTAGAGCTAATGGTGGATGTATAACAGTGCGGTTATAGGCAGTTATAGCGGGGGGAGGGGGTTGACGCTGGGTGGCCTTGGTCTGCCTCTTGTGGCTCCCATCACTCAAATCGGATTTCATAATAATATATATCATTATTATCCTGGCACAAAGTCTCTCAGAGAGAAGCAATTGGGGTGTGAAAATAGCAAGGTTATGTCCAATTTGACTCGGGCTGCTAAAATACGGCAAGCCAATCATTACAATGACAAAACTTTTAAGAAAAAAAAAACTGAAAATTAATAAACAAAATTCATATTCTGCTTTTTTTATTCCATTTATTGATTCCAAGTTCTTCTAATGATTGAGGAGTTTTCATTGACATTGCACCTCGAGCGCTGAACCATAGACCAGCCACATCTCATTCATTTCATAACTCTAGTGCCACTTTTATTTTAAGCTTGTATCTCAACAAACATTACTAGGAAATTCTTTAACGGTATCAGTAACCTTAATTCATATTTACTGTACTAAGTTAAATATCCAAAGATAAAAGATTGATAAAAGAACTTTATTATGATAACAATCAGCCTCATTGGGCAATAAGTAATTGTGATAAATGTTTTCATTCATACCATATTTACAATTTTCATTCACTCGCTCATTCATACAGTATTTACTAAAAGCCCAGAGACCTTTCAAATCCACATGGTTGTCACCTCCCTCGCATTCGAAAGAGAAAGCGGAGTCTTGGGAAGTCCCCCACGCTCCTGTCAGCCGTGGTACCGTATACGAACCAGTGGAGGCTGACGAAGAGCACGTGATCCACATACGTTGAGGACATGATTGAAGAAACTGGCCATTGCCAGGACTCCCACTGTTACGCATTTATAACAGGTCACGAGGCCACTGCCGTCTCCGAGGGATGAGTGGTGCAGTGCAATGACTGTGCTACGGGATTAGGGTGGTTAGATAGGTTACTATGGAATTTCATTCAACTTGCAAGGGTTCGAGAATGTAAGGTATATTACGATCGTTATAAAGAGTTTTGTTGCTGACGTAATAAGGGGCATTAACTATTGTTCTCAGGACTTTTGATTGAAAGGATTGGATACGCTTGATGTTCTACTATTTTGCTGTCCCCCATAGCTCTATTCCCTAAGTTAAAAGAAGAAATAATGATTCTGCATGTATGCAGGAGTAAATTTATCAAGAACTAAAAGAATAAAATTAACCAAACGTAAAAAAAATAAAACAGTAACATGCATAAAAAAAAGGAAATATGCACACAATTACCGGCACAGTAGTAGTAAGTAATATAATGCATAATTGTAAAAAGTATAATATAAAGATATACTTTAGTTACGGTTATATCAGGATCGTATATCGGACATCGGATAGGTTATATCAGTACTTATTGGAAAGGGAAAAACCTTACAGTTCATACTGTACCTGAGCCAAGAATTTTTCAGTATTGTGTGTAACTTATTCTAAATGGTCGAATCTCAATATTCGGCTTGATTCTCAAGTCTTGTCACTTTCAATGTAATAGCCAACTAGTCTACTTGCTGCTACCAACAGTACAAGTGTAACTCTTCAATTCTTATTGTCACGTTCCAGGAAACTTCTTCTGGTGAATTTCTGATGAGAACTCCTTTTTTAATCGCTCTTAGTGAATTCTCGCCGTCCGCGGTAACTAGAAATATTTAATCAGCCTGAGGTCTAAATATCCACCTTAAGAGAACATGTAATCGATGGGGCTCACCTCCCCAAGTGGGACAGTACCTTTCACGTCTTAATAATAGTCTATTTAGTAATCTTTAGAAAAAAAACAAATTGAAATCGTTGACAATAATATGCAATACTTTTTATAATGTGTATTATTCAAGTGCCATCAGAATCGTGAGTGTTGTGGCTGTGGAGTATTGGCACTTTTGAGCCCCTCTACCTATCGTCACTTGCCAGTGAGTCAGCTAATCAACAAGATTGTTGCTTGTTCGACAGTGAAACAACTCCCCCATATTTCTCTTTAACGAGACAGTTTTCTCATTGTAACCATCGTATGAAGGGACCAAGTCCTGCACCCTCCAGACCGACTAACATTGGCCATATTAAAAAACTATTCCATGAAGAGATGCATACGTTTACTGTAGTTCATTTTTATTCTCTACCATTTCGCCATTAGTTCCATTTAATATGATGTGTTTTCTTACTCTAATATATAAAGCCTAGACAATCTAATCTGAACTATATTAACCCTAAAGGGGTGAAATGTGTACATAACCGAATGCTAAAATATGATCAAAAACCATTACACACCCATTGTTATATGCGAGTAAATTAGAGTAGGCCCACTTCTTTTAGAATATACATCATATTGGTACCATACGAACTCCGTAATTATCATTTAGAGAAATAAAACTGACTCTTGTACAACATACACAAATCAAGACAATACTTAACAACACATGGTTCACCCGGTTAAATCAGAAAACCAATCTGCCCCAAGTGAGCTGTATCAAACGAAGCCCTTCCTTAAACCGCCGACAGATGGCGAAGCTTGATTCCCCGCTGGTACGCCACAACTTGAGCATTTGTTACATTACAATCTGACGTCTTGTGAACTTTCAAATGTTTTACATTGTGTAGGAATATAATTAAAATTTATCAAAAACCAGACTAGATAAAAGTATTTGTGCACCTGAACTAAAATTTCGATAATAAATAATAAATCCATTTAAATATAAGTGATTTAAAGTATGATCGAGGAAAGCTACCACTATAAATATTGAGACAGGAAGAGGGGGGGGGGGTTGGTCGCGGTAACCAATGTTTGCCCATGTTCAATTTTTTCCCCGCTCAAGTTGAAAATATGTTTCTGCTCTACTTCCATTCATTCTCTGCTCTGCTGATTTTATTCGTTCTCTTGTCCCAACTTTTATTCAATCTCATATTGTTCGATTTCAAACGATGATGACAGAAAAATAAATAACTTACAACTAAAGAAAAATTTTAAATCAATTAGAAACACTGAGCTCCTGGTAAATTAATATTATATTAGTTAATATTTCGATTTTCATATTTTGTCTTGCCAACTTTATGTTGTTTTTCCCTCATAATCCCTTTTTATTATAAATTATGGAAATAGACTACACACATAAATCTATTTAAAATTTGTTTATGTCCTGTTGCTTGGCTACATTATACACAATTTTTAATAATTTTACATTGCGATTTGTGATTGTTACAAAAGTGTAATGTAGATTATACATAGATTGTCTAACCATCTTAACCTAATTTTCCCCTGAGACTGTTTGTTGCTATAGATGAGTCATAGTGTTAAACGCTTGGTTTGTGAGGTGCTGCAATGAGTCAAAAAACTTGATGTGTCTCCAGTAGATGAACTCACCCACCGATGGCACACCAAGCAACGGGTGCAGGTCGGCGTTCTTTAACCATTGGTGAGAGGTATGTCTAACCACTGTTCTCATGATCCTATTCTGAAATTGCTGTAGACTTTTGGCTGTCAGTCAAGTGAGTATATAGCGGGGCACCGTTTGAGACACAGTATTGGGACAAAAACAGACACAAGTTGGGTAAAGTTAGCAAGTGCGGTAGCCGGTAGGACTTGTGTCGTACTTTTTCTATTTTGCTAATAAAATGAGTAGAGAAATGGAGATGCCCATCCATTTTGATACCTAGATAGTACATTGAACTTCATGATGTGAATCTTCTTCTTTCTATGTAGGATAATCCAATATAAAGATTAAAACCAAAGATGACAAGAAATTACACGAAATCCCTTATAAAAGCGTAATAATTTTATCGAGTGACAAATTGCATAGTTTAAATTCTGTTATTGGTGTGTAGCATAGTGAAATTCAAAGCGTTGAAGAAAAAAAAAATCAATATGCTGGAGAAGCTCAATATTGATATTGACCATTACGTATCATCTGCCAAAACAAGATTTTCCACTTTCTACTTCCACCGGATCTTTCTCTCTCTCGAGTGAATAGAAAATGTTTTTCCGTGTAATTAAACGAATTCCTTCCTCTCCCATGTAGATTTCATACATTCCATGACGAAATGATCGCATAGAGTGATAGTTGAAGTAGGCTAAGGAGCCATTAGCGGGTTTCAGTGTGTCTAAACATTCAGTAGGCGCGTTTGATTAAAGTTGATAAACCGTCAGAATCGCGAAAAAACAGTGGCTGAAGTAATAAATAACAACATTTGTTTCATTTTCCTTAATTTGCACTCCATAAACAATTTAAAAAAAAAAAACGTGTCCTACGCAATAGCGTGCTCTTCTGCTGTGTATCTCCATTACTGTAATTTATAGATGTATATATCATATTTGAGTGAGAAATGTATTTTTCCTTCATGAAACTGTTGCAAAAGTACTTGTTCATTGAAAAGCGTTTAGCTCCTTGATGGAGGAACAGCTGCCTTTCTCGTTTGCCCTCTGTATGAGGAATAATTCCACTAAAAGGTTCAAAAGAAAAAGACATGGCGTTCACCTGGTCATTTGTTCGTTATAAAATAAATTGTACCATGTGAAAGTTCTCCTTCAGAGGGAGAATGTATGATTTTCCTTTTTTCTATCCTCTCGCGTTCTCAAGAGAGTAATTGCCTCGCTTGGAGAAATGGCACACGACGGCGAAAAAGTGGGTGCTAAGAAATGAGGGACCGCCACTGCTAAGATAAATAAATTGCCGGGCCTTTGTCCAGGTTGGAGTCCCTTCCAACTGAACGAGGTGTCACTTGTTTTAATTCCAGCGATAGGTCATCAGTCTTCTTTAGCTTATTTCCGATCCTTTGTGCCCATATCAAGACAAATCAAGACAAAAGGGAGTCATATTCCAGTGAATGTGGACATTTATAAGAATCAATACTAAATGCTATATTTAGAAATATCTAAATTTATACAAACCAGATGGTCCCTACTGCCCAGTAGTTGGGTTGATCAAGTCCCGGGATCAAACCCCTGCTCTCGCAATGTTGTTACAGTAAAGGAATTCCTTTCCAAAAAGTGAACAGTGGAAGTGAGGGCTCTCACTAGCCTTGAATCGGGGGAGGAAAAGTTGTGAATTATTAAATAAAACGAATTAGAACTTATTCTGGAAACCTTAGAGGAGTAAAATAATTATAATATAAAATAATTCTTTATTGTGATAAAATTATCTGCCTTATTGGGCAATATTTACAATTCTTCATTCATACAGTATCTACAAACAGCCTAGACCTCCAAAATCCACATGGTTGTCACCTCAAGGGGAAGCGGAGTCTTGGCAACTCTCCTACGCACTTCCATCAGCCGCGTCTCCGGACACGAGTCAGTGGACCATTGACTGTTGTTCTCAGGACTTTTGATTGGAAGGATTGGAACGCTTGATGTTCAACTTTTTTGCTGGCCTCCACAGCTCTATACCGTATGTCTAGATTGGTTTTAGTATAACTTTGTAAATTAGTAATTTATTTTCTATTGAGAGACGGGATCTCCTTCGAAATAATCTGCACAGTTTCCAAAGCGCCTGTTAACTTGTTTTCTTTTAAGCCTCGTGTGTGGGCTCCATGTGAGCCTCTTTTCGAGACGGATGCCTAAATACCGTACTGTCTCGGATACAGGAAGAGGGATGGAATTAAAAAGAAGGCAGAGGGTTAAGGTAATGTGGGAACATTTTGCTTCATTAACTTTGATTCGCCATTGGTTGCACCAATACTCGATCTCATCAAGGTGTTAAATAATTATAATTAAATTTTGACGAGCTAAATTATACCCTTTAAAGTTGATATGTTTTCTAGTATAATTTCATGAAAATTAAAAGACATTTATGCTTATTTGTTAGTAGTTAACTTTCCACGTTTATGAGTATGAATGAGTTGCTGGTTGAAAAAGAGAATCAAGTTTCAGTCAAAAAGAAAACACAATTTGAGGTTAAGAGGTAACGATGAGGTAGAGCTCAAACTCCCCCCTCCCTACAAACTAATGTGGCAACCTTCGGTCGGTCATACGTCTTCATGACTTATTACATCTTTTTTTGTAAAGCATTCTTAAATTTTATTTTAACTAACACCTCGTCGGCATGTTTAAAGGTCTTGTAAAATTTAGCTTCAAAGTTTTTTTTGATTAGATTTCTATGAGCTAGGCAATTGGTAGTAAAGTAATATTTTGTATTCTTCTATAATTCAACAACAGAATGAATTAGTTAAGAAAGTTTAAACGACAAACCAATGAACGTTTCCAACGGATATGAAAGAAAACTCAACCATTTCATTTTTTTTTTTCGGTTAAAGGAGAGGGAGTACTTTTAAGCCATTTCCTCCTAACCAGAGGACCCTGAAAGGAGTAACCAACAAGAAAAGAAAGAGTAGCACCTCTCCACTTTGCAAAGAAACATTAAGAGAAAAATGTTGAAGCATCAAAAGCACATCACTCAGTAGGGGCCATATCTTTTTGTGGTCTTGTCCTTTGTGGAGGGTCAGGGAGACCTCCAGTGGTCCAGACTTGGCAAATGCTCTTTGTGCGTCCTCTCCTCTTGGAATAATTGGAATGAAATCTCTTTGGAGTTCAACCTTTATCTTTTTGCAATGGAATTCAATCCAATTGGAATATATTGACTCTACCCGCTGAGCTGTACATAAAATTTCATCAAGTGCTGCTGGAAGACTTCAAAAGGGGGCAGCAGGCATATGGAACTGGGAGTTCCTTGTAGCTCCATCGGGTGTGTTGAACCTGCGGAGAAAATGTCTTTGACAGAATCTCGCGCCCGGTTGGCTTTTCATAACATCCAGGGTTATCTTGCTAACGTTATAAATAAACATCTAACATAAATATAAACATGAGTGGCTTTTGAATATTAAATAGCTTATATTAAATAGGTTGTTGGCATAGTTGGTAGGTGGCGCTGATGTGCTGTAACCACCTCTCGATCTTAAATTCAATATTCATGATCAGAGTCGCTAGTTCGTTATCCAAGTGCCATAGGCTCCTTTCTCCTAATAAAGCGTAGTTAACTCCAAACGATCCTCTAAACAAAAAACCCTAGGGTGAACCGGAGGCAGAACCCGGGTCTTTGCAGTTTGATATCAGTTCTAGACTACGGAGACGGTCATGCTGGTAATGCTGTAACTACACTGATTTCAAAATTATACCATCATTACGCC
This sequence comes from Acanthosoma haemorrhoidale, assembly GCA_930367205.1. NCBI lineage: Eukaryota > Metazoa > Arthropoda > Insecta > Hemiptera > Acanthosomatidae > Acanthosoma > Acanthosoma haemorrhoidale. The sequence goes on from OV884014.1 coordinate 40,143,491, forward strand.
TATATATATATTAGATTATGGCAATGATGGTAAAATAATGAAATTACCCAAGTGTCCTGTTTGTTAATATTTTAGGCAGTTTGCTTAGACTTGTATCAAATTCTTAATAGGTTGAGATGATTAGTAATTTAGTAGCTAACATATTATACCACTCAGTATCTTTTATCGAAAATGTTCTATTTTATAATTAATTTTATTTTTTTTCAAAAAATATGCTATCGATAATCGAATAAATAAATAAACTATAATGTAATAACATTCATCAGCTATTATTGTTTATATATTTTAATTAATAATTTAGTATAATTCCAGGCTGGATCATGGGTTGATAAAATAACACTCAGACTAAGAAGAGGACTACTGACTGGCCCACTCGATTTTTGTCAACCTGAACAATTAATAATATATTACAAAAATACAATATTATTAACAATGAACCTGTTTTTATTAAATTACTTTCATAGCACGTCTCCAATCCAATGAGGGTCCAAACATTAAACTGCTTCCCAGTATTGATGTACCTCCGGAAACGGCACATATAAAGCCATCTGCAAATTTCACTCCCACTGTACCGATGTACGCAGCATCGAAATGAACTTAACGAAGCAAAGCCCCCTAGCATCAAAACTTTTTGAATTATCATTGAAATTACATTTCCATTAATGTCACTTATGTGTCTCTAATAGTTAAAACAATCAAATGACATTACACAGGCCTTGAGCTGTAACTCAAAAAATTGGAGTGATCCCTTAGGATCAAATATTTTATATATATATATAAGTTAACATTGTAAGAAGAGATTACTAAAGGATTATTGTAAACAATAATAGAGAGTGGGGCTAAGCCCCACTCAGACTGTATATATAGGAGGGAGATGGAAATAAAAGTTAGTTAAGTTCTATTCTGCGTCTTGATCACACCTACCAACCCCTTTTTAGTTCGATCGTTTAGCCGGGAGTTAAGTGGTGCCGAAACCCGGGACCTTTAGATTCAAACCTGAGATACAGTCATTGACTTGAGCAGTTAGCGGTCTCAGGGGCGGATTATTTAGTTCGGGCGTACCAGGAAGAAGGAGCACGATGGCCGAGGACGACTTGGCGAGGCTACAGAAGGAGCTAACCCAGCTACGCGAGGAGCGCGTGAAGTTTGAACTGCAACTTAGCGAGTCCGCCAAAAGCACGCAGATTGAGCTAGCGAAGATTCGGACCCAGAGCTGCGCTTTTATCCACGGCGTGATAGGTCAACTCGAACCTTTCACGGGAGTGTTGGGGGAGTTGGAACATTTCCTGAAGGGAGGGGATCAAATAAAGGAGTTGATCCTAACCAGGAAGGAAGCGGGGACACTGTCCGACGGGGACATTAAAATCCTAGAAGCTTCGTTGGTAGGAAGAATCTCGCGCCGAGTCCTGAATGCCATACAGGGAGACTCGTCGCAGCCATGGGAAGCATTGAAAAACCGGCTGAAGAAACTATATGGGGGTGGCCGTTGGTCACCAGAAGAGGATGTGTTCTTCCTCCTGCGGGAACATAGAAGACCGGGACAGACCGAGGGCGACTTCGCAGAAAAACTGCTCGTACTCTATAACCGCCTCAATGAAAAAATGATCGAGACCTACGGGCAGACAGAGGCAACGGTGAGGCTGATTTTTGTGAGAGAGATTATGAAGGTGCAGCTGAACCAAAGCGTAGACAGGCGTGGGTCGTTGACCAAGGACAAAGACGTCTTAGACTGTGCACACGAACTCATCGATGCACAGGAAAGGAGTATGGCGCGCAGCAAGAACCCGGAGCCGGACTGGACGGAGGTCAGGAGTCCAAGGAGAGAGAGGAGGCCACCGGGAATACAACGCGGCGACCGAACAAGGGGAACAGGCCCGAACCGAAGACCCTTCAGAGCACAAGATGAGCGACCGAAACGACTGGAGAGGCGCTGTTATGAGTGTAACAGAACTGGTCATCTAGCAGCACAATGCAACCTGACCCGTTGTTACGAATGTGGACGCCGGGGACACGTCGCGCGCGAGTGCCCCAAACGAACCGGCGAATTCGGGAGGAGAGGACATCGACCTGAACCGATGGAAGTCAATTGCCAGAGATGGGACGGCGACAGGACGCACCGGCGAGGAGATCGGCAGAATGACAGCGATGAGTCCTCGGAGGGAGAGAGCGTCGTGTCCGAGCGCAGCGGCCCGGCTGGAGACAAACGTGAGGTAAGTGGGGGGGTCCCTTGGAAAGGGGGGCCATCCGGAGCAGAGGTTTCGATGCGTAGACAGAAGGAGGACTGAGGGTACGGTGAGGGGTGGGGCAACCGGGGAGTGTTGATACAGATCAATAACGTTAAGGAAACGGGAGGTAAAAGGTTGCCCGTGGCGAGGTGGGGGGAGACCGGGGTGAATTTTCTGCTAGACACAGGGAGTACCAATTCGATAATCAGTGAAAGAGGGGCTAGGGAATTGGGGGTGTGGGCGCAGAGGAAACAATGCGAGTGTGTAATTGCGACGGTTAGCGGTCGCTGTAAGACGGCCGGGGAGGTGACGATAGGGTTGGCAAAACTGACTGGACGGAATACGGCAGTGCGGATGCACATTGTGAGTAGGGTGTCCGCCGAGTACGACGCGATTATTGGATGCGACGCAATAAGAATGGCGGGGCTTAATCTGAATTACGGGAAGGGTCGATGGACGTTCAAACTAGGGACGGGCAAATACGTCGTCAAGGGCGGACGCGAAGAGGAAAAGGGGGTTCGAATCGGAGCGGCCCAATGCATCAAGGAGCCATTGCGGGAAATGATACAAAAGAATCGGGACCTGTTCTACCGGGAGGGCGAAATACTTCCCACCACGGGGAAGACTGTACACCGTATCAGATTAAAGACAGAGGCGCCTGTTTACGTGAAAGACAGACGGTACCCGCAGGCAATGAGGGAGATCATTAGGGAGCAGTTGACAGAGTTGAAGGAACAGGGAATAATTAGGGCAAGTAAGTCCCCGTTTAATAGCCCGTTGTGGGTAGTGGAAAAACGGTCGACGGAACAGGAAAAAGAAAAAAAAAGGTATAGAGTAGTAGTCGACTATAGGAAATTAAACGAGGTCACCCAGGACGAAAAGTACCCGCTGCCTAGAATCGACGACATCCTAGACAGACTGTCGGGGGCGGTAATATTCAGTACACTAGATCTTAAGAGCGGGTACCACCAGGTGAGAATGGCGGAGGAAGATGCCGGGAAGACCGCTTTTACGTGGGAACGCGGACACTTTGAGTTTGTGCGAATGCCTTTCGGGCTAAAGGGGGCCCCGCTAACATTTCAACGTCTTATGGACGAACTGCAAAGCGGCCTGGGGGAGGACTTCTCTCAGGTGTATATGGACGACCTGATCGTCTTCAGTAAGTCAAGGGAAGAACACGTCCAACACCTGCGGGAAGTCCTCGCCAGAATCCGGGAGTTTGGGCTAAAATTGTCACTAGAGAAGTCACAGTTTGGACTAAGCGAGATAAGATTCCTGGGACACGTAGTCTCGAGCGAGGGGGTGAGACCAGATCCGGATAGGGTAAAAGTCATTCGCGAGGCACCATTACCCAAGAACGTACGCGGGGTGCGGCGGTTTCTGGGAATGGTCAACTACTATAGGAAATTTATACCGGGGATCGCGGAATTGACAGGGCCACTGACCGAACTCTTGAAAAAGGGGCGTCGATTCCAGCTGGGGCCCGCACAACTGAAGAGCATGGAAAAGTGTCGTGAGATCCTGACGACCCGACCCCTATTATCTTTCCCGGACTTTGACAGGCCGTTTAGGGTCACGACAGACGCGAGCGAAACGGCGATAGGGGCCGTGCTTTCACAAACCTTCAGCGAGGGGGAAAAACCTGTCGCCTACGCGGGACGCCAGCTCAATCCGGCAGAAAGGCGTTATAGCGCGATTGAGCGCGAATTGCTGGCGGTAGTATGGGGCGTGGAGTACTTCCGACCGTATGTCTACGGACGCCGGTTCGAATTATTTACCGACCATAAGCCATTAATATACGTGGGAACCTTAAAAGAATCCTCCGCGAGAGTGGCGCGTTGGAAAGAGCGACTGGCGGCATACACGTTTAGCGTAGCCCACAAAAAGGGCAGTGAAAACGCGGTGGCCGATTGGCTGTCACGAGATTTAGTCGTTAACGCCACGGAGGACGACCCGCCACAGGAGGAACCATTCGCATTACGCTACCTACGCGACTGGGTAGAGAGCGGTCCGGAAATCCCGGAAGTCCAAAGACGCGCGGAAGAACGGGGGACCACACCGACCGAGCCGTTCGCGGTGAGATACCTAAGGGAATGGACGGAGAGCGGGCCGGAAATACCGCTAGTAGAAAGGGAACCCCGGGCAGAGGAATCCCCGACGGAACGGCCGGGGGAATTAAAGGAAGTCGACGAAATAATTAACGACAAAAAGTGGCAAATTATAGTAAAATCGCGACAGACAACAGGGGTAGAAACACAAACGACGACTTACGCGGGATTGACTACACTGACGGTACGGACTCATTCGACTATAAACGAGGGGGACTTAGGACGAATTATCCAAGGGTTCGCAGCGCGAGGGCGAACGTGTCACATATTCATAGGAAATAGGCTGCTCGCCGAAAAAGTAAAAGGACTATGGCGGCAGGAAAGAATAGGGATAGACTACGACATAATACGGTGCCTGAGACAAGTAGAGACAGTTACTGACGAACAGACCCAACGACGAATAGTTACAGACCATCACACGGGGAAGACAAACCACAGGGGAATGGAGGAAACGGACCGCGCGATAAGGAGGATGTACTTTTGGCGGGGGATTGGGAAAACGGTACGCGAGTGCATCGCCCAATGCGAAATATGCCAACGTAGTAAGTACGATAGACACCCCCCGGTGACGCCTCAAGTAATCACGGAGACGCCGATAGAGCCCCTTAGGAGTATACAGATAGATGTCTACTCGAACGAGGGTCAATCGTGGCTCACGGCGATAGATGTGTTTAGTAAGTTAGCCATGGCCTACCCTATCGAAGCGAAGACACCCGAGACAGTGTGGGAGGGAGTCCTAAATTGGTGTGCGACCTACGGAGTACCGGAGCGGATTACGTCAGATTGCGGACGCGAATTCGAGAATAACTATATACGGGAACAGACGCGGGAATTAGGGGTAACGTGGCACCGGAATACCCCCCACCACATTAAGGGACGAGGAGCGGTGGAACGACTCCACAATACTCTGGGGGAGCACTTAAGGCTACTCCGACTGGGCCGGGGGCTGGAACCTCTGGAAGCAATGCCAAGGGCCGTTGTCGCTTACAACCATACGATCCACTCGGCAACGGGGTTTTCACCTGTGGAAATCATATTCGGTCAGAATAGGCGAGATAGGGGGGATCTTATGACAGCTCAGAACGCGGAGCTGCGCGGGTACTTAGTACAGACACGCAAGGAGCGGAGGGATCTTTGGGATCGAGTCCGGGAGAAGATCATAAGAAGGAAGCAGACGCGCGTCGACCGGGATAACGAAAGACCGGGAATAATACAAGGGGGGAGGGCATTATCGCTGGGGACAATCGTCTACAGACGGTTACGAACCGCAAGGACTAAGACGGCCGCTCGCTACGAAGGACCGTACAAGGTCACGGCGGTAAGAGAACACAATTTATATACAATCAGGGACGTAAATTTTCCCTTTCGGAACCGCACGGTCCACCGGGACGAACTTAGGGTCCCCCAGCCACAAGAGCCTCATGGGCCGGGCGGCGGCGCTCGGACGGATACTCCGACTCGCCCCAACTTATAAATATTGTAATGATTATTAGTGTTAAGAAATAAGGAGGGCACCCAGACGAAGAAGCTGGGACAGCCATATTCTGTACTATTGCTTTTGTATTTACTATTGTTTTTGTATTATTACCTATTGATTGACAATTGCCTTTATGTTGGATTATTCATATGATGTTTTTCTTTAGAATGGATGTATGTTTTTTTTGAGTTTTGTACCTACTATGTAAATAAAATTTGTGTGAAACTCCGGAACAAAAGTTCCTCCTATGAAGGAACTGGAGGGAAGGAGTTAACATTGTAAGAAGAGATTACTAAAGGATTATTGTAAACAATAATAGAGAGTGGGGCTAAGCCCCACTCAGACTGTATATATAGGAGGGAGATGGAAATAAAAGTTAGTTAAGTTCTATTCTGCGTCTTGATCACACCTACCAACCCCTTTTTAGTTCGATCGTTTAGCCGGGAGTTAAGTTATATATATATATATATATATATTGAAACTTCTTTATTGCGCTAAAATTACAATCTACCTTATTAGGCAATAAGTAATTGTGATAGATGTTATCATTCATACCGTATTTACAATTTTCATTCACTCACTCATTCATACAGTATTTACAAACAGCCCTGAGACCTCCCAAATCCACATGGTTGTCATCTCCCTCGCATGCGAAAAAGGAAGCGGAGTCTTGGGAAGTCCCCCACGCTCCTTCGTCAGCCGCGTCACCGGATACGACTCAGTGGCTGACGAAGAGCACGTGATCCACATACGTTCAGGACATGATTGGAGAAACTGACTATTGCCAGGACTCCCACTGTCACGCATTTATAGCAGGTCACGAGGTCACTGCCGTTTAAGTCTCCGAGGAGGATTATAGTGCAATGACTGTGCTACGGGATTAGGGTGGTTGGATAGGTTACTATGGAATTTCATGAACTTGGAAGGGATGAGTTCCAGAATGTAAGGTATATTAAGAATCGTTATGAAGGGTTTTGTTGCTGGCGTAATAAGGGGCGTTGACTATTGTTCTCGGGACTTTTGATTGAAAGAATTGGATACACTTGATGTTCTACTATTTTGCTGTCCCACATATTCCGTATGTACAGATTGGTTTAATTATAACTTTGTAAATAAGTAATTTATTTTCTATCGAGAGATGGGATGTCCTTTGAAGTAGTCTGTACAGTTGTCCAAAGCGTCTGTTTAGTTCTTGGCTTTTTACCCTCGTATGTGGGTTTAGGATCATGTAAGTTATATTCTAGACACTGTTCGTATTTAAGCTAGAACAGATAACGTTGTCATGCCCTTTAGCACTACAAACTAATCTTTTGTCAATTTTAGACTCTGTCCAATGCATTTTTTGGTTCAATAACTTTAACTTGTCTCCCAAAGTCAACGAAAATTCTTTTGATTTGAGAGACAAGCCCTTAGGCTAAGTTTGTATTTCAGTCAGTTTCATTTGCGCTATCGTGCTCTGTCTCATTATCACTAAAACTAAATTTATTAATAACTTTGTGTCTATTTTTTAACACTTCGTATGATACTAAATTCGTGATCAGGGAACTATTCTCTATACTCGTGACTATAACAAAACACGTATCCTCGCGCAATTAGTGGGTACATTTTAGTGTGATGTAGAATTCACTTTTTAAGACTGATTTCTTACAACACACAGACAGCCAGATAAACAAAACATTGGAATGCACCTGTACAAAAGTGTCCCTTTGGGCTCGGCAGTTAATATTTGTTATAAATTGGAAAGAAATGGGGCACTGATTATCCTTGAATCTAACCTTTTAATTTTCACATTTTTCAGCATAGAGATTCATACCTAAGCATTTCCATACATGAACCTTTTATTTATTGACTTATTTCCCTCCAGCCAAAAGACTTAAATAAAGCTTAAACCCTTCTCCGCTCAAGCTGAGAAATGAAAGCTTAATTAGCTTGGCCCTCTCAATTGCCAACAGTTTGCTTTGAGCTGACTAGCAATGAATGGTCCGATGCCTAGGTAAACCCAATCACTCTTTTACTTACCGAGCTTAATTTGTTCATAGGGAGAAGCTCTCTAAAAGGGTTCTCGGCACGTTGGCTCCGTATATGGGTCCGATTGTTCGTCGCAGGGAGCAGCCGTAGGGGATTAGCTCAATCGCCATTCGTATCGATAACTCAAATGCGCCCACTTTTCCGACAAACCTCTCTGGTTAAATGAACAGGATTTCCTCTGAGCCAATTTTCACAAAGGTCTCTCCGGAACAATGTTCCGAATTATTTCAAGTTTGATTTATTACAATCTTAGTTTAAATATCAGTATATAAATTTTATACATAACTATTGAAAGAAGTTAGCATCCCTGTGTATGTGTTTTATATAAGTATAATTCTGTCGGGGTTTGAAAAAAAAAATGTATATTTAGTATAAAAGTTATAAAAAAGCTGAGAATATGGCAGGTTCAGTAACTGACCATAATAAATCAAACGATGAATAACACATTCCAAGAATAAAATTAGTGGTAACGACATGCACCTAACACATAAAACTACACAACACATGCACCTAACACATAAAACTACACAACACATGCACCTAACACATAAAACTACACAACACATGCACCGAACACATAATACTGGATCACAGCGTATTGATTTATTTCGTGCTAGCAATTATAAGCAATTGGAATAGACTAAAAGTAATAATATCCTTCCGATACAAAAACGATATCACTTATTTTTTCTTTATACCAATTGGCTTCTACAAACAGATTTAAGTATATGATGTCATTATTAGTTGAATAAAATATAATAATTAAAATTATAACATAATCATAAACTTCAAAATGTACACATACAAGGTGACAGTTGATATTGATATAAAAATGTGTTGATACGTACAAAATTTCATAATTAGTAAATACATTGAAGACAAATTTGTACTTATATCTGTGATATGAATCCGACTCGAACCTGTAAATATCTACTTGAATAAATATTTAGCGAAACAAAATTAAGACTGTGAAGAGTGGTCTTGTAGAAAAAACTCAGTGCTACCTATCTACTTTGATGGCCACCTTCGCTCATTTGTTCATGGGGTCGCATAGATTTATTTATTTTCTAGACTATTGATTACTTTCTCGTTATTGACATAGTTACTTTTTGTCGTGTACCCTTTTTGTTTAAACCAGTGGCAGATCTGACATACGTTTTGTTTAAGATTTTCTTTGCATCTTATGAATACTTCTCTATTAGTTCAGTAATAGCTATAGCCAAGGTTTATAATCTCATGTCCTAACAATTCCTAAACAACATTTTCTATTTTTCTAATCTTAATTTATTTATGGTTTGAACTTTCATTGAATCTTCGCAGTAATTTGGCCTAGTTAGGTAATTATATAAACAAATTTATTGTGATAAAATTACAATCTGCCTCATTAGGCAATAATTAATTGTGATAAATGTTCTCATTCATGCTATATTTACAATTTTCATTCGCTCGCTCATTCATACAGTATTTACAAACAGCCCAGAGACCTTTCAAATCCACATGGCTGTCACGTCCCTCGTAGTTAGGTAATGAATTTATATATACATATACATAAAGGTCGAATGATTCAACAATAAGTTTGCTGTTGGTAACAAAACCCATCCAACTCCTCAAAACTCGACCACTCAACTAGGCAAGCTGTCAATACTGAGGTTAAGTCCATCGAGTTCCGAAGCAGACAAAATTAAAGCTAGCTTCTGGTGAAATGAAAAGCCCCCTTGGGAAATCTGTGGCTACTCTCGCAGACTTTCACCAAGCAATTTCTTACAGTTTCCGCTCAAGTTTCGAACACTCAATTAGTGTAGAGTTTTCAAAGCTTTGGTTATCCCTACCTCTCTCTTGTATCATAGGATATAACCAAGAATATATATCACAATATTTTCGAAACAATTTATTTTATATTAATTTATCGATTACAAATTTATAATGTATGTATTCCATTAGGTCCAATCATTTCATAATATTCATTGTGTTGTTGTTAATTTGTTTCGTCCAACTCGTACATAAGTCATGTGCATATTATTATGGCTAATTATATTCCAAAGTTTTCAAAACATATGCTTGGTTGCGTTAGCCGAGTATCAACTTATAAATATAACATTGTTTATGAAAAATCATTAGTTTGTTTATTCGTACAGGTAAAGAGCAACTACATATTATTAAACGTTCAATGAGTTTTGCCTTGGTGTGTTTGTGGTATCTAATAGATACTGGTTACTTGATTCTTACAGAAATTGACATCTCTCAGTCTAGTTTGAGGACTGTCACAGGTTCAGAAGAATTGTTTTGTCCGTTATAGCCGATCGTGGAACTATTAGAAATTTGCATATAGACTGCACTTTGAATGAGAAAATCTTCTTCATCGCCTAATCTGAGACCTCATCTTCGCCTAGTGTACGGGCCATGCAGATCTAATCCAAGGATCTCACATCGACATTTAAGTCGGGGTCTTATCTGATTCATTAAGCAATGCAAATGTGTACTTTACTTATCTATTAATGAACTATACACTTTAACCTCTCTAGTGGTTTTAAACTATGCTAGCTCACATCACTGCAAGTTTATAAATGAAATATATACAACAAGCAAAAATACGAAGCCCGTCAGCTCTTTGGAAATAATAGTGCTTATCTGTAGGGTGAGCAAGGTCACTTATCAAGGAAAAATAAACAGAACTATGTATTACCATTATAAGAAAAAGTGGAATCCTATTTAATCTTCTATATACACACAAATAAAACACTATCATAAATAAGATGAGAACCAGTAAATAAATTAAAAAAAACTCTTAAACGCTAAGAAACTAAACGTTGTTAAAGGTGTGTTGTATGTAATTAGTAGCCGTTCGATGCGGCTCATTCACTCAATCATCGATGGCATGTCGATCCGCGTACTTATTAATTAGTCATAGCTTATCACCGAGTCGTTCGTGAAAGTCAACATAACATGACATTTATAAAAGGCTCTCTAAGCTGGTGCATAACTAGCATTTCACAGGGCTGTGACCATTTAGCTAAGATGTTGATTATAGGGAATTTGATCGCTGGCCTTCATTAAGACATTTTTCTCTGTCAGCTGGAACACTGCATGCTTTTTAACAGAGAAATAAGCTTTTATAAATGGTTAAAAAACAAAGAAGTATTTTATTTTACTGTGTTGTGTCTAACTGATTTAGTTAGACCCCTCAAGCATAAACTCATAAACGGTTAGTAACTGTCTTTCTAAATGTTTTATAGTATGGTTCGTTCTTTGCTGCCAGTCAGATGAGAGGAAGAATCAAATGATATCTACACATAATTTTTATGTGACGATTTTTTTTTTTTACACAAAATAGACTGAATAAAACTTGAAAACGCACCGAAACTTCATGAATATTCAGAGTCATCATACGCTCAAGCGCTATACGCATAATACGCTAAAGCGGGCCCAATAAACAAATGAAAAAAAAAAGTTCAAAGGTAATTTATTCGACGGAAAAAAGAAAGAAGAGGCCTCCCTGCGAAAAAATCCGGAGGAACGTCTGAGTGAATATTTTTTTCTTGTATCTCCATATCTAGTCGGCAGAGGATCCACATCCGCCTAAACAGATATGGCATAAATATGCATACATGTTCTGGTTTTGCATATGGCGGTCACTCTCTCCATCCATTCCAGTCTCTTTTATGTACAACTATATGCGAATAATTGAGAGCAGCCATGTTACCAACTAGGGTATTATGCACAAGTATTAATTTGGCTTTGATCTTGCGCTCAAGTGGTCCAAGCTGAAGGACGCAAAACCATTGCACTTGAGTGAAAATTATGAGTCAAGGAATTTGCAAATATATATAATTGATTAGTTGAAAAAAACATAGCCCACAATTTGCATACCATCGTTATTTCTCGGTATCATTGTTTTATTAAAAACCAGAAACTCTTATATAGTGAAATTTAATTGTGGTGTTGATGTTGATCCTTCTAGTAATAATAATTATGTACTGGTAGGGTCTTTATATAATAACCATTCACTAAAATATCCATATTTTTTTAAAATCTTTAACATTTGCAAACTATCTCTTGGAAAATTAACATAAAGGTCACACTGTGGTTCATTGTCAACGGTCTTTGTGAGAGTTTTCTCAAAGAGAATTCATATTGGATTGTATGATCTATAATTGTAATTGTATGATTGACGATAATTACCAAACGTTTAAACATATAATTAAAACCATTTGCATAAAAATATCCAATTCATTTTTTTTTATCTTTGAACACTACTTTATGGCTGTTATCTCACAACAAGTATCATTACCTTCAGCGTTACCTAACTGCCAACCCTTAAGGTTGGACAAAGGCAGCAAGGGCACCTCAGTCCCAGCTGTATGAGAGGCTAGTGCATATGAACGATAGTAAGTGTACTAAGACTGATCCAAGGATGTTGGTAAAGACCAATTACTTTGTCAACATCGACATAGTCTAAGCGTGTCTCCTAGTTCTCTCCAGGAATCACACTGTTAAATGAAATTTAATTATTTTATTTTATTTAACAAATTAAGTAGTAGTATTTTTATACATCCATTGTGACTAATAGAGAGTTGACGTTAGCTACTGATGCGGGACAAAGTTCTAGAGTAAAGTTTGGGCTTTCATTCCATTTAGTAAATAACCTGTTATTTGAATCTGTATATTTATAAACACGGTGGGATAACTGAGAGAGTTATCTCCCATGGCTCTGTGATCAAACTCTAGTCTATTATATCCTTGTCTCCCCCACTCGTTTCCCCATTTCCGGGTGTGAATTTATATTAGTATATAATAGTGAATTTATATATAGACATGAGCCCTATGTTACTAGTTACAGCGATGGACTGAATCGTAATATCCTCGTTATGTCAATTGGTTCACCTTGTATGTGTATGGGCAGAGTAACATACATTTACTTCACCTGGTTCAGTTCGTATAAACATATCTGGCTATTTGACTACTTCTTTGAATTATTCAATTGGTTATCTTAAATAAGAGTCTCCTATCATATGGAAGAGAAAGTGAGAGCCACATACGCTCAGGACATACAAGTAGGAAACAGAAAAGAGTTTTCACGGCTAGCCTATAATAAGGAGTTCGATTGTAACAAAAGAAAGTGCTCATTGAAAAATGCATGAATAATTGTCCTCTAAATGATTTTGTCGCTAAGTTATATAATGCTAAGAATATTGTAATGCTAATAGTAGAAGCTAGTGTACACCTGCCTCGTGACTTCATGGAAGTCACTGATAGTTTTAAGTAAGCAACGTCATTCCTTCCAAGACCTCCATCCCAATTCCTTGAACTACCCTTCTCTTATACACACATGTCTCAGCTTTAGCCCCAGTCCCCACTTGTTTCGCCGACAGTTGTTCCCCCAACACCCGACCCAGTATGTAGTATCATAACTAGTAATATTTTTATATACCAGTGTTTTGTTTGTGCTTCATAATAAAGCTTTTCTTTTAAAATACTCTCCTCTTGTCTTATATGATAAAATATACTATACAGGATATCAATAGATAATTGATATAATAAAAAAAATAGGTAATTTTCCTACATGCAGGGTGAGCCAAATTAAGGTGGACAGTAAATGATAACATTTATTTTGAGAATACAAATGCTTTGGAGACAAATGGCTTATGATGATTTCCAGAAAACGTTTTGGGTCGACTAGTTTTTGAAACGTATTTAGCCAGTTGAATCAAATATATTACGAATGCAGTAAGTGATTTGACTCTTCGGGTGCTATAGTACCTAAAATTACAACACATGTTTACATCCATTTTATCGCATCATTATTTAAATTGTTCGCTATCATAAGTTGTCTGAAAGATTTAATTTAACAGATTAATTTAAAAAATTTAACCGAATATCACTGTTTACGCCATTTGCGTAAAATTAATTTCATTTTAATCTGAATTTGCTATTCAATAAATAATTACCCGAAACCATTCGGTATTTTAGTGAATCACAGACGCTGGCGCTGCCTGCCGGCTCGATCAGAGTTTTTCCCCCCACTTTTGTCACTCGACTGGTAGCCTCATGTGCCTTATAGCGTCCTTTTTTGTTCTCTTCAACAGTGGTCAATTTACCCTGTTTTTTCAAGCGTATACTCAACGCCAGTATTTTTCATTTTGTCATTATTCAATTCACGATTTCGCAGTCTTGGAGAAGCGACTTTTCAGATTGAATTCAGACACCTGTTGGATGAATCGGAACCTGGATAAGTCTGGAGTTTGGGCCCGAATCTCTTGGTTGTCCGAGTTCAAGAGGGGAGATTCTCACTCTGTCTTCACATCGCAGCAGGTAGGAGTTTACTTTACTGTTTTCATATTTGATATTGTCATTTCTCCAACAAGACTCTCACATAAATACAGTCCACTTACACTTAAACGTCTAGCTAATTATCCCCCGGCTAATTAGTTTTCGAATCAGCTGCCTCGTTTACCAGTTTAAATTTCAACTGGTGAAATTTCAAACAAATTTTTGGTACTCCGTGTTCCGGATTATTCTTAATTCTTAATTTATTAATACTCAATTTAATTTTCAATATTCACATTTATCATTTATTATCCTTTTTAAATTTCAGAATTTCGGTTTTCATTTACGTAATTTCCTTTATATTTTCCTGAATATCCGCTAATTCCATTTGTTCCTGATAGCAATAGCATTAAGATGGCTCCACCAACCCAAGATATACAACAACAAATTGATTTAGCCATTAGTCAGCGAAATGATAGCTTTGCAGTTGCAACTGCTTTTTCAGATTCAGCTAAGAAAATGACTATAGCCGATTTACCTCGGCTTAAGGCCAATTATGAGCGCTTATCTGAAATTGAACGGGAATTCAAGGAATTTAATTTTCTCATCAAAAAATTAAATTTGCATTTGCCAGCTACTGATCAAATTGAAACTACACAACCTTACGTAGCCTTTGTGCAATTAATCGACACAATCCGAGCTAAATATTTTCAGCTCAAAAAAACTGAACCTTCAGTATTAAAAGCTGAAGTCGATCCCGTTGCAAACGTCTCATCTGTAGCAAATCCACATCTGCCAAAAATTCAGATTCCTAAATTCAATGGCAAATTGTCCGATTGGCCTAATTTTTTTGCACTTTTTAATTCCATGGTTCATCGCGACCCGCAGTTAAGTAATATTGCCAAATTACATTATCTTAAGACATCCACTATCGATGAAGCTGCTTCTGTCATTGCTTCATTCCATCTAACCGAAGATAATTACCAATTGGCATTCGATGCTCTAACTGCCCGGTACAATAATCCGAGACAAATTGGTCACATGTACCTCAAAAGCATACTCGACTTTCCCACTGCTAAATCCAATTCATTGTCTGACCTCAAGGGCTTTATGACCATTCACGAAAATTCTGCCAATGCTCTCAAAGCCTTGGCACTTGATGATTTGAGCGATTTTTTGCTAGTGTCATTAGCACTGAAAAATTTGGATTCTAAATCTCGACATGCTTTTGAACTAAAACATGATTCCACCACTGTACCTACTTTCCAAAGCTTATTGGATTTTGTCAATCAACGGATCAAAACCATCGAAACTACCCAGTTAATTGGTGAACCTAGTGTTAAATCTCGGACTACTGTCAAATCTCATTCGTATATTGCTCAGACTTCCCATGCAAGCGTTAATGACCACTCAGCTAGAGCTCCTGCTTCCTGCTTCTGCTGCTCTCACAATCACCATGTGTCACAATGCAACAAGTTTCAGCAATTACCTATTTCAGCTCGATATGAGCTCCTGAAAAAGAATCAGCGTTGTTTCAATTGCCTTGGTGGTCACCTGCGGTCCAAATGCACATCGACATCGTCATGCCGCAAATGTCATTCACAACGGCATAACACGTTGTTACATTCGGATCAGCAAATAGCAACCCCGTCAACTTCTGCCATGTCCATTCCAGCTCCATCGGTATCAATTGAAAATGCCAGTGTTGCACCAATAGTGCTTTCATGCTCAGCTGCTCGTTCAACCACTCAGGAACGTGCTCAATCCCTTTTAGGCACATTTCGTGCTTTCATAACCGACTGTACTGGTTCTACTTATCCCATCCGTGGTGTCATTGACCCCGGTTCTCAAGTGTCCTTCATTAACAAGTGTATAGTGCAAAACTTGCGTTTGCCTACTTCTCCTAATCACATGGCTGTATCCGGAATAGGTTCTTCCGATACATTGTCAACAGGTTTGGTCAATATCCAACTGGTTTCCCGTTTGAACAACAAACGACTCTCTCTCTGTGTTGCCGTAATCAACACCATTGCACACCAACTTCCTAGCATGGAAATCCCCAAGGAAAACCTAAAACGGTTCTTCCGTCTTCGTCTAGCGGATCCTCATTTTCATCGTCCCGATAAAATTGACATTTTATTAGGGGCTGACGTATTTCCCCGCTTGATAACTCAAATTGGCATTCGGCCTATTCAGCATGGTCCCATTTCCATTGGCACCATTTTTGGACACATCATTGTAGGCCCGATTCAAATCATGAATCCGACCCCCTCTACCATTTCCTTGTTATCCACTACTGAAGTGGACAAGCAACTCACCGCATTTTGGGACGTTGAATCCGTCCATCAAGGCTCCATCTCCAATCCCTTGGATGATGTTGCTGAACAACATTTCATTTCTACGTTTAGACGCAATGCCGACGGCAGATATTCCGTTGCATTGCCATTTCACCCTAGTGCAACCCCATTGGGCTGCAACGTCACTCAAGCTCGAGCATCAGTATCCCGACTCGAGCACCGCTTAGCCAAACATGGCTCAATTGTTGCTGAATATAAAATGTTCATGTCCGACTATCTGTCAGCAGGCCACATGGAACCTGCCTCCACTGCTTCAACATACGTTATACCCCATCACATTGTAACCAAAGAGACCAATGAAGGTCCGAAAATTCGTGTTGTCTTTAATGCTTCAGTCCCCGACTCCACTGGAGTATCGCTGAACGAGCGACTCCTCAAGGGTCCTAAACTGCAACAAGATCTCTCCCATGTCATTTTGTACTTCCGCCTCAACTCTGTTGCCCTTTGCTGCGATATCAAGCAAATGTATCGCCAGGTTCTCGTCCATCCCGAGCACCGGCATTATCAGCACATATTTTGGAAACCAAGCGAGAGCGCTGTTACTCAAGAAATGCAGTTTAATACCGTCACTTACGGTATGGCTCCGTCAGCCTTTTTGGCTGTACGAGTGCTCCAACAGCTAGTCCACGATGAAGGCCACCGTTTCCCTATGGCTTCTCATGCTATAATGCATAACTCGTACGTGGATGATATTATTTGTGGCGCTTCCAGCCTTAGCGAGGCTACCTCTTTGCAATCTCAACTCACTGAATTATTGGCTTTAGGCGGTTTCCAGCTACGCAAGTGGTCATCCAGCCATCCTGAGCTTCTGCATACTTTGCCTCATGACCATTTGGAATGCCCACTTCTGTTTTCAGACCCCGATCGGACTCTCAAAATTCTGGGTCTTAATTGGGAGCCTTCGTCCGACTCATTTATTTTCCGTATCACCCCCTTCGATGGAACCTGTACAAAGCGTTCCTTACTTTCATACATTGCACGAATTTTCGACCCTAATGGGTTTGTAGCTCCAGTCACATTTGCATTAAAAGCTATGCTACAACAATTATGGTTGTCTGGCCTTACGTGGGATGAACCCATCAATCAGACACTTCAACAATCGTGGTCTCGTCTCGTTCACAACATGAGCACTCTTGGTAACCTTCGTATACCACGACATATCGTACAACCTAATGACGCTTCATTAAGCCTCATCGGCTTCGCCGACGCATCTCAACTCGGCTATGCTGCCGTAGTGTACTTATGTTCAGAAACCGCTCATTCTCGCGTCAGTACTCTCTGGAAGGCCAAAACTCGTGTAGCTCCTCTCAAAACATTGTCAATTCCTCGTTTGGAGTTATGTGCAGCTCTGCTGCTGTCCGAGCTTATTTGCTCATTGCTGACATTTTCTTACCCTTCCCCTTTGCAGACCGTCCGTCTATTTTCAGATTCTCAGATCGTACTCTCGTGGATCAACACTTCCCCACATCTTTTAAAAACCTTTATTGCTCATCGCATTTCCCGTGTAAATGAAATTCCATTTTCTAATCGCTCTTGGTCGCATGTATCTTCCGACCAGAACCCTGCTGACATGGCCTCAAGAGGTCTTACCGCTGAGCAATTTGTCACTCCTGACTCTCAAACATTGTGGTATTCTGGCCCTGAATTCGCCAATCAACCTCAAATTCCATGGCCTGACGCCTTTGAACCTTCCTCAGCTCACACTGAGCAGATGCCTGAGTTACGCAATACCAATCCCGTCTCATTGGTGGCAGTCTCGTCCAGCAATTTCCTGCACGATTTGCTTACCCGATTTTCGTCATTAAATAGAGCACGTCGAGTCCTGGGTTGGATCTTGCGTTTCTCAACCAACGCTCGCATTGCAGCATCAGCGCATCGAACTCAGGGTGACCTTACGGTTTCCGAGTTACAAGCTGCCATGCAATATTATGTCACTTCCACTCAATCCATCCATTTCTCAGCCGAGATAGCTCGTATTCAGACCCAACAAAACACCAAGTCATTGCAAACCTTAACCCCTTTTCTGGATCAAGCCGGTGTTCTTAGGGTGGGCGGTAGACTTTCGCGTTCTCAATTGCGTTATCCAGCTCAACACCCAATATTGCTGCCCAAACGAGCTCATTTGTCATATCTGATATCACGTCATGCTCACTTGACATGCCTTCATGCTGGTCCTACCACTTGTATGGCTCACATTCGATCCGAATATTGGATCCTATCTTTGCGCGGTTTGATTCGTTCGGTAATTTCATCATGCCGCACATGTAGATTGTTCAGAGCGCGTTCACCTCAACCATTGATGTCAGATCTTCCGTCAGTCCGCCTGACACCAGGCCGTCCCTTTATCAACACGGGCGTCGATTATGCTGGCCCTTTCAACGTCAAGTCTTCGCGACTGCGTAAGGCCCCCATTACCAAAGGTTATTTATGCCTTTTCGTGTGTCTGACCACAAAGGCATTGCATCTGGAGTTCTCCTCCGAGCTATCCACCTTTGCATTTCTCTCGGCCTTAGATCGTTTCATAGCACGTCGCGGTCTACCTCAATCCATTTTGTCGGACCGAGGAACCAATTTTATTGGCGCCAACCGCGTCTTAAATGAAGCTTCAGTATTCATGCGCGATCATTCATCCGAAATCACTTCGCACCTCAGTTCCCAAGGCATTCAGTGGCATTTTAACCCTCCCTCTGCTCCAAACTTCGGCGGTATTTGGGAAGCAGGTGTCAAGTCCGTCAAAACCATTCTAAGCCGTATCACTGCAGATACTTGCTTCACTTCCGAAGAATATTTTACCTTCTTTGCTCGTATTGAAGCCATCCTTAATAGCCGACCTTTGTGCCCTCTTTCATCAGATCCTCTCGAGGCATCCGATTACCTCAGCCCTGGACATTTCTTAATTGGTGCTCCTTTATTAGCCCGTCCAGAAATGCCCCCATCGCCATCATGTTCGCTCACCCAAAGATGGAAAGCTATCACGCAGATCTCCCGACAATTTTGGGATCGCTGGTCTCACGAATATCTCAACACCCTCATGCAACGCCATAAATGGAATCGTCATTCCAAGGAAATTTCTGTTGGTGATGTTGTTTTCATCAAGGGAATCTCAACTTCTCCTCTTCATTGGCCCATGGCTCGGGTAGAATCCCTTCACCCCGGCGCTGATGGCGTGACACGGGTTGTCACCATACGCAACCCATCTGGTTCATTCGTTCGGCCTGTCAATCGGCTTGTCCCCCTTGACTCTCAGGCCTAAGTTTCACAGTTGTCATTCATTTATTCATTTTTTTTTTTTCTTCTCTTTTTCTTTACCTTTTCCCCTTTAACGTTTCCTTTCTCATTATTCCTTGTTTCCTCAATCATGTACATAAACTCTCAAGTAGATCATGCTATTTCCTTTGTGTTAGCTCTCATTTAACCCGGAAATTAGTTGCTCTAATTTGGTGGGCGGTATGTTTACGCCATTTGCGTAAAATTAATTTCATTTTAATCTGAATTTGCTATTCAATAAATAATTACCCGAAACCATTCGGTATTTTAGTGAATCACAGACGCTGGCGCTGCCTGCCGGCTCGATCAGAGTTTTTCCCCCCACTTTTGTCACTCGACTGGTAGCCTCATGTGCCTTATAGCGTCCTTTTTTGTTCTCTTCAACAGTGGTCAATTTACCCTGTTTTTTCAAGCGTATACTCAACGCCAGTATTTTTCATTTTGTCATTATTCAATTCACGATTTCGCAGTCTTGGAGAAGCGACTTTTCAGATTGAATTCAGACACCTTTTGGATGAATCGGAACCTGGATAAGTCTGGAGTTTGGGCCCGAATCTCTTGGTTGTCCGAGTTCAAGAGGGGAGATTCTCACTCTGTCTTCACATCGCAGCAGGTAGGAGTTTACTTTACTGTTTTCATATTTGATATTGTCATTTCTCCAACAAGACTCTCACATAAATACAGTCCACTTACACTCAAACGTCTAGCTAATTATCCCCCGGCTAATTAGTTTTCGAATCAGCTACCTCGTTTACCAGTTTAAATTTCAACTGGTGAAATTTCAAACAATCACACTAACACAACTGGTAAAGTGTAACAATGACACCAATACGCTATTTCATCTATTGTCCTACTTTTCACCCATTACATATACTATATACAAGAGAAATGCGAAATGGCTACTAGCTACAAGATATCATTGCTGACAATGGTTTAAAGCTCTATTTTAATGCAATAGATAACTAGAGTAAATATTTTCCTTGAATTACGCGCAAGTTATAGAACTGTTTTGTTTGGGGCTAGTGGGTTGTCGAGTCACTAAGTCGCTGGCACTTAACCTCTTGGCCTTAAGCCAAACCTACACTCGAGTTGATAGTGGCCAGTCCCCACGTCCTCTGAGTGCTATAAGGCCGGTATCTCCATACTTTTTTTATTTTTTATTTTTCTCAAACCCGCAGAGGGAGAGGTCGTACATGAAAGGTACCTGCAAGCTTTACTATAAGTACTTTAAGTCCATTAAATTTCCAAAACATGATACATATAAATAAGCAGGACATCAAGATCTTTAATTTGAAACCCCTCTCAAAATTATAGAGAAGATATTAATCAATGATCCTCCATTATTTTTTACAGGCTTTATTTAATTTTAGTACCTTTTTATCATTAAATAAAGCTTCTATGCAATATTCCTCTTAGGGAATGACACAGTGAATATGTTTTCTTTGAACACAATGAGAAGTCTGCAGTCTGTAGGGACCTGTCTGTAATTTATATTAACTTCCTGATAAATAATGTGTATGATTTGTGAGACATTCATGATAGATATCTATGCATAGTCATTACAAATACTAATATTAAATCAAAATATATTAGAACATTTTCACGGGCTTGTTGGTCTGTTATATTGCTTGCTGCCATTTTTTTTTAGTATTTTTATATTATTTATAGATGTGATTTGTTTAGTTCGAGTCCAGACGATGCCTGAGAGAGAGAGAACAACAATTTATTAAGATAAAATTACAATCTGCCTTTTATTAGGCAATGAGTAATTGAGATAAGTGTCATCATTCATACCATATTTACAGTTCATCATTCACTCGCTCATTCATACAATATTTACAAACAGCCCAGAGGCCCCCAAAGTCCACATGGTTGTCACCTCCCTCGCATGCGAAGGAGGAAGCGGAAACTTGGGGAGTCCCCCACGCCCCTACTTCAGCCGCGTCACTGGATAAGAGCCAGCGGAGGCTGACCAAGAGCGCGAGAGCCACAGTCGCTCAGGACATGATTGGAGAAACTGGCCATTGCCAGGACTCCCACTGTCACTTATTTATAGCAGGTCACGAGGCCACTGCCGTTTAAGTCTCCGAGGAGGATTATAGGGATGAATGGTGCAGTGCAATGACTGTGCTAGGGAATTAGGGTGGTTGGATAGGTTACCATGGAATTTTATGAACTTGGAAGGGATGAGTTCAAGAATATAGGGTATATTCAGATCATTGTGAAGGGTTTTGATGCGCTTGATGTCCGACTTTTTTGCTGTCCCCCATAGCTCTATTCCGTATGTCCAGATTAGCTTAAGTATAACCTTGTAAATAAGTAGTTTGTTTTCTATTGAGAGGTGGGATGTCCTTCGAAGTAGTCTGTACAGTTGTCCAAAGCGTCTGTTTAGTTCTTGTCTTTTTAGTCTCGTGTGTGGGTTCCATGTCAGTCTTTTGTCGAGATGGAAGCCTAAATACCGTACTGTCTCAGACACAGGGAGAGGAATTTAAAAAGTGAATTTAAGAAGACTGGCGGACAGGACTTGCGGCAGAGGGTAAAGGTTATGTGGGAACATTTTCCTTCGTTGACTTTGATTCGCCATTGGTTGCACCAATACTCGATCTCGTCAAGGTGTTGTTGAAGGTTTTGGGATGCTATATCAGGGTCTGGATGGGTTGACAGGACTGCAGTGTCGTCTGCGAATGTTGCCAAGAAGGTATTGGTAGTAGAGGGGACATCAGCAGTGTATAGATTATCGAGGATGGGACCCAGGACGCTGCCCTGTGGAATCCTGCTTTAATGGGATAGTAGTTAGAATATTCCAAACCACAGCGGACTTGGAAGAAACGGTTTGAAAGGTAGGATTGTATGATTAGGAATAGGGTTTGCGGTAAATTTCCTTTGAGTTTGTAAAGCAAACCTGCGTGCCAGACCCTGTCAAAAGCTTGTGCTAAGGCGATGCCTGAAATGATCATTTGATTGCATATACAAACAAAGAAATAAGGGAAGATCATTGACCTTTCTGAAACTTGGTTAACTATATAATCGACAAAGTGTTCATTTTATAATGGATATGCAAAAAAAAATCAATAATAAAACTTTTAAAAAATGCCTTAACTACAATAAAAAAAAATAACGAGGCTACAGGTTGGATCGAGTACTATATAGATTTAAGCATAACAGATTTGAGCACCTTGAGAATGCCCTGAGAGCTGTTAAAGATACAAAAAATCTTTAGCCGTCAGAGAAGTTTGGTTTTGACAGAGTGGCGTCAGATAAGTGTTAAGGGCGTTGGCCCGCTGTGAAAGAGCTCGTACAAGAAGGAGGTTGACACAGGGGATGTATTTCTGCGGGGGTGCCCCCCTCCTCCCGATGTAATCTCAATGTTTAACAGAACTAACGGCTGGCCTTTCAATCCGCGGAGAGCCTTTCAATTTAAATCCCCTCTCTTTGCACCATTTGCAATTCAATGCAAGCCTTGCTTGTGCACGTTGGCTCCTTCCTCATGCAAATCCCGTGCACGTTCACTGTTCACTGGTCCTCTCAGTCTTGCAGTCTGTAGTCTTTTCTTTCCTTGGCTCCCATTTATTCTCTTCAGGATTCATAGGCCTCAAAACATTTCTACATAATATTAATAATATAATGAATTGAGATAGAATGAGAAAAGACAATAGAACTCCATATCTAACCGAAAATAACAAGAGCAATTGTATTTTATATCAATTTGAAAAATTTTTAGATCGATTTATACATTATATATCGAATTGATAAATATATTATTAATTTCATAAAAAAAAAATCCATGGCACAGTACGTAAGATCTAAGATTGTTTAAATGATACTTTTTGGTAGATAAGCAGAAAATCCTAACATAATGTAATTGCTTATTACAAAGTAATTCTACTCAGATGCATATTGAAATGATCATTGTTGTCAATCATTTCAATAATAAATCAAGAGCAAGAAACAAAAAATAACGACAGCGTCGATATTCGAACTTAGAACTTTTCGATCATCGTTCGGGAGACTTTTTTTCAAACTAAGCTGGCACAGCTGCCTAAGCCTGGTTTCATCGAGACAATAAAAAGCTAAAACCCCCAAATCCCGGACAGGGAGTGCATAATCCTCCCGTTAAACGACCGGGGATATCTGCATGAGGCAGCCGATCCACGGATACGAGTCTACTGCCTCACGCTGAACAGGTGAGCCATTGTGATCCTTGGCTGAATGGAGAGTGCTGAGCTTTTATAGACCCTGTGCTTTCCGATCCGAGAGTTGCCGCTTTCACAATGTCAGCTTTGCTTTGTGTGGGATGCGACCCGCTCTGAGATGCTAAGCTGGCTACTCACTTGTAATGCGATCGATGCCGAATATACCGCTGAGAATGGACAAGGCAATATCGATATTAATGAATTTGACCCGTCCATGCCACAATTGCCCTTCAATGCGATTACAAATACAACAGTGGCTCATCCCAATCGGAACGAACATAATCCTTTCCAAACGACTTTTAACTCTAGTTTTTACAGTAAATCATTTATTTTAATTTCCATTCACGTGTTAAATAGATGTGGTTTGATGACTTCACAGTGCTCCTAAGCTAAAACTATAATACAGTTATTTTTATATAGAAAAACAGAAACAAAAAAAAACAACTAAAGTACTTATTTGTGGGGGTCCTTACCAAGAAAATATATGTCTGTATATACCTTCTGTATATTTTATACATTGTATACTATTTACTTAATTATTTGTTCTTCACTTTCAATTTTAATAATTCTTTATTAAGGATATCGGAAATCAAACGGAAAGCGTAGGTGAATTTCTCACTATTCTAAGTCTTTAAGATTTTCTTTTGTCGAAAAGGGAATTCCTGTGGCGCTGAAAATAGTTGATAGATGTCTGACAAGTATTTTATATATCCTTGTTTTACATTTTCGAGACAGTTTAGAAGTTAATCCTATATGAAAAATTACATTTAAGTACTAAACGTTCAGTTCTGGCAAAGAATCTTCCACCGTTCGCTTTTGGAATATAGCTCATATAAACTTTCTCATGGTACATACAGTTTTATAATAAACTTCAGCCCCGAGAATTGTATGGAAGGGTGATAATTATATTAATCAATAATAAAAAAATGGGCGTATATTCATTACGGTTTATTTTAAGCTGTCGTTATTTTTTTGTCGTTATTGTTCCTTCATTTTTTAGGACCTTTCATTTATTAAACTGTATATTTTAAATGCAACTAAATGCATAATATTTACAATTTTAGCCAGTAACTAACATAAGCGTATAAAAATGTGTTTAATATGGTTGTCTGCCATTTGCTTGAGGGAATGTTCATCCGATCCACTTCGACATGGAGGCATTGATCAAGCCCCATTGCAAGCCAGTGCAGCTAGGGGTGACTAGGCGGGTATAATCCGAACAGACTATCCGCAGGGTATCCGGGGCTGGCATTCAGCGGATAACCACATCACAGGACTGTGGAGGCGATGAGGGTCGAACTGTTAATCCGAATGCGGTTTCCATCTCCACAAATGGAATACATGCAGCCATTTGGGCATCTACTGCGCAGTCTGTACCTCGGTTTTAGTTTCACATGGGTATCTTTATTGTCTGTGTCCCATCATTGCGGCTATAATTACTTAAGTGTGCAGTTCATTTCGCTATTGGGCTTCAATGATCTTACTACCTACTCCCTCTTCTAAGTTTTATGTGAATGGTATGCAAGCTCAAAAGTAGTTCGTCCTAATATCTAGAAATGCTCTTTTATTTAAACATTTAAAAAATGTCAGAAATCTCATTCCATTTCATTTTAATGTAGCTCATTAAATACAACTTCACGTCCACATCTTTAATTTGGCATTCTGCACTGTCTTTTTCGTTGCAAACTAATCTGTAACCTTTCTCAAGTCGCTGTTATTAGGATTTTTATGGTGTTTTATATCACTATTTTGTCAAATTTTACTTTTAATAAGTACGATTAGTGATTGATTTTCACCCAGTTAAAAAAGGGCTATTTTCAGTTATTTACTACTTGTAGGTGTCATTCATTTGTGTCTTGTTACAGTTTACTGATTTAGCCACCTAAATATCAGGGTGTGCTTTTTTTTTTGTCATTTAACAGTATAAAAGACGTCGAGGATGCGCTCATTGCTATACACTTCAGGGTCCACAAAGAGATTTTTTGGACGTTAACAGTTGAAAAAATGTGAGTGAACCTTTCCAGAACATTGCAATGACGTTGCCTGATTATAGTACACATAAGCCACAACAGAAATATCATAATATATTATTTATGATTATGAGTTATAATACTTAAGAGTGTTTATTATTTTTAACAATGCTGGTTTAATTTTAAGGGTCATCTGGGTTTTAATTCTAACTATCATGCAAAATATAATGCACTAGAAAGTTTGTTTCGAACACAGGGATAACAAATTGGTGTATTATAATATTATACGCCATCCAAAATTATTGCTAACCATTTCTTTTTTAATATCAACTAATTAGCGTTCCTTAAATTTAATTTCTATAACTTGTACAGAGAGCGCTCATAATACGAGAACAGACAGACACACGTCGAAAACAGGAAAAAAGGGTTTCTAATTTTGAAAGTTATGTTAATGTTCTTTATCTTTGTTGTTATAAGGAATGCGCGCTAATAGGGGTTCATGTTAAGCAGCCTAACGATGTATCAGGTTTTTTGTATTAAGTATAAAATTCCAAAGAAAAACGCAATAACAAGCGTACGCAATAAATACGAGCAGCGGAGGAATTTCCAATTTGGAATAAAATTAGTGTCGTAGATAGAAGGAAGAGAGGGGTGGAGATTCTCGTTTAATTTGCTAAACAACTGCGGTCTGGTCCAGACTGGGAACTTGTAGTATCTGTTGAATAATTACCCAGACCCCCTTTCTCTACGCAGGTAGCAATGGCTTCCTAATTCAGCAAATCTACAGACGTTATGTGTGGAACATCATCCCGCACCCCTGCTAACTTGTCTTATTTAATTTTAATCAGATCCACCGCCATGGAAATCTTAACACACCAAGACTCCTTTAAAGCTCATTAGCCAGCACCACCATTTATTGGCATGAAGCCACAAATATGCAATGCCTATATGTTAGCCGTCTGTTAAATATACATATCAGTTTTTACAAATTATAACGCATACTTTATAAATCCAATATAATATTAATTATATATGTTTATAATAATAGTAAAACCCAATAAATAAATTACTAGGTGAACCAACCCTTGAGCAAGGAGCATAAAAGCTGCCCTTGTGTGAATCATAGCGATCTCAAATACACTTCGAGTTTCATCGGGTCTGTCCCGAAAACTATAGATTTGATTAGTGCCTGTTTTTTTCGATATTTGTACGTTCCTAGCATAGCTAGGGGGTACACATACAATGTATATTATTTAACATACACAAGTAATTACAACATATAGTATATATTTTTTTACATTATTATGGGTTGATCCTAGGAGTAATTATTACAGGTTATTCACATCTTTGTATCTGTTGACGGTGATAGCAAGATCCAACGGAATGCACGTAAGAAGCATATTATTGAAGATTATGCTACCTTTCAATGGGATAGTTATGATAAATGATGTATGAAAACACGTTCCTAGTGGTATTTATGTAGAATGTTAATCAGGTATCTGTTTCGACGCGTTGTTTGAATCTTGCCTAACTCTTAGCAGGATATTGTCATATTTAGAATTATGTAGAAAAGTCTTAAAGGTTCATTCACACTTTCAGTCTTTGCATTTGGCCCAAAAACTAATCACCATATTTTAATACCTTAGGCAGATGAGCCTTTGTCTTCAGCAATTATTCTCGTTATTTTATTGTAATTTCATAAAACAAACAATGTGAATCTATAAAAAAGTTTATGACAGCACTACAGTATGTTATACGCTGGTTAAAAATATGTTTTCACAATAACATAACTTTACATTTTTACCAACTACCTGTAGATCATCTGTGAATTCTCTTTGGAAGGGCTAGTATTCATTTACCCATCTTGTCTATTATATAAGGCAACGTGCCGATAAAAAAATAGAAATTATTTTCGCCTATATTTTCATAATATATACATAATTAACGCTTGTGATATGGCAATTTTAGGCCCAATACCACGTAGCCCATGTAAGCAAAGGCTGTAAACAGATTTAAAGGATTAGAAGCGAAATAAAGACAGTTTAAACCTAGCCGTTGTTCAAATATCAGTTCCTTTTACTCTCGTTCTCTTTTTTTTGATCGTCTAAAGCCGATAGAAGATAACTTATATATATATATTAGCAACCGTGGGGGATATGGGAACTTGGCCGTTTAGCCAGTCCAAGAGAATCCTTTGAATAGTTGCGTGTATAAATCAAATACAACGGCCGTTAACGCTAATTCCAACAGGCTCTATGCCACCTGTACCTCCATGTTTATGCTTTAAACTCTCATTCTTACTTTTATTTACAACTTTCTCTTAGTAAATGGAACATTCTCGTTCAAAGAGAGAAAAAATAAAATATTTGAATAAGTATTTTTAAAAATGGTCAATTATAAATATTATTATAACCTGTCGATAGATTAGGTCCATACAGAGTGAGTCGGAACTGAAGAATTCCTCTTAGTGTTGAATTGAATTGTAGATTGAAGTTCCTTATTCTCATTTAACTTTCTATTCTTATCTTAATAATTATTGCCACGATGTTTTAATTTATAAATTGTTTTCTTGTTGATATAACCTGATTCAGACATATATAGTATGTATAAACGTTGTCCATTGATAAATTTGATTTTTAATGAACTCTCTTTCATTGCCCTAAGCAGATTTCCCAACAAAATCTTCGACCAGTTAGTTAATGGTCGAACTGTTTATTTTCAAATCGAAACTCAGAGATGTTGCTACTAATTTAACTGTATATTCTACATACTACTTTATTTACTCATTGATGAATGAATACGAGTGAATGAAGTTACGAATATGAAAAATTCATGAAGAAATTGAGGAAATCTGTCATACTACATACAGTAAATGGTTTTATTACCCGGCTATCACCGAGGAAACAAAGAGGGCATTGATAATTAATGCAAGGCAGTGTGGTTTGGATGATTCCCCTATTAGATAGAATCGCGGTCATTATTCACGTATCCATCCATCCTTGAGTATGCTCACTTCCGATCCGCCATTCCCTACTTCCGGCTCATAACTATTGCAATGGCGGGGTAGCGAGCGAATTAATTGCTCCTATTAAATTTAAAATGGCCCCGCTTAATGGAATTGAATTTGTAAATCCGTCTAAGGGCTTTGAAATTCGACCGTGGTTCGTTTGACTGCTCCATCATTCATATGAGGTTCTAGGTTCAAATCCCTAGATAGGAAGTGAGTTAATTCTTTAAACAGGCGTGGGTGGCTCTAGATAAGGCAGAGTTAAACAGGAATAAATAATTAAACAAATACATCTGAGTGCCAGTATCTCTGATTGTTTATTTACTAGATTACTCTCCCCATTTTCCTTTTGTAGGCATTCGTGAAAACGTTCTCACACCGTGACCCTGACCGAGGGCCTTTATCGGTTTCTAGTTGTCGGGGAGCATTCAATGGATCCTTTTCGTACAGTGAAATTGGTAAGTCGTCAGATCAGATTGTCGATTTACACAGAATACTGTATTTAACAAATGAAGCGTATTGTTTGAACTCTGTTTTCGTGGTAATGTCAAATTGGTTTACATCAATTTTACACAAAATTGTTACTTGTTTATTTTTTTTAATAAATATATTTAAAAAATAAAAGAATCTATATAAAGAAAGAGGGATAACCGTACCAAGAATCATCCACGTTATAACCTACGCGTCAGCAAAAAAAACAAAAAAACTAGTAAGTGGCCTTACTTCAGGCTTCGTAGTTCGTAGTTAAACCATCTTGGACACTGTAGTTAATAATGTTAGTAGCTCACAAAAATAGCTAAAATATTAAAAATGAAACAACACCAATAAATACATATTACGCGATTTCAATTTTCGTCCCCAAAACTGTACATGTTGGAATACCATAACCTTTCTTTGATATTGTCTGAAGTCAAAAATAAATCAGAACATTTATTTTAGTATTTATAAAAGTAATGTTAAATATATATTTTTTTTTTTAGCGAATATTGTTTTAACAGTATAATAGTGTTAATTATAGGCATAACAGGGTTCGCCCTTCCTAAATTTTAAGAATCCCAGTTGAAGGTGACATCTTCATATATATATTAATAGATTCCAGATCGCTGTTGTGTTAATTTGAGCATGTGAGCACCATAACCTAGCCCCTTTTTCAGCCCTATTCCCGAATATTTATCCCCTCTATCAATCCAAGTTCCCTCTTTCTTCATCCCATTCCCGAATTGCCTTCCTCGTCCATTTGGAACCTATATCTCCCACGGCCATATTTCAAGTCCTACTCTCAGCCTCCGAATAGCCATCCAACAATAGGACCCTTCATTTTTCTCATGGTCAACCAATTTTCCCCTTTCTCTCCCTTGAATTACAATTTTTTCAAACATTACTGTAGTTCACATCAAGGAAGCATGTATTCTAATACAGGAATGTTTTGCTGTTGTATTGGCCTCGCTGTTACTTACAACTGTTATTAATTAACCGCCAAACAAAAAAGACTAAACATCCAGGGACTCGAACCCGAGACTGACCCAATACCTGGTCAATATTCCCCCTTAATATCCTGATCAATATCCCCTCTTAATATCCTGATTAATATTCCCCCTTAATATCCTGATTAATATCCCCTTGTTACAGATGTATATATATACAAAATATAGATTCTACTAACAAATCTATTTACAATTGCTTCATTGTATTATTAATTTCATTTCTTTGGCTGTTAATTATTAATAACAATGGGACCAATACTACCGGATCGGAACGGATGAAATGCCAGATTTATTTATTTTGATTAAATCATTAAAGTAAGAATCCATCTATTGTTTATAAATACTAACACAACGGGTGTTAAATTAATCTGTAGATATTTCTCTTTGGTTTACATGCTATATCTTTCAATTTATTGTCAACTGTTCGAATGTTTGTGTAATTTTTTACTATCAATGGAATCTGCCTAATTACGAGTTATATTATTATATGAATTTAAACTTGGGCATAATGCTTCCGAAGCCTTTCAAAGCATCTATATGTTTTTGGAAGATTGTACATAGAATGAAAGAACTGTACATCGGTGGTTCTCCAGGTTTCAATCCGGCAGTACATGTCTCGAGAATGAATCTCGTGAAAGGCTAGAAACAAAGTAAGATAGTGATGGATTAAACAAAATATAATAAAAGAATATTGATACATTAGCTAGTTTTCTCAAAATAGGCAAAATAAAATTAAAGGAAAATACAATCAGCAAGTTCTAAACACTAAATTGATGAATGGATCTCCTTTTTTTTTTCACTTTTTATTTTGCTTCACATACTTTTCGTTATTCGCCCCGAAATAGACCTAGCTTTGCCGAAGGTACCGTTAACCTTTAGAGTTTCAGAGTTTGTTGTCCTGTGAGTGGTATAATAGTAAAATACCAATAACATGACTATCTTAACTTCCATGATCTAAATTTAGATGTATAGTTTAGTTGCTTAAGCAAAGTTTGATATGCTTGTTATAATAGTGCATGTAAAAGTAACAATAACGACAAAGGTAACAATATGAGACACCCTATGAAGTTAATATCCCAATTATTTCCCTTACTAGACTAAACAATCCCGACCAAGCTCATCTTCCCCTTGCTACTAACTGTTGTTGTTGCAGAGAGTCTGTTGTTGTTTATGAAACAAGCTTGTTCACAATCTATCGGTATAACCATGTGAAAATTGATACCGACTCCAGGAAAGTCCCTCTAGGCAGTTGATGGAATTCTCTGAAAATCGAATATCCCCCGATCTGAGGAGAGGTGAAAAAGATAAAAATGCCCATTTCAGATAAAATTCCAGCAAACTGAGAGGGAGGAGGCGGCTGAAACGATATAATCCCGGCCTGGAGATAGGAGTGGCTTATAAGTTGAGCAACAGTCGGTGGCTCGCTAGCCAATAGTTAATTGGCCTGTATTACTTAAACAGTAATTAATGCAAAGTGGACCGGGGCAAGAACTATAATTGGCTCGGAATGGCTTAATACTAGTCTACTAATTTTTGAGTTTAATCAGCCAGAACTCTCCGCTGAGCGGATAACATGGCGAGTGTGCTTTTGACTCTTCTCTTGTCTTGTATGAGAGAGTTGAAAATTAACTCCATTATAAGCCACTTCTATGCATCAAGTTACTCTCTCCCAACAATAATTGAACTAATTCAGTTTCAACAGCAGCAGATTTCATGGATATTAGTTTCAAGTAAGACTTTAGTATGGGTTCCCTAGCCAACGGGAGGAATCGTTATCCTCAAATTTTCCTGTTTTAAAACTATGTTAAGTTTAAGAAATAAACAAAATTCTAGTAGAGTATTACCCGTCGCACAATTACAGGTTTTGCTTCGATTGCGAAAACTATTTTATTAATACTTTTAAGGACTTTTCGCAATAATAGTTCAATAAAGTCCCAACATATAATACATGCTGTTGGGGGGGGGGGGGTTGCCAACACGAAGGTACTAACAGCTTTAATGAAGCCTTGTAATTATAGATTAAAAAACAAGAAAAGAAGCGCGAATTACGCATTGTAAATTATCACGTCGAGATCTTTAATTTTATCACTACCCAACATTATAACCAATTATTTTACTAGTAATGATATATTTTTTATGTTTACCCTATGCCAAGTGGGACCTCCGTATAAAACTTCATGTATATTGTATATAATTGTAAATAAATTGTATGAATAGCTCAACAAGGAACCCGCAAGAACTTGGACAGATGGACATATTCACTGATTTTGAAAAAATAAACGAACCATAATGAATTATATTACTTTTTTTTTTATTATTTTTTGTTACCATTTTTTTCTACCATTCTACCTCATTTATTTTCTGATATATAACTAAACGTAAAACAAATACAGTTGTAAGAAATAAAAAATAAACGTTTGAGTAACATTAACAAATTCAAGGCTACTGGCCCATGGAAAACCGTTTAACTTGACCTTAATAGTTCCCAATTCAAATTAAACTTTGGTTCAAGTTCGAGCAACGCCGATCGAATGGACAATTGCGGAAGGTATTCGGTCCCCGTCGAAAAAAACCCGAAGTGAATTGATCGTAAAGAAATCGGTGACTGGTAAAGCGGATTAATCACGGCTTGGCAGAGTGGTTCTATTAAAGTTTAACACCCCCCCCCCCCCTCAGGTCGAGGATCCGAGGCTGGAAGTGTGAAGGCCGGTGACGCGGAAAAGCGCCTCTGCCGGCGGGAAATAAAGCTTTTCTCATTAGCGGGTCTGGAGAGTCCGGCTGGAATGGCTACCGGACCATTCCATGGAAGGCTTGAGGTTAATTTTCCAGCTCAACAGCTTCCATCCTATTCCCAGTCCTGTTTTTATTTACCCCCCCCCCCCCTCCCGTCCGTCCGTCCAGTCGGACCTGTCCATTTCAGGGAGCTATTTCTATGTAAGATAAAGTGGGTTTAATAGCTGGAAAAAGGACATTTAAAAGAAAATAACTTAATGCAGCTTGTGTTTATAAGTTAATTTCACTCTACTTTGGCAAAAAAAATATAAGTTCGCATCAAGAAAGGACCACTCTATTGAAATAGGTAAAATACAATTTAGTGTGGATGCTCAACTAAAGTGAATTGCTTTAGGGCGAGAGAGAAAGATACAGGGTAAGGGAGGGAGTAAGAGAGAGAGAGAGAGAGAGAGAGAGAGATGAACGATAGAAAGTACACGTAATTGTAAAAATATACAACAAACATGGTTGCTGATAACTGCTAGAGTGTCGATAATTATCAGCAAATTCCTGGTTCCTATGTTGGCGAAGTGGGTTGTTCTAGATCTTCCTATTCATTCCAATGATCAAACCTACACTCTGTTTTTCAAATTTGTCTTTTTTTCTATTGTAGAACAACAATTACAAACGCGGAAAAGCAAACAAACTTTTTTTTAATTTTTATTTCATAAAAAACTGAAGTAAAAAATAAACGAAAACTTGTTAACAACTAATTATATTTAAAAATTTTGAGCCGAGTCCACTCGTATCCCTTGTCTAGCTTGAAATAAATCTTGCTAATAAGGACTTCAAATATTATTTAAAAAAGGCGTAATAAATTTATTACTGTGGATTTAAAACAGGACATAGACGAAATAAAGAGTCATAACTTAAACAGACAATTTATACAATAGGGTAATTAAAGGTAAATGACGCTTGCATTAGTTAGAGTTTTAAACAATGCAAATGATAGCCATTAAACGAATGAGAAAGGCAGTTGGTTCCATCTGTTGCATTAATGAGCCAGCCCGGGTCCTCCTCTATACATTATTAAAGCCACACTTTACTGGTATTTTTACTACTCAAAACATGGACAAAACATTTTCGAAAAATGTCTTTTATAAGCCTTTTCTTGTTTATTTATTCAGAATGAGTATCTCTGACTTCCGCTGCAGAACAGTGCTAACGAATGGATTTTCCCTGGATCCATTACAACCTTTCTACACCAGGCTGGTTGAGATCATCCAGTTGCTACTGGTTGGGAAATGAGCATGCTTTACCTCTCAAAGGCCACCCCTTGCAACACTGTGTATCTGGCATGGCTTTATATGTCACTAGTGGCCTCAAATCACCAACCCAAAACCTTACCTACCAAATTACTACTGGGACAGATCCAGCAGAGGTCAGATTTGACGAATCCAGGTACTAATTATTGGAACAAGGGGCAGCACAGCCCAGTTATTTTATAAGGTCTATATGTGTATCTTACACACTGTCCGACCATCAGTGCTTTAGGCTGGTACTCCTGCTGAGGTACAGGCCACCTATACTACCCTCTCATCAAACATATGGCTGAGTACGGAGTCAAGTTAGCGCGAATGTTTACTGAACAGGCAGTGCGTGAATGAGCGAGCAGCTACCATATGTTCACCCAATCCAATAATTGTAATGCTATATTTTTTTAATGTTTATTTTTTTTTTGGGGGGGGCTACCAGGTGGAATGTCTCCTCGCTCCCTCCAACCAGCTACGTCACTGAAGACAAACCAGTGCCTGATGAATCGAACCGCAGACTAATGCGAATATCCCATTCGGCCTGACACTGCCAGCCTAAAACCGGACAAGTTTGCAGACAATGGTTCGCGAGCACTCGACTCCGACAGACCGCAGGCCGAACCATTCACCGCCTAAATAAACGAAGCTCTAATGGCTTTAGTTAGATCGGGTTCCTCTTCCTCGTGCTTTGAAGTGGTGTAAGCTTCCACCAACTCGGATGGCAAACGTAATTTGTGCTGGTTTTGTCACCGTCCTGTAAACTTATAATTAAATCTTCAACTTCAGCTACACTAATCTTGTTATCTTTAAACAATTTTATATGTCTGTATGTGTTAGTGCCTTGATATACTATGTAATACGGTTGTGGTAATAAAAAAGATTTAGTCAATTTTAAACATAAAATAAATCTCTATGCTGTATTTATAATTGAAAACAAAAGTAAGTAATATTTTAGACGTGAGTAAATGACTTCATTTAAGTAACGAAGTTCAGTTCTATAATACTAAAGCTTTTTTGTCATTAAAAGTTTCTTCTTCCGCTTGGTTAAGTAATAATACAGAGAGGCTACTAATTTCAAAACCATGAAGTTTTGGGACTAAACTTCAAAACTCGAATATAAAATGACATTTCAAAATTTTATTTATGTTGTAGTTATCTGAATTTTTCTTCGTTTCTTTGTTTTTTTTTTCAAAATCGGAAACTCATGTTTTCACCTTTGTGTCTATTTGTCAATATTTTCTAAAGATGTTTTAATCAATGTTTATTTAACGTCATATCAGTAACAATGACTATTAGCAATGACATAAACAGTAGGTAGAAGCCAATTGGACCAATGAAGTTAAAGAGTGTTATCATGGAATCTCTCGAGTCGTTCTTTGTCGGACTGTTCAGAATTATCAGAGTTAGAATTTAGATGTCCTAATGAAATGGCTATGGAGCATTGTCGCACTCCTCGAAGGTTGATCGGTCGAGGTCCCTAGTGCGTCCTAGTCTGTAACGAGTAATCATTCGTGCTTTGGCTTCATTCCGTTCGGTGTTAGTTCTGTTCCTCGAGGAAATCGTAAGGATCATTTTCGTTCATAACAATTTTATTTTACTATGTTGGCTGCATATAACCTTACACATGCGATTCTCCGACTTCAGTTCTATAAAACTTAATTTCTATTTGCAATTAAAATCATATTAGAAACTTTTCGTTAGAAAGGCAATTGTTCGTGGTAGGAACGGTTAAAAAGTAAAATGAGGTATTTTTAATTGAAAAAAAAAAATTTCTTAGACCACTTAATAAGTATTTAAGGAGGTCTCTTGGAGAATCACAAGTATCTTTCGGTATGGTTTCTCCACGTTATACTTTCGTATTTTATATTTTTCTGAATACAATTGAAATATGTGGACTTAGTTAAACAATTCCAATCAGGAACTTCAAGTGCAGAGAAACGGATGATGCCTCAAAAACATTTCCGCAAAATAATTGGGAAAGTTACAAATGCAAGGAATGGGAGAAGTTGTCAACAGGAAATTGGATTGGTGAGAGTGTGACTGTCTTATGCATTCGAATGTCTTATCTTAGTTATCGCTAGCACATTCGGTGGTACAAAGTTTGGAGGTAAGACCATCAGTGCTATCTGCGAACTCTACACATCTTACGTGGCGTATTACATGAACGACTGTGTTTACATCAGCAGACTGCGCTCGGTACATAAGCATTGGTACGCAACCTGGTTTTTACCAAAATTCTTCAAACAGTTATAGAGGGCTTGTACACCAACCACTCAAGTAGTTAGTTCTGTAGTTAACCAGAGATATTGCGAACCATCCCAGCTATCATAAAATAGAGAGAAAATCAAGATATTAACAGATGCCTACATATACAATGCAAAATTATACCATAAAGACGATTAAATTCGCAATTGAAACCTCGACACAATTATGAGTGCATCAGTTTGATGGGAGATTAGGTTAGGTTGATAAAAAAGTGTACTTAGAAGTTATTATCATATATATTGTAATATACCTCGTTTCCTATTTTTCTTTTCTGGTCGTTGGTACGTCCAATGATTCTTCATCTACACTACTTTTTCTTGAAGCGCCCCCCCCCACTATGTTAATAGTGTAAATATTCTTTATTCGTGATACAATTATTCTTCAATAATTTAAAATAACCGATCACTATGAATGGGAGTATGTTTTTCCTGATTTAGCGTTAACTAACCATCATCGCCTGGCTCACATTCATTTGCCAAAGGAGAGGTCACGTGTTCAGAGTTATAATTAATCAAAATTAAAATCACAGGTGGTAAATTTTGGAAAATCAAAAATCCAGGACATCTTAATAGCCCTTCCTTATAAACAAAAAAAATAGTTATTATTCTTATAATTTGTTTTTTTAATACAATAGTGAAATAAAATTGATGTAAGATTTCAGAATGTAAAGAAAATATTCTTCGAACAAAAAAAAATACCTTTCTAAAAAATGAATGTAAGTTTCGAATTCAGAAACTTAAAGGAGGTGGAGGTTCTCAGGTTATAAATTGAACACTTGCAGATGTAGTTTAGAACTGTAATATTAAACATATGTACACATTAGCTAGCGCTACAAATATTACAATAATCAAATAAAACTTATAACTAACCTGAATCAATACAATTGTCGATAATAAGTGTTGACCATTGTCTTAACAAGAGTACCCATATTCAGGAGGTTACAACTGGGAGCATCATTCGATCCTAGCGAGCTCTGTAGGGACATCTAGCATATGTGCCGGGGGTTACGTTCAAACTTACATGAATAAATCCTATTTTAATAAAAGAACAATTGCTGATGATATTAATGTATAATAATGATGATAATAATATTAATATTAATAAACAAACATTCTACATAATATGTTAAAATGTACAGTTGTCTATTATTAAAGTCCATTAAACCAAACAACTAGTTTTGATCAAGCTAAGGTCATCTCCAAACAGTCCCTTCAACTTCATTGTATACTCTTAACAAGAAAACCGCACATTCAGATCCACCATCCGACTGAGTACGTATTAAACTACTTTTTTATATATTATATATATATTATTATTGCTTCGTACGGTGTTACATAGACCGCATTAATGGCTATTACGGGTTTACTCAACAGACAGGGAGACAGTCTATGTTTAAAATCCTAATTTTTTTCCATATTACATTCAGTCCAATGCTAAATAAAGCATTTTTATATCTATCGATTATGTTTGATCGACTATAAAAAAAAAACTACAGTTTAATGCGTTATATTGATATCTTTATCGCAAAATAATACAGAAAAAGTAATATCCCATTATTTAGAAGAAAAAAACGGTATTATTTTTTTTCTTTTGAAAATATCATATAGATAGTACCTAGGAGGCAACATAAAAATTATGATCCTAGAATTAGAATCAAATCCAATTATCCGAACCTAAAGGCAAATTCGTCATCGGTGGTCGATGCCTTAACAAATACCGTCTACTCCATAAAACCAAAGTGTTAATAATAATTAATTTAATTATTTCATTCATATGTGTAATATACACAATTTTCTATCGTTGTTAGTGTGTTATAACATAGCTTAATGCATTAGAGCTCTAAAATGTGTAAAAGCCGTGAAAACCATGTTATTACTATAATTTTATATTAATAATTATTGAAGTTATTGTGTTAACATAAACGTAACTTTAATTGTGCAGTATAGCATACTTGGCTAACGTTTTTTTATGGTCAAATGTAAAAGTTTAGAGTTACACTTGAGTTAGAAAAAGTTACACTAAGAAGAAGTGAGTGATCTCTGACGGGAGATTTCTGACAAATAGAGAGTCGCCACGGGAGGAGATGAATAAGGCAGACTGCCGGCTATTCATCAGCCTCCCTGATGAAGACGAAAGGACCCGAATGTCTCATTCGGGGGTCTTCGGTCATCTCCGTTCCTATTTGTCAGACCGCAGCCACCCCTCGGATGGGATTTACGTTCTCGTATCACATCGCTTAATAATAGCGCAGGCATGGCCCATGGCGATAGTGCGCTCGCTAAAAAAAAAAAACTATGACTAACAATTAGTCAAGCCTGACTCATCCATGACAAACTTCACTCGTTAGTTTCGAGGAAGGGCTCGGAGAAACGAATTGGGAAAGTTTTCAAGGAATGTTTACTGGTATAATAAGCATACAAGAAGTCGACCAGCTGATTTTAATATTCTATAAGTTTCGTGTTTAGAATGATAAATCTTACGCGTACTTTCATTTAAAGTTTTCATTATTTATTTCTGCTTCCATCCTATAAATATTGAGGCTTTTAATGATTTTTCTTGCAGCATAGCTGGTATAGCCTTAGGATGACAGACTTGGAATGTTAAAAATTAGAGTTATTTACAACATAAATTATATCATTTCTGATTCCACATGATGAAAATTTCATATTCCTGTTCAATCCATCAATCGGTCAAAAATATTCGATTTTTCTATAATAAAAATATATCAATGATGAAATAATGTGGAATGAAAGGATATGGACTAGATGAACCCATTCGCTGTAGACGGAGACTTGGGCCCTTCGTAATGAAGGGTTGGTGCAACCCCGATGCCTCTCCCCTTCCAGTTAGCGGCCGTTAAAATCTTAAACAGGGTCAACGTTTAACTAGAGGAGAATAGCAAATGTAATTGGACAGAGAAATTGCTTTCTAAATTAATCGATGCCCCTTCATAAATGATCTTCTTCAATAGTTAACCGAGTTAGAGCGGGGCCCTCGGTGTTATGTCAGCATGAATTCGTTATGGCAAGGAGCTGGGATAGACTCCATAAAGCAGCCTACATCCACGCAATTACCTTCAACTAACTTACCTACAGGGAACTTACATAAAAATTGGATCCTAGAACAATGGCTAGGTTTAATTTATTGTGTTTTCTTTTAGTTGAGCTGGACTTAAGGTTAATGGATGTTAGCTCTACATCATGTATTTATCAATCTATCGGTCTGTCTCACTGTCGACTTTTTGTATAGAGGTCGTAAAAATGATTTAATTGATCTCGAATTATAAATGGATACTCAAAAATACCTGGAAATGTAGTCTGGCCCATATTTAAGATTTTTCAATCCACTACTCTGTAAAAAATTGGCCGGTATCGCAGGCATATTGCAGCTATAACAATGCATAACTAAGACCTATTTCAAGGGCCGGAGATACTCTGTAATGACTTAATATTTACAAATGTCAAAGTGCACATTCACGCTGCAATCTTCGAGGAGGATTGTAGGGCTGGGTGACGCTTGAATGTGATCTTGCTAAGGAATTTCTTCATAAATTTATTATTAGTATCTTGATTATTTAATAGTTATTTTAGTTTAGGTTTAGTCTATAGTTTGGCATGTAGTTGATAAAACAATTTTTACAAAAACAAAATCATTTAATGCATTGTGTTCATTCACTACTCCAGAACTTAAGATATGAAGTTCGGTTCCTCTGAACTATTCCCGAAACGTAGCTTTACCCAAAATACTGTCGTTTAGATATTTTTTTATTTGCTTACATCAATATTCTTGGTTGGCTGAAACTTTCAGAAAACTTCTAAATGACTAAAGGTGCCTGAACATACCTTCGTACAACCAGCTGCCCTGAGTCCTCATCCTGAATTATTTATCCCTCAGGGCTAGTCGCTGTTTGCCCCAAGTTTTTCACCTGCCACTGTTGAGATTGTGTTATCAATTACGACGGAAAGAGGTTAGATAGTTACTATTAAATAGAAGAACCCTAAGCGTGGAGACCTTGCCAAGAACCTCCGGTCTGTTTGCCCGTTCGAGTTGGCAACTCCTAACTCGATCCTCTCGTTAAGAAATACCTCCAGGATATGTTTTATCCACTTCGGTCGCAGATTCAATCAGTCCACCCTCCGGGTCTTCGGCTAAGCTCTGCACTCCCATCTCCCTAGTTGGAGTAATCAATGGAGTTCCTCCCTAACTTTTTCCTTTTTCTATTTGGTCCAAATTCAATTAAATAAATACCCCCGCTGGGACCTGGCCATGTCAGGCTTCTCCTCAACTTCCCACATTCCGGGTTTGCGGTAGCAACTTCTCCCTCGCTATCCACTTTCTCCGCGGTTATTGAATTCCTCTGATTGACTACTTGAAGGTTACTCCAATAATTGAGTTCTGTTAGTGCTGGCATTTCTATTAGTGTTGTATAGACCAAACTTCGGAGTCTTAGAATGAATAGGGTAAAATTCTGAACCCCCCCCCCAAATAAATTGTACATACTTATATTATATTTTAAAAAAGCGAATTCTATCTTTGATTTAAGTGGAACATGTTTATTTCAAATGTTTATTTTCTATATTCAGCTCTCCTTGATAACTACAATCTCACACTCTAGTGCTCATTCATTATTTCAAGACGAATTCCCAACAAACTGTTCTATTCATTTATATATTAATAAATATAAAAATATTTTTATTAAACTTTACCCGTCTTTATCTATACTTTACCATGTTGACTTGTAACTATCGATCGCCATTCCAGGAGCTAAAGGTGTTTTTTGGGAGAGGCTGGTTTCACTCAGTCTCGTGAGGATAAATGAGTAGCTTCTTGAGAGCTGAGTCATAGCTCACCAACTAAGGCGACCTCGGTCGGCATTATATTGGGTGTTTCACCATTTGTTATATTATATTTTGGTTAGTATCGGACGATTTGAAAAAATACAAAAATTTTCGTGATAAAACTTTTATTTTGGCTGATATGTTGTATACAAATTCCAGTGTAGCTGAGGGAGGATCCGAGGAAATCCTGCCATTGCAGAAGAGGATCCCTGTCAACTCCATTGTTTGTGTACTTCACTCATTGTCTGCGGTGATTTGAGACCAGTCTTCATTGTTCCAGGCTAAATATGATCTTAGAAGGCTGATTGTTCATTATCCCAATGCCAGCGCTAACAACGAGGCAAACAATGGCGAGGTTCGGCGCTCGCTACCTGACCTACCTGACCTACCTGGTTATCGTGGGTAACAATGCAAATGACAGAATAGATCACTAGTTATTTTTTAAATTGAAATAATTAATAAAACGGCCAACAGCATCTCAGAGTCGCTTAAATAGCCCCACCAAACCCACTAAAAAATAACTGGTTGGTTACTTGCAATGGCATGGGTCAAAAACCACATGAAAGAAAGCTTGAATTCTGGAATGGGTTTCTGTAAAGCCAGTTAAAGTCTAAGAAAATCAAATAGGGGAATGAACGGAAAACAGGTGGAATGATCATTAGAGATATAACTTCCATGGAAAATATTGTTAAGATATGATGAATACAGACTTAAATACAACTTAAGTCTAAAATGGCCAGACGAAAAGTAAGATGTGGCATGTGGTTTCGATTTTTAGAAGACCAACTGCCTGACTTCATAAAGTACTATTTATCAAAAATACTTTTATTGAATATATATAACACATCTAAATCCTATGTTTCTAGGGCTACTGTAGAGAGGAACTTTTAATGGAAAAACAAGCTCAACCACATCTGATGGGTAAACTTTTGTTGTTCTACGACTGGCCGTCTTAAACTAGATCGTACAATCAAACAAAGTGCCTGCCCGCAGAATTTCAATCGAATTATCACTCAATCAAATGATCACGACGAACAGGAAGTATTTTGGTGAACTTTTTATCAAGTAGTGACGGCAGAAAACTTATAGATAAAAAGTTTACGGATAAATATTAAAGGTTTTAAGAAAATCACTCGGTATTTTCGGCGAAATGACTTTTAAGGAATATAAATACACTAATGTTATATACAGTATATAAACAGAAAAGCTTACCCAAACCGAAATCTCACCATTCATTCCACGGCAACAAAATGTATCCCATTTGTTTTATATCATGTCCAATATTTTTAAGTAAGCATATGAAATAAAATTTAGATTAATAATTGTATATTATATTGTACAATTTATTTAAATACAACATTCTTGACAGATATGCGTGTCAATTTTAATGTTCCAAAGCCACGTGACCTCTCGAGTGTGTAAATAACTTTGGGAGTCCTCATCACTGCTTTCTTCTTTTTTGGTGGGGCGGTGATATTCCAGTAGCAGTGTTTGGGAGATCACTTTTGTGTATAGGTAGCAATTGGTATTTGTTCTGTGTTTAAGTCACCTATAAATATTAACGAAGTACATATAAGCAAATTAGTGACTAACAAAAAAGGGTTATTACACGACAAAGAAACAGGACAAAAGAAGAAAAAAAATAATGTGTAATCGTTCAATCAATAAATACAAAAATAAAACCATCGCCCTTTTCCAAGAAGTTGAATTTGACCACCAATTAATTTAATATTAATTGATTTTACCTTATTTATGCCTGGGGGGTATTCCTAATTAAAATAACAACAATAAGCCATACATTTGTTTTATAGTAGAGTGATTTATCAGTTAGTAAAAGAAGATTAATATTTTATGTTGAATGAAATTTAAGTATGACTAATTAATGACTAATGAATTGGCGTTATATAATACGATACTGTAGTTTAATTGTTAACTTAATTGGCTCAAATAGCATGAGTCAATAATGGCGGTAAGTACTCGTATTGACAGAATGCTCTTGGGAAAAGCACGAAAGGTTTTTGAGCCAACGTCCTCCCCACTCCTGCTTTCGAAAACTGCTTTTTTGTATCTAATAGCTTATAGCTTCGCCTGGCCAAGTCCTCTTGTAAAGGAACCAGCATCTTTCGGGTCGCTTAATCCAATTGGTTTATAACTTTGTTGTTGTGTGTAGTCATTCGTCATTATCAATAATATTAGCGTTCCTTGGTGATGG
The DNA here is from genome assembly GCA_930367205.1 of Acanthosoma haemorrhoidale. Lineage (NCBI taxonomy): Eukaryota > Metazoa > Arthropoda > Insecta > Hemiptera > Acanthosomatidae > Acanthosoma > Acanthosoma haemorrhoidale. Next base: position 40,187,211 of record OV884014.1, read on the forward strand.
ACTATTTCGTTTGTTTCACACCTCTTTATGGGATGATGGCTCGTTTCCATGTGTAGTAATAAATGAGATAATATAGAATAAATAGTTCCCAGGTTCATTGTAAATCCTGTATTAATGAATGAGTGAATGCAATAATATATATAGTATGAATGAGCTAATTTATTGATATTATTCATTGCTCTATTATAGATGATTTTTCAATTAAAGGAAACAATGTTGAAATTGAGATTAAATTATTTGATGTTCTACAGAATTTTTATGGGCAATTATAAAACAACTATTTTTCCAGCCTATAAGACCATAGTGTGAGAGGGGTAGGGTGCAATAACAACCCTTATCGATAAGCCGACAGCCGAAAGCAAATTTTCATTAGGCAATAAAGCGAGGCGATTGGCCGTAAAGTACTCGACAAGACCCTCTTCCCAGTTTACTATCCCTGTCGATCCAGGGATATTCCCTCCTCCGCATTTTTATTGACAATTTACTCTCGATGGTCTCCAGTCATAAAGGCCGCTGTTCCAAGATTCATTCTTACTATTTTTGGGACATAAAATTGTTTCATAGGCCACTATCTCTATGTGTTTATCATTTATGTTCGCTTATTCAATTTCCGTTTTGATCAATGTCCTTTCTTCTCGGATGGTAAACAAATTGTTTGTTGCGAGTGAGGACATGGAATAAGACCGTTATTGTTATTAATTTTCAGCTCTGAAAGGAATAAACTTATATTTCGCTATATTCACCAAAGGAAAAATAATTGAATTAGATTAAAACCACTAATTTTCACTCTTCTTAATCCGTCTTTTCCGGCATTGCCATGGCCTAAATGCATAGAAGTCGTACAATAATAAGTATATAACATAATAATAGTAATAATTATGTTCAGACTCAACAAATAATTAATAATAATTCCCTCGCATGCAAAAAAAAAAGCGGAGTCTTAGGAAGTCCCTTACGCTCCTACATCAGCTACGCCACCGAATACGAGCCAGTGGAGGCGCGAGATCCACAGACGCTCAGGACATGATTGGAGAATCTGGCCATTGCCGGGACTCCCTCAGTCAGGTTTTTGTAGCAGGTAGCGAGGCCACTGCTGGTTTAGTCTCCAAAGAGGATCATAGGGATGTATGGCGGAGTGCAATGACTGTGCTAGGGGATTAGGGTGGTTGGATAGGTTACTATGGAATTTTATGGACCTGGAAGGAATGATTTTAAGAATGTAAGATATATTAAGATCGTTATGAAGAGTTTTGTTGCTGATGTAATAAGGGCTATTGGCTATTGTTCTGAGGACTTTTTATTTAAAGGATTGGATACGCTTGATGTTCGTATTTTTGATGTCCCTTATGCCCTTATTCCGTATGTCTAGATTGCCTTAAGTCTAGATAATTTCCAGATAATGGACAATGCTAAATCATAATGGAACATATGCCACAATTAATGATGTTCTGCACGGTACCATTTTAGGATATTGTTTATTCAATTTGTTTCCTCTTCATTTATTTTAAAACAGTAAGATTAATAATGATCGATGCAATTTTCAATAAATAATGTAAAAAACATGAAACTTATCCTTATTTTTTAGTTTTTCATTTACTTCGACTAATTTGGTTTATCTTCAATCATCATTAACATACTAGTTCCGTTGACAATGAATGATTTTTTAAAATATTTTCTTGGCAAGAGAAATAAAAATGAATTAGTAGTTTTAGTTTATTTACTGTGATACGCAACATGTAGGAATAAAAATTATGTTTACATTAGTTACAAATATTTGATAAAAGTCACAAATTGTTATTTTTGAATTTTATGTAGATGTTGCTTGAAGACTATATTAGATCGAAACGTGGCAGTGAAATGAAAAATTAAAGAAGGAAGATGTTTCTCATATTTTTTTTTGGCGGTGATTAATGTTCGCATTCTTCCAGAAGATTAAATCCCCACAGGAAAAAACAAAACAAAAATTTGTGCCCACGTCCCTTATTCACAGTTGTACAATTGAAGGGTTTGCTGCAAAAAGGAGGTAGCTCCAATTTTTCCATTTGTTGGGAAACCAAACAAAACGTTTAAAAAATTCAAATTTTAAGTTATGCAAAAATATTGTTGTTGCTTACTTTCAATTATGGTGTTTACATATTACGATTAGAGCTGCATCCTTTTTGTGCCAAATAAAAGAGGTTTTGTTTTGACACAAGAAAGTATTTCTAACTCCCAACAGCTATGGGATGGAGCTACCTCCTTTTTGCAGCAAACCCTTCAATTGTCATTTCCCCCACACTGGACGCAACTGGCCTATAGACCGATTCTGGTAGTCTTTAACCTATTTACTTAATGAAGTTGGATCCATAGTTAGTGTTCAGCGGCACTTGACATAATCTATAGACTAGTCACTGCCCAATGTAATTGCTACACTATTGACACAAACGACGGAGCTACTGTCAACATAATTCTCTCTCTGTCTCTCCCTCTCTCTCTCTCTCTCTCTCTCTCTCTCTCTCTTGGGTTTTCCAACCATGTTGGCCTGTAATCTAGAATCGACGATGCCACCTTTTGAGCCTTGTTTGCCGATGACCTGTTCAGGATCGTTTTCACGCTCCCCGTCACTGAAGTCAATGTATTCTAATGAATGGTCTACACAATAAGCCCGATTCTAAAACTGACATTAATCTCGACGATGCGGGGGGGGGGGGGTTCATAAAATTCTTTAACAATAAAATTGTCGTTAATAATATATGTGTATAAATATGAATATTTCATAAATGAGTGCAAGGAAGGTAGTAATTTATTAATGATATATCGAATATAAATGATCCATGGTTAGATCCATCGTGACTATTTTTTTGAAACTTATTGAATGTTTGTGAAAGAATTTTGCTTAATATTTTTGCACTAAGTACTTTAATTTATTTTTGAAACTTTCTCCAGGTATAGTAACGGCCAAATATAATCTGTGCGCTTGGTAAAATATTTTCATTAGAAATTGCAACTGTTCTATTATTTCTCACACTTTTTTTGTAATATATTTGAAATTATGTTTGCCTTAGTGCCCCCCTTAGTGTGTCGTTTGAACTATAAATACTGAGTTACTACCTAGCTAACATGCAGACAAATCAAAGAGGATCTCAAAAAAAAAAAACTATTTACCTAAGGTTGATCAACATCACCGATGGGGGAGTCTTCCTCGATAAGTTAATCATAGGATACCCCATTGGCTGGGAGAAGCCATAGGAGGGAAATGCAATCTGGTGGTGGATCCCACGGGATTTTAAGCCGCCTCCACAGGAAGCCACCCTCGGGACCCAAGATACCTCGTGTCCAGTTAATTAACTATCGTTTAAATTACCTCCGCCCTTCACTGAAGGGAGAAGGGCAGAATAGATAAATCATCTTCCACACTTCACTTTGCCTCGTATTCGCTAGATTACATTGTCTTGGTCAATATTTGCTCCTTTTAATCCAATTTAAGCATGGCTTCCATTCACGGTCTCCACAGGATATCCCTACGTCCTCGTAGTATTACTAAACTTAAATAAATACTAATTAATCTCAAAAAAGGAAAAAGTATACATAAACAAATAATAGGAAAATTATAAAGGAGCTGTACAATTATTTGCAATAGCCATTCCATATGTACATAATATAAATCTCCTTTGCAATGCCTAATTATATTTATAGAACAACTCGTCTCTAAATTATACAATAGCCATGTGTCATAACAAAATGTCATTATTGGTATTTTCTGCGTTATTATAATTACATGTTTGTAAGTCTGTAATGGGTAGATTTGATCATAAATTTTGATTGGTGTAAATAATAATTTACAGATCTATGTCCAGTCAAAAGTTGATTATTGAGAAAGTCAATCCTTGCTTTCTGGTATATATGTTGATTGTAAAAAAGTATTTAGGCTTACGACACTACTTTTAAACAAGAAACAACTTTCTGTCGATAGCGATCGTAATCATTTATTCCATAAAAATTAGGCTCGTTTTCCAAAATGTTAACATTTATAGTCAGCTCTTAAGCTATCTAAGATTTGAACTTATGATCTTTAAAAAAAAAATGATCTTTTTTTTCCTGTGAAAAACTCCTCGAACTAACCCTATATATGCTACGAAAAAATAACGTTTTTGACAGCTGTCAACCACACTCGCTAAAATAAAAAGTCGCGTGATAGTAACATCGATCGGAAATGTTTTAATTGACTTGTCTATTGTTCCTTCACTTTTCTTAATTTCGTTTATTTATGCTTGCAAAAATACAATATATTTTTTAATAATTCCAAAAAATAAATCTTCAATCTAATGGGGGGGGGGTAGAAGGTCAGCTAATAAATGATAGGATTAGTTAACAACGGACTAGTTAAATCGTAGTTTGCTGGGTCAGTGGTTTTAGACAGACCGACTAGTTGAAATATATTCCTAGCGAGCATTTAATTATGAATTGTACAATTTATGGGAAGTACTGTGCGCAATTCTACAACCACTTACAAGTATGCAATTTAAATCATTAATCATGATAATGTGATATAAAATATGTTTTTGTCAATTGACAATGCAAGCGTTTTACTAAATCGGAATAACAGGTAGGGGTTTTTATGTGTTAATCAAATTTTCAGATTTTCAACATTATGAGGTAATGAGCTGATGATAAAATTATGTTAATAGTTGTTGCTATTTATTATGGAATACACATATATTATAAAATTGATTAAGAATTGTTTTTAATTGCTATGTTGTTTTTTTTTTGTTTGCAGGTGAGTCCATAAATGGAATTGAATAAATCGGATAAGGCAACAATTGTAACCTTACTTATTTTCATAATTATATTGAAATAATAATTTATAATTACGTTGTTGTTTTTTTAAATAGTATTATTTAGAAATTTGTAAGGAAGTGGAACTAAAATAAAAAATTTATTGTTTGCTTAGTTCGGGCATATGAGAGAATGGTCTAAAGTCATTCCTAGGTAGGGAATGGAATGGGACCAGGGTAGTTGGAATTTTTTGAAAGATAAATGGTGTGTTTATCTTCGTTTGGCGAATACTATTGTCTTAAGAGAGTTAAGGTTAATTTTCCATTTATTGAAATCAGTGAAGTTTCTGCTTGCAATATAATAGTTATTGTGTCTTTTTTCTACGTTACTGTGCAGAATGGTCTGGCGTTAGCGTACAAGTATCTTTCAGCCTAAAGTATTAATCATTTCATCAGAATCATCTTTGATTTTTAAAATTTATTTAATTAACATCAATCAAGTATATATTCCAAATACTTCCACAGTGATGGAATATCGAGCATTGTGGTGACTGCCCTTCACATCTTTGTACTTGGTTGGGTCTTCATAGTTGCAATAAAGGTATGAGGACTGTGAATATTAGTTTTGCAATGGAAGGATGTATTTTAAGGAAAATAAGTCACTTTATTTTCAGAAACGGTTGTCCATTGAAATAAAATACAAAATCCTGGCTTTCCTATAAGAGTCGAAAGAAGAGTTATGTTCCCGTTAAATTAATCCCCGATGAAATATGTGAATAGTTATTTAACCGGAAAAAAACTTTTTTTTTTGTCATCGAGTTAAGGACGAATTTTATTTAAAGCTTCGAGTAGAGGGGGGGGGGGTGAATTCATGAATATTGATAAAGCCCTTCCCACCCCTGAAAAGGAGCCGGCTGAAGAAGGGCTGATAATGAGTCAGGATCCTGTGGCTATTAACAGCCTCTTTAGATCTCAGTTAAAGCGCTATTTAATCATCACCCTGGCGTCCCAGCCCTCCTCTAGCTTAAATACGCTTCCGATACGATTAGAGAAGTGCATTACGAACTAAACAATGGGTTATATATCATTTTTGTTGGTCCAGAAATCATAAGTTTTTACCAGAAAAAACTACATACATAGACACTTACATATTTATTGGTCCCATTTGACTGGATTTTTCTATATAAGATACTGATTCGCCCAGTATGGATCGAACACATGGACACCGACAAAAAAAAAACTCCCATGGAAATATTTGTGCTGAAGGCGAATGGAGATGAAGAAGTAACCAAGATATATACCTCCTATATATGTTATAAGATTCATTCACAAGAGGTTGTTCATCAAAGTCATAAAAATGGGAAGGAAGCGATAGGCGGACCATGTAGCTGAGCGATATCAGTAAAGTTACACGCAACGTGATTATTAAATAATTAATTTCTTTCTTACAAAAATATTTGGTGTATAATAAATAGGGTATGAAATCAAACTTCTCGACTTATACCACTCTGATGAACGTTTCGTATTTTTAACTAAGATTGTTCTTCCTCTTGTAAAAGATTTGACTTGATGATGAAGGCTAGTCATTATTACGTTACGTGATTTAAACATAACCAATAGTCTTACACTTATTTTCATATTGTGTTGAGATGTATATTTTTGTTTGAAAATATATGTGTGTTTTTGTGGTATTATTTTATCTCAGTCTTCTAGATAGATTCGTTAATAAAAATAACGTGACCTGCTATAAATTCGGAACAGTGGGAGTCCTGGCAATTGCCAGTTTCTTCAATCATGTCCTGAGCCTATGTGGCTCTCGCGCTCTTGGTCAGCCTATTGGCCAACTTGCTCGTATCCGATGACATGGCTGACGGAGGAGCGTGGAGGACTTCCCAAGAGTCCGCTTTCTCTTTCGCACGAGAGGGAGGTGACAACCATATGGATTTGGGAGGTTTCTGGGCTGTTAGTAAATATTGTATGAACGAGCGAGTGAATGATGAATTGTAAATATGGTATGAATGAAAACATTTATCCCAATTACTTATTGCCTAATAAGGCAGATTGTAATTTTAGCACAATAAAGAAGTTAATAAAAATAAACTAATAGATAAACTAAAGTGTATTTCCGAAATTTAAACAAAACCAAGAATGTATAAAGGAACAATATTAAGAGTTAGGACTTGAATTTCAATGAAATTCATTTAAAAACTAATTATGAAATCTTAAATATTTTCATCCATAAAATATTAAACATTAACACTCAAAGCTTCATTTTTGGAATACCTTTCAAATTATTTTTCAACCGCCTCCTTCACATTGGACCGAAACAATGATTTGAGTTTATAAATACATTTTGAGCTGCATGAGAGATCTTATAAGCAAATGAAATAGGCCCCATATTTGTTAACAATTGTGAATAAATTTACAGCCTTTCCTTTCGGTCTTGGTCATACTCAGTATAATTTAGGAAAGGCAAACACCTAATAGATATCCTTGGGCTACCAATTTCAAATCGACATTTGGAGATTTAGTAACAGGCATGAACATTAGCCGACCATGATGACTGCAAACATTTATTGCATGTTGCATAGAGGTTTGATGAGCAGTGAATGGCCCTCGATATTGCAGTGAGCACACGGTGGGCTAAGACAAACATCATTGCATGCGGGAGCGGAGCTATCCATGCTTATGAGAAGTACAGCCATTAAATGGCCTGTGTGCGAACAAATGGCCCAAGTGCTCGCGTGGTAGTCTGGATTAAACTTGCTAATTAGACCGCTGCTCCGGCGATATTTATCGGGGCTGTGTGCGCGCGGTGGCGATAACCCTCGGGTGAGGGCTTCGCCCCACTGGCCACCCGCGGCACGCTACATTTGGCCCCTTTCCGCGCTGTAGCCATCTCTGCAGCCTCTCGCTCCATTACCTCCAGGCCCTTGTAATCTCCGGTCTCCACAACAACCTCTTTATGCCCTGTGCACTATCAGCATTTAGTGTGATGTACACATCCCTGGAATTAGACTTCACCGCAGAGTATTTATAATTATTCAACATTAAATTGTTGTTATATACGCCAACAGCTTGTATCTTTGATGTGTTTGGTGCATTTATTTACTTATGAAGTAATGATAAATAAATCCTTGATAGATGTTAACATATCCAATGTGGGTAAATAGTCTGACAAAAAGCGAGCCTAAGCACTGACGAGAAGACATTACCGGCCACCGTGTCCGACGGGAGCGCTGCTGTCTCTGCGATACTTTGTCCACGGATCCTGCGATTTATTTCCCGCCGCGGGCTTTTTGGCGGCAATAAACCAGCCTTACGCTAGACCCGAGGGTTCCCGTTTTACCGCCTTTTTTTCTCTCTCTCTCTCTCTCTTTTTCTGTTTCTTTTTTTTTTAAATCAACTGCGGCCACAGCCAACGAGATTTGTTTCCCGCGCCCATTACCCGCGGTGGGACATGGCTATCTAGGAGGCAGAGCTGTCGGTCTAAACGCCGGCAAAGATATCCAAATGGCCGTTGCATTTTATTTAAATGGTTTTGTTTGGTACTGTCGTACATACCTGTTTCCTTCCCAACCATTTATTTATCTTCTCTATTTTATCCCTAGTTTCTTTTACTACGTTATTTAACTTTGTTTTATTTAATGTTGTTTTGCTTGTCATGACGACAGAGTGCAGTGCCAGTTAAGTAGTTTTGAAAAATAATACATGGAAGTTAAAGATAACACAATTATAATTCTGCAAGGTGAGTGTTAGTTGCGGCTTAAGTTTATACTCATCAATTACAATGTCTACCAATGATTATCCTTATAGAACCCTTCTTTTAATTCAAATCTATTAATTACTATTTATATCATTTCAAAAGCAATTTATGGTGCAGTTTTTTGTATTCTTTTGACCTAACTTTCTTAATAATTATTACCACCATTCTTTTCTTGTTATCGTTACCTACAGTAGACATTCATAGTTTGTCAGTGCGATGCCCCATAAATCGTTATAAATCAAAGCTCCACTAGTTCGTAATATCAAATCCATTATCATCGTCTAGACAAAACTTAAAAATTTTAAATTTAACGACTGCTTATGTGGAACTAAGACATTAAAGCAGCAGTGGGATGATTGAGATGATCGGAGATCCCAAGGTAATTGGTCCGGGTAATTGGAACCCCTCCGTACCTTCCCCAATACAACTGAGATTAAACTCTCCTAAACGAGACAAGCCGGACCCCCAACAGATTAGCAAGGGCAGTCAGGGGTAACCCCCCCCCCCTCTCTACGGCAATGAAAATTCTCTGAATGCCTGCGCCCCCACCACCCCCGCGGTTTATAATTCTTCTCCCCGCTGACAACGAGCCGTCACAGCAACCTTTGAAAAAACACAAAAGGAGCCTTCCTCTCTTTCTTGTAAACCGCCTTAGCTTCCCCTTGCGAGGCTGTCTGGACTTGGTTCCATTAGTCACTGGCTCTGTCCTTTAGCCAACTCTTACGTGACAAGAACTGTTGGTAGTTGATGAGTCAAGAACAAGAATATCTCCTTCATAATCAGAACCATTCTTCCTTTGTTCTTAAACAGAGGAACTGGGTCCGGTGGTGGGGGGGGGGAGGATATGAAACCTTCCACCGGAATTGTAATTTTCTCTCGACGTCTCGTCTTACCTTAGTGCAGATTAGTTCACATAGTTAATTTTCTTTTCCTGAGTATTACCATCCCGGAGGTGAAATTAAAATAATAGCCCAGTCTCCTAGGGCCATACTAAGATTTCATCGTTACTAGCTTGAGTGTATAAATAAGCAGACGAGAATGTTGTAGAGAAATAATTGTTAGATTTTCATCGAATTTATTATTAGATAATGTCCTCTGCATCAGGTCTTAGTGTGAGATGGCTGGAGAAGTTGACTGTTTAAATCATACTTGTTGAGATAGCTAAATATTAAATCGTTAAGCTTGAACCAGTATAGCCTAATGGCTGACAAAGAATTTTAACGCCTAAAATTTGGACCTGCCGCTTACATAGTTGGAATGTGAAATCGTTTTCTGTTAATAAATTCGATGAAAATCTAACATCTATTTTTCATTAATCTAAACCGATATCTAAATAATCTTTTCCATTAATTTCCAAAAGATTTCACTCTGTATGTTTCTATTTCCCCCGCTGTTTAATGTTTTAAGCTATGACACTAAACCATTCAGTGCTCAAGAGGGAGGGGCGAATTGTCTGCAGATTTGAAAGATTCCGCCTCGTTGAAACGTTAGGCTAATCCCCGCTATTTGAGGGCTTAGGATTTATTTCCTTTTGAAGGAATCCATCGTGAACTAGAAAGGGGGAGCTGCTGGGTAACGTTTAATCCTTTTTTAATAAGTAAAAATCCCGCAGACGTCCTAAAGCCCCAGTTATTATTCCCGCTTGGAACAAGGTCTCACAGGAGGGTCCTGCACGGGATCCCCACGGCCTAAGTTGAATCTTTTATAAACAGGATAACAAAATAAAAACTTTTTTTTAAGTAGGTTTTCGTTTTTTTGGTAATAATTTCTTTCCTCATTAATTTTGTATATCTCTTAACATCTGAAGACATTATTTTTCGCTAATGTATAACATAAATAAGCTAATTTAGTCGAAACATGGTCTCTTTCCAGTTTTAATACTTTTAAGTTCTGTTAAACTCAACAGAAACTCTTTAAATTTTTCAGGGCTAACCATTAGTTTCAAAGTATGATCATAACTCATCATAAGGTCACAAACCTCATTATTTGCCACTTTAGGACTATGTGTAAAGCATTATAGTTTAGGGTGGTTTTACATATTAAGAACTATTATTATATATTTCTACTTCAATTTATTTTAATTTGAATTTTCCTGGTACATCTACGTGATTTACTACATTTTTTATTAAATAATACAATGTTTACTACGAAATTTTATTTTATACTTTGTACTTAATTACCCCTTTGTGCAATACTAAATCCGTGACCTATTCATCAAAGGGACACCTCACTATATTTCAGAGTAGAAACTATTTGAGAACTGCGACCTTTCCCAAAATACGGTCACTGGTTTTACCTCGCTATTTATACTATTCACCACCAGCAAGTCACAAAATGTGCTACTTTTTATCAATTAAAAGTCCCTGTGAATCGCTTTGTAGTAACTCTTTCACAATTATATAATTTCATTCCAAAGTTGGTTTTCTCATTATTTCATTAAAACTAATCCGGCGGGGTGTTGTATGACGTATTGAATAATGGTTCGATTTTTCTCCGTTCTTTCTGAATGTCATTTAAAAAATATACAATAATTATTAGCCAGATAAAAACTTTACTTGCTGTATCGGGACTCAAACACGACTCCCAATATTCTGTGGTGAACTCAAAAAAACGAGTAACCACACGAGTCCATGTACCTCATTGCCACTGTCAGGTTCTGTGCTTGGGCTTGAGAGGGCCAAACCCGTGCACGACAGCTCAGTTTTTGACCCTCTGACTGAATATTGGTATAATTTCGAGTTTGAGCCAGGAGCCAGCTAGTATAATTTTTCATTAGTAAATGATTACTAATGATACTGGGAACGGTAATAAAATTTGACTGTATATATAGAAATACTTTCTCGGTCACTTAGCAAGGCCACTAGCATTTAGATGTTTGTCGATTGCTAAGCCAAAGGAAGGGAAAGTGACCAGTCAGCACTCGGGAGAATTCGATTCCTGCCAAGAGGAGCATACCTCAAAGGCTGATCTGAGGGCTCAAATCAAATATCACAAGTGATTTGGCAATGACCAGTCGTGACCCCCACACTTTTACATCGGATCTTGACGGTCCTCTGTCGACTGCCTTCCCTTCATCATCGCTGGGTCTTCCTGATTGCAGGCTCTTTGAAGGTAGTCTGAAGTCTCCTTACTTAACACTTTTTATATCTAGGTCCCTCAATTTAGTAAATATCATACAGCTTTTTGAATTATGCCTATCTCACCTGCACAAAACACATGTAGTGCCTATTCCACATATTCTATTGGCAAAATAGCCAGGGAACCTTAAAGTATAAAAGTATGAGCATGGATCCTACTATTGTAGTCAAATTAGCCAAAGAAAAAATACACTGCCAGGAATCGAAACCAATACCACCCAACATCCAATCGTCTAGGCTCCAGTGTGGTCCGTCCATAACACAACCAAATTGGACTTTTTTTTTTCATATTACCTTGTTATCAAAGTATTAAACAATTCAATATTAGATTACACAAACGAATCTATTTACAATAGGTCATTTTATTTCCTATAGTTTTATCACATTTTATACAATTTCTAATTATTTTAATTTGTGATTGGCGTTTGTACAATATACTTAGTATATTGATGTACATTATACATTAATTTATTCAACATCTTTAAAAGTTATGGGGCTCAACTTATGTACTCAAAAGGTTTTTTTGGGGGTTTTTTTTTTTTTTTTTCTAACCAGCTTTATTTATTTTACAATATGTGAACAGAATGAACAAAATCAGTAAAAAAATATTTACAATTTTCTCCTCTTTCTGCGATGCACTAATGCATTCAAAGGAGGGAGGATTACAATTTACAATATCGTTTTGAAGTTAAAATTAAAAATGCAATGTATACAATACTAGGTAATGGGGCTCACCTTATATTTACAATGTGTGAAAATTTTTTAAAACTAAAACCTAAAACTAGAACCTATCACTAAAGCGTTCCTGCCGCGACAGCGTCCTGCTGTGATGAAATCATCCACCAGATAAGCAGATCAATGACCTCGTGAAGCTTACTGTTGCTCCGTTGTTCGAATGAAGTATGTCTGACCACTTTCATCAGTATACCGTTTTGGAATTGTTGGAGTCACCGATCTGTCGTGTACGTCAGATGAAGAAAAAGCTGTGCTCGATACAGCAGAGTAGGCCTGAGTACACTCTTATATATCATGAGCTTTAGACGCAGTGATAGATTGGGGGAAGTCAATAAATGCGTAACCCGGTATGACTTCGTGAGAGTTTTCTTTAACTTCTATGCAAAAAGGTTACTAAAATTGAGGTGTCTGTCCATTTTAATCCTCATATATACATGGTTGTTGTCTGGTGAATTTTGCTGCGTTCATACTATGTAACTAGTAGGCAGCGGACATTTCCCTTTTGGAAAGAGAAAATTACGCAGTCAGTCTTACTCGCATTCACAGAGATATTGAGTCTCCCCAATTTCTCACTGATCTGGTTACAGGCTACTTCAGCCTGTCTAAGAGCTACCTTGGCACTCATGCTGCTACTGTACACCGCTATGTCATCAGCAAAAGCAGTAACTGTAGCGTTTTTATATCGGGCTCTTACAATTTCAGTCATTCGAAACCGTAGCCGTGGCTATGTTTCTGTTCAAGTTATGGCTAGCTTCTGATTGCACCATCAAAAGGTGCATCAAAGTGCATGCTCTATGCTCATACTTGATTGAAATCTAGTCTTTTCTGGCGGAATAAGGTCATTTGCCAAGCAGTAATTTTTGTGACAGTTCAATAGAATTTTCTAAAAAACTTTTCACATCTGTGGTAGCAAACTGATCGGGTGGTGGTGGGCTGGGTGATCTCCACTCTTTGCTGGCTTTAGTAATGGGAACAAGATGGCTTGTTTCCATGTGTCAGGAAAGTACCACCATCTTATACAAGAGTTGTATAAGTTTGCGAGTTGTCCCCTTCCCTATCCCCTATCCCCCTATTCCCTATCCCCCTCCTCGGCATTTGTTTGAGCAACACTGTTTGTATCTCGTTGTGCCCTGGTGCTTGGTTTCCCTGACACCCGCGAAGAATCACATTGAGCTGCTTCGGTGATACAAACATGTGGTTCTGTTCAACATCTACCGGAGGAGGCATGGATTACTACCCATCCTAGCCGTAATCTCCCTAGCGTAATGGCCGGCCAGTTTAGTAGTCTGTTGCTTAGCAGTAAGAACATTGACGCCTTCATGAAGACGGACAGTGGCTGCCTTGCGTTTTGTAGTCTTCAACAGCTTTCAGAACTTTCTGTGATCGCCGTGATTGCTACGAAGTCGCTCATGCCACTGCGTTGTTTTCCAGAGTTTCATCAAGCCTCGGATTTGCGTTGTGAGAGAATTCACAACGACCTTGGCTTGCTGATCTCTCGTCCTGTACAATTAATTCTTCCAATTATGGCGCAAGGCAACACTTTTAAGAATATGGTTTGGAGGTGGTTGCAGGGTCGGTGACATAGGGGTATACTTCGGGATCGCAGTGTTTGCGGCGTCTACGATCACATCAGTTTTGAAAGTTAGTTGAAGATCTACTTCCTCTTTCGTGCGGAGAATTGGCACCTTATGCAGGTTATGGTAAATTTGTGACTGATATAGCTCCCAGTCGGCACGACGGTAGTCGTATCTCGTGAGGCGAGGGGTCACCACTTTACCATCCAATACTTTGTTATTTAATATTTCTTGTATAAGTATTATTGATTTGAATTTTTCTTCATTTATACTTCATGATCATTCATAAGAAAAATTTGAGCCCGAATAATGTGTTTTTATATCTACTTATTCAATCGCAAGCATCCGGAATTACAAAAATCATAGCCTGATATGATCATACCTCAATCAGACATAGAAATAATTTCTTTCGCAAGAACCGATTCCATTTCGTGCATAGGCTGTCGTCAGCTAACTTGTCCATTAGGGACAATGTCGTGAGATCGTGTGGATGTGAAATCCTTGTCTGATCCAAACATGGCTGGAAATGAAAACCATTAACACGGAACGAAAACATTTATCGTTAGTTCATCACAATTTGGAATTCCAACTTCTCCACAATTGTTTTTTTCAATTACGGTGAAACGCCATTTGGTTTGAAATTATTCTTGCAATGTTCCGTGATAGAATTGAAATGCAATAATATACCTACCACCCAGTCATATTTAAGTATTACCGGTTGATGTGACTTGGCTAAGCCAGTATATTTCTTGTGATGAGTTGTCGATTAGTGAACCCACTTGTCTCACCATTATACTTTATTGTTATATTTGGCTATTTTATGCTTTAATCTAATTTCTTTCAAATGTGCACTAAATTGTATTTTTTTTTTCAATAAGTGGAAACCCCAATCAAATAATTTTAAAAAATATTCTGAATTTTTTATCGATAATACTTCTTTTATATGTTTAACTGCCATTGTCGGGTCGTCACGAGGGGGCTGCCTAGTTACCCTAGCCCTAGTGACGAAGTGAGGGTTGATTAGGCTATGACCTGGACAATTATGACCTGGCTTCATGACGGGTCTTACTACTGTCCTATCTGACTCCATATTTGAGAGGTATGAGCCTAGACAAGGCACTATGTCCAGGAGAAGAGGTATAGGGTAGGTATTGTAGGTAGTTTATGTGGGCTTGGAATGACCACGAATTCACACTCGGTATCTGAGGGTAGGCGAAAACCGTCCGTATGCCACAGGCGAGTGTGAACCGGAGAGAGGTAGACTGGATTGCCGTGGGAGACTTTAATAGGTAAAGTTTGTAGGGTCACGACAACCTTCGTCCGCGAGGGAGAGGTCTCTCCCAAGGAGGTGCTAGTTTTAGCGAGACAAAGGCAGAGAATCCCACTAGGAGAGTGTGGGGTCTGACAAGGCCGGACTAAAACATATAGAGGTTAGGAAGAGAGATCCAGAGGTTTTCATAAATGAGAAGGCCAAGTCTTGAAACATCAGTGCAGCTGCAAGTCCACCAGTCAGAGAGCCGTTGTTTAGAATGAGTTACAGGCCAAAACCTGGCCTTACTTATACTCAGCGGCGGCTCGTCAGTAGCCTATGATGTAGGGCGTTATTCTGACCAACAATACCGCGGGTGTGTTGACGCTTTGTTCTAGGCAGTGACCCACCGAGGCCTGGGTCGCTCGCTACCTGCTTTTCCCTTCAAGGGCCTCTGACTAGTTTTTTGCAGCTGCGTCTTTTATTTTTTACAATATTTACACTGGTATGACTTATGGTTTGGTAGTGTTATTTACATTTGTTTATATTAATTTACAACATATTATAACCAATTTACAATATATGTATACAATAGAGTATAGGGTGATTTATCTTATGTAGTTAGCGGTCACTACAGCCATAAATGAAAAACCGCGTCTCGCAAACCCAGTTTCACACCTGCGACTTTTACAATGTTAAATGGAACTTTGCTCATTTTTTCTTGCTCTTTTTTTTTTTTACTCATTCAGGCCCCTGGCGGGGTGGCCGGCCAGGCTTCGCCTGGCCTACAACAGACCATCGCCTAGGCACCCCTAGGCTCAATCCTTGGTAGACTCTCACTACCTTCCTGACTCCATCCGCCTTTCTAGGCATTCCACACCCCATTTCCTTCTCATACATCCTTCAAATAGGGGTCTCCCCTTAGTGAAAGGCACTTTCCAGCCAAAAATAAATTTCCATATTTTTCGCACATTCCTATTTTTATAAGTTTGAGAGCTTAGAAAAAAAGAAAAAAAAAATTATTTATTTTAATTAACTAAAAATAATCATGTTTCGAGGTGTTATGGAATATAAATTTCAAATTTTAGTTTTATTGATTCATTTTGACGGCCGTGATCGTAGAAAATAAAGTACAGATATACTTATCGACAGACATACGAAGCAACAGCAGCCTGTACCTGTTTTAAAATATTCCCTCACCTTTGGGCTGGAAATAGTTCACGAGCATAATTTTGATCGATTTCTCTTGAAATAAGACCTGTGTCATAATGTGTGCAATGACATTATGAAAAACAAATTACAACTCGAGATAAAATGGAGTTCAATTAGAATAATTTCAGTATTTAGCAGCAGACTTTAATCCTTTCCTAATACTATTATAAACATACATATATCGAATGCAGAAGGAAATATAGCGTACAAAATACCCCCCCCCCGCCACACACTGGCAGCAGAATTTCCCCCTGTTCCTCCCTGTTGAAAAACAGACACCGACATCTAGCTAAATGTTGTTCTAAGCAGGTAAGTGGGCAACATAAATACCTAAAGTTCTCCAGCTTCCAGGCAATTTCTCCCTCCAGCAGGCGAGTCAGGAACCAAGTCACTTCCACCCTCGGGCTGTGGGCTCAACAATAACTCCCTCTGTTTACTCGTCAAGGTTCCTCCTAGGATATTTATTTTATTGCTCAACAATATTATACTGCGATGTAGCTTTAACTATACGCCCTACATGCTGATGTTCGTGTAAATCTTGTGAATTGGCCACTAGCGCAAACATTTACATACTACAGTTATAAATACTGGTATATTGTAAATTGTATAGTACTGTAAGCCGAAAGTGGGCCCCATCACTTAGTCCTGTATCTTGTTTATTGACTTTTTAACTTCAAAAAGAAATTTGTATTTGTAAATCTTACCTCCTTCAAATGCATCTGCGTATGCAGGACGAGGAGAAAATTGTAAAATCTTGTCCATTGAATTTTTTCCCACACGAGATTACACAAACGAATCTATTTACAATAGGTCATTTTATTTCCTATAGTTTTATCACATTTTATACAATTTCTAATTATTTTAATTTGTGATTGGCGTTTGTACAATATACTTAGTATATTGATGTACATTATACATTAATTTATTCAACATCTTTAAAAGTTATGGGGCTCAACTTATGTACTCAAAAGGTTTTTTTTGGGGTTTTTTTTTTTTTTTTTCTAACCAGCTTTATTTATTTTACAATAGGTGAACAGAATGAACAAAATCAGTAAAAAAATATTTACAATTTTCTCCTCTTTCTGCGATGCACTAATGCATTCAAAGGAGGGAGGATTACAATTTACAATATCGTTTTGAAGTTAAAATTAAAAATGCAATGTATACAATACTAGGTAATGGGGCTCACCTTATATTTACAATGTGTGAAAATTTTTTAAAACTAAAACCTAAAACTAGAACCTATCACTAAAGCGTTCCTGCCGCGACAGCGTCCTGCTGTGATGAAATCATCCACCAGATAAGCAGATCAATGACCTCGTGAAGCTTACTGTTGCTCCGTTGTTCGAATGAAGTATGTCTGACCACTTTCATCAGTATACCGTTTTGGAATTGTTGGAGTCACCGATCTGTCGTGTACGTCAGATGAAGAAAAAGCTGTGCTCGATACAGCAGAGTAGGCCTGAGTACACTCTTATATATCATGAGCTTTAGACGCAGTGATAGATTGGGGGAAGTCAATAAATGCGTAACCCGGTATGACTTCGTGAGAGTTTTCTTTAACTTCTATGCAAAAAGGTTACTAAAATTGAGGTGTCTGTCCATTTTAATCCTCATATATACATGGTTGTTGTCTGGTGAATTTTGCTGCGTTCATACTATGTAACTAGTAGGCAGCGGACATTTCCCTTTTGGAAAGAGAAAATTACGCAGTCAGTCTTACTCGCATTCACAGAGATATTGAGTCTCCCCAATTTCTCACTGATCTGGTTACAGGCTACTTCAGCCTGTCTAAGAGCTACCTTGGCACTCATGCTGCTACTGTACACCGCTATGTCATCAGCAAAAGCAGTAACTGTAGCGTTTTTATATCGGGCTCTTACAATTTCAGTCATTTGAAACCATAGCCGTGGCTATGTTTCTGTTCAAGTTATGGCTAGCTTCTGATTGCACCATCAAAAGGTGCATCAAAGTGCATGCTCTATGCTCATACTTGATTGAAATCTAGTCTTTTCTGGCGGAATAAGGTCATTTGCCAAGCAGTAATTTTTGTGACAGTTCAATAGAATTTTCTAAAAAACTTTTCACATCTGTGGTAGCAAACTGATCGGGTGGTGGTGGGCTGGGTGATCTCCACTCTTTGCTGGCTTTAGTAATGGGAACAAGATGGCTTGTTTCCATGTGTCAGGAAAGTACCACCATCTTATACAAGAGTTGTATAAGTTTGCGAGTTGTCCCCTTCCCTATCCCCTATCCCCCTATTCCCTATCCCCCTCCTCGGCATTTGTTTGAGCAACACTGTTTGTATCTCGTTGTGCCCTGGTGCTTGGTTTCCCTGACACCCGCGAAGAATCACATTGAGCTGCTTCGGTGATACAAACATGTGGTTCTGTTCAACATCTACCGGAGGAGGCATGGATTACTACCCATCCTAGCCGTAATCTCCCTAGCGTAATGGCCGGCCAGTTTAGTAGTCTGTTGCTTAGCAGTAAGAACATTGACGCCTTCATGAAGACGGACAGTGGCTGCCTTGCGTTTTGTAGTCTTCAACAGCTTTCAGAACTTTCTGTGATCGCCGTGATTGCTACGAAGTCGCTCATGCCACCGCGTTGTTTTCCAGAGTTTCATCAAGCCTCGGATTTGCGTTGTGAGAGAACTCACAACGACCTTGGCTTGCTGATCTCTCGTCCTGTACAATTAATTCTTCCAATTATGGCGCAAGGCAACACTTTTAAGAATATGGTTTGGAGGTGGTTGCAGGGTCGGTGACATAGGGGTATACTTCGGGATCGCAGTGTTTGCGGCGTCTACGATCACATCAGTTTTGAAAGTTAGTTGAAGATCTACTTCCTCTTTCGTGCGGAGAATTGGCACCGTATGCAGGTTATGGTAAATTTGTGACTGATATAGCTCCCAGTCGGCACGACGGTAGTCGTATCTCGTGAGGCGAGGGGTCACCACTTTACCATCCAATACTTTGTTATTTAATATTTCTTGTATAAGTATTATTGATTTGAATTTTTCTTCATTTATACTTCATGATCATTCATAAGAAAAATTTGAGCCCGAATAATGTGTTTTTATATCTACTTATTCAATCGCAAGCATCCGGAATTACAAAAATCATAGCCTGATATGATCATACCTCAATCAGACATAGAAATAATTTCTTTCGCAAGAACCGATTCCATTTCGTGCATAGGCTGTCGTCAGCTAACTTGTCCATTAGGGACAATGTCGTGAGATCGTGTGGATGTGAAATCCTTGTCTGATCCAAACATGGCTGGAAATGAAAACCATTAACACGGAACGAAAACATTTATCGTTAGTTCATCACAATTTGGAATTCCAACTTCTCCACAATTGTTTTTTTCAATTACGGTGAAACGCCATTTGGTTTGAAATTATTCTTGCAATGTTCCGTGATAGAATTGAAATGCAATAATATACCTACCACCCAGTCATATTTAAGTATTACCGGTTGATGTGACTTGGCTAAGCCAGTATATTTCTTGTGATGAGTTGTCGATTAGTGAACCCACTTGTCTCACCATTATACTTTATTGTTATATTTGGCTATTTTATGCTTTAATCTAATTTCTTTCAAATGTGCACTAAATTGTATTTTTTTTTTCAATAAGTGGAAACCCCAATCAAATAATTTTAAAAAATATTCTGAATTTTTTATCGATAATACTTCTTTTATATGTTTAACTGCCATTGTCGGGTCGTCACGAGGGGGCTGCCTAGTTACCCTAGCCCTAGTGACGAAGTGAGGGTTGATTAGGCTATGACCTGGACAATTATGACCTGGCTTCATGACGGGTCTTACTACTGTCCTATCTGACTCCATATTTGAGAGGTATGAGCCTAGACAAGGCACTATGTCCAGGAGAAGAGGTATAGGGTAGGTATTGTAGGTAGTTTATGTGGGCTTGGAATGACCACGAATTCACACTCGGTATCTGAGGGTAGGCGAAAACCGTCCGTATGCCACAGGCGAGTGTGAACCGGAGAGAGGTAGACTGGATTGCCGTGGGAGACTTTAATAGGTAAAGTTTGTAGGGTCACGACAACCTTCGTCCGCGAGGGAGAGGTCTCTCCCAAGGAGGTGCTAGTTTTAGCGAGACAAAGGCAGAGAATCCCACTAGGAGAGTGTGGGGTCTGACAAGGCCGGACTAAAACATATAGAGGTTAGGAAGAGAGATCCAGAGGTTTTCATAAATGAGAAGGCCAAGTCTTGAAACATCAGTGCAGCTGCAAGTCCACCAGTCAGAGAGCCGTTGTTTAGAATGAGTTACAGGCCAAAACCTGGCCTTACTTATACTCAGCGGCGGCTCGTCAGTAGCCTATGATGTAAGGCGTTATTCTGACCAACAATACCGCGGGTGTGTTGACGCTTTGTTCTAGGCAGTGACCCACCGAGGCCTGGGTCGCTCGCTACCTGATTTTCCCTTCAAGGGCCTCTGACTAGTTTTTTGCAGCTGCGTCTTTTATTTTTTACAATATTTACACTGGTATGACTTATGGTTTGGTAGTGTTATTTACATTTGTTTATATTAATTTACAACATATTATAACCAATTTACAATATATGTATACAATAGAGTATAGGGTGATTTATCTTATGTAGTTAGCGGTCACTACAGCCATAAATGAAAAACCGCGTCTCGCAAACCCAGTTTCACACCTGCGACTTTTACAATGTTAAATGGAACTTTGCTCATTTTTTCTTGCTCTTTTTTTTTTTTACTCATTCAGGCCCCTGGCGGGGTGGCCGGCCAGGCTTCGCCTGGCCTACAACAGACCATCGCCTAGGCACCCCTAGGCTCAATCCTTGGTAGACTCTCACTACCTTCCTGACTCCATCCGCCTTTCTAGGCATTCCACACCCCATTTCCTTCTCATACATCCTTCAAATAGGGGTCTCCCCTTAGTGAAAGGCACTTTCCAGCCAAAAATAAATTTCCATATTTTTCCCACATTCCTATTTTTATAAGTTTGAGAGCTTAGAAAAAAAGAAAAAAAAAATTATTTATTTTAATTAACTAAAAATAATCATGTTTCGAGGTGTTATGGAATATAAATTTCAAATTTTAGTTTTATTGATTCATTTTGACGGCCGTGATCGTAGAAAATAAAGTACAGATATACTTATCGACAGACATACGAAGCAACAGCAGCCTGTACCTGTTTTAAAATATTCCCTCACCTTTGGGCTGGAAATAGTTCACGAGCATAATTTTGATCGATTTCTCTTGAAATAAGACCTGTGTCATAATGTGTGCAATGACATTATGAAAAACAAATTACAACTCGAGATAAAATGGAGTTCAATTAGAATAATTTCAGTATTTAGCAGCAGACTTTAATCCTTTCCTAATACTATTATAAACATACATATATCGAATGCAGAAGGAAATATAGCGTACAAAATACCCCCCCCCCGCCACACACTGGCAGCAGAATTTCCCCCTGTTCCTCCCTGTTGAAAAACAGACACCGACATCTAGCTAAATGTTGTTCTAAGCAGGTAAGTGGGCAACATAAATACCTAAAGTTCTCCAGCTTCCAGGCAATTTCTCCCTCCAGCAGGCGAGTCAGGAACCAAGTCACTTCCACCCTCGGGCTGTGGGCTCAACAATAACTCCCTCTGTTTACTCGTCAAGGTTCCTCCTAGGATATTTATTTTATTGCTCAACAATATTATACTGCGATGTAGCTTTAACTATACGCCCTACATGCTGATGTTCGTGTAAATCTTGTGAATTGGCCACTAGCGCAAACATTTACATACTACAGTTATAAATACTGGTATATTGTAAATTGTATAGTACTGTAAGCCGAAAGTGGGCCCCATCACTTAGTCCTGTATCTTGTTTATTGACTTTTTAACTTCAAAAAGAAATTTGTATTTGTAAATCTTACCTCCTTCAAATGCATCTGCGTATGCAGGACGAGGAGAAAATTGTAAAATCTTGTCCATTGAATTTTTTCCCACACGAGATTACACAAACGAATCTATTTACAATAGGTCATTTTATTTCCTATAGTTTTATCACATTTTATACAATTTCTAATTATTTTAATTTGTGATTGGCGTTTGTACAATATACTTAGTATATTGATGTACATTATACATTAATTTATTCAACATCTTTAAAAGTTATGGGGCTCAACTTATGTACTCAAAAGGTTTTTTTTGGGGTTTTTTTTTTTTTTTTTCTAACCAGCTTTATTTATTTTACAATATGTGAACAGAATGAACAAAATCAGTAAAAAAATATTTACAATTTTCTCCTCTTTCTGCGATGCACTAATGCATTCAAAGGAGGGAGGATTACAATTTACAATATCGTTTTGAAGTTAAAATTAAAAATGCAATGTATACAATACTAGGTAATGGGGCTCACCTTATATTTACAATGTGTGAAAATTTTTTAAAACTAAAACCTAAAACTAGAACCTATCACTAAAGCGTTCCTGCCGCGACAGCGTCCTGCTGTGATGAAATCATCCACCAGATAAGCAGATCAATGACCTCGTGAAGCTTACTGTTGCTCCGTTGTTCGAATGAAGTATGTCTGACCACTTTCATCAGTATACCGTTTTGGAATTGTTGGAGTCACCGATCTGTCGTGTACGTCAGATGAAGAAAAAGCTGTGCTCGATACAGCAGAGTAGGCCTGAGTACACTCTTATATATCATGAGCTTTAGACGCAGTGATAGATTGGGGGAAGTCAATAAATGCGTAACCCGGTATGACTTCGTGAGAGTTTTCTTTAACTTCTATGCAAAAAGGTTACTAAAATTGAGGTGTCTGTCCATTTTAATCCTCATATATACATGGTTGTTGTCTGGTGAATTTTGCTGCGTTCATACTATGTAACTAGTAGGCAGCGGACATTTCCCTTTTGGAAAGAGAAAATTACGCAGTCAGTCTTACTCGCATTCACAGAGATATTGAGTCTCCCCAATTTCTCACTGATCTGGTTACAGGCTACTTCAGCCTGTCTAAGAGCTACCTTGGCACTCATGCTGCTACTGTACACCGCTATGTCATCAGCAAAAGCAGTAACTGTAGCGTTTTTATATCGGGCTCTTACAATTTCAGTCATTCGAAACCATAGCCGTGGCTATGTTTCTGTTCAAGTTATGGCTAGCTTCTGATTGCACCATCAAAAGGTGCATCAAAGTGCATGCTCTATGCTCATACTTGATTGAAATCTAGTCTTTTCTGGCGGAATAAGGTCATTTGCCAAGCAGTAATTTTTGTGACAGTTCAATAGAATTTTCTAAAAAACTTTTCACATCTGTGGTAGCAAACTGATCGGGTGGTGGTGGGCTGGGTGATCTCCACTCTTTGCTGGCTTTAGTAATGGGAACAAGATGGCTTGTTTCCATGTGTCAGGAAAGTACCACCATCTTATACAAGAGTTGTATAAGTTTGCGAGTTGTCCCCTTCCCTATCCCCTATCCCCCTATTCCCTATCCCCCTCCTCGGCATTTGTTTGAGCAACACTGTTTGTATCTCGTTGTGCCCTGGTGCTTGGTTTCCCTGACACCCGCGAAGAATCACATTGAGCTGCTTCGGTGATACAAACATGTGGTTCTGTTCAACATCTACCGGAGGAGGCATGGATTACTACCCATCCTAGCCGTAATCTCCCTAGCGTAATGGCCGGCCAGTTTAGTAGTCTGTTGCTTAGCAGTAAGAACATTGACGCCTTCATGAAGACGGACAGTGGCTGCCTTGCGTTTTGTAGTCTTCAACAGCTTTCAGAACTTTCTGTGATCGCCGTGATTGCTACGAAGTCGCTCATGCCACTGCGTTGTTTTCCAGAGTTTCATCAAGCCTCGGATTTGCGTTGTGAGAGAATTCACAACGACCTTGGCTTGCTGATCTCTCGTCCTGTACAATTAATTCTTCCAATTATGGCGCAAGGCAACACTTTTAAGAATATGGTTTGGAGGTGGTTGCAGGGTCGGTGACATAGGGGTATACTTCGGGATCGCAGTGTTTGCGGCGTCTACGATCACATCAGTTTTGAAAGTTAGTTGAAGATCTACTTCCTCTTTCGTGCGGAGAATTGGCACCGTATGCAGGTTATGGTAAATTTGTGACTGATATAGCTCCCAGTCGGCACGACGGTAGTCGTATCTCGTGAGGCGAGGGGTCACCACTTTACCATCCAATACTTTGTTATTTAATATTTCTTGTATAAGTATTATTGATTTGAATTTTTCTTCATTTATACTTCATGATCATTCATAAGAAAAATTTGAGCCCGAATAATGTGTTTTTATATCTACTTATTCAATCGCAAGCATCCGGAATTACAAAAATCATAGCCTGATATGATCATACCTCAATCAGACATAGAAATAATTTCTTTCGCAAGAACCGATTCCATTTCGTGCATAGGCTGTCGTCAGCTAACTTGTCCATTAGGGACAATGTCGTGAGATCGTGTGGATGTGAAATCCTTGTCTGATCCAAACATGGCTGGAAATGAAAACCATTAACACGGAACGAAAACATTTATCGTTAGTTCATCACAATTTGGAATTCCAACTTCTCCACAATTGTTTTTTTCAATTACGGTGAAACGCCATTTGGTTTGAAATTATTCTTGCAATGTTCCGTGATAGAATTGAAATGCAATAATATACCTACCACCCAGTCATATTTAAGTATTACCGGTTGATGTGACTTGGCTAAGCCAGTATATTTCTTGTGATGAGTTGTCGATTAGTGAACCCACTTGTCTCACCATTATACTTTATTGTTATATTTGGCTATTTTATGCTTTAATCTAATTTCTTTCAAATGTGCACTAAATTGTATTTTTTTTTTCAATAAGTGGAAACCCCAATCAAATAATTTTAAAAAATATTCTGAATTTTTTATCGATAATACTTCTTTTATATGTTTAACTGCCATTGTCGGGTCGTCACGAGGGGGCTGCCTAGTTACCCTAGCCCTAGTGACGAAGTGAGGGTTGATTAGGCTATGACCTGGACAATTATGACCTGGCTTCATGACGGGTCTTACTACTGTCCTATCTGACTCCATATTTGAGAGGTATGAGCCTAGACAAGGCACTATGTCCAGGAGAAGAGGTATAGGGTAGGTATTGTAGGTAGTTTATGTGGGCTTGGAATGACCACGAATTCACACTCGGTATCTGAGGGTAGGCGAAAACCGTCCGTATGCCACAGGCGAGTGTGAACCGGAGAGAGGTAGACTGGATTGCCGTGGGAGACTTTAATAGGTAAAGTTTGTAGGGTCACGACAACCTTCGTCCGCGAGGGAGAGGTCTCTCCCAAGGAGGTGCTAGTTTTAGCGAGACAAAGGCAGAGAATCCCACTAGGAGAGTGTGGGGTCTGACAAGGCCGGACTAAAACATATAGAGGTTAGGAAGAGAGATCCAGAGGTTTTCATAAATGAGAAGGCCAAGTCTTGAAACATCAGTGCAGCTGCAAGTCCACCAGTCAGAGAGCCGTTGTTTAGAATGAGTTACAGGCCAAAACCTGGCCTTACTTATACTCAGCGGCGGCTCGTCAGTAGCCTATGATGTAAGGCGTTATTCTGACCAACAATACCGCGGGTGTGTTGACGCTTTGTTCTAGGCAGTGACCCACCGAGGCCTGGGTCGCTCGCTACCTGATTTTCCCTTCAAGGGCCTCTGACTAGTTTTTTGCAGCTGCGTCTTTTATTTTTTACAATATTTACACTGGTATGACTTATGGTTTGGTAGTGTTATTTACATTTGTTTATATTAATTTACAACATATTATAACCAATTTACAATATATGTATACAATAGAGTATAGGGTGATTTATCTTATGTAGTTAGCGGTCACTACAGCCATAAATGAAAAACCGCGTCTCGCAAACCCAGTTTCACACCTGCGACTTTTACAATGTTAAATGGAACTTTGCTCATTTTTTCTTGCTCTTTTTTTTTTTTACTCATTCAGGCCCCTGGCGGGGTGGCCGGCCAGGCTTCGCCTGGCCTACAACAGACCATCGCCTAGGCACCCCTAGGCTCAATCCTTGGTAGACTCTCACTACCTTCCTGACTCCATCCGCCTTTCTAGGCATTCCACACCCCATTTCCTTCTCATACATCCTTCAAATAGGGGTCTCCCCTTAGTGAAAGGCACTTTCCAGCCAAAAATAAATTTCCATATTTTTCCCACATTCCTATTTTTATAAGTTTGAGAGCTTAGAAAAAAAGAAAAAAAAAATTATTTATTTTAATTAACTAAAAATAATCATGTTTCGAGGTGTTATGGAATATAAATTTCAAATTTTAGTTTTATTGATTCATTTTGACGGCCGTGATCGTAGAAAATAAAGTACAGATATACTTATCGACAGACATACGAAGCAACAGCAGCCTGTACCTGTTTTAAAATATTCCCTCACCTTTGGGCTGGAAATAGTTCACGAGCATAATTTTGATCGATTTCTCTTGAAATAAGACCTGTGTCATAATGTGTGCAATGACATTATGAAAAACAAATTACAACTCGAGATAAAATGGAGTTCAATTAGAATAATTTCAGTATTTAGCAGCAGACTTTAATCCTTTCCTAATACTATTATAAACATACATATATCGAATGCAGAAGGAAATATAGCGTACAAAATACCCCCCCCCCCCGCCACACACTGGCAGCAGAATTTCCCCCTGTTCCTCCCTGTTGAAAAACAGACACCGACATCTAGCTAAATGTTGTTCTAAGCAGGTAAGTGGGCAACATAAATACCTAAAGTTCTCCAGCTTCCAGGCAATTTCTCCCTCCAGCAGGCGAGTCAGGAACCAAGTCACTTCCACCCTCGGGCTGTGGGCTCAACAATAACTCCCTCTGTTTACTCGTCAAGGTTCCTCCTAGGATATTTATTTTATTGCTCAACAATATTATACTGCGATGTAGCTTTAACTATACGCCCTACATGCTGATGTTCGTGTAAATCTTGTGAATTGGCCACTAGCGCAAACATTTACATACTACAGTTATAAATACTGGTATATTGTAAATTGTATAGTACTGTAAGCCGAAAGTGGGCCCCATCACTTAGTCCTGTATCTTGTTTATTGACTTTTTAACTTCAAAAAGAAATTTGTATTTGTAAATCTTACCTCCTTCAAATGCATCTGCGTATGCAGGACGAGGAGAAAATTGTAAAATCTTGTCCATTGAATTTTTTCCATCTGTTTGTAATGTATAACATAAAAGAGGTTTCGAAATAAAAAAAAATAGTACTGGAGTCAGTTATGAGTGAGTTATTTATATTTTGCTGATGCTGATGAAACGAGGATGTTAGTTATTCTTCAAATGTAAGAAAACCCTTTTTTTTGTGATGGCTGAACATACTATTTATGTCTGGTTAGTTATTTTTCAGTAACAAGAAAAAAAATGGAGATGCTAAAATTGTATTATTTGTATTACTTATTTTCTTATTAATAATTATAAATGATAGTTTGACCTA
Organism: Acanthosoma haemorrhoidale; assembly: GCA_930367205.1. Taxonomy (NCBI): domain Eukaryota; kingdom Metazoa; phylum Arthropoda; class Insecta; order Hemiptera; family Acanthosomatidae; genus Acanthosoma; species Acanthosoma haemorrhoidale. Next base: position 40,215,142 of record OV884014.1, read on the forward strand.
CAACACAATTGGGTAGGACCACTTTTCAGGATTTTCTTCCTAACGTCCATTTAGAAATATGATGCAAATCTAAGCCGATATGTTAACAAATAACCTCAGTGTGATCTAAATTCATGGGCAACTGTAAACCACCCTAACCTACAAACGAACTGTCTTTAGATGTTCCTTAAAATGACTAAAATTGACAGACTCAATTGCTGCTCACTTGGCAAGCGCCAAAGACTTAGACGAATATTCGCTAATAGAGGCCCAACAAGCGCTAATAGCGCACAGAGGTGAGTGGGGCTGATCCTCAGTAATGAGCGCTGCCTCGCCTCGAGATTAAATAGACAAATGACGTTGAAATGCAAGGTGATTTTGCTGAGGGCGTTAGTGTATTCCTATAAGTCACTTCACGCTCTTTTTGTCCCTCCGAGTTAATCATTCATGACTAATTACCTTCGTACACTTTAGAACCTACACGACTGAAGCTATGTCTATGTTAATGATCGTGGATACTATCATCAATTATCGGGGTACACGAGCACTTATCAGATCGCAAGCTAGAAATTATGGGCCAAAAATAAAAAACCCAAAGTAAAGAACTGTTTTATAAAAACCGACAATTCTCTTGAAGATACACAAGAAAGTATGATAATATATATTACTTGAAAAACTCAAAATCTAAGATTCCTCAATTTAATAGAAGAAATAAAAAAAAATGTTAAGCTCTCTCAAGGACGAGAAACGAAGCACAAGAAAAACAAATAGAAGCGCATCCGATCAGGTGATATGTTATGTATTACTACTATTGTAATCTTATATATTGTGTTTCTATTTTGTGGCAAATTATATTATACATTTCTGCGGTTATGTTTCTGATTTTTTTGTGTATCTTTAGAATGTTAATGGAAAAGAAATAGTACTATTTTTCTTTTTGTTAAGGATGGCTTCTGAATATTTTTTTTTTGGAAATATCATCTAAAAGTGGTTTTTATCAGCTTGAACAGTCAGGATTAACAGCCAGTAAGCCATTGTTACTGTGGTTCCGAAACTACATGCACTTTTCGTTCATGTATGCTATATATTCCCTTGTATTTACAAATACACTTACTTGCCTGGGAAAAAAAATGTCAGGGCCACAGATCTCTTCATCTATCCGGTGCTCTAACCATAGAGCTATCCTTGCCGAGCATATAAAAAAAATAAAAATCCTCGCTGCATGGAATGGTTTTAACAAGGAGCTATATTTCACAGCTTGTACTTAGTCCTGAGACGGGAGTTGCAAAGAGAGATACAGCTCTGGAATAAAGGGCACACAGACAGGGATACAGGTGACAGCTGCTCCATTCTTCCTGAGAGCACAAAGGGTCCAATCTTTGCGGCCCTTTCTAATTAGGGCAGCTTTGTCCTTGGCTGCGGGTCAGTACTAGGCCGCCCTCATTCTTCCCGCTAAATAAGGGGACGGTGTACTTGTATCCTGTAGCTATTGTCCTCCTGTAAAATGTACACACGCCTCAATATCGGGCCCGAAGGGTGAGGGTCTACTTTCGTTCAAGGGCCGTGGCGATTGTGAAAAAATCAATCCAAAGATATTACAAAAACAAAATGTTTCTACAGCCATTTTTTTTTTTTTTTTTTTTTTTTTCATAGCCCCTTTAAATTTACAGATAATTATATGTAATTATAGATCCTCAGGTGAATCTATTTACAAATTATTTTTGTATTTCCTGTAGCATCACTACATTATTTGCAGGTTTTGTTATTTTATAAAAATTATATAATTCATAAACAAGTATAATGATATACATTATACGTGACTGGACTAAACTGACTAATAAAGGTGATGGGGCTCACCTTTTTGATCAAACGTAAACCTAACTTACATACTAATTCTTAACCTAATCTTTCCCCGACATTCTATTGCCATCGATGCGGAAGGGGTGGTGGGGTCATAGTGCCAAACACTGGGTCTAATCTATCTACGTAAATATAAATATAATAAATAAATATATATATAATTTTTTCAAAGATCGAGAAAGAGGTAATATAAATGAAGAGGTCAAACGATAGTACAAGACTGCTTTATTCGTAGCTCTTAATCCTATACACTTACAATCGGAATGTACTTTACATCCTGATGATTTGGTATTAAGACCGTGTACCAACAGTCGGCAATAAGGAAAAACAAATTTAATGGTCTTTATATATTCTTAGGCTAATTCCCTGCCGGATTGTATGGTCCAGATGGAAGGAGATCGTCCCTAAAGAATTGCATAATGACACAGTATCTCTTTGAAAGCTCTTCTATTCGCCCAAATATTTGCGGCATTGCCAAGTAAAGACGAATTATCCGGAGTAATTTTTTCTCGAGCGACGATGTCTTAATGGACTTGCTAGTGCAGTAAAATGTAGCACATTGGTAAAACGAGAGTCCTATAAAGTATTGTCATACGAGAGTGTTGTATTTCTGTTTATTAGTGGGTAAGGTTGTTGTATGCACTTATTATTTTGTTGTATTTTTTACGTTGTATTTATTTTCCCGGACAGTCGTGTGTTTCGAACGCCGACTGAAGCAACTACTTTAAAATTTTACAATTTGTTCTACTATCTGAAAAGGCAATATTCATTAACCTATAGACAACAAATAGCATGAAAACAAACTTGAAACTCCGTCCCTAGATCGTATAAAAACTCTGTATTTTAGTTTTTATAATTGGTGTAAGTAAATTTCAGTAAAAAAAAAACTGAAACTATATCTAAATCTTCAATCAGAAAACGCACAAATATTGAAACCAGTTATAATTTTTTTAACGTTACATCGGTATAACGTTAACATAACTGTGTTTTTTTTGGCCAAATTACGTTAAATAGCGTTCTTAATTATGAAAATCTCCGAGAAGCATTATAGGGATGAGTGGCGCAGTGCAATGACTTTGCTACAGGATTAGGGTGGTTGGAAAGGCTACTGTGGAATTTCATAAACTTGGAAGGGATGAGTTCTAGAATGTAGGGTATATTAAGGTCGCTATGAAGGATTTTGTTGCTGACATAATAAGGGGCATTTACTATTGTTCTCAGGACTTTTGATTGAAAGGATTGGATACGCATGATGTTCGACTTTTTTGCTGTCCCCCATAGCTCTATTCCGTATGTCCAGATTGGTTTAAGTATAACTTTGTAGATTAGTAGTTTTTTTTGCTATTGAGATATGGAATGTCCTTCGAAGTAGTCTGTACAGTTGTCCAAAGCGTCTGTTTAGTTCTTGTCTTTTTAGCCTTGTGTGTGGGCGCTATGTCGGTCTTTTGTCGAGATGGAAGCCTAAATACCGTACTGTCTCAGACACACGGAGAGGAATCGAATTTAAAAAAAACTGGCGGACAGGACTTGCGGCATAGGGTATAGTTTATGTGGGAACATTTTGCTTCATTTACTTTGATTCGCCATTGGTTACACCAATACTCGATCTCATCGAGGTGTTTTTGAAGGTTTTGGGATGCTATATCAGGGTCTGAATGGGTTGACATGACTGCAGTGTTGTCTCATCCCTATAATCCTCCTCGGAGACTGAAACGGCAGTGGCCTCGTGACCTGCTATAATCGCGTGACAGTGGGAGTCCTGGCAATGGCCAGTTTCTCCAATCATGTCCTATTGTATGAATGAGAACAGTAAATATGGTATGAATGAGATCATTTATTTGTATTATTATCGCCTTATAAAATGCAGATTGTAATTATTGCACAATAAAGAACTAATCAAATCAATTATGTAAATAAAATATCATTATACATTTTTGTACTTATTTTTGATATTGAGAATGCCATGAAGTATCAAGTACCTCGCCACAAATCCACGAGTCAATGCACACTAATGCATTGCAGGGCAAATCGTCCAATGCAAGGAGAATGACAATTCCATGAAGAGGAAGTAGACAATGGGATAAAAGGGATTCCTGGAGGGTGTCTAGTCCTCTTCCGCATTCCCTGGCAAGGCGGTTACAGATCTCGAAGACCACCCTGAGTATCTTCGGTGGTGAAACCCCTTATCTACCCCTACCTGGTAGGAGTTAAGTCCCTTAAAACTCAAAATATATCCTCTATATAATAACTATAAACTCATTTGTTGTCACTTTTAGAATGTGGGCGATGCATTTGTCTGTTTTATTGACATGTTCGTTATGAACTTATAATATTTCGGTTAAAATAGGAAAAAAGGAACAAAATAAATAAATAAATAGAATCAAACCCAAAGCAAAGCCGCCAGCTTACACTAGTCGTATTCATAGGCTGTGACTAAATTACATTGACCAGTTTTTGAAAATAAGAGTTATTTGTATGAAAAACATATCATCAACGAATTATTTCAACTATCCTAACATTCCACGGTGCAAAGTACGATCTTTTTTTAACGGGATCATTATTAAAAATATGGGATCTTATAACACAACTATAATTTGTGAATATGCACTCCTGAGAACACATCCTCTATTGACCGTAAAGTTAAATAAAAATTAATTTTCTCTATCACCCTTTTTCCTAAAAAGTTAATGGATGGATTATGCAAAGTGTGAAAGCACTTACAATGAGGAAGAGGCGAAGTAGGTGTAAGTCGGTCAAGTTTATTAACGACCACGCAATCTCAGTGTACAGAGATCAGATAGGTGTAACTTTGTGAGTTACTTCGCGTGCGGCCTAACCAGGCGAGCTAACTGTAATCTGAAAGCCTCATTAGGGCTTTGCATGCATCAGCTTACGCACAGGCATCGGACCACTGTGGCCCTTCAGCTCATATTTCTCATTACCAAACCAGAAGGTGACGAGATCTCATAACTGTCTGCATGATCTAACGTTGATTCTCTGGTGACAGAAGAAATAAAAAAAGAAAAAAAGAAAAAACTTACAAAAAATGTACAGTTTTTTACCAGTACACAGAGGTGACTGGGTTATGTTGGACCAAGATAGGAATACTGCGAGGATTGTGTGGCTTGCTTGTCCCTTAGAAAGTAATAACTTCTACCCGTAGTTGTTTGCTTAGGCGAGGAAGGAGTTTAATGTTAGTTTTGCAATTCATCAACATTTCTTTTAGATTAAACCTTTCTCCACTAAATTGTCTCTCCACGTAATACTTAGCTAAAACCTCTCTCCACTAAAATTTATATGTTGGCAAAGGACTTACAGCTATCTAGATCTAACGAGACTTTGTAAAAGTCTCGAAAACTAACAGCTCTTCTTCGATTTTTTTTTATTAATTGCTATACTGCCATTCAAATTGACTAAAGCACTGAGGGTGACTGTTGAATAGTTGAAAAACACTTGTCAAAATATAAAGGAGGCAAGACGTTTCATTTCTTTAAAGAAAACATTTGTTATTCTTAGCCCAAGCCATTGTAAGTAATTGTTTGCTTGAACTTTTTCATTTTTTGAAAAGTACCCACTGCCACTGATCCGGAACGAATAGGACACGCTTATAGACACAGAAAAGTGTAAATAATTATTCACGCAGTTCTTATGATCCTTGTAGGTCTAAAACAAAAAGTTTAAAACAAAAAAGAAGCAACATACAGAGAGTGGGGAAATGAATGTGACATGCACCTTCTATGGAACGTCCCGTACAAGTGAATCCCCGGTCGTGTAGCATTCGCTGAACATCGCGCGACAACATCCCAACAACACCACATGAGACTAAACACCAGTGATCCATCAGCCTCACTTAGGCACAACATCCTCCTCTATACTCTCCGGATATCTAAACAACTCCCCTGGGAGACGAAACAACTCCTCTAGTATCGAATATCTGCTCGAAATTGGCGGTGGCGTTTGCATAAATATGTACTGCTAATGTAACGGCATACGGTAAATATCATTGAAGTATGTGTCTATTAAATAATAATTTTCTTCCCAAAGCCCACAATGATTACATGAATTTAAAAATCCGTCAGATGTGGCTCCTATTATAAAAAATATATACCATAGCACATATTTAGGTGTCAATTATTGTATGTTAGAACTTTATTGTGCAATAATTACAATCTGCCTTTTATAAGGCAATAATAATACAGATAAATGATCTCATTCATATAATATTTACAGTCATCATTCACTCGCTCATTCATGCAATAGGACATGATTGGAGAAACTGGCCATTGCCATAACCTGGACAATCGTTTCATGACGGCGTTACTATCTGACTCCATTTTGGTTAGGTATGTGCCTCGACAATGCACTATTTTCAAGAGAAGAGGTACAGAGGTTTTTCATAAAGAATTAGTCAAGTTTTCAGAGTTCCAGCGGAGACCAAGCGTCAACGAGTAAAGGTCACGAGAGACTAATTGACAGGGTTAGGAGCCCGCCTTAAGTACCCTCTCCAGCCTTGTCTACTGGGAGGGCCGGTAAGGGTTGCTAGGCATGCGGTTGGTTCCTACACATGTGGTGAGGTACCCGCAGCCGACGCTTAATTACCCGACCAGCCCTGTCCCCTGGAGGGTAGAGAGGCTGCAAAAGGGTTGTATATGACCTGTGGGTACCCTCACTCATCTGGTGAGGTACCTGTGACTGACAGCTGGTGACCCTTCCCGTGTGACTTGCTTGATCCCCGCCTTTTATTGCTTACCACATTTACAATGATTTTGTTCATGTTGTTTACATTTGTCTGTAATACATTTAGTTCATGTTATTACAATATATATGCAATAGAGTATAGGGTGATTTATCTTATGTAGTTCGCGGTCGCTACAAGCTGTATACAACAAATAAAATGAATTATGTTTGTTTAAAAGTCTTGATGATGATGACTCAGATGTCATTAGTCACTTGATACAACTGATTCATATCCAAGTCCTGTCACTATTTTTTTTTGTCTAATCATAGCGTCCATACCAATGACGAACCAAATCATTTAAGGTCAATCATCTAGGTTGTGTCTGCTTTAATTCACTTTGAGTAGTACAAGATACTTAAAGAATAAATTGATAAATAATATAAACTGTGAGAGAGGATAGTGAGACTGTGTGGCATGCTACAGTCACATGCATGCATCCATTACATGTGCAGTCAGGTGTAGATCTCGTGTGTATGCTGAAGAAGTTTGGATTGACTAGGCTAAGATCTACCTCGTGTTTTTTGTCAAAGTGCAATCTCTTGTTCGAGTACCTTGAAATATTTTGTTTTTAAAGAGAAAGGAGTCAGCTCTAACTCACCTTGAAGTAGTTATAAAGTATCTGCTGAGCCCACGCAATTATATTCAAAAAGATTTTAATGACTTTTTGTAAATATAGTTCAGAAAAAAACACCTTATCCATTGTTCATTAAGAAATCGAATAATTTAATATCCTACTGTACGCATATGTACATATATTTATCAAACAAGTGAAAATAAATAAATTTTTAGTACCATGAATTGATAACACTTAATCATGTGTTATAGAGATGGTTACATAACTATTTCCAATAACGAATATGTCTTTCAGGTAAATTTCATCTATGCATTCTAGCTGGAATAGAGTGGTCACTGGCAGAGAGACACGCAGGTACAAATATTAAAGATTCTGTTTGTTTGTTTCGTTTCTAACTAACGTTATCGTACAAATTTTTAAATAGGTGAAATACTCAAATAAAAATAAACTGATAATACCAGCTCAACTTTTTGACAGGCTGGCGCGAAGCTGTATGGATGGCCCCGTTGAGAGTTAGGAACGGGGCAATACTACAGCCACCAGTAACATTTCAATGTTCATACCAATTGACATTATCAGTCAACTAAATTTGAAAAGCAAAAGCAATTTTTCACTCCATCCATAAAGCAAACCAATCAGTTTTGACATGCACCAAAGTAACTTTGTGAAAAGGAATCTCTTTTTTAACACAATTATACGTCTGCTTATTTATTATACGGCTTTTGTATGATATCGCTTATTGACACTGTACTAAAAATAAACCATTTAGGTGAGTACGCTCCTGGCAGGTGTCATCGCACCTGTGGAATATAGACAAGCAAGGTTTAAAACACATTTTTTTCACGATCTACCAGAAAATGCTTTCGCTTCCGAAACAGTACACCTCTCTTTGTGACAGAATGTTTTTGTTATTACCAGATCCAAGTATCAGCGCTACACAAAATTAACAACAACCCCAACGTATAAAAGACATACTAATAAAATATTCCTTAATCAAAATTTACTAAATATTCAAGGTTCAATTTTATTAAAACCGGACCCTGTAATTACTTTTTTTTTTTGGTAGCAATATTAAAACTCCGTTAATACAGGGTTTTTAAAGCATTCTGTTTTTAAAAACCCTGGATTTCTTAAAGGAGCTGTTTTGTCTTCGGTGGTTTTTAACATGTATATGTCTGATATTGTTAAGACAAACTACAAGAATGCTGCAGTAATGGCTTTTGCCGACGAAATTGCGGTTTACACCAGCATTATGAGTTTGCAAAGAGCTCTTACACAGGCCGCGTTAGTTTGTAACGTAATCAGTGACAGACTGGGTAGGTTAAACATCAATGTGAACGCCGGGAAGACCGACTGCGTAATCTTCTCCCTCCAAAAGGGGAAAAAAGACTTGCCAAAATCTTATACTATAGGAGGGCAAGAGAACTCACCGGCTTTCTCAATGTATTGTTATATCTGGGAATAAAAATGGGTAGGCATCTCCATTTCTCTACCCATTTTATTAAAAAAGTAGAAAAAGTACCACACAGGTCTTACCGGCTATCGCACTTGCTAACTTCACCCAACCTGTCGCTTTGTCTCACACTATTGATGTATAAATGTGTCCTCCGGCCAGCTCTGCTGTATAGTACCCCACTATTTACCCACTTGACTGGCAATACAGCTAAATGTCTCCAACATTTCCAGAATGGGAACATGCGAAAAGTGGTCCGACATAGGTTTAAGAACGCCGACCTGCACACGTTGCTTGGTGTGACGTCAGGGGGTGAGTTCATCGACTGGAGACACATCACGTTTTTTGACTCGTTGCAGCACCTAACAAACTCAGTGTTTAACACTATGACCCCACCACCTTTCCTGCATTGATGGCAACAGACTGTCGGGGTAAATTAGGTTAAGATTTCTTTGTTAGATGTAAGTTAGTATTAAGTCATTCATAAGGTGAGCCCCATCAATTTTAAACATACTAGACAATAAATGTATAATGTGCGTTAACAATAACTGGGCTCGGGTTTATACCTGAGTTTCCCCGCCGCGGGCTAGGGTCACTACAACCTCTTAGCCCCCGTCCGGCGAACGCCCAGAAAGAGATAGAACGGGTGGACCTATGGTCTTTCACCCTGGCTGCCGACCTAGTCGGCGGGCAGCCTAATTCGCTTTGATCTGACTCCATAAGATATTTTAGAAGGTGTGTGTGCCCCGACAAAGCACTATGTTCAGGAGAAGAAGTACAGGGTAGGTTTATAGGTAGTTTATGTGGTCTTGGAATGAATCACACTCGGTATCTAAGGGTAGGCGAAAACCGTCTGGATCCCAAAGACGAGAGTGAACTGGACAGAGGCAGACTGGATTGCCGTGGGAGACGCTGCTGGTAAAATTTGCAGGGCCACGGCAACCGTCGTCCTCAAGGGAGAGGTCTCTCCCAAGGAGGTGCTAGTTCTAACGAGACGAAGGCAGAGATTTCTACTAGGAAGGTGTGAGGTCTGAAAACGCCGGACTAAAACATACCGAGGCTAGAAGAGAGAGAGATGCAGAAGTAGTTGAATGAGAAGTCCATGGTTTTGAGTAGAGCAGCAGGCGCCAGTGCAGAGAGAGAGAGGGTCCGATTCGTTATGTTAATTTGGTCTAAGGCCGAGGCTTATATAAGAGGCCAGCCAGTAGGTTGGGGGTAAGTCCCCACCTACGGCTGTCTCCCCCACCAATTCCACCCCCACTCTCACTGACGTCATAACCTTTATTAAACACATAGATACATATTTTCTGACATTCATTTGATGATATAGATACAAGGTCTGATACGAGAAGAGGGTGACTTATAATTATTTGTGATTGAGAGGTGGCCACAACAATAACAAATCGCATTGTAAAATTATAACAGGACATATAATAACCTACTGTAAATAGATCCAATTATGTAGAATCTATACTGAATTCTATAATTTTTAATAATAAGGGGATATGAAGTGGTGAAGAATTGTATTATTGGATTAATTACGAATTGACGGCTATTGACATAAATTACTTATAAATTGAAGAAACAATATTTACACATACTTATGGGCGCTGACTCCCAAAGCAAAACAATAATTTTTATTTGTTTAAAAGAGAGAGAGATAATTTCTTAATTTCATTTTATGTTGCATTGGCTTAATCCCTATCTTACGGTGTAAGATATTTAATAAAAGAAATCGGTATTTTCAAAAACTAAAATTTATAAACTACACTTTTTTTACTAGAGTTTTATTGTTGGCTAACAATAGTTTTTTTGTTTGTTTTTTTTTCCTTTTTAGCCCCTTTAAACTTACAGACAATTATATACAATTATAGATCCTCAAGTGAATCCATTTACAGATTATTCTGTATTTCCTGTAGCATCACTACAGCTAACAATAGTTCATTTTCTGGAATATTTTATATTGACTTTTGTAGTCTTTTTGCATCACCTATGTCATTAATATATTCTTGATGACGAGAATGAATTATTATTTAAAATCTTTAAGAACTTCTGAATCAGCACTAGATAAATCTTAGTTAGCCCTTTTTTTAGATGTATTTTATTTCCATGCGTACCTTTATTACACATAAAAAAACAGCTTATCAGTACATTTTCAGTTTGTAGAATACAAATTTAAAATAGATTGAACAATTTTTTAGACCACTATTAGTACAGTTAGGCAGTCAAAAAGACATACGAAAGACGATCAGGTACTGGGAAACTTGAATGAAAGCAAAGCCTCTTTATTTGGAATTGTCAACAATTGAATGTTTCATAAATCAATGTTTCATCAAATTTCTTATCTAAATATGAAATAGATGAATTATTCAAAAAAACCTGTAAGTTGTCTCTTAGTGGTAGCGGTATAAGCTATTATCCGGTGATGAGAATGTTGTATACAATGATTGCACCCATTTAGCACAAGATGACGACGATAATGAAAAACAAGTACCCGGAACTCAACGGCTGAAGTGCTTAAGTACTCGGCTGCGATGGGTTCTCCTGATGACACAGTGCTTAAGCTAATGGCCAACACTGAGTACCTCCGAGATGAAGCCACAATTAGCAATGACAATGGAATTCTCGAATGGTCATCTAACTATATTATACTATTACACTTATTCATTTTCAAATGATAATTACATGTCTGCACTATTTTCAATTAAGAATAATTAAAAAAAAAATACAATCAAAACAATTGCCCTGCTCACTCATTGCGAGTCCAGTTGAGTGCAATCCTGACTCCTCACCTCCCATCAAAACATCCAGATCAAATGGACAAGACCCGTATGAGTGATGGATGCGAGAGAAAAACTCTTATTTTTTAAAATAGAAAATTTTCTCAGTTAATTTTATTCAGGATGGGCCCATTTCATATAGTTGCCAGACCTCAGAGCCATACTGTGTATTATTAAAACTAAAACTAAAATACGTGTAATAGATAAAACGTTTAAATAATGAAGACAATTAATTAATAGACATTTAACTACTGAATGCACTTTTGATAAACAATTTCTACGAATTTTGTTTTATAAAGTATTACTACGCAACTGTTTAATAACTTTCGATGCACATAATCGCTCAATATGATCAATTTCGCTCATCGTCACAATCATGTACTTTTTAGTTAAAAATAAAATTAGCTTTTTTATGTATCTTTATTCTAGTTAGTTTTTGTTAAATCATTGTCGCTGCTCTCACAATTTCCATGAAGCCTTTGAATATTTCTTTTACTATGTTATAAATATAAAGTCAATAGCATTAATATCATGTTGTCGGGAAATGGTTAATATGTCATTATTCTTAAAAATGTATTCTGTATTCTCTGCAGTTAAATAAAGTTAATATTACAGGTCATACTCCAGTATGACGATGTTTAGGTTAAGAGCTAATAGAGCTCTGACGAGCATTTTATATATTAATGATTTATATTTTATCGGAAATTTTATGTTTCTCAAAGGAACGGAAAGAACAATAAAATGTCAACCTTGCCTTTTGCTCTAATATAATTTATTTGGGGGGTAAAGGTTATTTATTCATAAGAAAATCTTTGAAGAAATTTGTTCACGAGTCAAAATACTTCATCTCTCTTGCTATAGTCCCTGTCCTTCTTTCTCCTTTATTTTTTTTTCCTGGCGCTAATTTTGTTTTACTTTTCCGATAACCAACATTGCAACTGTAATCGTTCATATAATACGAGATGTCAGCTGTTATTGCGTGATTTTTTACAACACAGTCCTTTTATTTGGTTCTGTTGCCTGATCCCCTAGGATACGAATACTTGAAACTTGCTAACTGAATAAGAAAACTAAAAGTGAAAGACGGGGGAGGAAGGTCTGGAACTTGAAACCACTGGGGAATTATAAATTACCTTCTCGCCTGACAAACTGCTCATTATATTTTTTCTCGGGTGGGCTAACTGGCAACATGAACCGACGACGGCCGAAGGACAAGATTCCTATCTAGGCCCGGGGCGCCTTAACTCCCATCCCAGGCTTCCGGGGCAAATGGGGTACATCGATTCATTAGCCCCTGCCGTTTCCTCATTAACACCCTCTGAAAAATTCTATAGCTCTTCATTCATGAATATTCCCTATTAAAAAAAATTCGCAGTTATATTTTAAATTATTCATGAAATCGACATGCCATCGAGTTAGTTGAATTGAAATTGGGAAATTATTCTTGCCGGAAATTAAGTTAGCTAACTACAGAATAAGCTCACAACTTGACACAAATAGAGGCAGTGGATTCAAACTTTCTGGGCCGTAATTAACACAACTAGTGACTAAATAAGACCTACTTGCTTCAATTTGGCAATACTATGAAAATTTAATTTACAATTGTACAACACTTGAAGGACCAAAAAAAAATCTGATAAAATGACACGAGAGGACTTACTACTTAAATACAGACAGGACTTAGTAACTTTTTTTGACAGCATATATTCTCCTAAGATGTAGTGAAAACAGAAGAAAATGATCTTTTGGTCATGGTCGACTCATGATAGTCATCATGCAACTCCACCGTTATTATTACAATACTAAATATATATTATATAATTAAACCAGTTGCAAAGCTGTAGATCTTTTTAAAAAGGATTTTATTTAATTTACACTACACAAAGTTTTAAATAAAAGATTAAATGGCTTAAGCAGCTAAATGAACGTACTCAATGAATCACAGAAGGGGATTGCTTATCTCTAAGCGAGAGGCTCATATATAGGATAGCAAAGGACAGTGGTCAGCAATGCGATAGTGAGCTGATAGCGAACTGTGTCAGCATTTAATTATATAAAATATTTTTTGTCTTGTTTTTATTCATGATTGATAAATGTTTGTTTATTTTATTATTGTCGTTACGTTATTTTTAAATAATAATTTCTTCTTCGGTATTAAACACGTACATTATAGAAAAATAAAACATAATAATTTACTTTATATCAATTATGGAACGTGTAGTTACCAATAAAACGTGAAGAACGATACTAAAAGAAAAAAAAATTGATTTACAAGAAAATCTATATTATTTATAAAAATTATAAAATCTGTCAACACAAACTCAACTCCAGAGACTAAGGTTCATTCTCGACTCACCGAAGGAATTTTGAATGGGGAATATAGTTTGGACTGGTTCGATTCAGCCTCGTCGGGGAAAATGAGGAACTACATAAACAAAGAAGTAGCGAATGTCTTTGAAAGTTGAGAGTCAGGCTGTTCCTCATTTGCACCTCAGTGACACCTACCAACTACAGTCGCAATCTTGGGTCGCCCTTATCTTTCATAAATGGTGTATATTTAGTGGAACTTGTTTTGTAATTATTTATTTTTACCGATCAAAACTGCGTAATATAAAGTTTTATGGGCCCAATTGGCACTACAGTTTATACTCTTAGCTTTTTCCAGACCAACAAAATGGAACATCAGAACTTCCGCCACGATTTTTGTCTACTCTTGTGAGCTAGATATATTTGGACAATTGAACTTATTCGTACATACAACATATTTGAAGTATTTAAGAGCTTGCAGCGGTTTAAGTACTTCGGATGCCGGAGTCCGGACAGCCGGACGAAGCTTTTTGCGGTACTGTTCCAGAAGATGTTACCATCAGTCATAACTCCAATTATGTCCTCCACTCCTGCAAAGGACAGCCCCTGCCCAAAAAGTCGTTGAGCGGTTGTGGTAAAGGAGACGCCGGCCGACAGAATTTACATCAGCTGAAAGGAGCTCTTGAAATATTCATCAGTTATGAATAATAAATGAATAGAATTCTCCTTAAAAATATTAATCTCTTTCAGCGGCCCAGGATGTCTCTCTCTCTCTCACTCTCTCTCTCTCTCTCTCTCTCTCTCTCTCTCTCTCTCTCTCTCTCTCTCTCTCTCTCTCTCTCTCTCTCTCTCTCTCTCTCTCTCTTTTCACGCTCATTCGCGCTAATGTAATTATTGGCAATCATTTTTGAATGCATTATGCTATATTTTATCTATGAGAAGATTGGGAGAGTGCTCAATTTGTAACGATTTTGAGGTACATATAAAACATTATAGATTTCAAAAGAGAAAAAGTATTAAAATGAATAATTAAATATGTAAAATTGAGCAGACTTGTGTCTCGTCTGCTATTATGACTACGTCAAATTATTGTACTTTTCACGGATACCAGGAATAAAACCAACAAGTGATAAAAGGGTCAATAGAATTGTTTTAAATAATTTAAAACACTTAAATAATAATTTAAAATGTTGTTATAAACTTATGTGTTATTCAAAGGTAAGTAAAGCTTTTAACTGTCTACCTAATGGCATATGGCATAATGTGAGATGACACTAACTCTGGGCATTTCTTCTTTTGGTTTTGGTTTTCATTTCTGATATTTAACTTTATTTCGATACCTTGCAGTCTTTTGTCATGAACTGATGATTGAAGTATATGTTGCTTCTTTCTGGCCTCTCTCGTCCATTCGTTATGTAGAAAGGATAATACATTTTACAAAGGTTGAAAGTTTTGAAAGACCACATCCAATTTTGAAGACCTCGGGTTAGTCCTCGATCGGATCATTTTTTATGTAATATAGTGCTTACCATAATAACTACATTTTTACTACTAATAATTAGTAATTGAATTCTACATTAAGTGATTTGCTGGATACAGTTATTGCAGAATGGAAAGTATGGAAGCATTGTTTGATAAATTTATAAAAAGATTATAGAAGGTCTTAGCCAGTTGGCTGAACATTATTGATTTTACTGTTCTTATGCAGAAAATAAATACGAAATATTTTCGTTCTTGCTGCAGCGAATTATGACCATTTTCATTCTAGGTTTTTACTACCCCCCCCCCAGCTAAAAAAAAATACAGATAGCTATTGGATGGTCCAAATTTATCTATAGGCAATACTGGCAGGCAATAACGCCTAAACTGAGATACATCGACTTAGGTGCGGCGATAAATTTTTTTATTTCCCTTCGATGTCGATACAGATAGGTCAATCAGACTGGAGGGGGGGTTTAATCAAACGGAATTGCTTTGGGACAAGAAATGGCCATTGATGTTATATGGCTGCGGTTGTTGCACATTTACACAGACTTATGGCTTCGTAGCTTTTGCCCTGTCTACTGTTGTTCCTTTGGCACAAGTAGCTTGCGCTATCTAAGAGAAATTTGTCATATTTATTTTTTACTTTTATAGCAACAAAAAATTGTTTTTTGGACAACTAGTTTATATTTTTGGGAATCTGAAATAACAAATCTATTGACAGGCTTTCAATTTATTTTAATTATTAACTGTTTCTGTATGTATTTTTTAATATTCATAACCGAAAGATATTTCCATTTGATCAAATGCTTCCATTTGCATTCTATTTGTGAAGCACACTCTCTTGCACTTTTATTACATTTATCTACAGTTCCCATTTCCAAATATTAACAACTTTATTTTATATGCGCAGTCTGTGATAACGGATCCTTTTTATATTGCATTTTACATTTGTGAGAGCTATGTTGTTTTTACATTTACCTGTTTGTGGTGGTTAAAATCTATCAACCGTTATTTTTAATATCAGCTCAAGCAAGTCAATAAAGCAAAACTTTCCCACAATACTTTTACCCTTTGCCGCAAGTCCTGCCCACTAGTTTTTTTTCTGTAAATTAGATTCCTCTTCCTGTATCCGAGATAGTACGGTATTTAGGCTTCCATCTCCATGGAACCCACAAACAGACTACTTCAAAGGACATCCCATCTCTAATTATAGAAAATTAATTACTAATCTACAAAGTTATACTTAACCCAATCTGTAATAGAACTGTAGGGAACAACAAACCCCTTCAAACGATTTAATACACCTTACATTCTTGAAATCATCCCTTCCAGGTTCATGAGATTCCATAGTAACCTACCCAACCACCCTAATCCCCAAGCACAGTCATTACACTGCACCGCTCATCCCTATAATCCTCATCTGAGACTAAACCGGCAGTGACCTCGTGACCTGCTATAAATGCGTAACAGTGGGAGCCCTGGCAATGACCAGTATGTAGTTTATGTGGATCTCGACCCTCCATTGGCTCGTATCCGGTGACGCTACTGATGGTGAGCAGCTCCTTCGCATGAATGGGAAGTGACAACCATCTGGATCTGGGAGATCTCTGGGCTGTTTGTAAATACTCTATGAATGAGCGAGTGAATGGAGCATTGTTAATATGGTATGAAGACAATAACTTATTGCCCAATAAGGCAGATTGTAATTTTATGATAACAAAGATTTTGTTCAACCCAACGTAGTTGTAAGACCCACTAGCTGACTAATAGCCCAAGACAGACTTATATAATCCCCAGAAGGGACTAGGGAATGGCGTAATATAAAATCATTTGTGGCCCCAGACAGCGAGGAGAAGGGTGGATCCACAAGTGTCCTTACAATACCTCTGGGTATTCTACCAGTCCCTCGGTGGACTTCATAAAAGCACACAAGTTTCTCGAAACCGCATTAGAGCTCCTGTTCCAATACTTCATCAGCTCTGTAATAAACTTTAATGCTACACAATTGCCTCAAGCCTTTGTCCTTGTTCTTGCTTTATTAGATTTAGGATTCAGGATGTTTGATTGCCCAGAGGCTTCACTTATAGACAATATAGGCAAATTGCTAGAGCCACTTTTTAAAGCTTTCTCAGCTCAAATCCCATAATTATTGATTTATTTTTGTTAATTATTCATCTGTTAATGAGTAACAGTTTTATTTTTAGTTCTTACTCTGTTATTTATATGTTTATTTAAATATGCTTCATTTTTCATTCATGTAGTATCTAATAGATGAAGCAGACCTATGTTCGCCCTATTGTCGAGTATATCCTTGGCTGTGATCTTGATAAAGAACTTTGTAGAGCCACTAAATGGACTAATTACAACAAGATTCGTGGTAGTGCAGATTGCACCTTGAGGTACACCTGGCAGATAATATTCCTGAATTTGTTCGTAGTAATACTGTTGCATATTTTAAACAATATTTAAATTATTTATTTTCATTTGGTATTGTTTGGCGAGTCCAAAATAGTTTCCTGATCCCGAATATAGTACAGAGTAAAGAGTAGTAATTAATAGAACAAAATAAATTGATACACAGGCTACCTTCCTGATTCCACCCGCCTCCTTTAGGCATTCCACACCCTATATCCTTCTCATACATCCTTCAAATGGGGGACTCCCCTTAGTGAAAGGCACTCATTAGCCCAAAATAATTTTCCTTTATTTTTCCCACATCCTATTTTTATAAGTTTGAGAGCTAAGGAAAAAAAAAAATACACAGATGCTTATGATACAAATAAAACCAAAAACCTTATCTATCTTGTGTTCGACCTAAACATATGAAAATCTGTACCGAGATTCTATTTGACTAGCTGATGGGATAAAAGCTATTATTAACTCCATAATGCATAAGTAACTGTTATTAATTATTTACTTACATGGTAATAAAAAAATGAAATATTTTTTGTCTTATTGAGTAGGAAATCAAATTAAATATTTCGTCGAGATTTAAAAAAAATTGTGTTTGCAATTCAACGAAACATTTACATTTCTTTTTCTTTAATAATATATTATACAAAAAGTTCCAGTTTGATTTTTGATTGATCATTTTTGGATTGGTATTTCACAGAAAGACAATGTTGGCTGGCTGACACATTTTGATCTCACTCACTCAGTGAAAATTAAAACTACGAAAAGAACCTTAAAAAAAAGAAAGAAACTCTACCGTCAGCTGTATAAGTAGCCCTTGAATATGTTTAATTGACAAAACAAATGGGTTTTACTGGAAGGTTCTCTTTAATATTTTTGGTCGTTAGAATAGTAATTGCTATAACTTTACTGAATTTGAACAATTATAATATATTTGGGTAATAGAACCACTACACCTTCAGGCCTAGTAGGGTTGCTTTAATTTTTAGCAAAAAAATAGAAAATTATGCCTTTAATACATTACAGGTTACATTACTTTGTAAACACGGTGTTGATCACAGTTACATAATTTACATAAGTTACATAACTTCAGCACAGCGCACATAACTCCACAAGTTGCATACTTACAGACTGACGAGTAAATTATTCAGACGGTCTAGACTTAAGAGAAGCTGAAGTAGACATGTGTAACGATGGCCAATACTAAATACAATTGTGGGAGGTATAACGGGAGGCCCTTTGCTCTTATTCATTGTGCCCTTAAAATTCGCTGGATGTGATTCTGTTCCGCAGTTGATCTAAAGTGTTTTGGCCTCGCCAGTGGTTTAGATTATATTGATTAACTTTATTAAATAGACTAAACCTCTTTCATCAAGCCGCAATACCCATCAAACCGTCCACTTAATTATAAATTCTAGGCTAACATAAACATCCTGAAAATATTTCAATAAACTAAAGCTTCGTTTATGTACATTCTGTATTGTATTCTTCAAAAATACGCAGCAAGTAAAAGGACAAGATCAAAGAGGAGATAAGGCGTGGGCCATAACTTCCTGTCAGTTTCTTTGATAAATATAACAAGTTGCGTCTCTCCACGGCCTTATTATAAACTGTCGAAAGAGTTCTGGTATAAATTAATAAAGGTGCGGAGAGACGCAAGTCGTTTTATTTCATCAATCTACTCTTTGATCGTGTCCCCTGATGACCTGGACAATTGCTTCATGACGGGTCATACTACTGTACTATCTGACTCCATATTTGATAGGTATGTGCCCCGACAGTGCATGTTCAGGAGAAGATGAACGGGGTAGGTTTATAGGTAGTTTATGTGGTCTTGGAATGACCACGAGTTCATACTTGGTATCTAAGGGTAGGCGAAAACCGTCCGGATCCCAAAGGCGAGTGTAAACCGGAGAGAAGCAGACTGGATTGCCGTGGGAGACGCTACTAGGTAAAGTTTGTAAGACCACGGCAACCGTCGTCCGCGAGGGAGAGGTCTCTCCCAAGGAGCTGCTAGTTTTAGCGAGAAGAAATCAGAGACAATGATGATGACGGTCTGACAATGCCGGGCTAAAACATAGCGAGGCTAGGAGAGAGAGAGATGCAGAGGTAGTCGAATAAGAAGGCTAGGGTTTCAGTAGAGAAGAAAGTACCAGTGCAGAGAGAGAGAGAGAGAGAGAGCAGTGTCCAAGTGCCGGTTCTGTAAGTTCTGCCCCAAGACGCCCCGGTTATATAGGCAGGCCAGCCGTGGAGGGGTTCCCGCACCTGCGGCTGTTTCCCCCACTAGCTCCCCCCTCTCTTACTGACGTCATAAGCTTTATTATTAAAATATGGAAACATAAGTAGTTATTTTCTGGAACGAGAAGAGGGGAACATCTAATTATTCTAATTATTATATGATTAAGAGGTTGACACATCATCTTTAGTTTGTTTATCGCAATATACACACTCCACAACTTTAGCACATCATTATTACGTTTCTTTGTTGTCTTCTTTTTATTTGTCTAGCCACACCTATCACTGAAAATTTCTTTACAAAAAATAGTTATTTTTCATTCAAATAACTACTCATTTATCCTCAAGGGGCCGAGTGCCAAAAAAAAAACCTTCTATGCTGTTTTATTTTATGAACCTTTTACAAAATTGGAAATGGGCTTATGTCAAAGTATTTTCAATAATTGAAATAATTTTTAATTTCGAGAATGGCCCCCTGGAATATGTTGGTATATCAATATTTATCCTTCCCCCTCCCTGGAGAATTTAATTGAATTGGCCAACGGTTTCAGTATAATTGATTCCCGAGTATGTTTGGCCAACCGCGGTCAGATGAAATAATTGTATCATTTACTCGATCAACACTTCACTTCCACAAAATCTCTCTCACGCAGAGTATTTTTTTTTTCTTTTTTAGTAAGTTGGAATTTTGATTGTTTGATTTAATTTGACTGTTTACATTGGAGGCTCATAATATGACTAATTTCTTTTGACATTGGGGGTAGAATTTCCATAATTTTAATTGTACCTTTTAATTCGATTAAATTCACTATTTTGCCGTGAAACGCCAAAATCGCTTTGTTATTTTTCAAACATTTTTTAGAAGGCATAAAATCAATGAGCAGTATTTTCCGGATATCGAATCATAATTTCAGGAAGACATGATACAATCTTCCATCTGTGCCATTTTTATAGTAACACACATTCTTGCTCTGGTGCATTTAATGTTTACAATACGCATAAAAACACAATCATATATATATCACCCGCTAGATACATATATATTCCCGACTATAAGGTAGAAGGCAGAGTTCAGGGGAATCGCTGACAATCACTTCAGCTAAAAGGTCTGGGGGAGCCGCAGACACTCAGAACTTGATTGGAGAAAACGAAAAAGCCAGAAGTGGGATAAGGTTGGGTCATGCTTCAAAGAGATTTTCCCATTTTCCAACCTCTTTCTTCCCGATCTTCCCAGGGGATTTGTGTCGAATAATTTTACATGCATTTGAACATTCATTAACCTCTTTTTTTATTCTGGATGAAATCCTTACGCTTCATTACCAACGCCATATTTTTTTCTTATTATCAGGTCCTCTGGTGCAGATAGTATGTTGAAAAGTCGTATCTCTCATCAAGTCAGCAAGATATCTCAACAAATACATTCACTCAAATCTAAATTCATGGCTAACTATCAAATGAAAATTCCAAAATAAACAATTTATAGTTCACAATTTTGTCATGGCAATCACATTCCCTCTCAAAGTTAAAAAAAATTAGGATGGTAAAAATTTGATATATTTTTTTTTTTGGGTAGGGCACTGATAATTTGAGTTTTAATGTAATATATTAATTAATAGAATGTTTTAATAGTAATATTAATTTATTAGTAATGTTTTAATAGTAATATTAACTAATTCAATAATAGTATGTATTAATATGTTTAATTTATTATCAGATTTATGAAACTACATTTTGAACTGCTTACACAATTTCACAATCTGCTGCTCATTGTAAAATATTAATTCTGAATGCATGATTACACTCCTTAGCCAATCGGACATTGAAGATCTTCTGAAGGTTAAAATTATAAATAAAAGAATGCAGAATGAAAATTGATACATTTAGAAAAAAGTACTATGGGGTTGAAGCAAGTAGAGGCCGTTTTCTATTCAGGTGGTCATGTAGGGGAAACTTTACATTATTGTGTGAGTTGAGTGAATTGGAATTTAATTAAAAGAATATTTATTTATTTTACACAAATAAAAAATCTAAATAACTACAAAAGCTCATACTAGTTAATATTTTCAAATTTTAAACGATTTGAGTCTTGCATTAAATATCATATATATGAATATCTGGTTTCAAGAATCGTAATTTGTAAATATTTGAATTGTTGGCAGTCCCGATAGCTTTTATTAAAGCGAAGAAAGATTATTTTTATCATAGAAAATCGTTTTTGAAAGTAGGACAGTTTTCATTTTTCATTCACTCATAAGTGTTTGATAATACGAAGAGAAGGTAGGGATGGGGAGCCATGTTAAGCCGGGAGGCGTGGATGCTGTAAGCCCCAGGGGGAGTGATGTCGAGGGCTGTTCGTCTGGGTCTTATAGGAAGTAGGGTAATGGTCTGGATTACGCATTCATGCTTCGTATATATACTTCTTGGCCCGTTCTCTATTATAATGCGCTGGATTACATATTCTAAATGCTCCGATATTAAGCCGTTTAAATATCCCCGTTCAACTTTTATAGGTCTGTCGGGTGAGTTTATGCCCGCAATTCTCTGATAAAGGGCGTCAATTTCCACCAAACAATTCTATTCAGCTAAGGGATGATTTATGTCGTCTAATATTCTTCCCATAACATATAACATAAATAATGAATAATAAAACATATGCTGGCAGAATCGGGACTCGAACCCAGTTTCCCATTCGAACAACATACACAAAAGTAGATTAGATAGATCGAAAAAAAAATAATTACGGCTTCATGTTTTCTACGATAAATATGAATTCACTGCCTGACAGAAAATAGTGAAACACTAAGAGATGGAAAAAAATCAAATGAATAATATATCTCAGCAAGGAAAGAAACACACTAAAAAAAAATGAGAACTAAAAAAAGGGTCTGTACAATATTAAATTAATAAAGTTCGATTATTAAATACATAATAAATTATCGATTGTAATTATGAAGATATAAATATATATATACATAGTTATGTACGATTCCGCTTCCTCTTTCGCATGCGACGGAGGGGACAACCATGTGGATTTGAGAGGTCTCTGGGCTGTTGGTAAATGCTGTATGAATGAGCGAGTGAATGAAAATTGTAAATATGGTATAAATGAGAACATTTATCACAATTACTTATTGCCCGAGAAGGCAGATTGTAATTTTATGGCAATAAAGAAATAAAAAAACTAGTTATTTATATAAATGTAGTGGCGTAGAAATAAATAATTCCTTGGTAGGTCTGATGTGAGGAGGGAGGGAATGTCAGAGAGTGGTGGAACAAGCATGAGAATGCTGCACTTGCGTAGGAATGGCTGTAAAAGTGAAAAAAATACAGGCTGCATCGGAAAATAAGGGATTTATTTATTTTTCTTATTCCAGATTGTCTTAATCCTTCCTCGGAATCTTCTCTTCTCAGTTCAATTTATCTACTTTTCTTCCTTTTATTATTATCAGTTGTTACTTTTTTCATTTACTCCAGGACCTAAGTAAAACGTAACATGAATTCTTTGTTTGTACTTTTACAAATTTGTATATAATTTACATTACAACACATGGGTCAACAATAAATATCACCTACCTTAGAAGGTTGGAAAAAATAATAAAACATAAAACTTATACCTATATCAAGTTAATGCAGGACACACTTGACTAGAATGAGAAAGTATTATATGTGGTAAGTATACATGGTCATCAACAGCAATCAGTATTTTATCAGGCTTACAGATCATGCTGCCATTATCAACATTATCAAGAGATAATGATACTGGCAATCAGGATCTACTCTCCAGTTAAACAGGGTTATTTAAATAATTAACAGGGTTATTTAGTTAAACCCGTAATATGAAGTGTTATTTAAACTTGGTAACGTATCTAACCGGATCTGCCGGACACTTATGGCATAAGGATGAACCTCGCAGACTATGGCACCTGCGGGAGTTGCACAGACAACCTGTGGAGTCTTCGTGGCAACCTCGCAGTTCACGGTTTATTGTTCACAACTATGGTCCTGTGGCTGGTGAACCCTGTTCCAATTTAGATTAATGGTTTATTTGTTTTTTTCTAGATCAACCACATTGTTTTCACATCAATTATGAATCAAGTAGCATTTTTCCATTATGTAATGGATGTGAAAAAGCTTTTGGGTATATTTTATTACTTATTGATATTCGTCGAAAATAGCTAGATACCATTGGACGGTGCAGGAAAAAGACGCGCATTGAGATGAACATTTTCTCAACATCAGCAATCAGCAGCACTCGATCTATATCCGAAGTACAACCGATTTATTGACAAGCAACCAACTCTTGCACTTAAGAATAAGTTGACTGTGATGTGGAGGATGTATGTCATAACGCGTACTTATGTCTGGTTCTACGTTGGTGGTAATGTTAAGCACCTGACACCAAAAAAGTCATTCAAAAGTGAACAAATTGATTTCATCTGCAATAAATTAGAGCGACAATTCATTCCTTTGAGTTCATTAAGAAAAAAAAACTATAAATCTATTGGCCTTGTTGTCTGTTGCTGCTATATACCCCATAACCTCCCCCCCACCTCCCAGATCGTGTAAGATGGGAAAGATCCCCTCAGAGCTGAATGAGAGAACATCAATCAGGCCGGCCTCATTCATCACGATGTTTGCCGGCTTTTTGCCCGCAGTTCTCATTCACTGCGTCCATTGATCGCCTAATGCCCTAACCCACACACTGCACAGGCTCCTCTTGTGGTTCTGCGATGTCTTCTTCCCATCTTACTACTGTCCACAGATCTCAACCGAGAATTCTGTATTTATTCACCTACACAAGAACAAAGGTTATTGGAGAATTATTTTACCTACAGAGAGTAATCAGTAGAAACACTCAACTTATCAAACTATCCATTACCGGAATTTAAACCAAAGAAAAAGCTTTCAATGTCTATTTGTAAGTAGTCATTTGGTTTTTCCAACGAATTTTAACAGTAATATCTCAGGTCACGAGTTTAGGATCATCAAAGTAATAAAAACTGAACTTAATCTATCCAGGAGACGATTTTGTTACTGTCGCCCTAAAAGACCACACATGAAGATTTTATTATATACATATATATTTACAAAAGCTGCGATTCTTTGTCCAAACAACAAAAACCGCATGACCGTATTTGATCTATTTCTTGTGTTCGATCATCAGTGGGGCCATTTAGTTCGATTTAAACCAAACATTTCATTTTTGGCGTTTTTCCCAGAGAAAAACACAGATATGTACATATTATATGTTTGTAGGGATTATAGCTAACAATTTATGTTCCTTTGCTTGTTTTAGGTATTTTTCGGCCCAGCATTGAGAAAGTAATGTAATGTGATTTGATGAAAGTGCTAATTTTCAGAAATACATAATTGAAAAGTATGTCTATAAACTGAATTTTTAGTCATTCGGCGGGACCGCAAAAGTACGACCTCCCGTTGCTGGGTAACATCTAATTATTCGGCGTTCGTGAGGGAATTTATTTCTAGTCAGTACCCGGCTTTAGATTTAATACGGAGCATGTATAAACAAATATTCATTCAATTGGGATATTAATGGAATCCTATACGAAGTAAAGGACATTGACAGCATATCCATCCAATGTTTTCAAAGATGTTGGTTGTCTATGGGGGGGGGGTATGATAAAAAAAAAGCACAATGGCGAACTGAAAGATGAAATCCTAGGATAAAACAGTCCATGCGTTGGCATTTTTTTTAATTGAAAGAGTGAGATTGTGGTGGGAAGGCTGGAGGGTGACACAGTGTAATCGGGCGCGTCGTTGAGTGATAGGGATTTGGGAGGGGGGCCAATTTTGTGAGCCCCCGCCTCCCCCCCTGGCCTTTTTGTGGAAGCAATTTCATTTAAATGTCGGTCCCCCTGAGATAGGCACTAATATATGTCTGATACCGCCTTCCGCCCTATCTCCTAAACATTTTTTAACATTGTTTTATTTAGCTTTTCTTTAGTTTGTTTTATTGTCTCTTTCAATTAAATTAAAATCTTTTTTTGTTTGTATTTATATATTCATGTATGTTTGAATATCAGACTCTTAATTCTCAAAACAACGTTAAAATATAGTTTTATCAAGAGCAGAATCGTCTAATCGATAATGAGACGTGAAATGTGTCATTCAAGTGCAAATTAATTATTAAATTATCATGTTAGAAAATTATGTGTTCCTGTATTTAATCTATACAATATGTAATTTATGATTACTCCTATTTATCTGCAATCACTTTAAGTCAATGACTTTATGTTTGCTACTTTATCTCAACTCTTTTTAGAAGTGAGTCATATTGTGTTGTAGTTGTGTGCCGTGGCTAAGAAAAAGCATCCTCATGAAAAACAATTAAGAGACATTATTATACAGATCAGTACTTAATAAGTGAGCTGACATCAGCCGGTGATTATATATATTTATAATTTAAAGTCAGGAGTATGACTGTATTGTAAATAAATACGACCATGGGGTGTAAACAGCCCATTCGCTTCCCTCTTTCTCTTTTTATCAAATCTTTAAAGCCGGGTCAGGATTCATAATAGAAACCCTGTTTGGAATGAATGAGATAACTATTTAATGAACAATAAACAGTAGCGTAGGATAGGAAGAAGGTACCTCCCTCGAGACCAGTCTATACGCCGTGAGTGCCCAACCAGAGTGAAACCACTGGACCTTCCAACAGACGATCTTAGTTTAAGGGTGCGGCCGTCCAGTTGACGCTGGTAGCGTATACTTGCATATCCGGCTCTGCTTATCGGTTCAGGCTGACACGCCCACATGTATATGTTTTTTCTTCGATAGAACTTAACCTCTGCTAATTCAAACCTATTTACTGATCTTAACCACAAGCTAAGAAATGAGGATCCAATAGTGAATGGTAAGTATTCCACAAGGCCTAGTTAACTAAGATGGTACTTGCATATTTATATAAAGTGAATAGCAAGCTCTGTTACAATTAAAATAAAAACACGAGGGGGGGAGACGATGGTATTGTAAGTGGACTAAGTGCCCCCCTCACACTTCCCTTTGCTCTCCAGCTGGAATTAATTTCCATAATAGCATTTTCAACTAGCTATTTCCGTCGCCTTTCTTCCATTAGTGTGCAACTCTCACCAATGGGCACCTCAACAACCGTCCAGCGTTTCTCAGAGGCTCGCCATTTTCATTGGCACATAATGGCACTTTTGTTGAGTGCGAAGGGAGAAGGCCTACTTTGAATCCGGTCTGTATATATTTACCTGCCTTCTTGATTGTAGTAAGTAGTAAGTGTAAAAACTTATTTTGAAATGTATATTTATAAATACGCTGGTTGTTTTTTTTGGTTAAAATACAATAGCAGTGAATATCGAAAAAATAAAAATCTCACTTTGAATATTTCTTTTAAGCTCCAGTTTAGAAGCTACTGTTAAGTTATAACTGCCCCCCCCCTCTCATAGTTCCCCAAGGACGCATTAATTAGAGGCAGAAACGCACAAAGAGCTAATAAACAACAATGCAATACATTTTTTATTACCGGCGATTTTCAGGGGCCGGTGCATTAGCCTAGTATCGTAGCTAAGGTACGCTAAGGCAGGTCAGTACAATTGTGTACTACTTGTTCAAGCAACATTCGCTCTCCGAGATAATTGCTACGGTCTGCACTGGTCGTTGCAGAACTACAGTTACTTCAATCATTTGATTCAATCAGTCCAATGTCTATGTGCTGAATAGTTTTTGGTTAAAATACAATTAAGTGAAGCATTCAGATTCTTCAGAAGTTAGTCAAGATTTTAAATTCAAGTTCTGATCTTCCCCCCATATTGCAATGCCTGTCTCTAATTTCTATTGTAATCAAACCTTCAAATTCAAACTTCAATTTTGATATTATATATATAGGCTTGGGTAAAGCATGTTTTGGGCAAAATATCAATTAGGGAAAGCAACGGAGAATAAGTGTCAGTGAACAAGACATTTTTCAACAAAACGTGGTCAGACTAAAAATAAGACCTATCTTTATAAAGTTTGGTTGTTAAAAGATCCCATGTGCCATTGTGGACTGTCTCACGAGAATCTTTGAGCAGCTGGTATTTGTCTGTTCCATCTTTGAAACTACACTCATTAATGAGCTTCATTAACTGGATTCATTAATAAGGTGTACTTGATGAGATACGGTCCGAGAAAATTGTCATCAGGTAGTATAGTATAATGTGTATAGTAATACTCATGTAATCATGTAGCAAGGAGAAGTAAATTCTCACTTACTAAGGCTCCTAGATAGAGGAAAAATAGTATTTATTAAAAACATGGTGTTGTGGCCACCTTCTAATTATGAATAATTATAAGTACCCCTCTTCTCGTATCAGACCTCGTATCTATGTCATCAAATGAATGTCAGAAAATATGTATCTATTTTAATAAATGTTATGACGTCAGTGAGAGTGGGGGGAAGGAACTGAATTAGTGGGGGAGACAGCCGTAGGTGGGGACTTACCCCCACCCTACAGGCTGGCCTCCTATATAAGCCCGGGCCTCTTAGAGATTTGACATATCTAGTATCTATTATCTAGAATTGGCTAGTGAGTGTATGTGTATTGGACTTATTAACAGCATCTGAAAGTATTATATTTTATGTACTCCTTAATATGCATCTGCGAATGCAGCTCGAGGAGACAGCTGTAATTCCAAATTTATTTACTTATTTTTGTCATTGTATATATATTATCAATAAAGAGGTTTTGAAAGAAAAAAAAAAAAAAAAAAAAAAAATCTCTGCACTGGCGTTTGCTGCTCTACTGAAACCATGGTCTTCTCATTCAACTACCTCTGCATCTCTCTCTCCTAACCTCGCTATGCTTTAGTCCGGCGTTGTCAGACCCCACACCTTCCTAGTGGGAATCTCTGCCTTCGTCTCGCTAAAACTAGCACCTCCTTGGGAGGGACCTCTCCCTCGCGGACGACGGTTGCCGTGGCCCTGCACATTTACCTAGCAGTGTCTCCCACGGCAATCCAGTCTGCCTCTCTCCGGTTCACACTCGCCTTTGGGATCCGGACGGTTTTCGCTTATCCTTAGATATCGAGTGTGAATTCGTGGTCATTCCAAGACCACATAAACTACCTATAAGCCTACCCTGTACCTCCTGAACAGAGTGCTTTGTCGGTGCACACACCTTCCAGAGATTACGGAGTCAGATCAAAGTGAATTGGTGAAAGACCACAGGTCCGCCCGCCCTATCTCTTTCTTGACGATCCCCGGACGGCGGCTAAGAGGTTGTAGCGACCTAGCCCGCGGTGGGCGTCTCCTCCCAACTTTGGGGATACTCAGTCACATCTGAGCCCGGACACATGGCATGGAGAAATATATGCTTAAAATTACAAATAGATTAAACCATTTTCGGATCACTGTAGTAAATTATTCATACACAGATATATTTATTATCTATGAATATTATCATATTCAAGGCATAATAAATATCAAGGATACTTGTTACCAGCCGTGTTATTGCGGTCATTATATTCTTCCAGTAATTTTATAATCGGGTTATATAAGTCATCACAAATATAATTCCTGGTTGCAAATGGCTTATATGATGCTTTCGTGGTGCTATTAATAGGAGCTTAGTGAAAAAATGCTGAAAGATTGATAAGTGGGTGATAATAATTAGAATGCGAGCAAGAACTCTGATCCCAGATAATATTATATAATTACTAATAAATCCTATGCTTTAGTTGAAGGTAGTTGGTGCTGTGAACTAATTTCAGTGGAGCATCCTCCGTCCTTTGTCCGGTGAGAAGTTAAATTTCACGCGAGCCTCTCGTATAAGTTTAATGTTTAATAATCCAATAAAAGTGGAAGCAGTATGGGCCAACTTGCCTGTGTGTAATTTCCGAACTTAGCCACAGTCCCAGCCATTAAACCTTAAGCTCATAAAAAGCCTCTGGATTCACTAAACTTTCCCCATATTAATACATCTAGTCCATTATTTAATTTAGGACAGGAGTTGGCTGCCATGTGACCTCATGCATTTCCCAGTATATGGGCTCAGAGATAATAAGTGAGATGCAGCCGTGCTAACACTGTACGGCCGACAATTATTTTTGTTTATATGTATAATCTTTTATTTATTCATATATAAATATATAGAAAATTTTATTTTTTTTATATATAAATTTTTGGAGCTCTGTGTGTGTTAATATTAATTAAAAAATAATTTAATACCGAAATAATTTTATTAGAAAGCAAATATTTGAATTTATGCGCCACTTTTGGATTAAAGAATGAACTTTTTAATGTGAGCTTATTTTTTAATAAATTTTATGAGGTATTCTTAGTGCTCCACTATTTTTGTCGGCCTGCATAGATTATAAATATGTATTTATATATAAGGGAAAACCTAGCAGATAGATCCTCCTAGTTACAAAATAAATAGAATGAAATTATAATAATAAATATTCTTAGTGCTTTTTAATTCATTAAATTAGGTCCCAACAAATTTAAATTAAAATTAGAAAGATTAAAAATAAAGAATTTGAAATTCTTCCTTGGTCTTAATAAGGCCTTAATAAGGCCAATATAATAAATTAATAAATTAATAACGAAGAATTCGGTGATTTTTACCTTGTAATTTTAAAACACAATTCAAATTTGAAATTCCAGCGGTATCTCATTAAAGTTGGATACATTTTAAAATGCAAATTATCACTTCTTTAAACGAGACACAGTTTCGCTTATATTGTCATACATAGAGAGTAGATTAAGGATGAAAAAAGTGAAGCAAGAAGATTATTATATCGAAAGGCTGATTGTGGCCTAAATATATAGATAAATATACACTTTTGCCTAGATCTGGTAGTTTCACAATAAGAGACATAATTTTACTTTTCGCCCTTTATGTTTAAACATGTATGCCCAATTCTACCATTAATCTAATTTATCATATCATTTTCATATTTATCAAAGACACCTTAAAGACTCCACTTAATGATTGCGAAAAAGATCACAAGGTTTTTTGGCCACAAATACCTCATTTTGTCGAGACATTACAGAACTATAATCTCGGTCATTAAAAATAATTTTGTCTATAAAAATTGCATATTAATAATAATTACAACTTAATTACAAATACGAAATCGGAATCGATGTACAATACGCGATTTATATTGTTGCCTGTAAAAAATTATTTTTATAACACCTGTAAAATAATTGTTCCATTATTGTCTATAATGTGTACTTTACCATTAAGGGGTGGAGATCATATCTTTAAATATTTAATACGTTCTTATTTGAGAAAATATTAACGATTCCCTCGTACTGCGTTGAAAATACATCCTCTCATCTCTTGCTTGGCCGTTATATAAGTCATTACCAGCCTTTCTGCCGAAAATTGGCAACGAGCTCCCTATTCCTCCCTGACAAAAACAAAAGGATATTTCCTTTCCGAGAAAGATGACTGCGTTATCTTGAGAGACAGACGGCAGAAGGAGATAACCGGAAGCCATCCTGTTTATTCATCGAGGGAGAGACAGGAAGCCGCCGACAATGAGCTATCTACTCCATCTCTTTGTGTCCTATCTCGCTTCTTTCCTCACCACTCCCTTGCCGAGTCAACTCGTATTTATTACGCTTAGTCCTTCTAGTTAAATTTAATTCACCCCTTCAGTAATAACAGCTTGTGCAAATTGGGCTTATGTAATTAAACCCATTTAGGGTCGAATGACACCGATGGTTCCCATCTCTTCAACTATTTTCTTCATTTACTGCTAACACTATCGATGTCCCACGTCTGTCATCCGCAGGCTATGGCAATTAAACAATCAACAAATATTACAGTCAAAATGAAAATATAAATACATGGTCATTTATTTTATTTATACCGAAAGTATAAATAAAAATTATACATAGGAAATAAGATTTCATTAAATATCAAATTGTTTGTCTCTCCAAAGGGGAGCTCATTCAACGAAAAAGATTTCGACAACTCTAAGCTGCCATCTTCAGTTGCAAAAATAAAAACATTGACTGTTCATATGGTGACAAGCAAAAATAATTAAACCAATTTAAAAATAATTGCTTAACTGCACTAAGTCGGAAATGGTCCATCCATTTTATATATTATCCTATTCATAAATAAAAAACGCAATCATACGGTATCAATATCACCCAATTTTCGGTATAAAAAACTTATAACATGTAAAATTCTTTGTTTAAAGCAATACTTTTAATAGAGGTTAGTCATTTTTTCTGACTTCAATCTACGACTGGCTTTGTTTAGCAGGTATGGAGAAAGTGGGTTTCTCAGCATACCTGTGCTTAACTTTAATATTTCCTGTTCTCTCATTGTATTGTCCGATATCGGGGAAACTGATTTAATCTGATCTCTTTTATATGTATTTAAGGTTAAATAACTCTTGATGATGTAATAAGTTAAATATTTCTGCCGACCCGGGATAAATAGGCTCTACTGTTCAATTTAGTTGTGGAACACGTGTGTGTGTGTGCGTGAGAACATGGAACTAGCAGGGACAAGGGACTTACAAGCTAAGCGCGGACTTAGTCTACCGTATGTATAGGAGCTTTGGGCAAGCCATCCATGAGGTCACTAATACTACAGGCCATTTCAATTTATCTCTAATCTCCCCTTTATTAGATCTCGGTACAAGTTGGATGGGTTGAGTCATTAGCAAGATATTACCACAGCTATTTAGAGCTGTCTGGGCATAGTGTCGGCAAATCCCACAAACTCCATACTCCTCTTCCAGACCGATTGGACCTGCTTTCATTGAACCTCATTGTAGTGACTCAACTACATAAGTGTTAAATCACCCTATACTCTGGTGCATAATGTATTATAATATAAATGCAAATCCTTGTAAACTTCTTGTAATAAATCATAGAGAGGTCGGAAGTCGTATAACAAGGCACAGAGGGTCGAAGGTCGACAGCAATAAAACCTGAGAGGGTAAGCCACCTGACCCTAATAAAATAGACCCGAGCAGACCTTCAGTCACTTTCCGGCGGTCATAAAATCTAAAAGCCCTGCCAATAAACAGTTCTTTAGGGGACGAGGGGCACGTACTCGGCGCAGGTGCGACATCATAAACATACCCCCTTCAAGCTAGGCTCATCCTTCCGGTAGGAAGGGGAAGTAATGTTTTAGGAAGGGGAAGTAATGTTTTAGGAAGGGGAAGTAATGTTTTAGGAAGGGGAAGTAATGTTTAAAATCAAGGGGTTTCGCCCTGGTAAACCACTCTTTTTCCTAGTCTCCTCAGCCGCACTACTCGGTCGCTTTACGCCAGGGCCGCTTGGCCCTGGTAGGCAGACACACAGACTCCTCGTCAGCCTACTTTCTCAGCCACACCTCTGCGCCGTCCCTCTCTCACAGCCTCTAGCAGACCCTCTGACGACTTGTAACTATTACGCTTCCGATCTCCCGCCCGAACTCTGGAGACTGGTCTTATTCTTTATGAACCTCTGAACCTCTTCTCCTGAACACAGTGTATTGTCGGGACACATCCCTATCAATAAAAATGGAGTCAGATATTAACGCCGACCTGGAACATGGTCCATGTTATTTACTACAACAATCCGCACTTGAGTGATCAGGCACTCCCCTAGCCCCCCCCCCCGACACTCATCTATAGGTATCGAATAATCCCATAATCTAAATAGTTTTGGATATAAAGAAACCATAAAGACACACTAACAAAAGCATACTAAACGTTTTGAATAAGATAAATTACTAAACCATATGATCATAAGATAAATAACTAAACTATACGTGTCACATACTCCTATTCCAAGTAGAAAATGTGTGGTAAAACTTACTACAAAGGTTTTGTTATTCGTTAACACATTAAAATTACTTACACAAAATTAAAGATAAAAACACGCATATGCTTTGGATTGAAACAATAAATTATGTGATAAATATATATATTATTCTGCTGTTAGCCATGAATTTAAAGTAGTTTATATATAAGTGGATTATTTCTTGGAAACTCGACTTTGTTGAATAATGACATCATATAATAAAGATAATCAAAATAGAAGTGAGAAAAAAAGTGTGTTACAAGTTTAATCAGAGGGGACGAATGGAAGATTTCACAGATAGTTTAATAACACAGGTCAACAGGTGTTTTGGTGCCGGAGTATTTGGAGCTCATTTCATATGAATTTAATGCCCTGAATTCAAGTATGGCACTAGTTGTATGTATTCTTATAGGAGCTCAAATTTCTGAGATATAACATTGTAGTGAAATATAGGTTTACACTATTTTAAGTTAAATCCACGGATCAAATTAAAAAAATAATAAATTCGGAATTTTTATTATTATTTTATTATATACAAATATAGAGGAAAGAATCGTCGATGAAACCAACTTTGGAAGTTCTTTTTCTGTAAAATTCTTGAATGCATTTTGGAACAGTCCCTTTTTAAACTCCAGCAGTAATCTTACCTCATGTGCGTATCACATCTTCCTTGGTAGCGGCCCTCCATAGTTTTAATATCCTGATGAAATCTTTTACTTTGTTCCACACTGGTGTCTCCTAAATTTTCAGGAAAACAGAACTGGCTGTTTAAATAGTGCACCTTAATACTCATGTCATGCTCAAAGGATTTGAAACTGTTAAGCATCTCCTTTACCAGTTCAACATAGTTTTTAGCTTCGTAGAAAATTTCCGACAACTGAAGAACAAATGAAGGCTTTTCGCTCAGCCTCATTTATCGAATTTACCAATGCAGGATCCTTAATGAGATGCCTTATTTTTGGGCCGTCAAATATTTTTGCTTTAATTTTTTTCCTACTCAACAGAGGCATTTTATCCTAAATATATGCAAAGCATGATCTGTTCTTATCAAGAGCCTTTAAAAACTGCATCATAAGGCCCAGTGTTATATACAGTGGAGAAAACATTATTATCTCTTATTCGTCGTTAGTGGCTTTCTTTTCCCTAATGTCCATGTTTAGTCTCTTAGGCTACTCGTTTCTAACACAGTGAAGGGTGTGTTTTGTCTCTGCTATACCAGAGGCAAGGATATTTGGTGTGTCTACTTTGCAAGGAGAAAGTTTAACATTTTTAATTCCACGCAAATCACCCATTGATGTTCAGGATGGTTTGTCTTCTCTAAGACTAAAGCTATGGTGTTATATTCTTCTTTCATATCCGTTGAGTGATAAATTTGTATTGACCTATATTTATTCCCAGTGTGTAGTTATTGACAGTTCTAAGCTATCATCTTCTGTTTATATCAATTTTATTACATTAATTCCAAAAAAAAAAAAAACTCTTGACTCGATTTAAATTATTTAATTCTTTCAGATTTATAAAAAACCAAATGTGACTAAACGATCACAAAATTACTCAAAATGGGCACACTCCGCTAACAATATACCATGACTTTGTTGGATGTGCAAGGCCTGCCTGCTGACTTAGACAAAAATTTTGCACTAACAATCAGCAGAAGTAGCCATCCTAAATTATTTAGCACTGATGTTAAACACGAAACAAGTCACATTTAACTATACAAATGTACAATACACGTCACAATAATTAGTGTCGTGTAAGTCATGCAGTCACATAATTAACCTAATTTTATCTAAAAATAAAAAATAAATATTTGTTTCTGTTTCACTGCGGGCTGTAAAGAGGTGCTCCCAGGTAGGGGTCACCTTCTCGCTACAGCCAAGGCTATCTCGCTCTGGCTTTCCTCCGCATTACCTCCAATTCCACCCTTGTCTCCTTCATACTACATTTTTGTCCTCTCTTCAGCCAAACATTTGAGGAAATATATAGTTTACTATTTGTTGATAATTTGTTTATAGCTTACTACACAACAATATTATCATTGCTTAAAAAAGTTTTTAATGCGCACGAACCCACTTGGTAGCTTAATTTAAAAAAAATTACGGATAAATGTTCGTCGTCTTCGATATGTTTCTTCAGCCTAAATCTGCAACCTAACAAACAATGTATACTACAACTTAATATCTAGTGGATATATAATGAAATTTTAAGACATTTTTAGATAATTTAAAGAGTACTTTTAAAGTGAACTTAATTATAAGCAGGTATACGAACGATTACTGTATATGCCCATGGTCACTGATACCTGTATAAACTTGAGAAATTTAAAATTTTTATTGAATTAAATTATTTTTATCGTTAACTATTTATTGAAACTAAATAAATATTATTAGTCAACATTAACATTGATTAAAAAAAATTGTTCCAATTTTGGTACCATCCCCGGGCGTCATATATACGTATGTGTGTAGTACAGTACATTTATATAGTTTGTGGAGTACAGTAAGTATATATATTTAATTCTAATAGATATAATAAAAATAAATAATTAATACCTTCACAGAAATCAATAATAACTTCAAGTTCCAAACAAATGATTAGGCCAGGTGAACACCAGTTGGGCTTCCTTAAGCCTCAGTTGTCTCTTGTGGTAATTTTGTAACTACAGTGTTTTTACTTATTGCGTTGATGTAATGCTTATTGGTCAAGATAGTACATAACGGAAATGAATGTTTATATAAGTTTGATTTGTGAATAGGTATTGTAATTCACATTGATCACTGTAGTATAAAAATGTGTTTACTTACGTTTTAGTAATTTTGACTTAGTGATTAGTAATTTTAATCTGTGGGGCAGGAAGACTGGTGATGGGCTAGGAATGCTTAGGGCCAAGTGGGGTGTGGTCTTAGAGGTACTGCGGCTGGTATGGGACGTGTCATCCTCAGGCCACATCAAAACTAGGTGGTGACATTAAACAGATAGAGGAGCTGGCAGAGAAAGCTTAGTATGGGCAAAGACCAAAGGAAGAAAGCTTTGATGCAAGACAAGAGAAACTTGAGGTAAAAAAACCTAAGAACAGTCCTATCGCAGTAGAATGGAGTGACCCAGACGAAAGTAGCTGTCGCAGGGTAGAGTGTTATGGTTTAAGCTTTATAAGGTAAGGCGCCATCTTACATAGTTTTGACCACAATACTCTATCATGTGAGGCACCTTTGTCTGAGTTGCTCCAGTCTTTTGTTTAGAGCCGCTGTTAGATTCTTAGCCCTCAAGTTTCTCTTGACTTACCTCACTTTTTTCTTCCTTTGGTGTTTTTATCAGACACTTTCTGTCAGTTTTTCGATCCGTGTGATATTGGCATCTAGTTTTGAAGCGAGTCAAGAGCGGCATGGGCTCATCTCAGCGACATTATTTTCAACACATGACACGCATGAGTATTTTTTAGCTCTGAACTTTATTTTTATCCTCACATCAATAAAGGGATTCAATCAGAAGATTTGTTGTCCAAGCATGTCTAGACTGGTCTGATGTGGTTTAGTGTAGTCTAGTCTTGACTGGTCTTGTCCCAGCTGATGCTTACCTGTCGTTCTAGTCTGGCCTTCTTAGGTTTGTCAGCAATAAAGGGGTTCAATCAGATTTGTTTTCCAGTTTTGGCATGATCTTTAATTTCTCCTCTGTTTCGGACTTGTCTTCTCTGGGCTGAAGGTAATAAGGAGGTTCAATTAAGGATATTAGTTGCACTGGCAGGTCCATTGCTTAAGTTAGGATCTTTCTGACATCCTATTGGAACAGAGGCAAAATAATGGCAGGTCTACTTTGCACCTTTAAGCATCGCCTTTCTCCGTGATGTAGGCGAAGCGCACTGGCCTTAACTTTTCTAAATTAATAAGTTTCATTTGAATTGAAAACCATGGCATGGGGTAACCCAAAGGTACAACGGGGGCAGTGGAGGGAAAAAATCAGAATGAAGACTTCCGCCACCCTGGTGACAGGGAAAATAGATCGTGTCCACGAAGGAAAGTGGTACAAGACGAGCAGCAGTGATCTCGGAGAGACGTCTCCGCTGAACGAAGATGGAATGGAGTCTGTAGACGTAGTAATGAGTAAATATTATAGTAAATATAGGATAAGATAGTTTTAATTAGAATAAAGTTGATAAGAGAGTATTAATTTTTGTAAATATTATTAATTTCCTCTTGTATATAGCATAACTTACCATATGGGTATTTTTTAAATATTATCTTTATAAATAAAGACGGTTTGAAAGCGAAACCTAAGGACCGTTGGCACGGTTAGGGTAGCTTCCATTGCAGGTGAGATACGCACATCAAAGGCTCATGTTTATAGAATTTGAAGCAAAACCGGGATAATTATTATATTTTAGTATAATACAATTTAGTGTATAACTGATGTAAATAAATGTTGGCTGGTAAAAAGAAATCTTTGATATATATATATATATATATATATATATGTAAAAAATAGTGAAGTATCAGCTAGTCATATTGTTAATCTTTAAAATAGTGCTTTTATATAGTTTCTATATGTACAATGTACTATATAACATGCTATGTAATTATATATAATATTATATAACTGACTCAAAGGGGTAGGAGGAACCAGGAGTGACAGGACTATTGACAGCTGGTAACGAGGGAGGGATGTGGTCTGCCACAATCCTTGCAGTAACGAACCCTCAGTGGCCAACTCGCTCCAGCCTATTTACAGACTATCCACTCCATAACGGCCACAGTCTTCTTATAAATAACAATAGTCAATGTATTTACTAAGAAACAGAAATATTAATAAAAGTAACATAAATATGTATCATAGTCAACATTATATATTCTCCAAGTATGCAGAATATATAAGCCCCAAGTATACATTATATAAATCCAAGTATGGCATTTAGTTTCATAACCTGGCCAATCCATTTACAGGAAACTTAAGGAAAATTATTTGAGAGATTTTAATGAGAGGAAGTTGTTATTTCACGGAACCGAGCTAGTTTTCATTAGAATAGTCCAAGGTCTAATACTTTAAATAAAGCTGATAAACGTTAGGTGTGGAATGATGGCTCACATATAAAAGGATAAGCAAGAATGTGTCGCGTTGTTATAATATGCCTTGTACCGTAATTTTTCACCTATCTGTTTCGTATCATTCATTTCAGAATATAACGAACCTATGTAATACTAGAATTTATAACTTTTATTGCATTGCCAATATTGCCAAATCGCCCATATCCATATATAAATGAAATATCAGCGCTTATTTTATATCCATCATATACATATATGTTTGTTATTATTCTTTTTTAAATTCAACTAGCATAAATTTAACACTGTTGGTATTTCAAATTTGTATTGCGTTTTAAAATTACAAACTAAAAATAGGCCCGAAACGTTCTCTTCATTACGTAGCTTGAGAACTCTGCCCCTGGGTGTTTCCTCTTCAAAGTATTCTATTAATAATTGTTTATTATTAGTAGTTAGTAATAATAAGGATTTGGTAATATTTTTCATGACTTTCTTATATTAAATGTGACCTCCAATATTAGGTCACACTATAGGTAAACCACAGAGAGATACACTGTTTATTTCCGAGTAAAAACTACCAATAATTATATATTCTATTCTTGAAGACATACTTTTGTTTTTTTAATTAGAATATAAATACTCTCTTCAATAGATGCAAAACATATGAAAAGAATCACGACGGGTCAAATTGTTCAACAGCTTAAATAAAATCACTTGTCACTCACCAACTCATAAACCTGCTATAAATACGTGACAGTGTGATAGTCTGTGGCTCTAGCGTCAGCATCCACTAGCTCGTATCCTGTGACGCGGCTAACGGAGGAGCGTGGGGGACTTCCCAAGACTTCCTCTTTCGTGACAACCATTTGAATTTGGGAGGTCTCTGGGCTGTTTGTAAATACGGTGTGAATAGGCTAGTGAATGAAGAATAATAAATATTGTATGAATGAGAACGTTTATCACAATTACTAAAGCAGCCCCACATTTGTGCTTATGGCCAGAATATGCTTTCACTTTATTTAATCCTGCAGGAAGATTTTGTTTGCTAACGTTCATTCTTGTTTTTTTCCAAAACCTTAAGCCCGTTTCTATGTGTCGGTATGTCTGTTTGAGTATTTAATTGTTCCTTCATACTCAAAATAAATTCTTTGAATTGTGGAAAGCGAACCAAAGACTAGGCAACGATTTAAATTACGTGGTCATGACCTGTGGCTGTAAAAATTATTTTTGTCACTTTTAGACACCTTGCATTTGTTTGGTTAAAAGCGACCTCATAAAGTCCAAGAACTTCAACTTCAAGAAATGGATCTTATGGCGTCACGAGGTCATGGAAGTTTTGACCGGATGAGACTCACAACTGCTGGAAACATCTTTACTACATTCTTTCTGTGTGTCCCATCACTAATAAAATCCTCTTTGGTCTATTGAAAACTTATTCACTTTACTTTTATTGGTCTATTACTAGTACTTGTCCCCTTTATGATTCATTTTGGTGTGTTTTACAAATTAAAAGTTGCTTGGCAGATATTTTTTTTTTATTATTGCATCCTATTTGTTGCCTTTTGTATTCTGTAAAAAATAAATATATTTTTGGATGAAAAATTGTGGCAAATTGTGCTGAGATTGCACATGGCTCTAAGGAAACCCCTGCCGCCTCCAGGACAGACTGGATGGGAGCCGCCCCTAGGGAGAGAGAAATCCAATTTGGCGAATCCTGTCATTCAAGTTGACAGTGAGCCAGATATGGCCGCCGATCTACCGAAGGAAAAGCAATATGTGAGCAATATTTGAACTCTCCCCATAAAATATTGCTTTCGGCCCAACTTTAATTATTCAAAATTCCATCGCACCGAATGACTTTTTGCTCCCATTCGGGACTGTTTTGTACCGTTTTAAATGTCATTTTGCAGCGGTGTACAAGCTAAAATTTAAAATAGTCATGCGACATGTCGGACTAATCGAACAATTCACAATAGTGTTCAATCATTTATAAGCATGTCGTTGGCATGAAAATGCTTTTATCTGTCAGTTGTCATGTCTTAATTCTGGATCATTCATCTATTTTTGAACGAATCCCGTTCATAATAAAGCACCCCGATGGTTTTTAATATAATTAATGCAATATATGCCATCGAAATTGTACGTTATGTGTTCATTATAAGAGCATAAGAGCATAAATCATAATTTGTTTAGGTTCTACTATCTCGTATAATATAATACCCTAGTATTGTTTGAAACATATATAACGGAAGAAAATCCCAAATAGTATTGAGATTATTATATTCTCAATACTGTTTCCCAGGCTACTCTACCTACCGGCAGGACACGGAAACAACAACAGGGGGTGTGGCCATTTCAGTCAGGCAGGGAGTACCATGTAAACGACTAAACCCAGTGGTGCCATCTGACGGGAACCACTATATAGTCACTCTCCAACTACGATTGACAAACAATATTATCGTGACTGGAATTTATAGAAGGCCTAGAACAAACCTAACGACAGCCAGGCTCCTAATAACCCAGGTCAGCAAAAATAAAAGTCACATAATCATTGGAGACCTCAATGCCAATCATAGCTGATGGAGTGGAACAACAGCTAATGCCCTCGGCAGACACATAATCAAGACACCATTCACAGTAATCTACCCAGGCGTACCGACATTTAGGCAACATGGCAACTCAGATAGGACCTCCACACTAGATTTACTTCTCACCCAATAACCTCATCGGGTCACCGGCTGCTCGGCACTCGATTTCGAATCGTCAGATCATAGACCCATTATCTATGAGCTAGAAGGACACATTCCACAGCCACCTGCTACCAAGATATGATTACCGAGAGGCCAATTAGGCCCAATATAAGCCTCTCATTAGCACAGAGTTGCCCCCAATTCCGCCACTCAGAAATACTTGGGATGTCGACAGCGCCATCTATCAGTTGCAGGCTACCATTGTCCGAGCTGCTGATGTCTCCATACCGAAGTTCGCCCAGGTACCGACTTCCCTGAGAAAGCCACCGGAACACATCATGCAACTGATACGGCAACGCAACAATATTAGAAACAGGTGGTTCAGCACGAAAAACAAAGAGCTGAGGCCTGTGCTAAACGCTCTAACTACCCAAATAACATCTCTAATGATCCAGTGGAAGAGCTCTATGTGGGGTGACCGTCTCCGCAGTTTACACAGTGACTACAAAGCATTTTGGCGGCTGGTTAAAACATCTGTAACCATGAAAAACACTGTAAGACTGGTAAACAACGGGCAGTTCATGTCTGTTGCAGAGCACGCAGACATACTAGCCGACCACTTGAGAGGGGATAGAGAAAGTGATCCAATCACAGCGCCCTACCGGCGGACACCTACCCTCACTACTATATATACCTCCTACCACCAGGTTGCAGTTTGAGTTTGTTTTGTTTTGTTCCTAGTGTTTAGTGTTGGTGTCTGTGACAAATAGAAGGTGAGCCTCATCACCTGTTGTATAAGAACAATGAACTATTAACGACAGTAAAAATTTATTATATTTAGGCACTCCGCCAAATGCATGTAAATGCAGAAAGAGGAGAAACATGTAATCCAAAAATTTTGTTATTATTCTTTTTTGTACATTGTATTGTTTTGTTGAGGTTTTGAAATAAAAAAAAAAAAAAAAGTTGCAGCAATCATTCGTCGCACCATTAGCGTTCTATCCTTCGTTGAGGAAGGACGTGTTTTTGTTTGTGCGCTTTGCGATTTTAAAGTTTAACGTCTCAATGTGCGTTGTGAACATTTTACTATTATTTTTTAAAACGATCTTAGTTTAGCAGTGTAGTGTACCTGACGCTGTTAGAAGACCGTTCCAGTAGAAGAGTAGGAGGAATCTGCTGTGACGTCACAAAGGAAAACAAAGGTAAACTTAAGACAATAAGTAAGTTTTTGGACTGAGGTCCCGAAATGGGGAAGAATGAAAAACCCCGTACTATGGTCATGTAGATTAGCCATGAAGAACTGGAGTCCCCAGAGAGCCCCGCTCGCGAATCAGCACATGGTGATGATTTTCATCACCCAAAGAGAGTATGCCGCAATCCCCCGGAGTAAGTACATCTAACTCATTTAGCCCCCTTAACTCGACAGCTCAATCCGAGCCCAGCACATCTGCTGCCCCCGCTGTCCCTAAATCATCCCCCCCTTTTATTAGGCCGCATCAATAGCTACGACCTCACGAGGTTACTAGCGGACTACAATGTCCGTAATTTCAAGATAATGTAAATGCAGCAGGACACAAAGGTCCTCTGACACAGCGTGGCCGACCTACAGCAAACAATTGCTGCAATAAGGGAATCGAAAATTTCCCCTTCATACATTTCCCCGTGTAGTCGGCCAGGGAAAGCCTGGCCCGTCCCGGCAGGGGCCTGAAATGAGTCAGCCTCTCGGCCGGAAGGTCGACCCTGCTTACACAGGTAG
Source organism: Acanthosoma haemorrhoidale (assembly GCA_930367205.1). Taxonomy (NCBI): domain Eukaryota; kingdom Metazoa; phylum Arthropoda; class Insecta; order Hemiptera; family Acanthosomatidae; genus Acanthosoma; species Acanthosoma haemorrhoidale. The sequence goes on from OV884014.1 coordinate 40,258,230, forward strand.
ATCGCGTCATTGTGGCTTCGGTTGAGTCGGTCGGGAGATCGGCCACGATATCTCGGCTGGGTGTAGTTCGTACAGTCATCGGGTTCAATGACGTCGATCATCCTCCAGGCTTCGGCGGTCCAGCAGTGCTTCCGTCTGACGGGCATTGGTGGTGGTTGAAGGTCGGAGAATAGTGGGTTGTGGCTATGTCTGAGTAAGTCAAAAAATTTGATGTGCCTTCTCTTGATAAAATCTTGAATGGTGAGCACTTCAAATTTTTTATGCATCTTGTCTGCCTTCATTCGGTCGAACGGGGTATGTTTGAGGGAGGTGCGGAGAACTCTGTTCTGAAATTGCTGGAGCGTTTGGAGAGTGTTAGGAGTCAGATACTTGAAGAGAGGGGTCCCATACATCAAAGCAGGTCTTAGGACGCTCTGGTATATCAGCAGCTTGAGGCGTACCGATAAAGCCAGGCTGTGAAGTAGGTGTCCGAGGCTGAAGAATTTCTTCCTAACACTCTTTAATTTCTTGCCGAGATGCACTGTGAACGACAAGTGCCTACCGAGGGTAATCCCGAGGTAGCACAGCTTGTTGCTTACAGGGCACTCTTTGCCGTCTAAGACGAAGGATTTCGGGAGCTTCTTTTTTCCGAATTTGTAACTGAATATAATTCCTTGCGTCTTGGCCGGGTTGACTTGAATGTGGACGGCATCGAGTTTCTCGGCGATCCGTTGACTAGCGCTCTCAGCGAATTTCAGGGCTCTGGAGGGATTGATGCTAGTCCTTTAAACACCTATATCGTCTGCATACGCGGATACCTCGCAGTTGGGGTACGAGGCTCCTACGATGTGGGCGGTGTAAATGTTGAACAGCAGGGGGCCTAGCACCGATCCTTGGGGGACACCGGCAGTGTAGTTTCTTCGGGTCGTAGACGTAGTGCCTATACGAACCGAAAAAGTTCTGCCTGTAAGATAGGATCTTATCAGGTTCTGCAGCTGATCCGAGAATTCGTATTCCCTCAGACGTTGTAGTGGTCCACAAAGTCGAAAGCTTTCGAACAGTCCAGAGAAATCATAGAGGTAGCTCTGTTGCTCCGGACGTTCGATGCGACGTGGTGTTGCAATCTCACCAGGTCGTTGTTCGCGCTTAAGCCTGTGCTGAAACCAGTCTGCTCTGGTGGGATGACTTCTTGTGACTCGCAGTGCCCGGAGAGATGTAGGTGGATGATTCTCTCGAACAGCTTCGAGAGTTGAGTCAGCAGACTGATGGGGTGGTAGTGAGATGGCTCATAACCGCTTTTCGCTGGTTTCAGAAGGGGGACCACTACAGCGTGCTTCGAGTTCTGGGGGAAATAGCTGCTTGAGTAAGATGTTCTGGATGGAATCCTGACCTCGGGCCTTCTTGCCGGTCGTTCTTCGAATGAATGCAGCGCATTGCCGGTGTGAGGTGTAGATTTCGGTAATGGTGGTAAGGGTGGGGGAGGGGGGGTCGAGGACTCCTATTGGCTTTCCCTGGCCACGACTGACTTCCTCATAATGGGCCGACAAGATGTCCGCTTGTTCGGTGGTGGGGATGAACTGCCCGTTCACGGACAACCTTACACCGTTCTTTTTGGAGCTGCAAGTCTTCACGAGTTTCCACAATTGCTTGTGGTCACCGTAGAGACTTGTGAGGCGGTCTTCGTAAACCGAGTTTTTCCACTGGGCCATCAGGGAATTAACTTGGTTTGTGAGAGCATTCAAACCCGGTTTTAAGTCCCTATTTTTGGTGCTAAACCACCTGTTCTTGATATTGTTACGCTGTCTAATCAGTTGTAAAATGTTATTCGGGGGTTTCCTCAGAGAAGGCGGCTTCAGAGAAAATTTTGGGATCGATCCATCGGCGGCTCGGTTGATGACGTCCTGAAGCTGATAGATAGCGTAATCGATATCCTAGGTGTGTCTCAGGGGCGTAATTGTGGGCAACTCGATCTTGATGAGATGCTTGTAGAGGTCCCACTTGGCCTCATCGTACCTGTATCTAGAAGCAGGCGGCTCTGGCAAGTCGCCTTCTAGTTCGTAGCACAGGCAGATGGTCGGAGGTGGTGAAGTCCAATGCGGAGCATCCGGTGACTCGGTGTGGCTGTTGTGTCAACAGTAGGTCGGGCGTGGAGGTCCTGCCTGGGATCGCGAAGTGACGGAAGGTCGGCAATCCTGGGTGGATGACCGTAAATGGGGTCTTAGTGATGTAAAGGCCTAGGGTGTTTGCCCTAGTACTGCTCCACAAGCTGTGGTTCGCATTTAGGTCACCCACGATGATGCGTCTTCGGTCATGAGCTATCGTAGTGAGCAGGAGCTTATACGGGTCGCAGACGGCTCTTGGTCTGCTCTAGACTCCTGACACGATGATGTTGTTCGTGAGCCGTAGCTAGAGCGTCACTATGTAGTGAGCGGGGCCTAGGTTCACGGGTGGGGGCAATCTCCTACAGGGTATTCCATTTTTAACTAAGACTGCTACTCCTCCAGAGATAGTTTCAGTATCGTGGTGGTAACCAGTATAACCGGGAAGCGGCAGAAGTGGATCTTCTTCAACTGGGTATCGGTGAAAACGGCAACGTCTGGTGAATGGCACCGTAGAATTACTTCTACGTCGGCTTGTTTGGGCCTAAAGCCGCAGACGTTGTAATTTAAAATTACGAGCCCATTCATTTTGATGACTGTTCAAATTTGGTCAACATCTGCGTTACTGCGTCTGTTAGCTTGTTCATGGCCACGGTCATGCCGCTAAGCATGCTCATCATACTGCCCAACATGTTCATTATGCCCATTAAGGCATCATTGATGTTAGTAGCGGGTTGAGGTAAGGGCTCTGGGAGAACTTCCGGAGCCCTGGTGTTACCAGATGCCATCTCGGCATAGGAGGCAGTCTGTCGTGGTGGAGGGGGTGCAGGCTTGTATGGGCCCTTCTCGGCCCGGCTGTAAAGTTGTATCCCTGTTACTTTGTCTCCACGGCCTGTAGGAGCTGTAATCGGTGGGGGCATTGTTGAAAGGAAGCAACGTGGTTACCCCCGCAGTTTGCACATCTCAGGGGAATCGAGGTGTCCCTGGGGCAATCCATAGTTGCGTGAGGCTCACTACACCTCGCACACTTAGCCTGCTTAAAGCAGTACTTCCTGGTATGGCCGCATTCGTGGCAGTTTAGACAAGCCCGGCTATATCCCTTTGGCTGAAACTGTTAATATATAAGAGCGCCCTGAGTCCAGCACTGCTGTTTGGCACACCACTCTTCCGATTCCTACACACTAGCACAGTAACTCGACTCCAGAGCTTCCAGAACAAGATCCTGCGAATGGCACTCTGGCATACCCCTTTTCGTGATTTGAAGGCTCCCGACTTCCACGAAAAGTTCGAAGTCCCCACCATCACCGAAGCCATCCAAAGAAGACACATCAAGTTCTTTGGCTCGATGAAACATAGCCAAAACCCTCTGTTCCGAAACATGACACCCCCACCGCTACCGGCAAGATGGCACTCTCAGGGTCTGGTAAAGCAGACCAAATGGTGGACATCACGGCGCTTTGCCCACCAACAACAAGCCTCTAACGGGCACCCATCACTGAAATCAGACTAAATAAGAATACACTACATGCCTAGAGAGACTGTAGGCCCAGCAACCAGTGGACTCTCACCACTGTACCGAAACAACCAACCTCCACCGAGGCTTCCCACACCCCTTAATCCTCTCACACCACCTTCAATCAGGTACTCCTAGTATAAGGAACCGATTAACCTAAATGTTCTATATTTTTCCCTCATCCTGAATTTCTAACTAGAGAGCTTAGAAAAAAAACCAAAAAAAAAAATAGTATTTGTCTCACTCACGTGTACACACGTAATCTGCGAATTATATTAAAACAATTAATGTTGTAAAAAATGAGAAACTTAAACATTTCGTAATACACGGAGTTAGTTAATCATTTTGAAAGAATTCTGTGGCCCTTTTCTAACCCGAATCTGTGTTGGGGTGTGTGTAGCCCTAAAACAAATTACATTTATTGTATTTTTGTAAATAATTGTTAAAAAAAATTTTTTTTTTCTTTTGCAGGTGCTAGGTTCTTGTATCCCGGATGCTGTCGGTCCAGTTGTCATAGCAACAGAGCTTGGTGAGCCACTCGACTCCGTAGCTCTCCTCCAACTGTCGTGGGAAGAAAGGCTCAAAGTACATATTTCTATTTCTTACATTTAATAATACATATTATTAGCAGTAGTGTTTTTGTACCGTTAGCATTATGGCTCCATTCTCATTTTTATTTTTTATTTTCAGATAGGGTCCATATCTAATAAAACATTTCAAAGATAAAATTTCCATACCATCTGAATTCCACATTCCACCCCGAAAATGTATAGGGATGCTTGGGATTCAACTGTTTGAAAACATATGTGAGACTGCACATCAGTTTAGACCAAGACATTAAAGCTGGGCATATTCGTTAGACGGTCCTATATAAATGCCCTGATACATAAACATAAAAAACCAAAGCCCCGAGTATATAACATATCTATACAGTCCACTAGATACATACCCACTATTCTTCAGTAATATATGCCAATTGGCTCTGGCCCTGTGCTGTTTCTCTGATGTCTCGTGTTTAGATAATCTCTTAATGCTCCAGCCATTCTTTCATTTGGCCGCCCTACTGTTATTTCGCTGTGCAGAACTTCCACCTTTGGTTTCTTGAGGTGTTACATCCGTGTCTGGTGTCAGCCCAACGGAGCATCTCTTTCTTCATAGATCGCACAGCGTCAAAGACACCATACACCGATATTCCACCAATAAAATCCGTTCAACTTTTAAAGTGCTTGGAAAATTATGAAAAAAATCATGAATATTTTACGTTTTATTCCTTATGAAATCGGAGAGTCAGCAGCTCACGATGATTGTAGATAAAATCTATAAATTTAAATATAAATAGTAGGTTTAAATAAATATGGTTAGAAAATCGAATTTACCAACCACAAGTTGGTGGGGAACCAACCACATGTTCAAAGGGACTCCTCTTGTCAAGTTCCATCTCTTTGGACTACGGAAATTGGGCACCAATTTTGTGATGCTCGCAGACACGTGATCATGTGAAGCACCTAAGATTGTCCATATGCAAATGATTTCTTCCAAACCACTTGGTTAACCTGCATAGACCCCCCCCCCCCCCCGATGCAATGCGATACATTTAAGAGCCTTCCATTTAAAAAAAAATGATAAAGCATCAAGTAATGTATCGATGTCGGCAATACCTCACACTCTTTGGGTAAGTACTGACTGGTGAAGTAATGACAAATGTTAGATACTAATTATTATTTTTTATTGCTGTTGAACTTTTACGAAAAAATACTGCATTTTCATCAACCACAGCATTATAAATTATGTTTGAAAAATTAGACTTGGAATTATTTACTGGTAGTGGCTGGTGAAATATTGACATAAATTAAAACACCCACCCGCACCACAGTGGAGTTCGACACTTTAAACGCCTCTATGCTAACTGTACCGACAAGTGGTTCAATTGTTTAAAATATGACGTATTACAATTTCTGAAAGTTAATGGTACTACAGGTTAAAAATTAGTACAAAGGAGAAAATTATAATAGGTGTGGTCATAGAGGTTCATGATGTCAAAGTTGAAAACTCCATTTCTGGAAACAGTAAATTTGCCCCTTTTTACTTCTAAAAATGTTATTAATACATAATAAACTCAACTTTAGTCATTGAAACTGAGGTCCCTAATAAAACTAGCAATAAAAATATTTTTTCAGCCCTATATAGCCGTGAAATGAGCCTGGAACACCAAAAGGACATTTATCGTGGAATGACCCATACAGATCCTGTTGTTATTTTGTTTCCAGCATCTCCTACAGCTTGTCTATATATTACAACCAGCTTTTCTCAGGATAGCTCTCTCAAAGATGAAATTTTCATCGTTATATACCATTCTTCTGGCATCCTCCCCTCTAGAGTAATTAACAAAACCTTCTTCATATAAATAACGTTTTCTCAACTGTATCTATTCCTGGGGCCTTGTTTTTTTTTAACCTGTTGATGGCATCTTCATACACATATAGTCCCTTTGTTACACATGCAATGCCACTCATCGGGGTAAGAAATTGAATTGTACTGGGTGAAACATACTCAGAAGGACGAAGGCTATTTATTATACTGAAAGATCCATACAAGTCGATAAGCCAGTCACTAATTCTTGCAATAAAGAATAATATATATTTGTATAAACTTTAGCCAATTGGTAACTCACTGTTCTAACAGCATTTCTTATCTTCGAGCTGTAAAGTTCATCGTTTCCTGAGATTCTTATCTTGTTTTTTGCCAACTACCGTCCTTTTCTGGCAATAAAAAAGTTTTTGTTCCCTCTCTCGTGCATCGATATAATCTATAATGGGGTATAAGGGGAAACGGATAATTTTCCAATAACCCCTCAATATGCGCGAAGATCGGCCATCGATGTATAACATACCAGCAGAAGGATTATCCGTGAAAGATACTGAGAGGTAAAACACGTTGACGTGTCAAGCCTGTGACTGACGTGTCTCACATGTGGCTCTGTCGTCAGCTCAACTGTCCCACACATTTGTCCACACAATTACTGCCCTAATCACATCTCCGACATTATTTTCACACGTCCCTCATTTTTCGATTTCGTTTCAATTAATATCATTTAGGTATTATAATTTTTTTTTCGGAATTAGTTAAAAAGTTTCCATGAGTAATTAATGACAAAGCATGTTAACATTCTAAGGAAAAAAAGTATTTAAAATTAAATAACTAACTAACGTCAATCAATTATAAGAGAAGAAGTGCTTAAGTGACCTTTATAAAGTAAGTGAGTTTGTCGAGTCTATTTAACCAAGTCAAACTTAAACGTAGTGAACAGTTTTTGTTCTGTTTCAGTCGAAGCTCTTTGTCGAAGTATGTGTTTAATGTTATGAGTTTGCCCCGCCATTGTTGCGTGTCCCAAATCGTTTCAGGTAATGTTTGGCGTTGCCGTGCTCAGTGAGGAATTGTAATAGTTTGAAATCGTGCTTTGTAGATGCTTTTAATTGGCTAATGTGCGGTATAAATTTATATATGTCTATGTAAATAAGGCATGACATTTTTCATTTCATACATTATATATACTAATTAGGGCTGCTTCTGACCACTTGGTAAATCATCGGATAAGTATAAAATATAAAAATGTATTATTGTTATTATAAAAGCTATAGCAAGGCTTCTGATCCTTATCTGAGCTTACTATTAAAACATGTTGTAGCTAAAACAATAAGAATAATCCTACGTTTTATTAGGTATTTTATGATAGGGGACATACAGAGGTACAACTATAATCCGGTACTAAAGAAGACATGGGCAGTGAAGGGTGGAGTGCTCTACCTCGGCCACTGTCAGACGTGAATTATTCGGCGGTGCCAGTCCTCCAGAGTACAAAAGGCCTTTGGCTTATTCAGCCGGACTCAAAGTAGTGTGCCTACCTCGAGGTAGCCTGCTAAATAATTCAACAGGGCACATAAGTAATTCTCTCTAAGAAGGCTGACACAGACCATGTGAGCTGATTACTGCTGTGTGCAGAGCACAGGGACTAATTGACGAGGGCTGGTGTGTAGCTATTCCTCGCTCTCTGGCCATCTGGCCTTATTGCCGACTCCGGACGGGGAGGGTCCACTTTCAGTCTATATGTCAATCAAGTGTCAAGGGTAAAATGTACAATTAAGGGTCCAAAAAACATTTTATTTACTACTCTTACTAATCACAGGCCCAAAAAGCTCCCCTCCCACTTACAAATATTTCTTATTATTTTTATTTAATTTTATATCTCAACATAAGTGCCGATATACATTAATGTATTACTGGCTCCCCTAATGATTTTAAATTTGGGTGCAAGGTCTGTTTGTATTTCACAGACAGAAGAATCCCCAGCAAGAGTTTGAAAGTAATAGCGATAAGCGAGGCAAACACAAACATCGAGAATATTTGTAGCAGCTACTGTCAAAGTTTATTTGTATGAGTATTGGAATATGGATGAAGTCTACAGCTAAAAATATACAATTTCCATCACGAAGCTCTCTCCAAATCCATATCCCAACATTTATTGTTGCGTCATGTCATGTTTAATTGTCACATAATAGACAGTCGACCCTTTAGTGCATTTGAAATACGTCATTGCCACATCATTCCAACTGGAGCGTCATGTTGATTTTAGATCAACCATTATTAATTTTCTTCTCAAAAAGGTGAGGACGTTTTCTTCCTAATTAATCAAACACCAACCCTTCATTATTTTGCACGAGGCTGCTTTTAATTTGTAGCCGGTCTTTAGGCCGTCACGCCGAACGCGAATAAACCATTGATTACGATTGTAATGGATTTATGTAATTGTGGTTCACTTAATCCCCAATACGCATTACATATTATTAATCAGAAAGCTAACACTTGTAATTGGATTTTGCTACTCGTTATCATATTTATTTTTCGATACTAATTCATCTGTAAATGACCTGACCCTTTAATATTTTTCGTGGGACCGGTTTAGATTTTAGCATCATCGGAGCTTCGAAAGCAATATAACATATTTTATGGAAATTATAAGAATTCTCGTTTTTTTTTTTTGTGATTTTTTAGACCCGTATCGCTTACTTTAACATCGATTCACAGACCGAGATGGTTAAAATACGCAACGTCATTTTTATTTTTCAATAATGTTTCTTTATATTCTCTTCATTAACTTTCTTCATGTTTTATTTCTTGATAATTGAAGATAAGATATTTCTCTCATCAATTTGAAGAATACATAAATATTATCGTGAATAAGTTATTTCAATCTTGAACATGATGATTCCCTTAAATTCGTGTGGCGTTTCTCTCCAGGAAGAAGGAGGATTTTAAGAAAGCATTGGCGTATCGTTTCCTCCAGAGCTATTGGCAGAAGTAGCGACTGGAAACTGTGTTAGAACTGCTGGAAATTTTCTCGCTGGGCGAGTTTGGAACCAACTTAAAATGTGTTTAACTCCAACCACCCGCCACGGACGTTCCCTCTTCCAATCTTGTCGCACTACTGCAGTAAGTCTTTCATTCCATCCGAGCACAGTCTAATTTAAACTTAATAACGTCTGCGATGAGAGATTTTAATACATACTTATCAATTAAGTATGTAATAAGTCCCTTCAAGCCCATCGTACTCCTTAGCGAGCCTTTATTTTATTTTATTTCAAATCCTCAAACAATAATACAAGTGATAAAATATACAATAAAATGATCGAACTTACAAATTTCTCCTCTTCCTGCATTTAAATGCATTTGGAGGAGTGCATAATACAATAACTTTTGTTGTTGTTAAAAGTACTCAGTCTTATATTTAACACCAGGTGATGAGGCTCACCTTCGACTTGTCACCGACACCAAACACTAAACACTAAAAACACTAAAATAAAACAAAACAAACTAAACAAAACAAACTAAAACCTATACCTAGAACCTAAGGCTAAAGCGTTCCAGCCGCGACAGCGTCCTGTCATCAATGGGGGAACGGAGCGGGGGTTATAGTGTTAAACACCGGGTTTGTTAGATACTGTAAGGAGTCAAAAAATTTGATATGTCTACGCTGGATGAATTCATCCACCGTAGGCAGCTCAAAGATCTCGTGAAGCTCACTGTTGCTCCGCTGCTCGAATGAAGTACTTCTGACCGCTTTCATTAGTATACCGTTTTGCAATTGTTGGAATTTCTTAGCTGTCGTATACGTCAGATAACGAAATAGCGGTGCACCATACAGCAGAGTAGGCCTTAGTATGCTCTTGTATATCAGTTAGCTAGCCTTTAGGTGCTAGACATTTCTATTAGCGGACTCGGCCGAGAAGCATCCCCACCACGCGGAGTTTGCCAAATCTCAAATTTTACCATCGCTAAGCGTGTTATCAGAATAGTTCAGCTGTTTATAATCATTACCTGATCAAATACATGACTAAATCATGACTCTGCTGTCGGCAAACAACGGGGACTGTACAATCTCCGCGCTGAATAAAAACTTTAATTTATGTGCGATAAAATGAGTGTAACTAACATGGATTGGCTCCGGATCGTCTGTTAGTGACAATAACGATGATGGGGTGAAATTTGCAAAATTTTTAAAAAATGACCCAAGGTAAATAGAAATGGCAACACGGCACAGGTCCAATTGAGCCATGAATAAAACATACCAGCTTGTATAATGTGTGTTTCATCTCGGCACTCATTTAAATTTAACAGGATTTTCACGATGTAAATAAGGTGGAAATTACGCTCATTAGTTAGTCGTTTTCCGATCAGGACGGTTCCGTGTATTCGCGATTATAAACAAACAATGACACATGGTCCTAACTCGACAATGATTGGGGGATAGCTAGTTGGTGAGTCCGAAGGGGGAGGCTCTACTTTATTCAAGTTCAAGGTGACCGTTTTTCATCTGTCTGTTTGTCGGTCTAAATAGTCTACTAAGCGTTCCTAAAAAAGTTTATATCTACCCTAAGTTTTAGACTTAAATTTCAAATTTTCTTCGAAATATACTAATTAGTATTCAGTAAGGACCAACTTTTTTTTTTTTTTTAAAGATTTCTTAATCCTCGGCTCATAAGATAATATAAGATATAAATCCTTACAGTTAAGGAAACCTTAAAGACGGTCATGATAAAATAATTTTTAAGATATAGCAGAAAAATGGTTTTGAGGGCCATAGAAACATTTCTCAATATATATATATATATATATATATATATATATATCAAGGACAAACCTATCAATCATATCTGACACATCAAGGTCTTGGGGTTGGCTCTGTCTCAACACGCATTTTCTCTACTACTTTATATTTTCACCCTTCTCTATGTTATTATTTTTGAACCCAATGATTAAGTCATAGACATGAAATTTGTCCCTTGAAATCCCCTGTTAAATTGAAAATAACTAAAAAGGGATCTTTATAAAAGATAATATATTAATTCATCGGTAATACACAATAATTTTTAGTATGAAACAACGATTTTATGATGTTGTTCGCAACTCCACGGGATTTTTTTTTCCGAGGGACAATATATGGAATAATTAATGATAGGCAGGATACAAATGAGATGTGGGCACTGTGCATATTTGTGCACCACACAGACATCAGGTTTACTTAATAGCTGGATTAATGGGTTTTCGGTTGTCAGGCGCAGGCTGTCGTTAATCAATCTTTATTTCTGCCCGCTTCGGTAGAAAATTTTTTTTTTTTTAATTTGTACTAAGTCGTATTGTGCTGTTAACATTGGCAATTATGTTGAAACAACAAATAGCAACGGATCATCTACATTTAATTCAAAAATAACTATATCTTAGTGAGTTCTTCCTCGTCTAGTAGCTTGCTAGGATCGAACTGCATTAAAGACGCGAAAAGATTGTTCAATTTATGGATAGAGGAGAACTACCATGAATTTTCAATATTTCGGTTACGACTCCCGCTATGTTCTTACATCAAAAACTAAAATCCAGGGTCTCGTAGAGTAGATCTTTAAACTTGTTGCAAGATTGAAGACAATTGTGTTAAGTTTGAGAGTACAGCCTCTTCACTTGGGCGTGGTCAATAAGGCTATTTAATTTGAGGGAAAATTGGCTAACTAACCACCTGTAAACAAAAATTAGTTTCAACAACTTTTTTTTAGTTCGTTTGTTTTACAAATGTATTTTATCTTGTCCCAGTGGTTGTTTTATTTTGAGGGGTTCAAATAAAACAGTGACAAATCGTAATCTTTGCACATTTACTTTTTGCTCAACAGTCTTGGATTTTAATGAAATAAAAAAGTTTTTTCTGCATTATTTAAATTCCTTATTCATTAATGATCCTCTCTAAATACAGGTAGAATCTCTCTCTCTCTCTCTCTCTCTCTCTCTCTCTCTCTCTCTCTCTCTCTCTCTCTCTCTCTCTCTCTCTCTCTCTCTCTCTCTCTCTCTCTCTCTCTCTCTCTCTCTCTCTCTCTCTCTCTCTCTCTCTCTCTCTCTCTCTCTCTCTCTCTCTCTCTCTCTCTCTCTCTCTCTCTCTCTCTCTCTCTCTCTCTCTCTCTCTCTCTCTCCCTCTCTTTCTCTATCTCCTCTTCACATCTCTATTCATAACCCGCTACATTTATTCTTGGTTCTGTCTTCCTCCACAGCATTTTCAGTTTCGTCCTTAGTACACTTAACTACCATATCGTTAGAAGCGACCCCTTGCACACAGACGACTGCTTCAGAGGTCCTACAAAATGTGCCTAATACCGTCACCCCCAGCGGTCCAATCTGCCTCATTCCGGCCTTTGGGATCAAGACGGTTTTCGTCTACCCTCAGATACCGAGTGTGAATTCGTGGTCATTCCAAGACCACATAAACTACCGATAATAACTACCCTGTTCCTCTTCTCCTGAACATAGTGTACTGTCGGGGCATATACCTATTAGATAGATTATAGAGTGAGATAGCTCAGTAGTGGGGTCCATCACTAAGCAGATTTCAAGGCCATGCACCACTTAACTCTTCCTCCTTCACCAGGGTTAGGTGAGCATGACCCTTTTGATGATCCGACAAAAGTTTTTTTATCCTATTGACCACGTCCTGATTTATGTAATATGTTTTGGGACTTAGTGGAGCATAATTTTAAAAAGTCTTTGTATAATATTTTTTTTCAATACCCAGTTTCATCTAGAGATGATAATATCATATTGTTGCATTATATTTATTTATTATATAACAATAAACCTTATTTAAATTTTTAATAACCCAAGGCCAAACACAATGGTGATTGGAACGAATCTGAAATAATGACAACTCTTTTTACCAAAACATATTTGTGGAAATTATATTGCACGACTTCAACTCTTCAATGACTTATGATCAGACTAAACAAAAAATACCATAGCTAATGAACTATTATGTATAAAGGTTACCGGGAAGAAACGCTGTATGCCACTTTTCTATCAAGAGGAAGGTGGTTAGCCATGTCGCCTTTTGGCTCAAGAAATATTTTAAACTGTCAATCGTCTCAGTATGGCACCTGATGCAGGCATACATAGTAAACTTAGTCAAAACTTTGTCTATTAGAAAATTTGATGTAAATCTAACATAATTCCTAAATGTTTAGAAAAGTATTTAAACGTTATTTTTGTATTATTTATTTTAAATTTATATCACCTCTACTTATTGTTTATTGTCGGTAATATTAGCTAGTAGTAGTAATGGACCATATTTAGTCAAGTGTATTGAATCGGGTTTATTTATATGTAAACCATTGTATTATTAACCCGCTGTTTGTATATTTAAACTGATTAGAGAGTGTTTTACAGGACACGAGATCACATGCCTACATGTTTTTTACATACATATGATCCCGTATCAAATGGTCTATTTTATCTATTATTAATTAAAATCAAGCCGAGATGGCATCTTAGACCGAATCATTTGTAATAATGAACAAGCGAGTGGCCCAAGAAAACGAAAAAACTGGAAATACAGTACTCGTAGTGGGCACTGAGAAGTAAGAGTTTTTGCAAAGAGCTCGTTCCCACCTGCCAATCTTTGCGGGCCTTGCTTCATTGATGAGTAGTCGTGGTAAATGTTTAATGGAGCAAAGCTCTATGTGCAGTCCTCAAATACGGATACCGTGACATGTAACGTAGAATGACGAGATGATCGAATAGCAACATAAGAGCACCCGACAAAAGCCTTAGGGGTAGTTTTTTTCTGTCTGTTTATCAAAGAATATTTTGGTCCCCGAGGCCTTCTCATGCCCTCCCCTCAATGTTTTTCTTCAAATTTCCTAAATAGAATAAGGGAATTTCTTTGCCAGGATCATCCCTTGTCTGCTCCCTCTACCGGAAAATTTCATAATCCTTTTGAAGTATTCTTTTATACTTACCTCGCCGGTGGCTCCCGTTAAAACTATATAAAATAATTTAAAAAAAATGCTTTTGTGTTTATTTATAATAGATTTTAATCAAATCAAATAGTTTATCTGAAATTGAATTTTTTTGAATTAATTGTAAATTGAGGTTTGCTATAAATTAATTGGATTATTTGGGGTAAATATGCTAGTATATTTATTTATATAAGTTCTGCTTACTCTGAAATGGTGAATATGCTGGTATATTTATGTATATGAATTCTGCATACTGTAAAATGGTAAATAAGCTGGTATATTTATGTATGTATGTTCTGTTTAATGTGGAATGGTAAATATGCTAGTATATTTATGTATATGGGTTCTGCATACTGTGAAATTATAAATGTACATTTCACAACAACTCGAATTCACTGATTTATGGTTTATGGTTAAAAGTACAATAATAATAAGTATTTAAAAGGATTTTTTTTCTTAGCTCTCAAATTTTTAAGATTATGGAAAAGGGAAAAATTAATGAACTTTTTTGGGGTGAGCGGATCCTTTTACTAGGAGTACCTGTTTGAAGGTGGAGTGAGGGAATTAAGGAGTGTGGGAAGCCTCGGTAGAGGTGGAAATGTTGTGGTGCAGTGAGAGTCCACTGAAGGCTGAGCCTAGAGTCTCTTTGGCATGTAGTGCAACCTCATTCAGTTGGATAGCAGTGGTGGGTACCCATAAGAGGCTTGTTGTTGGTTGGCCAAGGGCCGTAATGTCCACCATTTGGTCTGCTTTCCCAGATCTAGAGAGTTGCCATCTTACCGGTAGTGGTGGGGGTGTCAGGTTTTGGAATAGGAGGTTTTGGCAATGTTTTATCGAGTCGAAAAATGTGTCTTCTTCTGATGGCTTTGGTGATGGTGGGGACTTCGAACTTTTCGTGGATATCAGGAGCCTTCATTTCACGAAAAGGTTATACCAGTACCGTGCACAGGATGTTGTTCTGGAAGCTCTGGAGTCTAGTTATGGTGCTGGTGTGGAGAAAACGGAAAAGCGGAGTTCCAAACAGCAGTGCTGGCCTCAGGACGCTATGATATATTAGCAGTTTCAGCCGAAGGGATATAGCCGGGCTTGTGATGAGATGCTGGAAATAGTAGTAAGTCCTACGTACTCTTTTCAGCTTCTTCTGCAGGTGTGTGTAGAACGTCATGTGTCTGCCTAGGTTGATGCCGAGGTAGCATTTGCTATGGGCACGTTTTCAATCAGTCCCGTCTATGTTGAAGCTGGGTGGAAGCTTTCTTTTCCCGTGCTGGAACGAGAAAACGATCCCTTGCGTCTTGGCTGGGTTTACCTGAATGTGGACAGCTAGTAGGCTGTCGGTGACTAACTGAATGGCGCCCTCTGCAGCCTTTAGAGCTTTCGCTGGGTTGAGGCTGGTGCTGTAGACCCCTATATCTTCCGCATATGCCACTACCTCACAGTTGGAGTATCATGCTCCTACTATGTGCGCGGTGTAGATGTTGAAGAGTAGAGGTCTCAGCACTGACCCTTGGAGAACTCTCTTCTTGTGGTTGATATGGCTCCTCAGAATAACCGAAGGTGCGCTGACCGGTGCAACAATCCCATTGCACCGGAATACGCGCATCACAGGCTACGTAACCCCACGAGCCCGCTTCACGGGCTTGTGGGGCAACCCCGTTTGAGGCTCAGCCTCAGGTAGGGCGGGGGAAAAAAAAAAAAAAAAAAGTTGATATGGCTCCTATTTGCACAGAAAAGGTTCTACTTGCGAGATAAGACGCTATTATGTTCTGTAGTTGCACAGTAAATTCGTGCTCATTCAGGCGTCGTAGGAGTATGTAATGATCCACAGAGTCGAATGCTTTCGAGCAATCAAGGGTAATCATCGCAGTGACT
This sequence comes from Acanthosoma haemorrhoidale, assembly GCA_930367205.1. Classification (NCBI taxonomy): domain Eukaryota; kingdom Metazoa; phylum Arthropoda; class Insecta; order Hemiptera; family Acanthosomatidae; genus Acanthosoma; species Acanthosoma haemorrhoidale. The sequence continues at coordinate 40,274,012 of OV884014.1, forward strand.
CTGTTGTTTCCCATGTTCGTTGTAACGTGCTGCTGTAGTTTCACCAGATTGCAGTCCAAACTGAGTCCTTTACTGAAGCCGGTCTGTTGATGTGGGTAAAAGGGATTAAGTAGCAAAAACTCCAAGCTGTTTTGCCAACTGTTAGGAGTTCTTGAGAAGGAACTCAGTAGCTATTTAACATTTCAAGTTATAATTTTTCCCATGAAGTTGATTTCGGTCCATATCTTCAAAATATATTAAACCAGTTTTAGTATCAATACCCAGAACACACATACAGAAAAACGAAAGACTACTAAATATCCAACACTTGGGTAAGCCACCATACACACATGTGTAGCTCCAAGCATCCCGTTAACCGACTATAGTATAATTATCAATAGCTATTACTAGTGAAATACGCAATAAAACAGTTACTTATTAACATAAGCTAAGTTAGAACTGGAATATTTAACGCATTTAACAAACTAACATAAAAGTACCGAAAACTGTACAATTTAACCCGTCAGTAAGAATTATATGGAACTCAGCCGACCGTGCGAACTTGGCTAACATGTCACAATCTACGAACCAATTTATCTTCACAAAATATCAAAAAGTGAGCCTGTTAAGGGTCTTATTTTGTACTAAACGCTAATATTTTCAGTTAAAATGAATTCGAATTAATAATAGTAAATACAAGTTTCAAAAATCACTATAATTTTAATGTTTGAAAATTAATTATAATTTTTCCAAAAATTACTTCTCTTTACAACAATAAGTAATATAAAATGATCGTACAGTTTATAAAGAGTATGTACTTACTTTTCGATGTGTTTTGAAGAATTCCGTTCGCTTTCACTTGCAGCACAGAGTAGCTCGGAAATCGAATTCAGTTAAAAATTTAATCGCTATTAGATTTGAAATATGGCACTACAACAACAGTTATTAAGAGATAATAAGGAATTGGTAGAATACTGGATGAAATGAATACAAAAAAAAAACAGAGCTAAAACTAAAAGCAGCCGTACAATTGGACGTGGCTGTAAATACTCCACTCAGCTGCCACCTTTCAAAGTTCAGCTTTACGAACCTGTCTCAACATGAAGTGTCACCTTTCACACACTGCCACTCTGTTCGCGCTTTTGTAGTAACAAATAATTAAAATTCTATTTATAATTTAACAACCAAAGAAAAAATTACTGGCTAGCTCGGGCCAGCAACCAAGGTGGGGTTTAAAAACGATGTATTCAAATGTTCGCATATAAAGCCTTAACACTTGTGCGATGTAAACTTTCATATCTACTGTATAATTTTAGAGAATGTTTTCCTAGCATGTACTTTCCTTCGTAGCTGTTCCAAAGTAGAGCCCCTACCTTGGAAAACATCCCAGCGATACAGTATTTGGAATCTTTAGCCAATGGCTGAACAATAAGCAGTGAAGGCTAAAATATTCATTGGTCATTATGACACGTACCACTGAGACATTTCCTCAGTCCTCGTACCAATTTCCACCAACACACATATTTCATCCTCTTCTTCCCTGTTGTATCTCGTCCGGAGACCGTGTTGTACAGCCGTGGGCACAACACGCTAGCCACTTATCACGGAACCACTTTTTCCTCGCAGCTTCATTCAAATCAGACCCCACTCTGTTTTATTTTATAGTCTACTCAATCACTTCATATTTTCACATGTGACTATTTTTATTAAAAACATAAATAAGTAGTGAAAGAGCCTTAGTTAGGAAACAAAAAATAAATTCCCAAATTATGAAAAAAAAATACTATTGCAAATTATTTACGGAACTGTTTGATATTAGTGCAATTAGTCTCAGATGGTTTTCAAGAAGTTAGTGTAATGTATAACACAATTAGGTTTTGGCTTTCAAACATTGTAGCGACCGCTAACTACATAAGATAAATCACCCTATATTCTATTGTAAATTGGTTATGTTGTTAATTAATTTAAACAAATGTAAATAATATTACCAAACCATAAGCCATATGAGTGTAAATACTGTAAACAATAAAAGAAGCATCTGCAAAAAAACTAGCTCAGAGGCCCCTACAGAGGGAGTAAGGCTGGGTGGGGTGGGTCCTGGTCTAGAACATACAAGCTTCATCCAAGTCATGTGGTTAGTCAGAATAAAACCTCGCCCTATTGGCTGGACGCGATTGGCCAGAGTAAAATTCCAGCCCATTGGCTACTTGGGGCTATATATACCCCCTAGTTTTAGCCAATAAGTCATTCTAACTACGGCTCTCTGGGCTGATACTTGCAGCTGCACTGATGTTTTTAGATTTGGCCTTCTCATTTATGAAAACCTATGCATCTCTCTTTCCTAACCTCGCTATGTTTTAGTCCGGCCTTGTCAGACCCCGCCCTTTCCTAGTGGGATTCTCTGCCTTCGTCTCGCTAAAACTAGCACCTCCTTGGAAGAGATTTCTTCCTTGCGGACGACAGTCACCTGGGGCCCCACGAACTTTACCTAGTAGTGTCTCCCCCCGTGATCCAGACTGCCTCTCTCTCCGGTTCACACTTGCCTTTGGGATCCGGACGGTTTTCGCCTACCCTCAGATACCGAGTGTGAATTCGTGGTCATCCCAAGACCACATAAGCTACCTACCCTATACCTCTTCTCCTAAGCATAGTGCACTGTCGGGGCACATACCTATCAGATATGGAGTCAGATAGTACAGTAGTAAGACCCGCATTGAAGCAATTATCCAGGTCATAGCCTAATCAACCCTCCTTTCGTCACTAAGACTAGGGTAACGACCCGACTAAAATGATTCGAATAATTCGTCTTAATAACGTTTTATAATTATAGTCCACCAAAGTCACAACACGAATTTTTAACGGTAAATCTTTAATCCGATATGGAAATCAATCTAATAGAAAGTATTAATTATTTGTAATTACAAATTAAAATTCAATAACAACCTTTGGTAATTTTTAGCTGTGTATTTTATTTTTTTTGCATCTGCGAAGTGTTAGAGAAACTTCAATTAAAAATATTATACATTCAGTCAATGGCACATAAACGCCACTTCAGCTGCCATTCAAATGTTGTTGAGATAGATACTTAATACTTTAGGCCATTAATATCATAAGGCGTGGCATACGCACTGAACGCATTGCTGGTTCGTGACCATTTGTAAAGCCTTTTAAATCGATCTATTTTTTATTGTGTATGAACCGGTATTACTCTGTATATTTGCCATTACATTGTGGTTTTGAGCTTTTCTTTGTTTTGTTAATAATAATTTAAAATAAAAGGGTGAGCTCCTAAAAGCGCTTGTGCGTTTAATTCACGCTAATTTCGTGCCTAACACTTAAAACTGGATGTTTCTTTCAAGCCACTATAACATATTAATCACCATAATGCTAACTTAAATTATAAAAAATTAAATAATTTAAGGAAAATTAAAAAAAGAAAACTGGATTAACGATTTATAAATGCCGTTAGCTGCGTCGCAGGCAAACAACTTTTTTGAAACAGAGAAGAGTATGACGTTCAACGTTTGGACATTTGAATTTACAACCAGTTCTATTTTAAGCGATTTTCATGAATAATCAATACGCAAATGATTTCAATTATGAGGCAGCCATTGTTAGAAGAACATGGCTTATTTGCATCCAAAATCAGCTTCGTATTAATATACAGTGGAGAGCAAATTGTCCGGTGTTCCCAGATATCCGGGTAATGATTATTATAACTTCTGTTCATTTTTCAATTCTTAAAGCCTCTTTTATGAATATTTTAAAACAAATGTGTATAAGAGGGATCATCGATGAAAATATATTATGATGATTTAAAATTTATACGCACATTTTAAGTTAAAAGCGTGGTTAATTTCGTTCCAGGAATTTGATTGTCCGTAGTTTTCGATTTACTCACGTTGTGTACAAAGGAACTACAACCAGAGGAAACATTGTTTCAATATAAAATATAATACTGAAAATTTATAAATCAAACCATCTAGGTTACTTAAAGTTAAACCCTTTCAAATTTCCTGATCCATCTTGAAAAATCATAACTTGATTTTGATCTGGAACGTGAGAAATATGAAATTCAGTGATATGGGCCCGATTTTTTAATCACGCAATTGTATTTTAAAGAAGAACCAAGTTGATAGGTGCTATAGAATATACAGTCAGATTAAAGAAAGTGCCTCCCTCTATATGATGGTACATGTTGCAGTTGGATTACCGGCTCAGTATTCACAATGATCGGCCATCTGCGAAGATACAGAGCTAAGTGGCCCTTGAGGCAGACGACGTGAGGTCCGATTGTTTCATCATCGCCGCAGGATTGCTCACGTTCTCGATTGTAGTATCTTAGTTCGACGTAGTCACGCCGATATTGTCATTTACTGTTCATCTCCCGCCATTGGGTGTTTTCGCTCAATGAACGAGCATCATTTCATTGCTTAGTGGGCACCTCGACCGGCTAGCTCGTAGTCTAGTATTGTTTTATTTAAGCGACCGAAGACAACACAATAAAGCCTTTGAGGGTTAATAATTAGTGGCTACATTTTAAACAAATTAAACCAATTTCCACGACTGAATTTAACTTTGACTTCTAGAGCAAACATATATATTCGACCCAACCATTTGCTGGTGCAACTCTCCATGAAACATTGACTATTTCTATTCACCTTTAGTGAATTTGTTAGAAATGCAATAGAAATACATGCGTAGGTATTTATAATATTACTCATATTTATGTATATATAAATTATTGCGGGCAATACTAAGAAACGTCTACCCTTCGAGCACAAGGACTCCCACCCTCTAGAATACTTCTGGTATGTGTTGAATCGGAAAATATGTAGTTGGAACACATTTTAAATTGATAAGGATTTTTAATTTTTAGGAAGTACCTTTGAATGTATTTTTCTGGTAGGTAACTGGTATTGGATAGGATTAATGACAATCATGTTTATATACTTGATTGTGATGGGTAACTCTTCCCTGCATTGTCTGGAGTTACTGGCTGACCATGTTCTCTTCCTGGAGCCTGCTGGTCACTTCGACCCGCTTCACGACCTTCCAGAACTGGAAGGTGGTGTCCTCCGGTATGAGCCGTTCATCGAGGCTTCTTGTTATGTTAACCAATCCCGAAGACCTCTTTGCAATTTGGCATCACCCACCAATGAAACCCCCCCACACTCGTGGGTTATTATTCACATCTACACAAACCTCAAATAAATAAATACAACGGTTCATATACAAAAAAGCACCCTTTATTTTTTTTCTTATTTTATAAATATTTTATGTTGAGACGATTTATTTAAACTAATTAAATTTTTTTATTTTTTTCTTAGCTCTCTAATTATAAGATTAATAATGAGGTAAAAATAAAGGAATATTTGGGTTTAGAGCATCCTTGTACTAGGAGTACCTGCTTGAAGGTAGTATGAGGGAATTAAGAAGTGTGGGAATCCTCGGTGAAGGTTGGTTGTTGCGGTACAGTGGTGAGAGTCCACTGGTGGCTGGGCCTAGAGTCTCTCTAGGCATGTAGTGCAGTCTTATTTAGTTGGATAGCAGTGATGGGTGCCCGTTAGAGGCTTGTTGTTGGTGGGCCAAGCGCCGTGATGTCCACCATTTGGTCTGCTTTACCAGATCTTGAGAGTTGCCATCTTGCCGGTAGCGGTGGGGGTGTCATGTCTCGGAACAGAGGGTTTTGGCTATGTTTCATCGAGTCAAAGAACTTGATGTGTCTTCTTACTAATTAAATGTTCTCTTCTTCTCATTATATACATCAAATGGACAGTCAGATTCTACGGTTCCATGTCCGTTACGGTATTCAAAATTTAAATAGCTCAGCTAAAAACTAGCAATAGATAATCTGTCTAAAGTGATATTTTTTGCACTTGTTCTTTAATAAATTTAATTAATTTTTATTTAAGTCCAATTATGTTCCCTTCAAGCATAACCTTTTTGAAAATGTTTGTAAGTCTACAGAGGTCAAGATTCTGTTTATTAGTATTTTAATGAAATCTTTAATTTTCTGACAGAGGAGGGCATCCTTTAATAACTGTGATCTACTTAGGGATTTTTTTAAGGTGTGTAAAAAGTAAATTAAAGATACACAAAGTGACAAAGGATGTCATTTTATTTTTATTTGTTTTATTATGGCCTTTATTGAGATGAGTTCTAATCACAATTATGGATCAGAAAAAAAAAAAATTAAAGATGAAAAAAGTTGAGCCACGTTCGTTACATTTAACTTCCTCAATTCAAACCTCGAGTTCAAAGTTGGGATATTTTCACATATACTGTGAAAACATCACCAATTTAACGCTTTTCTGGTTGTGTACATTTGCAATATTTAGGCTTTTTTTTTTTTTTGGTTGGTTACAGTTACTGAGATGCTCTTACAAGTCAAACGAATGGATTTTCATTTAAAAAAAAAATGATAATAATGTTATTTAGAAATGGTATCAGGATTTTTTTTAACGATCAGCCACATTAGATGTCGTGAGTTCATAGCTGGTCTTGAGATGTTCGTTAGGGAACTGGCGTAGGTGGACAATGTGAAGTGCACACATGCATATGCTACATAGTGTAGTATATAGTGCATATATACTATATGATGTATAGTATATTATTTGTCATATGCATTGCCATCCTGGAGTATGGCCTGTACTAGTGACTCCCTTAAACTGCAGAGAATACAGAATCCGTTTCTAAGAATAATAACAAACTCACCTAGGGCGTACCATCAACTATGATGGCCAACAAAGTCTTTTTAATAATATATCAACAAAACACATTCCTTTTATTTTCAAAGGCAACTAGAAATTAATCTTCTAGTGGTACACTTATTTTTGTTTTGTTCTACAACATATGAATAAGTGGATATTTTAGTTTAAGTGTAGAGGTCTTCTGGTACCTGAGCCCATGTAAATAAAATGGAATACAGAATTTATCTCTTTCTTACAAAACCAAATATCTGTTATGTCGGGACATTTATTGTTCATAAATAAATTTGGTAAAATTTCTCGGATTCACTTACTAAAGCCGACCATATGTCTCTCATAAGTTTCTGGTTCTCTGGAAACAGCCTTGGACTGTTTCTTTGTCTATCCGCGCTATTTCATTATGCTCACTTGTCACTAATGCTCAATGTTTCTGCCAGCAACTCCTAAAAGCTGGTTCCCGCTTAAGTTGCCAGTTAAATGGCAATCTGGCGGTAATTGACAGCGACTGTGATTACTGGGAATTGCCAGCCCTGGTTGGGCCATACGTGCCCAAACCAGATTTTGGTTCAATCACCGAACCAAATCGTTTCTGCCACCGGCTAATGGTCCCCTTGCGTCTCTGTCAATTAACTTGGAGTGGCTTTTCCCGCCGGTTCGTTTATTTTGACAGTTTTTTTTTTGTATATCCTCTTTATTTATTTATTTTTTTTAGAAAAAATAGGAGACTAAGTACTTTTAGATTGTAGCTAGTGACTTTTAAGGCAGTAATTCATATTTTTTTCAGTATGCTTTCTTGGAAAAAAAATTCAGGCATCTTAAGTAGTGAAAATTGTTTTATTCGGCACCTAGTTTAAAAATAATATTTTTTAATCACATCATATCGTAGTATTCGTAACCTTCTAATTTAAGAAATTATGATTAATAAACAATAATATAAAAAAACCTCAAGTCACTCACATTCAATATTTGTTTTGCTATACTTTATTTATTCCGTAAGTGACATGGCAACGTATAAGTGGCACGTTTCACAATTGGTGACCTTTCGGAATTTCAATCGGCTTTGCAACTTGACCAACACATATGGTCACCATACAGGTTTCATATGTTTTGGTTCCTCGACTTTTCGACTGTATACTCGTACATCATCAACTTTGGAGCCCAAAGGTGATCTGGCCATTTAGGACTGACATAAAAATACAAAAGGATTTCGATATATTATGAATTATAGACGTAACAACATTGTCAAAAATACACCAAAGTTAATTTCTTATACATTCAACCTATAAAAGAAAATTGGACATTTTAATTATTTCAACCGTATTATATTGATTTTTAACGTTTGAGACTAAGGATATTTGTACCATATATTTTCAATGGAGACAATGTGCAAATATTTAACAAATTTATACATAGGTGAGAACTAATGTTGTTGTTGCGATGTACGAGTACATTTCTCTCTGTCTTACATGAAAGTACCAACGCTTTCATAGGCGATAAAGGTCCCTTATAGTAAAACCTAAATATTTCCTATACATTCATAATCTCAAAGGTTTCCATGAGCAACGAAGCATAGCAATAAAATATTAATGACCGAGATAACACGCATGTTGACTCACATGTTTGGGATATTAGTGAGGAATTTATGAAACCTTCCAAAATATTTCCGTATTTAACGTTTGAATTATGTAAGTCAGCGTGTATGTTAATAATTAATAGGCAAAGGGAAAAACATGTTTGTTTTTTTATAAATTGTTAATAGTGTGAAAACCATGAATTTATAACTTTTAAGAAGACATCAACAAATACACGCAATCCTCGACAAACAGTTGACAATTAATAATCATAGTTAATTAATTAACATATAATTAGCAAATATAAAAAATCCATATTTATAAAAACTCTGGTCCTGTTGTTGAATTTTTTCCAAAATACCAACTAAAATTTTCAATTTTTATTTTTATTTTTAAAATTTCATTTTTAGTCACCAATATGGTTTAACAGATACTTAATTTCGTATGTTTTATCAAAAATGTGTCGTTTTTTTATCAATCATTCACATCGTTTATTATTCGTAATTATTTCTTGGTACTGTTTTCCCCCCCTACGTCCAATGTTTTTATATATAATATAATAATATTCTTTATTGTGCTAAAATTACAATCTGCCTTATTACTCTGTAGAGTAAGTAATTTATATAATTGTTCTCATTCATACTATATTTACAATTCATCATTCACTCGCTCGTTCATACAATATTTACAAAAAGCCCAGAGGCCTCCGAAATCCACATGTTAGTCACCTCCCTCGCATGCGAAAGAGGGAGCGGAGTCTTGGGAAGTCCCCCACGTTCGTCCGTCAGCCACGTCACAGGATACTAGCCAGTGGTGGCAGACGAAGAGCGCGAGAGCCACAGACGCTCCATTGTTATATATAGAGATTTAATGTAAATAGTTATTGGGATGATTTGTGTGGTCTTGGCAGTGTCGGACAAATAAAATGTAGTCAGTCTGTCTGTCAATAGTTCTGTAGAGCCAAGTATTTAAAACTCAATGTTAAATTAAGAGAAAGGATTGTTATTAGATTGAGGTAATGATCAAAAGTGAAAGCTTGTCCGCAGAAATAAATAAATCCGAAGTAAATTGGTTATTGGTAAAAGTATACAATATTATTAACCAAATGATAAAGACAGCTGGAGAGGAAACGCTGAAAACATGTGCAATCTTTTTCATTTTTCATAATTTTTAATAATTTCAAGTTTTCAATTGACATTAAAGAATCAACCTGAGACATATACGTTAATATATAATAAAGTTTTGTTGAAAAAATATGTTATTTCTGATAAAGTATAGTCTCAGCAAAACCAAGACAATATATAAAAATAACTACAACGGAGTTCTTAATTGGTATATAACAACTTCAGTCGGTAAACATTCAAAAAAATCTTTTTATAAATAAAAATCAAAGTGGAAGTGCTACTGATTAACAGAACGGCTTGTTAGCTCCACAGTGATCTGTCGCTATTGATACGAGAAAGATGCATACTTTCCTCCATGGGTGCTCGTTAGCAGACTTCCTCACACCTTCAACCTCTCTTTCCAGTCCGGAAGTGACAATGACCGCTTCGGGAGGCCATTGTCCTTTTGTCCGACGGATCCTCTTCTCTTCTGCCGGATCCATTTCCTCCTGTCCAACCGTTCGCAACTCATTGTCACGGATCAATGATGTACGGTGTAGCAAGAAGTAGCCACAAGTGATCTCTTGTGGACGTTCCAAGGACAATCGATTCACAGACTGCTGTACACTATCGATTATATTTTATAAATAATAATAACCGTAAAAACGCGAACTTTTCAACAGGAATCTTCCCCTCTTTTGGATACCCCCCCCCTCTCCTGGACCAAACCAAAACCTAATTTAATTCTTAAATTATTTCTAAGTAGCTTTTGTAATAAATAACAAAGCGTTTATTTGATATGTAAATTCAATCAACCGGTAATAATTTTGTCAGCTCTAATGAAAATATTTGTATTCAGTGAAAAAAGAGGACTGGTTTAGTTTATTATTCTGTTCTTTTCACACCACAGTTTAATAGTTTTCCATTTTTAAAATTTTTTTTTTGTCAAAATACTCGCCGTAATGAAATTAGACTTTTGAGATGAAGCAGGTTCTTACTTGCTCACTTAGCATCACTAATTTGCTTTTGCTTTTGCTTATTGCTAAATGATTGACATTATCGAACTAAAGACATCACGTGGATAGAAGAGAAATGGTGCACAGAGCGGCTGCATGCCATTAATTGGTGGTCTCAAGCTTCTAATTTCGTGACGGCATCTATAAGCCTTTGTATAATATTATCACATCCGTAAATGTATGCATAAACATACAACACGATAATGGGTACTGCAACATATGAAAAAAATACCAGGTTTTTGTTTTATCTGAAGGCGGAGCAGAAATTAGTTTAAAATAGCATTTTGAAATGTCAAAACGGTCGATGTCTTATATTCCAAACATGTATAAATTAATATTTATCAAAAACCTGCAACCAGTTTATCTACTAACATAAGTCATAACGTACTTTAGGGTGATTGTGCCATTTGCATGCATGAGTATGCATACTAAAATTACATGTCTACGTTGTTGTTGAAATTTGATTATATGTTTTGTAATAAATGATTCATTTCAAATAAGTTCACCGTTGACAGAAATTAATTGGTAATGTGTCGCATTTATTTTTATAGCGTGTGTCGACCAAAGGGTAATCAGGTCACATTAATTTAGTCACGCGGTCTCTGAGCCAAATATAATCTAATAATAAACCTTATAAATATTTTTCACGAGGTGTCGCGAATGATTAAAAAAAAAAAGAAAAATGAATCCAGCTTAATCGTAGGATCTGTAATTATTATTTATATTTATCAAATTTAAAATTCATATGTGAAATGTATGAATTTCATTATAGCATGTAGCCGTGAAACCTTTCATTTATTATTTTTAAATAAACTCTGAATAAACAGGTCAGGAAAAATACTAAACAGTCTTTCCAAAGTCGTTCTTTGGGCAACGGAAAACATTATTTTTTTGAATTAAACTCAGGTAAAGCCTAACACCTCTGAGATAAATTCAAATGGTTTCTTATTGATAGTAGTGGATTTCGAATTTTTGAATTATGAATTACACCTATAATTTTATGAATTTAATATATTTCATTTAAAAACAAAATTATATATAAGTTAAGGTTTGGACATCGTAGGTAGCCAGCCTAATCCTCAAGTCATCGGGATGTAAACATCCCGAATGTATTTAGAGAGGCTTTAAAAGGCTCAAATAAAAACAGTCTTGTGACAACTCTCGTTCTGTAACTACATTCAACCTCTTTCCTTTTTCTTAACGTTTTCGTTGACGATCATTAACTTATAATATATATGTAATAAAAGTTACAAAAAACATTCATATCTCTTTTTGGTGGAAATTTTTTAGTATTACCGTTGTATAGATCACAGGTATCGTTTCTGCCTGTAGAATGGTTTATTGTCGTGTATGTTTTCTATTAATGTTTAAGACTGAACCGTACATATGCTATTTCATGATTATGTGTTGCTTATGTTCCTCTTCGTAGTTTGATAAATACAGATGACGTCCAGTGAAGAAACGACTGTATTTAAAAAATACAGAATTTGTGCTATAAACTGTTGGAGTAAGCTACTTGGGAAATCTTCGATCCCTAATCGGATATAAAATACGGGATATAAAAAAAACACCGGCCCCGTGAGCAAGGATTCAGATTAAATTGCGATCTGGTGAAAAATATATAATTTAGCGGCATTGAGATTAGCCATTATAAAGCTGGGGGCTCGATAAAAAATACCTGGGCCTCACGCGATCCCCCTCCCTACTATACCCCCCCCCCTTTGTACCAGAGGCACAACAAAGAACAACAAAGGGCACACGACTTTATCGGCTCCAGGGGACTTTTTCCACAAGTTGATCCAGCACATTAGTGTACCTAAGCAATACCCTACTGGCTACCAAAACATTTTTTATGAATCGCTCAGTTGTTTGTTTTTCTCAAAGCCATTGAAACCGCTTTGAAAAAGGCCTTTAACTCTGTTTTCGAAATATATTTTTGACATGAACGGAGTACGCATAAAAAGCTCACTCACTGCGTTGAAGCTATAAAAGCTTCAATAATGATTGATGTAACCTAAGGAATAGTAAAGATGTAAGTTTTTTGCTACAAAAATACGAATAGCAAAATAAGAAAAAATAACAAAATTTATCCATAAGCTAATTTACTGGTTTTTTACTGTAACAGTGAAAATCTGAAAAATAACAATTGTAGGTTCTGCAATGTACAGCTTTATACTAACAGATAGAAAGGTAATTCTGTTACATTATTACAAAATATCAATAGTAAGAAGCGTTGGCATAAAAATATCTTGGGTTTCTCTAGTAGATTAATTTATTTAATTATTATCGTCTCTCAAAAATTCAGGTATCTTCGGTTATTTTTGTCTATATGATCTTTTTATGTCCTATATATTATATTGTCTTTTTTGTACTTATTTCAAGTTATACTCACCTACTATTGATACAAATATAAAACAGACTTTATAACGGCATTTGACTCGAATGCTGATTGCACTTAGTTCCAAATTATAATGAAACATGAGCTATTTAAGCATGAATTCATTAGCGTATGAATAAATACATTCATAAATTGATATTAACGCTAAATTATAATGAACGATATATTACAAATGACAGTAACATCGATCGCCGACAACATCTTCGTGTAGCCAGATCCGGAATAATTAAATAATATTGACGAGGTTTAACCATTAGGAAAATTAATCATTTCTTCCATGCAACACTCAAAAACCGTTTATCCAGGGAACGCAAATGGGACACCGAAAATGGATTTTCTAGTATGCGACAACAAAATGAAACCAATGAGGGATATGAATCAATAAGATAGTTGTTCAGAAAACATTAAAGTAATATGTTATTTAATGGAATAGCTGATATGGAGAATAAATTATTATACTGAAGTGGTCCTATGAAATTGAACAGTGACGCAGTCGCAGGGAAAGCATTATAAATGACTGGAAGAGGAAACTTATGTCAGTGTGAGCGAGCACTTATGGCCTAATGGCATATTCACTGCCTATACCCCAGGAAGCGTAACTCATAATAAAACATTTATATGATATTTTACTAATTATAATAATTCCCAAACGAAGGGTGAGGCTATACTTTAAGGTGAAAGTTAATCGTCAGGCTGTCGAACATAATCCACTCTATCTGAACTCAAGTTCAGATTCCCCGGATCGCTGAGCATATATGTTTTGTAGTTAACTGCGCTGAGTAAGTATGTATTTATGGGGACTATGTTTTGGTTAGGGAAAGTATGTTTTAGTAAGGGTAATTATGTATTTATGGGGGCTATGTTTTGGTTAGGGAAAGTATGTTTTAGTTAGGGTAATTATGTATTTATAGGGACTATGCTTTGGTAAGGGTAAGTATGTATTTATGGGGAGTATGTTTTCCTTACGGTAAGTTTGTATTTATGGAAACCATGGGAAATAATTTAATGTGGAAAAAGTTCCATAAGTGTTTTCTTCTTTTTAATGGTTCTCTTAGAGTTTCTATCATCTTTAAGTCCCACCAAGGTTTCCAGTGACAAAAGGCCAAAGCCAAGAAGTCGTTCTTATATAGGTGAAACAAATATTATAATTAATACAAAATAGCTACGAGTGAATGTTTGTGTATGTCACAGGTGGTCACAGCGAATCAAATAAACATATATGCTTACTCAAGTGAATTCCTAATACAATACACATTAATAATTATTAGCCAAAGTAAAAATCTGTACCTCGGACGGATACAACACTATGTCCATTTTCATAACTTTACAGGAGAGGAGTTTTAAACTTTTTTTCAACAAAAAGTGTTATTGGCACAGCTACTATTTATTGAGATGTTGAAACAATATTTTACCAGAACATTCTATTTATTGTTATTTACATCATGCAGTTGTTATAAAATGAAAAAAAATCCTTTTTTACGGTTCAAAAGTCAATATGGAAAAAAATGGACATATTGTTGTATCCCTCCGAGGTACAGAAATATACTTGCAGGGTAGGGATTTGAACCTGGCACCTCCCCAGTATCAAATATTCTTTGGCATCAATTGTTATTAAAATAGTTTTATCAATACCACAACTAATGATTCATAATATAAATGTTTTATTTATTTACACTTGAATTTTTTTTATTTGAACCCGATTGTGGAATAATTCTTTTCGTAAAGCAGTTACGTGTATAACTAATAATAGCAATGACATTTCTAATAAGTAAAACAACTATGTCTCCACACATTTATTGATTTTCTACCTGAAAGTTTTCGACTGACTTGCCGTTATTCTCAAGGGTCAGAGCTTGGTGAGATACTTAAACAATTTTGAAACACTTTTAGGGATACACATGCTTAATCATCTTAAAACTGTTATAACAATTAAGCATTCACCTTGTTTCAATTAAAATACAAGAATTAATAAAAATAAAATAAGAAACAGAATCTGTTTCTCTACACAGGCACCACAAACCATCAATGAAAACTTTTTCGATACGCTACTAAGTTTTTTCTAGAATTTCCATTATAAAATTAATAATATATGTGTAAGTTTAGAATTCAGAAACTTAAAGGAGGTGGAGGTTCTCAGGTTATAAATCGAACACCCGCAGATGTAGTTTAGAACTGTAATATTAAACATATGTAAACATTAGCTAGCGCTACAAATATTACAATAAACAAATAAAACTTATAACTAACCTGAATCAATACAATTTTCGATAATAAGTGTTGACCATTGTCTTTACAAGAGTACCCATATTCAGGAGGTTACAACTGGGAGCATCATTCGATACTAGCGAGCTCTGTAGGGACATCTAGGATATGTGCCGAAGTTTGGCGGTAATGTTCAAACTTACATATGCTAAAAGTGACAAAGGTCATTATGTTTAAATATTCTTATGGTAGTAAATTACCCAATCTCTGTTCTATTTTATAAGCTCCTCGGACACATTGTTTACAATAGTAATAAAAATGACCTTGGTTCAGCGAAGATACGACTAGTGCTAGAGTATGTAACCGTTACTCAGAATGTAATTGTTACATCATGTAACCGTTACTGCACATCAGTAATCACCGAACCCTTTACCTCAAAAGCAGTCTCCTTTATTTATTTATCTTCTCTAAAACAACTGTGCGCTGTATGTCTGTACGTCGGCCCTTCTGTGTGCTATTGTAGCTTTAATTAAAGCTTAGGCGCTGTTCCTGTTTTTGGATTAATTATTTGAAACTGTGTATTCTCCTTGACAAAAAAAAACAAAGCAAACGTTTAATAGAACTTTCTCATGATTATTTCAATTAGTTCCTGATTAAAATAAATCAGTGTGTCAAGTTTATTTTCGAACCTTTGGTTTTTAAAGTGTGCTTAGATATTCCAGAAATTGGTTAATCGTCGATTCTTAGACAAGAATGATTCTATAACACTGAAGTAAAGAATGACACAATTAACACCCAAGTACTGGTTTTTGGAGGCACTTTGTTCTTTCGTAAACCTATTATATGTTTTTTTAAGTTAACTTTGGAACCTTCGGACTTGGGACGAAAATTTAATCTTTGTGCCCATGAATGAGTTGAAGCGTTAGTCAGGCTTGAACTTGACGTATTTATCAGTTTTATTTATGGATAATATTTTAATATACTCTGTACTATGAAAGTCAAGATGAGGTCCTGACAGCAAGAGACTAGGGAAACGGAACAAAATGGAAAAGTGTAAAAGTGCGAAACAGGTAGCTGATGAATTGACACTAATATGTAACCCACTTCTAGTCACTTCCTTTTTGATTCTTTTCAACCTAACGATTGTCAAGTAATATATTAATAAGCATTCTAATAATTACCAAGCATGTTTAACACCTACTTAATATTTTTGAAATCATTATCAGACATATTGTATGGTATGTCGAAACGTTGTACATGTACAAACTTGATGCAAAGTTGTGTGCTTGATGCTAAGCCGAACTGCCAACAAAAAGGTCTCTCTTCATTTATCAATTCAAGGCTAACAATAAACTTTATAATTTTCTGAGCCCGGTGTATTTTTTTTTTCAATTTCTGCTGGTTATTTTTGTATTAAGTTGAAGTTGTGATGTTTTGACAGTGCGATCCCTAATTAAAATGAGAAAGGATCCCTTTGGAAGCGGAAAGGAATTTAAAGGAGGAAAACCCTTCTTAAAGAAAGTTTCTCAAATGTCTCATGATTTTACTTAATGGTGTCTCCGGAAATATTTATCTTTATAATTTTGTTTTGTACAAACAATGGTTTAGGTACCCCAGTTAGGTACCCAATTAGAAGAAAAAACGTGAATTTCGTATTAAATTACTGCAACCGCTGTACAAAGAACCGGCCGAGAAAGATTCATTGAAACTTGTTCTCGACTTCCTTAGAAAAATTGGCTACAATCGAGAGTAATTAACACCAGAGTATCATCGCTAATTGTTTCTTTGTGTAATTAAATAAAAATAAACGTACTTTATACGAATAATGAAGATGTCAAGGTCTTTAATTTGGTACCTGATCCCTCCCATATGATAAAAAAAACATTTATTTTTTGTAAATAATTAATTTAATAATGTCCTCAAGTATTTCACGTGGTCAAAATGCAAAATTTGCTATGAAATGCTGCTGCAAAAAAAAAGAAGTTATAATTGCGAAAAGCATAATTATTACACTTTTTTTGCAATATGAAATCGATATATAAATCACGTGTCTAAAAATGGGGTGTCAAAATTCTCGAAATTATAGAAAACAATTTTTTTTTTTATTACGAATTAATTAATGTCAATTATGTTTTATACAAATGGTTTATTTTGTGCGTTTTCTCAATGCCAAATGAGAACTGTATGTTAAATAACATGCCTCTAGTTACAACAGGTACCAGAACAGACAGACAGACAAAGACGAAAGCTTTTATATTTAGTTGTGGTATTGTTACCACTCAATTAATACTTTAATTAATATTGGTAGCTCAATGAGGAGAAGTCGGATCCGAGTACCGACTCGGCTAGTGCAGTAATAATGGTCTTTGAATTTGTCAAAATCAGAGAACTCCTAAAAAAAAACAGGAAACCACTTAACCAAAGTTTAAAGATTAATAACACGCTACAAGACGGTGGGTGCTCCCACCTCCTCCTTTACTTGGCGCCTTTAATGATCTCGGCTAGATTGTGTCAGCTCTTTTCCACGAGAGGACCTCTTCTCGCAGCCATTGTCTAATTATAATTTTTGTGGTGTGATCCTGAGGGCACTTGGTGACAGAGGTGGGGAAGTCACTGAGTCTGCAGGATCTCGGAGTGGTGTCAGCTTCTAATCTCGCACCTCGGCAGACACAGATCAGAAGAAAACCTATTAGGATTTTAGGGAATCTGATCTTTTTCTACTTGTGATCACCTAGACCATTGGAGATTCGTATTGAGCATGGGAGCGCTAGTTTTCCGGTGAAAGCTGAAATCAACAGGATGGACACAATCCATTGGTATTTGTACTTGACGAGCAGTCTCCTGACGTTCTTGACCGGAGACATTTATTTCTCTCAACAGTTCTCAATCACGTCTGCTTCAGAATTCTAATTTGCATTGTGGTGGGTCTAATAGGCGACCAGTGTGAAAATCTCTACGACATCGCGTATCCGATAATGACGTCACCGGATGCGAGCCGGTGGAGGCTCGCCAAGACCGCAAGAGCCACACCCACTCAGGCATGATTGAAGAAACTGGCCATAGCCAGGACTCCCACTGTCACGAATTTATAGCAGGTCACGAGGCTACTGCCATTTTAGTCTCCGAGGTGGATTATTGGGATTAGTGCCGCAGTGCTTTGCTACGGGACTAGGGTGGTTGGATAGGCTACTGTGGAATTTCATGAACTTGGAAGGGATGAGTTCAAGAATGTATATTAATATCATTATGAAGGGTTTGGTTGATGACGTAATAAGGGGCATTTACTATTGTTCTCGGGACTTTTGATTAAAAGGATTGGATACGATTTTTTTGCGTTCCTCCATAGCTCTTTCGTATTTCGATATTGGCTCTATTGAGAGATGGGATGTTCTTCGAAGTAGTCTGTACAGCTGTTTAGTTCTTGCCTTTTTAGCCTCGTGTGTGGGTTCCATGTCAGCCTTTTGTCGAGATTTACCAAGAAGGTATTGGGGGTAGAGGGGACAACAGCAGTGTATAGGTTATAGATACTGTCGTGTGGACCCCTGCTTTCATGGGATAGTAGTTAGAATATTCTGAACCACAGAGGACTTGGAAGAAGCGGTTTTAAAGGTAGCGCATTATGATTAATAAAAGGGTATGTGGTAAATATATTTTGAACTTGTAAAGCAAACCTGCATGCCAAACCTTTACCAAAGCTTTAGCTAAGTTTCTAGATAATTAGATAACTAAAAAGTAGTAACATATTTCTGTATGTCTATAAATGGCATGTCCGTAGTTTGGACTCTTCGACATGTTAGACGATAAAGTCATTTCTCCTTTATGCTTCTATAACAGATACTCTGGATAACCCACACAACAAAAGATCCTCGGTTGAATGTACAACACCATCTATTGTCTATGTCCCTCTAGAGAGTAGACACATCCATCCTCAGCCCTCAATGCCCTACAAAAGTGGACAAGTATCGACCTCATCCACAATCGACCCTGTGACAAAAGGACTTGTGAATGAAAAAGTGGTGGCACAGCTGATGAATGATCCAATCAGGCCACGGGTCTGGGGTCGGCCTCGCTGTAATTGCTGTAGGTCTGCCCGGTTTGTCTCTTTTCCAGTCTGTCGCAATTATGACGAATATATATATACATACCGATATTGAATATATTATTGTACTGTCGCTCAAAGAAAAGTCGTATCATATTCCACCGTCGATGGGCAATGTCCTCTATCGATCATAAGTTGTCTATCTATCTTGTGGCAATATTCCCCGATCTCCAAGGGAGATGTTTTACTTTGAAAAAGCCACTGAGGGAATCGACTGTCAATATGTTTTATGATAATAAGGAAAAAATCGTCCAATGGATGAGATACAACATAGAAAAAAATCAAACGTGAGAAACGTCTTTCTCTATTAAACTGTCAACGTAGTTTAAAACATATAGGGAACAAACTGATCCGCTCTCAGGACCTATTCTTGCAGTGGTATTGGAAAATAATAATTATTATTTCCGTAGTCATCTACATCAATGGAATCACAACCAGGAAATGTGAACTACATATAAGCCAGAAATGACATGACTCCATGAGGACGAAGGTCTGATTACCTGATTACAAGCCATTTGATACAAGTCTCTTCAATGTCAAAATGTGGGACATGTTATTGATATTTAATAGTAGTAGACATTTTGATTCGGCTAAACATTTATATAATTTACTACCGTATTTTATTTTTATTTTGAAAGTCTGTGATGTCATAAATACCAACATGATTCTGTTCACAATCATTTAATTAACATTTGAAAAAGGTAATAAAGGAATTGGTTCGAACTTTGAAAACATAAAAGATCATACTGGTAGTCTCTATTGTTACTATAGAATAACTTTGTTGGTACCAGGTACCAGGTAAGCAGAGCAGGTAGTTTATCTACAGGTTTCCACCATTCCTGACATTACTGGATCTCTGAGGTGACTCATCCCTGAAATAAAATTACTTCCCATGTTAGGACTCGGGTCCGTTTCAGTCACTTCCAAACCCGGCATGAAAATATCAAATAATATGCCAAAAAAATTAATAATGAAGATTACTGATCTTAAGATCTGCTATTTAAATATATGGGTCATTGATATATAATAATGTGCAGATTACATCATTTTTTTCTTGTTGTCAATTCCCTCAAGCAGATAATAAGCTGCTGCGGCGCTTCCATGTTTGCTCGTCTAATTGTGTTTGCCCTCGCTAATTAGGGGCCGGATATTGAACCTGAGTTGGAAAGAGTAGCCCAAAAAGGGCCCGCTTTAATACCAGCAGGTCATCATCGCCGAGCTCTCGGGCTATACTTTCAAACCGGTAATCAAACTGAAGTTGTAAAGGCTCGTTCAAGTACAAGTGGAAAAAGTTTGGCTGGGTTAGCTAACTTATAAGATTTCTAGTCCCAAAGCAAAAGCCTTTTAAGATTTACAGTCGAAAGGTTTCTTTGGCAACCGGCTATGGTTGATGAAAGAGATTTGTCAGCTTTTTATCACATTTTTATGTCTGCATCAGGTCCTGTAGAGAATGAGACACATAGTGAGGATGTTGACTGTTTGGGAAACAGAATGTCCAACATTTTGGGAAACAGAATGTCCAAACGTTGCCCTTTAGTAAATTTGTTGATAAATAACTTTTTTCATCAACCCATGTTTTTTCCCAGCAAATCCATCTACTTATCTATAAGCTCAAGACCTACAATGAAATAACAGCATTTATTGAATAATTAACAGCCAATGAAAAAACGACAAGCACCATCGGGGTAGCACAAGTAGATGATATTCCCAATACGAATTATATTTGGCTAAGCTCAACATGTCATTATTATATTTACAAAAAAGAAAAATATTTACTATTTCGTTTTCTAAAATTACTTATAAGTGGCAAACCAACATCTTCATGTAATTTACTGAATTTCGTGAACCGAATATGTTACCGGACTTAATCGCTTAATTTGAGTTATGTGGAGTTAGGAATAGTTCGTACGCTATCACTCTCTACGCTCTAAATGAGCGTTTCAGCCATATCATGTCGCTGGATCATGACCTGCGATAAAGTAATTTTTGTCACTTTTAAACTCGAGGTTCAATGGCACCGAGTCGCCATTCCGTTTTTCTATGAATAACAAACGATCTCTACTAGAAAACAGAAAAGGTCGAAGAAAAATGGACTTCGGCGTTTCCGTTGGAAAATACTGGCCAAGTTCTCTTGTAAGTTCTCAGCTGTGGGAAAAAAAAAAAACAAAAAAAACGGTGATAAATATTTCATTCCACCGATAGCTACTGGGTGAATATTTTCAACCGGAACTAGAAGACCCAGCGTGGACATTAAAGAAAAAGTGGGCATATATTTGTGCAAGTTTCCATAGAGATTAGAGAGTGAGGAGGCTGCATTGCCAGCTCGTAAATACCAGTTAGGGTTATTAATGCCGGGAGTGGCCACTGATGCGTGAGGACGCCACCGCAAGCTCTTCATTTCTCCCTTCAGCGCTGTATCGGCGCGTTGGGTCATTTACGATTCTCTACAATTATTTCTTTGTACATCTGCTCCATAGTAGGGCCACAACAGTGTAATAACTTTCCTAAATGGCAGCTGCCGATGCACGCCATATTTATACTGGCAGCTCATTGTGAGCCATGAATATATAACTTAGAGGATAAGTTAATGATCGTCAACGAAAAACGTGAAGAAAAAGGAAAGAGGTTGAATGTAATCACAGATCGAGAGTTGTCACAAGACTGTTTTTATTGAGCCTTTTAAAGCCTCTCTAAATACGTTCGGGATGTTTACATCCCGATGACTTGAGGATTAGGCTGGCTACCTACGATGTTCGAACCTTAACTGATAGATTTGTCGGCAGATCGAATTAGCTTGCGGAAAAATAGTTGTACTATTTTCACTAATGGACAACGGTTCGACATTTCGTGTCTCCCTCAGGTCCTGATAACAAGAAAAGAAAAGTGGTCATTAAAAGTACATGGCATAACACCTGATGAAGAAGTGAGGCCAACCAGGTGATGGTTGTCGCCATAGTTAGTAGGTGGCTCTAAAGTGCTGTTTTAGTCAGCAGTAGTCGTGTTACCTCTGAACTTTAAATTTAGCTATCCTAATCGGATTCTTTCCTTTTTATTCAAGTATCCACTAATTTATCCTCACGAGGCTGATATAACGCAGAGTAAGAAAAAATAGTGTGACATTGATCATTACCATGAGGCAGGCACTAAAGTATGGATACAAAAAAGAGATTAAACAATTTTGTATAATGTAACAATTGTATTTATGCCCTCACAAATAACTTTTTTACCTACTAACACTAAGCAAAGAGAACAGCTGATGTCATACATTTCCACTCACATGCTGTTCCATGGAGACCGGGCTACGGGCACCATATCTCAGAAACCCTCTTTGCCGAGGAAAGACTACCCCAGCTGTCTGCAGCTATCTGGCCAAACAGCCTTGATTTCTTCTAAGGCTCACCCCCCAACTCCTAACTCGATTACACCCTCCTCGACAGATCTCCAATCTTCAGCCGATGTAACATTATTGGGGATGATGCTGACGTCTCCCCTTCGAATATCTTCCGACGTCAGCTCAGCCAAAGAAGAATCGCATTATGATTTAGCCGTCTCTTCGGATTTGTTGTTAGTGCTTGGTTAGCTATTGGATACAATTCTGTTATATAACCATGCTTTTCTTTTACGGGCCACAAGTGGACAGCTTCTACTTTCAAACAGCTGGGAATGTTGCCTTTCTTAAAATCTGAAATTTTAATTAACAAGAACTATGTTTACCCTGCGTAAATTTTGTTTTGGGTTAAGAAAAAAGAAATGGAACTTTTTACCCTCTTATTTCTTAAAAAAACGTTTCTTTGAGTTCTAATATTTCCCAATGCTTACCTCGAAAGTTACGAAATCAAAAGTTACATTACCGTACATGCTTATTATAGGCATTATGCTAAATACAACATACAATAAATACTCGAACACGACGTCAGTATGATAAAATATCATGCAAAACAAATAAAATGACTATATCATACATTAAATTAGATGAAATAATGTACATATTAATATCATTTCGTATAAAAGTAGTACGAAGCAATAGTTAAAAGTGACATAAATCTGATAGTTTAAATAAATGTTTAGTAAAAAATAAATACAAATCATATTATTGTTTTTATATGTTCAGGCAGGATGGATGGCTGACGAATGGGTTTGAAAAAGATTTGGTAGGTTTTTATCGGGGCAATAGTTAATAAATCTGTTCATTCTAAAGTTTAATTTAAATTGGAGCCGTATAGCGTCAATAATTTATGTAATAACTTTCAAAGTTATAAAAATAAAAATAAATCTGATGAGAGATGGCAGCTAATTATCGGGAAGGGGAGGATTCCGATTTTTTATTATTTTTGTTTTTTCAGAAAGTAATCGGGAGATGGTAAAAGTGGAAACGCGAACCAGGTTAAACGGAATAATTCAGGAAAGTTGATCTAAGCCTTTTTGTAATTAATCGGATTTGAGCATGGCCTTTGATATACTTTCGCCATCAGAGATTAGTAACCTAATCGGCTTAGTTAAACAGGCTTCAAGGGCGGGGAGATGGAGAAAAAAGGGGAAATCCACTTGTAATATCAGACGCCCCCAAGCTGACATAAAACGCTCCTAATCCCGTCCCTGGGCAGCTGAAACTGTGGTGAGTTAGGGTTGGAGGCTATAATACTATATAGTGAGGGTATTTTTATAACGACCGCGGTAGAGAACATTGAAATAAAGAAGGTTTCTGGGAGGGAATAAAAAGTCGTGGTGGCTCTTTCCCTTAGAGGATTAAGGCCTTTAAGGGCCAAAGGATACACCTCGTGGGAATGGCTAATATCTCAACTGGCCGGACCCTAAACCTTCCAACGGGCTTGTCCGCTAACAAGGCCTACGTTTGGCTCATTTTCAAGCGCACCATTTATACGATACTTATACATCATTGGGCCGAAGGGTGAAATAAAAGGGTTAGGGGTCAGATCTCACAAATGGAATCGAGGGAAGGAAACAGAACTCAAAATCAGTAGCACTGCCAGGACAGACAACTAGTGACAGGGTTGGTAGTATCGGAACCCTCTGACGATTCACAACCATAAGGTGCAAGAAGGCAAATTATAGTTGCAAAATAGTTCCGGGACATATTAGTATTAGGGAAAATAAATGAAATTAATAAAATGTATACACAAACCCTTTATTTGAAAGGAAGATGTAATAATAAAAATAAAAGTTCACTAATGAAATGTGTTTTATTATACATTATACATTCTTCAGCCTTCCACTTGTACATTTGTTTAATTTAATCTACTATGCTTGTTCCCCTAACAGAAAACTATTTACAGTCCTGTATTAAATGTGTATTCCTTATCATTCACATAGAATTAAAAACCGTGCACATTCTATCATTAATAAAACTAATCACCAAAAGAACAATATTTTACAACCCAAGCCATTCAGAACAAAGAATAGGTGGTATCTTGAACCGCTGATAGGTGGCTAATGTAGATTTCGCTATAGTTCAGATTTCGCGCCATTAATACATTATACATTAACTCTACCGATATTTTTAAGAACTAATACAGATTCTTGATTGTGACACCATTAGCCCTGGTGTTAGTAAAACAATCTCCTCAACAACAAGTAGCTGTTTTGAGAAAAGGGATTTGACGTCTATCATGACATCATGGTTAGGATAAGAGGCAAGAATTTCACTATTCTGTCGCCTTCTGCTCTCCTAATAAAAATAAAAAGTGAAAATATCGTTAAAATTCCTTTTTCAAACGGTTGGATTGGTGACAAGAACCTCAAGAAAGAAGTCCTTAGATGTATCCCCACTTTTCGAATTTACTTCCCCAGCGCAGCACAATCAGCCATAAACCAAACCTGCATATTTGTCGGACAATGCTGACAATTATCTAACCGAGGTGGGTATAGATAGGATCGAGGATTTGGGAGAAATTAAGGGCTACATGATCCAATTTAATAATTAGATCACTACGATGTTTGAATGTACAATAAAATTATCCATTAAATCTAAAACTACAAAGGAATCAAGAAAACGCTACTTCGATAAACGAAAGCATACGCGCAGGTGAAATGCCACCATTAAATGAGATCGGGGAAAAAGTTGGAAGTTGTACAACAAAAGCAGGAATGTTACACTCGCATTTGACAAACTGTTTGATGTATCGAATTGTACCACGTAATAAAATAAAATATGCATACAATTTGTCCAAGTTTTAGAAGCATTCACTCATAATATTGTGCTTTGGCATTGAAGAGTTTCTTTCAATCGATATGTCGTAAACAATCGATCGGTATATCTACAAATACAAATATATTTTACACACATTTATACAGGAACGAACTTAAGGAAACTGATAGACACTCCTAATACCTCTTAATTAGTTCTTGTATTTCTTATGTATTTGATTGCTCCTGACGAGCCAGGGCAGGGCGTTTATAGTGTTCTGTACTGTTTTTTTTTCTTAGCTCTCAAATTTTTAAGATTATAGACAAGGAAAAAAAAAGGGAATTTATTGGGGGTGAGCGGATCCTTTTACTAGGAGTACCTGTTTGAAGGTGGTGTGAGGGAATTAAGGAGTGTGGGAAGCCTCGGTAGAGGTGGAAATGTTGCGGTGCAGTGGTGAGAGTCCACTGAAGGCTGAGCCTAGAGTCTCTCTAGGCATGTAGTGGAAGCTCATTCAGTTGGAAAGCAGTGATTGGTGCCCGTCAGAGGCTTACTGTTGCAGTGTTTAGAGTCATGTTCTGGTTGATTTGATAGAACCGTACATAACAGAGTAAGCGGGTTCCGGAAATATACTTGTAATATCGTGCAAGTGTATTGTAAATATACTCAAGGCGTGAATAGTCTCTTATTATCCAAATATTTAGTAAAGCTCACCCTAATAGTCCGTACCTTGGTCGTTTTATACAAACAAAATTTAGCTCAAAGAAACTCATAAAGACTAATCCTTGCCCACCCATTCGATTTTGTTGATTAATCGATTAAAAGTAATATTATCGAATGGATTGCATCGATATGTTACATGCACTCATTAGCATGGAACCATTGCTTAGCACAAGTGAATCCGTGGATGGGTCTACTCGTATGTATTCACCTCTTTGTGACGATGTAGACGAGTTTCTAAATCAAATATGAGATAATTGATTCATCCAGTGGAAAGATCAGCTTATTTTTTTGTTGTTTATTTAGTATTATTAAGCTCTGGTGAAATAAATGGGAAAGAAACAATGGGATGAGGAAGTGTGGGCAATCCCTATTCGGGCATCAGTGAATGATATCGTCACGTGCAGCTACGGGTGGGGCGCACCTTTTACAAAAATAAAATAAAATCTTTATATTCTTATTGTTAAAATATTTCCATATGAAACCTTTGCAAAAAATCCTTTTCATTTAGGAAGCCTACAAAAGATGCCTCTGCCTTTAGTAGTAAATGATATTTTGTTTCGTTGGTGAATGTCTCTCTCAAAAGTGATATCATAAAAAAAATAACAATTTTTTGCTACATACACAGTTTGGTTTATTTGCTACAGTCACTTTTTTTTTAAAGGTAGCAAAACAAATTTTGTTTTTTCAATTGGCAGTTGGAAGAAAATGATAATAGACTGACCTATTCATTGCAAATCATGAAAGAGCTAACTTTTCCTTGCTTTATTTCTATCGAAGGCAAGAAAAAGTGTGAATGGATTTATTTACTTTTTCAAGAAAATTCTCATAACAATTCTAAGCTACTATTTTATCTTTAAATGGCACCAATTTTTCCCGTGTCTTCTTTGTTTTTTTTCATTTAATGCTAGCGCTCCCGACACCACAGTTCGTCAGGCTATGGCAATGATACAAAAGAACAAACATACAAAACTCAAAAGAGTTAAAAACTAAAAAAATTTCAACACAATAGAATAATAAATAAATGGCGATTATTAAAATTATATACATAAGGAATATAATGTGAGATGCGTAAAAATTAAAAGACAAACAGTGGACTAGTCTTTTAGAAAATCAATTAACACTCGCCGTCACACAAAAAACCACCCTGAACAATAATAACCTATGAAGGACTGGCTGAAATGGCGATAGTGGGGGTAAATATAACACGCCTAGTACTTACATCCTGGAAATTGTCAGTTATATTATTGATATTAATATTTATTGTGTTACTAAAAAGTTCGTCGTATTTTATGTCCAGGATCTCAAGTGTCCCAGAATTTTATTTCTCTTTTATGTGAAATTGTCATTTCACAATAGTCCCTATTGCTAAAAACCAAAACAATTGGTACAACTGTAATATACCAACCTCAGTGATATATTGTATTTTGGGTTCTCACCACTGTACCGCGATATCTTCACCTCAGCCGAGGTCTACCACACTTCTCTATTCCTTCACACAACCTTCGAATAGGTCCCTCCTAGTAAAAGGATCCCTTCGCCTGGGCGACACTACAGGAAATACAAAAATAATTGTAAATAGATTCGCTTGATAACCTATAATTGTAAATATTTATCTGTAAATTTAAAGGGGCTATGGAAAAAAAACAAAAAAACTCTTTTCAAATTTTGAGAGCTTTCAAAAAAAAAAAAATATTTACCCTGTGACTTACTTTTAAAGTACTACAACGTCACCCTTTTATACTTTTCCTTTTATACTTTAGGAGAATGCTATGAGTGACCCACGCCATTTGTCTTTCAGTTGTCCCTTGTGGGTCGGCAGTAGTCATCTCTACCTCATCATCAATCTCACATTCGATTGCTTTCCACGCACGGTCAAGTCTGTCTCCTTGAAACCTCTCCTTCTGAAACTTTTACAGTCCGAGTAAGTCATATTTCTGGATCTCACTTTATTCAGATCTTGCTGACATCAACAGAATCCAACAATTCAACCTGGAATGAGCTTTAATAGGGCACTTTAAAACAGAATAACCCTCTACTATGTGATACAATTACAGATAACAAACACGAATTATGAGAATAATTAACGCTAGAGTACAGTCATGGTTTTCTTTATTTGTAATATATCTTATTGTACATTTCTTCTATTGTTTACTGCTATTGTTCTTTTATAAAGTGCATTTTTTTGTTTTTTCTTATGTTTATGGCTTCTACAATAATAACTTGTTTTTTACAAATACTCTTGACGATATTGAAACTATTTCAACACTGATAAATAGATAAGCTGTATGCTCCAGCAATTGGTCAAGTTAATAAATAGTTCATTTTAAAATATAAACCTGACTCAACCTCAACAAATAATCTGCTAGAATCAGTATTTTAAACCCACTTTCTTCACAATATAATTTTCACTTCTTAATTTTTTGTAAAAAATCAATTTGAAGGAATTTTATTTCTTGAGTAAATCATTAATTACTTTTTTTATATGTTCTTTAATCGCTTTACGAACATACTTTACGAATCTTAAAATTCTACCACCCGTCCTGATCCTCCACCTTTCTCCCCTTGCCCTTTCCTTGCCTCTCTCTTTCGCTCTCCCGAGTTACTTTTTATATCCTATTTAAATTAGCTTGTGGTGCTTCATAGTTATAGTATCCCTACTTACTGTAGTTCTGTTCCAGGTGGCCCTGAGCGTGGCTTCGCTGCTCCACTTGCTGGCACACTCTCCCCTCGGTTCGCTGGCGGCTCCGGATCTCAAGAGGCAGCAGTTCGTACTTGTGGGAGGACAACTCAAGCTGACCGATGCAGACGACCTCAGGATCTCAGAGCCCAAGTGCAGCACCCACAAGGACTGTATATCTCACACTGGAGGAGGTATGAATCTGACTGCGTATCGCACAAATTAGTAATAGACTGACATGATGCTATAAATGAAACTTTCAAGTGTAATATAGACAGAACCTAGTAAGGTATATTCCAACCAAAAACTTCAGAGAGTCTGGAAGTCAAAAAAATTTATTTTTCTCAGGTCTCCAAACATACAAACTTGATCCTATGGGT
Organism: Acanthosoma haemorrhoidale; assembly: GCA_930367205.1. Lineage (NCBI taxonomy): Eukaryota > Metazoa > Arthropoda > Insecta > Hemiptera > Acanthosomatidae > Acanthosoma > Acanthosoma haemorrhoidale. The sequence continues at coordinate 40,303,012 of OV884014.1, forward strand.
GGGTTCGCTCTGAAAATTTTGAAGAATTTCTGTTGAGTTTGAAAGGACTTATTTATTATTAGCTATCCAAAATTATTTTTTAATACATATGCCTCCTCGGAGACTGAAACGGCAGTGGCCTCGTGACCTGCTATAAACGCGTGACAGTGGGAGTCCTGGCGATGGCCAGTCTCTCCAATCATGTCCTGAGCGTCTGTGGCTCTCGCGCTCTTGGTAAGCCTCCGCTGGCTAGTATCCGGTGACGCGGCTGACGGAGGAGCGTGGGGGACTTCCCAAGACTCCGCTTTCTCTTCGCGGTGGATTTGGGGGGTCTCTGGGCTGTCTGTAAATATTGTATGAATGAGCGAGTGAATGATGAACTGTAAATATTGTATGAATGAGAGCATATATCTTAATTACTTATTGCCTTATAAAAGGCTGATTGTAATTATTGCACAATAAAGGAATTTAACTAAGTAATACATATGAACGAAATAAAATCGTAAAAAGTGATGATACAAAATTGAAAAATATTTGTGGGACTTACCTTGTGTTACTTAAAAACTTCATCAAAAACATTTTTATTTGATTTTCTGAACAATTATCCTATCTAAAAATCGCTTTTTTATCCAAAACAAAAAATAGTTATCCCATTCGTTAATATGTTAACAACCTATTGTAATCGGCTGTAATACAAGTCAAGCTGGTTCCGTCATTTGTTAAAGTATTCTTAAGATAATGTTTTGCCTTAGATTCTTTGATATGCCCTTAATCTTAAGGGAAAATGATAACATTAAATATTAAATAGCTTCTGTATATTGTATATGAACTAAGCAATAATGTGCATTGGTGGAATATTCCTTTATAATTCAGATGGATTGAATAGTATTCCAAGGATGCTCTGCTAAAACTACGGCATTATTTATATTGAGCTGTATGTTTAATGCGGGATCAACTTAGAAAAAGTACGGAAAATGATCGCCAGCGAACGTTCGCCGTTCGGGCACTGACTTGTGACAGGCGATCGATCTCGAAGCCGGACCTCGACTGACGGAACCACTACAACAGAGGTGTGGCCTCGATAACGCTGATAACAGAACTAGGCCACGACTGCCGTTCTTCAGCCTTGTGTACACGTCACGCGAATAGAATTCATTCATCAATATTCTAACTTACAATATTTTTTATTTTTAGGATATCTTTCATTTTTGGATGATCAGAAATTCATATGTTTTAACGTGCGTGGGGGCGTGCTCCCCCTCTTACTGTCCTCCCCCCGATTGTGAGCACACTCTTTGAATTATAAACTTGATTTTAATGTGACTATTTAAGGATCTCGAAGAGCAGATTACTAGTTTGTATATTAATGAACTATTATTACAAATAAAACATAAAATCTGATTTATGACAACTATTAGAGTTGTTGAGCAGAGAGCTGCTGCCGTGGTGACAAATAGCTATGGCAATAAACATTGGCAATACACATATGACAAATACCTTGGATGGTATAGTAACAATCAATGCAGCATTAAGATTAACTGCTTTTAAATGTGCAAATTAAACTTAGGATATCGATAAAGAGGGACTCTTTTAGTCATTTGTTTCTTTGTGTCACATTATGGAATAAATAAATGTTGTGTGTACCTAAAGTCACAGAATGAGTGGACCTAAATACCTGAGGTCCTTGACCTTCACTGGTGGCCTAGTCGGCGGGCAGCTTAATTCGTATTTGTTTATTGATCTGACTCCATAAGATCGCAGAAGGTGCAATATGCTCAGGGGAAGAGTTACAGGTTATGTATTTTAGAAAGTTAAGGTGGTCTTGGAATGACCACAAGTTCACACTCGGTATCTGAGGATAGCCGCCCTGATCCCACAGGCGAGTGTAAACCGGAATGAAGCAAACTGGATCGCTAGGAGAGACGATATTAGGTACATTTTGTCGGGGCCCAGAGACTGTCGACCGCATGGAAGGGATCCCTTCCAAGGATGTGCTTGTTTTAGTGAGAGGAGGGCAGAAAATCCCACTAGGAAGGCGTGGGGTCTGACAAAGCCGCACTAAAACATATCAAGGTTTGGAAAGAGAGGTGCAGAGGTAGTTGAATAAGAAAGCCATGGTTCGAGTAGAACAGCAAGCGCCAGTGCAGAGAGAGAGAGAGAGAAGAGGGTGACTTCTATGTATTCCTGGTAAAGTGGTTGGCACATCAGACTAAAAAGGACTAAGATAGTTTGATTCAATAATTGAGACCCCGACTGTTTAGCTAGTACTTGTGCCTCTACTAAACATCCTCTTTTTGAACTGAAATTCTTATGTGCCACATGGGTGCCACCAATTGTAATAACAATTATTAAATGGCCTTTGGAGAAAACCGAGAAATGTCGTTTTATAAAATGCTATTCCAGTACAGTCTGCTCTTGAGGCAAAGTTAAAAGAAATGCGACAAGACCACTTCGGTAGTCGAGGAGAGGAAACGGCCCCAGAAGAAACTAAAACAGGAAATAGGCCGACAGCGAATTTATTTACATTGGCTGCTCACTGAATTTTAAGTGGGGGGTGGGCAGATAGAACTTCCCGCAGCCCTCCAGCATACAGTTAAAACAAATGTCCCTATTTTACAACGAATAGTTGTTCCATGCGCAGCAACCCCACATTTTTTATTATTTTAAAAGAGTTTTAAATATATCGACTATAATTTAAATAATATAATAATAATGTAATACTAAATTGTTGTGAAAAAAGTAAGTTTAGTGTGCAATATGGCACAATTTACAGTATCTATGATCGATTGATTGATAATTACACCTTCGTAAGTGATTTCTAAAGTTTTATTGAATTTTTATTATTTATTAACGTACAAGGTCAAATTCAGTTTCTCTGACACCTATTGATTAGGACTGTTGGTAAGAATTTGTCAATAGGACCAAGGTATTTTATAAAATATTTAGTAGTCATTAATCTTATTTTATGGTGATTTGTATTTATAGCTCACTACATATTACACTAACATATCATTTATCAGCACGCCATGACCATAAATACAAATAGGATTTTTTAATCACCAAATAATTAATTAATTGCCCTTAGCAGTGTGTAATGGAGTTAAAATAATTTACATGTTGGTTGGTAGATGATGAAATTGAATCTCGACATCATATTTCGTGTTTCTCCTTTATCGAAGAGACTCGCAGTTCCCAGAACAGACGGACAGACCAAATTGGCATGAGCTTATTAATTCGGATTCGAGCTGAAGCATTCATAATTATAATAGATTGGCATTTGTTTTGAACTTAGTTGCGTTGTCTGTACCATGAATGTTTTAGACAACTGAGTTTTGCCAGAGAATAAATTTGTTTTCATTTATTCCAAATTATTAACTGAAATCAATGGTTTATCACATTTAATATGAAGAGACATGCCGAAGCTCACAGTTCGCAGTGAATTCGTCCCTAGGAAATTTTTCTTTGAGAATTGAGACCTAAGTAATTTTCTCACGTGAGACCTCTCCCTAGCGCTGAAAACAAGAGCCGTGAGATCGAACAATCGAAATGGGGCTCACGAATAGGTGCGATGAATCATTACTGACCGGCCGGAAATGGCCTCTCTCTCAACTAACATCCTTCCGGCACATCCGTCTTATTCCTTCGGAGTCGGTTTCAAATATCCCAGGAAAAATCGTCTATTCCGGTCAGAGAACAGCCGATGTTTGCCGAAAGCTAACTATGAGTCGGAAGTATTCGGATAGCGTCGCCGGACCAAGGCGAAGGCACACAATGCCCCTGTTTGCGGACGGCTCTCCTCTTCTTTAATTCGGCCGTGAGGGCAAATGTTTGGATTCGAGTCACGCCCGGCTAAATCAGTTTTGCTAGAGAGCAGCGACAGCTCCCTTCACACCTAGCAGAGCGGGTATCGACACATTCTTCCATGTGTCAGGTCATTAGTAAGGTCCTGCTATAGATATGTCTGGTCTGTAGGTTTCCACTACATTGGGGGGGGGCATCTATTTGTTCAAACTTACCTCCCATAGATCTAATCCTTAGTTTTATCTTCTATTCTGTAACAGAAGGAATCAGAGACGAGGATCCACTTTTTAATATTTAAAAGGTTTTTGAAAATATTTTAGATAGGCTAATAGTCTAATGCATTATTTATTATTCAAATAGCTCCATTCAAAGTTGAGGCACTTTCTTTACTTTTATTAATATTCAATTCAATCAATTATTTTCACCACTAAATTAGAAACGTAGAGGATTGCCAACCCTTCCCATATCCTTCGCATCCAATTCCTGCAATCCAGAATGTGAGCAACCATTACTTCCACACTGATGTCAACCAATTCATCCAATATACACATGAAATAAAGGTAACACGCAGGGAATTGACTTTTGAAAAAGTATTCAAAGATCTAGAAAAAAATATTTAGAAATTTTGATCTACTATTCATTATTTTATTTTTTTTATCAACAGAAAATCTAATTTTCTACAAAAAATAAAAATTGACAAAAACGCCCGCTATTCAAAACGTATTGTTATGGTGGGCTCTCAAAACATTATCGCTTATGAAACTTCATTTAATGATTTGATATAATTTGATAAACGCAAAATGTTCAAAACACGATTACGATGAGTTTTGTACTCTGAAGACATATATCTTTGATTTGATACCTTACTCAATATGATAGAATAACATTGATTTATGAAAAGAAAGTTAATAATTGACGAAAGTTTCTGTATTTTACGGACTCTATTTTGGATGTCACCATTAATCTTCAAATAAGACTTCTTTTTAGAATTCCATGTAACTAGTTGGAGCAGCCACTGACTCAGAAAGATGAGAGATGAAAGCACAAGAGTTAAAAGCAACGGAACGAGATAGTCGAATGTCACTAAGAGAAAATGTTTACTTTATTTCAAATGAGATCCAGCTATTCCGAAGGACTTATTACGCTTCACAGGCGCCCAAGTACGAATGGCTCCCTTTTTAAAGTAATTAGAAAAAAATAAAAACGAAAATGAGGAATGGTGAGATGTCTCACCCTAATTCGCTTAAGGCGACCGAGAGGATAGGGGTGGGTAAAGAAAAAACAGAATAAACGACAATAATTAAAGAGTCAAATTAAGTTTTAATTATTCGGGTGATAATTCAGTCCATCTGAGGATGGAAAGAAGGCGAAGAAAAAAACATCCTAAATGAGACCCACTTTTCTGGACCTAATGCAAGAGAGGATTAAACTGGAAGATGGGGGTGCTTATTTGGGGGGACTCCGATTGGCCCCTGAGCCCGCTAAAAGAAGTGTTGGCGGGAAATGAAGATCCCCATCGACAAATAGGCGATAGGACCGCCGCTTATTTCAAGTCTACGAGAATGACTTTGTACTTATCAGGGACCAGTCTTCGGCCTTGAGCACATTTTGTCACTTCCTTCCCGGCTTGGCAGCAAATGTCACTTTGTAGTACACACCTGAGCAGACAACGCAGTTTCCTGCCAGAAAAAGATGACACTGCATATGGATCAGAATCTAAAATTAAACTGAGATATAATTAGGTAGATATACAGAAAAAATAGTGTTCTGAAATCGATCAATGAAGTCCTGGCACATATTCAAGGACACGAAAAATTCAGAATCATTATTTTACATGTGTTGTAGTTGTTTAAAAGGTGATTTCCAGTAGCCAATACGGTTTCAAATCTGATGCGGAAATCTATATTTGAGAAAATACAGTTTAGATGAAAGGACGTGATAATAATGCCGGGAGAACTAATCCCATTTTTGTTCCATATAATGAGAGTTGTGATGATTGCGCTATTTCTCTTTTCTGAAATTACATAGCTGTCTGCCTGCCTGTATATCCTTCATGTTTGACCCTGAATAGCAATGACATTAAGAGTACTGGACGAAAGCGCTCAATGGGAAACGTCAATTGTAGATAAATGGACAGGCAATACACCGGATTAGAAAGCAACCGCTTTGTCCGTGTCAATATATCGTTGGAAAAACCACTATAGGATATATATGACTGCCCATTTTGTTTTATTAGACGAAAATTCACTGCAGTAACACTCCTGTCTTCTGTCAATATCTGTCTCTCACTTTATTTTTAATCATGCATATATAGTAAATAATCTTAGTAAATAGTCTTCCAATATTTTAAAAAGGCTTTCAAACATTTTGCTATAGTTTAAACAATGTGAGAGCAGATTGTTTACCAGCTTACCTCGGAAAGTTTATTCGAGTTTTCCATTGTCACTCTTTCGCGGGCATTGGTTTGAATATTATTTTAAAAATGAGGCAATGGCGGGTGTTTCCATCGCTTACGCTGAACTTTCAATGTGTGTTTGATTTTTAGTCCTCAAGATGCCTGAATAGAGGAAACGTTGTCCAATGTAAATTTTATATTGGCAGTATTTAGTATTTACAATCGACAAAGATCGTCTATGTGCGCGCATGTGTGTTTTTGTGAAATATATAATATATAGCTGCCACACTATACGATAGATTGCCGATAGATAAAACTAAATACCCCGAAGATGCCATGCAGCCAATTATCGATGATGAGTCAGTTATGATGAATATTATCAAACAGGAGCAAGTTTATAGCTGAGAAACTTAATTTAACTACTTGAAGATAATGCGACCATGGATCAAGCCAGCTACGCTCCATCTGCAAAGTTAGCCGTTCAATTTTCTCAATTAAACTTTGTGAAAATTAACGCTGAGGGATAAGGGCAAGTTGAGTAGCCTCTTAGAGCAGTAGAGCAGTTAGAGTATCTACGTGCCGCAGTTAGAGCAAGCCACTCAGTCCACTCAAGTGAGCTCTACATCGCCCTAATAGCAATCTATAGCTCTAACAACATCTCTGTCTATTCAAGCATTACAATAATTCTTCTCACCTAATTTTTGTTACTCAAGGAGAACATATATTTTTTTGAATTAGTTTATGCATAGATCAAGGCCCATATTTTGTACTCGCTTGATTTCCTATGTATTTAATGTTCAAAAAATAAGATAGGTACTAAGGGAATTTTTAAATTATCGTGTAGGACAAAGTACATCATCTTATTTATGAAACCACCTTTAAAAAATAAACCTTGTGATAACACTCACAGCGGAGCATGTCCAAAATACACAATGAAAGAAGGAATACCATAACAACTTGAACCCGATTTATTCAAGCGAGAAATACTATCAAAGGCGATGAACACATCAATGATCAATTAGAAACCAAAGCTTCATCGCCAACAACCCCTGCTGTTGACGTGATGTTGAATATCAACAAACGAAAATACAAGTTTAAGAAAAATGTAAATAGGTATGGAATAGTTATAAATGTTGACCCAAGGATGTTGAACCACATTGCGTTTAGTTTTTAAATATTTATTGACTTGATGATTTTTTCACATCGATCACGAGCTAAATTATAGTTTATAAGGGCAGAGAAAAAGAGTGAATAACATTCGAAGATGGCCAGAGTTCAACCATTTGAGCTTTTTGAATATTAGCAATAAGTAGTTTGAAAAGACTACTACGAAAATTAGACTGATTGTAATTGTTGAATCGTCTGGTGCTTGTTTGAGCCAAGAGGTCCAAGGAATGGAAATAAGCTCAGCCAGCCTTAGTTAGTGCATGATTGACATAAAACCATCACAAATGAAAAAAAACACTCAATGTGAATGAGGGTTTTGGTTAATTATTTTTGTTTCTTAAACATCTTGATTTATTTTCTTATAATAATGGACGGATGGAATCACAGAAAGCATTCGAAAACTTTATCCATAAATTTGCTGAGAATCTAACATATCCTTTCATCAGCCGTAGCCGTACCCAAACGAATCCATCAACAATTTATCCATGGCAAACTTTAAAATGACACTATGAAACTAAAGACCTCGATGTTATTTGCCGCTGCTTTGGACGACAATTGTCACAAAATTTCATTGAAACTTTCATTAAAATCCGAAATGGTCTTACGCTTAAAACTTTTGTGAACATTGGTGAAGTACATTGCTATGGTTCCTGAACTGAGTGTATCTAGAATACTTATTGACTGCCTTTCATTCCATATGCCATCGTCTGATGTTTTTTTTAGACTGAAAAATCTTTCTATGCTGGCTCCTTTTTCTCGATGCAAGGCGGCCCTCTCTTGAAATGTTAATTTGATCTCTCGTGTCGTCTGTGCGACGGAGTGGCACGGGAATTAGCATATGAGATTCCATTTGACATGAGCTCTCCTGCATGAGACAGTCAAACAGAATATGAGACCACACCGTGAAATCTCTCTCTCTCTCTCTCTCTCTCTCTCTCTCTCTCTCTCTCACCTATCTACTTTTACTGAACATGCTATCGCCCTTAAAAAGTACTTTGACGTCTTTCGTTGTTGTCTCTCCTGATGATTCAATTTCGTTTTGTTTCCACTCTTGACGATTCCCCATTCGAAATACAACAAAGACAAAGGCAAACAAAGAATATATACATTAACCTTAGAAAGAAAGGCTACAGCCATGGTTTCACCGATTTCAATCAAACTTTTAACGTGCATTCTCGCCAATCTATCCCCCAAAAGCCAAGAACAACAAACAATGATTTTACAATTCCATTTTTTAATATCATTTCTGTCGAATTCCTGCTGGTTTACTTTACGTAAAACAAAACAGTATTCGTTTTTATCAGTTCCAAAAACTGTCAAATTTCCGTGGCATTCATAATTTTTTTTTTTTTGACTCACCGAGGGAGTGAAATTATTTTCGTTAATGTGTTTTACTCTCTGTCTTAGGTGGAGTAACCTAAACCTCTATAACTTGCCTAAATTTTATCCAAATTCAACTTTTTCACCACCGTGGTAAAGCTATTTTTGTTTCTGTTTCAGCGTAATTCAGCAGCAATTTTGTTTAAATGATGAAGTGTAAGTAATAACAATAATTACGAAGTGAACATAAAAACCTAAAACTTTTTATTTTATGTCTCTGTTTGGAATGCATTGCGTGGAGTTAATGAGCTCCTAGAATGCTCAATAGTTTTGTCTGGATCGGATATTGCCGTTTATTTTTCAAACGAAATGAGATTTAAAGCTAGAACATTTAATTGTGTTCAAATTGAAAAAAAAAAAAATATCACCTGCTTTGCTACGTCGGTTATTTATTAATTCATAAATTATTTTAGCGTGTGTTAATAATACTTATGGCCAGCTCTCAATTATTTTTATTTTTGTAAACAGGCAAACCATCTAAAAAAAGTCTAGGTGCATGAAATCAAACATATTTTCTTGATTGATTCCAAAAATGGATGCATACAGAGGAACAAAAATTAAATTTCATCATACATAAGATCATATTTATTGTACTAAGTTGTAAATGATGAAATTTTAGTATTATAGATAAGATTTATCTATGCTTTACAGATCAGTACTCGAGAAAATTTTAAATAATAGGCCTATATTTAAGCGATGTATAATATTATTTTATCTTTTCTAATTAGTTACCAGTTCACATTTAAAAATTGATACATTATATTTAAGAATGAACACTATTTTTGTTAAATACTCAAAATTCTCTGTATAACTGAATCATTGGCGTCTGGTGTGAACCCTTAGAGTCAAATACACGTTAAGTTCGTATTTGAGCAAGATCGGCTCAGGTGTACATAACCTGTGAGCCTAAAAACTCATTTTTTGTCACTTTCACACTCTTGGAAATGCAATCATTTCTAAAAGTTGCTGTTCACTTTCAACTTTACTATTATGTTATTAAAGCAATTTAATTTTTAAATTAATTTTTTCTTATAACATTTCTTCTTTCCTACATTTTACGTTGCGAAATTCCGAACTCTGACCTGTGAATGTTTATTTTTATTTTCTAAAATAAAAGCAAAATACCTATAACAAGGAAATATAAAAATAATGTATTAAATTATAAATTCAGTTCACGATTGTAGAAAATCTTTGTAGATATACTCGTATTTCCCACGATAGTATATATTATACATAGTGTATTCTCTATACCTGTACTCAAAGCCATACATTATCAGGCTATATCCCTGAGGCTAAAACTGCTCATATATCAGAGCGTCCTGAGGCCAGCACTGCTGTTTGGAACTCCGCTTTTCCGTTTTCTCCACACGAGCACCATAACTAGACTCCAGAGCTTCCAGAACAACATCCTGCCCACGGCACTATGGCATACCCCTTTTCGTGAAATGAAGGCTCCTGACATCCACGAAAAGTTCGAGGTCCCCACCATCACCGAAGCCATCAGAAGAAGAAACATCAAATTCTTCGACTCGATGAAACATTGCCAAAACCCCCTATTACAAGACCTGACACCCCCAGCACTACCGGCAAGATGGCTCTCTAGATCTGAGAAAGCAGACCAAATGGTGGACATTACGGCCCTTGGCCAACCAACAACAAGCCTCTGATGGGCACCCATCACTGCTATCCAACTGAATGAGGTTGCACTACATGCCAAAGAGACTCTAGGCTCAGCCTTCAGTGGACTCTCACCACTGCACCGCAACATTTCCACCTCTACCGAGGCTTCCCACACTCCTTAATTCCCTCACTCCATCTTCAAACAGGTACTCCTAGTAAAAGGATCCGCTCACCCCAAATAAATTCCTTTATTTTTCCCTTATCCATAATCTTAAAAATTTAAGAGCTAAGGGAAAAAAACAAAACCCGTAAGTAATTTTTTTTGTTTGAAGAAGTAACGAATCCTATTTATAAGTTTTAAGTTTAGCATCTCAGCGCCACCTACTGACTACAGTGCCATCCTTCAATGTGCCCTAGCTCTCCCTTAGTTGTGACACCATGGATTTAATTTGATAATTTATTCAATAAGCATTAGATTGTGATGTGTTACCTACATATAAGCAAAATATGTCACATCTTTGTGAAATGCATTATACTCCGCTTATTTATTTATTTATTTGCCAGTAATCTTTTCATAGCTTAACTAACTTTATGTGATCCTGTTGGGATGTTAAAATGTATTGTTTTGGGTTCAAAAATTATGTTATTAATTTAATTTATTTCTCTTTATTTTCAAAATAGACCACTGTCCCTTCTTAAGCATAATCTATTAAAATATATGTATTAAGTTTAAATTGCGGTTGTTGTTCACTTTTTTTCAATTTTTTTAAGCACATTTGACAGCTCACGTCTGTTTACCCTCGAACTACGACGATTATTCAGTTTTATAGTCAAACTTAAAAATATAAATAAAAGCTACTACATAATTATAATAATAATAAAAAAAAACGCGTTTCTCGAAACTGCCGCAACCGTTCTATTCAACCTGAAGAAGATGAGCCGAAATGGTAACATTTTAAGTGAGTGTAAATCAAGAACGCTTGTTCACAGAAACTGGAAACTATCATTTTTATCCTTAACATTTTCATCACTGGAAATTTAGTCCAATTTAGCTCCATGCTCTTAAGTCTTGAAGCGTTTCAAAGTATTTTCCCTTTGTATGTAAAATTTTCATTTCAGAATTTTGCTATGTGGTTCGGTGTTTATAGCAAAGTGACGGGAAATATAGGTTAAATTATAGGCACATCTTACAATCTAACTCCTCAATTATATACAAATGTATAGTATTACATAAAATGTATATTATTACATAACTTGTATGTTTGCAGAGGACGACACTGTATACTGCACGGCCGGGAGGTGCAAAGGCCACAACGAGCGATCCAACATCCTGCGAGCGGGCGAGGACTTGGTCCGTCATGTCCTTCCTGGCACAGGACCGGAAAGCCTCGAGCCTCAGGTGCGGACCATCTTGGCCGCCTACCGGGGCGAGTTCGGCTGGGACAGCGGAAGGATCTTGGAGGAGACGCAGGTGCTTGTCCAACAGAGCAGATAGCAGCGAGACAACCTCACCATACACGTGTACACCATCTAATTTGTATGGCTGAGGATCTGAGCTTTTCTAACAAGACTAGAGGTTTGTGAATATGGTATGGTTGCTAGTGTGGTGTTGGACACTCCTCGTGGAGGTATTGGCCAGCCTTCTCCATCCGGGGCACTTACCAAGCAATGATATCAATCTTCCATGTGGTTTCATTTATAGTCTAAGTTGGTAAAAACACATGTTGAAAACGTTGCATAATATAACATTATAACATATAATCTTCTTTTTCTTTATTAACTGATAAAAAACTGTGGAATGGATAGTGAATATGTACGACACAACAAAAAAAGGAATGAGATGAGTGGCAAAGGACATTGAGTTATACCTCCCCATCTATTTAGTATTGGTCATCGTAACAAATGTCTATTCCAGCTTCTCTTAAGCCTAGTGTGGATGGAGCTCCTGTATCATTGATTTGCAATGGTAAGACAGTTTGTCATCAGAGTGTCTGTGTAATTTATTCATGTCAGCCTGTGCGAATGCAACTTGTTGGTCTATCTGCAGAGTGCGGTTGCTTACAAGCATTTATGCAGTTATTATCCTGATTACTTTACATTTAAATAGCGCTATTGTCGAGATGTGTGAAAAAAAAAACCTTATAGGTACTAAAAGAACTTAGAAGATTGGAAATATTGTTATACAAAGGCCATTTTAGGACATAGTTGGTAGTATTGGGATGGGAATCACTCTATATACGAAAGGCCAACACCATGATGGAATAGAGGATAGCATCAATTTTGATGAAAATATTTATTGCAATCAGCCGTACATAATAAACATAGATTGGTTTCCATTAAGCAGCTATATGGAAAAATGTAAGCTTTTTTTTTAATTTATTTATTCAAAACACAACACAACTTTAGCTTCCATCTGCGGCTAGCAACTATGATAGCAACAATTAATAAGAATCCATAGACGCTCCTTTAATAAATGATGTTATCTCCGAGGATTGACATCCCGTTGTGCTTAGGGTTCGATGTGGGATCGAGCAGTGTGAGGTTGAGATGTCCTATTGTGGGATTTAGTGGACTATCGTGCACTGTGTGGCTAGTTCATTGTGTTTTGTTCTGTTTTGATGTACATGGATGAGCAGTCATGTGGCATTGAGTTGTAGTGTTATACTAGAGACTGTAGGCTTAGTATATTTGGTTTGAAATCCCAATTCCAAATGACGGCTTTTTGTGTCCATATTAATTTTAAAATATAGTTCTATGTTGTCAATTTGTTGAAGGGTGACCGAGTAGAATGTTTATTTTTAGATTCCAAATCGTATTTAAGGTCATTTTTTTTAATAAATTATTTTCACAGTTTTTATAATGATTCCTGATGATCCTGATTCCTAACGCTCTTTGTCATTTCTCATTGAACAAATTTCTCGAATGAGCTTCAACTCATCTTCTCGGAAAAGAGTTATCTTAGTATTATTTCAGTGATTTGACTTGTAGATATTTGGTATTACTTTCTACGTGTACTAAAAATAACTGGGAGGCCATAAACAATTTTTTACAATAAATATAATATTTCAAACAATTTTTTAACTATATTACTTTAGTTAGGATAAAACATGAGAAAGGGCATTTTACATGTCGTTGGATTTGTCGCATATTTTTATTTTTATTTATATGTAACATTCATACGAAGCAGAAAGGACTGTTTTGGAAAATAAAATGTATATAGATACGTATATAATGTGATTGTTATTGGTTAGAGATACGAGAAGATACAACTCGAGGAGCCAACTCTCTGCTAACAGCGATGCAGCGAAGGAGGGTGCGTGCACTGACGGAGTTACAGGGCGTGGTTGTAACCAGTCAACTCATTTATAACTGCTGCGAGCCATCATGTATAACCGTTACTTCAAAATCCGTTAGACAGTCAATTTAAACATCATCATTTAAGATGGATTAATATTATAGTTTCCTAGCCGGAAGAGGGAGGCTGTACTTTCAGATTGGTAGAGCCCTTTCGTCTGTCTGTACGTAGTGGCCGCAGTCGGCCCAGACTATCTAATACCTGTAAGTTACTGTCAAAACATCAGTTATGGAAATGACATTTGCTTTGCCGTTTTTTTGCTTATTCTCAGTAATGATGACAAATTTAAAATTTTAATTGAAAATTTCTACTGAGCCAAAAGTTGCTAACGACAGCTAACTAAAAAAAAAAACAGCCCTGAATAAGAGTACCAAAAAATAATCGGCCTAGAAAGAGTTCTAATTAAGTTGATAAATACTTTGCAACATTCTTAAAGGGAACGGCAAATTTTAATTTCCTGTTTGACAATAAAAAATACTTCGACGGAACATAACAGATCCGTGTCGTAACGTATTGACTAAGGGGGCTAAAGCTATACCTAGCCTGCACGACAGTTAGGTTACGCGGAATTGCCTATCCTCGTGCATTCTTTTAGTATCGTCGACTGCAGGCGATTGCTTTATACGATATGATTTCTTTAAGACCTCGATGGTATTCGTTGCTGGAGTGAATGGAGTTTTGATGATGTTATACCTGTGTTCCTTATTTTGGGCATGTGAGCAAATGTTGGACTGTGAGTGAGATGAGGCAGACCATTCACATAGGGTAAGTAGACTCATACTGGAAGTAGTGTAGGGGATAACTCATGGCCAATCCTCCGTCTCCTTCACTCCCTGCTCCATCTTCTTGGCGATGACGATGGAGAGGTCCATGCCGTGTTTGGTCCTTTGACAGGCAATAACACTAGTCCACCTCCTTCCTTCTCAAAGTTTTCATCGCCCGTACTTATACAGTTTCCCAGAAAGAATCTCCTAAAACAACAATTCGCGGTCACTGTAAATTTTATTTTTTATTCTATACCTATTGTTAACGCAATTGTTTTCTAATTACAACCCACTCTAAATTTATATTCTAAAAAAGACAATAATTAAATGAAGATGAGTTGTCATTGCTTGGGTACGCCCGCCAAATAAGTATTAATGATTTTGAAACAGAAAAGAATGCTGGCCAAATGATCCTCAGGTTTAAGACATGTTCCCAGAACGAAAATTTTCATCCATTACAATTTTGGTTTCTATTGTAAAATGTAAAAAAAAAATTAAAGCGTAAGGGGTTCTGGTTTAGAAAAAAAAGAAAAAACCCAAGGAAGCTATGAAATAATCATCTAGAGTAGCCTTTTTTTTTTTTTGGGTGTGAGCAGTATTTGAAGAGCTGGTTTTCAAGTTTACAAAAATATGTAAAAACATTATTAATTATATAATTTAATGCATTGGTACACAGGATTTGACTGTTATGAAAAAAGCATATAAAATAAATTGCTGAACTGTGATTGTACTTTTGAATTGTGAGTGAAATGTGTTATTGCTCTACTGATGAGAATGTATTTTTTTTTTTACAGTTGTAAGTTTTTTGTTTGATTTTTCAAGGCTTAGACTTCGGGCGCTCACAAAAACACTGGTTGCTATCCAAAAATGATTTACAAACACTTCTTTGAGATTTATTTGGATATTTTTGTCTGTGAATACTCTTAGAATCTTCATATATCATATATCTTTTAATAAATAACTATCAATTTGCGTTTGATTATCAATCGTTAAATTAATTCTTACGTAAATAGTAAAATGAAGATATGACATATGTTGGACATCCATTCAGTCACGGAACCACAGGTAAAAATATACGCAATTTCAAGCACCGCTTCACTCAAAATACAATATATTTACGCCACTTATTTTAATATAGTCATAAAACACTTCATTGAACAACAAATTCTCTTCTTACCGTATCAGAAATTTAACTGGAAGATACCTGTTTTATAAAACTATATTGTGAAGTTAACACTGTCGAAGTAGAAGCACCGTAAACTTCCTTTCTTAAACTTTATACCTTTTAACACTTCAAATGTGTGAGGTGTTGTGTTTGTGGCACTAATAATTTTCCCTTAGCAAAAAGAAACTATGAGAGCCTAAATTATAGAGAATGCTAACAAGGTACTTGGTATGTTGTTTATCAAGGAATGAACCTGAGATGAACCTGTTAACAGCTCAGTGGATAAATTTGTAGCAATATCGGATAAGGAAGATTTTAGATTTTCGTCAAATTTATTAATGAACAAAAGTTTTACTTGGTATGCATGTATGTAAGACATTCCATTTCCTATTTGCAGACAGTGGCTATAATTATTTTCTCTTTGCACACGCGCACTTTCATAAGGTAACCATTTACTTTTTTGTGAAATCGAACTTATCAACTATCTCATATTTACACGATTTGATTGAAGTAGGCTTATTCTTTTACAGGTAGCATAGTTTGATTATGGTTACCACTATTTTTCCTCCAGGCATCCATTTCCTTATTGTCTTTGATATCGTTAATTTAAATCCGATATACGTCTAATAAAAACATTTTATTATATATTTAATTTTCAAGCCAATTTGTGTTAGTGTTAATATTGTTGCTTGGCGTTATATTGGTAACCTGAAATAGTCGATATATTCATGTTTTTCGTGTTGTTTGAAAGCTTTTATTGGGTATTTGTATGTATGCCATATTTTGTTTCTGGGGATAAGTCAGAGCCATCTGATATCCGGAAGAGAGGCTGGTAACAGGGTGGATTCATGGAGATATTTAGAGGCCGGACATGTTGGGACAATGATCGGAAATAGCTGTGGCGGATGTGAGATATAATATATATAAGACTTAGACCGTGTACTCTCGAGGAAGGCCAAAGCCTCCTTGATGAAGTGGCCGTCGAGCTGTTTCTCGTCACGTCCCGGTCACGTGACTCATCCCGACACGTTCTCCCCCCCCCCTACCGCCAACTTCTTCAAGTCGATGAGGGGGGTACAAGTTAATTCCCCACGAGGATAACCGTCATAACTCGTTTAAAAGCTTCTACGTGGCTTCAACTTCAACACTCTTACTGCCAGCCTAATCCCCTCCTCTGTACGGGTCTCGTTTAAAACATTTTGGCCTTTGCTGAGAATGTTCATTCCCTTGTACATTAAATTCCTATAATACATAGATGGATGGTAAATCGTCGGCGACTATAAACGGAGAGTACTTCACACTTGCCCTCAAGTCTTGGACCATGGGGAAGGAATTTTTGGGCAGCCAAGTATCGATTATACATATTACTGTCAAAGTACTGGACTCCTTTTCAAGAATTACGAAGTTTTCTGGCTTCTTTAACACATAGGACTTAAAGCAACATACGTTTATTTTACCTCATGGCGAATCAGTCTTATTATTTACTTTACGAGAAGCATCCCAAGTGAGAATATCCACAACTATAAATAGCTGAGGGGAAAATACACAGATTGTTTGACAAAGCTACGAACAGAACTCTTTCACTCGATGTGCTGTGAGGTTATTATCAACGCTATGAGTGGATAGATCCAAGGTGTTTTTTGCCGGAAGAGTGGTGGTATCAGGGCATTTCAGGCAGCCGGCTAATCTGAAAACCCATCCTTCTTTCATGCGAGATGGCTTTAAGCTTTAAAGTCGCTGAAAATATTTTATTCCCTATCCCCGGTAAAGCCCTCTACCTCGGTAAGCTCTCTATTGTTCAACTTAATCTTGGCTTTATAAAAACAAAAAAAAATTTTATATCATCTCCCTTTTCACTTTTATGAATACTGCAAAATGATTCACATTTTTGAAGCGCAACAATGCCAGTTACTATGCATATATATGAATATGATTTTATACGTATTTA
The DNA here is from genome assembly GCA_930367205.1 of Acanthosoma haemorrhoidale. Lineage (NCBI taxonomy): Eukaryota > Metazoa > Arthropoda > Insecta > Hemiptera > Acanthosomatidae > Acanthosoma > Acanthosoma haemorrhoidale. The sequence goes on from OV884014.1 coordinate 40,320,586, forward strand.
ACAAAATAACATCAGTGTTTCTGTGACAAAATTTTAATGCTAGTCATGTATGCGACTGAATGGAAATTCTATAACACAGTATATGTTGTTAAATGTCTTATTGTTGAGCAATATATTGTAAATTTTTATTTCGTGTATACCATAGTTTTGTTTAGCCTCCTTAGGATATTAATGTAATCAGTTACATTATTGATCTCAATATATTTTTTAAAGTTTTATTTGTAGAACGAAAATGTTTATGTATAATCAACTCTTCATAAGTGTATTTAAAAAAAAAAACCATGTGATAAGTGAAAAGAAATAATTTACACTATAAAAATACTTTCTTACTTTGACCTTATTTTGTGATTGCTTGTGTTTGACAGTTTATCAATTGTGACTATAAAATATCTGATTTGTGATTTAAATTTCCTTAAATATTACATGAAAATAAATAAATAAAATAATTTTTAAAAAGGAAAACAGAACCTGTAAAAATTTCGCTTAGTGGTGACAAGCTTTGAAGATAGCTTTTCAGTTAACAAAGCAGGTACCCAATGTTCTAGCTTCCATGATTACAGCAAAGACCGAGCATGGATCAATCAATTCATTTATATTCCCATCATTTATTAATATTTTTAACTTTTACGATATTTTCCTCTGGTGTGAAATAATTGTAATATTTGAAATTATTCATTTATTATTATTGTAATGTTCAAATTATAATTTGAACTGAGACCATTTTTTTGTTTATTTTATCATTTATTTATTTTTTGTGAATTTTGATTATCTATTTTTGGAAAAACTTATGGGACCATGCTAAATTTACTTTTAACAGTTATAAACTAAAATATTCTACAATACAAAAGTGTTAAACAGTGAACTTTGGCTAAGTCCCATTATTTTAGAACATATCTCAATATTTCTTGGATATAGTTTTAACAATTTATTACATATTCAACTGTAGGGCATGAATGGTATATGTATATCTAATATTTTATTAATTGTTAAACATTAAAATATTGAAAAAAAATTGTATAATGTAACCACATAAATACGGAAAGAGAACGAATAAATGTTTACGATGACTGGTAGTTTGGATAAATGTAACTTATATATTTCTTAAGAGAAAACTATGTTGTTTGCCATATCATCATGTTAACCAAGCGATTATAATAAGTATCTAGTCTAAGAGTGTGTGGCTTACGATGCATCTAATCTGTATAAATTTCAGACTAAACTGCTCTTATTGTCCATTCTTGTTAACCATATGTTATCATATTCAATGTAAGACTTAGTCCCTATCATGAGCATTGCTGTTAGATATAGCTGAACAAAAAAAAAATTGATTGTGTATTTTCGCAATGATTTTCAAGCGTTGAATTAGTTTTTAAACACATAGATTTAATAATATATTAATCACTGATTGGAGATACCATATTACATTTAACGCATATTATATTTAAGCTCAATTAGACCAAAACCTATTGTTAGTATTATAAGTAGAGATCTTTATGACTTTTTAAATTATTTTGTTAATATGTGTCATATAATTTAATATGCCAAAATATGTAGTTATTTTATATTCATGTTATTATTTTTTTATAACAGAATTATAAATTATGGATTCATTAAAAAAAAAATATTAGCTAACCTTTATTATTATTATACAATGGTTTTTATAATACAATAAAGGGTTCTAGTAACATTTTATGTATTCCCCCTTATATACATATAACAGTCCTCAATAGATAAATACATCCTCTTAATCCCATCCATCAAATCAAAAAAAAACTGCAGGATACAAAACTTGTTTGTATTTTGTTGCTCAAATAAAAACAAGAAAAAGTATGTAAAAAATGAATAAGCGAATGGAAATCTTATTGTATATGTTAACACCGTTGTTCAGTGCCCCGCTACATACTCACTTTACTGACAATACAGCTCTTTACTCAAACAATTTCAGAATGGGATCATGAGAAAAGTGGTCCGACATACCACTCTCAAGAGGTTAAAGAACACAAACCTGCACCCATTGCTTGGTGTGCCATCGGTGAGTGAGTTCATCCACTGGAGTCACATCAAGTTTTTTGACTCATTGCAGCATCTCAAAAACCCAGTGTTTAACACTATGACCCCACCACCCCTCCCGCATTGATGGAAACAGAATGTCGGGAAAAATTAGGTTAAGATTTAGTTTACGTTTTTATTGTTAGTTGTAAGTTAGTTTTAAGTCTAAGGTTAAAAAGGTGAGCTTCATCATTTTTAATAATTTCAGTCCATTAATGTACAATGTACATCATTATACTTTTGTACAATGCAGATCACTATTAGTAGAAAACAGAATTTGTTTATAATGTAGTGAAGCTACAGGAAATTTAATGAATCAGTTATAAATAGATTCGTTTGTAGAATCTATATTTTGTAACAAGAGGATATCGGGGGGGGGAGGGAAACACCACAGAAGTGTGTTATCTCTTAAGTACCAATTAGCTTGAGAAAATTTCTGAATCATACAAAAACTCTTCAATTCTTAAACAATCTAAGAAATAATAACGTGTATAAAGTGTGAATGACTTCAGCTGTTGGCTATTGTTTAAAAAAAATAAATCCTGGTTTTAAATCTTAAAAGATGTTCACCTCAAGTACGGTAAAATTTTCTGTTTTTTTTTGTTATTATGAGAAGGCATTATTGGAACAATTTTCATTCTTTGGACTACATTCTGAATCAGCTCCCCTTTAAGTATTATTTTAAAGAACAATTCAAAGACTTTGACCCACACAATATAACTTTTGAACTATACAGCCTGCCTACCAGCATAAGGTACTGTCTGCTTCATCTAACCATATATGTATACTTATGAGTTCATCATTCCATATGCCAACTATATATGTCGCTTCATTTTAATTTTATTTAAAATGTACAGTCCACTAATTAAATAATTGTAATAAATAAAAAGTACATTACTTGAATGAATATGATGGTAAGTAAAAGCATAGTTAAACAATGAAAAACTGATTTAATCTTTATCTATTCACATAATCTGGACAATGCAATGATTTATTTATATGATAGTAACTTATTTGTACAAATAAAACTGATAAATAATGGTAAAACTTTTATCGATAATATAATAAATCACCCCTGTAATAATCTAAGTTTACTTACTTATTATTGTGCACAATTAAAAAGTATTGTTAATTGGAGTTTCACAAATGGTCTCATTTTAAGCAGGAAAAGCTGTGAGCATTTCTTATTTAAGGAGCTAACTGATATAAGGTTCAAGCTCAGGTAAATGAACCATAATAATATGATGATTTATGATATGCAGGTTAAGTTAATTAAACACCTCAAATAACTTTCTTTAATTCATATTTAGATAATAATTTAATGTAACGTCATTAATTTCCAAGTATTATAGTGTAAATCACACAAAAATAGATATTTCAATTTATAATACTTCATCCTGCATATTAAAAACCTATTTCATAAACCACATATATTATAATAACAAAACTTAACTAATAAATCTGTTATTTACTGTTATCCATTTTGCTCCCCCGATTTTAAATTTCTCGATCTTAAGTAATGTTAAGTGATAAGAGAGAGAGAGAATATTTTATAAAAAAACTTGCAGCTATACCTAGTGGCTATCGTTTGAAACTAAATCAAGGAAAAATGCATATTTATTGCACAGTGGTGATATCTGTTAAGCATTAGGTGAACTGACTGGATCTAGCAAGGTTTTTTTAGCCTGAGAAATTTTTACTTTATTATCATTTCTTCAGGATCCCGCAGAAGCTAACTACTTCCAGTCAATAGCGATAACTAGCATCTAATTCTTCCCATAGATAGCGACACACTGGAATGAAAATTCCATTTTTCACTGTTTTGTTCCAACTATCAGCCAACAGACAGCAGTGCATGCATGTCAATCTATTTAATTAAATATTTCTCCCTCACTCTAAAAATCTCTGTCTCTCACTCTTGCCAATCAGTGTTGAAGCTAGTTCTCTTTCCTCTGAACATTATTAATTACCACTCTTGATTTTGATTAACTTAAAAGTCAAATTGGAGACTGCTAGGTACACCACTGCACAAAAACTATGCCTTGAACAGAGGCTAAATTTAACAAAAAATAAGCAACAGATCTAGTTGCGTAAGAATAGGAGACATTATTTAAACTTTTCATTTCCTATTCTAATTAATTATAAGATAATTGAGAATAGTGATGTAGCCACTGAAAGCACTTGTATCTGTACAAAATAAATTGTGTGAAGACCAGAGCTGTGTAAAAATGAGTTTTATATAGATCAGAGATATTCCCAACAGCCGCATCCAAATTTCCATGGACCTCCTGAACTGATCTCATATATTTCTAGAGTTTGATTACTTTTGCACCTTTCAAGGTTAATTTAAACAAAAAATGCATTTCACGGAACCTTAAGGTGACAACAAAAATAGTTTTTAGGGCAAAGGTGATGGATGACCCATTGACCTGATCTGGCTGAAACACGAATTTGACCCTATAACTCTGCAAAATTTTTTTTGTTGAATAGGAAGGGACTTATTAGGGGAAAGTATTATAACGAGACAAAGAAATATCGCTATATAGTAGATGTTTTTGGCTAGCAATTGTGAAGTTACAAGGTTAATTTGATTCACATCGAAATAAAGAGCATGTTCACAATGCAGACTAATGAGAAGCTGACATCAGTAAAATTTTAAAATATTAAAGAAAAACAGCACTCTATCTAAGAAACTATTTAGCTTTTGAAATGACTAAGTTTCAACGAGAAATTAGACGGTCCAGATTAATTTATTGTAGATCAGACAGCTACAATAACTGTACCACCAGTGAATAAGTGGTTAAGTAAAAAATTCAAACTTTTCAGAAGAGCAGTTTCAAAGTTTGATTACCTTCTTATCTCCACACTATTTTTATTTTTTACTACATCATTTCATACACAATGTGAGAGTCAATCGTTACAACCCAGTAGTAGACTTATATAAGTCGACTTAACCACTTATTCACCGGAGGTACAGGTATAACAATTGTATGATGGACATTAATGACCCATGTGGTTGAACTGTTCCAAAATATGAAAAGCAAATCCTAAGTAAAAACAAAAAAAAAACCGGAATATCTAACATGTAAATAGTAGTTCCTTAAAATAATTGTTTAATACGATTTTTTAATTATTAGTCCTAAATTTCTTATTTAGGATTATCCAACGTTTCCTTATTATTGTTTATTTTTAAATTTTATAAGCGGTTATAGGAAAAGGAAATCATGGAACAGATACTCATGCTAATAAAATGGTGCGCTTTATAATATTACAATATCTTTATTTAATTAAATTAACAGAAAATTAAATTAAATCAAAATTTAGGAACAATAAATCATCATGATAAATAAATAATTTTCGCATTTAATGTTTTTAAGTTTAAAGACGATTAGAAATCAGTTTACTAGCACACCCATTGATATTCTGTAATACTAGTAACATTGCATTTAGAATTTATTTATATTATCAATGCTTAGAAATACTATTTATATGTGAATAATGCCAATCGGGATTTAAATACAATTTAATTTAAATAGAAATAAATTACACATTTTAATTTAAATAAAAATAAATCATAAATATAACAAAAAAATTGTCCCTATACATAGTTTTTCCATGAAAAAAAAATTTTTAATGGATTTTTGTAAAGAATTATAACATTGATTGATAGTAAATTTATAATGTGTTGATATTTTTTTCTATACCTCAACCTTAAAAACTTTATGAATGTCTAAGTAATCACAGTTATAACAATCCATAAGTATCAAATTTGAAAATTAAGTTCTTAAAAAAAAAAAGTACAACTTAGATCGATTTTTTTTGTAAATAATAAATCAATAATAAAAGTGCTAGTACAGGAAAACAAACCATTACATTCTTTTATGTTTCATAATATTTATTTGTTTCTGTACAATCTTAGTGTCTGATAATAAACAATATATATATACTTATATATCACAGACACAAACAAAATATATAAATACAAAAATTAAGTGAAAATATTTACATCATGTGAAATTCACAAAAGAAAAGATTATTCAATAAAGTTATATTACAAATATCACAGAAACTAGCTAACACAATATTATTATTTACAATAGCCCTGAGTGCAAGATTTTAACCTAACAAACTATCACTGGGGATATTCCTAAAACCCTCTTTGCTTATCGTGACTATATTACGGATTGGCGCAGAAGAATGGGAATATTGCATGAATTGTACTAATTTCCCATAGCAACCACCGACATAGTTAGGGGCAATATTACTTTTTATTCAACTGCTAATGCTGCAGTGTGGCTAATAAGAAGACAAATATTGTTGCAGGTTAAAAATACAAATTATCACAAAATAAGCTAAAATTACAGCTCTTGATTCAATTATAGATAAATCTCGATTAGTCGAATTGTGCTATGTCAAAATTCCCTTTTATTTTGAAGTAATCGTCTTGAAGGAGATATTTTCCCATCTTCAATAATAGGAGAAATGAGACTTCTGATAACAGTTGTCAGTGATATGTAACCTACCCCTCTTAGTTTGTTTATTTTCACTCTTTATGTTTATTTACACAATTTAGGACAAACCCAAAACCTTAATATCATGAAGCAGTTGCGGTAACCACTATTCCATATAAAAATATATGGTTTATCGATTTAATATGATCTGTCCTAATACATCTAACAGTGCTGCCTCCATTTTAAAGTGATTTACGTATGCCAATCACCATCAGAATTCTCGTTAAATTAATAGCCCCACAATATTTTTACTCTCCTAAAGAATGATTCTTTATAACATTTTAATACTACATAATTACATTTATGTAACTTCATCAAAAAAATCATTGGAGCCCCTTACTAATCCAAAATCGGAAATTTTGAACTTGTTTTAATATTTTTTTTAAGCTGTTTCTATTGGATATATTGTGTTTAACTGATTTTAATTTTTTTCAAAATTGAAAACTCCAACAAAAATAAAAGATAACCGATAACTCTTAAAAATTGATAGAAGAAAAAAAAGTTAAAGTAACTAAATAGGATTCTCCTGCATTTATTCTATCAACATTTCCAGAATTCTATGTCTAAGAACTTTACACTCTTAAAAAATCTTCCAATCGGTTGAAACTGATAATAAAAAATTTGAGCACAGTACATCTTCAACTTTTCAAGGTTCTACCATACATTGAAAGGAATTTCTCAACTGGTCGGACATTATTTTTCAAATGATATATACCTCCTTACAGTATAACTAAAAATCTAACATTACAATAAATACTTTCAAAGCAAAAAAAAAAAACTACTGCAGCAGACTTAACATATGTACATTTATATTTACAGAATTCATTTTTTTTTTATTCTTACAAAATTAGCATTGTTTTATTTACTATTGTTCAGATGATAAAAAAAAAAAAGATAATACTAAGTATCAATGAATAATTTCAAATACAAGTTAATAAAGTCAACATAGATTAGTTTTAAAGTACACTATAAAATTAAAATAAATTTTTTTTATTTAAAATATGAAATTTTTATTTCAAGTTTATAAATATTCTCTCTCAGACTAAAGTAATTTTATAAACAAGTGGTAATCCTTTGGAGAAAAAGCGCACACTATTGGGAAGATGTTACCTTCTATTCAGTTTACTCCAAACTGAAACCAAAGTCCCGATGTAAGAGAGAAAACCAACAAACAAAATGTAACAGATTTCAGGAACCGGTTGAAAATCTAACATTTGCATCTCTTCAATGAATTGGGAAGGTTTTTTGTAATGACAGTAGAAGTCGTAGCATGGCAGATCTGTCCTATTCGAGCCGTACAACGATACAAATGAACCTTGGAACGCCGATCTGAAGTAAGATATGTTGTAGAAGGGCCGCAAAGCCACAATTATGTCTGTGTATTTCGTCACAAATCCAAATACAGACAAGAAACACGCTAGAACAGGTGCTAGAAAAACAGCAATCTGAAAAATATTTTATATCAGTATAATGGTATTTTATAGGTGATAATTTTTTATCTTTTACAAGAGAAATTATAATTACAAATTAGTAATTCAGTTAACAGGGTTAAGATATTTTGGTTTGTATTAAAAGTCGTGAGAGAAGAATGACAATACCTATTATCAGAAGTCATATCACACAATCCTAGCTATTAAATATTAAACTTAGTAAAACTGGACAACGATAAGCAATAAATAAAGTAAATATAATAAAAACAATTATTTTTATTAGTAAGAAAAGTGAACATTAACGACGTTGAATATAAATTATGCTGCTATCCTATCAAACTCTTGTAGACTGCATAAAGAAAAAATTCAAGTCAATAATGATTGGTCAGAGTCATTGGTGATTATTGTCCTATTGCCGACTTTCAGGTGGGGGCCTATCACCCCCTCATCAACCTCATATGGAATAATTATTACTGATGGGTTATGCTTTTTCAAAAGCTATTCCATAATAGTATTGATTAGAAATAAAACAAAATATAGGTATAATAGAAGTTTAAAAACATTCACAAAAAGTACCAAATAACTATAATTAAAACCAGAAACACTAAAGGTTGGTATGATATCAGGTGAAATGAAAGTTTTGGCTGGTTTTTGTTCTATTTTTTTTAACAATTATTTATTTATTATTTATTCATATTACCTTAGTGCATTTTTTTTCTTTACTCTTCTTTTTTGTCCCCCCAATCTACAATCAATGCTTTAGACATACAAAAAGACGACGGTGAAAAACATTTAAATAACAATTTTAATGACTTTTGTAATTATAGTCCACCTAAGTGCTTTGAGATCTTTAATTTGACACCCTCTATCAGCATGTCAGCAAAATATTTACAATACAAAAATGGGTCATAATATTTTTTTTTTGTTTTAAAACTAAAATTGGTTTTTAGAAATGATAAATATGGCGTACAGAAGTCTCACAAATACAGATGAAAATGTATTTATTCAAATTAAAATATATAAAACTAAACTTACAGTAACAGGGAAAATAGCCCCTGACAGGAATCCAGTGGCTTGGGCGGTAAGACCAATAGCGAGGTTGAACATGAAGTATGTAAACATCCTATCAAACTCTACAGGCTGTGCAGTCAGGTAGTAGCCAGGAAAAAGATATGCTAAACCACAAGCAGTCTGGAATACAGATAACATTTTAATAATTAGGCCGAGCAGAAAGTAAAACTTCATTATATTTTGAAAATATCTATAAATATATGGAAAAATATAAATAAATATAGTTTCCAGAGAAATGATAATTGGCAGTTTTAAGTGTTGAAGTTACTAGAATGTAGTAGGGTTTTAAAGAGAAGAAAATTCCTAATGGTAAGACAGACGAAAGATCATGCCTTTTAAAAACTTCCTAACATTCACGAAAGATGAGGTTGTAAAATTAAAATTTGTTAAATGGAGAACAATTTTTTTTTTTACTTTGGACTCTTCATATTGGTTTTTCTAAAATCATGATATAAGACATTTATATAAAATTAACAACAAGTAAATGTCAATAAAAAGTGCTTGGTAGCATAAAAACTATGTACTCATAATTTTATAAAACTGCATAAGGTATTATATAACATTTTTCATGTTTTTTCTTGATAAAATAAGTCAATTCTCATCAAATCGAAACTTTGATTTGAAACTACTACAAATATCCAATTGAAGAGATTTTAAATTAACCCTAATGTTAGATATAGTTATGTTTTAAAATAACTTTTAGAAATAGTGAATGTTCAATTAATAACAACTAGAATAATTGCAATTATTATACAAATAATATTTTTATAACAAAGAAAACTACTAATTAAAATGTATAACCTTACCTGTAGGGGGATTTCTACCAAAATAAGAGCTAAACAGTACGGAAGTAGAGAATACCATCTATTGAAGTGTTCTCGTCTTAATATCTCATACTCGAGGGGAACTGCAGTGAAAAAAAATAAAAAGAGTAAGCATGGCGATTCATTTTACATGGAAAATTTTCTTTTGTCAATACAAAACTATAATGATACCTACATGATAGCAATACTGTCATCTGACCGGTGTAGTGCAGGAATAGATTACTTCCATAAACGAATATGAAGTTAGCTAAGATCGTATTGGCATTGTTTCCTACATTGAGATAAAGGTAGCCGAATATCAATCCGATCACCAAATGTGAGAGTATCCTTGTCAGAACCTGTAACTGAATTAACAATACCCACATAATAATAATATATAACAAAATAGTTTGATTAGTGGTGGGCAGATGGAGTTAGGAGTCCATGAACCAATTGCTACTTTGACTAAAAAATCAGTCAATCTAGTCGAAAGTAGATTCATAGTGTACTCCATGGCTGCATACGAGGTATATCAGTGATAAAACACCTATACACAAAAATTGACTTAACTAAGTGTAATAATTGCACTAATTTTCAATTAATATAACATAAGGGATTTGTTAGCAATCATAGGAGCCATCAAAGGGGCATATGATTACATCGGAATATTATGAAAAAATTAATTACAGACAAACCACTTGTCTATAGCCTAAGGATTCACTAGTAGCCTAGAACCTCAGAGCCATCTACCAACCTCGGCAGGACTAATCTCTATCTGGAAACATTGTGCCATAGGTTTAATTTTAAATCGAAATGATTTTGTGAAATTATCATTTAATTATGAAGATGGAGTTGATGAAGTGCAGCAACCTCAATAAGAGATTCTTCACGTAAGTTCATTTCTGTTAAAATGATATCAGAAATACTTGTTGCACAAATTACTTCAACATAAACCCATCGATATTTAAATAAAATAATTTTGAAAACAAAGCCTCTACCATTGTACGTGCTATAGAGAGCAGAATGTTCAATTCTTAAAAAAAAGAAACAGATTAAGAGGTTCTGTTTCCAGATTAATGGTGTACTGAGGAGGTGAAATGGTCGGTATCAAATTACAGTCATGGTGAAGGTTCAGGTAGCCACATTTCAATGGGTCGGTCTATAAGCCCTGAGAACTTCTTCTGATCTCAGAGTTGTCCGAGAGCCATTTTGTCAAAATATAAAATTACCACATTCCGTTTACCATCAGGATTCCATAGGCTAGGCTTTAACAACCAAACCACATTTAGTTGATTATTTATTGAAATTAAAAATTAAATCACTCTACGCATAAAACTTTTAAGAAACTTACATAGTCCCTTCTTAGAACGATCAAATTTCTGTTGTACAGGTGAAACAGCTGAAGCCAAGCTGATGCAGGTTTTGGAAGACATTTGGCACTAACAAGATCATTATCCGAACTTTGTTGCTTGCTTTTTCCATTTCTCAGACTGTAAAGTTCTAATCCTGAAAATGTAAATGAAATATAGATTTTTTAAAGAAACTTCTCAACAGAATAAAATTATAACAAAAGAACACAATATAGTTTTATACAAGATAATTTGGCAAGTTTTGGAGTAAAGTATAGAGTTGCCAATTTAACTTTTACTTTAAAATTAATCCAAAGGAGAAAGTAGAGCCATCAATAAATCCTATCATGATAGGACTTATAATCACAACTAATTAATTAAATATTTGCTAACCTCTATACTCTTCCCCTCCTTCCGTGCACAATATTTTCTCGGTTCATTCCTTTTTCAAACCATCAATTCTCATCACCCCTTATATATATATATATATTTATTTACATATTTATATATACACAAGAATCTACAGTTCAAATCCTCATTACACTCCTGGAACACAAGATTTCGTCTTGCTTACCTTTATACAATCGGTCCATCCTTGCTCACATTACTACCCTCTGGGATTTTCTACCTCCTAATATCCTCCATGCTTCATTCTTACTAACCTTCAAAACTCTTTTAATCCAACAGCTCATCGCATTCCAGAGAGACACTTGTTTGTGTGGGAATGATTCATTTATTATATTTTCTGACTTTTAATTTTGAGTATAATAATTTTATTTAATTGTTTACTTTAAATAGATAGATGTCGGCTGCCAGCTTGTGTTGCTTTTTTGTTTTCTTTTGTATTAATTTAATGGTTTTTATTTAATGGCATATTGAGCTGTACAGACGGCTGCGTATTGTTCCTTTTTTTTTCTTTTGGTTTATTATAGGTGGCTCCATCTATGGCTTTACTAAGTAATTGCAGTTAAACAATTTTTATTTCATTTTATAAATTATTATTATATTTCCTACAGAGGTTTATATTTTACTCCAGATTGTCATTATTTTTATTTATAATTTAACAGTTCTTTTTATTTGCCAGGTGATGATTTTTTTAATCTGAACATTAATTTCTTCATAAACAATTTTGTCCCAGAATTGAATGTTTTTTTCTATTTTATTCCCAAATACTTGTATAGTTTTACTATGAGATAATAAAAAAAGAAGTCGGTCAAGAATTGACTCTGCCAAACCTTAGATATTATTTATTATTATTAGTAACTGCTTAAATGATATTTTATTTATCTAAGAATTCTAAATAATAATAAGTATTAGTTGTATTTTAAGCAATTAAATGCAATATTGTTTACCTTTGTCTTCTGTATTTTCATTTCTATCAACGCTTATTCTTTTAAGATTCAAGTTTTCGGCTGCTCTAGATAAATAGTCCAAATCTTTAGTATGCTCTCCTGAGGCCACTTCAATCACTGTTAAAACATACCAAATATTAGCTTAATAATACAAACCAAATGAATAATAACAGTTTGTTACTTTGGGCAAAGGCCTAAAGGTGACAAATAATATTCCTTAACAACTAACTACAATGATATGGCTATAGTTACAATAGTCCGCCGGATTATGGTACTGCGGACAGATGAGGCCAAAAGAGGAGAAATAGGTAGTCATGTCTCCGGGTGCCCCCTGGTAGATAGTGGATCCTTGGGAAACACAATACAGATGAGAGAACTTGGAGAAGAGCATGGCCGAGGGCTGGTGGAGGGTGCAGATCATGGTTCTGCCCTGTTCTGCCAGCTGTCGTAGCAGTTCCACACACGAAGATGTCGATACACAGTCCAAACCCCTGCAACAATTTCAACCGATATAACAAAATAATAACAATAATAAGCAAGTAATAATATACCTAAAATAGTTCTACTAGGTTGTTACAAAAGTCAGGCATTAATAACACATTAAAACCTTATCTACAGCGGGTACAATAGGGGTTTCAAATGTTATCTATCTTATTCTCGAAACAACTACTTTACACACAAGAAATTTTATAATGTGGTTTTCGCTTTGAATTTTTGACTACTAACACTTAATCTTCTTCTGGAAGAATAAACCAGTCATTACACCTGAAGAAGAGATCCTTCCTATTTCAATACCCTTGTAAAATTTAGTTTGACAAAATTGATAGCCTAAATTCGATTATCTAGGAAACATCTTAGCAAGTTACAATTGGAAAACGGAATTATACAGATAAAGGATAAAAAATAATAAAGCCAAGAATAGTCTTACCAACAGAAATAAAACTTTGAGAATCGCATCGCTACATGATGGTTTCTTATTACGATCATCAACAGGTCTAATTTAAATATACTAGAGTGAAGAACTGCAGTATAAATGGAACTGTTTAACAATAACTGTATGATTTATAATTGATCAAGGAAGTGCTGGTTCAAGACTTTCTGTTCTGCAGTAATTAGGCAACTAATATAAAATAAAACAAAGTAAAATAAATAATTGTAAAAATTATAATGTGAAAATTACTTTTCAACAATTTCCTTGATGTATTTTATAACATACAATGGGCAAATCCTGATACAAAGTGAATGCGTAAAATACCTGATTTTTCTTCTTAAAGGAGTTTGCATTTGCACATGGTTCCAAGTTAAAAATGGACTTTAGCGGTGAGTAGACAACGTCAATAAATAGAAAAGTGGTCACCACATTAAGAAAAAGGAGAAGTAAATTTGGCGAATAACGGGAAAACAATGAAGAAAAAACAGACAAGACGGGTGGTGTTTGCAACGAGTCCCCATCCTGAGGGAAGGTAGGATAAAAAGGGAAAGAGGAGTGGAGAGGTGAGACTTATGGGACCAGAATCCAAATTTAAACTATATCACTCAATTCTTACGATGTCACGATTTTTAATGAACTCATTAACAACTTTAGGAACAAACAAAAAGTTCATATTGGTGTAAACACTAAGTACATAACACTACCTACATGTTTACCTATGTACGATATGTATTATCTATTTAATTGATTGAATGGCCAATTAATTTTGTTAACTTATTGTTCAATACATCAGTCAGACTTTGTATGGAATGTGTCAGAGACAGCAGCTAATAAAATATAATGAAAGAATGCACACCACTAGAGAAAAAGCCAGAAAAGTTGTAACTTGCGGAAGAAGTTTTACAAAAAGTTTTATAATATTACATTCCTTCCTCAAAAATATTTCTAACAATGCCCCTGGTTCTCCACCCTAGATCGGACCAAATAACTAGTTTATAAACCTTCGGCTCCTTTTCTAGTTTTGATAATGAAAGCTCTAATTATGATTTTTTGGAGTATTAACTTAAGTCTTCCTACAATGTCTGGACTCCTTCGGCAAGTCCTAGAAAATCTTCCTTTCACAAAACACAATTAATTCAAATGAAATAGCATTACTCACGTAGTGGGCTCGTCGAGAAAGATGACAGGAGGGTTCGTGAGCAGCTCCAAAGCGATGGAAAGCCGTTTCTTCTGACCACCAGACAAATTTTTGCAAAATGTTTCTGATGTGTGAGAGAGGCCAAGCATGGCCAGCAGTTCAGAAATCTAACAACGATAACAATTAAATAAGAATTAATATTGATCGTTATAATTTAATAATAGCAAAAAGGCTTGTTGTTGTAGTCAATATGGTGAAGTATTTTTAGTTTTAAACACCCCTTATGTACATTTTAGGCAGAGGTTGTTCTTTTGGCTTTGGTGACAATTAAAGGTATCCTTGCAGCCAAGAAATCCACTTTAATCACAGTTTTAATAATTGTTTGTAATTGTAGTCCACTAAAATGACAACTCATATTAGGTATTATTAGAACTCATATTAAGCTACTGGAGATCTTATGTATCTTATATATGACACTACTTAGTATAATGGCAAAATATTTAATTTTAACTACATAGCCCTTTTTTTGCTCCCATTACGGCTCAAAGGAAGGATATCCTGTCAAGACCTGTTCCTATTCATAGAATTTAAATAAATTATGTACTTTTTTAATTACTAGTCGTTGATTAATTAATGATCCTTCATTATCTTCCATCTTTTTTCTCTTATTGTAAGTATGTTTGGGTCAAATGAAAATTGCAAAATTGCAGTTGATTGCATTATGTTCATACCACACAATGTAACCAGAGCTAGTTTGTTATAAAATAGTCAAAAGTCAATATTTGCCAATGGGAAATGGATGCAGATGTAAGCAAACACAACAATCTGCCAACAAATTCTTCTATTCATTTGTGTACTAATTTTGGATTCTCGGTATAGTAAAGTGATTACTATTCGAATGCTAATTTCGAAAACTCAAACACAGTTTTAACTCAATCGATTTTTCAAGATATGCTCTCGTTTTAGTGGTGAACAATGGCAATAGTCAACCATAGGCCAATTAGAATCAGTAGTCAAGGAACGATCTCCAGTTGAGTCCAAGGCATTTATCGCTTCGGTCACAAGGGATAGTATTTGGTAAAAATAAGTGAGCAGATACTAAATTTTGTTTATGATTACAAATATGTTATCTCCTTTAGTGCAATTCATTCTTGGTTTAAATCGACCTTAAGAGGCCCAACAATGACCATAAGAACGCGAGTGATATATCAGATGACCTGTCACCCGAAAAACCTATGTTTTGTGCATGATAACGATACCAAATCCAAAACACGATCACATTGTTATCATTTGATTGTTTGATGATTGGGTTTTGCACAGATGATAATGATCCCGAGTCTCTCGTTTACATTTTTTCACACATTAGTTCTCTACTTTACATTCTCCTTAGATTTTTTCTTATGCTAATAATAATTATGTATAGTTTATATCCCATTTTGTCGTCTATCCACATTTTCTATGCCTTACATTACATTAAGCCATGCAAAAGTGGAGCTTCCTGATGGCATTAGTCGCTTATATCTGTAAAGAACCGGCTACCGTTTCGTCTCATTTCTTCAAGACGTCTGCTCTTCAACGTCTTGTAGGTTCTTCCTACATACGTAGCGTCACACTTTCCAACGGGAAATTTTATAGATTCTGAAAGGGATTTGTTAGTGGAACCGGGTCTTTAGGCTTAGAATTTACTTAAAAGAAGAAACCAGCTCAAATATGAGCTACTTTCCTCTATATACGACCAACCATCGAAAACTTGGCCCGCCTAGTTTTCTTCACAGCTCTTATGACACCCAGCGTCTATGAGCTCAATCTCTACTATTTCCCTGCCAAATATTCTTTCGTTACGTTAAGAAGTTTCTTTCGTTAAGTTTTACAACTGACAAATCTTTTCCAGAACTGTTTCATTGGAGTTGACGGTAAAGATGGGCAAACTAAATTGGTGCAGGAGCAGGTCTGTCTTTTGTGGGAGAGCTAGTGACCTTGGCAACCAGCTTTTATCTCCGAGTGGATCCATATTTTATTGAATTTAGATTAACCGAATATATTATTTCTAGTCGAATCTGGGACTGTGTTCTGGGCCTGAGTAACCATGAATATCATATGAGTGGAAAATGTTTCAAAAACACTCGTCATCTGATCTGAGGATGGTATTTCTGCACGAGACTCCACGTATCCAAGAGACCTCTGTAAGTGAGGAGACTTGGAAGAACAGCTAAGGAGAGGAGTGAGAATTAGCTCCAAACGATAATTGGCCAAGTAGGTAGGTTATAAAAGACAATAAATATAATTAAAGCAGTTACAAAGCTGTAGATCTTTTTAAAAAGGACTTTATTTTAAATTACACTACACCAAGTTTTAAATACAATATTAAATAGCTAAGCTACTAAATGAACGTACTCAATGAATCACAGAAGGGGATTGCTTATCTCTAAGCGAGGAGGCTCATATGGACAGTGGTCAGCAATGCGATAGTGAGCTGATAGCGAACTGTGTCAGCATTTAATTATATATTTACCTAAAATTATATAAGTGATATAATTGACTTAGAAGGTAAAATATCGATATGGACGGATGTCAGAGTTCAGGTCGGAGCTTCCTGGGCAGTTTCCTAAAAAATTAAAAACGGTCCGCTTCTGCCTAAGTTTAAAGTTTTCTCAAATCTGTGATCAGAAGCTATTTAACCCTCGGTGATTAGCGTGTGACTGTCTGGGTCGTCACAGTATAGCCACAAACCGGGAGAGAAAAATATTCACACACACACGCGCGCGCGCGCGTGCACACACAGACTTGCCCAGAGAATGATATATACGCGAAGTACTCATCGAGTGACTGAGGTCGGCGAACTGTGGCCTCGCTTCCTTGCGAGAGGTCACGGGCAGTAGGGTTCTCCTTACTTCATGGCCAGCACAATGTATAACGCGTCATTTACTGTATGTTATTATAACTATATCGATAATAGATGACAACATATATATTCTTTAATAAAAGATAAATGAATAACCGACAGCCACTTAAAAGCGCGAGAAGTTTTTCTACTTGTTTCAAAATGGTGGTATTTAATGTGGTGTGGAATGCACCTTTAAAATGTGACATCGATGAATCAGTTTTATGGACGCTACCGTATAATAATAATATTACTTTATTGTCGTGAGTCCACGATACTTAATAGGAAACATTTATTTTATATTAAGTGGGTTGTTCTTTAACAGTATCAGCCCTCGCTGAATTTACAATCAGTGTAAATAAAATATATATATTTATAATACATGTCGGGAAAGGTTGAACAATTGTCGGAAAAGGTGAACAATTGTCGGAGGTCAACAATTGTCGGATTGTTGTAGTTAATAACATGGACCATGTTCCATGTAGGCGTTAATATCTGACTCCATTTTTTGATAGGAATGTGTCCCGACAAGACACTGTGTTCAGGATGAGGTTCAGAGGTTCATAAAGAATAAGACCAGTTTTAAGAGTTCGTGCGAGAGATCGGCAGCGTAATAAGTACAAGTCGTCAGAGGTCTGCTAGAGGCTGTGTGGCAAGTGCCGTCGTAGAGGTGTGGTATAGCGAGAGCAGATTAGCAGAAGGCTGAGTGGGCTTACTCCCAGGGGCCCGGGACCCCTGGTGTAAGTCAAGTCGTGCGGCTATGGAGACTAAGAGACAGAGTGTCTTTTCAGGGCGAAATTTACTGATATAAATATGGTAACCCCCTCCCTCGTGGAAGGCGGAGTCTGTCTGCCAGGGGTATGTTTTACGATACACAGGTAGCCATTTCCTTTTAGTTTTATGACCGTTGGGGTAAAAGGGTGTGTTTTTTATGGCTGCTAGAAGTGACTGAAGATCTGTCCGGTCTATTTATGGCAGTCAGGTGGCTAATCCTCTTAGGTTAATTGCCGTACCCTCTGAGTTACTTGTCTACGACTTCCGACCTCTCTATGATTTATTACAAGAAGTTTACACAGATTTGCATTTCTATTATAATACATTATGAACCAGAGTGTAGGGTAATTTACATATATAGTTAGCGGTCGCTACAATACATATATAGGTATATTTATATATTATATATATTACATGTGTATGACATACAGAGAGATTATACGATCGACAATTATTGCTCATCAATATTACTTTAACACTTTTTTAATAAGGAAATAAGCATTTTCTAAACTGTCTATTAACAGTTTGACATAAGTCAACTTTAAACTAGAACTCAAGCATAAACATGAAGCTTAATAACATACATTATTAGTACCCCGGAGAGAGTAAGGTGATAGATGCCTGCATATAAAGATTTTTTTTGTCTTTACTATAAGAGATAATTTATCATCCAAGGTAACTCAAAATGTTGACTGTGTCACTCTTCAAATTTCTGATAGATTGGATAACAAACAGACGAATGCTCCACTTTCCTCTTTGAAAGTTAAGCCTCTCATTTCGGACGCAAGGAATAATTGTTATTTTTGATTCTCATGTGAAAATTGCCCACAATGCAAGGGGTACTGCTTCGCAGCGAACATCTTGCCAAGGCGTAGGAGTCTAATGAGTGCTCAATTCTGGCAAGGCCGTATATGATTTGCTCCAGCATGGAAAGGTGCTTGTGAGGTCAGGACAATTATAACCAGGTCGCCATTGCAAATCACCCGTCGCACATTCTACTTTTCATTTCACTTCAGACCAAAACCTATCTGATTTTAAATATAAAGCCCTTGTACAACCCTCTTGTTAGTATATAGACTCATTGTAATTGTACAGTGCATGTACCTTCAACACCTCAACAACAATAACCAATCAATACAGCTTTATCTCGAGTAACAGCAATAAAAATAGAAGCCAATGAATGCTCTCTATGATAAGGTAACGAACGTCGTTTTTAGGGTGCATTTCATGTCCATTAAAGCCTCAACACTTACTATATATTATTTGTCACGACTTAGTGCCCTAATAGTCAGATTATACAAATATTTATCTTTTATTGGCGTATAATTAATTAAATTAAACAATGGTTCTTTATAATTTTTTATCGGGTTGTCATCAAATGATTACTACCAAAATATCAAGCCTCTAAAAAAACACAGGTTGTTAGACAGTTTTATATTGCTAAGAATATTGTAATGCTTGCTTTATATATAATATTTATAATCTTGCTAAGAATATGTAGAAAGTGGCAAGTAGAAGGGGCTTGAGCAGAACTGTACACCTGCCCCGTGACTTCATGGAAGTCACTGATGGTTCCAGTTATTTTTAAGTAAGCAACTGCATCCCTTACTGCCTACTTCCCATAATCATCATTTTCTTATACATCTCAGCTTTAACCCCAGACCTCTCTCTTTCCTAGACATTCCACCCAGTATGTAGTAACGTAACTCTTAATAGTTGTATATACCAGTGTTATGCTTGTACTTCATAATAAAGCTTTTCTTTCTTTTCTTCTAAAAGACACTCCTTTACAAAGATTATTTAACTGGCGCACCGAACAGGCACCTGGCAGTATACTCAGTAAATTCACGGTAGTCCACCATCTAGAGATCCCTCATTTGGCAATGGACAGTAAGACCACTCCAATAGCGTGAGAAGGCCGATGCAAATACCTCTGGAAAGATACCCCACAGGACAGGACTTCACCGATATTGGGTACTGATCTATTTCAATAGATTTTCACCAGGTAATTACTCAAAGAAATGTGTTATATATTTGAGGAAGTTGAAGGAAGAATGACAGCTGGACTTCATTGAAGACATTATTCACTTAGGACCTG
Organism: Acanthosoma haemorrhoidale; assembly: GCA_930367205.1. NCBI lineage: Eukaryota > Metazoa > Arthropoda > Insecta > Hemiptera > Acanthosomatidae > Acanthosoma > Acanthosoma haemorrhoidale. The sequence goes on from OV884014.1 coordinate 40,340,973, forward strand.
CGAACTTCAAGTCAGAAGAGAAGACGGTTCCTCATCTAGCCAAGAAGATCCGAAGAAATATTCTCTGCATCTGTGAGTAATTCCTGAATTATAAGATTGCTTAGATAACAGGATCTGGGATTGTTCGGCTACCACTCTGACAGACAGGCTGAGAAGGCTCGAGAAAATATTAACAGAGCTTGGGACTGTTCACTTGAAGGAGCGTTCCAACGCTTTATACTGGTTATACAGAAACAAATTTAACACAGACCACACGGAAGACTTCGTCAACAGTATTAAAAAAGACTTTAAGGTATTATTTTTGCACACAGTGTAATTTTATATGTTTATTTTTTTTTTTATGACAAGAACAGGTATAAGAGATATTTTAGATAGGAACAGACAAATTAACGAATCAGAAATGGCTCTTCTACTACGACTATCATATGACTGAAGAAGACTAAGGACACCTTCCACACTATATTGGTGATCCGACTAATTTAATAACATTCATCAGACCACTAGAAAAAATATATTCGACAGTATGTAACGAAACAATCACTAACAGAATACATAATGAACAAAGACTCATACAAATAGCTCTTTCTGGACTTACTGGTGACGCGCAACAATTATGCACGTATGAAGACTTCCTATCAATAAACGACTTAACACTAAATTCACTTCAAGGTCAGTCGGACAACGCTACACCTGCAGTATGAAATCTCTCAGATGTACAGAAACGAACACCCAATTGACTTTATTAACAGAATCATCCCACATCAAATTCTACAGATGACACCTCTATCTGTAATAAAGAACAAGAAATATTATCACAAAAGGTACTAATTGTAGACCACGTTCTTAGAATTTACCATCAAGACTTAAGGACTCACTCAACCATCTTAATATTAACTACCTGGTACAAATGAAAAACGTTTTGTATAATAACCGTAGGGTTATAATGGAAGACATGTATCCTCAAGGAAACACAAACAGCAGTCAACAAGGATACCAACTTAGACAAAACTTAAGACAAAACAATTATAGGAGAAATGACTATAATGGGCAACAATTTCAACCCCGACAGTACCAAAATAAATCTAGAAATAATTATCAACAAAACAATGACTTTGAACATAGCAATAACTATCAGCAACGTTATGAACCCCGACAGAACTTTAGAAATAATGAACAACGACTTAACTTTCAAAGACCTGAACAAACAGCATTCCCATCACAACCATTCAATCCACATTCACAAAACGCTTTTGCTACAAGGGCTAGTATTTGGTAAAAACAAGTGTGTAGATAGTCAATTTTGATTGCGATTAAAAATCACTTTTAGATTTTGTGCAATGCATTCTTGGTTTCCACGACGCGAGAAATATACGGGATGAACTGTCGCCGTAAAAACCCAATTTTTCTGGTTAAAAACCGTTACCAAATCCAAAACACGACCACACGAGCTTCCCCATCGTTCGATTGTAATAATAATTTATTTACGGCTGGCACTACTGGGCTTTGCTCAGAGGATAAAGGTCCCAAGTCCCTCCCTGCCATTATTGCCCTGCCCGCGCATATCTTTTATTTTGCTAGTGATTATTATGAATAGTTTCTGTTCCAATTTACCGTCTGTCTACACTTCAGCCTTTATAATAAATAAGATGATGTCGGCTATTACGTAAACCATTTGCCATTCATTACTGTCCTCAATGGACAGCGTAAATGGATCAATGCCAATGCTCCCTTGATCCAAATACGGCAAATTGGCTGTCCAGTCAAGGGATATTTAAATTTATCACATCTCATCTAAATCATAGCAAGGAAAGTATACTGATCAAGATTGTCAAAGCATCTTTATGGCTTAATGATAATGTCAAGATCCTGAGACTGAAAGTTTTAGTTAATGATACCAACAGGAATTATATAATAAACAGCAACATTTGTTGCTATTATATAACATTATATTAAATTGTGTGTGTGCATTGTGGACAAGTTTAGCCTTAACAGCTCTTTCAGAAGATATTTTAATAAACCCATGCCTACAACCTTATTAAGGGTTTACTGCTAGTATTTCATTCCTCTTGTATTTAAACAAATTAAGTATGTATTTATTTACTGGGATGGTTCTAAATATTTTCTAAGGTGTACTTTTTCGTTACCCCCCTTCCACTGTGTGTTGTATTGTTTCTTTTCTATATAATGTTTCTTTTCAAGATAATTTGACAATTAGTATCATCATTTCATGGAAAAAATAGATAAGTTCTTTTTAATGCTGTAATGGACCACAGATACTTATCACAATCACTGAACAGTAAAGCAACGTGTTTTTTTTCATTTTTTAAGGTGTTGGCTGGAAAGGTAATTGAATATTTTATAAGCATCATCCGTGTTTTATCTTTTACTAATTTATTATTATTTAGATTTGTTTCGGCAAAAGTTCTATAAATGACGGTTGGCCACTCCGGGACTTGCGTCAATGGTCAGTCGCCTCCTTCAAAGTCAGCGGGGCAAGGATCCGATCCCAAATCCCAGAGATCTTTCGCAACTGTCACCTTTTACCACACCCGGCCGTTCCCGAAATGAGGGAACTGGAAGGAGACTTGTTTTGTTTCAGTTCTGAAGCCAGTTCGTAGTGTCCCCCCCCCCCCGATAAATATAATGTGTGACACACATCAGATATCAATATCAAAAGACTATACAAAATTCTAAACTGTAATTTTGAAACACTCCATAATACTTTGGAAATAAAACGATGTACTATTCCAGCTTTCTATTCTATAAAAGTCCCGAAATCACACACAAGTGGTATCCAAATATTTGCACTGATTGTATTCTTCATAGTTTGTATTTCGCCAAAGGTGTACAGTTTGTACAGACATGACCAGTTGCAACACAGGACACTGCAAGAATGTTACGGACTTACTAATGCACCGAACATAACTAACTGCAGGCCTACAAGATGTTGCCTCTCACCGTTCCAGAAGAGACCGCCATGCGCAAGATCTTGCGAAAGATCTTGAAGCAGATAGAGATCCTCGCAAGATACATCTCGTAAAAACAAAAACAAAAAAAAAATACAAGCAACAACCAAGATAGGATCTATGTCAACAGACCCGCGACTCGTCAGCCATTCATTTTCTTGTAGAAGCTCCTTGTTGGGAAATAAGTGAAAACGGCTCATTATTTCACCGTTCCGGAGGGCGCCGTTCGAATAACAAATCGTGTCTTTCAACTTTGTTACTTCTGTTTGTACATACTTATGTATACATGTACCAAGTCTTAAGGAAGAAGCTCTACTGCCTTAATTAGGGTACTGGCAAATTTCTCTCCTTTGCCTGTCTTTACTCTACAACACTTCTAAATATCCTCATCAGTTGCTTGGTTAAAATAGAATAACAAGAAGTATTTGGAAAAAAATTGAATTGCAAAAAGACCCAGTTCAGAAACTTTTAAGATTAAAAGCTTGAATTTTACCATTATAGCAAGAGCAGATAGATCCAGACAAAAACGTATAAGAAATTTCAAAGATATTCAAATAAACTAAGTTTTGAGAGGTAACAGTAGAAATTACGATTAAATTACGTCTATAAAGCTGATTTGTTTCCCCGCAAGTTGATAATTAACGACAAAAAGTAATTTATTGAAACATAAATATGACATTTAAAATAGTTCATGATATTTCATTTGTGATATATCCGGTTTCAATCAATTTTATTAAGATAAAATTACAATCTGCCTTTTATTAGGCAATGAGTAATTGATATCATTCATATCATATTTAGAATTCATCATTCACTCGCTCATTCATACAGTATTTACAAACAGCCCAGAGGCCCCCCAAGTCCACAAGGTTGTCACCTCTCTCGCATGCGAAGGAGGAAGCGGAGTCTTGGGGAGTCCCCCACGCTCCTACGTCAGCCGCGTCACTGGGTAAGAGCCAGCGGAGGCTGACCAAGAGCGCGAGAGCCACAGACGCTCAGGACATGATTAGAGAAACTGGCCATTGCCAGAACTCCCACTATCACTTAGTTATAGCAGGTCACGAGGCCACTGCCGTTTTAATCTCCGAAGAGGATTATAGGGGTGAGTGGTGCATTGCAATGACTGTGCTAGGGAATTAAGGTGGTTGGATAGGTTACTATGGAATTTTATGAACTTGGAAGAGATGAGTTCAAGAATATAAGGTATATTCAGATCATTGTGAAGGGTTTTGTTGCTGACGTAATAAGGGGCATTTACTCTTGTTCTCAGGACTTTTGATTGAAAGGATTGGAAACATGTATGTGGGTTCCAGGTCAGTCGTTTGTCGAGATGGAAGCCTTAGTACTGTCTCGGTGATAGGGAGTGAAAATATTTGGATACCATTTTTGTGTGAAGGATGTCGGGTAGCCCATTTGAAAAAGAAAATCAAATTTTATAGACGAACGATTAAATTACGGTTAAATAAACGAGTCACTATCCTTTTCAAACAGTAATGTTTAAGTTATTCACAATGTTTTGTTTCAAAACCATTTAATAAGTTTTAAGAAACTCTTGTCCCATATCTCTCGATATGTATTGTTTCTACTTGCTTTATACGCCTTTTATTTCGTTTATACACAAATAAACAAATCATTTTCGAGAAAATAAATTTTTAAAGGACAAAACATGGCGAAGAAACGAATCAACTATAACGATTGAACAAATTATCTACATTATGGAAGTAAAGGAATCAGGTGGAAAGAAGATAGCGCCAACAGGTTGTCGTGTATTGCGGGTCTCAACCTTCTAATTTCGTGACGGCAACTGTAGTTATCGCCAAGAGCGAAAAGTAATATATACCAGGGTATATATGCGTACCAGTTCACTTTAGGCCTAAACTGGTTGAAATGTACACGAATAGAAGGTATAATGCGGAAACTATACATTAAGTTCTAAAACATAGTAATGTCACAGTGGCGTAGTTTTGTCATAGGGATAAGTCGAGTATTATTTCAGGGATTGAGAAATATAGTGCGAGTAAGTGAGTGTTGAATGTATTTTAAATAAAAGAAACTTTGACAAACGTCTCCATAAGAAACTTAAGTTTCCTTGTATTTTTCGCTCTGTCATTGGTTTCATACTTTTTGAAGGGGGCAACTTTTCTTAGGCCAATATTTTCCTGACCAGATGCGTGATATTCACGTATCATTGTAAAAAAAAAAAACGTACAATCGAAGCGGAATTCAAACGAACTATGATTTAATTTACTATGATTCCAAACAATTGTTCTTCTAATGCTAAATTACTGCCTAATTCACTTTTTCAATTTTGCTGACTTACGTCACTATATTGCTCGGCCCATCACCTCATGACAGAGAAATATCACAAACTATTTTAAATGTCATATTTCTGTTTCAATAAAATACGTTTTGTCGTTAATGATCAACTGGAGGGGGGGAAATTTAAAAAAAAAAAAAAAAAAAAAAAAAAGCAGGTGTTAGCAACTAGGTTAATTGGGATTAAAAGCTCTATATTTATCCAAGGTTAAGAATAAATTAAATATGGAAATGAATAAAAAATTATTTTTTATGATGCAATAACAGAAACCACAACTTGTTTTTTGTAGTTTAACATTTCATTTTTTTTTTTTTTTTTTAATTTGAAAACCTCAAAACAAAATAATAAAATGTACAAAAAAAATAAAATAATTGGATTACATATTTCTCCTCTTTCTGCATTTACATGCATTTGGAGAAGTGCATAAATATAATAAAAATTTTATTGTGGTTAAAAGTTCCTCGTTCTTATACAACACTAGGTGATGAGGCTCACCTTCTATTTGTCACCGTTTTATGATGCAATAACAGAAACCACAACTTGTTTTTTGTAGTTTAACATTTCAGCTTTGCTAATTTTTGAAAGAAGTTTTGATCGAAGTGACTACGATTTTCGAGTGTTAGATGTTGTTGTTTAGCTGATCCCACCAGTTGTATGTGACTGATTGTTGAAAATTATTTTATCTTATTTTATCAGATAATTAAAAGTTGCAGGGATGAGAATATTCAAGGAGTACGAGAACAAGTGGTTAGGAAGGAGAATAAAATTGTAATTCTTTGGAAAAATCAATCGTTACCCTTCATTCCGACCTACGGACCCCCTTCCTCACTTCCCGCAATCAAAGATAAATGTAGCAATTTCCACACTTCAACTTATAATCCCTTCTTCATAGCCTAGCTCACTTAACCCTATCTGCAGTCTTAAAGTATCTTGATCACAAATCTATCGTCGTTCTAATTTCTCCACTACTTATACTTCTAATGTCTCTAACCTTATCCCTCTAGAAGCCGCAGTCAATCATCTACAGCATCTACTTCAATAAGGAATTTTCCATATTTGAGCATTTGTCTGTAAAACTGTTTGATTTATTTATTTACATATATTATTATTATGTGTATATTGTATATTTTCCTTCAAGTTACCTGCGGAATGGAAATAAAGATCATCAGGGATATCTTACCTTCTGCTGCTTCTGTAAAGAGGATATCTCGCATCCGATCTTGAGGTGCGTGGCGAGGGTCATGGCTTCCCTCACCCTCAGCAGCGGCCTGACCGTGTCTTCTTGCTGGATGTAGCAGGAGATCTTTTTGAACTCCTCTAGGCCCTTCGTCGTACCTCTGTCTTCCCCGTTGATAGAGATGGAACCTCCGCTCCCTCGCACCCTGCAACAAATCATAGCTTATAAGTTTTTTTGTACTCATTTATCCAACTTTATAAGACAAAAATTTCTCTTTGATAGTATTTAGGCGAGAAGAACGTGAACTCCACATCATTCTTTCTGTCTTTCACTGCAGCTGAGCAAAAGATATGCTGCGAATAAAAGTCATTAAGTCCTGCCTGTATTTAAGCAGTAAGCCCTATATTTACTGGTCAAGTACATTGTTGTATTAGTATCCATTTTATCAATTTGATTGTTGATCCGTCAAGTAATGTTTAATCGCACATAAAAATGGACAAATTATTGTTCAGTTTGTCAATCTCTATGGCGTTGAAATATTTACTTGTACCTGTATCGTCTTGTACTTTCGTTAGCCGATTGAATCGGCTCTCAGAGTTAAACTGTCAGGGCAGCTCTGAGATCGGAAATATCTCGCAAAAGTTACTAATTTACCTTCCTGCCGGTAGTCGATATTTTTCGAATGCGAGCAAATTTTCAATTAAGGTTTTCTAGAAGGAAGGAATCAAACAAAAAAAAACTCACGTGAAGCCTGACAGGATGTTGAGGAGCGTGGACTTTCCAGCTCCAGAAGGGCCCATGATGGCCGTGAGCTCTCCAGACCGGAATTCTCCACTCACTCCGTGCAAGATCTGTTTCTGTTCTGCAACAGAATCAGGCAATGTCATAAGACTAAATCACAAGGCAATGAAGAAACGGTTTTAGACTAAAACCATATCATAAACTATAACCATAGTCATAATCATAAAATAAAATATTTCAACTCAAGATTTATCTCACAATAACACTTTTAGTGATCAGAACTCAATTAAGTCCCAGCGCATAATCTTATAAAAATCTTCAATTTGAAGCCATACTCAAAATAATCGCAACATTTTTTGGTTTTTTTCAGTTACCAAATACTCGATAGCTAGAAGCTCAATAAGTTAAAAAAACATCTATAAATTCCAGCATCATAACAAATAACATACTTTCAACAACATATTTTTCAACACCCAAGAAAGCTTTCGTTCTCAGAACTCACCGAGACGGGAGTAATTATATCTCCAGAACTCAGTAGGAGTTGGCCATTTCTATACCTCGCATAATCAACAAATTTTATGACTCAAGAAGATGATAAATGATACTTTAAACGATGAAAATATCTATTAAAGGACAGAAAGTAATGTTAACGATTTGACGACAGGGAAGAGATCCAGTGAGGAAACTCCTTGTATTCAACCTCACTTTAACTGAGAAACAGTTCTTCACTACCGACCTACAAAGATTGTCACAGGACAATCTTAGGTTTTAGGACCCAAAGATGATTGTATCTAGTGCTAAAAATAGGATATAACTGTTTCTGTATTCAGAACTTGTGTGCATTTAACCTTTTTTTAATATTTTAGCAGTTTTAATAGTTAATAGTTTTAGAACTTTATTGTGCAATAATTACAATCTGCCTTTTATAAGGCAATAATAATACAGATAAATGATCTCATTCATACCATATTTACAGTCATCATTCACTCGCTCATTCATACAATAGGACATGATTGGAGAAACTGGCCATTGCCAGGACTCCCACTGTCACGCGATTATAGCAGGTCACGAGGCCACTGCCGTTTCAGTCTCCGAGGAGGATTATAGGGATGAGTGGCACAGTGCAAAGACTGTGCTACAGGATTAGGGTGGTTGGAAAGGCTACTGTGGAATTTCATAAACTTGGAAGGGATGAGTTCTAGAATGTAGGGTATATTAAGGTCGTTATGAAGGGTTTTGCTGCTGACATAATAAGGGGCATTTACTATTGTTCTCAGGACTTTGGATTGAAAGGATTGGATACGCATGATGTTCGACTTTTTTGCTGTACCCCATAGCTCTATTCCGTATGTCCAGATTGGTTTAAGTATAACTTTGTATATTAGTAGTTTATTTTCTATTGAGAGATGGGATGTCCTTTGAAGTAGTCTGTACAGTTGACCAAAGCGTCTGTTTAGTTCTTGTCTTTTTAGTCTCGTATGTGGGTTCAGTTTTAGGCAATTTGTTTGACGTATGCAACCTTTTTTGTATAAATGTTATAGGTTTTATGAATTTTAATGTGTATGATCTATTATTGTGTATCTACAATTATTTTAACTATTTACGATTATAAATGTTATGTATGATTTGTTTGTGCTATTATTGCACTTGAAAATAGTGGTGTAAGCAGCCAATAGCGCTTGCAGGTTAAATACATTCACTATCTGTGCCTATACACCAATAACTGACTTTTTCTTTCAATTCTGTGACAATCTGACATTGTTTCATGAGTAAACATTTCAATTGCAGAACTCCAGTTCTCATTTAAGTCATGAATATAAACCTGATTCTCGTACGATTAAATTACGCAATACCTACAAGTTCAGGTGACAATTAACGTTTGATCAGGTTACTGACTAGAATACCTCCGAATTATCTTGTTAGGACGAACCAGCCCGAACAGGGGTAATTTATCTCCCAACGAGGAACTTGCGAATCCTCCAGTAGATGTGGGAAGATATTTCTGTCAAATCCTGATACTAATTAAAAGCAACAGTGCGACAATAAATAGTTAATTTATAATAACTGTTCGTAAAATAGCCTGACTTTCACTGCTTACAACGTGTTATTTTTCTCAGATTGCTCACAAACGAATAAGCATTTATACGATTCTGAAATTTTTTAAAGCTATTCGGTATTTTAAGGATTACCTAGTATAATATTCTATATATTATTAAAGTGACTTTACGAAATGGTGAGAGGGCAGAGTCCATTCTCTGCCTTTTGAATTCACCTCCTTATTTGTAATTTCTTTGAAGAGTAATTTATTTCAACTATAATTCATTTTCTTGAATTCTCCAAACAAGTTTGAAAAATGTTACGAGTTTGGTTAAAAGTACATTTAATAATTAGCAAGCATTTCAAGGTTTCGAAATGTAATTGAGTTTTATGACTGGACCACAGTTCATTGTCACAGAGACAATACTCTACAAATTTGCCAACATTAGATTTATTTGTATAATTTCCTAAAATGTACTGGTTACTTTTCACAACTAACCAGGGGACCCAATGAGCTGAACCCAGTATGTATGGAAACAAATAGTGATGGTTTACAGTGAGTACATCGATTTGGTAAGATCAATCTATTTTCGTAGGGACACGCCTGAATGTCCACGGAAACTATGAGAAAAAATCTTCACGATGAACCAATGATAATTTAAAAAAAAAAATGCATAAATATCGAAACGGCATCCAATTATATATTCTTATAACAAATAAAATTTAAGACAAATTGTTAAATTATTTAATACTTTACAACTCAATTTAAGACCACTTCATGCAATTACAATGATCTAATGACCTACCTATTCACCATAGTTTCCGATAATTTCATACATTGTACACGTTACGCAACGGTGTGCATATTACGGGAGAAAATAAAAAACTTCATTAATGTAATTACAATAATTAAAATCAATTTTTAAATTGTTATTGATGTATTAGCAATATTGAATAAATAAATAATATTAGGCATTGAAGTAATCATACAACCATTAATGCCTTTGTTGACGGTCCGATCACAAAACTATTAATAACAGCTATTAACCTAAGAGTTTGGCCGTAAAAACACTTAAAATTAATTGCTGGCACCCATTAGCTCTCCGCTATTACAGAGAAAGAGTACAATGACAGAATATAGTAAGTGCTACAATCTCATTGCGTATGGAACCTCTTTAGGAAATCCCTCATTATGGCAATTGCACGTCAATCATGTGCCAGCTAAGAGGCACTTGGCGTGTCCAAAGCTGTAATAGACACTAACCAGCATCTTAGTGAGCACTCAAGCGGTTCGTGTCAGTCACACGGCCAATTATTATGCACCAACATTATTTCTGTCAAACTTAGCCGCAATATTTTCCATTCAAACTACTTTATTGTGATATCTGCATTGGGTAATAAGTAATTGTGATGAATGGTCTCATGCATACCTTATTTACAATTTTCAGTCACTCACTCATTCAGATAGTATTTACAAACAAAAACGCAAGATCCACATGGTTGTCACCTCCCTCGCATGCAAAAGGAAGAAAGGGAAGTCTTTGGGAAGTCCCCCCGCTCTTCCATTATCGGATACGAGCCAGTGGAGGCCACCAAGAGCGTCAGAGCCACCGACGCTCAGGACATTTTTGGAAAAACTAAACATTGCCAGGACTCCCACTGTCACGCATTTAAGCAGGTCACGAGGCCACTCCCGCTTTAGTCTCCGAGGAGCATTATAGGGATGTGTGGCGCAGTGTGATGACCGCGCTAGGGGATTAGGGTCGTTGGATAAGTTACTATGAAATTTCATAAACTTGGCAGGGATGAGCGGCAGCAATCCATCACTACTTTTAGTTGACGTTTATATCAACTCAAAAAACTTTCAGTTTGAATTTGATTTCCGATTCCACATCATGTCCCGGATGACGCCACTGTCCACACGCAGGATCATCAAAGGGAAACTGCGTCCATTTCAAGACCCTTAGGTCAGAATCCTTTCTGTCTATTCTGCTCCATTTACAACACGCATATAAACGAAAACAACAATTCTATCTCACGAGGATATATTTGGGCCAGTAGGAGCCAGAGCTGTTCAAAACCCTAGTGCGTGTTAATACAGAACATTTGTGGGCAGATATTGTTTTTGATGAGTAAACTAAACATTGGGTCGGCAAGAAAGTGATTCGGTTTGCACCAGTAGATAGCGTTATGTTTGTTTCGTTATTCTTTTGTCAATGTCAGAATAATTTCTTTTGAGATTTCGTAGTCGATACGTTTAGGTTGCTATAGAAAGAAATTCCGTGTAATTTTGTTTACAGCTGTCAGATTACGACCAGTTTTAACATGGAGCTCAAAAATAAGCATTTTCGACACATTTTACTTTTTATTTTCATAAAGGCAAGAAAGCGGCTGAGGCTCAGAAGAGAAATGTGAAGGCTATGGTATTGATTGTTTAACAGAACGCTCGTGTCAGAATTGGTTTAAAAAATTTCGTTCTGTAGATTTTTCACTGAAAGATGACCAACGTTCTGGTCGACCTTCTGAAGTTGGTGATGGCAAAATGAAAGCCATAATTGAATCGAATCGTCATTTAACTGTGCGGTAGATTGCAAAACAGTTAAATGTATCACACACAACAATTGAAAAGCATTTAAGACGTCTTGGACTTGTTAAGAAGGTCCATATTTGGGTTCCGCCACGACAATGCGAGGCCTTACACATCTTTAGCAACACGTACGAAACTATTGGAGCTTGGTTGGGAAATTATGTCGAATCCCCCATACAGCCCCAATATTTCACCATCGGATTATCATTTATTTCGAAGTTTACAAAACTTCTTAAATGGTAAAAATTAAAGAAGTTTTGTTAACTTGGTTGAGCTTTTTGCTGATAAGGACCAGAAGTTACCAGAAAGATGGCAAAAGTTCATCGAACAGAAAGGAAGACATTTGACTGATTAAAGTTCATTTTGTGTATAGACAATTTTTTATTTTACCTCAATATAATATGATAGTCTGGGTTGATTTAAGAAGAAAATGGACACTCCAGGAAAATAAGTCATAAGAAAATATATATGATAATGACAAAACAGGGAAAAAGGTTATATAACGCAAAACTTCTGTTATTTACATAATGTTCAAGTGTGAGATCTTTATCTTAAATGTATTGTTTATCTAAAGCAGGAATCTTATGAGAGAGGATGGCTTATAATCAAGCATTTCACTAAAAATGTCATTGTTAAATTTTGATAATGTGAGATGTTGGGGCACACTCATCAGAAATGTAAATGAATCAACTCATCGGAGATGCATGAAATCATTTCAATATATTACAGTGGCTTTAGCAGCCATTGTTTTAACGATCTCACGACATGAGTGATGCCTGATAACTCTAGGTGTAGCACGATCCTCGTTTGGACTATCGCCAGATGACTGACCGGAACTAGTAATGATTAACGAGGAGGAGGTTACTTTGTTTAGATATTAATATTTAATTAAAGTCAACATACCTTCCTGAATCATTTGCTCTAAGCTCGTCAATGTTTGGACTATTTAGTTGTATTAAAGACCCTTCCATTTCAACAGAAATTCTTCAAATTTTGTAGAACAGGCTTATTTCGGCCAAATCAGAATTTGTCCAGTGGTGTGCTTTTAATCCGTTTTTTTTTTTAAACGACCTTAATTGGTCCCACGATGACTAACCTTAAGAGACGAGATTTGATATTATAATGATTTAAATCGTAAACGTGCTTATTTACATAATCGAATGCAAATAGAACTGCTGAAGGTAGTGGCGTAGCCAAGTAGCGTGATTGGACACTCGCTAGTTCGTAGCCAAACATCATTTTGATATCGATAACAAATAATGCAAATTAACCAAGAGTACGCATTGGTTCTAAATACTGAGAATGGTAGAAGTGTTGCCGGGCAAACAGAGGATTACGTAACTTAAGATAATATTTATTAGCCTTTAGATGATCTTTATCCTATTGTTCAAGGGATCATCGCCGTTTCGACATAACCTGAATACATATTTATAAGAAGGTCTCTGTTTTTTTCTTCTTGTAAGTGACTACTTTCTCAAACAGATAAAATAACAGATCTGCGAGAGATATTGCACGTTAGGCTCAACTGATCGGAACGATTTCCAGGATGGAGTAACAGCTCCGACCTTCGCACCCTACCGCAAACGGGTCAGAAATGAGGTTTGGTAATATGGAACGGTTCGGGATGCGGTTTGCACACGCGATAGAGAGCACTCGAACAGTTTTATCACAATCACGCCCCTTTGCGGTTTCGACAAACGATCCAACATTATCTCCTAGTTACAGTACATGTACTAGGCATTAAACTTACTCATTAATAACTCGTACTGACACTCATTCGGTTATGACCGCTTTCGCTTTTCAGGGCAACATAAGATCGGTCAGAGTAACATGACCCACCCTTTTATGGCCAAAAAAAGGGTGTGGAGGGAGGAAATGTTTGTACATTTCTTCAAACCGAAGGGTACCAGTTGACACTTCTTAAGTACATCATCAGTACTTATATATATATATATATATATATATATATATATATATATATATATATATATATAATATATATTGTAACATTCATGATATTTGAGAATATCATGACCAGGAACCCTCACATCTGGTAAGCATCTTCCCTTATGCTCCTAGGAGTGGGGATGGGATAAACGGGCAGTCTTAGCACAACCGTCGAGAAGAGCGGACTTAGCAAGCTCCCGAATTGGCGGTACCATACAGGAAGAGAGGAGAAGAGCCAACAGCAGAAAGTAACATTGATTGGATTACAGGAAGATCATCGATTGGGTGATATTAATATTGTTTTTATTATGGATCCATTAAAAGAAATTGAGCTCAAATTTCATTTTTTTTGTAATTAGTAGTAAATATCCTAATTTAAAAGGAATTGAATATTTTTTTTATACTTTTTGTCAGCACTCTATATAATTATAATTATTTGTTATAACCATTTTATTTGAATATATTTCACAATTCCTAGTTTCTCAATTTATTAATAACTACAACATTGGCCTTGAGATCGGGCGATTCAATCGGGATGAATTCCTATGTCAAAGACATAAAACAATTTGAATTAAAGATCTCATGACGGACCTGCCAAATTAGTTAAGGTAAATTGATCAAATAAAGTAGAAAAAGAAATGGTAAAAAAATGAGGTAGGTTTCAATATATAGTATATATCAGAACAGGATGTTGAATATTCAATACAGTTGATTTGATGCTCCATCCGGCCATCTTATATTATTTATTTCATTTCCATGGTAACTATACTTCAAAAATGTAGATTGTAATTGCTTCCGTGGTTTATAACTTTATTGTCTTTTATTGCCACTTCTTTACCAGAGATGTAAAGCTTCGACATCCGTTTCTAGGATCTTCTTCAGTGATTTTGGGTAATTTTTTTCATTATTTGTATCAAGTTAATCTACCGTATATTTATAAAAACACACGCTAAAATGTTTCTTTCTTCAAATATTCGGATTACTTTAAACTCTTGATCAGTGGTCAAAAAATGGCGAACAGCAGGCAATTTAGTTAAGGTCCAAGAGAAAATTGTCACTAACAGAAAATAATAATTTTTCAGTAGACATTGTAACATTGTCCATTATAGCAGCTGAAGAAGACCACAGCGTCTTCCTCAGCTGCTATAATTAGCCCGTTAAAGTGCTTCAGCTGTAATAAATTTACAGCGAGTGACAGTGAGGTTTTTAAACCTTCCCTTCCGTTTGCAGTGAATGTGATCAGACCAGCTATCGATAGCATGTCGAATTTTCATTTCAAAGACAAACTGTACCCAGAACTTTGCTCGTTTTGTCACCATCATAATGAAAACAACAACGGTTAGGAAATTGAAACTCAGTGATGGAAATGGAAAAAAAACTTCGCACATGTACATACGAGTATGGCAAGGATCGCCTACCTTTTCGTATTTTGGAGCACATACTATAGTATTAGTCGAGCAGCGGGCAAAGTTAATATTCGATTCCAAAAATATAATTTAAACACATAAAAACTATTGTTTATGCTCTTCAAAATAATAAGAATTTTTTTAATAGTACATACAATATTGGACGAAATTATTTTTAAAAATATATATAAATCTCAAAGCCAATCTTTGTCCATGTTTGAAAATAAAATTTGGAAGGGATATTGGGCACCTCAGAGGAAATGTACCTTTTTAAATTTATGTTATATCCAGATAGATTGAACCATGAAATCATTATCGTTGAACAGTGGACAGATAAAGTCCGTTGAAATAGCCAAACCGTACATTCTGAGTTTCGAAATCGACTAAGTTAATTTAGTTCTGTGTGTGTGCATTCCTTGGTTGTGCACAAAAATAATAGATAACACCTTTTTTTTTGTTATTCGTAAGCGATTTTCGCTCCTCTGAAACATTGTTCGTAATTTTTTTGCGGCCCATACGAAACATCATAAAGGTTATTAACTTCGTAAGTTTTCAGTGTTAGGGCAGGATTGAACATTTTAGAGTCAGTAGAACAGATGTCCAAAAATCGCGGACGCGACCTAACGAGAGTAACTTCTCCCTTGACAGGAATGAACCACCGGAAATAGACTCACCAACGGTCCAAAATGCTATAAAAATTTGAAACAAGTCTATGGACTTCCTGATAGTAGCTGTACCAGCTTTCCCCCATATTTTAGCAGGTTGTTCAAAATAAAATTTGCCATTTTCCAAGTGATTTCCACCACAATGAACTTAAGTGAGTATTAGACTTTTTGAATTTCTATGTAATTGTCTTGTATTCTAAAAATCATAATTTTTTTTTTTTATAAATACAACAACTTTATTGTGATAAAATTACAATCTGCCTGATTGGGCTATAAGTAATTGTGATAAATGATCTCATTCATACCAATTTACAATTTTCATCGCTCATTCATACTATATATACAAACAGCCCAGAGGGCCTCCCAAGTCCACATGGTTGTCACCTCCATCGCGCGCGAAGGAGGAAGCGGAGTCTTGGGAAATCCCCCAAGCTCGTACGTCTGCCGCGTCACTGGATAAGAGCTAGCGGAGGCTGACCAAGAGCGCGAGAGCTACAGACGCTCAGGACATGATTAGAGAAACTGGCCATTGCTAGAAGTTCCACAGTCACTTATTTATAGCAGGTCACGAGGCCACTGCCGCTAAATAATAAAGAACTATCTATTAGGCCTTTACGGACTTCATTTCACTGGTAACCATTGTTTTATTGCACCTGAGACAACGACTGATTTCAAAGAAAAGTTTTATTAAAAAAAACAGATATCCTAGGCTGTAGATAAGTATATAAGTTGGTACCGAGGTATAGAGGCGGTGGTAAGGAATAGGGGTGGGGATTCTTAAGTTTGACAATGTTTTCAAACGGACCTCTGGGATAAATAATTACTGACCACTGTTCTATTTCAGCGTTATTCTAATAGTGTTCGAATTATAATTTGTAATGAGTTTCAATATCGTTATTATTTCCATCGTTGAGGTAATGTTTTTGACTTGTTTCTACTGCCACAAACTTTCACCGACTAAAACTAAATTGAAAATTTTCAATTGGAATATAATAATAATGTTCTAACCGCGCCCTAATATCATGTTCACCTTGGCGGTGAATATTTCGTGTTTTATTTACTGTAACTTTTTTTCACGTTGTCCTCTTACATAAATAATCTATGCAAGTTGTCTAATTTAAATCAATAATTATTGCTTAGAGTTTCAGTTATGCAATTATCAACTGGACAATGATAAATGTGCATATGTCGATCGAATATGTTGATTCTGATGACTTCAACTTAATTATTAACATACCATTCATGGCCTTCTGATGCAATAATATTTTAGAAGGGTATCAAACACTATTACTTGTCAGCTTCATTTTGTCTACTTTAGATTCTGTGTGATAAATTTTTAGTTTAAATATAGTTCATGATGTCCAATAACAAACGCAAGGAGCAAATCAGTTCACATAGACATTGAAACTTTGACCGGATGTTGAAGGACCGTTTATTTGATAAATATCATGACGAATTCTTTATTTCTGCTGACAGACTGTAACTAACTTAAGCTTTTCAGTTAGGAGTATACAATTTCTCGGAAGAAATCAACCTCGAATTCAGTCCATTTCAAAAATACCTCGTCATAGAAAATTGCATGAATAAACAACAAAAATAGACAAAAAATATTTATTAAAACTGATAAATTGCTGGTTCTCAAAATACACCTTTGAAACCTAATTATGTTAATTGAGATAAAATCATAATTGTCAATGTTCACCCAACCTCCTGCTTTTACTGAGCTAGGGCTCGAGAGATCTTAAAAATAGACAGATCCTGGCCCAATATTTTTGGTGTTTAATATTTTATTATTTACAATACATTAATAAACATAATAATTTATAGCCACATATATATCGTAGAGTACAAAGGAAGGCGAAAAATTGGAAGTTCCGTCGACAGGAAAAGAAAATATTGAAAATTACAATTTCAAATCTGAATGCTTTCCATAAACCATTCTTAATAAGGAAACGATAATTTAAAAAAGAATTATACCTTGAACACTGCTCTGCAATTATGATGATCAAGAGAGTCTGTCAGGCGTGATTGACTTTTTCATTCACTCCTAAGAACTACAAGCCACAATTTACATAGCATTGGTCGGAAAAATAAGCCACAACAATTTGTATATTATCATACAGCATAGTAGGATTCATATGTTCAATTATTATAAAGTTAAAATATTCAAAAAGGCATCCGAAAAAAAGTCCGTATATGAGTCTTCATTTCCTATTTCTAAGTAGATAAATGTCTAATATTCCTGTTTCTAGGTAGATAAATGTCATATATTCCTATTTCTAGTTAGATAAATGCCAAATATTCCTGTTTCTAAGTAGATAAATGTCATATATTCCTATTTCTAAGTAGATAAATGCCAAATATTCCTATTTCTAGGTAGATAAATGCCAAATATTCCGATTCCTAGGTAGATACATGGCAAATATTCCTGTTTATAGGTAGATACATGGCAAATATTCCTATTTCTATGTAGATAAATACCAAATATTACGATTTCTAGGTAGATAAATGCCAAATATTCCGATTTCTAGGTAGATAAATGTCAAATATTCCGATTTCTAGGTAGATACATGGCAAAGATTCCTATTTCTAGGTAGATACATGGCTAATATTCCTATTTTTCTAGGTAGATAAATGCCAAATATTGAAATGAATACTGATTAACACCCTAAGAAAAATACAGTCTGTGTTCAAGTGCTGGTGGTGGCCAAGAAATGTTACCCCTTACTCCACTTTTATAGTCAATTAATCAATTTAATGGATAACAATGCAACTTTTAAGGATGATATAATTATACAGAAGGAATGAGATATAAGTTAAGTATAGGGATCTCGTTCAGAAGCAGCCTTGGTAGCATTTCAAAACATAATTGCTCATAATTAATACATCAAGTTGAAATAATAATAGCGGATATTTTTGAATAGTCTGGTATTATAATCAAAGCTAATGGCATCTAGAAAAATATAAAAAGGATAAAGAAATGTAATGAGGGATTTAAATAGTCGACGGTGAGGCAATTCCAGTTTTATGATGCTATTTATTCTTAATAGCTCAAAACAAATAGCTAATGGGTGCGTACTTCTAAACCAAAACATTTACAACTCCTACAAGAAATTGTTGTTCGAAGAATTTGAAACCATATGCCGGCTATACCATATTACCATTTTAACCATATTACTGAAGCTAAAGTCTAAAAAATTGAAATGTAATCCCGGCAATGGGACAAGTTGTCTTGAACATACGGATCTGGCAGATAGTTGATTCTTCATATTTATATGTAGATCTCGCTGAAATGTGAACTTAATCTGTACTTGACGCTAAGGATTGGCACTAGAAAATGTGATAAATTTCTGATGAATTCGAAGGGACTTGGAAATACATTACATCACAGTGTATTAGATATAGATATTGAAGCTAATGCCATTAATTACAATATTTAGTTAATAATACACATATATTAGTTAATTTTACACATTCACTAAAGTATTATCCGTAAGTGATCCGGAAATTGAAAGTCTCAAAATTAAAAGTGAGCATGCTATCCACCAGGCTACGAGGACAGAAGACAAATTATTATTCATAATCTAGTATTTTAGCCTTCTAAAGTTAAATTTTTTTAGCACTTTACAACAAAAGAGCTGGTGAAAGCGCTTGTATGTAATAATTTTAATAGGAATTGGGCACTTTTTTTATTAGCTAATCAAAACATAACACCTAAAATTAAAATTCATTCTACTCCAAAGAGTTTATGCTGAGAAAAAACCAAGCCTACTTGGTAATGAAAGGGTGCTGGCGTCGATCAGCACAAAGGTCCGGACAGGAAATTATTTCAGAAATAATGGAAACAATGAAAATCAATAGAAAGCGTCTATGAAAGAAATGCAAAAATGGTCCGGTAAAAGAGGTGGAGGTTAGCTAGGACAATGTTTGAATGAAGATCTTAAGGACCGTTCTTAAGGAAAAGAAATCGACCTCTACCATTCAAAATAGTGGATATCATTGTTTTGTACATAATACATATGTATAGTTATGTAATACATGACTTAACAAAACAGTCTTATGTATCCCCATACAGAGATTAACCCGCTAGTAAAATACTGTTAGCTGTCAACCAAGAGATTCGAACGTTCGTATCTCCAACTGAGCAGTCAATACTCTAATAAATGTCTATTAACAATTAGTACTAGTCTAGTGGACTATGTCCTCGCATCCTTTATAATTATTTGCCAAAAACAAAATATACTGACCGGGAACTCGTCTTCTCTACTGTTCCAACCAAACAGTAGCGATTGTCGATAGTATCTCACAATCGATTGTTCCAATTATACAGAATGCTACATTTTCCAGATATCAAAACGCGATTTCAAAGTGCAGTGTACAACTATTACTCTAGACTAAACTAGCTTTTTTGTTACGTCTGGCGTTTATAGTGTTATATGTTTACATACAGGTAGGGTATAATAACGTGATATATATAGCCATAACAAAGACACAGATTTAAAATGCAAATTTAAAACATAATCATTACTAGAGACTACAGTAAAGTGTAATTAAATACACAATTCTCATCAGTGCTATGTAAAAAATAAAATAAAACAAAAATATCCAACTGAAACAGATCTGGAAAAATATTTAAAAAAGAATGATTGATTAAATTAACACTTTGTAATTTACTAAAAAAATTATCTAGATATAATTAAAAACATTTTTCCAATTTTTAGAGTTTGGTGTTAAAAAGTGCAGGGGGATTCCTATTGAAAAATGGGTGCTATTAACCATTTTTTTTAAAGCCCCTACAACGGGATCCATGTCCCAGACCAGGGTATACTCCAATCCGACAACGATGCCTTCTTGATGAGTATCCCCGCTATCGTACGTTTGCTCATACTGCATCGCCTTCCTGGTGTCCTGGTCTCTGCAGCTCCTTTCACTTCTGAACAAAGATGAGGAAGGCCTTAACTTCTTGTCGTTGTCCACCAGCAACGGCAGGTCTCACTCTTCCAAGGTATACTGGCCTTTCAAGTGGAGGGTCCTTGCAAAGTAGCAGATAGACCATCGATTATGCCATCCGACATCCGACAATCCACCACTCTTAACGAGCAGAACCTGCCAAATAATTGTTACTAAATTTAAACAGACTACACCCTAGTTTCCTCTAAGAGATTGTCGCTCGAGGCATTTACAAAGAATCTACAGGATCAGTTGACTAGGTTAAAGGGTCACAAGGATGGCTCGCGGTTGACATAGCACCATACCAGGATATCAAGACGACAAACTTTTCCCATCTTGTTTAGGGGCTGATTCTGATCTGGATTCGAATACCTTGTGAGTATTCTATTTTATTTTTTAAAATCCTCAAGACTTGCCATTTTAACAAGTTTAACCCAAGAGGTCATAATTTCAATTTCGCAAACATCATTCCATATTTTTTTATAAATAGTGCGAGGTCTCAGCAGGCAATGTGTTATGCGACCTCGCCACATGTGGAAACGTATGACAACATATGCACCCGCATGGCACTAGTCATTAATGCATTTCCCGGTAAATGATAGCGAATGAGGAGAAAATTGACTTTAGCCTGTCGTCCTCG
This sequence comes from Acanthosoma haemorrhoidale, assembly GCA_930367205.1. Taxonomy (NCBI): domain Eukaryota; kingdom Metazoa; phylum Arthropoda; class Insecta; order Hemiptera; family Acanthosomatidae; genus Acanthosoma; species Acanthosoma haemorrhoidale. Next base: position 40,362,406 of record OV884014.1, read on the forward strand.
ACACTAGGCAGGCACACCTTCTTCGAGTCCTTTTTGCCTATTTCCTAACGAACCTCATTCACAGGAAATATTATATTCACCAAGAGATATTACCTGAGCAGGGCAGATAATAAACGGTTTTATTAAAGTTGCCAAAACTATTTTAATTTAAGTGGTGATAACGTATGGTTACTAAAGTCCCAAAGTGTGATGCTTATTATGGATCAGGTCGTCAGTATCTTGTTCATTTTATACCCAGCTTAGTATAATAGAAAAATATTAGTATTTTCATTATTAAGTAAATGTTTATAGATACTTCATTATTTTTCGTATGTTTATTTAATTTTTAGTATGATAAAGGCATTAAGCAGAACGAAAGTGCCAAATATAAATCATAAACATAACTGGTTAGGAAATTTGATGAATTGTTGTGAAAATAACTAATGACAATTAATTATTAGTAATGAGGACGAGATCTATATTTTGAACATTAAAATGATAATCTTTTAGTAATACTTTCATGGATACATAATATAATACAAATAAATCAAACAAGAATTTAAAAACAACGGAAATTATTCATAACTTTTTTAAAATACTAAAACATTTGCATAAATATTGTACACAAAGGAAAATTCACAGACAACAGTTCAATACGAACGGTTCGTTTTAGAACAAAGGGAGATATCGAACGTCTGTGACATTGAAAACAACTTTACACCTCATTTTTAAAGGATATATGCCATAAATATGATGCGGAATATTTCTACTTGAATATCGAAAGCAGTTTGTATAGATATATATAATTTTTTTTTCATTCTCTTCAAGTTTCTGAGAGGTTTCCCTATTAAAAAATATTTTATCGCAGTAAATGGCATGGCATTTATAAATATAGCAAAAACAGAATCGGTAAAAAATATTGGCGTTTACTCGCAAACGAAAATTTACAACATCCAATTCTCTTCGATCGAGTTAATAATTTTTGGTTTATTCCCAAGCCACTTGCCTTTGGGACAAGCCTTAAGCAAGAGTATCAGAGCTCTAGCTGCAGTTTCTTCTGGCCTACCAAACTCGAACTCAAAAAGAACTTGCAAAAAAGAGAATCAATTGGACACTACAAGGCACAGTCGGAAGTGTACCGCATGCTGAGCCAGTAATATTTTTCTTAACGGAGATAATATTACAGAATCATCTATAACCCTGACTCTATTACTAATACCAGTGCTGGTTAGAGAAATCGCAATTAATTCTAATGACCTAATCAGTTGTTTTTTATTAATATTGAAGCTTGGGCATTGAGAAGGAAAAATGGTACAGTATATTTTAATAAAAGAATTAATTCCTTGTGGAGTTCGTTACAGCCAAAATATACGGCTTCATTGCGTCACTAAGGAACTACCTACGCCATAGCCCGCTGACGTCCACCGTAGGGCCAACAATGGAACACGAACGAGGATACTCGGCCTGCATGTCAATGGCTCAGACTCAGGTCCTAGAACTCAAGCACATTTCCTCCTCTCTTTCTATCTTTAGACAGGCGATGTACAAACCGGCCATGGTAATAAACACATTCCAGGACGACCACATTTTTATAAAACAGGTATTCACAGGCGTTTTCCTGGAAAGGCGTACTTTCCTCTAGGGATCGCCAGTCCGACAGTGGTTTTTCCTCAAGGAACGGCAGAAGGAAACGGGATAAAACTATTCGATCTTTGTGCACGCCTATGTCGGACTGGCGTAGTTTGCTTTCGCAGAATATTTAAAATGGTAGACCCAAGGCTAAGCCACCTTTACCATTATATGCTGTTCCCGGCATTTTTTTCAAACGCATAACGTAATAATCACTAGCTAAAGGCAAAAATTAATAACATTAATTTGGCTACATCAAAAACGAATAATTTACTTATATTTTAATATTTTGGTTTCTTGACATTGGCAAACACGCTCTCAGAAAATTAACTAAAAGAGTCACATGGTATCCATGCTGTCAGTTCCGGGCTCACTGTGGTACAGTCACCGCGAAATCTTAACGAAAGATATGTACTAGAAAGGCCCCTGTCGGAGGCTCAATCCAGCAAGTATACATTTTCTTAGGCTGGAATTATCCATAATCAAAAATACTAATGATTTCACTCCTTTGTTAGTATCGACTAACATTCGATGAAGGTATGAAAAATACCAACTCCTACACAAAACATAATTATATGTCCTTAGTTAACTAATAACCCCTAAATAGGTAGACAACACATAAATTCAAGAAGAAGTTTACTAAGTTTCATTTGATGTTTGCAATATGTAGAAGGAGCGCAGGTTTAGAATATTCTAGCTACTGTCCCATAAAAGGATGAGTTCCACAGGGTACCGTCATGGGTCCCATCCTCTATAACCTATACACCGCTGATGTCCCCTCTACCTCCAATACCTTCTTGGCAACATTTGCAGATGACACTGTAGTCCTGTCATCCCACACAGACCCCGATGTAGCAACCTATAGCCTTCAAAAACATCTTGATGAGATCGAGTATTGGTGCAATCAATGGCGGATCAAAGTTAATGAAGCAAAATGCTCCCACATTACCTTCACCTTTTGTCCTAAGACTTGTCCACTAATTTATTTTAATTCTATTCCTCTCCCTGTATCCGAGACAGTACGGTACTTAGGCTTCCATCTTGACAAACGACTGACCTGGAACCCACATACGAGACTAAAAAGACAAGAACTAAACAGACGCTTTGGACAACTGTGCAGACTACTTCAAAGGACATCCCATCTCTCAATAGAAAATAAATTACTAATCTACAAAGTTATACTTAAGCCACCTGGACATGCGGAATAGAGCTATGGGGGACAGCAAAAAAGTCGAACATCAAGCGTATCCAATCCTTTCAATCAAAAGCCCTGAGAACAAATAAAGTAAATGCCTCTTATTAGGTCAGCAACAAAACCCTTTCCGGTAATAACTATCCAGTAAATTCGAAGAACTTGTCTGTTTATTTAAACCACGATAAACAAATTTGCTAATCCTTTCTTTCCCACAAGAAAAAAAGAAACAAAATTATTTTGTGACAGAATCCTCCAAGTAAACATTTAAAAAATAATTAAACTGTGGCAAAAATAATGCGGAAACTGAAAACAAATGAGAAAGAAAAACATATTAAACTACATGGTAAATCAAAGAAAACTAATCAAATATTCTTAATTTATCCTAACTTTGCTAACTAACTATCCTAAAGTGAAATTTCCAATAGCAAAATCTAACAAAGTGCAAGAGAATAAATTTTTTGAGGCAATTAAGGATTTAAATAAACAAAAATCATAAAATAACTCGATATACAAAAATAAGAATTGACTTGGAAAATTTCCGTTACACTATCAAATGCAAAATTGGTTATCTAGTCATCATATTCCAAATTAATACCCAGAGGCTCCTACTATTAACAACAAAACATGAATATGGTCATTATATTACATTATTATTATTTAACTAAATTACCATCATAATGATCGTCATTTTTTTTTCCATAATTATATTTATTTTATAGGTATCCAAACATGCTTACGATATATTTCATTTATTACAAAACAATGTTATTTTATTTTATAATTATAGCTAATTTGAAGTGCCTTTTAATGAGACCATTCTCCACTCCAGTACACTGTCATGTTTTTATTATCAACTTAGATTTTTTTATTAAATGTTAATGTTTTTAGAATGAAATTAGAATAAGATTTCTATTCAAGGTGATTGCTATCCTGGTATTTTATAGATTTCGACCTAGCCTTAATGACGATGATGCAAGTCACCGAAACTAGTTTGGTATTTCGAGAAATCAGGGTCAAAAGTCACCGTGAGCTAGTCTAAAATATCACTCCCGTAACTAAAACTGAATAAATGTATTATTTATTTACTTCCCCCCGTCTACACCTACCTTCACCTACATGCATTTATGTATGTCAAATAAATTCAGTGCACACCTTGAGGTCGGATCAGATTTATTGGTTATAAATTTATTTTATTAAGTATGTACTGAGCAATAAAACATTTTTTTATTTCGTTTACATTTGAGTAAATAGTAGCCAAATCAACTGAATTAATAAATAGTTTAATTTTCAATTGGCAATAAGTTTTTTAGTACTTTTAAACTCTTATTCGATACGATTGACTCATGTCTATATTTTTGGTTAATTTTATCTTAGTGATTAACAATTTGTGTAATTTCAATGACACAAATGCAAAATCACCAACACATAATATTTTATTTTGTTTTTAAATACTATTTATACTGGAAAAATCGAATATGTGAGCAATGTATTGCACACTGCGCCACTGCACTATGATGGATGGCTACAAACAGTTTAAAGGAAGATATGACACAGTGCCAACGGAAGTACATCAATTAAAGACTAATCATCCGATGCAGTTAATGGTGATTGATCATAATGACTATAATAATAGTAGCCACAGCTCGCCATCTCTCGCCTAGAGACCTTCATGCTTTCTGTCGACAATGACATTCATGAAAATAAACTTTGTATGCACTGATATTTAGTAAACGATTAAATTTACTAATGAGGGGATCATTTATCAAGCTTGGTGCATGGTTAGCGTGACTCAGCCACGATACAGAGGTTTTAGGTTCAAATGTTTATAATGAAAAATTAATTTATTTCATTTGTGAAGATAAAAAAAAACCCTGGAAGGTCAGCTAGCATAAACTACCGTTTAAACGCTTCAAATTTTATATTTTATTGCATTTATTATATTATTTGGATTTTATATTTCAAATAATTTATTTTATAACCTCTTTATTGTGCTATCTGCCTTATTAGGCAATAAGTAATTGAGATAAATGTTCTCAATCATACCCTATTTAAAATTCATCATTCACTCTCTCATTCATACAATATTTACAAACAGCCCAGAGGATTACCAAATCCCAAATGGTTGTCACCTCCCTCACAGGCCAAAGAGGAAGCGGAGTTTTGGGAAGTCCCCCACGCTCCTCTGTCAGCGGCGTCACCCACCGGACACGAGCCAGTGGAGGCTGACGAAGAGCTCGAGAGCCACATACGCTGCCACTGCCGTTTCAGTCTCCGAGGAGGATTATAGCGATGATTGGTGCAGTGACTGTGCTACGGGATTAGGGTGGTTGGATAGGTTACTATGGACTTTCATGAACTTGAAAGAGATGAGTTCAAGAATGTAGGGTATATTAAGATCGTTATGAAGGGTTTTGTTGATGACGTAATAAGGTTCTCTATTGTTCTCAGGACTTTTGATTCAATGGATTGGATACGCTTGATGTTCGACTTTTATGCTGCCCCCCATAGCTCTATTCCGTATGTCCAGATTGGCTTAGGTATAACTATTTAGATGTCCTTTGAAGTATTCTGTACATTTGCCCAAAGCGTCTGTTTAGTTCTTGTCGTTTTAGCCTCGTATGTGGGTTCCAGGTCAGTCGTTTGTCGAGATGGAAGCCTAATAACTGTACTGTTCAAATTTTGATCTTAGAGTCAAGTTCACAATTTAGCCGAACGGTCATGACCAGCGACTTTCAGTAGTCAATTGTCTGCCCATAAAAATTGACATTACAGTCTTGACCGGATGCTTAAGAATCACAACTATTGGAGATGTCTGTACTAAATTCTAAATAAAACTGTAAATTATAATTGTTTCCGTGTGCGCTTTAAGACACTGTGCGATTTCGGTCTACAGTGTTTGTTAGATATTTGAATCGTAATTTTAATATAGTCTGAACTTATTTATTAATAAACCATCTTTAAAAATAAATCAATAATTTATCACTACTTTGTATGATACTAAATCCGTGGCCTGTTCTAAACTGGAAACTCTTGGCAATACAAGAAAAGACGACTCTCCATGACAGCTGTTTGGATTGGCAATGTTACAGTCAGCAAAAATAAATTCTTTTTCGCATGAAACTATAGATTTGATTTGGCCATCAAGGAAATAGAGAAAATAATTCTGTTTAAGGCCAATTCATTTATGGAGTATATATTTATTAATATGGGAATTCCCCCTGGAACAAGATTTTTCTCGGCCAGTCACGATCCCAGTGTCTCGGCCCACATCAATCAACTTTTTGCTGGAGAATTTCCCTCCGGGATAACTTGTGTTTTCCTCCATGCCTTTACATTAGGGATCCCTCTTTTTTCTAATTTTTAATGTAGGAATTTCTTACATTTTAGATAAAATCGTTTTGCCTACTACATTTGAGTCATTTGACGTTTGAGGTTTGGTAAGATTCCGCACCCAGTAGGGTAGCCTATTGCCGCTAGGGACTAACAATCGATAGTTCTATTAACTTCATAGAATCGATACATGGATATATCATTACTATTAGTAACTGTAACATATTCCTGTTCTACATTCATATAAAACATAAATATTTTTTGACCGATATTGCATCAACTATTTAACTGTTATTAATTTAAGTATATACGACCCTTATAAAATGTGTATACGCTTGAGTAGTTAAATAATTAAATATGTGTGTGCCATATTTACTAGGGTAGCCTAGATAAATAAGATGTATTTTTTATTTATTTATCAAGTATTGTTACAGTAGGTCATTAAAACAGGTAATAAAATCGCGTTGGAAACTTGACGTTCAATCAACTAAGGAAATCCACTAGGATTATTTGTGATAACTTCTCAAAAACTACAAAAAATTTTTCTTAAAAATTGCTAAAATAAATTTTTGAGGACTAATGATGTAATTCTTCTATTTAATACGTTTCAAGCAGCTTCTAATGGGTATTTTTATTTCGAAATTCCACCTGTTTACACGTATTTTTTTTTTATACTCCTCACGTTTTTATCGTTCTTGGCAATCAGGTACACGAGGCGCTGAAAATTCTGCTGAACTGTAAACAACCGGATGAAAAGGCTATAAGAGTTTGGCCAATTATAATTTCAGTGCGACAAGGCCTTGAAGTGACCCTCAAAGTTAGTAAAAACAAATAGGAAAATTATGATCCCCTCGGTTTTATGTTCGTGTATACATCATTTTTTTTTATGGTTTAGAGGAGGAGGAGATAAGTTATCTACGTAAAAGAGATAGATAAGAAAAAAAAAAACATTATTCAAAATTGAATTTACAGTAAACATCTTGAATTGCAGAATTGTTATTACATTTTCCGGTATCCTTCCCATATTATTGTATTGGCTATGTCATAATGATAAATAAACGGAAAATGTACAAATAATAGAGGAAAAAAACCAACTCAAGTAATAAAAAACCTCGCATAACCACGTAAAAAAAATTTATCGCTTTATGCAATAAAGTATTTATTTCGTGTGGATACCAAGTTTATTACTGCAATAATATTTAGAATTTTAGACAGAAAATAATATTTGTAAGACCACTATTGTTTAAAATATAAAAGACCCAGACAGACGGCGAAACACTACATCTGTTTGAATGTACAGCTTCAGGCTCACCGATAAATTATTGACGATATTATGGCTATAAAATTAAAACCACAAAAAATCTCACTAAAGAATTTTGTGAGGTTCAATCTACTCATAAAGGGATCCAAGGAATAATTTTTTCATCAACGAAACCTGTTAGAGTCTTAAGCCCCTTACATCATAGAAAGGAATCCTCCACTGGCTTAAAAACCAGTTCCTTTGTTATATTCAACTAGCTTGTAACTTAAACATGGCAGTTGGTGACAGCTTGTTTCTTCCAAGTGGAAAACTAAAGTTTTCACAACAAGCCGGTATCAAGAGAAAAGCTATGATATAAATCATCGTGTAGGTATCTTGGGTTAGTATGCACACAAAATAAGCTGTCAGGTCGCACCAAGGGGGGGAGGACGCCCATCGCGCGCTAGGGTCTCTACTACCAGGCCGCTGTCCGGCGAGCGTCAAGAAAGTGGTAAAATTGGTGGACCTGTGGTTTTTGACGTTTGCTGGCGGCCTAGTCGGTGGGCAGCTTTATTCGTATTGATCTTACTCCATAAGATCTTAGAAGGTGTGCCCCGACAGTGCACTATGTTCAGGAAAATAGGAACAGGGTAGGTATTATAGGTAGTTTATGTGGTCTTGGAATGACCACGAATTCACATTCGGTATCTAAGGGTAGGCGAAAACCGTGCCAAAGGCGAGGGAGGACCGGAGAGAGGTAGACTGGATCGCTGGGGGGGGGGAGACGCTACCAGGTTAAGTTTGTAAGGCCCCAGTAGACCCCAGTAGAGGTCTCTTCCAAGGAGGTGCTAGTTTTAGCGAGACGAAGGCAGATAATCCCACTAGGAAGGTGTGGGGTCTGACAACGCCGGTCTAAAATATAGTAAGGTTAGGAAAGAGAGAAGCAGAGGTATTTGAATAAGAAAACCATGGTTCGAATAGAGCAGCAAGCAAGCGCCAGGGCGGAGAGACAGAGAGCAGTACTCACTTCAGGTGCCAGGTTGTTACGAGAGTGTATAACAAAACCCCTAATCTCGGCCATATATGGGCAGGTCAGAGGCTGCACCACCCGCACCCCTAGTGTGGATATTTATGTGGATATAATACCCGAAACATTGGTGGATATTTTCTGGGCCAAGAAGAGGGGAACTTCTATTTATTCGTGGTAAAGAAGGTGGTACAACAAAGCGATTTGGCAAGCATCACTGCAACACACTAATATCACCGATGATTACTTCTAAATGATGCTTACACTAGTACCTCTATCAGGAGATGACTGTGAACATGGCAGAACCAAATATTTTGGCTGGCCCAGAAATCGTCAGTTATGGAAGCAGCTGACACATGCACACCGACTGTCAACACACAGCTGACTGCACATCGCCTAAGTCAACAGAAATATCAGCACTCCTTAATCTAATCTGTCCTTGTATAATTCTCCTCTTCCTCTCACCAGCTCTCATCCATCTCGTTACTTTACCCCTGACGTATTACTCTGTCACTATTAGCATATAAGTTGTATTGTTTGTCTAGTTAATAAACCACTTTTTAAAAAGGTCCCTTTGGTTAATAATTATTTAACTGTCGTTGTTAAACTGGGATAAGGAATCACCCAAATGGAAGAACTTGCGAAGAGATCTAAGCCCGTCCTCTGCAATTCCCTTCAACATTAAACCCGTCATAGACGTAAGACCAACAATATATTCTAGTTAATATAGCCTAAACCGTCAGCATTCTACCCTCTTACACAGAGTGTCTGCGGTTCTCGCGATATCATTCAGGGACTACGTTACTATTAACCAGCATTGAGCTACGGGAGTAGCGTCGCGATCTTCCGGAGCCCAGCTTTCTTCTCTTTGGCTGGAGATGTGACATTCCCCGTGAAGTTTTATACAAGTATATTGTAAATTTGATCACTTAGCGCAATATATGTCCTAGAATAGTAGATAGTTGTAAGGTCCCCCCCCTTAAATGTTAAATGTCGATACATTTATTGAGCGAATACTTTTGAGAGAACTTTCACTTCTTTGAAATATTCTGGTCACTATTTGCTACATCAAAAAGTCTCCAACCAGCCCAAAGCCAGCCAGGTAAGACCGATAAGTGGTTGAAGACTCAGTGAAAGGCTCCAAGAGTTGGCAAGAAGCAGATTGGCAGATCCCGCGACTGGGCCAAGGGTACCTTTCTTCCTCCTGTTTCCTAACACATGACCCTCTTCTCCCAGGAAGGAATATCCTACAAATGTTTACCTGAGTACCACCTGAAGCACCATTGCTCCACAACAACACAGCCATTGGGTGATCATTTCATTTCTAGGGTTTTGCTGCCTTTTTTTTTTCTAATATCTATTTGTCTCATAGGTGAGAGTAGCAGCTTCGTTAAAGAAGTAAAAATATACAACTATCAACATTTAACTATAGTTTCATTAAACAGTTATTACTTCGTATCACAAAAAAAAGACATTTAGTTTCGAATAGTATCAAACTATATATACAAATACAAATATATCTACACCCTGATAATGTGATTTGTATTTTGAGTTTTTCATAATATAAACAAATTTCGTATCAACTGTCATGGATCGCAACTATATCCACCAACAGGGGCATAACATTTTTCATAGTAGAACTATTTGACGCTCAGAGGACGCAAAGAAATTAAACCACATCCGTCAAAAAATAAATTAACAATGTAAATTAGAAATGTTTGTCTGTAATATTCAATAGAGCATCAAATTGAAGATATGCTGATTAATAATGTTATGTACTGGGACTTGATTGTACTATAACAACAAGTGTCGATAAAGTCCTTTTAGCAACCGTAACGAAACCCTTAATTGTGAGATTAATTTATTTAATGACTACGAACTAATTAATATTTTTAGAAGTACACATAAACAAAATAGATAACATGACAAGTCAAGAAACAATAACGAGAGGTAATCGCGATGACGGACATAAAAACTTAATAATTGAGAAAAAGTTTTATTTTTGATAAAAATAATTTATTTTATTTGTTAAACAATTTCGTTAACTGAAGATCACCTATTTAACAAATATATAACAACTAAAACAAAGCGCGAAATTAATTATTGGGCTAGAAAACGTACGACCAGGGTCTTACGGGCTTTCCCACTTTTTAACTTCACCAAATCTGTCGCTTAGTCCCAAACTGATCAATATGATATATAAATGTGTCCTCCATCCAGCTCCGTTTTATTACTCACGATATACTCACTTGACTGATAATACAGCTAAAAGTCTCCAACAATCCCAGAATGGGATCATGAGACAAGTGGTCTCATGAGAGGTCAAGAGGTATTTTACTCTCGGTCGAGTTCATCCCAGTTTTTTGACTCGTTGCAGCACCTAACAAACCCAGTATTTAACACTATGACCCCACCACCGTTCCCGCATCGATGGTTAATAATTAGTTTAATTAAATTTTTATTGTTAGATGTAAGTTAGTTTTAAGTCTATGATAAGTAAGCTGAGCCCCATCACTTTTAAAGATGTCCAATAAATTAATGTAAAATGTTTATCGTTATACTTTAGTACCAGTGAAAATCGCAATGTAGGATAGCCAGTTGAATAAAATTATATAAAATTTAGCCAAGCTTCAGTAAATATAAAGTTCTATTGCAAATAGATTCATTTGTAGAATCTATATTGAATTCTGTAATAATTTTGTAACAAGTGGATATAAGGGAAAAAAAAGTTTTTTTTAAATCTTGGGTACCCTCATTATCTAGTGGTTAGGATTCAATGAGTCAAGGGATGGTTGTCTGGTCAGGGTTAACTCAGCATTTTGAGGATAAATGAGGAGTTGTTTGAATAAACAGTGATCAACGAATCTTGTTATTTAGAGTTATGTTTACTTTATTTGAGAGTTACTTCACGATACAAAGAGTCTTGATGTTTTAAGTCGATATTTTCTCCAACTAATGAAGATAATGATGACTCACTTGTGAATGTGTCACGAACCTATTTCCAAAGAATATTTCTCTAACACTCATCACTCACGTTCTTTAATACTGTCAACTATAATATGGACTTTTATGGTCCGATTGGTTTCTACGATAATTCAGAGCTAGTCCTGGCTTTGGACTAGTCACGATATCGCTTGCGTCACTCCCTTGCCTCAGAGCTAGGAATACTTTGTTCATATTTTGGACTACTTGAAGAGGAAAAATCCTTTAACAGAATGATAGTTTGCTGCCTCGCAACAAGAAATCCAGAACAATTATATTATCATAGAAATGTAACATCTTAATGTCCTCAAAAAACAGATGTGTATTCTTCCCTTTTCTCTTTTCAGGCGAATTTCACTAAGAACTAAGACGCTACAGTGGCATCCTCTCAATTCCAAATGAGGAATTTGCTGATCTGACCTTTTCTGTTGCTGACGCTTCATTTGGTTCCGACAGGCAGAAATAAATTAAAAACATAGCAATTTTTTTTTTTTTTTTAATAAAGCTTTCACTAAGACAACGAAAAGGAGCTTATTGACAGTTTTAATGACATTTTATAATCGAAGTCCGTTAAGAATTCCCGGTTCATGGAGCACATTAGCAGTCAGGCAGCTATTTAGCTAAATTTTATGTCTCTACCTTGAACCGGGCCCTTACAAACCCCAAGCTCAAAAGACATTTACCACAGACCCTTTTCCTAATCCTACAGTCCTACCTTTCAAACCGCTTCTTCCAAGTCCGCTGTGGCTTAGAATACTCTAACTACTATCCCATAAATGCAGGAGTTCCACAGGGCAGTGTCCTAGGCCCCATCCTCTATAACCTATACACCTCTGATGCCCCCTCTACTTCCAACACCTTCTTGGCTACATTTGCAGATGACACAGCAGTCTTGTCATCCCACCCAGACCCCGACATAGCATCCCATAACCTTCAAAAACATCTTGACCAGATCGAGTATTGGTGCAATCAATGGCGGATCAAAGTTAATGAAGCAAAATGCTCCCACATTACCTTCACCCTTTGTCGCCAGACTTGTCCACTAGTTTATTTTAATTCTATTCCTCTCCCTGTAACCGAGACAGTACGGTACTTAGGCTTCCATCTCGACAAACGACTGACCTGGAACCCACATACGAGACTAAAAAGACAAGAACTAAACAGACGCTTTGGACAACTGTACAGAATACTTCAAAGGACATCCCATCTCTCAATAGAAAATAAACTACTAATCTACAAAGTTATACTTAAACCAATCTGGACATATGGAATAGAGCTATGGGGGACAGCAAAAAGTCGAACATCATGCGTATCCAATCCTTTCAATCCAAAGTCCTGAGAACAATAGTAAATGCCCCTTATTATGTCAGCAACAAAACCCTTCATAACGACCTTAATATACCCTACATTCTAGAACTCATCCCTTCCATGTTTATGAAATTCCACAGTAGCCTTTCCAACCACCCTAATCCTGTAGCACAGTCATTGCACTGCTCCACTCATCCTTATAATCCTCCTCGGAGACTGAAACGGCAGTGGCCTCGTGACCTGCTATAATCGCGTGACAGTGGGAGTCCTGGCAATGGCCAGTTTCTCCAATCATGTCCTATTGTATGAATGAGCGAGTGAATGATGACTGTAAATATGGTATGAATGAGATCATTTATCTGTATTATTATTGCCTTATAAAAGGCAGATTGTAATTATTGCACAATAAAGTACCAAAGTACAAACCCCAAGACGATCATACACACTAGTGAAAACAAAAAAAAAAAGCAACCTATAAACCTCAACATAAAGAATTCCTAATTACTTTCTAGAATCAATTAGTGTTCATTAAACCTTTCAACAGGATAATTAACCATTTTATTAAGTGTCAAGTCCTAATGATGCCTGAATATGGCGAAACGCCGACCTTAATTATCTTAAAAAAAAAAGTATAACTATGGATTTTTACTCTTATTATTGTTGAGTTATTTTTATAAAATACTTCCCCTTTCCGTCTGTATGTACTCACCAAGAATTAGCGATGCCGGTCAAGTTGTCGTTAGATCTCACTAAAGAAGCGTGGTGACGCTGTGGTAAAAAGTCAAAGAGCCTTCTTACTCTCCCCCCGGAGTTGCTTACATTGGGAGGTGATTGTATTTCCTATTTTATTGCTACTGAAAATTCCACATTATTAATAGTTGCTATTACCAAATATATTTTTTGTTTGGCTCGTCGTTATTAATATTAGTAAGTGCTATACCAAAACAAAAAAATTGTTAATTTTAAAACGATTTATTAAAATATTTTAATTATATGCTTTAACATTGGGAAACTCTTGGACATTTTTGATTGGCCCTGGTGTTTTCCTCTGGGTATATTGCTAACTTTGGGGGTCGGGTCTTCAGTCTAACAGAATTCCTATGGGAAAAATCTTCCACTCGTCCAGGCTAGTTATAAACGGTTATTAGTTATGAACGGTTAGTAGTTATAAACGGTTAGTAGTTATAAACAGTTAGTAGTTATAAATTGTTAGTAGTTATAAACGGATGGAAACCTATACAATAGAATAATAACCCCTGGTTACATCATCATTTGTCTAACGATGGCCATTATACTAACTGTATGCTCTCTGAAGCGCAGATATTTCAATAGACAGTAATTGTGACAGGACTCTTTTACTGGACAATAAATTACAACAATTTTCTTAAATGATGATGTTCATATCGAGTACTGAGAATTGAGGAAAACTTGCACTAAATTTGTAACAGGGTCTTATGATAATGAGTATCAGTTTCCTGTCCGTTTTAAAGGTTGTTTAGTTTATTCCAAGGCCAATTCTACTTATACTTCTATTTTTTACAATTATGATAAATTATTAAAAAAAAAAAAAAAACCTTGGGGGTGGACCACACAAAGAACACGGTTTACTGTAATAGTTAACATTAATTTATAAAGGAAACCCTTACAATTAATTTATTCGTAAAAATAATCCAAGTCGTGATCGGTGATTATATTCCTCTATTTTAATATTTCAATAAAAAAAAAAAAAACTTCTCAAGGATAATTGCAATGGCGGGTTGGGAAGAAATAAGCATGCAAAAAAAAAAAAAAAAATCATAAGGGATCGTACTAGAGCCAATAATCGATAACTACATCTATCGCATAGGCAGTATCGACAAAGATAAGAAAGTATGATGACAGCAGTGTCTTTAAATGAAGATAAATTTACAATTATATTTATAACAATTGACTTTTGTTGTGTTTTTAAACCAGGCCAGCCGCTGTCAAGAAAGATATAAAATGGGTGGACCTGTGGTATTTGACCTTTGGCTAGCAGCCTAGTCGGCGGGCAGCTTTATTCGTATTGATCTTACTTCATAAGATCTTAGAAGGTGTGCCCCGACAGTGCACTATGTTCAGGAGAAAAGGAACATGGTAGATATTATAGGTAGTTTACGTGGTCTTGGCATGACCACGAATTCACACTATGTATCTAAGGGTAGGCGAAAACCGTGCCACAGGCGTGTGTGAACCGGTGAGAGACAGACTGGATCGCTGGGGGAAACGCTACTAGGTAAAGTTTGTAAGGCCCCAGTAGACCGTCGTCCACATGGAAGAGGTCTCTGCCAAGGAGGTGCTAGTTTTAGCGACACGAAGGCAGATAATCCCACTAGGAAGGTGTGGGGTCTGACAACGCCAGTCTAAAACATAGGGAGGTTAGGAAAGAGAGATGCAAAGGTAGTTGAATAAGAAAGCCAATGTTCAAGTAGAACAGCAAGCGCCAGTGCAGAGAGAGAAAGAGAGAGTGTAGTGTTCTTCAGGTGCGAGGTTCCGAGAAAAAAACCTAAATCTGGGCCTTATATAGGCAGGTCAGAGGCGGGGGTAGCCCCACCAAGCTTCAGTGGGCTTCAGCTGTATCGTGCACTAGTTTCCCCCTTTCTTAACTGACTTTTTTATTATTAAAACATGGAAACATAGGTAAATATATTCTGGGCCGAGAAGAGGGGAACTTCTATTTATTCGTAGTGAAAAAGTTAACCAACACTAATAAAAGAATTAAAAGCTCAAATGGTGTTTGGACATCGATAATCGCAACAAACAAGCTCAGATGTCAAGTTAAATGAATTTGTGTGAATGATAATACAGGAGCAATAGACATTCACGAGCGGTCAATTACTATGTACAAATGGAGTCAAGTCCACTCTAGAACGCCAATGAATACTCGCTCTATTACTACTAGCTATAGGTGTGTCGAATGGGCACTAGAGAAATCTACAATTCAAATCCCACATCACAAGTGCATCGACCCAGTTAGGGTCTGGTTCACCTTCACATCTCTTTCTCACCTAGTCCAAAAATAGACGGTCATTTAGACAACTGTGATACTGATACCTAACAAGTATATTAACATAAGTACACAAGTATAATATATTTTGATAATATCGACAAGCCAGAAAGGAGAGTATGTATGTTTTAAGATAATGGTCCTAAATATTATAATGCGATCGATTTGCCGTTTTAAATTTATATTCCACGACACGTACATTTACGTTATGACAGCATGCTAGATAATAATTAGAAACTAGTTTTTCAGTGGCCTAAATGGTTTAATAAATAAAATAAAGTATTTAGGACAAAACGGGTTTGAAGATTTTTTTTCACAATAGTCTAATTAGTGTTGAAATAAGTGACGTGGGGACTTTTCTCAGGATTGTTCCTTTCTTTCTTACGTCCTTGATTAAGTTTATGATTTATTAATGGGAAAAAAATTCATAATTATGGAAATTCAGAACGCAAATAAAAAATCTGCCCCTTATTTTATTACGCAAATAAAATCGCTTTGACAAAACTACTCATGTCATGACTCCCGACTTAAATTGCGTCTTGTTGAGAAATTTGGGAAAGTTACAAAACCGTCAGACCCTCTCCTGGTTGGTCGTTCTTTATTGCCCAGAAAGGTGCTAAAAGTTGAAGCAACTTCGGTGTAATGCGTAATTTATACAGCCCGAAAACGGATTTGGAAACTACCTATAGCCTCAGGGGCCGTTTTCATAATCGGAGCTACTGGATGGCGAAGTGTCGACACGGCAGCACCGGGGATATAAGGCGATAACCCGAAGAGGAGGCAAAGAGATGAAAGGTGTCAAATCGGGCGCAGGTCCAAGACTACCGCAGGGAAGAGAGGTCTACCCTAAGCCGGATCTTCAAAGATACCACACCAAGGAAGCTAAATCCCCACTTATAGTCGAAAATTTGCTCACATCCCCAGAATACAAAAAGGAGCGGAGTAATAACAACATAAGAACTTCAATCAATTTACTCAAAGCGAGTAAAGCCACCGACTCTATCCACTGTCTCAATGCAGTTGACGAGAGGCTGAATGTACAAAAAGATAATTGAATTTGTTCTATATACAGCTTAATAATTCATTCGTATTTCATTTATTGTATCAATGATTATTTACTTTTTTTTTTACAAAAAATGATGAATTTCGTTACATAGATATGCAACTACTCTTTGAACATTAATAATAATTAGAAATAGTGGAGTCTATACCACATCAAAAATGTAGATTTTTATTTATTTAAATAAATATGAACGGAATAAAGGGAATCTGATGAGAAAGAACAATTTTGACGAGAAATATTAAAGTTAGCCCTCAAGAACAGATTTTGTTCTTTAACTGGAGGTAATAAACTAGTACCAACCACACTAGTGTCATCTACCACCTACGCCCAGATTCATTTCTACATGAGATGCCTTGCCATGAAATATAAGTAATTCCATATTTTTATTGAAAAATATTAAAAAACAATCTGACCAATGAGAATTGAGCTACATGATCTCATTTATACCATACATACAGTATTGCATTCACTCTCATCCATACTGTCATTACGATATGCACACTTACATACAACACGGACGAACAGGAAACTCATTGACCCACTAAGAGATAACAAATTCAACCAAAGGCTATATCAGCATATTTAGGCGAATGCCAAATATTTCATATGCATCTTCCAAGCACTAAATACTTCTTCCAATTTAGCAAATAATAACAATAAACAAATATATTTTTGTCCCGTAGAAAATGCTTTTAAAACTCATTTTGAGCCAAAGCCCCCAAAAGGCATATTATAAGCGAAGACTGATTTATGGCATACACTACAGAAAAACAACAGCAGCCTTTATTGCGCTAAAATTACAATCTGCCTCATTGGGCAATAAAGTAACTGTGATCAATGTTTTCATTCATAGCATATTTACAGTTCTTCATTCAACCGGTCATTTAAAGTCTTGGGAAGTCCCTCCCGCTCCTTCATCTGCCTCGTCAGCGGTTACGAGTCAGTGAAGCCTGAACAAGAGCGAAGAGACTGACGCTTAGGACATAGTTGGAGAAACTGGTCATTGCCCCAGGACTCCCACTGCCACTTATTTATAGCAGGTCTCGAGGCCACTGCCGTTTTAGTCTCTAAAAAGGATTATAGGGATAAGTGGCACAGTGTAAGGGATGTGCGAGGGGAATAGGGAGGTCGGATAGGTTACTATGGAATGTAATGATCTTGGAAGGGTATATTAAGATCGTTATGAAAGGTTTGTTGCTAGCATAAACAAAGTGGCATAAACATTTAATATAAAGCTCTATTCCGTATATTGCTAAAATATGAATACATTTCAGTAGTTTTTTATTTTATGAGTTATTGTCTCCCGGCTGTAGACGATCAAAGAAAAAGAGAGTATATTGATGATAATAATGCACACAGGTTCGATTGTAAACTGGCTTTATTCTGTTCTAATCCTCTATCAATACACAGGCTTTGTTTACATCAGGCCCTGTGGTATTAGGCTTAACAATGTCTTGCCACTAGCCATAACATATGTTCAATGTGATATTAATTTTGAAACATTGCTATCAAACCATTTATTTTGGAAAAATATATTTATTTTTTTAGTTGGTGCGGAAAATAATACGAGGAATTCCAAGTACTTTGAAATGACAGCCTTATTAAAAATGTATATTTTATTTTTTGGAGGTGCGGATAATAAATAATGTGACGAAGTAGTATCAAATATATATATCTATATATATAATCGGGGGTATTAAATAAAAGCATTATTAATAATATAAAATTATCTAATATAGTAATTTTAGACTTCAGATAATTGATAATAAGTTGAATTAATATACGTGAGAATTCAACAGTATCTTGTGACACAATTGAGTTATATCACTTAATTTCCACAAAAAATTTCCTTCAATGAATCAGATCGCACATTTTTATTTTGTTTTTTATCATTCGCAGATATACTTGGACAATATACAATTACATAGACAAGTAATTGCTCAATTATTTCAGTTATGGGATTGGTGATACTTATACATCGATATTGCATGTCGACGGGTCTTAAAATTACAAGACCCCAAGTCGAATAGGCGACATACAAACATACTGATCCATAATGTTTAAAACATAATCACAGACATGTTTGCCAAAAATTGTCTGTATTTTTTTAAAAACTATTTGAACAGTTCAAATCATCGTAATCATCCACTAAAAATTAAAATAAAAAAAAACCCATATAACATAAAACAAATGCAATAAATACAAAATTTGAAGAGTATTAAAAGATTAATATGTCATAAATAAAACAGAACAAGTATATGGACATAGATGCAAAGACACATCTTAATAAAAATTTTCACAAGTTCTGAAACAACTTGTTTTTTTTTTACTTGAAGACGTTTTTTAAAAGAACTTGAAAAGGCCGCTTTTCGGCTCTAAACAAAAGTAAGTACTTAAGGGGCTGACTATTTTGACAATAAACCTAACTTCTTATTACTCAAGGAAATATTCCGTTACAAATTATTGCTGAGTGCACACACTTCCTATTTTTTCATTTAACGTATTCGTAAACAGAATACATTTCAGAAAACGAACACCAGCCGGCAATAAATGTTCTTCGAATATTTAGTTAATTTAAATTTTCCGCCTTTCCATAATTCCTTCTTGCCTCATACACACTATACTCGGTTTTATACATATTAATTTTCGGTGCAAACATTGCTTGAATTTTTTTCTAATTGTCAAAAATAACTTAACCATTTTTCTCAAAGTTGAAATCTGACCATCATAATTCCAAATATGAACACTTTTTTTCAACTGACCAAAAGTTTTTTTTTTTTCAACTATTCATATAAACATGTCCTATATGAAACAAAAAATCACAGATTGTCATGTTCACTTGCTTTTAATTAATCAAACCGGAGAAACATTTCTTTTTTTTTAACTATTCATTTATGGAAATGAGTCCTTTTTCATCAACACAAACATTTTCAATGATATTTTTATTTTTTTTTTGGTATGTCCTATATGATTATTATTTTAATGTTTTACAATTTAAAAAAATACAACAAAAAATGAAATCGGTGAAATTTCAGTTTAAGTTCAGAGTATTGTCATGTCATTTTTTACCGGATGATAGTATATTTGAATATTTTAGCTGTTCTATTGCATATTTCCCTGGATAATACACTGGTTTTTTTAATGCATATTATTTGAGGTAAATATACTATTTTTTATATTACAACGATAGTTTTTCACATATAATATAGCCAAAGCGAATCCTCCACAAAAACCTTTAGAGCGTATGTGGGCAACAGCCGGCCCGCGGGCCGGATCCGGCCCGCTGTAAGATTTGATCCGGCCCGCGAGACATTTTGAAAAACCCAATTTAAAAAAAAAAAATACACTACTTACTCATACTCATGGAATCAAGTGAGCGAGCAAGCCGAGTGGCGGTGATCATCAAAGAGTGAGGCGGCAAACATCAAAGTTCAAAGCCATTGATGTTTGCCGCCACACTGGCGGCGCAACAAAGGATTATTGCTTCGCAATTGTATTGTTCTACACTAGACGATTCTAGATCATTCCTTCATTTTGCCTATATAAGCGGGTGGATGGCCGGAACTTAGTTCAGTCCTATTCGAGCTACCGTGGTGATAAGTTTGCTTTGTGACTTTGTGTGCATCTTGAGTGCTTACTAATTATACCTATTTTCTTATTAAGTTTATCGAACGATAAGTAAATGAAAATGATGTCTGGTGGAAGGAAACGAAAAGTAGATGCAGAGGGTCGCCAGTTTCAAGAAAAATGGACTGAAGAATTCTTCTTTATCTTGCACAATGGTAAGCCTATTTGTTTGATGTGTAATGAATCCATTTCGGTGATGAAAGAATTCAATATAAAGAGGCATTACTCAACTAAGCATCCTACGCTGCTCTCACTGACAGGACAAATAAGAAAAGACAAAATCCAGAAACTTACCGCAAATTTGGAAAAACAGCAGCAAATATTTCATAGACAAAGAACACAACTTGATAATGTTGTGAAAGCTAGTTTTATAGTTAGTTCAAAATTGGCAAAGTCATTGAAACCATTTGCCGAAGGAGAATTTATCAAGGAGTGTATGTCAGAAGTTTGCAGTGTTTTGTGTCCTGAAAAGAAAAATGAATTTGAAAAAATTAGTTTGTCAAGACGAACCGTTGTACGACGTATAGAAATGATGGCTAATGATATAAAAACAACATTGACTGGCCGTATGACTGGTATTGAATCATTTTCCATAGCATTAGACGAGAGCACCGATTTGTCTGACATAGCTCAACTGGCTATATTTATTCGAGGTGTTGATAAAGAATTCACTATTACTGAGGAATTGCTTGCTTTACAGCCGCTAAAAGGAACCACTACAGGAGAGGACATTTTTAATGAAGTTCAAAAGGTATTCACAAGTTTTGGCTTGCCATGGTCGAAATTAGTTGGAGTATGCACAGATGGTGCACCTTCTATGGTCGGCTTACGTAAAGGTTTCATCGGAATTTTGAATGAAAAAGCAACTGAATTAAATGTGCAAAAAGATGGTTTGATAGTCCTTCATTGCATTATCCACCAACAGAACTTGTGTTCTAAGTCCATTCGACTCCAGAATGTTATGAATGTGGTAGTAAAAACCATCAATTTTATTCGATCCCGAGGGCTTAACCATCGTCAGTTCAAGGCGTTTTTGGATGAAATATCAGCCGAGTATGACGACGTAACATATTATTGTGAAGTCAGATGGCTAAGCAAAGGGAAAATGCTGAAACGGTTTTACGAGCTTAGAAATGAGATAGCAGAATTTATGCAAATAAAAGATAAACCACTATCTGAATTGAGTGACGCAAAATGGATATGTGACTTAGCATTTCTTGTCGACCTTACAGGCCATTTGAATGATTTAAATTTGAAACTTCAAAAACAAGGACAGTTAGTAAATGATTTGTACAGCCATTTGAAAGCGTTTCAGAACAAAATCCGCTTGTGGGAGGCACATATGCTGTCTGGTAACAGTTACCATTTCACCACGCTCTCTGCGTATGAAAATATTGCTTACGCTCAATATGCTGAAGAACTCAAGTTACTGTCGGAGCAATTTTCGATCAGATTTAGCGATTTCAAACACATGGAAGACTGTTTCAATTTATTTGCTACTCCAACAAAAAGTAATGTACAAAATGCTCCAATACACTTGCAAATGGAGTTGATCGAGATTCAAGAAAACTCACTCCTAAAATCTAAATTTGAAGACGTGGAGTTGTGCGATTTCTACAAAAAATACCTCGAAGAAGACCATTTTCCGCAGCTTAGAAAATTTGCAAGAAGATTGATTTGTGCGTTTGGCAGTACTTATAAATGCGAACAGTTCTTTTCATTGATGAAAGTTAATAAATCAAAACATCGTACAAGGCTGACTGACGATAATTTGGAAAATTCTTTACGTCTTTGTACCAGTGGAATTAATCCAAACATCGATGAATTAGTTTCCCAAATTCAAGCTCAAGTGTCTCATTGATTTCGGTGTCGCTATTTAACTTTCGTAGTTTGTAACAATTCTAAATTTAACGATTTAATTTAATGCTGTAGGTACCTATTTTTTCATTTCATTTTGTTATTTTAATAAATTGTGTTGTAATAACATTGTCGTATTATTTCATGGCTGACTGATATCTATCGCTAAAAATTATGAACACTACTTTAAAATGCACTACTTTTAAACGCGGCCCGCGAACGTATTTGCACACTAAAGTTTGGCCCATAACATGTCAAAGGTTGCCCATACCTGCTTTAGAGAGAAGACAGGTCAAACAAGTGTCTTTCAAATATTATGCGTACTCTGGCCGGTTGTCTCGAGTTGTTACCACCCTCCGTGAATATCCCATCCAATATAGTTTCTTAGCTATAATATAATATTGATAAAGGTTCAATTGCTAATAATAAATCCAGAGAAGTAAGACCTTTTCAAAAGGTATTGTTGATTATTTACTAATCTCATTTAAGGAAAACCGACGAACAAAGTCACATGATGGCGTAGGTAAAAAATTCTGACGTCACGTGACCCAACACACCCATATATATTTTGTTTTATTTTTTCACCTCGATCAAGAATGCAGTCACTCAAGATTTAGGAGGAAATCATACACTGAGGAACTGATGTGTTATAAGATATTTATTTTGAAAATTAACTCAAAAACTGCGATCAAAAATGACTTTGATAGATAAGTGTGCTCAAGTACGAGTTGCTGACAAAGCAGACCGTGAGGTGAGCGTACGTATTCCTTTACCAGCACTGGCTATCAGCCATTGGTCCTGGTAAGTTCACAAATATAACCAGTACAGCTCAGAAAATAATGAAAAACAAAATTATAAATAAGTAAAATATTGGCCAAAAGGTGAAATTTGTGCCTGAACCAGAAACCTATGCACCATATTTCCTTGATGAACAATATACATGGTCCATTGCTAGAAGTCAGTATTGCATACTGATATCTTGAAATGCTTACTAATTGTAATTAAATATAATTTGCATCAAACTTGTATAGGATAATACTTGATTTTGGTAAAATTACTATGATGTAAAGTTATAATTAAATTCTGGAATTTTAAATCCCTTTAGAAAACTATAACATGTAGAATGCGCATATGAACGGTATATGGCTTGTCGGGAGTCGCCCGCCGGGGGAAGGTCTCGACGACTTCGGCACTGCCCGGCCGGCGTCAAGTAAGAGATAAATGATTAAACCTGTGGTCTTTGACGTTTGCAGACGTCCTAGTCAGCAGGCAGCTGACAAGATCTTGTATTGATCTGACAAGATCACCTTATAAGATGTTAGAAGGTGTGTCCAGACAGTGCACTGTGTTCAGGAAAAGATGTACATTCCAGGTTTTATAAGTAGTTTACGTGGTCTTGGGATAGCCAAGAGTTTACACTCGGTGTCTAAGGGTAGGCGAAAAACTTTCGGATCCCAAAGGCGAGTGTGAACCGGAAAGAGGCAGACTGGATCGCTGGAGGAGACGCTACTAGGTAAAGTTTATGAGGCCCCAGTATACAGTCATCCGCATGGAAGAGGTCTCTGCCAAGGAGGTGCTGGTTTTAGCGAGACGAAGGCAGATAATCCCACTAGGAAGGTGTGGGGTCTGACAACGCCGGTCTAAAACATAGCGAGGTTAGGAAAGAGAGTTGCAGAGGTAGTTGAATAAGAAAGCCATGGTTCAAGAAGAGCAGCAAGCGCCAGTCCAGAGTGAGAGCAGTGTTCACTTGGTTCCGACTGTCTGAGAAAGCTCAGAATTTCTGCTATATATAGGCATGTCAGAGGCCATGTTAGGCTCCCCTTGTGAGCTCCAGCTATGTCGGGATAGTGAACTAGATCCCCCTAAACTAGAACCCTCTCTCTATATGGGCGCCGAAGATTTATTGATAAAATGAGGAAAGGTAGACGGGTGTTTTCTGGTCCAATAAGAGGGTAACTTCTATTTATTCGTGGTGAAGTAGTGGGCACAAGATGGCTTTAAAGTAGAAAAAACGGTCAACTTACATTTAGCATACGAACATAAATACTTTATATCTTTATTCTTAGAGATCTCACATTCACTAGTGCGTGGATAATGTAGATTATACATTATAAGGTACAAGTTGTACTTTACAATACTATCGGTTTTGCCAATTTCTTAGTCAAACGACCCTCAAGTGTAGAAACAATCTTCCCAGCGAGCGAGTTCCGCCAAGGAGAACAGTGAGTCGGAAATGTTGCCAAAATAATGATACCATCTTTGTATTCTCACTGACGGCCGACATTACTTCATTCTGACTCATTCCGGTTACGGTTCGCCAGCGTCGTTGTTCAACATCCGCCATTATAACGTCAGAACTTCCGTCGGAACATGTCGGAAGATAAACTATGCGACATCAGGAAAAGAGAACACAACAGAAGTCATAAATAAAGAGACAACTTTCTTAAGCGAAAGCATGGCACACAAGTCTAAAGTACTGAAGGTACTTTCTAATTTAGTTAATTATAAAAATTAGGCTGTCAATATTTTATGATAAAATTAATTCCCAAGTATTTAGAAAAGGAGCAATCCTTTTTCGCCTGTAAGTCTGTCTTTGTGTATCCATGTTCCACGTAGGTGAAAGACGAACCTCCATAACTCGAAACACAGTGATAGTGTCAACATTTCTCAAATCCCATCACACATACTTTCTGTTTTCCCCCATGGTTAAGGATATGATGGTTAAACTCAATATGCTTTTTTTTTAGGTTTTCATGTTTTAGTATACAATTCGTTTCAAGAGCACATAATAGTGGCATTAACAGTTAAATAAATCAAATCAATAACAACAAAAATTACATTTTTGTTAATCAAAAATTCCCCATTCTTCGCTTTCAACGCCCATTATTTTGTTTGTATATAGTTAAAAAATTTCAAATAAATTAGCTAATAAAATTAGCCACCGACAAATTTTATTTCGAATAATTTGAATTCAATTGAGTATTATACTATGTTCCTCAACTATGTAGAAAAAATCAGAACATTAAATCCTAAATTTTATTTTTAATACAAGTCATTGTTTGATAAGGGGTGGGCCGGAAATTACTCGTACAAAGAGTTCTAAACATAGTTGTACACCTGTCATTGCGCTCTGAAGCAAATTCACCATCTCGTGCCTTCTTCCACCTTATCCCTTGTGGTATCAATAATCGCAGAGCGCTACAAAAAATATACCTCATCATTTTTATTTTTAATTTGTAATTAATCACCATTTATAAACATTCATAAATTAGTGAAGGGTATTTATAATAACAAATATATCGTTCTTTACGCTAAAATTAATAAAACAAACTATAGTTTGAGATGTTCTCGAATTCACCTTTAAAATTTTAGGTAAACTGTATTTTATGTTGAATGGTTAAATATTCCGACAGACAGAATTTAAAAATTAACCCCCCCCCATCCTAAATGATGACCTCGATTCACCATCATAATAGCCATTATGCGAAAAAAATAATACATTAATTATATTTCCTCTGAAATTAGTCAAACAGATCTCACGGGTTTTAATTAATTCAAGCAATATATTCATTGCAGCGTTCACAAGTACAGTTGTTCCAGACAAAACATGGCGTATTCAATGTTACTTTTATCCGGTGAGGAAAATTCTAGCTCGCCAACACATTGTAAATATTTCTATTAACTCTAAATAAATTTAAAAAAAGGCGAAGTGTCCATATTCTTAATTTATTAAATCACATAAATGTCGATGTCGCTAACACTATTCTGAAACGGTAGCCGACTAAACTGAAATTGAAAAATTACGACAAACACGGCAACGAACAATTTTATAAACTTTTAAACGGAAGCTTTCTCACACTAATTTAAAACATTGGCAATAATGTGTCTAATCCAAATTGTGCAACTTTCAGCAAAAATTAATAAATTGTAGAAATCGGAATAATTCGTATTAGAATAAACAATAAATAAATGTTATTTAGATTTGAGCGAGTTTTTCATCCATTACTACTATTATTACTTAATTTTACGTCAGATGATAACTGAATAGGAAAGTCGGGGACATTAATGTTATGTCTTCAATAAAAGATATGCGGTGATTCCTTTATGAAAATGTATTTTCACTGTTAATAATTGTGCTAGTCTCAAACGTTCTAAATTTAAACGTTGAAGGGAGTGCTTATTGCAGACAATGCAATAGAGCTGGATGAAAAAAGGAAATAACGACGGAACTTTTTAACGTTTATTCTCAGAGCTGAAGCATTCGCCTGTGTCAGAATACGTGAAAAACTATTAAGTGACTCACCTAATGTGCAAGTGCCTTTACGAGCTGCACTTAAGAAAGGAACTGGTTCTAGAAATGGAAGCTACAACATTTATGTGAACCGAAGGTCATCAAATGGATCATATTCTTTGCTACTGACTCCAGGGTATTCAAGTAAAAAATATACCAAAATCTATTCGTTCATCCATAACTTTCAGTATGAGTAGCCATTTCCGATACTTGCTAATGCACAAAAAATAATGTACCAAAGTAACTCCCGCTAACTAAAAAACTACAACAGTGGAGAAATGTAATAATAAAAAAAATAGTAGGCAGTACTACCATTACGAATGTGAACAACAAAAAGGAATTTACCGGCTTGGATCTCACACTTCTAAGGAGAAAATTCATATAGATGAAACTATTTTCAAATAACAGAACAATCTTTAAGTTATTCTGTGAGTTCATTTTACGCCCTGAGTATATAAATGAGTAGAATACTTTGTTGAGTTTTTACAAACAGCCAACACAAATGTTTTAAACAGTGAACAAACACTGTCCCTACCTTCTACCACTGGGAACCTGACGCTAAACTGATCCACGCCAAACGTTATAATTTGATTGAAAGCATATCAGCTTTCATAAACCCCATGAAGCCCATTTCATAGCTCAATATTAATATTCTTAATTTAAAGTTTAATGCTTCTTCCGTGTGGTCTATACTAGTCATAGCCATCCCAGCATGTGTACAACAAGGATATCCACTCAGTCCGTTACTATATATACTCTTTTTACACTCAAATCATATATGTGCGCGCTCCCCTACCCTTACTAAATACACTACAATGATTTCATCTGAATTAAATCATAACATGGATTAACATTATTCAATTTATTCAAGCAGATATAATTATTAAAGCAGATCAACATATCACTGCTCAATAAACTTGACTCAATGGCTTGACACTGTTTACACTTGTACATGAAAGTTATAATTATGCTCAGTTGAGGGATATTTATCGGTGCTCCAATTGATATGATATGAGCCTTAATTTAATTGGTAAGCCTAGATGAACTAGTTATAAGACACCTTGAAACATCAATAACTGTTTTAAAGGCTATAAAAAAATCAAGTTGGTAACACTGCACAATAGAGCATGCGGGGGGGGGGGAGTAACAGTAAGTGGATTTTTGTCAGTACCATTTCATCTCGGGCAAAAAACACGAATACACCTCAGGCAGAACTGACAAATGATTCGGAAGCGTTAATTATATAACGAAAAGGCTGTTATTATCTATGACAAAGGAAAACAAATTAGGAGGAAGAAATAAGAACATTTGACGAGAAGGCGCCAAAACAGTCTTGCCCGTTATGGGATGAACCACACGCACTGGAGGTATAACATTTAAGAAAATCCAGGCACAGGTCTTTACACAATCGTGGAACATAATCCCGTATTAGAGGAATATTTTCCAACGAGAAAAAAAAAAGGTAGAATGCAAGATTCTCACAGTTGATTGTATTGTAAATTATTCATATTTGAGCGTGACTCACCGGCTTTGAGCTTCTTCCAAGTTCTGACGCTGTAGGTGACATCGCTGAACCTGATGTTGACCGCAGGCCGTCGCGGAAACGGATCTGTTAAAATTTCTGTCTTCATTCTTCAGCAGAGCATATCCTGAACAGCCAAAAAAAAAAATATATTGTAACATCAATTAAAATATAATATAATAACAATACTAAAAGTCAGTAGAGAATAGATCGAACATAAACTGTCAAGAGTGCTCTGAAGTGGGTTATAAAAACATGCTTTTCAAGAGAGCGAATAACTAGGTTGAGTTCTTCTGTAAACTAATTGATCTTAGTGGCTAGTTATATTTCTCGATTGGATTAAAGATAACGGTTTGTTTAGTTACACAACATTTTTTTTATTCGAAGTATAAACTAAATTGTATTGGTATTATATTTGGAGATGTAAGAGTTCAATTTATCTCGAGTTGAACTTTCTCCGTCCCTCAGAATAGAATTGTTCAACAAATATAATGGTAAAATATATTGTATTGTCAATTTTTGTTGCGTTATTATTAATAACGGGACTTCTCGCCTCAGACCCGGTGCTAAGGCGAGGATAGAAGAAGTTTCAATCTGAACTAACCCGTTTACGTTTATGTTAACGGTTCAGAAGGGCAGCAGGGCCCGAATATAATCACAGAAAAAATCCACTAGTCAGGACGCATTAGTCATGCCTGAACTAGTGAGCACAGTTGCTTGAAAATCTTTAGTTAGTTAATACGAGGAGGTATGCGACCTTGTTATGGGTACGGTCACGGGTTTTGAAAAGTACCCAGGTCACAAATGTAGTGTCGTACAAAGTTGTAATAAATATTCACAAAGAAATTTACTCTAGACAGAAACGAATCTATTTCTTGAGTTTAATCATTGTTGGACTTGAAGTGACAGAAAAAGAAATTTGTTTGGTCACAGGTCTGCGTGATCTGATGAGGCTGAAGTAAGGTCTCTTCTGGAAAATTTGAACAGGGATAGGCACTCTCACTATATTACGATTTATTCTAGTGACCTAGATTACTACAAAATAACTAATAAACTACAAATAAATGTATGTGAAAACAGACAAAAACAGAAGAAAAACTTATGAAAAGTAAAATAATTGTAAATATCCATGATGGAAAGCCAAATTTTTTTGTTTTTTCTTTCATAACCCTTTTAAATTTACAGATAATTATAGATCCTCAGGCGAATCTATTTACAAATTATTTTTGTATTTCCTGCAGCATCGCTACATTATATACAGGTTTTCTTATTTTATAAAAATTATATAATGAACTATAATGAATAAACAACTATAACGATACACATTATACGTGACTGGACTAAACTGATCAAACTTAAAACTAACTTACATACTTATTCTTAACCTACTTTTCCCCCGACAGTCTGTTGCCATCGATGCAGGAGGAGTGGTAGGGTCATAGCGTTAAACACTGGGTTGGTTAGGTGCTGCAAAGAGTCAAAAAACTTGATGTGTCTCCGGCGGATCACCTCACCCACTGACGGCACACCAAGCAACGGGTGCAGGTCAGCGTTCTTCAACCTCTCGAGAGAGGTATGAGGAAAGCCACAGTAAAACCTAATACAATTTTTTACAGAGCGGCAAAATCCAATTCAGCGCGAACCAATTCGATCAAATGGCGCCACTTGATGCGTGCGAGGCCACATAATCATAGGCCCTCAAAATTGATGGCAATTTTCAACATTCATACCAATTATTGAACAGTGCTCCTTTTTTGCTTGGCTAATGTAGCATGAGCATGCCCAAGCCATCATTTAACTGCTGTTGTATTAATATTTAACAGCTTCCTAATCGTATATTTTCTTACTTCAACGTGTGGGCATTTTTAAGTAATTAATGGTTATATGACCATTAATCACTTATTACCACTATAGTTAGTTGTTGTTTTCACTGTGCCATCTTAGTCTAGGGAATGGAACCCACCACAAGATCGTAAACCTCTTATATTTTCAGGCAAAACTTTTTTTAGAGTGTATCCGGTCTCAAAACCAAACATCTATTTCTAAGTAAATTTATCATTACTATCCCAGTAAATAGCAATAATAATTACATATTTGTAGTTTACTTTATTTTAGTTGCTATTTAGTTAGTACTTTACTATTTTGTGAATGAAAAATTTTATTATTAAACGCTTCCTTTATTATTACTTTGTTATTATAAGTTTTATTTATTACTTATTAGTGCGACAGATAGTTCTCGACCTAACTATAAATGCGAGGTTCCAGGTTTTGAAAATACGTGTGACGGGTAACGTTACAGGTAACGGGTAACGTTACAGGTAACGGGTAACGTTACAGGTAACGGAACTAAAAAATAGCGAGTCCTCAAGGACTACTCAAGTAGCCAGTAGTAGCGCAGTTTCTTTAGTACGATTAATATTGATTCTTTGGATCTTAATAACAAATCAGGGTCTTGGGATTACACCTCGTTGGTAATTCAGTAAAATCTATTGTAGAGTTTTCATCTTTGGTATTGATTGAAAATTTTCTCAAATAGGCAGACAAATACGCTATCTTAGCAACACGATATAATTGGACAGACTTATTGAGTTTATTTCCTGCCAAACGTTTTCAAAATCTCACCAATCGCCAACGTAGATCATTATTTATTACAAGCATCCTAGAGAAAATTTGCGAGTGAATTCATAATTCTTCTAGACTCGTTTCGTGCATCTTATTGAATTGATACACATCAGCGGGGTCTCCACGTCGACTTCAGCTTACTTAAGCATAGAAAGAATTATAAAAAAAAAATATCTATTAGTCTATAGTATTTAAGAAATTATTTGTGTCCGGCTTTATCGAATCGAGAATCCGCTGCTCGCAGGGCCCAAAATGTAATTTTATTCGATGTTTTTTCTAACGTTCTATATATTCCGATGGACCACAGAATGAAATTTACATTATAAAGTAAAATAATTTTCCAGATAGGGGCGAATGTAGAAATAGTTGGGAGAGAGAGGAATTAGCTAGACATGCCGGGAGGAGATGACGGCACTCGTATTTGATCGCTATCTAGTCACTTATCTGCAGAATAGCAATTCCTTCAGTGAGGCCGATTTGCCGCAACTCGGTCAAGGGGTCACTGAGAAATTCTATATTACAAGCATCCTAGAGAAAATTTGCGAGTGAATTCATAAATCTTCTACAGATTCGTTTCATCTTGTTGAATTGATAACACGTCAGCGGGGTCTCCTCGTCGACTTCAGCTTACTTGCTTATTGAATAACAATCTGCTAACAGTTATGAGAACACTCGTACATGAAATGTAAAAAAAAAAAAGAAATAAAAAGAAATAGTTATTTGTTCTAACAGCAAATACAATGAACATAAGTCGTGACTAATATTGCTACTGAATATGACTTAGACATCAGTCTCAAGTGAACTCCTGCTGCAACTCCATATACCAATGCCAGGCAGAATTATAACCACTTCATTTTTTTAAATACGCTAAAATTCTATAATAAATATTGTATGCAATCTAAATACTTCGGCTTAAAGCTGATGATGTAACTTTTAATAATCGTTATTGTGTTGATGAATTTAAATTTAATTGTTCAATATTTTGATTAAAAAGAAAAAAATAATATTTTTGGCATATTACTATTATAAACTATCGTTACAATCTGTAACAAAGGGGTTTATAACAATTTTATGTATTTTAAAAACGTAAATAACTCGTCGGGTCATTGATGCACAGATATATCGAAACTTCCTGCCCCTATATCACTGCACAATGATATCAATGGTATGAGGTATGTGGATTTGGGAGGTCTCTGGGCTGTTTGTAAATACTGTATTAATGAGCCAGTGAATGAAAATTGTAAATATGGTATGAACGAAAACATTTATCACTATTACTTATTGCCCAAAGAGGCTGGTTGTAATTTTATCATAATAAAGTTGTTTTTATCAGAATATTTTTTAAATGCCACTTTAATTTAACATAATGATTGACGTTATCGAATAAATATTTTTTGTAGATTTTTTATTTTAACCAATTTTTTACTTTTAATGTTTCCCGAGGACTGATGAGAAGATAATGTAGAACAGACACGTCAAAATAAATAATAATGGTATTCAAAGGACACTATTGACCTGTGCTCCTTATCTCGTTCTACTTTCAATATTGAAGATATAACGTAACGAGTAATTAAAGCGACAGTTTAATCGACCAATTAATTTCCATTGTTTGTTCGGATTGGCGTGGTTGCACTTCACTAAATTCGAGATTAATAAATTAAAAAAAAAAAAAAAATACTGTATTTGACATTGAACCAGATAAGAATCAGTTCTAAGGCAGAGAAATTGAAAATTACATATTCTCCATTTATCTGCTCATTACTATTGTCAATATATTTCGCATTATCTTTCATCGTTATTGAAGGAAAAAGGTCAAGTGATATAAATTATTCATCAGCCACCAGTGGACTCTCACCACTGAACCGTAACAATCAACCTCCACCGAGGGTTCCCACACTCCTTACTCCTCTCACACCACCTTCAAGCAGGTCCTCCTAGTACAAGGATCCGATCACCCTAAATATTTTATATTTCTCCCTCATCCTAAAATTCTAACCAGAGAGCTTAGAAAAAAAAAAAAAAATTATTCATGTAGTATATTTCTTTTTCCTTGATACAAATTGTACGTAGAAGGTACGTACAAGTAAGTTTCGTAAGGCATAAGTTACAATAACGTTAGCACCAAAAATGAGATAACTTCTGAATAATATTCTGATATTTTAATATTCTGAATAATATCGACTTTATGAGTACACAATTCACCTATACAAGGCTAATTAATATAAGAACAGTACTGATCGAAAAAGCGAAAAATCCCTAAATGAGCAGAAATAAGAAATTGATAACAACCAGCATAATGACTAAATTCCTAACTTTTCCTCTCGTTTTGTGTTTTTGTTTGTCTCGTCATCTTACTCAATCATGCGCTATCATATTAGTTTATTGTCAATGCGCCACGTGCAATTTATAAATAGTTGCCCCTTTCATCAAAGGGCAACTGGAGAAGGAAAAAAATAGTATGAATATGTATAGTACTGTTAAATATCCAACGAAAAAGTCCAATTCAATTTCGAATCAACTTTGCCACTTAACTTATGATAAATTGGAACCAACAGAATTGATATGCATTTCGTTGGATTTGTCTTTCGTGCTAACGATATATAAAATTAACATAACTATGATAATCCCACTATATTATTTTTATGTCTAATTAGGATTAATATAACATATTTAGTATAATAAATACGAAAGAAGAAGTTGTGGAATACGCCCCGCTATCACTTGTGATAATAATAAGATAACAGCCAGAGATAAAATGTGCTAGCCCTAAGCGAGGACCCGGATTCGTGTCCAAGCCATGACTGAATATTTTTTATTTGGCTGTTAATTATTGATAATAACTGTTGCTATGTACGCAAGGATGAATTATTTACCAATAAATATATCACAACTAAACATGAAAATACCTGTTTCATGTTTTTATTTCTTCATACAATTCTCAGGCATTAAACAGCTATATGTCACCAGAATACAGGAGAAATAACAAACAGAGAGGATATTTCCTAAAGCATTTTATAATTTAAAATGATTCGTGGCTTGGAAGGTTCTAGAGACTAGTGAGTCTTACTTATACATCGTACCGGCACAAGAAATTGTTCGTCAGTCTGTGATATTGTTGGTTCATATATAACATAGAACAGTGTTCGGTTGGAATATAACAGAGTGAGTTTGTCAGGTAATAATATTGTATAATAAATTTAAACTTTATGGCCCTTTATAAAATATTATCTAATAAGTAAAACGCCACAATTAACATTTACATATTTAATAGATAAACGTTGATAATTGCGTTAATCATATCTGATTCGGGCAGATTGGCATGACAATCAGGAATTAAATTGATCATTGCAATTTGTCAATCGTTAGTCTGTGGTCTTTGGCCTCGGCAGCATGACCAGACTAAAAAATATTTCACGAAGAATGCCTCATAAAAAAATTGCATAGGGTTATCCGTACGATTCGTCCTCTGATAGCTCTTATCAAATTTGTGATGAGGTTGAGCGAATGTATTTGGTGACTATTAGATTAGCTTAGGTTCCTGAAGCAAGTTCCCAGGAGAAAAACACGTATTTTTTATCAAATTTATTTATTTCAAATCTTTTGTATCAAAGTGAATGAAAATAGTTAAACCACTAGATGTACTCATGAAGACATAGAATGTCAAAACTTCGTCCATAAACCAGTTTCATGAACATAATAAAGCCCTTTCACTTGTCTACCCATAAATTTACTTTATAATAATACAAATGCTTTCGCGCATAAATTTAACTGCATTGACATCTTTCTTTCATCAACTTAAGCGGCTATCTCGACTCATATCGACATTCCCTTCTAGATATAAAGTTAAATCGCCTGCTGCTTGCTACATTATTGCCAACAAACTAAAAAGACGAGAGCTAAACAGACGCGTAGCACTACTGTACAGACTACTCCAAAGGACATCCCATCTCTCAATAGAAATTAAATTACTAATCTACAAAGTTATACTTCGGCCAATTTGGACATAGGGAATAGAGTTATAGGGGACAGCAAAAAAGTCGAACATCAAGAGTATCCAATCCTTTAATCAAAAGTCATGAGAACAATAGTAAATGCCCCTTATTACGTCAGCAACAAAACCCTTCATAACGATTTTAATATACCCTACGTTCTTAAACCCATCCAAAAAAGTTCATGAAATTCCATAGTAGCCTATCCAATTACCCTAATCCCGAAGCACAGTCATTACACAACACCACTTATCCCTATAATCTTCCTCGGAGACTAAAACGGCAGTGGCCTCGTGAACTGCTATAAGTGGGAGTCATGGCAATGGCACTCGCGCTCTTGGTCAGCCTCCGCTTGCTCTTACCCAGTGACGCGGCTAATGGGTGAGCGTGGGGGACTTCCCAAGACTCCACTTCCTCTTTCGCATGCAAGGGAGGTGACAACCATGTGGACTTGGGTGTTCTCTGGGCAGTTTGTAAATACTGTTTGAATGAGCGAGTGAATGAACATTGTAAATATTGTATGAATGTGATCATTTATCACAGGTACTTATTGTCCAATGAGACAGATTGTAATGTTATCATAATAAAGTTGTTTTATAATAATGTCAACAAAACTGACGCAATATTTTTCAAATAAATGCACAACCAGAAAATCAGTTATATATTTTTCCGTTTATCCATTGAAAATCTAAACTTAATTCCCACACTAAAGTACTCATTTACAATTCGTAAGCAAATCACACATTAAGTTAAGCAGCACAGACAGTCATACTAATATCTGCAAACTTCATATAATCCCAATTGAGTTAAGAATAATATTTACCAAAGCAAGTTAAGCAAAATACAGTTAAGTTGCACGAAGCATCCGAATATTCTAGATATTTTAAAAGCGATAGCTATACACTTTATAAATAAATGCAGCGAGATTACATTACATCAAAATATTTCTAACATAAATAACCCAAACATATATGTGCTTAGGGCACAATATATTATGATGAAATGTTTCCAATCAGCATCTAGTGTTTATTTTTTTTTCCTAATATACAATTTAAATGTTCTTCAATGAAAATATGATTCATAATCAAGAGCGATTATGTAAGTTTTGGGGACTAGATCCATTGCATATTAGCATAAGGATATTTCTATTATATAAATATTGGGAATAAATTTATTATTAATGGTTCTCATAATACGTACAGGCGAGGATGACCACATACAGCAGAATCCTTATATAATGGTTCCAGGTAATCATGATAAAATTCCTCAGCCATCAGGGAAAGGACATATACAACTAACCCCTGAGTCAACGTGTAAGTGAGCCTTCAACATGTTGCACATGCTTGACCAACAGTGCACGGGTCAGATGAGGAGTCAGCTACGGCCTGTAATTACTTCAACAAAATGTAGGCAAAACTGTGGCGAAACACTGTTTCGTACTCCTACTACCCAAAGGTCACACTGTTGGCAATAATATACATAATCACCTGCA
Source organism: Acanthosoma haemorrhoidale (assembly GCA_930367205.1). Taxonomy (NCBI): domain Eukaryota; kingdom Metazoa; phylum Arthropoda; class Insecta; order Hemiptera; family Acanthosomatidae; genus Acanthosoma; species Acanthosoma haemorrhoidale. Next base: position 40,398,584 of record OV884014.1, read on the forward strand.
GCTTTTTAAATGCCAATTTCAGCTCAGCTGAGGATGAAGCGAAAAATATTTCTGTAATAACAGTCCTCTAAGGGCCCTCCTTAAGGTAGTTCAAAAAATGGATTAGGAAAAATGCTTCCTCTATCAAAAAGATAAAATAGCTGAGCTTAGGGGAGAAAAACTTAAGTAAGTAGTTAATAATTCTATTTTTTTTTTATTGCAATGTATTTACATATATGATAGTTGCAGTGATACACAACTACATTGATATTTAATATCCTCATAATAATTAATATCATTTGATTAGATGAAGAAATCTCACCACATATCTGATGTGATTACCAGAAAAATCAACAGGTTGATATTTTACCACATAATTTCCACCAGGTTGTAAAGTTATATTCAGGTTGTCGGGAGTTATCAGATGAGGGGTCACTACAACCTCTAACCGCCGTCCGGCGGGCGACAAGAGAGCCGGTGGACCTGTGGTCTTTGACCTTTTCTGGCGGCCTAGTCGGCGAGCAGCTTTATTCGTTTTGATTTGACTACATAAGATCTTAGAAGGTGTGTCCCGACTAAGCACTATGTTCAGGAGAAGAGAAACAGGGTTGGTTTATAGGTAGTTTATGTAGTCTTGGAATGACCACGAATTCACACCGAGTGTCAAAGGGTAGGCGAAAACCGTCCGGATCCCAAAGGGGAGTGTGAACCGGAAAAAAGCAGACTGGATTGCCATGGGAGACACTACTAGGTAAATATGTAGGGCCACGACAACCGTCGTCCGCGAGGGAGAGTTCTCTCTCAAGGAGGTGCTAGTTTTAGCGAGACGAAGGCAGAGATTCCAACTAGGAAGGTGTGGGGTCTGACAACGCCGGACCAAAACATAGCGAGGTTAGGAGAGAGAGAGATGCAGAGGTAGTTGGATGAGAAGACCATGGTTCAAGTAGAGCAGCAAGCGCCAGTGCAGAGAAAGAGAGTAGTGTTCCCAGTGACGGTCCTGTTTGTTACACCAACTCGAGCTAATCCCACTTCTTATATAGACGGCTAGCCGTTGTGGGGATGGGTCCCCACCTGCAGCCCCCCCCCTAGTTTCTCCCCCTTTATTAACCTTTATTAAAACATATGGAAACATGGATAGATATTTTCTGATCCGAGAAGAGGGGAACTTGTAATTATTCGTAATTAAGAGGTGGCCACAACACAGGTATAGCCAAATAACCAAATATAATGGATGTTTTAGTTACCTAGACCAAAAATTTTATATAATGAAATCATGTATTATTTTTAAAAAGGAAATGAATTGTAAAAGGTGTCCCAGAATTATAGCAAGACTTGATTTAAATAGAAACCCCAGTTTTTAGTATTTTTGTTGTTATTTTTTTATTTAAATATAAAGTAAATAGGATAGGGTTATTTATGGAATAACACATCGGGCAAATGGTCTCCACGACTTTGCTGGCACATACCGACTCTTTTGTCGAAATTTTAAATGACCATTTGGCATAAATGTGGTTGAATTTGATGCTGTGTTGAATTACCTCTTTTAATGCACGGGTGGTTGTGGGCTTGTTGGCATACACCTTTGACTACAAATAACCCCATAAAAAGAAATCTAAAGGTGTTAAATCACACGATCTAGGGGGCCAATTCTGATCACCGAAACGAGAGAGTACACGACCTGGAAATGTCTCATGCAGTATTTGAATTGTTTCATGGGCTGTATGGCATATGGCACCATCTTGTTGAAACCACACATTGGCCACATCATATATCATCCAATTTTGGCACGGTCTACGACGCCGAATTGACGTTCCTGGATTCCTGGATGGAACACTCTCACCCACTGCTTCGATATTGACATTTGAACGGCTTATTTTTTGACGACCAGTGTGTTTAGTGTCTCCAACTGATCCAGTCTCCCTAAACGTTTCAATTAAGCTCTTCACAGTTGATGAAGTCAAAACACTATTCCGACCATATTTTGTATAACATTTTCGAACTGCGGCCGTCAAACTTTCATTATTTTTGAGATAATGTTCAACAATAAAGACACGTTGTAACGCTCCATTTTTACTAACCTTAAACTGTCAGCTGCCAATTGTTTTTTTTTTAGGGTTGCCAGCACTTTACTGCACAAATGGCGGCAAATTCAAATCTTGCGTTAATTCTGGGACACCCTTTATGTCGTTAAATGAAACCAAAATATAATTAATGGACGTTATACTGCACGTTCAATAATTAATCTTAATGAGCTCTGAATTTCTATTTACCTAAATGTAGTAATGTTTGATGTCATATACACAAATTTAGTTGAGAAACACAAAACATTAAATATCATGAGATCCGTTTTTTTTTCGAAGAGGACCCAGTTTGTAATGGTTTTCTCCCATAGGGGGATCAGCGTCTTCAAGTCACTTCATATTAAATATATTACAGCCAAAAAGATTATGCACCCAAACGAAAATTCCTCAACAGCCAAAAATTTGTATTTATTCGAATATTTTACCGAAAATAATCCGTCTGATGGGTGGTAATAGATATAATTAATATTTCAAGAACGCTATCAAGATCTAAGCTTTATCAATTAAATAATTTCTAAGAGTATACATCGATATAAGCTTAGAATTAGGCGGTGTCGTTAGGTCAACTGATTCTCGTTATCAGAATGACCTTACGATGCCGAACCAAGATTAAAAAAGCACTTAAAATGTAAATAAAAATTTATTAATTTTAATAATTAATCAGATGAGCGGTTTATGATACGTGTTAATAAGAGAGATTAGGTAGAGTTATCTCAATTACTGATGGCTTATCTTAATGGTCTCTACCCTCTTTAGATCTTTTCAGCCATATCTTCGTGTTCTTGGCCAAAGATACTTGACCAATGAGGAGGGATAGTGGTAGATGAAATGTCAAGGCTAGTTGATTATTTTTTTGATCTGTCACTTATGTAAGGAAAACCGCATCATAAAACTTCTGATCCATGGCACTATTAGGCGAAAACTATTTTTGTAATAACATTCCTCTAAGGCCCCACCTTACGGTAGTTCAAAAAATGCTTCCTCTATCAAAAAGGTAAAAGAGCTGAACTTAGGGGAGAAAAACTTAAGTAAGTAATTAATAATTCTATTTTTTTTAATATAATATATTTACATTTGTTGTGGTGATGCGCAACTACATTGATATTTAATTTCCTCATAATAATAAATAGCATCTGATTAGATGAAGAAATGTCACCACATAACTAAGGCGATAACTGGTGAAAGGATTAGTAAGGTAGAGAAGAGGATGCTTTGGGTCCTAGACTAATTTGGCATAGGTGTTCTTTATAATCCCCTTAGATGATACTTACAAATGTTCACTTATTAGTTGTCAGTTATTCAAGGAAGCGTGGAGGAAGAATGCATTAACAATGCGATCATGTTCTAAAGTGTACGTACGTATTTAGGCAGGTATAACTAAATCCGAAGGAATGGTTACTTACAGTGACCTACCAGTAATAATTCTGTGTTATTATCATCAAAACCAGAAAATAATATTTCAAAGACCATCGGTGATCCGGTTACTGCATTTATACACCATTATCGCCCGAAAGTATGAAGACATTTATATTCATTTGAGTGTAAAGAACCGCCCTGAGATATAAGATTTTAAAACTTAAATAATAAATTAATTTTTGGCAAACCAAGACATTTTTATCTTTTATAAATTACTGCCTCATGTCAACAGAATGATTTTTTAAACTAATAGATTAATTAATTCATCCAATATTATCAATAAACCATAAAATTATAACATTAAGAGATAGCGCAATGATATGAATAAATTTGTTCGCGAACGTTGAAATAAGATTGAGTCGACACAATAAGCCGTGACATAATAAAAACATAGAATATCTTTAGTGATAACTACGCCAGTCAAGGAACTATATAACGGACTGATGGCGAAAAGAAAACAAATTACACAATATGAGTGGAAAAGACCTTCCCCACCATCCTAATCAAATAGACAATAACATGATTCATCATTATCAATACTGTCGGTATCCTTGCAGTCCAGGGACGTCAAATATCTAATAGATCCTTCGCCTAGCCTTCGTCTCGCTCCAGCTGGAACTAAAATTGAATTCATGGCGCGAGAGTCATGATGAGCTAGCCACGCCCTGCTAGGCATTTCTACTCACTTATCCCCATGAGACTGAAAGGACCTCAACCTAGAACAACCTACCACAGAAATTTATCCTTAAAGGGAGCCAGGAGTTGAACTGGAACGCTAATGATGTCATATGGAATTTATATCAATAATTGGGAACGTGAAGAAGTTACAAAGAAACAGAATGATCTGTTGTCCCCTATGTATAACAACAGTATGCTGCAAATAAATAATTAAAATTTTACCACAACATAAAAATAAATATTAAATCACAAATAGGATTGAAGAATAAAGTGTATACGGAAAATGACCCGCAAACAAATTTTTAAAATATCCCATAATACGTTTCACTAAATGAATGGTTCGTGGAGCCGGCAAGTTAGGACTGGTCGATTTTTGCAGTTCTATCAGAAGAAGTATAAAGGTCATAAAGACGAGACCTTGTGTTCTGGCTGAGGATTTGAAATGTAGGCGATTTTCCTTATAGGGAGGGTGACGACAATTAAAGTTTTGAAAAAGGCACGATAATTCAATCGTCTATGGCCTTTTACTTTTTATTTGTAAAACATTTTTTTTGTGTTACCTAATAAAAGATTGTAACGTCATTATGAAATAATTTTTTTTTTTTTCCCCTCCCCCATAGCTCTTAAACTTATAAAAAATAGGATGTGGGAAAAATAAAAAGGAAAATTATTTTGGATTGATGCCTTTCACTAAGGGGAGTCCTATTTGAAGGATGTATGAGAAGGATATGGGGTGTGGGATGCCTAAAGGAGGCTGGTGGGTTCGGGAAGGTAGTGAGAGTCTACCTATGGTGGGGAATGAAATAAAGTGTTGTTGTTTTTAAATTTATAAACAAAATAAAGGAAAAAGTAGGTGCGGGACATGGCCACGAACTTAAAAAGTTATTAATAAATGAATTCTTTTTTTTTATTTCGGTCTCTGAGACCATACCAAAATATTCACTAGAAAAATGCTTCATATTTTTTTTAACTTTAATTTTTTTTTTTCGTTAGTCATTGCAAAAGTGGCAAAAATCAAAGGTAATGTGCTAATTGAACATCAAGCTCTAGCCTTGGCAGCGCAATAATTGGCGATTTTATGACTTTTTCCCCATTACGAGTTAACAAAGTTCCATTGAACAATGCACGTTTTGAAACAAAACATCTAGACCTCTAAATTAGTAGCCAGCTCATCATGCTCCTCCCATTCATCATGATGGGAACTTTTTTGTTTTAATTATTAGTTACCTAATGACTCAATTATTTTAAAGTGGTAAGCGTTTACGGCCTCGAGTAAAACTTCCTGTGCTAGTTTCCTGTTAACAGAACATCAAGCATGAACTTTTGCGATCTTGTTTCCACAGACAAGATCCGATTCGTCATTCAATTTGTTTCGAAAAAATGAGGCAAAAAGGCGTAATACACTGTTTAAGGGTCACTATCAACGAGGAAAACAAGGTATTTATACTTTAAATTTAAGTTTAAACTTACTAGTGTTCCAAACCTCACCGTGAGATTATTGACAGGTCAATCCCGTCTCTTAAGGAATGCTCTATAGCTCGTTATGACTTAATTATCCATGTGTTAGTCAGTTTGCAGTGTATTGTTTCCTATGTGATAAATAGGTATGTTAAAGCATTCAATGTATGTTTTTTACATATTCAAATGAGAATGATAGGCATTAATTAATTCCATGATTCTATTCCTTTTTTCTTTATTACTAGATATGTTTTGTTCTCTTATATCTCGTGTTGTAATTTGGCAAATGAAGGCCAAAACTATTTACGTAATGCTTGTTGAAAGATCATACAGTGCGTTCGTTATGTGTCTAAAGATTATCGACTGTGTAATTTCGAAATTATATTCAAATTTTTCGGGTAAATATTTCGATAACATATCTTGAAAATATAAATCATTTTATCACTGACTGAAGCGAATACAAAAAACTTTAAGGACAAATTAAATCCAAAAAACAGTTAGTTCAGAGCACGGTACCACAAAATAAAGTATTTCTTTACCAAAAGTGTTGTTAAAATCGTACGCTTTCAAACGTTTAACTAACACACCCATTAATTGACAATGTGCATGGCAATTTATTGAAAATTTTCATTACTTCTATTTTGTTTTTTAGTAATTATAGTCAACTAAACTCTCCACATTATATACATATTTTTGATCAGCACATCTACATATTTCATTTAATGAGATTATGGTTTTTTTATTACCAAGTAATTAATTGATAACCAATAATTATATTTAATGAAAGATTAAAAAGCTTGCCGATGTTGAAAGGTGGGTACACAGATATTAAGAAGAAATAAAGATAGAGGTTACTTCGGTTTTCCTAGACACGATTCACTTTTTATTTCAATAGGAATTCCTTCACTTCCCTGAGTGATCCCTGACGAGATGCATTCCTGTCAGGAAAAACACTTGTGTAAATGAAAGGTCACGAATCCGCAGAGAAGGATAAATTTTAATGAAAGTAGAAAAGCAAAAGACAAAAGACTAAAATAAAATACACAATTATAAACAAAGACACGAGAGTAGTGGACTGTATTGTTAAAAGACAGCCTAATTAGTTGACAGTTGCCACTAAACCACCCTTCAAATTTCCAACTGTATCATTTTTCGTTAAATGGCCAGTTTTGGGGAGCTGAGTGAAGGTCGGTTCGATTTCTTTTCCCGGCCACTTTTTATACAGATGTCTTATCTCTGTCACAACAAAAGGATTTCTTCAACTGGTTCCATAAAGGAAAAGGTCAATCGAATAACTTTGGTCAATTGGCTCCGTCATTAGTACAGTATCGGTAGAGAGCTACCTGTGTGCTTTGACATGGAAGTAAATAACTGCTTCTTCATACAGAATATTTCATCTGAGCAACTCCGTCAATCAATGGTTATGTCACCTGGAATCTAAACATGCTTGGAAGTCTTATTTTATAAGACATTCATGGCAGATCAAGGTGAGAGTTTACTCGATTGTTCATATGGACTTTATGGTAATTTTATCATATTTTGCTGACGTTTCCGAGAAACGTTATCCTTTTTCTCCTTTCTCTTGAAGATACCATGCTATCACGAAATTTATCCTAATGTAAATCCTAAGCACTTGCGGGAGTTTGACGCACTCTAATTTTCCGCCACAAAAGACCCCTTTCACTAACAACTACAAGGAGAAGCCATTTAGCCACGGGTTGCGGCACCTAGCACGCAAGAACTAATAGCCAAAGCACACAAGAGCTTCACTGTTGGGAAACTCGGGTCACGAAGTGGTGTCCTTCACCGGTTAAAGGTGTCATATGCTAACGAAGTATTCACCTAGCTCTAGCTGTCAGCCCACTTCCAAATGATTAGCTCTAATTATGACTTAAAAGTTTAAAACTTCCCTTTTAAAACGTTTGACATAAGGTACAAACTACTAATGGAACCAATTTAGACACAGTGAGGCCAAATTTACGGCTACACTAAGAAGTCAATATTACTTAGTAACAGAAGACAGAAAGAACAGAAACCGAAAAAGAGGTGTCATGCTTGGAAATATAGTTGTCTTAAACTTTAATGACTCGAGCGACATTGTCAGTACGCTGTATAAGCCGAAAGTGAGCCCCATCACCTAGTATTGTATATACTTGTATGTTATTTGACCTGTAAACTTCAAAAATAAATTGTAATTGTAATTCTACCCTCCTTCGAATGCATCTACGCATGCAGTAAGACGAGAAAATTGTAAATTGTAAAAATATTGGGGTTATGGGGGGGGGAAGTACGCTGTAAGTAGCATTCTGTTTTTTTTTATTGTCTCGTCGATCTGTCTGTCTATTTGTTTTTTCAACTATTGCCAACAGATTTCATTTCCCACCAAAGGTTTTTGAACGTTTGTCTAACCTGCGAACACGATTGTCAAAATTAATCAATCGCCGTGATATCGCAAAGGTACTTAAATATAAATGATAAATGAAAGCCTTATATATGCCGATAGACAAGCATAGCCACGGGTTTTCAGTAGCTCTTTCTCAACTTAGCGCAGTTATAAAATTTCCAATTTAAAAAATACTAAAAGAGATAAAGATGTTTATGAAATTGATATAAACAAATATCCACAAGTGTTATTTACTTATTAAAAGCTAAACACTCTTGAAGATTTTGAGTCGATGCACAAACATATCAATTAAAAAGTCGAAATGATGTCATTGGAAAGGGAGTTATGTCATTAATGGAGAATTTTTTCTAATTCAATTAAGACATTTAACTTTATTGGCATTTAAACTGATATTTTGCAATGAATGATGAAGGCTCTCAATTATAATTATTGTGGCTTTCCGTATTTTATATATAACTATTCGTTTGAACATAAATTTTGGCAATAAAGACAATTTAATTTTAACGATTGCAACTCCTATAAGAATATAAAAAGTAAATTAAAATCTAAATGCAGTTAAAATCTTCCATTTACTGAAATGGTTGTCCACTTAAGGATAGTCCAAAAATAATATAAGAAATAAAAATGAAGAAAATGCCACTGGCCAAAATAATATTTTTCAACATTATGACATGGTTCATTTCCAAAATTTACCTCGAAAAAGTATACTCCATCTAATGTTATATAATTTTATTATTTATGACTTTTAATTATTTGTTTCTATTTTTGTGTATTTATGCAACGGACTACAAGTAATAGATCTACAGTTGCAGATAGCAGTTTAGATTCAGCGTGTATTTTTAATTAGTATGCCCTTTGTTTCGATTTTTTTACTTTTTTATTTTTATATATTTTTAACGATTTTCAAACGAGTAATTATTATGTAAATATAATAAATTATTATTGAACTATTCTTAATTATTCTATTATTGTTCAGTTAAGGCAGGCCTGGCCAAACCAAATGGTTTCACGGGCCACTTTGATGAAGCGTAACGATACAGCGGACCACACTTTAGTTAAACGTGCTTTTAAAAAATTTAATACAAATATAAAATGAATAAATCTTTATTGGTATGTTATGATTCATTATAATTATTTCTCGAGTTTTAATAATTGAGATATTTTTTATCCTTACTTTCACTAAATTTACGTGAATCTATATTTATTTTCGACGTTGCACATCTTAACTCGTGCCAAATATCTTAAGTTGGAATGTCTCTTAGATGTAATATAAATATTGTAAAAACTATTTTTTAATGTTTTAACTAGGATATCAAATATAGAACTGGAGTTATAGAGTTATTCCCACCAGCACATTATAATAATGACACATGCAAATTTTTATTTATTAATATAACCGCAGAATCTAACGTGTCGGGCTGGGTGTTGGCCAGTCATCATTTAATTTGTATTGTAATCGATGAGTTATGAAGAAATGAAAATAAAACAATCGATCCAGTTACCCTTTAAAAGAGGCTGTTTGGTATTTCAAAATGTGATAATGAAAGGTTAATTTTGAATAAAAAGAAAATCGGAACGTTTTGAAGATGCAAAAAGTAATTTTTTATCTTGGTTAAGGATTCCTAAAATCAGTCTGTCACATGTTGGTTTGAAGACATAATGATCCTGACATTTCTCAAGGAGATAAGTTAAAGTAAAAGTGTTTCAAAGGGTGAATCCAATTTTAACCACCCCAGATTAAATTTGCACTATTGGTTTTCTACCAGGGATCCTGCATCGGGTTGATAATTTGCGAGGAACGATCTGCAACAGCGACTAAAAAATAAAATAAAGCAAAACACAAAATATCTACCAAAAAAATATTGATAACAATCTTTAAGACGAATAGAACATAATTTAAGTACAAAGGATCCCCTAACAATTATTCAAGATGAGGTTGGTAGGGAGGGGAGATTTTTGTACTGCCAAGAGTACCTTAAAGTGGGCGATGGGTCCAAAAATGTTGAGAGTCACAGATTCAGAATATAATAGAATAGAAAAACAAATATAATCCGGAACAAAGCCCCATATGAATAGCATTAAAGTTGAGATGACAAATTAAAAGAACTATTATTAAATGAAGCTCTATAAGAAAAAATAATAATTAATATAAAAAAAACTATTCAAATAAAAAGGTGGGCTTCAATTTCATCTTTGGGGATGAAGTGAGGCCAAATTTAGGGCATTTTGTGGTTTCGTAGTAAGAAAGAGCCTCAAATCTACCAATGCATGTATGTAGTTTTGGTCAACAGGCACTCGGCCTAGAAAGAATTTATCGTCGTTGGTCACTAACTAGGAAATATATGCACATTTGAACATTAACAACAGGAAACCCTTAACTATCAATGGTCGTAAGTTTTTCAGGCGAAGTTGTTGGTTGAGTACTCAGTTACAAGCTATTTCATACAGTGCAATTTTTTGGCGTTTTTGAAAGGAAAGTTACTGACAAGAAATATTTTGTAAGACAGACAGATTTTTCAGAATCTTCCGCATTCTTATTACAATTTTCCTTCAATTTAAATCGCTATAGCAATGTTTAATAAACCATTCAACTTTGACAGTTTCCTGTAATTTCTCAAAACAACTTGCTAACTTTAAACATTTTTAAAAAATTTGAATTTTGTTTAATATTCTTCTGCTTTTTGTTTTTAATTCACTACTGATTGCAAAAATGTTATAGTGGAGTAAATGGGGTTGTTATGACTAAAATCGCTGTTTTTTCTCGAAAAAAAAAAATTTAAATAATCATATTATTGGCAGCGGATTAAGATATAAACTGCGGCTAACGACATTTGCTTACAAATTTTGAGTAATTCTCTTACACACAGAAATTCCAAACATATTTTATAACACACCGGAATGAAAATCCTTTAAAGGTAATTAATAATGTTTTTTGCACTAAAAAATATCGTTTTAATATAAAATTGAAGTCGAACATCAAGCGCATCCAATTCTTTCAATCAAAAGTCCAGAGAACAATAGTAAATGCCCCTTATTACGTCAGCAACAAAACCCTTCATAACGATCTTAATATACCCTACATTCTTGAGCTCATCACATCCACATTCACGAAATTCCTTAGTAACCTATCCAACCACCCTAATCCCGTAGCACAGCCATTGCACTGCTCCACTCATCCCTATAACCCTCCTTGGAGACTAAAACGGCAGTGGCCTCGTGACCTGCTATAAATGCGTGACAGTGGGAGTCCCGGCATTGGCCAGTTTCTCCAATCATGTCCTGAGCGTCTGTGGCTCTCGCGCTCTTGGTCAGCCTCCACTGGCTCGTATTTGGTGACGTGGCTGACGGAGGAGCGTGGGGGACTTCCCAAGATTCTGCTTCCTCTTTCGTATGCCAGGGAGGCAACAACAATGTGGACTTGGGGGGCCCCTGGGCTGTTTGTAAATATTGTATGAATGTGCGAGTGAACGATGAATCAAAAATATGGTATGAATGAGAACATTTATCTCAATTATTTATTACCTATTAAGTATTAAGGCAGATTGTAATTTCATCATAATAAAGTTGTTTTATAAAAAAAAAAAAAAAAAAAGATATATATGAAATTGACACTGATGGGCTGATAATTGATATATAATATAATTGAACAACGATGGTGGTTTCCTCTTATAATCCACAGTTTGATGGTATTTACTTAGTTCCAAATTAGGACGGAAATCGAAGGTTTTGAAAGAGTTATTTGAAATTTCCAAACAGTACCCTAACTTAAATTTAAGTTTCAAAACCTAAAACGATTGCCCTTTCAGCCATGGAACGATCCAGTGAAGAAACATAGAACGTGCAAGTTGGAATGCGGCTCTAATTCGTCCGGACCGAATCGGCCGGAGTTTAATTGTACTGGAATTTAAAGTTGTGATATTCCGTTGCCACAGAGAATAAATAATAAAGGGTTAAGAAGCACTCGAATACATCCAATTAACACGAGTAATAAATTAAAACGCAAATTGTGCAACACCATGGTACGAATGAAACTCCAGGTATAATCAACAAGTGGTCCATAAATATTCAGGTCATGGTGAGAGTTAGTGTAGCCTGACCGGTGTGGGTTCGATTCTCGTTAAGGAGCTACGTTTATTTTGTTTATTATGTTCTTGTAGAGAGATTTATTTACAACATGCCCTATGAAAATTAAAATTAGACATAATTAATTACAATGTAACGAAAAATTAATATTCAATTATTTGAAACAAAGAACAAAGAATTTAAAAATAAACAGTATAAAAGAACATTAAATTGTACACAAAAAAATTGACAACAAAAATACCAAAATGCTGTGATTAGGCTAACTAAATAATAGACTGGATATTTTAGTACTCGTACAGATTATTTACAATCAATTTTCGCATAAATAAATTGTACACTAAATTTTTTTTTTTTTAAAGATAACATACCATGAGCTGGTTCCGTGTAAACATATCAGCTGCAATACCGGCAAAAATAAAACTACTAATATCTGCTGAAGTGTTTTTAAATAAGCTATTTTTATTGTTTACTTCAGTAAATTTACTTTTCCAAATATATTTGAATTTCGTTAAACTATTATAACCCTTAATGTACGCGTAGTCGTAGGAGAATATAATATTACGATTTAGTAATGAGCATAATTCTAAGAGGACTATACCTTTAAATTTGATTGAACCATTTAAATGACAGGCAGACTATACGAAACAAGATTATCTCGCACCTGATTAATAGTACAGCCCGTCTCATTAGGCTAAGAAGAAATAACGTCTGGGAAATGTCAAGAGAAGGGAGCGATAGTTCCGGGACTCGAATCCCCTATACCAGGCCAGGAACTGTTTCCGGACTGGGCTACTATCCCATGTCGAACCGTAGATTGTTTCAATATTTAATCCCAGGTCTCACCTAAACTCAAAAAGCATCGCCAGAGCGACATTTGCCAAAAGGGGCTAGTATTAATCATTTATGACGGAGCATATTGAAGGACCAGTTTCGTTCCTCAATTGCTATTCCTAACAGCATTGGCCAGCCATATGGATGGTTCCTAAGTAACCTGTTAATTGTTCATTCAACACATTAGTCTCCAAAGCCTTCCATTGACGACAGGCCAACAGAATGTCAATACGCCACAAGCCATGCTGAGTGGAAATTATATATACTCGCGAGTGTCGAGCTGTTCGAAAACCAGGAGTTTGTTAAATGCGGTGCAGTTCAAATACTACAATAAACAATTTTAATAATAACAATCCACTAAAATCCAACCAAATATTACAGGATTATTCAAATTGAACGTTATATAATGCTAAGAATATTGTAATGCTAATAGTAGAAGCTAGTGTATACCTGCCTCGTGACTTCATGAAAGTCACTGATAGTTTTAAGTAAGCAACCGCATTCCTTCCAAGACCTCCATCCCAATTCCCAGAACTACCCTTCTCTTATACACACATGTCTCAGCTTTAGCCCCAGTCCCCACTTAGTAGCATAACTCTTAATATTTGTATATACCAGTGTTTTGCTTGTACTTCATAATAAAGCTTTTCTTTCTTTTCTTTCAAAAGACTCTCCTCTACAAGGATTATTTAACTGAAGATACGATTAGATCTACTAATATCTACTATATACTAATATATTGAAGTAACTAATGACACTAACACACTACCCGACTTGATATTGGAGTCATTTTCCTTTGATTATCATCACTAGTTAAATAATCTTTGTAGAGGAGAGTCTTTTGAAAGAAAAGAAAGAAAAGCTTTATTTTGAAGTACAAGCAAAACACTGGTATATGCGGACGAGTGTGATCTGGGGCTAAAGCTGAGACACATATGTATAAGAGAAGGGTAGTTCCGAGAATAGGAAGCTAGGTCTAGGAAGGATACGGTCGCTTACATTAAAAATAACAGGAAACACCAGTGACTTCCATGAAGTCACGAGGCAGGTATACACTAGAAGGGGCTTGCTTCTACTTTTAGCATTATATATGTAATGAAAGTATTCTCTCTTTAATTTTTATTTGCCGCGCTGCTTCCACTGGCTACCACCAAATGGAGCAGCTATCAGATAGAGAAGGTTATGTGAGGTAACAGAACATGTAAATAGAGTGTGAATAGAGAAGTGATAGTTATAAACTGTAATTGTCGTTTCTTTGTTTACAGGTAAGATTGTGTAAATCAATATTAGGACTGAAAATTTTCAAAGAATTTTCACCTTAGAGAGGGGAGATCTAATGAAAGTATTCTCTCTTTAATTCGAATTTGCCACGCTGCTTCCACTGGCTGCCACCAGATGGAGCAGCTATCAGATAGAGAAGGTTATGTTAGGTAACAGAACATGTAAATAGATTGTTAATAGAGAAGTGATAGTTATAAACTGTAATTGTCGTTTCTTTGTTTACAGGTAAGATTGTGTAAGTCAATATTAATAATTGTTATAATATAATATATAGTGAATAAAATTGCTAACTTTGCTTACAGAGAAACTGATTTCAGTTTGTTCACCCCACCTACAATAATTGGCTTACATATATAATATTACCATTACAATATTCTTAGCATTATATAACTACTGATAGTTAGGTCTTTAACACAACGAATGTTTACTATATCAATTTATACAGTACTTACTAAAAAATAGCCCGTATCCTGTGAAATAAACCAGTATTCACAAATGATAGAGTCAGTTTTGTTGGTTGTATCATGCGCGAGACCGCAACCTCGTGTCCAGTCTTGTGCATCTTCCCGACGACTGCGGATCCAGTTCATGGCCAGTGAGTAGATAACCGGGTCATTCCTAGATGTCAAGTCGAAGTCCAAGACCAGCGCCAGAAGATGATGCAACGACAAAACTAATGTAGAGCAGAGTATTTGTCTGTATCTCATTTATTCTTTCATGTCGGTGATTATCCACGTTTTGGCCTCAATAAACATGCGAAAATGGGTCTTTCTTTAAGGGGGAATCCTTTATGACATATCTGGCAATGGAATATCAGAGAAATTTTTGTACGAATGGAGCTGCGATTAGTAGGCTAATTGTTAACAACAAAATATGAGGCCATTATAAAGATTTAAGAAAAAAAATATGTTTTTCCTTACTCTGTCGTAACCCACGTTTTAAAAACTTGCTAAGGCACAATGGATAATTTTTGGGTCTAAGTATTAAGGGGCACATAAGAAAAGGTTAGAAGATTAGAAAATTCTTTAATCTAGAGTTTTAAATATATCGTAAAACGGTAGTCACAGTATTAAAAGCGTGTCCTATACTTTTGTTTCATTAATATCAAACGAGGGCTACTACGGCCATTGGTATC
Organism: Acanthosoma haemorrhoidale; assembly: GCA_930367205.1. NCBI lineage: Eukaryota > Metazoa > Arthropoda > Insecta > Hemiptera > Acanthosomatidae > Acanthosoma > Acanthosoma haemorrhoidale. Next base: position 40,413,930 of record OV884014.1, read on the forward strand.
GCTGGTTCGAAAGTAAGGAGGTCTGAACTGCGGTCACTGGGTCTAGAGTTAACACTTATTTTCAATCGTATTGAAACGGCTGCGTAGTTTTATTGTCATTCATTTCCTCACTCTAATTAAATTTCACCAACATGCGGCCATTAAAAGTTTTTTTTAGAAGTTATAATCCACTGCGATTTTTCCAAAAATTATATAACGAAGCACCGTGGAAAGACTATTGTTTTTGAAACTCATTTTTCGTCTTATAACTTAATATTCCATGAGCTAGCTCCACTCAATTATCATTTCCTTCAGCATGCAGCTGCGGCTATAATACTGGTTTATTCACTACTTAATACACAAAGAAGCATTCTGAATATTTTTTCGAAGAATTAGTGTATGTAATGTATGCAATATGTCAGTACTACATTTGGCCCTTTCCAGGTCGAAATATGTATATGTATGAAGGATACTCCAATAAAAATACACATACCGTCTATAGAAATGTTAACTTACGAACATGTCACGAAATTTTATCAAAAACGTAGCCATGCATTTTGAAAATACGTAAAAAACTAATACCATCAGGCAAAGAACGAAGAAAATGGGCGATTTCGTAATCCAGACTGTAACTGTTTTTTGCTTATTTTTTTACTGCTGGCAGCCAAAGATCTCTATAAAGAAAAATAATTTATTACTTCTATCCTAATAATTAAAGCTAATTTGGACTCCTCATTTTAAAAATATTAACCTGATGTCATCACATGTACATGAACTTGACACATTTTTTTATATATAAAGAGATTAACGATTAGGTCGCAATTTGTACATAAAAAAAACAATTAAATGTTGTCAATAGCCTGTGTGTATTACTGTAAGTACTAGGAGAAAGAGATAACAATTTAGTCGATGACATGTACCGGTCTGTTTACTTCAGTTTATCTGTCCTAGAAACCGAATAGTCACATCTTTGTACTTTTCCGTTTGTTAGCATGATAACGACCAGCTACATTTCAAAGAACGTCAGGAGTTAGATTCAGGAATACTTATACCGTGAGCAGTTTCTTTAATCTCTACAACCTAAAATAGTACGCCACAAATCATTTTACCAGCATTAAACTTTTTTAATTTTTTCTGAGAAAAACTAAATTTTTTTCAACAGTCGGTTGAATCGTAAAAAAATTGTTACGTTTTAAGTACATCCAATACTAGTGTTTCTTTCTCCAAACAAATTCTAGTCTAACTTCGATAGAAAACAGCACCGGAAACAAGATTCCTTGCGGAAAATGTCCATGACCAAACATAAGTTGGAATAACCTAAAAAGAAAAGCTGTGTAGCATGGAGAAAAGAAAGTATATTATTTACTAGTTCTTGCTGAATTCACAACGAACACTAAAAATACAATCTTAAAGAACAATTTATATTTTAAATAAATGTTGTCATTCCTAAATATGTAACACGACTTAAAATGTACAGCCTAGCTGGGCGATGCAAAGCTTTTGGCCTTACTAGTTAACAGTTAGGTTACTAGTTAACCTAAAGCCAATCAGAGGCCTGGACACTATGTTGTAGCCAATCAGAGGCCTGGACACTATGTAGTAGCTAATCAGAGGCCTAGACATTATGTAGTAGCCAATCAAAGGCCTGGAAACTATGTTGTAGCCAATCAGAGCCCTAGACACTATGTCGTAGTGCTGCCGTATAATTTTCCTTTGGCTAATAATTTATAATAGCAGTGGTACCCCTTCCTCGACGAAATTGACTTTGCGATGAATAATATGTTTGTATTTTGTAAAATCTAATATCATATTTTTCCTTTTTTTTTTTTTAACACTTGAAAGCTCGAGTTTTGACTGTGGAAAATTTACTTTTCTTTCTACCATTTAAGATATTAGACTTGAATGAATCAGTAGTGAAACGAAAATTATAGTTGCACGGTAAAAGGCTAGCACCAATCAAATGTTGTCTGTATCTACTGTTTAGACTTATTCGTTATGCTTCACACGGTACTCGTCCCAAAGTTAGTGTTTAAGGACCTTTTCAGGTACACGGTGGATAATTGGCATAGTGCAGTTATCCACTCTACAAATAATCTAGAAAGCCAAGCTGGAAGTCAGACAGAATGTGACTTACGCGAGAGACCACAGACACTTTCGAAAGCACTCGTGGTCCGAAAAATATTGTAATCAGCCAGCCTTGGACTGCTTGCGATTACTGCGATCTATAGTCTAGCCGATTTATATATTGCTTAAAAGATATTTTTTATTTATTTTTAACGACTAAACTTTTTTAAGATGAATTTTATTTCACAAATATTGTTATAAGTGAGGTAAAGGGATAAAAAGTGACTATTTATTTCAAAATAATTAAGTGCAACTAGTATCTGATATAAACTACATCTTGCGTTACCATCCATAAATAAAAAAAATAATAATAAAACGCAATCTATATCATATAGGGTTCAATAATAATTAGATATGATAATGTATGGTCCATACACTGCCATAATTTATAATATGGTTTATATCTAGTGTTTTAGCTTTAAATCTTCCTATTGGCTAAGTCACTACACGTATTAAACAGTCAAACCTATAACTTATAGCGACAACATATTAATAATGACTGTTAGTAATTCACGCATAGCACACTGATACGTTATCTGGCTGAATGTGCCACCATTGCCACCATGTATGTGGCTGTATGTGCCACCATTGTCAAGGTAACTATGAATGAAATGACTGACACAAGGTCGGTATGACAATCTTGACACGGTCACAATGAACAGGTAAAACATTACCTTGGTTCAAGCAGCGCCTCCGCACTTCCGACAACTTTAAAAAGTCTACCTGCAAGGACATCGTTCAAAGGACAAGTTTCATACTTTTTTATTCAAATCTACAATCATAGTTACATCAGCGATTTATTCTTCTGCCAACCGAGCTAGGCTCCACGAGTGCAATTATCTTCCCAATATAATTTTTTTCTTTATCCAACTATTAAATACATTTATATTTGCATTATTCGCACTTCCCGTCGTTCCTTGCCTATAAAACTGTTATCATTATTTGAGTTATTACCTGCAATACCATTAAAGTTTCAGACCGATATGACCATTTTTTACGGCATCCAAGACGTATTAGCTGTAGTAATATTTGATCGGGACCAGAAAACCTTATTGGCAGATAAATTAAACTATATTGAGATAGTTCCTTTTATGTCATAGAGCAGTAACAATTTCCTCCTTCTTAATTCAAGGCCCAAGCGATTTGCGATGCCGTAGTGTTCTAAACTGCCTGTGCATATATTAACAGGGTTATATGCCCTCCATAAACTATCGATTATCAATTTATTTCTTCAAGTACACTGTCATTATGATGGCATAAATATTGACAGACCTTGATGATGGTCTATGAGTGCCGCACAACGACTGGTCCGGTTATTTAAAAGTTTTATTACGTTATTACGAGAGAGATATCATGATAATTGACCTTTTGTGTTTTCAAAACTATGGATTTTTTTTTTAACAAAATTAGTTTTAATTATTAATAGAGCGTCTGTGGCTCTCACACTCTTGGTCAGCGTCCACTGGCTCATATCCGGTGACGCGGCTGGCGGAGGATTGTGGGGGACTTCCTAAGACTCCGCTTCCTCATTCGCATGCGTGGGAGGTGACTGATTTGGTGATTTGGGTGGTCTTTGGGCTGTTAGTAAATAATGCATTAATGAGCGAGTTAATGAGAACTTATAGGGTAGATTGTAATGTTATCACAATACAGAAGTTTCGATACATAAAAAAAAAAAAACTATCAATAACTGACACCCAAACAAAAAAATTTATTGGGAAGATCGGGATTAGAAGCCATGTTGGGAAGGTAGTCACCCAAGGCAGGATAGTTCGGTTGGTAGAGCCCCCAGCTAGAAATTATAAGAAGTCCCGGGTCACTCTCCCGATCCTAGCAGTATATTTTTTCGTTGGCTGTTAATTATTGATTATTGATAATAGTGGCACCCATAATACAGCAAAAATTTCTCATTCGATATCAGTTTTAATTTTTTCCTTTAACGTTTCATAAAAACGCTGCTATCCAAAAAAAATTCATAACATTTTAATGAGATTCAAATCTGTTCGGATTTTCCCGTTGTCGTCTGCCGTCTGCGTTTTCACCTTGGTCCGCCTTCCTGCCTCCAATGGGTGCGGCATGTCCTCACATATCTGCCCTCATCTCATGAGACAGCTCCAACTCTATTTTCTCGACCGACTTTCCACAAACACTAAAGCGAGTTTAGAAAGCTATTTGAGTTCATTATTGTAACGGATTCTCGGAGCAAAAATTGTTTCTTAATAATTGGTTTTCATATACACGAAGCCTCTTTCCCAAGCACGATGTAACGAATCTCTCCAAAATAACAATACTGGCTTCACTAATGTTTTAAATTATCGTAACTTTAAATCTCGAAAGATCATCTTAGATCCGGCAGAGAGAGAGAGAGAGGGAGAGAGAGAGAGAGGGAGGGAGAGAGAGGGAGAGAGAGAGAGAGGGAGAGAGAGAGAGAGAGAGAGAGAGAGAGAGAGAGAGAGAGAGAGAGAGAGAGAGAGAGAAAGAGAGAGAGAGAGAAAGAGAGAGAGAAAGAGAGAGAGAGAGAGAGAGAGAGAGAGAGAGAGAGAGAGAGAGAGAGAGAGAGAGAGAGAGAGAGAGAGCGAAAATCCTGTGTTGCCACTTACGGTGCTTGAATGAATTTGCGTGTCCGTTACTTGCTCAGATATTTGACGTATTCGCACTAATCTCGAATTTTTATTGTTCTGAAATGAATTTACAATCTTCACAATGCCATCTCTATCAACCAATCTATATCTACCAAGCACTACCATATCGTCGGCGCAGCCTAAAACTGAAATATTAGTTCCCAGCACGATTTCGCCAAGTTTCATCTGTTCCTCTGTTATAACTTTTTCAAGGACTGGGTTTCACCAAGGAGGGTTCTCCTTGCTTAATCAAATTAATGCAGTGGTTACTCTGTGTTTAACAGACACGACAGTAATTAGAAATCGTGTACTCTTGTGATTTTTTCACTGAGAAATCAAGCAAAACTGAAGGTCAGATATGTGGTAGGAAGGAATATGAGAACCCGTGATGCACATACCTGTGTTGGGAGCAGTATACGCACAGAGGGTTAAACTATCTGTCAATAATACTTACACTTGTATCACTTGAGCGAAAGTGCGAATCCTAGTTCCCTTCCCACTTCTTCTCCATTGTCTGTCTCAGTTACCCTTCTACTCTTCCAGTTTCTCCAACTTGATGAGGGGGGTAAGAAAGGAATAAGTCATGAACATGTGTTCCAGAATACTTCGTGAACTAAACAACTCAACGAAATACATCTATCGAACGAGTATTTCGATCCATCCCCTTTCTTCACAAAGATTCGTTATGCATTTATGAATCCTCTTTTCTTCCAGCTTTTATCACATTACATGGGACTTTATCTATTTATAATTTACGACGATATGGTAGATCTTAGTAGGGATAGAGATGGCATTGTGAAGATTGTATATTTATTTATCACGTGCCTTTTATGTTGAACTTGTAATTGCCAAGTTCACATCTTCAACATCAGGCTTCCGAACTTCATCTAAGAGAGGTTTCATCCAAGTGTCACACTTAACCGCACATGGCGAGACCAGTTTTCCTTCAATTGAGATCAGTTGAGGTTATTGCTTGGTTTGAATCCATTTTTCTCTTGTCTTGTCTCATTATATATTCCCGTCACAATCATTCCCATCCGTCTTCTATTTATTAAATCATTTCTAATAAATGATAAATTGATGGGGGACTCCCCTTAGTGAAAGGCACTCATCAGCCCAAAATAATTTTCCTTTTATTTTTCCCACATCCTATTTTTTATAAGTTTGAAAGCTAAGGGAAAAAAAAAAAATACTTCATATGTATGCTGAAGTCTAGACAAACAAATTAAATAATGTCTACGTCATTGTTTCTACGTCAGCACCACTCAATGCGATTATTTTGCGAGTATTGATGACATATTTAGTTAAAGAGAATAAATTCTGACACTCCTGGCGTTTGATAGTTGTTCCCATGCGCATGTACCCAAGCCATGTCCTAATTATTTCTCAATTATTCATCAATAGTTAATAATAATTATTTATTCTCCTATTGGACCACATTGTACAACTTGCACAGCAATGTAAATGGATTTAATTTAATCAATATTAAGCATAATCGCTCTCGAATAGCGCAGTGGTTAGTCCTGTCCCTGATATGATACTCTTCTATCAAAAATCCTACTTCATGATTTGCACATTTTGGGTTCGAAACACTAAAGACTAGATTTATTCTTTGTCTATAAATAGATTTAGATGGCTCCTGATTCAAATCTTCCCTTGGATTGTGAGTTCATAAGCGTTCGTATAAATATAGAAAAAATTATTTTACGGATCAACCGATGGAATATTAAAACAAGGAATATGCCTGCATGGATTTATTAAACATGTAGGCCTTGTTAAGGGGAAATCAACTGTCGGAAATTTCAATTATACTATCGACCATGATTTGAGTTACATTGTCTGAAGTATATTATTAGCTCAGAATTTTACGGAGAAAAGAAGTCCTAAATATTTTTTCACTTATTTTTCATAGCACAAATTAATGCTTCAGTGGATATTATAATTAAGTTGGAAGTATGATTTTATAAGTTAGCTTAATTTAATGGATACAGTTGGTTTGATACAAAATAAAAAAAACCTTAATTTTTCTTGTGGTCTTGTGGGGCCTCTGTGCTGTTTGTAAATATTGTATGAATGAGCGAGTGAATGATGAATTGTAAATATGGTATGAATGATAACATTATCTCAATTACTCATTGCCTAAAAAAGGCAGATTGTAATTTTATCTTAATAAAATTGATTGAAACCTAAAAAAAAAAAAAAAACAAATTCCGGTGCGAAAGATATTTTTAGAGTAAACATATCGAAATTATAATTATCTGCTCTACGGCCCAGAACCACCTAGAACTTTGACCGTAAAACTATGGAAAAATATTTTTTAAAACTAGAAGTTGATTGTCTCCAATAATATAACTCTTTCTAGCTAGTACACAACTTTTTGTGTCCAAATCCAGTGAAATTGTTGAGGTTTCGAACAGTAAAAACTATAAATTGAGTAGGATATACAGAAAAGTCCGGAATGGTGTCCATAAATTATTTCAATTCTAACTAACAAGGAATAAACCGTACAGCACGAAGAGAAAAGGTTAAATAAAATGAAGTGTATACCTCAGTTAGAAGATAGCATAAAATATTCCAGAATAATAATAGTAATTACATAAAAAATAGTTACAAAATTAATAACGAAAAATCGATGTAATAGAGCATTCAATTTAAAGATACCAATGCTCTACACTTAACTGTGTAAGTGAACCAGGATTTTTCGCCGATTGAGATGGGTCAGTTAATGGTCACTCAGCCTCGTGAAGGAAAATGAGTAGCGAGCTACTTCAAAGAAGAAATAACAAATCCTATCGATAACGCCGCAATAAATGTGGCCTCCAGTATTGAGTGTCCAGCGTCGATAAGCACCAAACCAACCACTGACTAAGCAGGCGATTTCGTTCAACCTCCTTCTTCTTAACTCAGCAATTTTAATTTTTTTTTTTTTAAAAAGGAGTATAAGCCTAGTATATTATTGCATAATGTCGTCATAACTCACATTTCACAGCCAACGGACACGAGGAATGCACTTAATAAAACATTCGCAACTACATCACACTTCCGCCGACAGACGAGAGAGGAAATCGCCATGGGAATGAAGCATGAGGTGCTAATTACCAAACTAACATTAGCTCCAATGGCAGTAACTATCATAGTGTGCAATAAAATTACAACAATAATGACATAAGCGTTTAAAACCTTAGTAACCCTATCAAGAATAATTGAAGTGCCATTGCTGTGATGACTCGTTCGTTGTATATAAATAAGCTGATGATAAAACATTGTTTTCTGTCTAATTATATGTCATGGCAGCGACCTTCTGATTCCAGAGCCACTCAGCTAACTGATCTAATGTCGAACTAATGGCCAAGTCAATCGCCGAAAAATCCCGGCAAAACCACCATCTTTATCTTCGACTAAAAATTATTGAACCAGTGGGACTGCAAACAGTTGCCTGTGATTATTGATTATTTCAAAGTCAAGATAACTTCGCGGATGCACACGAGTAATACAACAAAATGCAATGATACCAGGCCAAAACTTCAAACTGACTCCATTTGTAGCAACATAACATTGGGATTCACTCAAAGGAATATTATAATTAGCAAGCGATCCTTGGCGAGAGAGAAGAACTCTTTTGACAAAAACACCATACCAACAAAATACTGAAAATAATCATGCATTTTTTAAAATAGATCGACAAAATACTGCAAAATTCCCCGAACTAAACAACTGAAAAACAGATGTACGTTATCAAAAACAAACTAGTGCTAGTGTTTAGATTTTAATTTGATTTTTTCGTTAATTTTATTTAATGCTAAAACTCATGTACTGTTAATAAAGTAAAAACTATCGCTTAATGTGGACACTCGGGGGCTTGGCAGATGTAAATTGCGATAACAAGAAAAAATGTTTAGAGTAACAATACTTATGATTGAACGTCTAAATTGTTATTAATAATAGTTAGTTTTGTTTTTTTGGGTTAAAATCCCACCATTGGCATTATGTTTTTCTTTGAGTAACTCTATTTGTACTGGGGTCTTCCCTAAAGACGAATTAATAAATAAAATCACCTGGTATAATATAGTTGTTTTTCTGATTTCGACTTAAAACTGTCAGGTCATCATGAAGCCCCCCTCTTTCCCGTTTTAACACAAATACGTCCCTTCACTTCAAACCCAACAGAAATTTTAGAAATTTACTCATACTCTCACGATCAAATACAGGTCAGATTTGCAATAATCTGCCAGATCAGGTCACGCGGCCATGACATATGACCTTGAAAACCTTATTTTTTTTATATACTTTTAGATTCTAGGTTTAAGTCAAACTTAGGAAGTCTCGCAATAATTAAACTCAAGAAATATATCAGATCAGATCAGGAGATAATAAAACTTTGGACTAAATGTTGAATCGAAGCCTTTGGAAATATCTGTATCAAACTCTCACGGGCCCTTAAAAGGGACTGTAGAGAATACAATCGTCTCCGGGCTACATAAAATCTTTGTTTGTCGCTTTTAGATTCTGTCCAGTGCAGTCTGATCTGATTTTGTATATTAAAAACTACTTGGTCCGGATTCATATTTCTTTTCATAAATTTTCCTTCTATTTCTACATACATTTATTATTTATATCTTAGCTATTATTAGTATCTCTCTCGTTTATTAAAAAAAAATGTAATACTATCGTATATATTACTATTCTGAATGATTATGAACTGGGATCTACTCTGGACCTGTTGCACGATCCCAGACCCCTACACTTAATAATCGACAAACATTTCAGACAGTTCCGCAATTGATCCGAATTAACATGAGAGTACAAGAGATAAGATATGATAAATGCTACAGCTGGACCAGAACAGGGAAGTGATCTGAAATGAGGTGAAAAAAAAGGAACCGCTGCCTTTATCAGCTCGTTCTGTCAGAAAGGGCGATGAACCCTCATATGGCAACAGTCAACGGCATCAATCCTCAAATGGTTCAAGTCACAAAAAAAAGTTCCATTGTATTATACCAAAATGAAAAAAAGCCCAGAATAAACTGTTTGATGAATAAAACCAAAAATATCAACAGTTAACAGCCGAAGAAAAAATATACTTTATAGATCCCTGGAACCCAGGGACTCTATCATCTAAGTTATTCTGCAACTAGTGCCGACTTTCCCAAAATGAATTTTCTAAGCCCGAACTCTACCAAAGACTACGCCCGAAAGGTACGGTGGCAAACAGCGGGGTCTGATGGGTGAAGTCTAATAGACAAAGCTCAAAAGTGATTATCACTCCCGGTTTAGATTTACCATAAATAACATTATTTTCAAGATTACAGACTATATCGCCAGGAAAACGCTATTCATAAATCGAGGTTGTAATAATTATAAGGGGAGTGTCAAGGGAATTACTGGAAAATAATTCCAACACTATGCGAAACTATAATTTCCTTGTTGCACCCGTCAACGAACCTTGAAGTTTAATCCCGTAGGACGGGGGTTCAACTGCCGTGGTCCTTAACACAAAATGAATAAAGAGAAATCGAATCGACAAGTACAACATAAAATGTACTGATCCTTCGTAGCAATAGAAAGGTGTCTATTGAACAGTATTAATTTGCGATTTGGGCTGCCGTGAAGGCAACGTCCATATAGCAGTTTCCATGACGACAGAAGTGTGTCAGAGAGGAAAAGGCATTAAGGATAAAACGAAAGCGGCTCTCACATCCGACGGCTTACTTTGGAAAAATCCTCCTCGTTGTTGTTGTTGAAGGACTGACTGTACAGAAAATGTTCAACGAACTCATATTTCAGGGACTTTACATTTATTAGTTATTCATTCAAAAATAAATACCACAACCAGTAAATAAGTGAATGAGATGATGAGTAGTAACAAATAGGCATGAATGGCATGAGACAAATAACATCCAATGATGCCTCCCCGCATGACAGATTATATTGATGGAAGTTTATCTAAATTCATAAATCCCTACTCCAGTTGCTCTGCAGTCGTCATGGGTTGCTTGTCCAAGTGTGGTGAGTATTGGCTGTAATTTACGATGGAATTAGTATGTGTGTGTGTATAAGTAAATATGCGTGCATAGGTGTGTGTATAAGTGAACTGGATTCAGTAAGTAAATGTATGCCTTTATATATCCCATGATTGTCTGTTCAGTAAGTGTTCTGGCATCTTTAACCTTTGAATAAAAGTTACAAAAGTTTACCGACTGCCTGAGTTCTGAAGTACTTTTTCACCACCTCTGTTTGAGGTAATGGATAATTATCTATAGAAATAAAGAATTATAGAATTACCTTGATATCATTCACTATTCGTGTAGTCATGTGATTATCTATGAATAGAAAGGTGATAAAATTTCATCTCTAATAAATTTAAAGAGTATCTAAAACCTCTGTTTCACCAACCAACAAGCCAACATACAAATCCACTCAGGTCAAAACTCATGTCTAACTATGATTTCCCAGCTGAATGTGTCTATAATAAGATAATATTTAATCAAGGGAAATCGAAATAAATGGAATTATTCTTACTAATATATATATCAGCAATTGAATAACCCATGGAGGATAAAAAAATGGGTTCTTTGGAATGTAAGGTCAATATGGTTTACCCGATCCCTGGTCTAGTGGAATTCCTACGGTGCGAACTCAATGTGTACTTTGACAGCCTTGTCCTTACGACCAGAAATCTACTCTGTATCTACTCCACATACGAAGTAGTAACTATGAGCCAGGTAGACTACACACTCCATGCATGTCCATGCATACTAGTTAGAGTAGTAGTAGCTAGATACTACTACCACATCACATATTGAAATTACATATAATTTTTTCGGAATTGTTAGAAATATAGTAATTTTATTATAACAAGGCTACCTTCAAAAATTATTCAGTTGTAATTTAAAGAAAGAACTTACCTCATATGAGTAATAAGAACACTTCCCTCGTTCCTAATATTCCTGATAAAAAAAAAAAATTATAGATTAGTTAAAAATAGACTGATTCATCAATATTCATAATCATTATTATAAGGCAATTTATCCTACTTTTAATAGAGTAAGAAACAATATAGCAAGCGTGCAGGATGCGAACACGAAAGCCCCTTAGCAAAACTTCGCTTCTGGCAGTCCTTGCGAGGTACGACGGAGCTTTGCTTAAGAGACGTAAATTACTCAAGGAGAGGGGAGGGACCAGAGGTTAATTACTGTTCATCGATAACGATATTCGAACGAGTTAAATATGAATCGTGCAAAATTAGTCGAATGGAGTAAATGATAGGGTTTGATTGGGAGAAACAAAGTGGAAACAGCAGCAAGCATTGCACCGCACAAACGGTGGGACGAGGTCAATCGAGTCCTCCCACTTACTTGAATTACCTTTGAACCTTCGTCTCCTTTAACTGTTACATGCCCCGGTCACAACAACCATACTGTGGCGAACTTTTCATTTCCCCACCTGCTATATTCGAGACCACCCCGTCTCCAGAATAACTGGTACCAAGATCTGGGATTGACTCTGACATCGGGTAGATAAGTACCGATCGCTTGGTAACTATGGAATTTTTCCAGAACGGGATTTTCCTCTTCAGGATTCTGGATATTTAGTCGTTACCGGGTTTTAAAAAAAAAAACTTCTTAACAACGCTGTTGTGCCAAATTCTTCTCCACGAATAAATAGAAATTACCTTCTTCTCGGGCCTGAAAACACCCGCCTACATTTCCATATGTTATCAATAAAACTTTCGGCGTCCTTACAGAGAGAGGGCGCTAGGTTCACGACACGGCTGGAGCTCACTGCGGGCGCCGGCATAGTCCGCATTTTGACCTAAGGCAGAAATGCTGAGCTTCTTCAGACAGTCGGAATCAGAATCCCTACTAAAACCATGGCTTTCTTATTTAACTACCTCTGCACCTCTCATTCCAAACCTTATTATATTTTAGTCCGGCATTATCAGAGTCCACACCTTCCTAGTGGGATTCTCTGGCACATCCTTGGTAGGGATCCCTTCCACGCAGAAGACGGTCTCTGGGGCCCAACAAAATGTCCCTTGCAGCGTCTCCCCCAGTGACCCAGTCTGCTTCTCTCTGGTTCATAGCCATTGGGATCCGAACGGTTTTCGCCTACCCTCAGATACCGAGTGTGAACTCGTAGTCATTCCAAGACCATGTAAATTACCTATAATACCTACCTTTTACCTCTTTTAGTGTACTGTTGGGACACACCTTCTAAGATAGGAGTCAAATCAATGAACGAAATACGAATTAAGAAGGCGGCCGACTAGGCTGCCAGCAAAGGTCAAAGACCACAGGTTTACCCATTTTATCAGCAATGGCCGTGTCGACGAGGCCCTATCTCCCTGCAAGTGCCCCCCCCCCCCACCAACAACGCCATATATGAACACACATTACCTAAATCAGTACATACCTCTGTATGATAATTAAACGAGAAACGACACTATTACAAGATCAGAAACACGACAAGGACTAGACAAGTATAACTGTTCTGCTCCGTCACAGCCTTTTTATATATAGAGCATGTGTCAGTCCAACCATGACGTCATAACGGAGAAGGAGTCACGCACTAGTTTATCAGCAAGGTCACAATAACAGACTGAACCAGATCAACGATCAACTACAGTCATTAAACTGTGACAACACAAGGCACCGGTCCTTAACCATCTGGTTTACTGTATCCTTTCAAAGCTAACTAACTTGATAATTATACAATGTCCGGTCATGATAAAACAATTATATTTTTTCAATCATATCACTTGCATCCCAATAAACCCTCATTTCCTTTATTAATAAATCAGAGATAAGACTATAATATTTTGGCTATATTCCGTATCAGGAATTGAATATGATAGCTCCATATCAAATTAAAACAGATGATCTATAATAATAAAATTTATTTATGTTCTTGTAATTGGTTTGGAGGCAGAGGGGATGTATCGAGAAGACACTCCATCTTCAATGACCTAAGTATATGACCATCGTTAGTTAAATAATCTTTGTAGAGGAGAGTATTTTAAAAGAAAAGAAAGAAAAGCTTTATTATGAAGTACAAGCAAAACACTGGTATATACAAATATTAAGAATTATGTTACTACATACTGGGTCGGGTGTTTTGGAACGAGTGGGGACTGGGGTTAAAGCTGAGACATATGTGTATAAGAGAAGGGTAGTTTCGGGAATTGGGATGGAGGTTTTAGAAGGAATGCGGTAGCTTACTTAAAAATATCAGTGACTTCCATGAAGTCACGAGGCAGGTATACAGTTCTGCTCAGCCTCTTTCTACTTTTAGCGTTATATGTAATATTATACACGAGGACGTGCTTTGCTGTTTGCACTCACATGGAAACATTGCTCCACTATCACTCCTGACACAGCCACCTATTGGCCATCTGATCCCAACCGAAATCCTGATCTCCTTGACTTCTTTTTCTACAATAGTTTAGGAACACTAAACTATTCACTCACGCGCCTCGATGACCTCTCCTCTGATCATAGTCCTTTATTATTAACCATTTCCCTAACACCAATTCACAAACTGCCTCCTTTTTCATTTATTAGGGGCCCAGTTGACTGGGACCACTTTCGCCAGCTTCTTACAGAGTCCGTAGACCTCAAATTGTCCCTGAAAACATCCCAAGACCTAGAGGATGCAGTGCATTCCTTCACTACTCTGGTCCAGAGGTCGGCTTGGGAGGCATCGTCACCCAAAAATCCACAATCATAATCGTTTACCTCAGCATCTCAAAGATCTAATCCAATCCAAACGCCGCTCCAGAACAGTGTGGCAAAGATCCCGGCATCCTGCTGATCGCCGCACGTACAATCACTACTGCCGATTGGTAAAGCGGCGATTGGTATCCTTCCGTTCCGATTCTTTCAATTCCTGCCTCTCATCTCTGTCTACCAGGGATAACTCCTTGTGGAATGTATCCAAAAAAATCCTAAAGTATCAACCTGTTTCACACCCACTCCGTCGTGATGATGGGTCCTGGGCGGCTTCGGATAGGGATAGGTCGGAGGAATTTGCTCTGCATCTTACCCATACTTTCACACCTCACCTTTCTCATCAAAGCCATACTCACAGCACAACCATGGAAGATTTCCTCACTTCACCTATTCCTCTCTCTCTTCCACCAAAATCCGTTAATCCCTCTGAGGTCAAATACCTTCTGAAAAACTTACCTTACCGAAAATCCGCTGGATATGATCTTCTTACTCCTCAAATTCTCAAACAACTTCCTCCTAAAGCCATAATCTTTCTAACTTACATATATAATTGTACTATATACTATATAGTATACTCTTGAAACCAAACAGTATTGCACTGCTGCCTTTCTTGATATAGCTCAAGCTTTTGACAGGGTTTGGCACGCAGGTTTACTCTACAAGCTCAAAAGATATTTACCACAGACCCTTTTCCTAATCCTACAGTCCTACCTTTCAAACCGCTTCTTCCAAGTCCGCTGTGGTTTAGAATATTCTAACTACTATCCCATAAATGCAGGAGTTCCACAGGGCAGTGTCCTGGGCCCCATCCTCTATAACCTATACCCCGCTGATGTCCCCTCTACTCCCAATACCTTCTTGGCCACATTTGCAGATGACACTGCAGTCTTGTCATCTAACCCAGACCCTGACATAGCATCCCATAACCTTTAAAAACACCTTGACGAGATCAAGTATTGGTGCAACCAATGGCGGATCAAAGTTAATGAAGCAAAATGTTCCCACATTACCTTCACCCTTTGTCGCAAGTCGTGTCCACTAGTTTATTTTAATTCTATTCCTCTCCCTAGTCGGAATAGAATAGAGTCCTCGGTACCTAGGCTTCCATCTCGACAAACGACCCACATACGAGACTAAAAAGACAAGAACTAAACAGACGCTTTGGACAACTGTACAGACTACTTCAAAGGACATCCCATCTCTCAATAGAAAATAAACTACTAATCTACAAAGTTATACTTAAACCAATCTGGACATACGGAATAGAGCTATGGGGGACAGCAAAAAAGTCGAACATCAAGCGTATCCAATCCTTTCAATCAAAAGTCCTGAGAACAATAGTAAATGCCCCTTATTATGTCAGCAACAAAACCCTTCATAACGACCTTAATATACCCTACATTCTAGAACTCATCCCTTCCAAGTTTATGAAATTCCACAGTAGCCTTTCCAACCACCCTAATCCTGTAGCACAGTCATTGCACTGCGCCACTCATCCCTATAATCCTCCTCGGAGACTGAAACGGCAGTGGCCTCGTGACCTGCTATAAACGCGTGACAGTGGGAGTCCTGGCAATGGCCAGTTTCTCCAATCATGTCCTGAGCGTCTGTGGCTCTCGCGCTCTTGGTCAGTCTCCACTGGCTAGTATCCGGTGACGCGGCTGACGGAGGAGCGTGGGGACTTCCTAAGACTGGGCTTTCTCTTCGCATGTGGACTTGGGAGGCCTCTGGGCTGTCTGTAAATATTGTATGAATGAGCGGGTGAATGATGAAATGTAAATATGGTATGAATGATAGTATATCTTAATTACTTAATGCCTAGCAAGGCAGATTGTAATTTTAGCACAATAAAGGAATTATTATATATATAATATTAGCATTATAATATTCTTAGCATTATATAACTATTGATATTTTTGTCAAAGTTTCACGGGATTCAATATTATTATTGCAATTTTTTTTTACTCTTAGTAACCTCCCTGAACTTATTTGTATATATATTAAATGGACAAAATTAGCTCATCAGTTTGTATTATATATTTTTTTGTTTGCATTTCATTAGAATTAAATGGAATTGCTCTAACTAGTATTAGTAACGGAATCGGAATTAGAGATAACCCTCTAATGTAATCTTCCGACGTCTTATTATGCATTCCCTATTATTAAATCTTTGTTATTAAGTGATTACTTTTTCATATTTCCATTTTTTTTTTTATAAGTTCTTTTGATGAGTTCGAGTTTTCTAGAGCGTTAATACGGATAGGCCTCAAAAAATGTCAGTCTTGGGAGAAGGCTTGTCCCAAAGGCAAACGGCCATACGCTTGGGAATAAACGAACAGTTATATAAGACTAAGACTCGGTCGATTCAGGGAGACCCGAACCAACCGTAGGAGACCCGCACAAGGTTGGCCAAGGGTTGCTTCAGCCAGAGATGACCATTTCATAACGGTCTCAGCCTTAAAACAGAACCTCCAAACAAGTCTTTTGAAAGGAACTTCGGGCAGAAACGTGGTTATTTGAGGCCGAACAATAAGACGACACCTCAGCGAAGCGAATCTGACCTCCAAAAGCTCTGCCAATGGTCCACTTCTCACCAGACAGCATCGAATCGAATTGGCGGACTTGATTTTTACGGCGGTATGCAAATTGAACAATCGTTGATTGAAAAGTGGTTTTGTTCAGTCACAAATTAAGGTTTGCCCTAAATCCTCTAAATAAGGGTCCCTGGAGAGAGTACTTAACAAATACAATCTATTATTATTATTTTTTTGTATAGTCCTGACAGCTGTTAAAAATGAACTGTCATTCTTAAAGACTAAAACAAACAAAAAACAACGTCTGGATACTAATCACGTATAACATAAAACTACAAGTAGAATATCAAACATACAATACGATTAAAATAAATATAATTATACGTAATATACTTTTATTATGGGTTGGCAGATTTGTTTTATTCCTGCTCTTAAAACTCTAACTCGTTCCTTTATTCCTTGGAAGCACGGGCAATAACAAACGCGGACGGGAAGGCTCTTCTCATTTGCAAAAGTTATGATGGAACGTGCATAGGTCTAAGGCATGCGTGGAGCAGCCGACAAATGCACTTGCAAGCGGGCAGATAGACAGACTAACGAACGTGCATAGGTCTAAGGCGTATGTGGGCAACAGCCGGCCCGCGGGCCGGATCCGGCCCGCTGTAAGATTTGATCCGGCCCGCGAGACATTTTGAAAAACCCAATTTAAAAAAAAAAAATACACTACTTACTCATACTCATGGAATCAAGTGAGCGAGCAAGCCGAGTGGCGGTGATCATCAAAGAGTGAGGCGGCAAACATCAAAGTTCAAAGCCATTGATGTTTGCCGCCACACTGGCGGCGCAACAAAGGATTATTGCTTCGCAATTGTATTGTTCTACACTAGACGATTCTAGATCATTCCTTCATTTTGCCTATATAAGCGGGTGGATGGCCGGAACTTAGTTCAGTCCTATTCGAGCTACCGTGGTGATAAGTTTGCTTTGTGACTTTGTGTGCATCTTGAGTGCTTACTAATTATACCTATTTTCTTATTAAGTTTATCGAACGATAAGTAAATGAAAATGATGTCTGGTGGAAGGAAACGAAAAGTAGATGCAGAGGGTCGCCAGTTTCAAGAAAAATGGACTGAAGAATTCTTCTTTATCTTGCACAATGGTAAGCCTATTTGTTTGATGTGTAATGAATCCATTTCGGTGATGAAAGAATTCAATATAAAGAGGCATTACTCAACTAAGCATCCTACGCTGCTCTCACTGACAGGACAAATAAGAAAAGACAAAATCCAGAAACTTACCGCAAATTTGGAAAAACAGCAGCAAATATTTCATAGACAAAGAACACAACTTGATAATGTTGTGAAAGCTAGTTTTATAGTTAGTTCAAAATTGGCAAAGTCATTGAAACCATTTGCCGAAGGAGAATTTATCAAGGAGTGTATGTCAGAAGTTTGCAGTGTTTTGTGTCCTGAAAAGAAAAATGAATTTGAAAAAATTAGTTTGTCAAGACGAACCGTTGTACGACGTATAGAAATGATGGCTAATGATATAAAAACAACATTGACTGGCCGTATGACTGGTATTGAATCATTTTCCATAGCATTAGACGAGAGCACCGATTTGTCTGACATAGCTCAACTGGCTATATTTATTCGAGGTGTTGATAAAGAATTCACTATTACTGAGGAATTGCTTGCTTTACAGCCGCTAAAAGGAACCACTACAGGAGAGGACATTTTTAATGAAGTTCAAAAGGTATTCACAAGTTTTGGCTTGCCATGGTCGAAATTAGTTGGAGTATGCACAGATGGTGCACCTTCTATGGTCGGCTTACGTAAAGGTTTCATCGGAATTTTGAATGAAAAAGCAACTGAATTAAATGTGCAAAAAGATGGTTTGATAGTCCTTCATTGCATTATCCACCAACAGAACTTGTGTTCTAAGTCCATTCGACTCCAGAATGTTATGAATGTGGCAGTAAAAACCATCAATTTTATTCGATCCCGAGGGCTTAACCATCGTCAGTTCAAGGCGTTTTTGGATGAAATATCAGCCGAGTATGACGACGTAACATATTATTGTGAAGTCAGATGGCTAAGCAAAGGGAAAAGGCTGAAACGGTTTTACGAGCTTAGAAATGAGATAGCAGAATTTATGCAAATAAAAGATAAACCACTATCTGAATTGAGTGACGCAAAATGGATATGTGACTTAGCATTTCTTGTCGACCTTACAGGCCATTTGAATGATTTAAATTTGAAACTTCAAAAACAAGGACAGTTAGTAAATGATTTGTACAGCCATTTGAAAGCGTTTCAGAACAAAATCCGCTTGTGGGAGGCACATATGCTGTCTGGTAACAGTTACCATTTCACCACGCTCTCTGCGTATGAAAATATTGCTTACGCTCAATATGCTGAAGAACTCAAGTTACTGTCGGAGCAATTTTCGATCAGATTTAGCGATTTCAAACACATGGAAGACTGTTTCAATTTATTTGCTACTCCAACAAAAAGTAATGTACAAAATGCTCCAATACACTTGCAAATGGAGTTGATCGAGATTCAAGAAAACTCACTCCTAAAATCTAAATTTGAAGACGTGGAGTTGTGCGATTTCTACAAAAAATACCTCGAAGAAGACCATTTTCCGCAGCTTAGAAAATTTGCAAGAAGATTGATTTGTGCGTTTGGCAGTACTTATAAATGCGAACAGTTCTTTTCATTGATGAAAGTTAATAAATCAAAACATCGTACAAGGCTGACTGACGATAATTTGGAAAATTCTTTACGTCTTTGTACCAGTGGAATTAATCCAAACATCGATGAATTAGTTTCCCAAATTCAAGCTCAAGTGTCTCATTGATTTCGGTGTCGCTATTTAACTTTCGTAGTTTGTAACAATTCTAAATTTAACGATTTAATTTAATGCTGTAGGTACCTATTTTTTCATTTCATTTTGTTATTTTAATAAATTGTGTTGTAATAACATTGTCGTATTATTTCATGGCTGACTGATATCTATCGCTAAAAATTATGAACACTACTTTAAAATGCACTACTTTTAAACGCGGCCCGCGAACGTATTTGCACACTAAAGTTTGGCCCATAACATGTCAAAGGTTGCCCATACCTGGTCTAAGGCATGCGTGGAGCAGCCGACAAATGCACTTGCAAGCGGGCAGATAGACAGACTAACGAACGTGCATAGGTCTAAGGCATGCGTGGAGCAGCCGACAAATGCACTTGCAAGCGGGCAGATAGACAGACTAACGAACGTGCATAGGTCTAAGGCGTATGTGGGCAACAGCCGGCCCGCGGGCCGGATCCGGCCCGCTGTAAGATTTGATCCGGCCCGCGAGACATTTTGAAAAACCCAATTTAAAAAAAAAAAATACACTACTTACTCATACTCATGGAATCAAGTGAGCGAGCAAGCCGAGTGGCGGTGATCATCAAAGAGTGAGGCGGCAAACATCAAAGTTCAAAGCCATTGATGTTTGCCGCCACACTGGCGGCGCAACAAAGGATTATTGCTTCGCAATTGTATTGTTCTACACTAGACGATTCTAGATCATTCCTTCATTTTGCCTATATAAGCGGGTGGATGGCCGGAACTTAGTTCAGTCCTATTCGAGCTACCGTGGTGATAAGTTTGCTTTGTGACTTTGTGTGCATCTTGAGTGCTTACTAATTATACCTATTTTCTTATTAAGTTTATCGAACGATAAGTAAATGAAAATGATGTCTGGTGGAAGGAAACGAAAAGTAGATGCAGAGGGTCGCCAGTTTCAAGAAAAATGGACTGAAGAATTCTTCTTTATCTTGCACAATGGTAAGCCTATTTGTTTGATGTGTAATGAATCCATTTCGGTGATGAAAGAATTCAATATAAAGAGGCATTACTCAACTAAGCATCCTACGCTGCTCTCACTGACAGGACAAATAAGAAAAGACAAAATCCAGAAACTTTTTCATTTCATTTTGTTATTTTAATAAATTGTGTTGTAATAACATTGTCGTATTATTTCATGGCTGACTGATATCTATCGCTAAAAATTATGAACACTACTTTAAAATGCACTACTTTTAAACGCGGCCCGCGAACGTATTTGCACACTAAAGTTTGGCCCATAACATGTCAAAGGTTGCCCATACCTGGTCTAAGGCATGCGTGGAGCAGCCGACAAATGCACTTGCAAGCGGGCAGATAGACAGACTAACGAACGTGCATAGGTCTAAGGCATGCGTGGAGCAGCCGACAAATGCACTTGCAAGCGGGCAGATAGACAGACTAACGAACGTGCATAGGTCTAAGGCATGCGTGGAGCAGCCGACAAATGCACTTGCAAGCGGGCAGATAGACAGACTAACGAACGTGCATAGGTCTAAGGCATGCGTGGAGCAGCCGACAAATGCACTTGCAAGCGGGCAGATAGACAGACTAACGAACGTGCATAGGTCTAAGGCATGCGTGGAGCAGCCGACAAATGCACTTGCAAGCGGGCAGATAGACAGACTAACGAACGTGCATAGGTCTAAGGCATGCGTGGAGCAGCCGACAAATGCACTTGCAAGCGGGCAGATAGACAGACTAACGAACGTGCATAGGTCTAAGGCATGCGTGGAGCAGCCGACAAATGCACTTGCAAGCGGGCAGATAGACAGACTAACGAACGTGCATAGGTCTAAGGCATGCGTGGAGCAGCCGACAAATGCACTTGCAAGCGGGCAGATAGACAGACTAACGAACGAAAAGGGTACATAAGGGCATACACCTATACAGCTTCCACAAAATATTATCCTGTTGATTTACTAAAAATAGATGTTCCTAGAAGGTCATAGTTACCCATGAATATATAATTGGTCTTTTTTAACATCTCCTTCCTATTAATGTTATCAGTGCTTGATGCAGACATACATAAAATGTCGAAACATTGTAATAAATAATAAACGTGATGAAAATCTAACATCTAGTCGATATCCCAGCAACCAAAAGCACCTTAATTTGCAAATACCTCATCCCTTCAAAGTTCGTTAAATAGTGTGAACCACCCTAATCCTGTAGCACGGTCATAGCACTGCACCACTCATACCTATAATCCTCCTCGGGTACTGAAACGGCAGTGGCATCGTGACCTGCTATAAATGCGTGACAGTGAGGGTCCTGGCAATGGCCAGTTTCTCAGATCATGTCCTGAGCGTATGTGGCTCTCGCGCTCTTCGTCAGCCTCCACTGGCTCGTATTCGGTGACGCGGTTGACGGAGGAGCGTGGAGGGCTTCACAAGACTCCACTTCCTCTTTCGCATGCGAGGTAGGTGACAACCATGTGGATTTAGAAGGTCTCTGGGCTGTTTGTATATATAGTATAAATGAGCGAGTGACTGAAAATTGTAAGTATGTTATGAATGAGAACATTTATCACAGTTACTTATTGCCCAACAAGGCAGATTGTAATTTTATCGCAGTAAAGTTTTGAATCTAAAAAAAAAAAGTTTGCAACTAAACTGTTTATTATCAAAGGATATTGAAAAAACACACAATTGAACTTAAAAAACACTGCTGAAACTCAGATATCTAGCACCCAAGACTACGCCACAGTTTCTGATATCTCTTTACATAATTAATTATCTGTTACATAATACCAATTAAGTGATAACTCTCCGAGACAAGATATGTATAATAGACAAAATAAATACAAAAAAGACATTAAATTAATTAAATCGCTGCATTTCAGTAAAATAGCCTTTTTTTTTTTCATTACATGTCAATTACACTTCAAAGCGGAAGTCAGCAGCTTTTTAATATATTTTTCTTCTACATGCATAAACACAAAGATGCAACAGATGCGAATTCCAAGATTAGCACCCAGCAATGTTTGATTAATTGTGAGTAAACAAAAAAGAATAGTAAATTTTAGCAAAGCTATTTTCTAAGCTGAATTTGAGCCTCAGCCGCACACCCTCAGCGCCACAGCTCATTCGCTACTTAGTAACTACAGTTTACATATTTTTTATAAACAGACTTTTTTTTTCAACATTAACCTGGCAAAGTCAACAAAGTCTTGTTAATGGTCATTGGTTGCAAATCTCAATGTTCCAGAATCAAGACCTTTTTTGTGTTTTTCATGGCAGCGAGCCAAGTTGAGGCATCACGGAATAGGAAATGTTTTTAACTAAACCTTGAACGTTTACTAATCATAACTTTGCTAGAGTACAAGGGACTTAAGACTCACTCAGGCAGAATCAATCAGTGTACCAAACGTATTTCCAGCGGCATTTATCACGTTAAAGGGCAATCTGACTACCTTATAAATCATTTTACAAATGTAATTATTGTCATTGTAGCGACCACTAACTACATAAGATAAATCACCCTATACTCTATTGTGTATATATTGTAGATTGGTTATAATAGGTTGTAAATTAATTTAAACAAATGTAAATAACATTACCAAACCATAAGTCATACCAGTTTAAATATTGTAAGCAATAAAAGATGCAGCTGCAAAAAACTAGTCAGACGCTGGAAGGGAAAAGCCTGTAGCGAGCGACCCAGGCCTCGGTGGGTCACTGCCTAGAACAAAGCGTCACCGCAACACTGCGGTATGGTTGGTCAGAATAACACCCCAGATGATTGGCTACTGACTATAAATAGGGCCAGGTTTTGGCCTGTGAATCATTCTAACAACGGCTCTCTGACTGGTGGACCTACAGCTGCACTGATGTTTCAAGACTTGGCCTTCTCATTTATTAAAACCTCTGGATCTCTCTTCCTAACCTCGCTTTGTTTTAGTCCGGCCTTGTCAGACCCGCTCCTATTAGGACACTCTCCTAGTGGGATTCTCTACCTTCGTCTCGCTAAAACTAGCACCTCCTTGGGGGAGACCTCTCCCTAGTGGACAACGGTTGCCGTGGCCCTACAAAATTTACCTAGTAGTATCTTCCACGGCAATTCAGTCTGCCTCTCTCCGGTTCACATTCGCCTTTGGGATCCGGACGGTTTTCGCCTACCCTTAGATACCGAGTGTGGATTCATGGCCATTCCAAGACCACATAAACTACCTACAATACCTACCCTATACCTCTTCTCCTGAGCATAGTGCATTGTCGGGGCACATACCTATCAAATATGGAGTCAGATAGTACAGTAGTAAGACGCGTCATGAAGCAATTCCCTCGTGACGACCCGACAGTCAATGTCAGAGAATTGAAACCAACAATACAAGAGAGATTTATAGTTAGACTAGGCTAACACTTCAACGGGAATGCCTCTTCTGGCAGCAGAAATAAGAACTTAATTGTTCATCGGCTAATAAATGATATGTAAATGGCGTTCACTTCAGATGAATCCAAACCTAATTTTATACCCTCAAAAAACCAACATACTTAACAAATTGTATCTACAGAAGCGTGTGTGCTTTTCTTAGCCCAGTTTAGAAAGACACATAAATAATACGATCAGAGAACTGCATATAATCAACTCTGTCAATCCCATAATTATTATAAAAATTACATAACACAATTATAAAGTCGTTAGAGATTAAATATTTAATGCTTATAATTAAATGAATGCAGGAGGCAGTAAAAAAAGATGAGAGAAAAAAGTCCAGACAGACTCAGTGCTCATTAATTCTGTAATGCGATAGAAACTGGAATTATCTATAGGAATTATAGGAATTATCTAGACATTTCTAGGCCGTATCTTTTCGATTCAAATTCTTACAATGAGAAAAAAAAAAAATGTCGAAAAAACTTCTGACCAAGTAATCATCGGCATCAGAAGAAAATAGTTTTTAATTGATGTTGCTTATATTTGCTCTTTTGTTTGAATTATCATAATTAACTAACTCTTATAACTATCAGAAGGCAATATATCAGCTACTCACTTGCTTCAAGCAATCAACTGTCTTACAGTCATTGGGATATGTTTTTGCCAAGTACACGGCTTTAAGATTTTTCTAAACTTGAACTGGTCTATGTGAAATATTACTGGGAAATAATTTTTAATTATGTTATATTTTATATAAAAGCACTGTAAGTGGGTCTATGAAGGGTTGAAGCTAACACTGCTACCAATACTGAAGCTAATACTGCTACCAATACTGAAGCTAATACTACTGCCAATACTGAAGGTGTTAATTAAATTGAAGCATATAAAAATACATATTTGGCCTATATTTAGTGAACCAACAGATCTGGCCTGTATGTAGGTGGCTGTTGCTGATTTCGTACTTACAGATTTGAAAATTTTGTCTGAACATTTCCGATCCACTATCTCTCTATTTAATTTAAAATCTTAAGTTACAAATCGACCCTTTGATAAAGAAAATGTACAGTTCTCTATACTTTATTTGATTCTAAAAAAAAACACCATAAAATAAACAATTCTCGATAGCTTTAAAAGGCGCCTCAGCAGTCTCCTTTGAAACCTCTAGTCCTAGGTTCGTGATATTTTTCTCACAAATATAGAAAACGTGATATTTTTCTGGCAAAAAAAATCGTCGTGAAGTGATTCTAGTCTAAATCCCAGTGGGCTCATAAATTGTAAATGGGTCACTAAGATGTCCGTTAAATAGCCCAAAGACGGAAAACAAGGCTGGCCATGAATTGCAATAAAAAAAATAAATAAATCTGACAAGAGGAAGCTAAACAAAAAATATTTTAGTTTGGCTCAGTAGATATAAACGATCGCAAAGACGTGACTAAATTAGAGTGACTCACAACAAAAACAAACAGTTAAACAACAATCAAATAATAAGTGAACAATCATAATCTGGCTTCTTATCGCTATCTTCTACAGCGTCTCTAATCAGTTATATGCATAATAAATACGTCATATTGTACAAATGATATGTAATAAATATTCATGTGCAGAAGAGGTTTTGACTTTCAAATTGAATTTAAGCAAATAGTATTAATATGTTACTGTTTTCTAGTCAGAATGGAAATACCAATATATTCCGTGGGCCAACCACTCTAAATAAAATATAACTCATATAAGTGAGAATTGTCTATATTCCCGCCGCATTGTCATGAGTACGACGTAGGCCTGCTGTGACATCTTCGCTTACCGGCAATTGAGCAACAACACCTTGACATGTTGTTACAACAAAACGAAACGATAGATAAGATTTCGGATCGCTGTGAATTCTGTAAAGTACGGCAGGTATTGGGAAACTTGTGTGTAATATCAGACTCAACATAGAAGAATGGACGCAGCACTTCGACATTTTTAAATGTTTCACAAATACCAAGTGGGCAATTTTTCGAAACAATTTAATATCACCTACATCGTATCATTGAACCCGTCAAAGATCGACTACGACTCCGACCTGGAAAATATTTTGTGCTGAAGACAATTGTGATCTCCGATTTCATATGTGGCTTTTAAAAAAAACTCTAAGCATTTATTTAAGCATAGATGGCAATTTCCCTGACATAATACTGTTGTTAAGTATCCTTTGTGAAGGAACGGTGAAAGCAGAGACACAATCACTACCGCTCAAGGCATTATAGCAAGTAATAGCTCAGAAATGATAAGACTTTAATGTGAATCCAATGTTAGATGTGGCTATATAGACGAGTTGAAGCGTTTCTTTGAAGATCAACTTGTGTTCATGACAAATAGGTGTTACGTTATAATGTATTCCATAAACATTATTATTCATTAAAACGAATAACGCGTACAACCTTATCGGCCGAGTCCTTGTCTCCCACCCCTCCTCACAATAAACTTATCAACATCTTACCCATCTACCATACCTCTAATCAACCCGCTTATCCGTATATTTTATTGATCTGCCGTATTTTAAAGATATATTCCATGACAAACTAGCAGACCAAGGTCAAGTCCTTCTTGCATATTATAATTTATTATACCAGCGACTTTTACTGTCATCACCTACATCTTTGTAAATCAAACATATTTATGATATGTTTCATATCAATATCAATTCATCAGCTATATCACCTCATCCAGACATTAATAGCATATCAAATCGTTCCCTGTAGATAAACTTGATGAGAACTTTTCATTTGACCACGTAGAAAACTCAACATTTACACTCTTCAAGAGATGCTTAAAAAAAAAAGACACGAAACTGGACGAGGAATCGTATCCGCTGAAGTGAAAGACGCATTCACGTGTTACCAGGAATGCATAAAAATACATTTTTTCATTAAAAAAAACAAATATTCGTAAAATCCTAGCTGAACAATACCTACGATTGGATACCCCGCGAGTTTAAAAAAAGTTTTTGAGTTGCAATCCGTACAAAGAACGACTGACGGTTGATTATTAAACCATTCAACTAAAATAAAAAAGGTCCTAGCGGAGCCATTAGTGAGTGCGAAAATTACGCAAAAAGCAACCAGAGTTTTACTAACAAATGAATGGATGTATAAAACAAAAAAGTGATTCTTTCTATTGGTGAAAAGGCGAGGTAGGTTTAATAGATAAAATGGATTATTTATAGTCTAAATTTAGTTTAATTATTTTTTAGGTTTATAATATGTTTTATTGAAATATGTTCCTCAAACAATAAGACCATGATAGCCTGAACTGATGACATCAGCAAGTACAAGGCAGTTAGTCAGAGAGGAGATAGTGAGCACGTTGATTCGTGTGTTTTACTTTCCCTGTTGACTAAATATATTTATTTAACTGTTCACTTGCTTTATCTGCTCTAGAAACTGAATACAAATATTTATATGTACTCTGCTATTAGCAAATAAGATAACAGGTACCTCATCCAAGAGCATGGAACTGGTTAACATGGCAAACTCTCGTGAAATTCCATTAGAGCACATCAAGCCAAGGTTTGTTTATATTGTCGTTGAGATGGGCTACATTTATGTTTATTATTGTATCTTTTTATTTTTAATAATTAATAAAGAGAAATTTTATTAGGTTGTAATTTTTATTATATATTTTTGGTTCTAGACCAAGTACAGACCGCCATATATATCACTCGTTATTAATATGAGATAAGTCTAAACAAAGTAAATTCACCGGAAGATGTACTTAATTCAATGTTATCACATTTTATCTAATTTTTATCTAATGGAAATAACTAATTTTTAATGAATTAATTATTTTATATTTATAGTTAATTATACCATGAGGGGATATTATTGTATTTGTTTAAATAAAATTCTTTGTGACACTTTAATGAATATCTTTTGCATCAGGGTTTGTCAATTTTATTATTAATTTACCCAAAATAGTAACAGATGTTTTTATTTGTTTTTTATATTTTATAATAATAAATGTCATTATTATTATGCCTGCCAAGCAAGACTTGCTGAATTTTGAAAAGCTATTTGACTGATTACTTAATTTATAATTTCTTCAAGAAACTGTATTTTTGTTCAAAAAATACTTCCATCTGGTATAAAAGCCGTCATTTCTACAAATAAAACAATTAGAAAGAGCAAGAAAATAATTACACAATGACTTACTAGAAAGGTAAATGATTTTTATTGTTCCGTTTTGAAACGTTTTTTTTCGTTCAAATATTTGCCATCACAGTATTTTGCATTTAATGTGGTTTTGGAATATAACTTTCAATTTTTAGGAGTGAATAATTTTTCGACCGGTATCCAAAATTATCCACACGAACGAAAGTACAGCCTCTCTCTTCTGGCTCGATAAAATAAATACTGTACATTTTCTTGTTTTTGCTCGATAATTTTAAAATATTTTCACAGAAATCACAGTTTATAATGGTCATATTGGAAAAAAGCAACAAAAACGCTTCATGCAAACAGATAAATGGTTGCTTTGTTTGCAGTTCGCACAGAAGCGGCTTTCATCACTTGTACAAACGTTACGGTACTTAAATAGCTAGGAGTATTCTCTTGAAGACATGCAACGGAAACGAAATATGGAAGGCCTTTGACAGTTGCATTTCCGTTCACATATCGTGCAGAAAATACAGCATGGCGTGCCGTATACGTAACAGACATGCAACGGTGTGAGAATACGACACATAAGAGGTAAGGTGCTAATTGCTTATAATACTATGCTCTTACTACATACTAGGTGCATGTGCGTGAACAGGTTATTGACTTTTTAAATTAAATCCTAATTTGACTCGTTTATTGACTACTTAAAGCCGTTTTTAAGGTTCATTTATCATTCATCATAGTTTGGTGCAAGAATGTCCAACGAAAGTGGACAAAAGGAATGTGAAGACGGCAGTCGAAGAAATTCGTTCGGTGTAAGGTGAAGGAATCACAGGATTTACATAATGATGAAATTAGCCGTCTTCAAAACGATCCTCCGGCAGCAGCATCACCACAAATTCAAAAATGGGATATATCTTAACCATTTAACAGCATCAGTTAGACAAATAAATTATACCTATGCAGGAGAATTGGTATTTGTTAGTGCTATGGCCTGGTCGAACTGCTATAAATGCAATCACAAACTGACGATACACTCAAGTCTTTGAGCACTGTTTACGTTCGACTCCCATGTTGATTAAATCACGTGATAAAACCCTCAACCAACACGTTGTTTAAGCTTGCGCACTGTTCAAAGTTCATTTTAACTGTTGTATCATCAAGGAATCCAGTGATAGAGTTTAATTTCCGCAGGTTTCAGCAATGGTGCTCCAATAGACAACATTAAAAAAGAGATGAGTTTTTAGCTACATACTTGGCTGAATTAATGTTGAAACACAACCATAAGTCTGATAAAGAATCCACTATGTTTTAAGAAGAAAATTACGGGGCTAATTTATTTTTATCGACATTTAATTTTAATTCAACCAATACAAAAATAATAAAAATGAAATGAAAAATTTTTTTATTATTTAAAAAATCATTGGTTAGTTTTTTAGTTCCAAACCGTGATATTTGATAACATTGGACAGGAGAGCAGGGTCTATAGATGTTTGCCTAGTAGAAAATCAAGGCGGGGATAAAACAAACAAGTACCCTTCTGTAAGGGCATAGATATCATTACATGGTTGATGGTTTCTTAGGTTAGTTATCTCACCTTGCCTAACCATGTGTGCCCGAGAGAACAAAAAACGAACGGAGAGTGACTCGCCAATATTCAATAGCTCTAGCAGTCTTAGGAACACGTTGTTCACTTCAGAATGTTCAGTAAATTTTCTGCAATGTTAGAAATACTGAGCAGTACGAGACAGGCGGTTGAATGATGACAATGGGGACATTTTTTGCACACTGGGCAAGGGTAAGCAGAAATCGCTTACCTGCGCTGTAGCTGAAGAGGATATGGCCAGGATGTCAATCACCTAAAATATTTTCTCTTCCTTCAGAGGAGGCATCCTGCTAAAATGGACCATATTACAAACATCAAACCAGCCTTGAAATAATACGCTAGGCTCTTTCAGGGTCTAAGGTCAAGCATATCTCCAACGTAAGATAGAACCAAAATCTACCATATTTAGCCAGACCGTTCAAATTAGACCGCACACGAACTGCGATGGTGGCTGCTAGTCTTGCTCGTCTTACTTCTGTCACTTTGTCCGTATGCTTTAGCATAGTGGTCGTAAGACCGATTAGATTTATCAGAAATTTCATTTTTTACGTACAAAAACATTTTAAACTGTACTCATTAGTTTATGGTTTAAATATAATAATGGAAATTATAAAAAAAAAATTATCCTCAGAACATTCGAACCCGATGCTAATCTTTATAAAATGTGAACTTGAATCAGAAGCAATAAAAGATTTGAAGTACTGTTTGTTTTCCATTAACGTGTCAAAGAGACCTTTATTAAATATACAATTGTGTTATCGCAAAAATATTATCTGAATAACATTTAATTAAATGAAGAAGAGTAGTTTACATTAAAAGATTTGAGGAGGCATAGTGAAGTGAACTGTCCACTCTGTGAAAAGGGAAGAAGTTCAGCTGTTCTTTAAACAAAATAGGACAGTTTAACATATTTAATTTATCTTTGATCATTTTGGGAGGGTGGGGGGTTGTAACAATTCGAAAAATCTGCGAAACGGCTCCAATTTTCCCTATCGCCCTTTATTCTATTCGAACCGATTGGGATTGTATACAATATCCGTTCTTATTCACACAATATCAAAAAAGTAGACCCACTCCCATGAGCGTGAGGCAATGACTATGGGAAATGGATCGAGAAAAAGAGATTATCACCCGTCAGATCTACCAAGGCAGAGGCCAGCGATAATGCCATGTAATCCAACATCTCATCCTATGCAAATTGAAAATGTACTTTTTTAAAAGAAAATCTTCTTAATTAAATAGCATGCATCCAGCGCAGATTAAAAGCCATTTTTTTTTTTTTTTTTTACCCCGCCCTACCTGAGGCTGAGCTTCAAACAGAGTTGCCCCACAAGCCCGCTCACGGGCCTAAAAAGCCATTAACTATTGCTCTCAGAGCTTTTCATTGAAAGGATTGGATGCGGTTGATGTTTGGCCGTTTTTTTTGTGTGCCCTATAATTCTAGTACCTCTAAACAACAGTCGGCTTTTGTTAAATACATAAATAAACTAAATACATTATTGTACGAAAACAAAACACGAACTACATAAATATTTCTATTAATCTCTGTCTTAGAGTCACAATAATGATCCGAAATCGAAAAAACAAAAAACAAAAATTTATAAGTTATATTGTTTTTATAATGGTCCCTTAATAGCCAATCGATAATAAAATTACAACCTGACGGCATATCAAGTTACGGAACAAACTGTCACTGACAATTAATTGGACAACTAGCATGCTTGTGGGTGTTTTACTCATAATAAACTATCATTTTCGTTACGAAATAAGCAAGTAAGGTAATAAAATAGCATTTTTTCTTATGTCCGTTTCAAAAACTACAATTAATTTAAGATTTGATGTAAAATAAAAAACTAATTGAACTAATAAAGAAAAACAACCCGGTCAGTTTTTAGTTATTTACGTTTAATTTTTATTAACTTAATTATTTGGATTGATACATGAAACACATGCTCAATTACACAAATGCGGTATAATAATTTGTAAAACAAATCCATTAAGGCTATTGAACTTTGTATCAACAACTTTTTTCTGCATTGTCTGGCGTCATATGAGTAGGTGACGTGTGAAGAAGCCTCGGGATTTCCATCATTCGTGCACGATTGTTCAATACATGTAAATGCCAATGAGCTAAGTGATACATTAGGCCATAATTGATACACTGTATGAATAAATACAGCTACTGACGAGGTTAACAGTCAGATTACAACTGCTAAAACGACTTTACACTGACGTCCGGCAAACGCTAGACAACTTCAGTTTTTTTCTTTTTCTACTGTCTTCTCTAAACTGTCACGGAATACATTATAAATGACATGATGCGGTTGTCTATAAGTTCGGGTGTCGATACTTACAGGGCCGTAAGAAGACTTGAACCTAACATCACAAATGACATAATCTGGAGGAAATTTCATAACGCTAACAGTTTACATACAAATACTATATCTACTTATTGTTTGTTTGGATTTAGTTCAACGCGTAACTCTCAGGTAATCACCATTCCTTTTTACCTTCAAATACAATTTATTTTCATTATTTATATAATAAAAGTAATATTGTACTAAAACAAAATAATCTAAAAACGTCATCGCTGTTGGTTATGAATAAGTCTTCATTGAAGTTGAACACAAAATTTTAATTTAGGAAGAAAATATAAATATTAACCTATAGTTGCCGTCACGAAATTAGAAGCTTGGGAACCGTAATACACGACAAGCTGTGTTGCCGCTATGTGCACTACTTCTCTTCTATACGCTTGATTCCTTTACTTCGATAATTTCAATCATTGAGCAATAAGAAAATTAGTGATTAGTCCTCGTATGTGGCAACACCGCACCAAGTAGCCACTTCACCCTAAGCGACTTATTTCATGACAGTGTGAAAGAGACTATGTTCATGTCTTTATGTTTAGGTAATTTATCTTTGTTAGCAATATTTTGAGGTAATGGATTATCGATATATATATATATATATATATATATATATATATATATATATATATATATATATATATATATATATAGAGAGAGAGAGAGAGAGAGAGAGAGAGAGAGAGAGAGACATAATCAGATTTGGATACAGCGTGCAACTTAACTATTGTAGTGTGCCATAGTTTGTCAAACATTATTCTTTGTTGTATTGTATCCCCCCCCAATAAAACCCTTTATTTAACAACATTATTTACAAATAGATGAACAAAATTCAATGTACAAGATTTACAAATTTCTCCTCTTTCTGGATACATAGCATGCATTCAAAGGAGGGTAGAATTAGAATAACAATATTTTGGAAGTTAAAAGGTCAAAATACATATATACAGGTGGTGGGGCTCACCTTCGGTTTACAATGTAACAAATTGTAAATGATATACTAACTATATATTGTCAAATCATAGTTATCATATGTTATACTAACATGGATTCAAGCTTTTTTAAGTTTATTTTTAATTTAAGTAGTGTTTATTTAATATCTGATAACAATGTAATGTTACTATAATTTGGTTGCTAAGCCCAATCAATTGCTAAAGCAACCGGAAAATCACATACCGTAGGCGAAGTAGTGTCGTTGCCAATAAATGATGTGAGCGAGAACTTTACAGGCGACAAAAAGAAGAAGAGAATCCTCGTTGAAAGGAGAGAAAGCACGGAAAGTGGCCAAAGGCCATTGGGACTTACGACGTCCTCCACAAAACGTCAATTTTTTCAACCGGTTATTGTCTCGTTGCAACAAGATTGTAGATCAGTGTAAAGAAACTTCGCGATCTACTGGCTACTGCCTAGCCCAAATACTTTCAGACATTTTGTAAAACATTCGTATAGTAGAACACATTTAACTGTGAGTAATAAGAGTTCTGTTACTAAATAAAAGCACTGGTTCTTTTGTATGATTATTTGTAAATTTCAATTTGATTTTTGAAAAAATATGAGGACATTACACGATTTTGGACTTATTTGTTGTTCTTTGCCAGGCGGAAATAGCAACAATTTTCGTTTGTATGTCGTTCGTTTTAAAGGGGATGAAACCAGTGATATTTCTCCTGATTCGACTCGCGTATTAGCTTACTGTTTATGAGACATTTCAATCTGATGTCCGAAACTGCGAAATGTACATTATCAGTTAAAGAATTAAAATGAAAAAACACTGTATTTTGTCCCTGTATAACACTCGCACAAACGATGAAGTCTATGTAAAAGTATTTAGGTATATTTAACAACATGGATTAGTCAGTGTATGGTTTGGTTTAGGGTATAATAACGCAAGTATGATAATATCTCTCCCATTTTTAATTTATCATATCACAGCTCGGAAACAATTCAAGATTTAAATTGATGTTTTTTTTCACCACGGATAGGCAGACGTATTAAATACGGTAACATGATAATATATTTAATTATACTCCATTAAAATAGTGAATAGGTTTTTTCTTCACATTTATTTCATAAATTTTTTTTTTAGACTCACCGTATCTTGATAAAGACCATTCAGTTTTTTAGTTTATTTCCTTAATAAATATTTCAAAAAATAAAGTTTACTTCATAGCTGATGACTCGAAATTTAAGCCGGTTTTAATTTTAAATAAATAATTTTCCATAATAGAAGTTAATAGCACTGATACTTTGTTGAACTATAAAATAAGTAGGCAATAATAAATACGCAAAGAACACTTTAAGACTCACCTCGAATGCAGAGCAGAGGAGACCCAGTCGAAGCGGTGACACGAAGCGACTGCAGAGCAATCGAGAGCCTGCTCCCCACCACCACGCTGCATCTGTTGTAGGCACTCACTTGTGACGTTCACAGCCGAATTTCATAGTGAGAGCATGGACAAGGGGAAAATTCCCTATTTCAACTATACTAGTTTCTCCATGGACCAGTAGCCTCTACGTATCTGTCTCTTCTAATATGTCTCATTAGCTGTTACACATTCAACTACATAGATTCGGCATATCCATTTCGCCTACTCCCCACGAGGTATTAATCCCTGGGCACTGTCTGGGCGAGTGAAGTACAGAAAAGAAGAAAGTCCAGTAGAGGAAAATGAAAAAAAAAAGCTACTCGTTTAGTCCGCAAGAGTACAATAAATTAAATTGGATTTTCACGCATAAATATAATTTGAGGATATATACATTAATCCAAGGTTTGGTTTCAAAAATATGGCTCCCTATTTCAGACTAGAATATCTGATATCAATAACCGTTGGTAAAATAGTATACAAAAAAAAATATATATATATAAAAAAATATTCCTTATGAATACATTATTGTTCAGATGACCGATTAACATTGCAAAAAAAAAGAAAGTAGTTTGTTTCATCCCATTTAAGCAAATAAAAATTGTTAGAAGCTAGAAGACAAAGAACCACACAACAAAGCGAATATTAATTTTAAAATCGTGTTCGTGCTAATTTATCATTGTGCCTAATTCCGGCCCGATCAAATGCGCACAATGTCAATGTTGCAACTCAACCTATTCTTCAGTTGTCTTTTCCAGACTTCCTAGTACTTTTTGCACTTCCCCCACGAGGTTTAATAGTAAAGTCGTCCATAAGGAAGTTAAACAATAAAGCGAAGCTATGAATACATTTGGAATTGGCGAGTTCATATTTAATGTACAGCAGAATCGTCATGAAAATTTTAAGTATTGAATTATTTTTACAAGTTTCAAGGATGGATTATAGCTGGTTGATCCACGGATCAATTGCTCGACCTTTTTCTTTTTTCTAATGGCTCGTACCCTGTGATACGGCGGATGATAGAGGACCGCGGGGGACATCCCTGGACTCCGCTTCCTCTTTCGAATGCGAGGAAGGTGGCTCTGTGGATTTGAGAGGTCTCTGGACTGTTTATAAACACTGTATGTATTTTTAAAATTATTACCAACTGCTTTTTTATTGCCGTGAAAAAATCGCTAGACTTCAGTTTCATAAAAATATTTAAGATTTATATAAACCGGCTAGAATTTGTATTTAAAAAAAAAAAAAAATCAGCTTATTTCAGGAACTTTTGCTATATTCCATTAAATTTTCAGTTTGCATCATTTTGATAAGCTACCGTAGGGCATACAGGCGAATGTTGATCCTCTACGTTCGGCTTTGACAAATATTTTCATACAATACAACCTGAGCCATGTGAAGAAAATCGTCCGCAAATCTCAGCCATCAACAATCCTCGAAGGAGCAGAAAGTCCATGGTCGATCCAAGATCCTTGAGAAAATATCAAATACTATTACCTCATTCAACAATCAATCGTCAGAAAAATTTCTGATAAAACAGATTCAATCCAGAACCCTTTACATGCTCTCTCTGGTGACCTCGCACTTTTATAGATATGTGAATGTTTAAACAATAATATATATTGTAACATTCATGATATTTGAGGATGAAGATCATGACCCTCACATATGGCAAGGGTCATTTTTTTTCCCTTATACTCCTAGGAGTGGGGATGAGCGGGAAACCAGTCTTAGCACAACCGTCGAGAAGAACGCAGTTAGCAAGCTCCCGAACTGGCGGTTACCATACAGGAAGAACAACCAACAGCAGACAGTAACGTTGATTGGATTATAGGAAGATCATCGATTGGGTGATATTAATATTGTTTCTTATTATGGATCCATTAAAAGAAATTGAGCTCAATTTCATGTTTTTTGTAATTAGTAGTAACTATCCTAATTTAAAAGGAATTGAATATTTTTTTATACTTTTTGTCAGTACTCTATGTTAATTATAATTATTTGTTATAACCATCTTATTTGAATATATATCACAATTCCTAGTTTCTCAATTTATTAATAACCACAACATTAGCCTTGAGATCGGGCAATTCAATCGGGATAAATTCCTATGTCAAAGAGATGAAAACAATTTGAATTAAAGATCTCATGACGGACCTGCCAAATTAATTAAGGTAAATTGATCAAATAAGATAGAAAGGGAAATGGTGAAAAATGAGGTAGGTCTCAATATATATATATATATATATATATATATATATATATATATATATAACAGACTGTGTTAGATTTAGAACATTATAAATAAATTGTTGGCTAGCCACTTCGGTTGACACACTGCCATAGCTCTCTCCATAAATAATCCATACAACACTCCATAGCTCTCCATAAATCTCTGTGAATTATCAGCGAAAGCATCATTCAGACTGTACTGCGTCAGGACACCCCAATGACTCCTCAAGGGCCAACCTAGCTACGCTGCACGACTGCCATCCCTAGCTCGAATTCTCTTTGACTAAGCTCTCGAGAAGACTGTCCATCGGGTGACATAATACTTACCCGATGATTTTTACTTACAGAGAGCTTCTTACCATCTGGGTGGCCTTTCTGTCTAATCGAAACAGGTTTATGTTACGGAGGTCCCCGGTTCGAGTCCCGACCCTTCAAGGGTATTTTATCAAGTGTAATTATAGAAAAAATACGATTCAGAAAGTTTTTACAAAGCACAATTTCTTTCTATTGGTACTTACAATAAGTACAGCTTCAGATACAACTATAATCGATCCTCGATTCACCAACCACGTGACCTGATAAAAATTCATGAAAATGGCTAGTTTCCTCGAACATGTCCTGAGCGTCTGTGGCTCTCGCACTCATGCGGCTGATGGATGAGCGTGAGGGATTTCCTAAGGCTCCTCTTCCTCTCTTATATGTTAGGAAGGTGACGATAGTGCGGGATTGGGAGGTTCCTGGGTTGCGTTTTTTTGTGTACATCGTATGAATGAGATTTATAGGCGTGAATGGGTTTATTCATCACGATTTCCAATATCCCATTTGATTTGATTAAGCCACCTCAACAACAACATTAATATTTAAATAATGATGATTGAAATTATTTTCTTTAAAAAAGGTCCTGAGTAAGTGAGGTCTTTTCTAATTTCGAAGTTTTACGAAGTGTTCCTTTAACATTTTATGCAATTTGAACAAATTCATTCGACTGCTATCATACCGACAGAGAAAATACGATTTCTTTACAGTTGTTTAGAATGACAGTTAAATAGCAACTATTTTTTGTCCGTACACTTAAAGGAAATGAAGTGATTAATTAGATTTGTCGATATTGTCCTAGGTCGAGTGTTATGTATGTCACGGGTTTTTCTATTTAATTAAGAGGACAAACAGGACATCGATAGAGGTTATCGGAGGGATTTCTCCCATTACAATGTCAACTATCTTCTGTCTATTTTTAAACGACGACATTTCATCCTTGGATCGATAGCCTCACAATTTTAGTGTTTTTTTTTCAAAGTCTGAAACTCTTGGTTCCACAAAATGTTTTAACGTTCAACATCTACTGTCATTTGCCTAATAAATACAAACATACAATAATAAATCTCAACAAATTCATTCACTCAAAAGCCCATATGATTTAGGACTTTGGTTCGAGTCACAGAGGCATTTTTACATGCGGGTCCCATTTGACATTGGAGAAGACATGACAAGTACAGCCATCTTTATAAAACATAGCATAACTAAGCGCCATTAAATAATTTATGATATTGAACAGCTGACTAACTGCATATTATTTTTTTTTCAAACTATAATTGCATAATGCCATTACAACCGTGTTGACAACTTTAACTCAACCAGTGATGTTATAGAGGAATAATATTAGAGGATGGTTTCAACCCCTTGAAAAATAATAAGTCATATTGACTAGATAAAATAAATATCCTGAAGTTCTGATTAATAGAGTATGATAGTGAACTGTATTTATTATTTTTTAAGTTTAAAATTAGCCTTTTTGTTTGTTTTTTTGAAGCCAACTGCGTTCTCCCTACGGCCTTAATAATAATCCTAAATATTTGCAGTTCTATTAGGTGGTAGAAGTGTCTATATTCGTTCAGGATGTGAAATTGTGTCGTGTTCATAGAGAACTTCTAGGGAGAGACTCATGCAAGGGTAGATCAATCGTCTTTTACCGTGTCTGCCTGTACTATAATTAACCATCTCACAGTTAACACTTTTTTAAAAAGCTTTATTGATGGAATCAACTTAGAGACAAGATTAGAAGTCTAATGGCAAAAGAGAAGAATGGGTGTAAAATAAGGAGAATATTATACAGCAGGAGAAAGGATATGGCGTTTGTCTTATTCAGCTTCTTCTTCATCTTTCTAGCTTCTATAATATATTTCGCAAAAATGATGGAACTTTTGAATTTATATTCCAAAACACATCCAAATATTATAGATTAGTTTTTTTGTTTAAATACATTTACGGGGGGGGGGGGGTTAACTTAATAACGATTTAAGGCTTAAAGTGATGGCGTCTCACTCACAAGCGATCTCAGGTTAATGAAATAAAATAAAATATTGTGACTTTTTTTTAATTATTTATTTAGTTTCCTAAGTCTTTGAAATAGTTTTAAAGAATAGCGAGTCTATCAAAATTAATTTAACAATGATTTTTTTGTTGCATTATCCGACAATCATGTTGCTAGAGCTGTTAATGCTTGCCTTCAAATTTTGATTTTTTTTTCTCTAAGCCTATAATAAGTCACCTTTTTTTGTTGGTTTTGAATGATAGGCAGTGGTGTCACCGCGTCTTCTTAAGTAAGAACTAATCCAGTAAGCACGTTCCAAGTCAAGGCAGCATTCTCTAAGTCTTAATAATTACTTTTCCGAGATCTCTTTGTCACCTGTTGAAATCTATTGAAGTAACTATTGAAGTACCACATACGCTCAGGACACGATTGGAGAAACTGGACATTGCCAGGATTCGCACTGTCACGTATTTATAGCAGGTCACGTGGGCACTGCCGCTTTAGTCTCCCGGAGGTTATAGGGATGAGTGACGCAGTGTAATGACTGTGCTAGGGGATTAGGGTGATTAGATAGGTTACTATGGAATTTCATGAACTTGGAAATGGTCAGTTCAAGAATGTAGGGTATATTAAGATCGTTGTTAAGGGTTTTGTTGCTGACATAATAAGGGGCATTTACTATTGTTCTCAGGACTTTGGATTGAAAGGATTGGATACGCTTGATGTTCGACTTTTTCACTGTCCCCCTTAGCTCTATTTTGTATTGAGAGATGGGATATCCTTCGAAATAGCCAGCACAGTTGTCCAAAGCACAGTTGTTTCGGTCGTAAAAGTAATGTAACCAGGATGAAATATCCTGATTAATTATTGTTGAAAATACAATGGAAAAAAATGTGAAATGTATGGCCCGTATTGCTAACTTATCATAAGGTTTTCGAAGTTCTTTCGTTAATTATAAACTAATAAATGTGTCTATTGGAGTAAGAACAAAAATAATATACATGTTCATATAGTCAAAACGTAATAATTCATCTGCTCTGTGTGCCATTTACAAGCAAAACTACTTTTAACAACACCAGAAATAACAGTACAATCAGTCTAATGACAAAATTGAACAATGCTATCAAAATACAACCCAAATAAATAAACTAAAGTAAAAAAACGAAAATGAATACAGTATACAACAAAAATCCATTATCAAAAACAATCTGAAATATTAAACAGCGCATAATACTAAATAGACATTTATAGAAACAGCTCACAATTATTATCCTATTTGCATTTTTCAAAAACGACAAATCATTGGTCCGACATTCATCAAATGAAAAACGATTAAATATATTATTAATCACAATGAAGGATTTTCTATATTTTCGAATCGTGACTACTAAACCGTCTTAGCCATTCTTGCACTCAATAATCTCGCTGGATTCTAACTCATTCGAAAAAAATTTCTTCTGCGTTCACGGAGTGACGAACAGACGCTACACAATGAAAAGTATCTGTTTACATGTATTGCGCAATTCCGATTAAAAAGTTCGGCCCTGACATTTTATATTATTCCTACCAATCCGAGATTATAATCACTTAAGTAATGTTTGTTTTCCTTATTAATTTTTTTTATCCTCATTTAAATCGAAACCTAGGCTCCTTTGCTTTATAGATCACCACCTTTCTAGCAAATGGCAGGCTGAGCACTGGCGTAACACTGCATCAGCTCGGTATGGAGTGTTTACTGAATAACAGGATAAAAAAATAAAAAAAGGAACCACATATATTATAAGCAGCTTAGTAGTAGAGGTAAGGACGAAACCAATGTCCCTCACAACTCTCCAAGTCTTGGGAAAATGGCAACTGAAGTGGTATTGACATTCCTGCCGAATGGATGGAAATCAAAAACCCTGGAAAGTCTTAGGATAACCTACCTGGTTTATAAGCCAACCTCGGACCGAAGAAGTGGAAAATCATCCAGGAGGTAAACGTACACGGAAGGTGTGAACCAGGCATTCGTAGGCACAAGGGAACATGGAAAAGAAGATGTGTTTCTTAAATTTGCCTTAGAATACTTAGAATCAGTTCACATGTCTTCAGGCTCGCACTGACCTGATCAATTCTCTGAATAAATGTTTTTAAAAATGAAGTTTAGTATAATAGGCCGTTTAATAGGCTGTAAACGGATCGATGTCAGCCTGTATACAATCTTTTCATGAACAAAATAAATAAATGATTACACTAGTTCCAAGACGCCTGAATATAAAACGTTTGTATTTATTTTATGGGGCGGTCCAACCAGTTAGTTCCAGTTCGTGGTCTTTCCTCGTTCCGTTTTTTAATGCTAATATAATAAATAATTGCGGGAAGTGGTCGGAGTTGCAACATCAGCAATGGCCGTCTGTCTTCTACAATACAGACAGCTGCCCTTAAGTTGTCAGTCATTAAGAAGATTAAGTATTAAAGATTAAGACCGGTATCAAACAACAATCTCAGAATTGATAAAAATCTTGTCAACCACAGATGAAAGAATTACAACCTGTTCAAAACAATTAATTCAATAACAACTTTATTATGATGAAATTACAATCTGCCTACTTAATAGGCTATAAATAATTTAGATAAGTGTTTTCATTCATACCATATTTACAATTCATCATTCCTTCGCACATTCATACAATATTTACAAACAGCCCAGGGGCCCCCAAGTCCACACGCTTGTTGCCTCCCTCGCAAGCTAAAGAGGAAGCGGAGTCTCGGGAAGTCCCCCACGCTCCCCACCAGCCACGTCACCGGATACGAGACAGCGGAGGCTGACGAAGAGCGCGAGAGCCACATACGCTCAGGACATGATTGGAGAAACTGGCCATTGCCAGGACTCCCACTGTGCGCATTTATAGTAGGTCACGAGGCCACTGCCGTTTCAGTCTCCGGGGAGGATTATAGGGATGAGTGTAGCAGTGCAATGGATAGGTTACTATGGAATTTCATGAATTTGGAAGGGATGAGTTCAAGAATGTAGGGTATATTAAGATCATTATGAAGGGTTTTGTTGGTGACGTAATAGGGGGCATTTACTATTGTTCTCAGGACTTTTGATTGAAAGGATTGGATGCGCTTGATGTTCGACTTTTTTGCTGTCCCCCATAGCTCTATTCCGTATGTCCAGATTGGCTTAAGTATAACTTTGTAAATAAGTAGTTTATTTTCTATTGAGAGATGGGATGTCCATCGAAGTAGTCTGTATAGTAGTCCAAAGCGTCTGTTTAGTTCTTGTCTTTTTAGCCTCGTGTGTGGGTTCCATGTAAGTCTTTTGTCGAGATGGAAGCCTAAATACCTTACTGCCTCAGACACGGGGAGAGGAATCGAATTGAAAAATACTGGCGGACAGGACTTGCGGCAGAGGGTAAAGGTTATGTGGGAACATTTTGCTTCATTGACCTTGATTCGCCATTTGTTGCACCAATACTCGATCTCATCAAGGTGTTTTTGAAGGTTTTGGGATGCTATATCAGGGTCTGAGTGGGATGACAAGACTGCAGTGTCATCTGCAAATGTTGCCAAGAAGGTATTGGGGGTAGAGGGGACATCAGCGGTATATAGGTTATAGAGGATGGGACCCAGGACGCTGCCCTGTGGAACTCCTGCTTTTATGGGATAGTAGTTAGAATATTCTAAACCACAGCGGACTTGGAAGAAGCGGTTTGAAAGGTAGGACTTTAGGATTAGAAAAAGGGTCTGTGGTAAATGTGTTTTGAGCTTGTAAAGCAAACCTGCGTGCCAAAAGCTTGAGCTATGTCCAGAAATGCAGCAGTGCAATACTGTTTGGATTCAAGGGCTGAGGGAATGTGATCAACAACGCCTTGTTGTAGTGGAGTGTTGTTGACGGAAGCCAAACTGATGTATAGGAAAAAGGTTTTTAGATTCAACAATTGGAAGTAGACGTTTTAAGAGGAGTTTCTCAAATATTTTTGAGAGGATAGGGAGTAGGCTAATTGGACGGTAAGATGAGGCGTCATTGGGTGGTTTTCCGGGTTTGGCGAATAGGACAATAATGGAGTGTTTCCAGAGGAGAGGAAAGTGCGTCGTTCGGATAATGCAATTATAGATGTAGGTTAGGAAGATTATGGCTTTATGAGGAAGCTGTTTGAGAATTTGAGGAGTAAGAAGATCATATCCAGGGGATTTTCGGTAAGGTAAGTTTTTCAGAAGGTATTTGACCTCAGAGGGGTTAACGGCTTTTGGTGTTTTTTTTAGTTACATTCCACAGAGAGTTATCCCTGGTAGAAAGAGAGGAGAGGTGGGAATTGAAGGAATCGGAACGGAAGGACGCCAATTGCCGCTTTACCAATCTGCAGTACTGATTGTATGAGCGGCGATCTGCAGGATGTCGGGATCTTTGCCATACTGTTCTGGAACGGCGTTTGAATTGGATTAGGTCTTTGAGATGCTGAGGTAAAGGATTATGATTGTAGATTTTTGGGTGACGATGGGTTGACGATGCCTCCCAAGCCGACCTCTGGACCAGAGTAGTGAAAGAACGCACTGCATCGTCTAGGTCTTGGGATGTTTTCAGGGACACTTTGAGGTCAATGGAGTCTGTAAGAAGCTGGTGGAAGTGGTCCCAATCGACTGGGCCCCTAATAAATGTAGGAGTAGGTAGTTTGTGAATTGGTTTTAGGGAAATGGTTAATAATAAAGGGCTGTGATCGGAGGAGAGGTAATCGAGGCGCTTGAGTGAATAGTTTAGTGTTCCTAAGCTATTGTAGAAGAAGAAGTCTAGGAGATCTGGATTTTGGTTGGGATCTGATGGCCAATAGGTGGCTGTGTCAGGAGAGATCGTGGAGCAATGTTTCCGTGTGAGTGCAGACAGCAAAGCACGTTCGTGTGTATTCGTGGATCTTGACCCCCAGTGTTGGTGCTTTGCATTAAAGTCCCCACCCACAAGGAAACAATGTCCTATGG
This sequence comes from Acanthosoma haemorrhoidale, assembly GCA_930367205.1. Taxonomy (NCBI): domain Eukaryota; kingdom Metazoa; phylum Arthropoda; class Insecta; order Hemiptera; family Acanthosomatidae; genus Acanthosoma; species Acanthosoma haemorrhoidale. The sequence continues at coordinate 40,458,161 of OV884014.1, forward strand.
AGTCTAGAAAGGAGATGAATTGGGAATCGGAAATGGATTTATTGGGAGGGCAGTACACTGATGCTAGAGTAAGGGGGAAAGGGAAGGTGCTGATTGACACTGCAGTGGACTGAAGGAAATCATGTGCTACCAAAGGAACTATGTGATGAGAAATGGAATTATGAACAATGACAGCGGTACCTGCATGAGCTCTTCCATCTGGGTGATCAGTGCGGTAAGTACGGTACTGTCGAATCGTAAATGGTCGTTTGCTAGTAAGTCTTGTTTCAGTAATGAGAGCTACGTCGATGTTTTTGTCGTGGAGTAGTGCTGTCAGTTCGTTAGTGTGGGTGCGAACACCATTCGCATTCCAAAGGAGAATGGATAAGGAGTCGGAAGGATCCACTTATGGATTTTGTTTAACGGGGATAAGGTAGGAGACAAGATTTGTAAGAAGGGAAATGAGAGGAGTAATTAGGGTTCTCAGCTCTGTAAGGAATGAGGTTAATAGGCTAGTAAGATCCGAAGAACTTGAAGGTGGAGGAATATGCGAGATGTGTGGTTGAGGATGGGATTGAGCTTGAGGGTTAACGGGATGAATGGAATGCTGGGAAAGGTGATCTTGTGTACAGGGGGTGGGCGGTGCCTGTGACTGCTCTCTGTTGCGAACGACATCGGCGAAAGAGACTGTAGGCCTCAAGTTTCTGGCTGGGCCGCTTCTTGCTGCAATTTTTTCCACTTCTGGCTGACGGCGTTGTTCGGTCCTCGACTTCAGCGTTCTGTAAGCCTCGCAGCCCTTGTAGTTGGCCGGATGGCCTTGCTTGCAAAGTACGCATACCGCAGGCGATTTTAGGGGCTTTTTGCACAATTCGCTTTTGTGCTGCCCACTACACTTTACACATCTGGGAGGGTGGTGGCAGTAAGATTTCGTGTGCCCATATGCCTGACAATTATGGCACTGGACGATGTCTCGTTTGGGGAACGGTTTTTCAACCTGTACCCTTGTATAGTACAGGTGTGTTAGTTCATAAATCTGTTCAGAACAGAGGCAGTAGTTTGAACTCAAGACATCCTCAATGTGTCGGACATCAACAGTCAAATAATCTTTGTTGAGGAGAGTCTTTTAAACGAAAAGAAAGAAAGAAAAGCTTTATTAGGCAGTACAAGCAAAACACTGGTATATACAAATATTTAGAGTTACGTTACTACATACTACTGGGTGGAATGTGTGGGAACAAGTGGTCTGGGACTAAAACTGAGGGTAGTTCTAGAAATTAGAAGGGAGCATTTCAAGGGACGCGGTTGCTTACTTAAAAATAACAGTGACTTCCATGAAGTCACGAGGGTGGTATACGTTCTGCTCAGCCCCCTTCTACTATCAACATCATATACTCATATAATATTAGCATTACGCTATTCTTAGCATTATATAACTAACGACCAAGAAAACGGACTGACATCAGGGCAGTACTGTAGTTTGGATAAATCTTTTTTTTTTTGTTTAATTTTTTTCCGTACTTTTCGTTAATATATTTAACCAAAATCTAAACAGCATATTTCAAGCTTTTTGTCAGATTGATTGAATCATTGCTACGATCACTACAGCCATTACCTGCTTAAAAGTTGAGCCTCGCCATTCGGGCTCTTGCGTTCATCCAAGATTTAGTAACCTCGCTTTTTTTTTTAAGAAATATTTTTCCTGATTAAAATGTCAATTAAAAAATAAAAATTAATGTTTATAATATACACGAGGGCGGTCTGAAAAGTTTCCGACTTAACTAAGCTTTTATTTCACTAGCTTTTATTTATTTTATTATCATCTTCATGTTGAGGTCGGACACTTTTCAGACCACCTGTGTGTATACAGGGGGGTCCAAAAAAATGTATCCACTGCTTAACAGTCCATAACTTGCAAACTAATTGACGGAGTTGTCTCATTTTTGGTGAAAGTGTAGCTTAAAGTCAAACTTAAAGATATCACTGTAGGTGTTCGAAATGGTCACCATTAACATCCACACACAAACGATGCCGCCGAACTGCAGCACGAACTACTGACTGCAACGTGTTCAGTTGGATATTTGCACATGAATGTACGATGGATTCTCGAAGTTCATCCAATGTGCGTGGCTTTTGTCGATAAACGACGTCCTTTAGTGTTCCCCACAGGTAAAAGTCCAGAGGAGTTAAGTCTGGGGAACGTGGTGGATACTCTACAGCACCTCTACGGCCTATACATCTTCCTGGTAGATTTTCGCCGAGATAAGCCCTAACACGATTGTTGTAGTGGGCTGGGGCATCATCTTGTTAAAAGTAAAATCTTCCGTCTCCATACAAGTCTTGGATGGCAGGTAAAATGGATGTTTGAAGCTTCTGAAGGTACACCTCACCGGTAACGTGTTCTCTGGTAACGGTGGCTCTGTTTCATACACATTTCGCCATTGCTGTTGAACCTCATTAATGTTTTCGTACTTAAAATACCACTTTAAAACAGACTTCCTTTCATCAAATGTAAGCCTTACGCCAGCCATGTTTACTCGAGTAACAAGGTACAACTAACAATAAAACACTAACTATCTGGCAACTGTCATCTGACAAAACAAAACAATACAACGCTTGTATGGCGATTGCCGGAACTACAAACTATTACACTACCAAAAATGAGACAACTCCGTCAATTAGTTTGCAAGTTATGGACTTTTAAACAGTGGATACATTTTTTTGGACCCCTCTATATATACACGATGAAATGAATAACTCCATAATTAAAAAAAACAAGTTGCTAAATTCTTATTGAGATGGTAGGAAAATAAGCACTCAGTGCTCTTGATGCTATAAATGTGTAATGGATGATATCGTTGAACATAATTGCTTATTGCCCAATGTGCGTCACTAAATGTCGTTACAATGCTAAAATGTTAAAAGTCCTTAGCCTAAGCGATGCCTATAACCATTCAAGTAATAACCGCCTTGTCAAGTCTAATGTGACCTTTTAAAAAACATGAACAAAAAAATAATTCAAACAGAAAGTGACCAATTGAATTTTTGAATTCGTTTCAATGGCATTTTTTTATTTTATTTTTCAAAATAACCATTATTTGTTTACTTTTTAAGGTTTCATAATTGTATTATATTTTTTTTTTCCAAGACTCTAAAGCCTTCCAGGAACATGAAACTTCTCGTGGAGCTTTTATTTGATGTTACGACAAAAAGAAAAAGCATTTTCAACTCAATAAAACACGATCGACGGTCATAAACATCGTATTCATAACATCACAATATCATGTTCATAACAATGGCCCAAATGACAAATTGTTATAGCCTATGAAGCTAAAAATCATAAATAATAGGTAAGATGTGTATAATATTTGTAAGTAATTCCTATTAATGTGGTCAGAGTTATAATTATTTGATAGTTTAATAATTTGTTACAAAGACAATTCTGAAGGTAGATATACTCTCTTCCGAAAAGCGAAGACAAGTTTCTCGACCTGAGCCCTCAACTGTAGAGGGGTCAATAGTCACAACTTGACCTCTGGGACTGAAGAAAACGGTAAGCACCAGTAAGTCAATCGTGACTTTCTTTCTTCAGATCCAATGACTATTGAAAACTGTTGGCTGATGCCAATTCCTCGGAGGGAGTTCGGCGTGTGTTCTTGGAATTTCTGTAGCTTTATTTCTTCGAGTCGTTCTGGTAGTCCGGTTCTTTGCCGAGCAGTTCAGAATTTGATGAAGTGGAGAAAGTCCATTTCCCAGAGCGATCCGGACTTTTTTTTTAATTGAGGTCTACAAAAATTACATTTTTAAGCAAGTATTTGCACAAACAAAAAATCAAAAGTTTTAGAAACTATTAAATTTTATTTCGATTATGATGATAAAAGTTCGAAAACTTTCAAGAAAAAATTATCAACTACTAGCTCAAAACAACAATTTGACAAAACCTGATAATCATGCGAAATTTTATGTCTATTTCTAAAAACTAACTGGTTTTCAATTGAATGAAAATTATAAAAAATGTAGAAATTATGTCAAAAATACTTTTAGGTTTTTGACAGTAATTTAATCAATATAAAATTTTTAAATGAGTAGTGTTTAAAATACACTAACGCGTGATAATAAATCATTTAATCATCAAAATAGTGCAATGCATCAAACTAACGTTCAAATTTTGATTGTGAAAAGTTGGTAACACAATCAGTTGTCTGTTAAACAGGTTTTTTATAATCATAATCCGTCATAGTTCCATAACATGATGCGCATTGGCTATTCGCTTGAGGGATAGCTATTGCGAATAAGATTTCAAAGGTATTTTAATCACCTAGCGCTCTATAAAACCTAACACAATTTTTTTGGAAGATAACTTTGTTTCGTGCCTAATAAATTCACGGCTTGATTATTCCTTTTTTAACCTAACGTATAGATGAGAAAAGATTTAGATCAATTCTTTCGGAATTTTCTTATCTATCGGAAATCCATTAACAAAAAAAAAACCATACCTTATAAAGATCTGAAGTAAGTAAGGTAAAAGGAATCTGTTTTTGTATGCACACTTGAGATTCCTAACCGCCCTTCCCTTAGCAGTAAATTCGTGACTTTACGACACCATGCCGACATAAAGGTGACACGAACATGCAAAAATTAAAACTGATCACATTAAGCTTTTTTTTTTTTTAACAACTGCCTCGGTTGACAAAAATCCTTACTTTACTCAGGCTCAGGGCCACGAAAAGATGATAATCGAACTAAATATTTTAACGATGTAACTCCACCTCGAAAATAATGCATATTTATCTAAAAATAAATATAAGGTGTAACACCTTATGAAGAGGTCTGTTCAAACAAAGGTTATAGCCATTGTTGTGCCGACTTCTTCACCACGGACCAGAAAACACCCATCTACCTTTCCATAGAATCAATAAATCTTCGGCGTTGGTATAGAGATAGGGAAACCAGTTCACAATCTTCACTAGGAGCGCGGGCGTAATAGCCCCTGATTGGCCAAAATAAACGATGTTATGATTGGCCGAAAGAAACAGCTCTCTCACTCGCTGTAGGCAGGGATGACCTACATCGGACCTCTACACTTCTATGGTTTTAAACTAGCTTTTATTAGTCCGGCGTTGTCAGGCCCCACACCTTCCTAGTGGGATTCTCTGGCTTCGTCTCATTAAAAATAGCACATCGTAAAAAGGGATCTCTTTAGTGCAGACGACAATCTCTGGGGGGCTAAAAATATGCATAGTAGCGTCTCCTCCGTTCACACTCACCATTGGGATCCAGACGGGTTTCGCTTACACTCAGATACCGAGTATGAACTCGTGGTCATTCCAAGACCACGTAAAACTACCTATGATTCCTAGCCTGTACCTCTTCGCATGAATAAAGTGCACTGTCGGGGGACACCTAAGATCTTATTGAGTTAGAGCGACAAACAAATACGAATTAAGCTGCCCACCGACTAGCAAAGGCCAAACAACACAGGTTTATTCATATCTCTTTCTCACGCCCACCAGGCAGTAGCTAGTTCGACGAGACCTCCTCTGGGGGGCACCCCGACAGCTATAGTTGATAGGTGACCCTGAGGTATGGTTGGTATAATACCTCTCAGCCGTAAATTAGGTTTTCTAAAACTGATTCGCTACTTTTTCGCCATTAGCTTCTCGTTTCTCCTCAGAGTTCACTTTATGTAAGCTGATGGAACAGGAATAAACGATGTCCTTACATTATGTCTATTTTCTTGCCAGGCTGTGATAATGTTACTAACATTCGTTAGTGCCAGCATATAATTAAAAGACTATCGTCCCAAGGCAACAAACGTAAGTTACAATTAATTAATGAATGTTAAGAGGAGAGAAGACTAGATGAGGCCACGAAGAGACAATACTGCATCAATAGAGCGCAAGGGGCCTTGACAGTCATGATAGATGATGCCAATGATGGAGGCAGGAAGCAGGAGGGGCTGCCTTGAACATTGCATGGTTTGCCACAGCACCTTCGTACAGTAGCTCAGTCATGTAGTCTCTCAATAGCTGCTATTCTTATTTCCGAAACAGTTACCGTCCAAATCAGCGGAGATTTCGAGGGAAAGGTCGAGGCCATTTTCGTCTTCGTCATTTAAGTCTTCATTTGTGTGCTGAGTCAAAAGAGCGCCTTTCTCCCTCTACTATAATGCTTTTCTAGGGTACAAGGGCGACAGTGTACTTTCAAAGGAGAAGTATATTTGAACCCATTAAGTCATTCTAGAATAGGAAAAATTTAAGATTCTTTCCAGCGTCCCAATCAAACGCTTTGTTCTTCTAGACATGCTTATTCACCTGACAGTAATAAAGTGACTTTAGACAACCCCAGCGTGGCCAATCCTCAACAAAAGGATTACCTATTAGCTCAACATTTAGGTCTTGTAGGCCACATTGAAAAGACGATGAATCTGAACGCACTATTTTTGTTCTTCATACCTCGTGTAGCATGAAACATTCCTTCGTGGTAAATATTCATCGTACAAGGCGTGAGATAAAAAAAGACCAGTTTTTGAACTATGACTGAAGTAATAGGTAAGTTAAAACGATTCTTGATTGTGAACCTAAGTATAATATGTTCTTATTATTTTACAAGTTCTATATCAGGACATACATAGCAAATAGGATCTCCCCGTACCTGAGCGAAAGTAAAGCCTCATTGGTATCGATAATAGCGGCAAACATAAGTTTAAAGAGTAATCAAAGACGATAAAATGATGTTTAGGGAACCAGTTATCAATAGAAATTCAGAAAAGCGTAAATTTTTTTTTTTCCCAAAATTACCCTTTTCTTTTCTCCTGCCAGTCTGTCTCTACTGGCCATTGTGTGTCCTCTGTTCTACATAAATATAAACATGAAATTTTATGTCGAGGTTACATTTTATTACCTGATGATGTAAAAAATACAATAGTTCAATCATGGCGATAAAAATGACACTGGACCCGCCATGAATTACAAGACGTTATAATTAACTGCATAATTAGTAAGATCATCGAAACTGTTCATTCATTTCCTTTATACGTATTTTCAAAAATAAAATTTATTGTTAAAATAATAATGTCTTTGATTAGACTGGAGAAGAAATGTTTGTATTACATAATCTGCTTCCCTAAAGTAATTATGTAAAATAAATAAAGCCTAAAGCAAAAAGGTAAATCTTTTATATTAGCATTCTGCCGTCTTTCATAACAATAACATCGAAAAATTACCAGGTTATTTACTGCGTCGTTTACACGTCTTACTATACCTAGCAGAGTAGGAAAAAATCTATGACAATTGTTGAAGATTAAAAAAAAAAAACCAGTAAACAATCGCATGAGGCCAGTCTATTCAATCTCTTAGGCGGCAACATGCCGTGACTAAATATAACCTTTGTCCATGGCTTTGATGCCATCGAGGACTTAATGTGAGGTTCACGGTCAGGACGTACACAAACTATTCACGTCAGATAAAAAAATTCCTTTTGTTAAGATCTGTTTGAACAGAGTACTTACAAATGTCAGCTAAGCACGACAATTGAGATAATAGAAAAAGCATTTACTACGGCGCTATACGAATAATCTATTAATAGACTGTTGCTATTCCGACAGTCGTAAAATATTCTAATAGACTTCATTGTGGCAAGAGACTGTAACCTGAGATATTCTAATGTCAGGGAGCGAAAGGTTCCTCGTGACCTCGTCCTGGTCTTTGTAACACAGTCACTTAAAAGCGGTCCCGTTTTGAATAGCCTCACTGTCGCAATTCTATCCGAAACTTACTTAAGTTCGACTTGACAAAACCTCTTCGGCTTTTGCATTGAAAGTAGGGAATGAAGATTATGGGAATATACGGTTTAGCAACGCTTTTACGTCGTTATTTCTAACATATAAAAAAGAAAAGAAAAAAAAAAATAAATCAGCAATTTTTGTTGCAAATATAATTTTAATAATATACATATAATGGTTCTTAGGGACGACAGAAAAACAAGGTTGTGTTGCTCTGTAAAACAAAGAAACGACATTCAATGTTTATTCTCCTGTCGATTCGATTTGTTTTATAATAACAAATAATTAAGTCAAATATTAAGTTTAGCTTGCTTTCACTGCTTGCCTAACACTCACGTAACCTCCCTGCTGATAACGCTAGTATCATTCTCTTCAACGCCTGCATTATCTACGTTGGTGCGGCGTGCTAATTCAAATTAAAGAAATACATTTTCTTTACATATAAGTTAATGTTTATTGAAATACAAGCTAAGAAAGGTTGGTAATAAGAACACGTAGAACGTTATAACAAGACTGCTTTATTTAGACCAAGATACCTCTATCTATAGGTATTACCTGTAAACATATACAGATAACATATGTTTGGGGATTAAGGCTGGGCACTAGCGGCGCCTGGACTTAACTCCCCCCCACCAGTTTACGAACACCCATTCGCAAACTTTGAAGTCCAACACTCGGACGTCTTAGTCCATTCAAATAATGCTCCACTAATGTTACAAAGGAGCAAAGGCCAGCCCCGCCCGTACACAGCCTGTAATCCCTCACATTAAGCTCTAATCCTATGAAACGTAAAAACCAACTGTCACTTGTAAACAAAAAACATAAAAGAAAACTTTGACTTTTAAAAAAAAACAATACTTCTGAGGAAAAAATCACATAACTATAACTATTTACAATGTTCCTTGCGTGTATGCTGCGAGGACACTCCAGCTCATTCCTGATCTACAACCTCCCCCCCTGGTGGAAGCTTTAAATGTTCTATGTGGACATTTCGCCGCTTCTTAGGGGGTCGTATACTCTCAATTGTCACGACGTTGTGTTCCCTAATCACGACCACTTTAAATGGGCCCTCATATCGCACCAGCTCTTTGCTCCTATTTGACCCTAGTTTTTTATAGACGATAGTCCCGATTTTAAGTTCCCCCATTCGATCCCGGACTTTGAGGTTTTCCCGTTCCACTCGTCTCGCTTTGTCCCTCGTTATCCTTTTTCTGACTTTGTCGCATATTTTCCTCAAACCGACAGTATTACTCGCCATTTTCTCCGCCATTCCCTTGTCTGCTACCGTCTCTGCCCCATTTCTCCGTCTTTCGCGCAGCCCAAAGAGGATCTCGAACGGGGAGAACCCCGTCGCGGTGTGGATCGAATGATTGTAAGCGGCCACCGCCTTCGGCATTGCCTCATTCGCCGGCAGACCCTTTTCCGCGTGATATACCCGCAGGTGGTCACTCAGGGTGCTGTGCAATCTTTCTATCCCTCCTCTACTCTTAGGGTGCCCTGGGGTATTAAGATTCCAAGAGACATCGAGAGTCTTCATTTCTTTTCGGATGTTGGCATTGTCAAATTCTCTGCCCCCATCCGACGAGATCCGGTCTGGTACTCCATAAAACTGGAACCAGGTATTTAATGCCAGCATTACCGCGTCTGATGACCGATCTTGCACCGGGTGCGCCATGGCCACTTTGCTAAAGCTATCGATTGTGGTAACCCACTTATACCCCCTCCAAGTGAAGGTATCCACTTGTAAGTCACTCAACGGTGTCTCGGCGGTGGGCGATTCTTCTTGTCGCCCCCGTGGCGGATGTCTGTCATACTTCGTAGTGAGACAACTAGGCACATGTCCCTATCATTTCTTGTATGCTCTTTTTCATTCCCCACCAAAAGTACCTCCGCCGCAACGCTTGCAACGTTTCCTGAACTCCACGGTGGTTCGTTTTTCCTTGGTGATAGGCCAGCGTCACTTCCAGCTGCTGTTCTCTGTCTTTGAGTGTCTCCACCATCGACGTGCACCGAATAAATATCCTATCCACTCCAAGTTGTTCCGTTCGCCAGAGTCTACGAATTTTCTCCCAAATAGTGGCATTCCCTACAAATACATGATGGGTCTTTCCGGGTTCCGAGGCATCTTTCAATGCACGGCAAATTTGGTCGTTCCTAACCCCTGGTGGCGACCAAATCGTCGCGATTTTACTTCTCCCATAACTGTCATATGCGATCTGCAGCCGCCCTGAGGTCTTGGATTTCCAAATGATCTGCCGTCTTTTGTCGTTCACGATCCCTTCTGTTACTTCCATTTCAACAGGTCTTTCGGCGGCGGAACCTTCCTCTTCAAGGGTTTCCTCACCTTCGCTATCTCCTCGCGTACCGAGGCTTCCATCCTCCCCGGGTGTCCATTCCCGGAGAAACTGTTGGATTTCCCCGGATGGTTCCCCTTCTTCCAATGCATTCACAGTAATGGCTCTGGACAGCCAGTCTGCCACTACGTTCTCTTTCCCGGGTTTATATATGATCTCCATATTGTACTGGGACAAAAACTCTTTCCACCTCGTGACCCGCGCCGAGGACTCCTTTAACTTTCCTACCCATTGTAGGGGTCTGTGGTCGGTGTGAACACGGAATTTTCTGCCGAAGACATATGGGCGGAAATGGTCAATAGCCCAGACGATACCTAGGAGCTCTCTCTCTAGAGCACTATACCGCGCTTCCGTTTCTGTGAGCCGTCGACTAGCGTACGCCACCGGGCGCTCCCCACCGTCTCTCTCCTGCGACAACACTGCCCCCAGTGCGTATTCGCTGGCATCAGTGGTGATTGTGAAGGGATGTTGGAAATCGGGAAATGCTAATATTGGTTCCTCTTGTAAGCTAGACATACATTTCCGGATGTTCTGCTCCATGATTGGGGTAATTACCACCCTCGCTCCCTTTCGCAGTAAATTATTAATAGGCACCAGGTATGCCGCCATGTCCGGCACAAATCTTCTGTAATAATTAAGCGTCCCCAGAAGTCGACGGATCCCCTTTACATCTGTGGGCACCACCATCCTTCTAATCGCCTCGACCTTCGTAGAGTCTGGCTTAACCCCCTCCTGTGAGATGGTGTGGCCCAAAAAATTGATTTTTTTCTTCCCCAACAGAGACTTCTCCATGGACAATTTTAATCCGAATTCGCGGACTCTTTGAAATACACTTCTTAGGTGCTCAACGTGCTCTGCCTCCGTTCTGCTGAAAACTAACAGATCGTCCATGTAGACCTGGCATACCGCTTCGTCTATTCCCCTCAAAAATTCATCCATTAGGCGTTGAAAGGTAATCGGGGCGTTTTTCAGTCCAAATGGCATCCTGGTAAATTGATAATGCCCCCTCTCAAATGTAAAGGCCGTTTTGTCTTGGTCGTTCGCACTCATCTTGATCTGGTGATAGCCTGCCTTTAGATCTAGGGTACTAAATATTGTCGCCCCGTTCAATCTGTCTAATATGTCCTCAAATCGGGGAATAGGATACTTCTCGTCCGTCGTGTTCTCGTTTAACTTCCGATAATCGATAACTACCCTGTATTTCTCCGTCTCGTCCCCAGGTCTATTTTTTTTCCTCACTGCCCATAGAGGACTGTTATATGGCGAAGTGCTATCAACTATAATCCCTTGCCGTTTGAGACTCTCTAGCTCCTCTCTAATATGCCTACGTAGTGCCTGCGGATATCGTCTCTCTTTCACGTATGTGACGCGTTCTTTCTTTAACTGGATCTCGTGGACCGTCTTCCCAGTCGCTCCCAGCGTGTCTCCCTCTACGTAAAAAATATCCTCAAACTCCCTCTGTAGGCCTTCCCTCCAGCCCTCTATTTTATTAACCGCCCCTATCCGCGCTCTTCCGTCCCATATAGTCCCTTGACATTTATATTCCACTTTCCCCAACTTAATGTTCCATTTTTCCCCGATATTCTCCACACGCGCACCTACCTTCCCCAACATGTCGCACCCAACTATCACCTGGTACTCCCGCGGCATGTTTCCTACGATATGTATCTTTAGATCTCCCCCTTTCTTCGCCCACCTATTTAGCCCTATGACTAACTCTCCCACTACCTCGCAAGGGCCTCCCAGGGTGATTAAACTACAATTACATACCTGAATCTGGAGTGCCCTCTCTCCGCCATACAGCCTCTCCAGCGCTCCGCGGGACATGATGGTGTTGGTGCTTCCCGTGTCCACCAGACACATCTCTCCTCCTTTGACCCTAATTATTGGCAACGCACACATCCTCTCCCGAATTGCATTACATCTCAGGATGCGGTCGCCTCTCTGCCAACACGCTCCTCAGGCTTCATCACGTTGCTCCCATCTACGTGACTCGACCTTCTGCCCTGTCTGTCTCCTGTTTCTGCTGCGCCTCGCTTCTTCTCCTTCAGTTCCCGAAGTCCCTGATGACTCATCTTCTGATGATCCACTCTCCCCATGTGTCATGCTCCGTCTCTCTCTTACTTCTTGAGTGTTTACCTCCATTGGTTCTGGTCGTTGGTATTCTCTCCTCCGGAAGATATACGGGCAATGCCTCGCGATGTGTCCTTCCTCGCCACACTCAAAACATTTTGTTCGAGGACACTGTGCCACTAAATGTCCTGCCTTCCTACATCCGTGGCATTTTCTTTCTTCCCTGGGCGGGGCATACCTCGGTCTCGTTCCTCTAAATCTTCTTTCTCCTGTCGTTCCCTTGTCTCTGCCAATAACGGACGTTTCTGGTCTCCTCCAGGTTGGTTTCAGGGTCCGGGTTCTTTTGTATGCAACTCGGCTCCACTCATTGTCGACGTCTTGCACCCTCACTTCTTCCTCCTTGGCACTAGTGTCGATCATTGATTGTGCACACTCCGAGAACGAGCGCTCATCAGAGAATCCTTCCTTTCTTCCTGTCTCCTTGGCCAGTTGCACTTTTAGAATTGTGGATAAGAATCCCATTCTACCCTCCACCTCTTCTACGCTAATCGACTCTCTCATCTTCTCCGTTATCTTATTGAAACGGACTACTAACCCCGCAGCATATTGCCCGTTACTTTGTCTTGGGGACTTTGTCTCCCTAAACATTTGGAATATGTCCTCCTCGGGAGTCCATCGTCCTCCTCCGTACGCCTTCTTCAATTTCATCTTAATTAATTCCCACGGGGTTTCTTCATCTGCCTGAATTTGATTCAGTATACTTCTCTTGACCCGACATATCAGGGCCGCCTTCAACGATTCCGCGTCTCTGGGATCTATTAAATTTTCTTCTGCTTTAGCTCCAATTAAAGCTGTGAGACGGTCTCCTCCTTTTAGGAAATGGTTCAGCTCACCCAGTTCCCCAGTGAATCTCTCCAGCTCCGCAACAGCCTTCCTCAGATCCTGGGTATTCATCGCTTTTACCCTCATCAGCGCGAGCGCCGTGGCATGAACTTCTGGCATAGTTCCCACTCTTCTAATATCTGCTCCCTCTACGAGATTCAAGACGGGCTGTCTCAAAATTCCTCCTTCAGTCATCTTCTCTCTTTCGCGTATAGAAGAAAAAAAAAAAACAAAAAAAAATTACGCTCGCACTCGATAACTCTCTTTCTCCACGGTTCCCGGGTTTCGGCACCAGTTAATGTTTATTGAAATACAAGCTAAGAAAGGTTGGTAATAAGAACACGTAGAACGTTATAACAAGACTGCTTTATTTAGACCAAGATACCTCTATCTATAGGTATTACCTGTAAACATATACAGATAACATATGTTTGGGGATTAAGGCTGGGCACTAGCGGCGCCTGGACTTAACTTATATATACTTATATATAATATTTTGCAAGAAAGTTTTAGTTGATGCTAAAAATAAAAGCAACTTTATGAAACAGGGATAAAGTGACAATTAATTACTTTATACAACGCGATCACTTCAAGAAACAACCCTCATGTGTTCTTGCAGAACTTACTAAACTTTCACACAGAGATTTTCAATTGTACTCTACAACTATTTTACCATATCTCACTACAAAATAGATGACACAACAATAATAATAATAACTGGACGAGTTATCATGGCTGTTATTATCGTACATTTAACGCTAAATTCAGGTCTGAATTAATTCTGAAGTCATCATTTTAAGTGGTTTCACAAAAATTGGGACCGAAAGCTAAAAATGAGGTATATTAGCACCCAATCATATTCATGAAGGTACGACTAACAAATCGTTCAACTAATATCAACAGATGCGTTTTTTCTCCTGGAGGACGAATACGACGTAAGCCTGTAATGGGGACTGGTTACGCTCATACGTGACCAAAAGCATCACCTGTTCGGTGTTTAAATGCAAACGAGTTCTAAGTAACCTAATGTTTAACTGATCAGTTTTACCCCTTCACGCAGTCAAGTAATATCAATATTTTTTTCTTTCCTATTATTATCAATTACTTCTTTAAAAAAAATCGTATAATGTTAAGAAGACTAATAAAAGAACTCAACATGAAGCTAATATGTATTCGGACTTTCCAATAAAACATTTCAGCACTTTTCTATATTCTGAATAAGCGATAATCATCATAATAGCGATCGGAAATCAATCTAATATCAAAAGCGATCATCGAACCCAGTCCAATTTAACCATGAAACAGTTACTTCCAGTACATGCATTTTCAGACAAACAACGATGAAAGTTCTTCCTTAATAATTTCCTTAATAATAATGAGGTCAGTTTGGCAAGAGCCATGAATATCTTTCGAGGTTTGAGACACATCGAGCAACCTTGGCTTGTTGAGAGCATTTACGAGACACCTTCACATAAAATCCAAGTAAGGATGGTAAAAAAAAGATAGATTACTATTCCAAGGAACCATTTCGACTTTTCCGAATCAATGCCTAAAGAGGAACGCTTAAATTTCAACGAGGCAAAGTATTATTGTAGTTATTTACTGCGTCTTGAAGATAAACAAATCTTTCTAAAATTTTGAACTTACATTAAGATATTGCCGAGAAAAAAGTGCTTGCAAAATCGAAGATGTTTCTAGTAGGTGTATAAAACTCCACGCCCGCAGTGAAAATGACGATGTATAAACCGAACTTCTTGCTTGTCGTGGGAAATTATTTTTTTGAAAATATTATTATGAAACGAACTATGAGTTATGAAAATCATGCAGATTCTTCTGCACACAAAAAAAAAAAATTTCAATATACGGTGAGCGAAATTATCTGACTAGTTCAGCCTACTCGCTAGTGTTGGTTTGTCATCGAATGGTGGGACCTACTGCGTGGCTGACATCACAGTCGACCTTGAAGGCAATAATGTCAACGCATCGAATGGAACCATTGTCTTCTATACTAGTCTGTCTTCCAAACATTCTCTGTCATATAAATAATGGACTACTTATATAATTTCATGTTTTGTATTGTTGAGCCAGCTAGTGAGAAGCAGCATGTTGTGAGGATATGGGTTGAATATGATTTCGGGCTATTAGCAATAAGAGACCCAACAATAACAAGAATTAAACTAGAGAAAACTTTGAGATGACAAAAAAAAAAAAGGCGAAGCTCACATGTAGCGATTCTAACTACATAAGTTAAATCACCCTATACTCTATTGCATATATATTGTAAGCAAAGTAAAATATGAACTAAATATATTATAGACAAAGGCAAATAACATGAACAAAAATAAATTATTATAAATCTATTAGCAATAAAGAAAGGCAGAAGCAAAGTAACACTAGACGGGTCTACATCTGTCAGTCATAAATCTAAGAGACCCTTACAGCCTCCCGGCCTGCGGGATACCCTTAACACATTGCACAGAAACCGCAGGTACTGAGTAACCCTTTCAGCCTCCCGGCTAATTACTTAACACATGCAGGGACGCAGGCACTTTTTTCAGCCTCTTCTAGACAGGCTGGTTGACACTTAACGGGGGAGCATAGCCCCTGAAAACCAGTCTTCCGCGACCGTTACTCAGTGATACTTTGCTTCTGTTCGAACTCTGAAAATTTGACTTATTCTTTATGAAACCTCTGTGCCTCTTCTCTTGAACATAGTGCATTGTCAGGGCGCACACCTATCAGAAATGGAGTCAGATATTAACGCCGACATGGAACGATTGTCCAGGTTATAAACTTGAACAATCCGCACTTGTCACCAGGGCTAGGGTGATTAGGCACTCCCCTAGTGACATCCCCGACATCACATTAAACTCAATACGAGGAAAGAGCAGAAGATGAATATAGTACGAAGCAATCATTTCTAACCGCTTTCAATTAAAGCTACGAGGCAAAGACCCAAGGGTCATTAACAAACAGACTGACGTGCAAAGCGGCACAGACTCGCATTCCACAACTGTACATTAAAGACTTCAAGGAAATGTCTCTTGAGATATAGATAGCAATTGGAGGGGAAATATTGAAGTCCGTCATACTTGGTACAATTTACGAGTACGCTATATCAAACAACACTAGGCCGGGCATTAAGTTACAATAAGAGGAAGTACGTAAAGGAAGGATGGTGTCGAATGACACCATTTTACTTTCACCACAGGTTCTAGCTACGAAGCTATATAACATTTAATTGCGGTAACGGGTCTATACATTATTACATTTCAAACACTAACTTTGATTTAAAAAGATTTTTTTTGTTCAATGTCTGGTTAACTAGGGGGAAATTAGGGTTCAATAGAAGAGCATGGGGTATCTGCTGGAAAGAAGTTAACCACGCTTGTTGTTTTCCAAAATCATTATTTTTCTTAACTAAAAATATACACAATAAGATTTATAATCGAGATAACCGCAACAACTTATACAAAATTACACGATATCATTCTTTGTAAATAAAAAACAACAAGATTTTTTATGTTATTACAATTTCTTTTTATCCTTTTAATTAATCTAAAAAGGTTTGAGTATCCCTGAAATGCCATCTTGGCCCTTTAAGTACGTCTAGAGAGTATCAGCAACCATTGAAGATCCTACATTGTTTACTTTTCGAAGGTTATAAAGACATTGGTCACCGTTGACAGAATGCGTACCCGTTTTAGCAATGTTCCTCTCTTTACAGTTATGAGTTTAAAGATAAAATGAATAGATGCCATTATCGATATAGAGTAATCGAGTAATTTGCTTACATTCATTTCTTTTTAAATTAATAATACAATAAGTCATCACAAGGATGGCACAATTTGCAAGCAATTTGTTTATATTATTACTATTACAATAGTCTGCTCAAACTATACCAAATATTCACCTAAAGCCCTTATCAATTTCTACGACTTCTAATTTTATATCTCATAAAATAAAATTTTGTTCACGATTAATAAGAAAAAAACATTTTAAAATAATTTAACTGTATGAATGTGCCGAGTGAATGAAAATTGTAAATAAGGTATGAATGAAAACATTTATCACAATTACTTATTGCCAAATGAGGCAGATTGTAATTTTATCATAATAAAGTTGTTGTTGAATTGTTAAAATAATTTTTAAAAATTCAAGGAAACGTGGCCTTGGATCAACTAGATGATTCAATGCCATTGAGATTGAAAACAACTAATTTAAACATTTTTAAGTTTATTAGGCTATGTTCGTTGGCATACTTCGAAACGTGTTAGATAATCCTGACCGTGATAATCCTTCTATTCAAGGCTGACAAAAATTATACCACAAAACAGAAAAAAAAACCCGTTTGTTCGCACTTGAAGCTGTCAGAACCAAAAAAAACCTGATCCGTCCATTTTTGAAAATGTTTGCAGCAGAGAAAAACAGGTTTACGATAATTTCGTATAGTGTATGTAAAAATCCTTCCACTGATTTAAAAGCCATCAGCTTTCTGAATATGAGATAATTACACGCTTATATTTCAGATTTTATGTCAGAAAGTTCAAGGAATCGAAGATCGAAACAACTCCCGTGCTATAATTAAATGTGGGGTGCGGCATAATATCCACTTGAAATTCCTAGGCAAAATCATAAAAAAATTCAATTTATATTAAAAAAATAAACGTTTTGGAGTAAACACGATATTATTTAAGATTTAATAAGAATTTTTTTAAGGTATGTTAAATTTGTTAATTTATAAAAGGCGTTTTAGTCACAAGTATGGTTTAAAAAAGCCCTTCACACCTGGCGTCTTACACGTCTGCCAAGCTCTTCTCACATGTGCTCTATAGGATTCAAGTCCGGACCAAGAGAGTATCACCTCAACGTCCGTACATTCATATCATTGAGGTATTGGAAAACAAACCTTGCCACGTGTGGTCGCGCATAGTCTAACATGAAAATGAAATTTTCGGCAATTAATGGTGCAAAAGGGATCACATGCTCCTTGATAATTTCCTTCACTGACAAATATAAGAGACAGTCTGCTGAACAACTTGCGCGACTCAAGTTGCTCCACTCCATTCGTTTTCATAAGCTGTTCCCGAGAGAATTCCAAAAGAGCACTACGATGTTCTCTGGTCAACAATGACCCTAATGGTTGTATCTGAGGTTTTAAATTCACCCCAGAAAGTCTTATTCTAACAGTTTCTGAACATTGCTACTCCCCGAGTTGTACGAAGAAGTTGAGCAGCCTCAGTAGCAGTTGAACACTGACTCCGAAGCGTGTGTAGTACAATAAACCGGTCATCTCTTTGCTCTGTCACTCGCGGCCGACCTCATCCGGGTCTGGGATTGCACAAACCTGTCTAACGGTAACGCGTAATTGCTCACCGAACAGTAGTTTCAGGTAAACCCAATGCACGGGCTGCATATCTTTGGCTTCGACCGTTTTCCACACAATCAGCAACACAAACTACCTGCTCCACCGTTAAAACCATTTTTAAATTAAAATTTAAAAAATAAAACTTTAAATAACCTTTTGCTAAATTTGTTGAAGAGAGAGATTTTTAGAGAGAGGGAATGAAGATAAATGATGATACAAGTTTTGGTTTTTGTTTAGCGAATAACATAAAGGATTGATTAATGTAAACAAAGCCCTTTTTTTTGAAAAAAACAAGTCACTTCCCTTCAAAAATTATTTTTGAATATTAAATAATGTACTTTTTATCCTGCTCTTATTTTTAACGATATTTTTTTTCGCTACTAACGTATCTTTTTTTGTGACACAGTGTGTCGCCAAATTTTTTCCCAAAATACAAAAATACGCTCCTTTTCTATAGCAAAAACATTATTTTTTAATCGATTTTCACTGACGCTTGGTGCTCTACTCGAACCATGGCTTTCTTATTCAACTAACTTCGCATCTCTCTTTCATAACCTCGCCATATTTTAGTCCGGCGTTGTCAGACCCCACACCTTCCTAGTGGGATTCTTTGCCTTCGTCTCGCAAAAACTAGTACCTCCTTGTAAGAAACCTCTTCCTCGCGGACGACGGTCGTTGTGGCCCTATAAACTTACCTAGTAGCGTCTCCTACGGCGATCCAGTCTGCCACTCTCCGGTTCACACTCGCCTTTGGGATCCGGACGATTTTAGCCTACCCTTAGATACCGAGTGTGAATTCGTGGTCATTCCAAGGCCACATAAACTACCTATAATACCTACCCTGTTCCTCTTCTCCTGAAAATAGTGCTTTGTTGGGGAACACCTTCTAAGATCTTATGGAGTCAGATCAATACGAATAAAGCTGCCCGCAGACTAGGCCGCCAGAAAAGGTCAAAGGCCACAGGTTCACCAATTTTATATTTTCTTGGCGCTCGCCGGACACCGGCTAGGGTTGTAGTGACCCTAGCCCACGGCTGGCGTCCTTGCCCCCTAGAGGACACTTCATCTAACCCGACACTGGTATTCTAAATATGTTATGATATTGTGATTTTTTGTTACACCCAGACCTTGCTCGCAAGAGAACGCAGTCTGCTACGCGAGAGGTAACACATGCCTCTTCCCAGAACCTGAGACACCTGCATAGCAATGCCACACCAATGTCAGTCAAAGCAGGCATGTTAATGGAGTTTTTTCTTTTAATGTCTATTAGCAATTACAGATCGGTTTTATAGCCAATAAACAACTCCAGCATATGTTAATTTCCTCTAAGGACCATTACTTAATAAAAAAAAAAACCATTTACATATCGACAGCTAACTTCTAAAACCTTGTAAGTCCAATTCAGTTCCTCCATAAAATATTTTAATCACATAATGCTCACTCATTTGCTTAAATACTCATAATGTGTGGTGTTATCTTTCCAATGTATGGGGTATTTCAAAACACAACAGGAAAAAAATAATGACAATTTTTCTTTTTCTTCTATAGAAATATAGTTTTTTGTTTTCTGAGTGCAATTCCATTACAAGGTTTTAGAACTAAGCCATATATATACTTTCTAATCCAGAGCTAAAATATTCCAGGAATATTTTAAAATATGCATAACACGCCTTTGAAACTTATACCTAGTAATAAAAATAGTCAGACATGAGCTTTATAGAGCTCTGTCTTGTTTTAATATTTCTGACTCCCTTCAAATTTTGAAGAGCAAAGCCTTAGGGCCAAATACTGATTTATAAAGATAATTTAAGTTTGGATTTGAGACCTGTGATGCTTAATTCTCATTTTTTTTCGTCACTTTAAAACTTTGTGCAATACATTTCTGCTTAAGAGCTCCAACAATTATCAAATATACCAGATCATGTCACCCAGTTTTTGACCGGAAGTTGAGGAATCGCAGCCGAAAACATCTGTACTAAATTAATTATATATGTTCTCCTGCAGGTACTTGTATTTAATAAAAGTCATTTTTGTTACTTGTACAGATTTTTTTTCCATTACTACTTATTTCTAAATAAATTTATTAATACTGTTTTAGTCTCTTTATAGCCTTATTTTTACTATTTCCATTGTAAAAAAGTTTATAAAAAAAACAATTGACTATTATACTTTATTTCCATTTATTAATAATTAGTAGGATAATAGATTCATGGCTAGCTCTGGAAACAACCCAAAACACAACTTACAACTCATTATTAATAACAATAATTAATTTTTCTTATATTTGTAAAGAGTAAATCTTACATTAACGAAGCAATTCATTTAAAATATCCCATAGCTTCTGAAGGATCCCGAATCATAAAAGATGTTTTTATGGTAGGGAAATAAAAGCTATTAATTTTACTAAAATAAGTCGCACACCTCACAAGGCCAATGATGGAACGTCCGGTAAAAAACAAGAATAGCATGATCCTTCATAAAATGAATTAAAGATTTCATAACGGTTTCTAAATTATTTTAAATATGCAGTCCATTAAAGAATCAACATACTGTAAATGAATAGTTTGAAATCATTAATCCGATATCATACTTTATACGATGAAAAAATATTTATTTTTCATGTGACTGTTTTTATTTCAAGAACGCTTAAGGGGATTACGTCCTAGAACCTCCAGCCAGTTTATTGCCATTTGTACTATCGTCTTATATTCATCAAGGCTGTGGGCGCTAATGTTTTAGCAATCTGTTTTCCTCTGTAATTTTCCTTTTTAATCGTCCCTTTCAAGTTTTTTTTCCTTCTAGTTTCAAAGTGAAAAACCAAAAAAATCAAATCTGAACTACATACTTAGCATGAAAGGTCATAGATATAAACTGACATGAATGCTGTAATTAGACTGGCATTAGGCAACAGATTTTCCGACATCACCGGGGAAATATTATCAATGGCGAAGGGAGGCTGTTATCTTAAAAATGATTTTAATTGGTAAAAAGTTAAAAAAAAAATGTTAATCTGATCAACGGATCAAATAGTGACTCCATCCATTAAAATAATTAATATTATTTACATTTTAACCCGAAAAGGACCATTGAATAGAAAGCAATACTATTACCAGAGCAAACAGCAATTCTTCTGACACCCTTCAGTATTCGAGTTTACTTACCGCTGTCAATTTTCCCCCAAGAACTCGATGTAAGTCTCAGTTTCTGATGAGAAGTACATAGCCTCTGTCTCGAGCATGGTCTACTCCGTGGATGCGAACCTACGGACAAACTGGCCATACCCGAGAAAAACTAAAAGGATACAGGTATGAATTAATCAGGGTTCTTCTAAGAAATAATTTCTTATGATAATGCCTAATTATTCCCAAGAAAATGAAGATATGTCCATTGTATATATAATTGACACTAGTGTTATTTGCATACGTGTGGTCTACAGAATAAGCGGTATGACTGCTAATTATGTGACTTAATGCTGCATGTATCACATGTGCAATGACCATCAGATGACAACATAATGTGACTTAAATTACACTCAAATGAGGGGGGGGGCGCAGCTAGGATTAGTTGCCTCGCAATATTCCCAATTGTATCAAACATTTTTTTTTTTACCTACTATTTGTTATCATAAATTATGAAATAGATTATTCTACTTATATAACAATGCGCGCGCGCACTACACACGATACGAGATTTCATCAAAAAGTAATAAGAATTTTATAATTTCGTGGACGTTATGATTCCGATGGTAAAAAAAAAAAATGAATCCTGCCAGAAGGTCGTGCGGTCAATAAAGTATATTACTTGGAAGTAATGCGCCGTTGACGTGAAGCAATCTGACGAAAACGACCGGAATTGTGGCAAAACAATTCGTGGAAATTGTATCACGAAAAGGCTCCCGCACACACCTCAATGATTGTTCGTATTTTTTAGCAAAAAGACAACACGGCTGTGTAACTTCAGCCACCGTATTCGCCGGACATGGCTCCCTGCGACTTCTTTTTCTTCCCGAAGTTCAAAAAAACCTTGAAAGGACGACGTTTTGACACCATTGATGAGATAAAAGAAGAATTTCTGAAGTAGCTAAATATCGAAAAGTGTTTAAGTTTGAAAAATGCTTCGAAGATTGAAAAAAGTGATGGCACACGTGTATTATATATGAGGGGGATGACTTTGAAGGGGACAACATTTCTATCGATGAATAAATTAAAAAAAATTAAGTTAATCAAACCTCGTATATAGTGAGCTCTCCTCTTTTGAATACACACAATATTAGCCCAATATAAATAATAATAAAACCAGGTACCAGAGATCGCCTCTCTTCTGTCTATCTGTTTTCAAATAGGTAAGAAAGATCAAATTCAACCGAAATTTCAAAATTATATTCTACAACACCCAGGAATAAGCAAATTAGGTTGTATTGGTTAACATACAGCAACAATGGGCGTGCGATTTATCAAGTGGAAACAAAGAAGCTATTAAAAATTAAAATTTCTCATTTCATCCCCGTGGTTAAGGACATATTAAAAAAGGACATAACAAGCAATAAAGTTTTACTAACCAGGAATAAAAATGTCAAACCCACCGACTTCAATAGACTTTTCATTGTGATTTTTGATTTTTTGTGACAATTTTCACCACTTGGTTGATTATGGAAATGTGAGCGATAAATGCACGTAATTTGTGAGCAGGCACTCAAAAGTATATTTTTAATTATCTTCCAACGCGCATAACAAGAACCTTTAGTCTTAAGTGTGTAACAGTCGACTCGAAGACGGCGGGTTGGCCTCGAAAGAAGGACACGACAAAATAAGAAGCGGCGATGTCATTTCCTTTAGGTGAAGCAGGAAGAGTGCCTAGAACCAAGAAGAAAACTTGCCTAGGTAATCGTGAGCAGTGAGTGATTGGAAGGTGGCAATCCCAAAAACGCCAGGTATGTTCCAAGGATATAAGTCGGCCGTGAGAGTAAGCTGGAAGTTTCGACATTCATGGTTCACTACTTCATCAAGTCCCCATTTCTTACATGGTTCGAACGTTTCTCGTTAAGAGAGTTTTTTCATAACATGACAAAAGTTAATAAAAACGGTTAATATTAAAAGGTAACACGTAGCCTATTCGGAAGGAGAGTTTAATCAATAAGCACCTTAATTACGTGCTTAAAATATACCATACGGTAAACTAGCTATTCAAACTGAGAATTACTACTAAAAAACTTTAGCAATTAAAATAAACCACAACTTTTTAATAAAAAAAAGTTAAGAGCCTAGCTACAACCAACTGGGGAAGTTATTTAAACTCAATAACGAAAAAATATTTTGTGATTATCACTTCGGTCGTTGAATGAGATATCTTCAAAGACACCACGTCTTTTAAAAGTTGAATTGATACTTTGATACCATTAATCAAAGTACAACCGAAATACTCATGCAATGGAGTTGGTTTAAATCGCAGAAGATAAAATAATTGAATCTTCTCTAGGGTTTTAGGAAAAGTACTGCAGGAAAACACTTTCAAACATGTTTTAGACAATGAATTTATTTCTGTGCATTATACTTTT
Organism: Acanthosoma haemorrhoidale; assembly: GCA_930367205.1. NCBI lineage: Eukaryota > Metazoa > Arthropoda > Insecta > Hemiptera > Acanthosomatidae > Acanthosoma > Acanthosoma haemorrhoidale. Next base: position 40,482,151 of record OV884014.1, read on the forward strand.
GTAACCATCACAAATCGCAATTTAAATTATTAAAAATTGTATAAAATTTCCTGTATCCGAGACAGTACGGTATTTAGGTTTCCATCTCAACAAAAAGGTGACATGGAACCCACGCACGAGGCTAAAAAAACAAGAACACAGCAGACGCTTTAGAAAACTGTACAGACTACTTCGAAGGACATCAGTAGAAAATATATTACTAATTTACAAAGTTGTACTAAAGCCAATTTGGACATACGGAATAAAGCTATGGAGGATAGCAAAAAAGTCGAACATTAAGCGCAACAATCAAAAGTCCTGAGAACTATTGTTAATGTCCCTTATCACATCAGCAATAAAACGATCTTAATATACCCTACATTCTTAAACCCTTCCAAAATGATGAAATTCCATAGTAACCTATGCAACCACCCTACTACCCTAGCACAGTCATTACAACGCAACACTCATCCCTATAATCCTCCTCGGAGACTAAAACGGCAGTGGCCTCGTGACCTGCTATAAATACATTACAGCGTGATGATCCGGGATATTGTAGAATATACTTTTGAAATGTCAAATAAATGGGGACTCGTTTTAAAACCCAAACTGTGTGTCTGTCTCATTTGACGCCCTGTTCCGCCAATAAAATTATGGGATACAATTTCCTAGTTTTGCCAGTTTTATGTTGTGACAGCATGAGAAATACTAATAACTCCATTAAACAAGATTAAGTTTTCATCATTTAATTAATCAAATTGTATTAGAAACAAATAGTTTTGAGCAGATATATGTGCATACTCATTATTTCATTTCAGGGTAAAAAGAGGCTCACAAACGATTACTTTCATGAGATAAAACCGATGCTTGTAATGTTGAGGATTTTAGGACGGTTGCCATGTAACTTCACCACCAAAGGTAAAAACAATATTTTAATACAAAATCTAATGCATACATAGATGTATATCTAAAAATACATTAAACCCATTACTTAGCCTTGACCACCTCTAATGGGAATTCTTCAATCTATTGAAAGAGCTTAACTTTCCTATCACGTGGCCTTAAATAATAATAGGAAAGCAACAAAAAGTTCAATCTATTTAAATATGTCCTCAGCCTCGTGAGGGAAAATGATCAGCTACTCGAATAAAGGATTAGTGAATCTGGTGAAAATAACCAAATCGAAGTGAAAAGTAATCACCTAGCTACACACTAACTACAACACCCTCGCTCGACCATGAAAACTTCTTCATGAAGGACACTATGGAGAATATCTCTTACTTTTATTAAGGTTTTCTTAAAAAACCAAAAATATTATTACTATAAAGTACATACTTATAATATGCTACTGTATTTCAGGAAATCTTAACTAACTTAAGCTACTAATGCTAGTTATTCATTGCCTGGTGAGTAATTAGTAACTAGACCAAATCTCACGTGTCAGTGAACTAATTAATTAATTCCATTCTATCAGATTTATCCTCGAACAAGATCTCACATCGAGATAAGTTGAACTAAATACAGCCAACGGCACCGTGGCGTAAAGATTATCAACTAGGATCGATGATACAGGCGAAGATAACAATTACTCTACAACAGGTACAAATTAAATGGAATTTGGTTCCTTAGTAGTTACAAAGTTTTGAGAAAGCTCGATCTCATTGAACATTTGATCAGTGGCTACCCTGCAAACTTTGGAACTTAAAAGGTAAGATAAGATCAATAGAAAACATCCTGTCTTCGTTTAGGCTTAAACAATTTTAAATATTTAAAATTTCCTATTTAAATTAATTCAGGTTTTCAATATGATTTACCACAAATACATGATTGACAAATAATTTATGATTGTTAATGTTACGGTTGGTTATTATTACATGTTTAATAGCTTAGCAAATTGTATCATCACAACACTTTTAAGGTAGGAGGTTATACTAAGTGTAGAAGTGTGATTTTCGTTGGGTTTATTTTTGGAGAAGATAAGTGCCCCAGTCGATCGTGTTAAATACAGGTTAATTCAATATATCGATCGGACTAGGTGTGCGGCGAGAAAACACCCACCAGCCTACCTCTCCATATTTTTATCAATAAATCTTCGGCGTCGGTATAGAAAGAGGGGACTAATTTACGGTCCCAATACACTAGGGGCGCGGGCGAGTAGCCCGTGGTTGACCAAAATAAACTGTCATAGGATTGGCCGAAATATAACGCTCTCTCATTCGCTGTAGGCAGGGCAGGAATGATCTGCCTATACAAGGCAGAAATTCTGGGGGGTTTTCAGACAGTCGGAATCAGACAACTGAAGTGAACACTGCTCTCTCTCCCTCCCTCCTCTCACCCTCTCTCTTCCGTGCAGATGACGGTCCCTGGGGCCCTACAAATGTACCTGGGAGCGTCACCCCCAGCGGTCCATTCTAACTCTTTCCGCTTCACTCTACCCTCACGTACCGAGTGTGAACTCATGGTCATTCCAAGACCACGTAAGCTACCTCAAGCCTGTACCTCTTCTCCTGATCTAGTGCACTGTCGGGTACACCTTCTAAGATTATGGGATCAGATCAATAAACTAATACAAATCAAGCTGCCCGCCGACTAGGGCGCCAACAAAGGTCAAGGACCACAGGTTTTTTTCATTTTTCTCTTTCTTGACGCTCGCCGGGCAGTGATCAGGGTCGTCGAGACCTCTTCCCCTACGGGCGCCCCCAACATGCTATATAAATAAAAAGATTTGGTATAAACAGAAAACATGTTTCTTTTGTCACTTTCTTGAAACTGAAGTAATAATTTTAACACATGCTTTGAAAAGACTACATTATCTGGCGACCGCGGCATAACTTAAGTAGTGCGTGATTCAGTAACTTGAAACTAAAACTTTGCGGTGAGTATAGCCTGAAAGAGTTAATATCCTTTAATATTTGCCACAATATTCTCCTCTCGTTTTCTATTCAACTACTGAATAAAGATAAAGTGGTGGGTGAAACAAAAGATTGCTCTTTGGCAAGTAGTTAACCATATTGGTATTAGGGAGAGCTCACAAGAGGCGAGGCAAGGCCATGTCGGATAAGTGTTTTCTGTGATCGAACTAAAGACTAGTTGTTTGTTTGGGGTAGTACATCCGCAGCCGTCCCTCTTACAGCCGTTTCGTTTTACCTTGCTCCTTTTCTTCATTTATGCCTCTCATTTTATTTTTGCAGCGAACTCTTTTGTCTATCATTATTTAAAGAACATTAAATAGTTTTCTAAAATACGCCAAAAGTCTTAAAATATGCATATAAGTACTGTATCTTAACCACCAACTTATTGTATGCTATTATGATTAGTATAAAGTACACCTAGTTTAGGTCCTTTACATGATCTGGGCCAAACATAAATACAAACATGATAAATAATATATCTATTTGATTTGTTCTCGTCGAGCCAGGGCTGGATGACTTCAAGTGGAACGAACCCGTGGTCCTGTACTCCATAACCATGTACATCCTACAGTCATGCTTGTCCGTTCACTTCATCACCGCTTCCTTCAAATCGCTGGAAGACACCGGGGAATATTCCTTCTGGATAAGCATGGTTTTCGGCGCTTCCCACAACCTGCTCGTGCCCATCACCTTCTGGGCGGAAACGCGGAATGTCAAAAGATATATAAATCTGTGGCACAACTTCAAGGTAAGTCTACAAATGGGCGTAATTTGTAGTTGAAAAAATGTTCGAAGTGACATGAAATGTATTTGATACTGGAAGCGTTCTATACGAGGTATAATCCACGGCAGTGTTTTTGGATAAGATCACTAGTCTGGAATATTTCCAAGTAACGAATTTAATATCGTACAACGCAGTAGTAAATAATAAACGATTAAGGAAATAGTTAAGTACAGAATAAACAGAAGCTAGAAATAGACTCCAATAGAAGGAACATTGATAAAAAGATTTACAGAGACCTGTGACGACTTTATTAGTTACATGCCCTTTAGAAGTTTAAACAGGCAATCCCAACAGTGTGATGCCTTAACGTCCCGCCAAAACCTCCGCGATCACATGTCATGAATCCCGATCTATTTCCTGATTTATATCTCTTAGGATCTATGTAAACCAAAAGTGGCACACCAAAACAGAGAGTCGCCAAAACTAAGAAAACGAACCTCAGCTGTGTTAGAAGTAAGACCACATCTCATTAAAAAGTAGAATAAACCCTTGTTGCAAAATTCAAAATTCTTTATTTAGCAAATGGCACTATTCATATCTAATCCATGGATAAAAAACGCTCATTAAAAGAGGGACATGTCCATATCGATTATTTAATTAGATAGAAATGACACTCAGACCCTATTTGTATTATTTGGGCCATAAAATAGTTATCATTAATTATTGACAATATTAGTCGTGGTTTACTGATAATAATTACTATCCATATAATAAAATATACTGGGAGGGCGACACAAGATCCCAAGACCTCCCCAATATCCAGTCCGGGAGCTCATTAATGATTTCTAAAAACCCAAAACAGGACGAGTACTATTTCACGATGAAGAAGCACTGGCGACCACACTTCCGGAGGCTGATCCGAATCGTGAGCTGGACCACCATGCCGGTCACCTTCCTCCTCGCGGTGCTCAACATCTTGTACGTGTGCCAGTTGCCTCTCTACAACCTCCTGTTCGCTCTTTTGACCAGCGGTGCGATCATCTCATCTTTCTGCTTGTGGCTGGTCACCTGCTGGGAGATCAGGATACTCAGCGAGGAAATATCCTCCAAAATGACTCAGGTAATCTATGTGTGTCTCACTTCCGGTTAATCAGGCAGTAACCTATCCCTAAAATCTTCCCATACAATAGAGGACAATTTGGACTACGGACTAGAGCCTCGGGGTACAGCAAACAGGAATCACATCAAGCGCGTCCAATCCTTTAAATCAGAAGTCCTCAGAACAATAGTTAGTACCATTTATTATGTCAACAACAACCTCTCACAGCGATCATAATTACACTTTACACGCTCGATTCTCGTCCCTTTTAAGTTGATGAAATTTCACCAAAACTCATCCAATCGCCTAAATCTTCCAGAGCCTCTGTCACTCTTTCGCACTAGGTCGATTACGACCCTCCTCCTTTTCCTCTTTCACATGCGAGCTATGTGACTTAGAATTTCCTTTATACACTTTAATTCAATTATCCCTAAACGCCTTCACCCAACTATCATATAGTATTTCTAGTAAAAAAGCTTTGGAAGAAAAAAAAAATCAATAAATAAACAAACCTGGAGTGAACCATCGCCCGATCCTGTTTCACTTGATTGTAACTGTAGCAAAAAAGTTATAGCACCTTTTAAATGCTGCTCTGATTACTACTATACTTAGTTTTATATAGTGAAATTCGGTAATAATTGATTCACGCCCAGTGGGGGTTAGTAAAAAAATAAATTAGTTAGGGTAAACAGTCAAAGAGTGGTTATTCCTCGCACCTCCATCACAATACACCATTTATCCCTTCACAGTATCTCTAAAATCACTTTATCATCAATGACAAATGATGATGACTTCATAAAATGATAATCACGTCAATATATTTTGTTGAATCGGTCATTTCACTCATGTCGCTACTAATATGTACATAAAACTAAAAGGGCAAAACCACAATTTAGTGACGATATAAAAATAATAAGTCGACATTTATCGCGCCTTAACGACCACTCTCAAGTTACTTACGATCTTTCGAAAAATAATTAAATTCTGTATGTATCGTGAGTGAACAAGATTTCGAGTGTAGAGATAAACGTCCCCCCCCCCCCAGTCGAAGAAATCCTTGAGATTAGTGACTAACAAAACTAATGAGTACTTGTATTTTCTTTATAAGAAAATTTCATTTGGCATGCGAATAGAGAGCCAATAGGGTTGGCATAAACATTTCTCTGGCGGAAGGGCAATTTTGGGTGGTGGGGGGAAATGTGAGTTTTTGAATTTTGGGGAAATTACTTTCGGAACAATCTAGCGGCCAAGTGGCGCATGTTTTTTAAGTATTGTTTCATGCTGGATCTAATGGTAACGATATAGCTAAGCAAGACGATATGATCGCCCTAAAAAAAGTCTTTTTTTATTATCCACCAAAAATACACGTATTATTTATTATAATATTTTACGGTTGAAAGGAACCAAAAATGATTAAAGATAGTTATTGAACAACTAAAATATATTTAGGTCGAGTCATAAGTAACTTCCGATTTTTTATCAGACATTTATTTAGCTGTCATTAAATAACAAAATTATATTAATTTTGACGAGTGCAGGACGCTTTTCATGGAGTTTCTCTTGCACTCTTTGCAACTGCTGAACGTATCTATCCACAGTAATCGTTAAATTTGACTTCGACAACTCGTGGTGAATTATTCCTTGACAATCCCACCATACACACAATAAAATCTTTTTGCCATGGATGTTTTCTTTCGGATCTGGTAGGGGTGCTTAATCCTTATCAAAACACTGTCTTTTGCGGACTATATTGTCATTGGTAACCCATTTTTCATCGCCTGTTACAATCCTATTTAAAAAAGGCTCAATTTTTACCCGTGCGTTTTTTTTTTTTGTTTTTTTTTCCATAGCTCTCAAACTTATAAAACAATAGGATGTGGGAAAAATAAAGGGAAAATTATTTTGGATTGATGGGTTCCTTTCACTAAGGGGAGTCCTATTTGAAGGATATGGGGTGTGGGATGCCTAAAGGAGGCTGGTGGGTTCGGGAAGGTAGTGAGAGCCTACCTATGAGAGCCTAGGGGTACTAGGTATTGGTTTGTAGTCGGCCAGGTCATACCTGGCCTCGCCCCAGGAGCCTGCACTACGTCGGCCTATCGGCCGGGAGATCGACCTACCCTTAGTAGGTAGAAGGGGTCATGTGGCTTCGGTTGAGTCGGCCGGGAGATCAGCCTCAATCTCTCGGCTGGGTGTGGATCGTTCAGTCCCCAGGCTCGGGTTCGATCAGGTCCATCTGTCTCCAGGCTTCGGCCGTCCAGCAGTGCTTCCATCGGACGGGCATTGGTGGTGGTTGGAGGTCGGAGAATAGTGGGTTGTGGCTGTGTCGAAGTGAATCGAAAAATTTGATGTGTCGTATCTTGATAAAATCTTGGATGGTGAGCACTTCAAATTTTTCGTGGATCTCGTCTGCCTTCATTCGGTCGAACGGGGTATGTTTTAGGGAGGTGCGGAGAACTCTGTTCTGGAATTGCTGGAGCGTTTTTAGAGTGTTAGGAGTTAGATACTTAAATAGTGGGGTCCCGTACATCAAAGCAGGTCTCAGGACGCTCTGGTAAATAAGCAGCTTGAGGCGTACTAATAAAGCCGGGCTGTGAAGTAGGTGTCCTAGGCTGTAGAACTTTTTCCTAACACTTTAACTTCTTGCTGAGATGTGTCGTGAACGACAAGTGTCTACCGAGGGTAATCCCAAGGTAGCATAGCTTGTTGCTCACGGAGCACTCTTTGCCGTCTAAGGCAAAGGATTTAGGTAACTTCTTTCTTCCAGATTTATAACTAAATATAATTCCTTGCGTCTTGGCCGGGCTGACTTTGATGTTGACGGCGTCCAGTTTCTCAGCAATGTGTTGACTTGCGCTCTCAGCAAATTTCAGGGCTCTGGTGGGATTGATGCTTGTGCTGTAGACACCGATGTCGTATGCAAACGCCGATACCTCACAGTTGGGGTACGAGGCTCCTACGATGTGGGTGGTGTAGATGTTGAACAGCAGGGGGCCTAGCACTGATCCTTGGGGGACACCGGCAGTGTATTTTCTTCGGGTCGTAGACGTGTTGCCAATCCGAACAGAAAAAGTTCTGCCTGTGAGATATGAAGTCATCAGGTTCAGTAGCTGATCCGAGAATTCGTATTCCCTCAGACGTTGGAGTAGGGTGTAGTGGTCCACAGAGTCGAATGCTTTTGAACAGTCCAGTGAGATCATAGCGGTAGCTCTGTTGCTACGGACGTTCGATGCGACGTGGTTATGCAGTCTCACCAAGTTGTTGTCCGCACTTAAGCCTGTGCTGAAACCAGTCTGCTCCGGTGGGATAACTTCTTGCATCTCGCAGTGCTCTAAGAGATGTAGGTGGATGATTCTCTCGAACAGCTTCGAGAGTTGAGTCAGCAGACTGATGTGGCGGTAATGAGATGGCTCATAACAGCTTTTCGCTGGTTTCAGCAGGGAAACGACCACAGCGTGCTTCCAGTTCTAAGGAAAATAATGCAGCCTGAAGCAGGAGTTCAACACGTTGGTGATGTACGAGATTCCTTTCCTCGGTAGTTGCTTGAGTAAGATGTTCTGGATCCCGTCTTCACCTGGTGCCTTGTTCCCGTTCGTTCTTCGAATGAAGCCAGCGACCTGCCGGTGGGAGGTGTAGATTTCGGTAGTGGTGGGGAGGTAGGGGGAGGGGGGTCGAGGGCTCCTATTGGATGGCATTGGCCACGGCTTCATAATGATCCCCCAGTATGTCCGCCTGTTCGGTGGTGAGGATGAACTGCCCGTTCACGGCCAGCCTTACACCGTTCTTTTTGAACCTGCATGTCTTCACGAGCTTCCACAATTGCTTGTGGTCACCGTGGAGACTAGTGAGGCAATCTTCCCAGACCGAGTTTTTCCACTGGGCCATCAGTGACTTAACTTGGTTTGTGAGAGCATTCAAAACCGGGTTTAAGTCCGTGTTTTTAGTTCTAAACTACCTGTTCTTGATATTGTTACGCTGTCTAATCAGTTGTAGAATGTGATCCGGAGGTTTCCTCAGAGAAGGGGGCTTCGGAGAAAATTTCGGGATCGATGCATCGGCGGCTCGGTCAAATGACGTCTTGAAGCTGATAGATAGCGTAATCGATATCCCAAGTGTGTCTCAGGGGCGTAATTGTGGGCAACTCGGTCCTAATAAGATGCTTGTAGAGGTCCCACTTGGCCTCATCGTACCTGTATCTACAAGCAGGCGGCTCTGGCATGTAACCTTCTAGTTCGTAGAGCACAGGCCGATGGTCGGAGGTGGTAAAGTCCAAGGCGGAGTATCCGGTGACACGGTGTGGCTCTTGAGTCAGGAGTAGATCGGGCGTGGAGGTCCTGTTGGGGTTCACGAAGTGACGGAAGGTCACCGTGAAACCAGACTTGTGGCGATTGACATGCGATCTTCTTTATTCCGTTCACTGAGAGGTGCCCACACTCCTAAAAATAAGTTTAAATTTTGTTTCGGGTGGTTATATCTTTTCGATATATGGTCTTGGTTTCCGTTATATCCAGCGTCAAAAGCTACTAAAAAAACACGCGTTACTAGCCTAGATAGTAGCAAAACTAATTGTTTACCCACCAAAAAAAAAACACCTACCATAGAAATTTTGATGGATTCTTCATTATCATGACAAATGAAACATTTCAACTGTTTTATTAACGAACCAATTTTTTTTTTTTTGGGGGGGTTTTTTGGTACTTTTTTACCTAATCGTGAAATCGCTTTCTCGTGACAATTCAAAGATTAGGTCTGTACAGTAACCTAAATATTGATTGGAAAACATTTTTCCAACTGCAGGCCGGAAGGAACTCCAGATTTTAAACCCAAATTGAGTGTCGACCTCAGCGTATTTGAGTTCACATCGCAATCTCATGTCTTGAATGCTTAACAATTTTTTTCGGCTAAAATTCCACCTTTTAGGAGAAAAGTCCCAATACGCCTTTAAGGAGCAAAGTGACAATAAACGTGCAGAAAATACTATAAAGAAAAAGCCTGCAGGGTGGATTTGCTGCAAGCACGTGTATACAAGTACATGAGGATTCAGATGAGAAAATCCTGAACACTTTTTTTTTTTGAGTAATTTCTCCACGTGCATTATTTCCTTAATAGGTATGAACTGTTCCATGGAAGTTTCCGTTGATGCCCTGATAATGCTAAAAACAATGCAAGCTCATGAATAATAAATATTATCAAGATATGACAAATAGAGCGACAAATCAAGGCTCTTGACGTCCTGCTTAATGAATTATACTTACAAGAACATTAAATAAGATTCTCTAACGTTTCAAAAGCAGTAACGAAACCTTTAATTGTGTCTTTGGTCATAGGTAACTGCATGTTTTTATTTTTTGGGGGCTAATTACGCTAAATAAACATTTAAATGTTTTTATGTTGGTTGTATTTTTTTTTTTCGAAGATTAACGTTTGCGGAAAGGAAGCAGGTGAACTTCGAAGGCTTTGGTTGAAACTGGTGATTATAAGCACGGAACTTGGGAACACCCTCGCCGGAAATAAACTCTTCTTCACAATCAGCACCTTCGTGAGCCTGACGGCCGGGGTGTTCGGGATTATTGCCAAGATCTACCAGGCCTCGGGCACCAATTCTCCAGTGATGGTTATCGTATCCATAATGGATATGTTCACCGTAGGCATGTGGTTTATCTTCATCGATCAAGTATACCGCACAGCTGATTCAGTAAGTATGCGGAACAGCTGATTTAGTAAGTATACCACACAGCTGATTTAGTAAGTACACGGAACAGCTGATTTAGTAAGTATACCGCACAGCTGATTTACGAGGGTGGTCTGAAAAGTTACCGACCTAACAAAGCTTTTATTTATTTTATTATCATCTTCATGTTGAGGTCGGAAAATTTTCAGACCACCTGTGTAAGTACACGGAACAGCTGATTTAATAAGTTTAAGAAAACTTATTATTACTTGCTACTCTTGCACAATCTATTCATTTATTTTCAAGGGCATGCCGACCACAAGGGTCACTGACCCCCGTGGTCATTTATCTTTATTTTTTAATATAGCGAAGATTTTTTTTGTAATGAAATAACAGATTAAAAAATATCAAGGATCAATACCCAAAGGCAAGCCGGTGGCCTGAGCTGTCTCAAATGTTTATTAAACTACAGTGAAAAACTACTTGTTTAGACAAAATAGTACATTACATGTTTTAGGTTTCTTGGACATTGAAATTAGCTTTAATCAAACAAAAGTGCAAATAAATAAGTAAAGTAGATAAAGATGATAATAAATACCCAATGCACATTATTGTCTCTAAAACCAACGATTTTATTCGAATATCCTTATTTATCTTTTCCTTACAATATTTTAACTGTCATCTTAAATTTTAACTTAAAATCTTAAATAGCTTTCAACTTCAACTTGAGAAACCTTGAACACCAAAGAGATTTGTAGAAAACAAAGAAACAACTCAATTTCTTATTAACTCTCTGTTTATAATTTGTTTAGACCTTACCTTGTTTTTAAAAGCTACGTCATCAAATAATATCATAATACGGTAAAAAAAGTAACTTTACATTTTTTGAATTAAGTTCCAGGCTCCCACCCCCTCCCTTGTCAATAACTCATCAACAGAATATATCAGATATTTTTTGATGATTTTTATACAGTATTATAAAGAGGAAATGTGTGTTAGCACAGTTGCGTTATGTAATCTCGGTTTCAAAAAATTCTCAATTATAACACTTCAAGGTTTTTATTCGCGAGGAATCTAAAAAAAATATATCACTTAGAAGCGCTTATAAAAAAAACCAAAAAAACAAGTCCTCGTTTTAAAGTTGACTAAAAATGGCCACCTCACAGAGTGTCACCTATTTCAATGTACAGCCCCTCTCCATTGGGGCTCGACAATACCTTTGCCCCCGCTAAGAATCAACATATGTTTGCTCAGCAGCCAGCAAAGCGAGTTCTCCCCCCTCAGCATTTTAATAGATCTCATTAATCATTAGTTTTTTTTTTTATTTTAATTACCGCAAAATTTATTCATTTATATAAAATACTAATGCCATCTATTCCTTTCAAGTTTGGATTATATGTTCCCTGGCAAGTATTTAATATTACATTTTCTTTGTTATAATTCGGCGTGCTTATAATCAGGCAGTGACTGCTATGGCAAATATTCACTGTTCACCAATAGCAGGAATATTCTTCGAAAACAGTAAAAATGACAAACCTTCCCGAACGAACGATCGCGATTTTCAGTTAGGTGCCCAGAGCTTCCTGTTCGATTCGTTAGTGATCGACACATGTTCTTGATGGCTCGTTGATGGGAAATGATTCGTCCTCACAAGAGAATATCAATCATAAATAATTTAATTCATGTCCTAAAAATTTGATATGGTTGCCACTTCGATGATGATTTAAATTTCTTCATATAAAAAAGACCATGTACAGACATTTATTGTATTCTAACAATTTTTTTTATAATTATTTTATTTTGACACTTATTTATTTTGTATTTATAATTTGTATTATTATTATATTATTAAATTTGGGCTGGCTAGAGAGCATTATAGCATAAATAAATACTAGACCTCTTTATAATTTTTAATTGATAGCCAGACACTGCCTTTATGAATCATCCTTGCCTTAACAATTCGTATATTTGTTTTATTTATTTGCATCTTGCATTTAATTAACATTAAAAGTTGCTTCATTATGTTAGGTTTTCGATTATTCAACTTTGATTTTATTTTGAGTTGAATTTCATTTTTTTGGATTAAAATTTATATACGATTCATAGTAAATATATCCCCTTTAAATTATTTTTTCCCAACTATTTTATGTAAATGTCTCAGAATAATTCACTCATTTTCTTTCTATTGCATTTTGTAAATTATTTGACCATGAAACTAGTAATCATAATATTCGTACAATTTCATAATTAATATTCCGTTAGAATTGAAATAGTGAAGTGGTTTTATTTAATAATAGAAATATCAGTACCTCTCAGAGGTGAAGTAGGTGTTAACCTCCCTGCAGAGTGGTAACCTGTAGGTAGTCAAACCCTGGTGGGTATTATGGATAATATTACAAAAATATAATGTATATATTAATTATATAATATTGTATAATTTAGTAAATGTTTTAAACAGATTGGTAACAAATTTTCTGAGAAATTGATGAAAATAAATTTTTCAAAAAGAGACTCCACTTATATAAAAGAAGTGGGTAACAAATTTTCCATACTCTACCTTGCTGCCAGGTTTCATTGTTAATAATTGTGTGCATTATTTTAGATTCAACTAATTCTTCGTCTCAATGACTTGTTGAAGCCAACCATAAAAGTTAAAGGTTTTTACAAAAACGATCGGCATCACATTGCAATGGTATTTTGAAAAACTAATATGTAATTGTCTTCATTAATGTTTATTATTTCTCAATTATAATATTTAATAGCTATTGTATAATTAAATGTTTCAGAACATGAAATCAGCTATAGCCTATCTCATTTTACTACTACAATCGGTAAAACTATCAAAGAAAGTGATTAAAAGTAGTTTAGTTAATGTTACGCACACTTAATCATATGAGTTAATAGTAAATGAAATATTTTAAACGCTGAATAATATTAAAGATTACTATAAGAATCTAATGGGAATGTTTTATTTTCTATTCATCATGCAGCACTAGGGAAATATGAAATAAGTATTTGGTAAAATTATGTAAAATAATAAAAAATAAAACTTGATAGGCACAAATATCTTCAGTATTCGCGGGAGTGAGCTATTATCAGAGATGCTGAGTTTCCATTGGTCATTCGCATTTAAGAAGTTAGAAGTTTCCATAGGGGAATAAATTCTCTATTACACAGCAACCAAACACTTCTGGGATGTGCTGCTTGTTGTGTGAATGAAGACTCATGGATAAAAAAAATAGGTGCAAAGGAAGAGCTATGGCAGTTAAAGTCAATAAAAAATACTGATGGATGAGGGATATGACACACGAGTTATTACTAATAATGAGAAGAAAACTTTTTTTTTTTCACAAAACATTAACAGTTTTAGTTTCCTAATCTTAAGTAAATAAATATTATTATTAGCCAAAGAACACAAAACCAGAAAAGTCACCAAAGTTACAATATTTGTTGAAAGATTAAAATATTGCAATTAATCATTAGTGATATAGCTGTTTAATACACTTTATACCAGACTAGTTAAATAGAATGAAATTTAACTATGCTAACTATCCCCAGGCTGGTTTGTTCCAATACATAAATCTAGTTAGAATCCTTGCCCTGTCACTCGATTTTCCTTGGATAATAATTATAAAACCATTCGTATTACAGACCACAACTCATTATTAGAAAATAAATAAAATATATATACTGCATATTATATAGTTATAACTAAATATTTGACTGGACATGGATCATTACTCATTGATTTTAACACCCTTAAGTGCACCAACTTGGAGCATGAAAGGCCAATTATCTATAGCTTTGAGTAAAAACTTTATACTTTGCAAGGCAAAGAATTTAAGAATATGCTACTTTAGGTCAGAATTGAACTTATTCCTCCCCAATTCGAGCAAACTAGATCCTCTTGATAACAATTCTTTGAGTTTATAATAAGCAAACATTTTGTGGGTTTAAATATAAAATTACTGATGATCACCAAACCAGGAATTTTCTTTCCATAAAAGATGGTAAATAAACTATTGTTTGACTTGAGTCAATTTCTGACAAAGGAACAAATAAGTATATGTTACTGTGTAAATAGTATCAACAGATAGATAGCTATACATATTTTCATGTTAATTTGTTTTTTTATCCAGGTGAAAATATAGCATATAGTTCTAATAAGATAAGATGCAGTTCATACTGTTCTGTTTTAACAGTTTTAAAGATACTTCAAAAAATATTTCAATGCATGGTTTCTTTTCAAATATTTTCCTTAATAGAGAATTCGACGCCTCACTTACCTATTAGAGTGTTATCACATAGCATTGTCAGTAGACTAAGCTATGGAAGCACCGAGCTATTTAACCTCCTTTTTTTGTCAACAAAGAGGAAGAACAATTATCACCTGCTAAGAGCAACAGTTACCTAACAAAAATAATGACGAATTTTGAGTTGCATGTATTAACAGACGGGTTATTCAGCTGAAAACAGATGCATTTTTTTGCAATTTCTATCACTGTAAGCTAACAATAAACAACATTAATGATGGCAACAAAAAAAAAATACTACTACTGGCTGTAGTCTTAATACAGATGACAAAGAACGAAAAGATTTAAATCTTACTAGGATATGGTGACTATTTTCTTAAACTAAAAACGTTAGGAACTGCGTGTCTATCTACATGTTATTTTTTCCTAGATTCCTCGCGAATAAATAAGCTTTCAGAATTTTTTTAAAGCTAATCAGTATTTTAAAGATTACCCAGAAGAAGTGTGCTGACACGCATTACTTCTTTATAAAATAGAATATGTTATGTAAGTAATTTGGAAAAAAATCATCATTAATATATACTTTGTATTTTAAGATTCAAGTACTAAAGCATCAAGGAGAGAACAAAATGATTTTAATAAAAATTAAAAAAAATTACAAAAGTATTTTAGCTTGTTAATAATATATTTTTTGAAGAGTAGTCGACTCCAAAAATAATTCCCTAAACTGTAATCCTAACTTTTCATTACAACTAGGATCAATGGCCAAAAACTAGTATTGTATAGGTAAAAATAATACGTATTATAATAACGTACCTTATTCCAAACAGTTCAAAGGCAACTTCCTACGATTTTATGTTTCTCATGAGGTGAAATAGTCATTTTCTAGTCTCAATTTTTTTTTTAATATATTTGTAGCTTAATTAAAAGTTCCAAAAAACGCAAGAGCTTAATCCAGCGATTTCCAGACAAATATGTCCCCTTCTTGAGAGACTTGAGTATAGGCCAAACAAGAGTTATAAGATTTCATGAAGCTTGGTCATCGGAAAACAGATTCATATACAATTAAACCAAAAAACAATAAAATTATAAACTTATGGAACGAAATGCAGCAGGTAAACAGAGAGGTAGGAAAGAATGCTAAAAGGTAAATGACCGGTAAGATTACACAACAGCTACAGCTTGAGAACCGCTCTAGGTCAAGGTCTGCTTTCGCCCCTTTATCACGTCTGCCATTCTTTCCTACCAATTTGTTTTCTTTTTTATCTAGGGTTTTAATGTTTTCATACCACTCTAATTCACCTATAGACATTATCATTTCCATGATAAATTACACCGGTATGACTACCAGCGATAGAACAACATAAAGCTGTTCTGAATAGTAATAAAAGAGTATGTTCAGCTTATGAAGCACCCACTTGATAACGTATTGAATTGAAATAATCCATGAAAATGGTTAAAAACTTCCGTTTAAGTTCCAGTAAATTATTTTTAATTGTTAATATGTAATGTTTATTGGGACATAACAGAAGGAAGAATTAGCATTGATCAAAGCTGGAACACTGTATCCTGCAAGAAGTTTTTGACAACACTCTTTTTTATTTAACAAGAGCTATAAAATTTTTAAATGTAATCTCCATTAAATATTGCAACGGTAATTAAAATAATAACAACCCAGTTAAAAAAAAGTAATTGTTCATTCATTTTCATCATTACCTTTTTTATTATAATATTTATTAGTTACTAATCTCAAATCATTTTAATGTGCCAAGAAAACTTTATTTCATATTGACACAGGTGACTAACTTTTTTTTCCTCGCATAAAATAAAAAAATGTTATCACTTGATTGATAAAGCATTAAATCCAGTCCTATTGACCGAATGTCTAAAATACACCATGACATATCTCTGTTGTCTCCAGCATTAACTACTAGTTATCTCGATCGAGCAATAGCAACTATCTGATATCTTTTCATTTACTAGTTCTTTTGTTATTTTATTTATTTATTTATTTATAGGCATCTTACCTGGAAACAAAATCCCTCTGAAATATACATTATTTTATCCTAGCTAACAATGAGACCATAGACACCTGCAGTTAGTCCAAGGGTAAGTAAAATCAAAGGATGACAAATGCAGAAATAAAGATTGCTAGATTATCCCTAGTACTCGCTTGACAAATTTAGAACAAATAGCTAATATGCTGTAAAGAAACGACGCCAATAATTGACCAGCTAAGACTACTTGGAGGAAGATTCCCTTTGTTTTGTTGCTAATGAGGAAGACATTTTTTTTAACTATAAATACTCTAATTTAATAGATTGTATTAATTATAAAAATTATAGAAAATAAGTTCCTTTACAATCTTTCAATGATTTTTGGAAATTGAAAAACCTGTTCCAGTAATTGACCATTTCCAAAAAATGAAAAACTAACTGCTGAAAAAACCATAAGTAGTGTTCTAGTAGTTGACCAAATACCACTTTTATGTGAATTCAAAGTAAACTTATTAAAACGATCGTTTTTTGTTGTTTTTTTTACTGGGTTTTTCCATCTTTATGTTGTAAAGAGTATAATTTACAATGAAAATTTGAATAGAAATAAGTAACTCCTTTTTTTAAGATATAGAAATGGATATTTTTCTTAATTGTATGGAGGTATTTAATCTATCCATGGCAAATCAGATTTATCTTGTCAGTAATAATAGCCAACTGCCAAGAGGTATTTTAGAAAAGGTCAATGACACAAGATCCCCACTAGACACATATGTAAAACTTGTAAACAATACCAGACCAAATATGTCCATAGTCTCAGAAGTATTATTATAATTATTAGCTTTGAGAGTTTAATTTAAAACCCACTTACACAGTATTAGTCACCCGCTAAATTATATTTCAAAGTTTCAACAGACCTCAGGCAATTTTAATAACAGATTATATAACATTTCTAATATAGCACAAAATTTATTTTAAGAACTAAAAAAAAAAAGTTAGTACCCCATTTTGAATTTAGTTCCAATACCATGGTTATTTAGACAAACATAGCATATTTTCATAATATCATTTACTAGTAATGTTTCACATTGACAAATAATTTTTTTTTTAAATGACACTTCACTTTAGTTCAAGTTTATAAAATTGTGCTTGTCAAAAATCATATATATTCCAATAGAATGCCAAATCTATCGGATTGCTAGTGAGTATCTGATGTATTATTGCTTTTGTCATTATACCAATTAGTAAGCAATGTATTTTCTAACCTCTTTCTTTTGACCTTTTTTGGAGTCATTTTTCTTTATTTCTTTTTTATTTTTAATTAGAGCCGAGTCTATGCTTATTGAGTCCTACAGTAAATACCTGTTCAACAACACCTATTTGTCCGACTTGAGGATAATCCAGAATAAGTATTGTTTATTGATCAACCTATACAAAAATACTACGGGATCGTGACAAAGAAATTATTATGAATCCTTCTTGGCCACATGAGCTAGTAAATTATGTACCACAGATGACATCCAAAGAGAGCTATTTAATCACTTAATCCACTATACTTCATTTAAGTCTGTTTAAAACAGAAAATATTTATTTTTCTAAATAAAATAGGATAATGCTGTTTATACAAACATGTGATAGAAAGGAAAATAAATATTGCTGGCAACCAGATTTCTCTTAAAAACATATACCAGGCCAAATTTCAAGAATAACTAAACATCCCAAGACATGTTTTTTTTCATAGCCCCTTTAAATTTACAGATAATTATATATCCTCAGACAAATTTATTTACAAATTATTTTTGTATTTCCTGTAGCATCGCTACATTATATACAGGTTTTGTTATTTTATAAAAATTATATAATGAATAAACAAGTATAATGATATACATTATACGTGACTGGACTAAACTGACTAATAAAGGTGATGGGGCTCACCTTTTTGATCAACCTTAAAACTAACTTACATACTAATTCTTAACCTAATTTTTCCTTGACAGTCTGTTGCCATCAATGTGGGAGGGGTGGTGGGGTTATAGTGTTAAACACTGGGTTTGTCAGGTGCTGCAACGAGTCAAAAAACTTAATGTGTCTCCGGCGGATGAACTCACCCACCGACGGCACACCAAGCAACGGGTGCAGGTCAGCATTCTTCAACCTCTCAAAAGAGGTATGTCGGACCACTTTTCGCACATGATCCCATTTGGGAAATGTTGGAGACATTTGGCTGTATTGTCAGTCAAGTGGGTAAATAGCGGGGTACCAAAGACATGTTGATTATTACATTTAATGTTGATTATTACGTTTAACCAAAGACACAAAATGTTTATGATAAAATTCCTTCCAATATAACGGAATGTTAGTTAAAATATCGTCTTTCATTGTTCAAAATCTATCACCTTTTCATCGCCATCAAAAACAAGTTTCCAGATTTGTGACTAAATAAATGCAATTTGAAGATGTTTTGGAAATACAGAGCTTCAATTAATTATAAGGTACAGAAAAATGATAAAATTATATGTGGAAAGTTGTTTTTTTTAGCACCAGGAAAGTTTATAGTTTGAATCAATTGAGTTAAAAACCAATTACACACAAAATGTTTTTGTTTCCTCAAAGCAAGATTCAGCGACTAGTGCTAACACTTGGCTATTGATTGACTTTATAAATTTAACTGTTACCGTACTTATCGATGTGAAAGGCCTAGAGAGCAGCACTTTACCACAATGGATTCCTTCTAGAAGGACAGAATGCAGAAGGGATATCTGGTTGGTAATAGCCCCATGCCTCTTACTATTAAAATGAGCACCTCATGGTGTTGTCTCCCACTATTCATATATCCATATAAACATATGTACTTCCAAGGTTGCAGGAACTAATTATAAAAAAAACCAATCGCTGACGACATAGGCGTCTTCACCAAGTGCCTTGACGCAGCCCCCTGTTGAAGTTGGATTGAATATGGTTTCATCCTTGCCACCATTTCTTTAAATTTTAAATTTACTCATAACACATCCTCTTTAAAAGTGATGATTGGCCTAATTTTCACAATGAACCTAATTTAAATAAGAGAAGATTAACAATATTTATACACTTTATTTAATGAAAACTACGCAAACCAAAAAAGAGAGTTTTTCCAAAATCTACTAAAGTGTTACTTGGAAAGTGCGGTTAATAACTAACAATCGAACAAAATGTGTTATACAATGAACGGGTGATGGTTAACATTTTTTCCCTCAATTTTTTAATTACTAATTAAAAGACATTTGGTTTTTGTGTGATTGAGTAATCTGCAAAGTTAGACGATAGGTTATAAAAAAAACTCAATGTCAAGAAAAACAAAAAAAATTTGTCCTTGGAAAACACTCATTCTTTTTGTCAGATTCACCCCAGTTGTCAAGCAGGTTTTTCTTTTTTTAGAAATAAAGATTATCTTATACACCAATAAAATGCCTGGTGTTTCTTTCTCAAGTCCAGTTGCACTGATGCATTGTAACAAGCAATTAACAGGGCCAGGTTTGCACATTACAAAACAATACATTTGTGTCAACAAAATTTATAACCAGCTCACATCACAGAAACACATTCCATTAGATACAGAATTTATAAATAAAGGAATAAATGTAGATATATTTATTTTATAATTTTTAATTTTCCAGCATATAAAATATCATTTATTATACATAATCTCAAAAAAAAAAAAAAAAAGAAGAAGGTTGTTACAACAGGAAGGGGATATTATAAAACAATATTAGACATAACATTACAATAAATATCCGACCACAAACAAATGGCTTTAAAAAATACAAGAAAAAATGCATAGCCATGTAAATTAAAAATCATCCACAATAACTAAAATATTTTTGCGAATAAATAAATAAACATAGTAAAATTATATATTTAAAGAAATGCATATTTGTTAATACTAGTAAGTATCAAAGCAAATAATAAAAACGAGAAACGCTGAGCTTCAGCATTGGACAACAGATGTTATCTTTTCTTTATAATATTATGACAATAATTTAAAAACTAAAAATTATCTTTAATTACATATAAACATAAAACTTATCTTAGACGCCCACAAAAGATCAGTAATATGGTCGCCTCGGATTATTCTGGAAGAAAAAAAAAGTATTTAACCTTGTATATTTAAAACTGTTAAGGGTAGGTGGTATGTGTGTTCGAATGTCAATGACTTAATAACTAATGAACCAACAGTTAAGTTAAACCAATCAGTGAAATAATTATTGGGATCCCAAGACATGGGCTACTTTATAATAATAATAGTGTATCTTTATTATCCTGGGACTATGTCCCTTAAGAATAATAATTACAGTAAAAATAAATTAATCATTGACGATACCAGTCCCTGATGATTTTACAAATTTAAATCAAATATCTCAAAACAGTAAAAATAAGTAAGAGGGGAAAATATACAAAGAATTAATAAATCTACATAAAAAATATGAGGAAAATAACATCAATTTACAATGACCTTCCTTCCTTTTGAATTTTTGGCTATGATAAGGGGGAGTCAGAGAAAAAATTGAAAGTTGCAAAAGTTATACTTAATTTAAATGATTTAATGTTCCTTTCTAAATCAAGTGCCATTGAGGTGTTTAAGATTGGCCGTTAATGAGAAATAACCAACCATTGAAAAATAAACAATGGGGTTGTTTTTATTTGCTATCACAGATTTTTATATTACTGGTGCTAGTACAATATTTTATTATATTTAAAAAGTTCCTTTATGTAGGTGCCCAGTGATATTCTCACACTAATGTTCACAAAATAATGGGGAACATCCATTTTGATAAAAAGTGGGAATATATACATTAAATGTACTCAATAGATTATACATTGATTCGAGAAAACATATTTCATATGATACTTACTAAAGGGTTAGGCCTAAACCTGTAAGCAAGCATCATTCTTTTTCTATAAGCATCATATTCATCATCACCAGTACTTATGTCATCGGGTCTCATAAGACCAAGACCCTCATTTAAATCACGAACTTTACCCCTAAAAAAATTATGTTATATATACTACTCAACAAAATATTGATAGTTTCATAAAATTTCATTATTTAATATAAGACTACAGAAATGGTAGGACTGGTTTATTGTTAAGGAAACAGCAGCCTTGGTGGGAAAGAAACCTTAGCTCTTAGACCTGAAGGAAGTATCTGTACAGTTCCCACCAAGACAGAGAGAAGTGTGGGAGAAAGACGACTACATCAAAGAAATAGACATATCTGGATAATTTGATATGTGCAGCATTAGTGGTCTTATATTTATTGTTCGCCGAGACTATAGAAAGCTAAAACTAGGATGAGAAGTTATGGATTAGAATTTAGGAACACGGTTCCTACAAATTACAATATCCTTGCTTACACTGATGACCAAATAGTATTTGGAAAAGACAGACCTCCAATATAATTTACTAACTGTCTATGCACTTAAGATAAATAAACATGGTGATAAATGGAGAAAAGACGAAGGAGCTCAGAATTTGAAACATCAAGGAATGCACAACTGGTCCATCCAAGTTAATATGGAAAAGATTAGAGCAAGCACAAGATTGTAAATACATTTGTGCTCACCTCACCGAGAATGTACTCATTGATACAAAGATCAAAGAACAAATCCAGGCAAAGGGTAGGCTCTATAACTGTATCAGGGTGAGGACTGTTAAACAAGAGGGATGTGTCAAAATATACAAAGTCTAATTATCTACTCTAGACTCTAGCAAACCCTGGTGTTTAACCTCTCAACACAAAAGTCAAATCCAAGCAGCGGAGCCGAGGTTCCTGCTGAGAATAGAGGGCAAGACAAGGAGAGAGAGGATGAGGAATACTACCATCCGAACAAGACTCAAAATCAAGTGAGCCCTAACTACCATTGCGAAGAGGCAGTACAGATGGTTAGCAGCAGAAGAGCACTGGTTTTCAGGCAGAGAGCTTTGGGCCTCAGAAATTTCAGATCAGTTGAATAATTTCTGTGACCAATAATTACTACAATACTACAATTACCATAGAACATATTTACATAATTACAGGCAAACATATAAAAGACAATTGCTCCGAACTTGAATGATAGTATTTTTTTTATCATAATAGAATGTCTCCCCCTGGACTTGGTAAAAAATAGAGTGCTATGAATTGTTTGTGGTTAATAATTTGTAAAATTAGAATCTTCTGTTAGAAAACGTATAATTGTAGGAATATTATTCCTCATTTTTTAAAATGAACCAATTAAATATTATTATTAAAATTTACAATGAGAGATTATTCTTACTTATTAATAGGATCTAGTCTTCCAGCACCATCAGAACCCAGACCTTGACCTTCAGTCCAGCCGAGCTTCTGTAACATCTGGAAGCCCTTGTTATCTTCACCGAGCTTGTATTCTTTGTAATCGGAGAGGTCTGGTTCACCTTCGCCTCCTCTAACAGCTTGGTACTAAAAGCAAGGCAACCCTAAGTTTACTGTTCATACATATCAAATGAGAAACACAGCCATAACACCCCTAACACAAAATAAGCGTTCCTTGAAAATTCAAGTTACAATTTATTTATTTTTTGTAGGATTGCATTAATTAACAAACTTTTGATCAAGAGAATAATACCTTTGATCTTGCTGGATACTTTAGATCAACATGTGGTTTGGAACGTCATTAGTAAATATCAATGTAATAGGTTGGCCAAAAAGTCCGTTCGGATTTTTAAGCGAAAATAAGACACAACTTTTAAACACAAAGCGATTTATTCTATCAATGATATAATTGCCGTTTTGTTTCAGTATCTTCTGCCATCTCATGAGCAGATTCATAATTCCATGCTGAAAGAATTTCCTGTCTTTACTGGCAAAAAAATTTTCCGAGTGGATTTTTACATATTTTTCAGAGTTGAAGGGCTGTATATTCAATGAATTTTGATAGACCGAAACAGGTGGAAACCTGAAGGTACAAGGTCAGGCGAATATGGGGGGTGCAGCAAAACTTCCCAGCCAAGCTCCAGTAACTTCTGCCATATCTGCAAAGAAGTGTGCAGTCTGGCATTGTCGTGATAGAAGACAATCCCCTTACGATTGGATAGTTCTGGACGCTTCTGGTGGATCGCTGCATTTAATTTGTCCAGCTGGTCACATCTGAATTGATGTTCCTGTTCGTGGTAAGAAGTTCGTAAAAGACAACACTCCTCCAATCCCACCAAATCGAGAGCATAACCTTCTTTGGGTGAAGTCATGCTTTGGGGGTTGTTTGTGGTAATTCGCCGCGTTTCCTCCATGAGCATTTGTGCTCCACATTGTTTTAGACGATCCACTTTTCGTCCCCTGTCATCATTCTCTTCAAAAAAGGATCGTTTTCTTCACGTTTCTGCAATGAATCGCAGATTGAAATCCTTTGGGCCAGTTGTATAACGGGAATTGGTGTCGACTAATTCCTTCACTTTGTCGCTGTTAATCTCAGTTGGCCGGCCAGAGCAAGGTGCATCTTGAACCAAAAAATCTCCTGATCGAAATCTTGAAAACCACTTTTGGCACACACATTCACAACAGCATCCTCTCCGTATACAGCGCATATCTTCCTGCAAGTTTCCACTGCTTTCTTGCCTTTTTTAAAATAAAAAAGCATGAGGTGTCGATAATGTTCGTTTTGGTTTTCCATTTTCAGGATGATCCTAAACACACAAAATACAAAATAAAAGTCTTGTCAGAATTTCGCGTCAAACTACGTTGAAGTGTTTAGTATCTGACGAGAGCGCACTCGCAAGGGATGGACTGAAGTTAGCTACATATTAGACTGCTTGAAGTTTCGTGACGACAAAAACTGAACGGACTTTTTGGCATACCTGATATAATTAATACAATATAATGAAAAATAAATGCCATGCAATGAATAAACCACAAAACAAAGGAATTTAATGATGAATATTATAACTACTAATGTAGACTGTTCCCACATATTACCAATTTTTACTGCACTGATTAGAGTTTTTAATTTATTTTTTATTCCATTTGAAATTACTGCTGGTTATGGAGTAATATTAGTAATCTATTTTTTTTCAACTAGAGAATTTTCTTAGACAATTAAGTCGATTACACAAAAACATAATTTAATTATTACAAAAAATTAGAAACCCCAGCCCAGTTGTTTTTTTAATAGAAAAAAAAAGTTCTTTTACTATGACAAATATGATCACTCACCTTTGCCAAGAATTTTTTAAGTTCATCAGGAGGTAAGAAATCGCCGATATGATGCTTTCCTTTAGCCATTTCGGTAAGGGATTCTGCCCACTCTTGAGTAGCTACCATTTCCTTCTCCCTTAATTTATGCTCCCAAGTTCCTTTTTCGTCTATCTCTTCATCGGAATCATATTCGTACTTGTTTTTGCCTGCTTCTTTCAACTTTTCTAATTCTGCCCTCTTCGCCATCATATCTTGATATAGAAGATGAACCTAAAAAGAAAAATACATTAAACACAATGGCATAATAACAAAACTATGAAGTTTACCTTTTAGTCAAAATACAATAATGAGAAGTATAAAAAAAATTTTTTTAAATATTCCTCAAAATGCCAAAAATAGAAATTGGGTAATGTATGGTACTTCTCTTAGGTATCTTTCAATATTTTCCCTTTATTTCCTTTACATATATTGCAATGTTATTTTTTAAGGAGTAATTAGGAAGAAAGAAAATAAATAAATAAATTACAAAAAAGTTTATGGAACATCTGGGAAATGTGTCGGTGAATGGAACAGATGAGAGAGGCCGTTAGTTCAGTTGTTTAGAGATGTATTAAAGTTGTCAGTTTTTTAGACCTGCTTGAGAAGAGGAGGTGAGGTGTTGATGTCGAATGGTGGAGGAGCATATTTATATCTGCAGCAGTTTGCAGAATTCAAATATATTTGTCCTGAAGGCCCTCTTAAGTAATTTCTTTGTATTTCCAAATATCCTCGTATTCGCCCATACATAAAAGCATTTTCATCTACAGAATCTACAGGAGGCTATTGAGGCACTATAGTTGGAGCGTCGTAATCAACAACAAACTACTTGGACTGGAGCAAGACAAGTGCAGATAGATAAATTGTGAAGGAGTTAAAACCAGTATATGTCTAATAAGACCCTCTTGAGATATAATAAATAATAAGTTTAAAAGTTTCACTAATTCTTTTTTATATTAGTAAATTAACAAAACACTACAATAGCTACCCAACGTGGGGCACTTTCATAAATTTTTTAAAGCCATAAATAGAATATTACAAAATGAAGCCCAACATGAAATATTACAAATGTCATAAAAAATACATATATATATATATATTTCTTTTTATGATCAATTCAATTTCTGTATAAAATAAATAAAGACAGGTGTGAAAAGACCCATCCACCAACAATTAAGAAAGTATATTTTAAATCATTGTTTGTAATACTTATTAGGTAAACATTATTTAAATTATAAATAAGTTTCTATAGCCATATGTGTTATTATGAAATATTTAAATAACTAGAAATATGCACTAGAACAAATACCCTGATCACATTAATTAAAAATTGTAAAAGAAGCTATTATTCATTGTAAAATTGTTATAATATCCTTTTACTGTTTATAAAAAAGCAAGTAAAATGTTAGCAAAGATAGAAAATCGTTATAATACATATATATTTAAAAAATACAATTTAGTTTATAAACGATGTAAAAAAAAATTGTATACAGTAAAAAAGTCTTTTGGATATTTCAAGATCAACGGTGAGGCTACTGATCCTTAATCAAATAGTGATATGACAGTTCTAGGATCAGATCCCAAGCCAGGCAGTGAACTAGAGAAGTTGATATGCCTCCCTTATGTGATAACTTGAAAACAAAGTACTGTATCAAAATAATAATCTAGAGCGAGAGAACTTACTTTGTAGTTTTCTTCTGCTTTTTTCCAATCCTCATCGGTTAAATGTGAGGAACCATAAGCAGTCATGGCATACTGCACAAGGCCAGGGTCCTTCCTCGTTACCTTGCTTAACATATGACCAGACATGCCTAATTAAAAAAGGGTACTAATTATTAATTGTTAACAGATGATCCCCAGTGCCCTGCAGAAGTTGTGTCATTGACTATACGGCTTTTCGTGGTCCAGCCAATAAGAATTTAGATATATTTGAAAGATAATGCACTATTATAGACATTTTTTCGAAAAACTAGTAAACCTTGACTTAAAAAAACAAACTTAAATTTGGTACCTAGGAGTCAACAGTGATTACTTATAATATAAATATTGTCACAACTACTGAAGGATTAAATACATTTTAATCATTATAACAGTCATCATTTATTATCAGCATAATTGTAATATTTGTTACATTTTCACCTACATATTACATATTTTGGTATGTAAAGCATCTCCAAGTAAAAAAAAACAAAACAACTTTATGAGAAATACATTTGAATGTTATATGTTGCCTTGATTTTATGTTTAACAGATTCCGAGGTTTTATTGGGATTGTGCATCCCTAATTAGGACCAGAATTAATATAGGCAAACAGCAAATAATGGATACATTTCATATCTGAAAATTGGTTTATACCAAACATTTAATTGTACTTTTATTTTTGCAAGATTGTCATTACAGACACTGATTTAAGAACATTTTTATTTTAGTTTGAAATTAGCAAACATACTAAAAGTAGATCCGTTAAATTTCTCAAAACATATACTTGGTGTTAGATCAATCGTCAACTATGAGGAAAGCAGGGATCTCAGCTGTACCTGTGCCATGCGCAGGGACCTATTCCGGTCTAACCTCTCGCTGTGATATTAAAAAACTTTTCAACAAAAAACAAAACAAAAAAAATTTTTGTTATCATTATCTTATGAGCCAGCGCTGTGAACATCTTCTGCTAACAGTTTTATTTAGTGAAATCATGGTTCACCATTTCATTAATGAATGTTTATTCAGCATCCCCACACTAGACTTCGTCTCGACTGCCGCAAGGAATATCATCCTTTTTTCCATCTATTTTTCCTTCTTTAAACTTTTCCCTTACTTATCTCCTTTTCTGAACCACTCAATTCGTAAGATATTTGTTGGTCCCCCCTTTTTTCTTGTTTTATATTAGGTGGATTCATTGATTCCAAGAATCCCCTAGGATAAAATATATTTTTTCTAAATATCTCGGAAGTGATGAATCTTAAATGCATAATTACAAAAAATTCAAAACTGCACTTATATAATAAAAAACATTATTTTAGCCAGTTGTTTTAATTTAAATTAATACAGATTTTAGTAGAAAATATTTTCAATAAAATTATGTATAATCTATTAAAAAATGAATCTATACAACTAAATGAATAAGCTTAATAAGTTCATAGCACACCTGTAATATGAAATTTCGGAGCACTTGGAAGGGTTACTGGTGCTGAGACATTCAGATCTCTTTCATCACTCCAACGACTCTTTCTTTTCCTTTCCCCTATTTTAACATAAACAAAACTTTTTTTTTTGTTATCTTAAACAAATGTATATATATGTGTACTACTAAATAAAGAAATATGTATAATTTTTAAATATATTTTGACATTATATCTCATACCAATATTCATATATCATGCACATCATATCTCTTACATAAGCAGGGAATTATAATTATTTTATCGATTCAAAACTTAAAAAAAATAATGAAATCACCTGTTTTCTGCAATTTCTGTTCATTATCGGGTTGCTCTTGCTTAATATCTGTCATCAATTCTTCTTTTATGATTGCAGGTGCATCAATTGTTTTCTCAATGGAATTCGTATCAGGAGAATTGCCTTTCATTTGAGTAAACCTGGAAAATAGCTAGTTTATTTTCTTCCTAAGCCCTTCAATCATTGACTATCGAGGTTATATTCAAATATTAATTGAACTATGTAATCAACTAATGGCAGTTTAAATTACTTTTTTTGGCAGATGATTATTAATATATATTGAGGTTGGCAAGAAAGTAATTTTGGTTTTTTAATGTGAGAAATAAAACTTAATTTTTTCTAAACAAAAAATGAACTTTAATCAGTCAAATATATCCCATTCTGTTCGATGACCTTTGGCCATCTGTCGGCTAACTTCATGATCCTGTGCTCATAGAACTTCTGGTCTTTATCAGCAAAAAACTCAACAAAGTGCGATTTGAGGCCATTGTTATTACTGAAATTTTTACCATTTAAGAAGTGTTGTAAACTTTAAAATAAATGATAATCCGATGGTGCAATGTCGGGGCTGTATGGGGGATGTGAAATCACTTCCCAGCCAAGCTCCAATAGTTTCGTACGTGTTGCTAAAGATGTGCGAGGCCTCGCATTTTCGAGGCGGAACCCATATATCGAGCTTCTTCTTCGAGTCCAAGATGTCTTATATGATTTTCAATTGTTGTGTGTTATACATTTAACTGTTTTGCAATTTCTTGCACAGTTATATGACCACTTGATTCAATTATGGCTTTCATTTTGTCGTCATCAACTTCAGTAGGTCGACCAGAACGTTGGTTATCTTTCAGTGAAAAATCTCCAGAATGAAAATTTTAAACCAATTCTGACACATGCCTTCTGGTAAACAATCAAAACCATAAACTTCAAAAATTTCTTTGTGAGCCTCAGGTGTTTTCTTGCCTTTATGAAAATAAAAAAGTAAAATGTGTCGAAAATGCTTATTTTTGCACTCCATGTTAAAACTGACAGTTGTAAAAAAAAAAAATTGTTCTATAGCAACCAAAGGGTATTGACTACCAAATCTCAAAAGAAAAAAAATTTCAACATTGATAAAGGATAACGAAACAAACATAACGCTATCTACTGGTGCAAACCGAAATCACTTTCTTGCCAACCCAATAGTACATATATAATATGTATAACATTAACTAGTAATTATTAATGTATAGTGGGTACATGTTCAATATTTTACAGTTTGATGCATATCTGTGGGTCTGAAGAAGGGTGAGGGGAGAAGTGTAGTTATGTAGTTTATTTAGTTAAATCAACCTGGATGAGACAGGAAACTTGTGATGTTCGGTGACACGTGTTCCCCGAAAACCGGACCCGTAGAGTCATCCCACCACAAGAGAAGGGGGAAGCAGCTAGTTTCGTTCAATGATCTTTTTCAGCTGGTGAAGAAGATTGGAGTGGAAAAATAGACATGGAGTTTGGCAAATGGGTTACTAGCAAGGGAAATATTTATGCGGAATCCAATGCTGCTTTAGAATATGGATAGAATTTTGTGATTTGAGGATTAAATTAAACAATAAGATAGAACCAATGCTTCACTGAAAGACAATAGAATATTCCAAAAGAAATTATCTAAAGCTTAAGCTTCAATCCATAAACAGAAAATTTTGTTGACAGTAATATTTTCCTTCCTCTCATATCCAGATCGCTCCCTCATACATTAATTTGGCTTAAGGCTACTGGAGAGTGTACTGTAATTTTAATCATGTGATGCCATATTTCTTTCTAAATTAGAATGTAGGTGTATGTTAATGACAATTTTATTCATAACCAAGTGTGATTTTGTTAGTTAGTTGTTGTTTTTTTAGTTTTAAACTAGATCCATTGGCTATTACAAAAAGATTATTTTTATTATGTAAATAAATTAATTTGAATGTTATGCTTAATAATAGATTAGCAAGTCCCTCAGCACAAGACTGCAATCAATCCAAAACAAAATACTCTGAATAGCGCTAGGAGCATCCTAGTTCATCACGAATTGTCAAAAGTCATTTAGAATTGGGAATGCCTCCAATATTTCAACGTATATAACAGCACATGAAGAGATACTATAATCATCTGTACTTTTCTTCAGTGTTCTTCAAACTTGGTCAATATACCCACCTGAGTATTATCAAGCCTTTACGTTTTATAATGATTTTTGTTTTTAATGTTTTTCCCCTTATTTAAAAAAAATGTGTAAAATGACTTATTAGTATAAATAAATGTATTTATATTACTCACCAATCCTTTGAGTCTGGCTCCTGCTTGATTTCCAGAGGAGGAGTGTAACCTTCGCTCTGAGTATTTCCCTGGATTTTCTCTGCAGGAACTAGGAAACTCGAGTCAATCCATCTATTTCATATTTATCAAACCATTCTAAACACTGTTACCCGGTCTTTAGCCAGTTTTTCTTTTATGTTTTTTTCTTTTGACTTGTATTTAATTGTAAGCAAGAAATTCGAATAATTTCATTTCTTCAGAACTTTTTAAAAGGAAAACTTTTAATACAAATATAAAAGAATTGAAAACTTGCCAGAATAGTTAAAATTAGTGATATTTCTAATAAGACCTTTATTAACTTGAATACAAGTATGTCAGTTTCAAAAAAATTGAGAGAAACCATTTTCTTTTTAGTACATGAATAAATATAATTAAAAATATAATCAAGAGCATCAATTATCAATATTTCAATTACTTGTTTCATAAACAACAATTCTTGATATTATTATCATATCGCCAATCCGGAAGAAGACTACAGAGCTATTAAGTGTTTACTTTTTGTTGTTGTTTTTATAAGTTTTAAACTAGATTCATTGGCTATTAGAAAAAGATTATTTTTATTATGTAAATAAATTAATTTGAATGTTATGCCTAATACTGGATTAGCAAGTTCATCATCACAATACTGCAATCAATCCAAAACAAAATACTCTGAATAGCACTACGAGCACACTAGTTTGTTCTAAATTGTTGGCTGCGAGCTTGTTTGTAACTTTTTTGTGTTTTTTTTTATTAATTTAACGGTTTTTATTTAATGTCATAATGAATTGTACAGACTTCTGGATATAGTTACTTTTTTTCTTTTGGACTATTTACATAATGTAGTTAATAATACATAACTTAAAGTAAGCAATATTTTATTTTATTTCATAATTATTATTATTTTTCCTATACCAGTTAACACTTTATTTTACAGTCATTATTTTTTTTTATTATGATATAATAGTTTTTTTTTTATTTAAAAGATGTGAATTTTTTCATCATACCATAAATGTTATTCATGGAGGACTGTGTCATAGAACACAATTTTTTTCTAATCTATTCTACTTAAAAATTTACCTATAAAAGAATAAATAACAGCACAGCGTTAAATATCAAGTGGCGACTAAACTAAATTGTCCAATGTTATAATGTCACAACCATTTGTCAATCCTGAAAAATATAATTTTTCTAGGATGAGATAAGTCTTCCTCCAGAGCAACGATACCTTTGGGCATAATCTTGTGGATTTCATACAAAATTACTTTACTATGAAAAAAAAAACATAATTTATCTCAAGCTGCTCCAACCTACTTTAGTAGGCCCAATAGCAAGTAAGCATTTAAGCTTTCAGTTACGCCTTGTTTGAAATCGCAGATCAGTTGGTTGTAAAAAGTAAAGCAAGGGTCGAGGGTTTTTGCTAGATCCCCCCTTCCCTGTTGGAATTCCTTATAATTGTTTGGTTAGTCCATGGCTAATGCTAATTCAATAAATTCAGTTCTTTATATGGCTGAGGAGCATTTTTTCTTGATAAAAATATAACTGTAGTGATGGAGCTAGGCAGTGATCCAGCAGATTTGGCCGACTTCCCCAAATATTAAAAAAAGGGCCCACTCATTCAGGCTGACCTAAAGATGTAAATCACAGCGGAAGAGTAAATCACTTCTGCATCACTGCACTAAATCCAAAGCAGCCAAAGAAGAATCTGAGAAGAAAACATCATAATAATGGCATGCTACTAGCATCATCAGCGTATCAAAGTGAAAATATGCAAAGAAAGGTTTGTTTTAACAACGGATAGGAATCTGATAATGTAATGACAGTATGAAGAACCAATGTCATTGTCAACAAATGTTGAAACCTCTCATCGGAAAAATAGATCAATTTTGAAAATTTAAAGTAACTTTTCATTCAGTTTTCGGGAGATGGCCATGAAAATAAAATAAACACTGAACTTTTCTGTTATCAAATTTGATTTTTTTTTTAAATAATTGATGCTCTATTAAACCTATTTAATAGAGTTCTATAAATGAAATACATCAATTTACCATTTAAAAACTGATCATTTAAAATAAAAGAAATAATACTATTATCTTTCTAAATAAATAATTTAAAAATAACTCAATCATCATCCTTATTGCTTATAATTAAGATATATATGTCATCATAAAAAAAGAACTATTTATTTATGTAATATATTGAAATGATGTTAGTTTTTCCACATATATGTATATTACCTTGGTGAGAATTGAAGATAGGCGGTGGTACACAGAGATTCCGTATGGAGGGAGGAAGTTGAACAGGAAACTGCGGGGGCGGAGGGTAACGAGGGGGCAAAGGAGGTGGGGGGATATTAAGAGGGGGTGGAGGTATATTTTGGACATTTATCGGCCTCGGAGGGGGTATTGACTGAGGGATGATTGGAGGGGGTAGGGTCTGGGGCATCATGGATGGTGGCATCAATGGAGGGGGCGGTGGGACACTATATGGGATGTGGTAGCTCTGTTGGAATTGTGGAGGTGGTGGGTGAGGTGGTAGCCCAGGCATCTGCTGTGGTTGAGGTGTCATCGGCTGCTGGTAAGATATTGGAGGTTTGCTCTGGTGTGGAGAGATACCATGAGGATCGTGGTGAGGAAGTCGAGCACGCTGTTGGGATAACTGTATGGGATCTTCTTGTGAATCATCAGATTTATACCCTTCCTCTTTTTTAGTTGGTATTTCTTTAGCTGAAATATAATTAACAATAAGTTCTAAGAAGATAAATATTATCTGAGCAAAATATAAGTGAAAGATCAAGTTAAATCAGTAGCCATAATACTTTTGAAGTCGTTTACCCTGAAAAATGTTAGTACTCTTAATTGTAATGGTAGCCAATTGCAAAATTTCAAACAATGTAAAATAGCACTAAAAGGCTTTTAAAGAAAATAAGTGAACAGTCCAAGATCCCTATGCACATTGTAACATTAAAAATGTCAACAAACTGGAGTAGTTGAACACGGATAAGAGGCAAGTATGAAGAAATAGAGATAACAAATATTACAGAACCATAATGTCTTCTCTTCTTAGATCTTACTACGCACTCATTAAAATATTTTTACTGCCATCTCACATCAATTTAAAAATATATACGCATTACTTTAATGTGATGACCTAATAAATAAAAATTGTAACAATTCTTTGTGAATATAACATATAAGATAATTACTTACCTACATATCCAATATTAGTAACTGATTCTTCTTCTTTGATAAAATCTGTTAAAGTACATTTCTCTGTATCGTCATCTTTGTTTCCATTATCTTGGCCTGAACACAGAGGAAAATAAACATGTTATTTTTTTTTAATTAATAAAATTAAATAAATTACACTGGAACATTTGAAAACATTACCCTGGATGCCAGATAATTTTCGAAATTGATCAAGAAAGGTTCCATCATTCGAAAAAACCAGAGGTTTCTTATCATTATTGGCTTCATTTGCGATGCTCTTCTTCAAAGCATCTTCTACTTCTTTCTTCTTTAACTGTTCCTGCTTTTCTTGTATTTGCCGTTTCTTCTCTTCGATCAACTGTTGCTGTTTTGACATTTGTTTATATCTGTCAACCCTATTAGTTTTCGAAAATAAGTTCTCACTCCTTCCATTTTTATAAGACATGCTAGCCCGACAAAATATGTAAGCTTCACACTTATAACCTTACACCCAATTAACCATAAGAAGGCCCGTTTCGTTCACAATGTTTGTGTACTGCAGTGTTTTGACAGTACCAAAGAGAATAAACTTTGTACTAAAGTGACTAGATGGGAATTGTGCGTATTTTCTTGTTAGCGCATCCTATAAAATATTTACGAAACTAAGGGAAAACATAGTGACAAGAGCCGATTCAGGCTACAGACTTTCAGACTCTTCCATCTGAGCTATACCTGTCAAGTACTACGCCTTTATCACTTCTCTTCATCTATGCTCACGCAAATATCAGAGCAAAATTTCTCAAAGTGGTCTATAATTTAGCCTTTGATTTAAAATTTTCCAAGAGTTTCTTGTAATATTTTCCAAATATTTATATATTTCACGTATACCTGCTTCGTTTTGATAATTATACACCAAAGTAAAAATAAATTAATGGCCAGGGATCGAACACATGAACTCCCGATCTTCCAGGTGAACTTCCAAATGAGCAATAATTATTATTTGTGCTCGCTGCCATCAGGCAGAACCTTAGACTCCATCCCCATCTCTACTTCATTAGAATCTTCTCTGATGACCACCCTTAGATCAATCAGCCAGCTGCTTATTAGTTCATAAACGTTTTCGGTATCCAGCTCTAACATTTACCGCATGACGATGGACCACTACTGTATAATGTCCAACATAAAATAACATACTACGAACGGGTCTTTTCTGATTATTTCTATGACGTCAACTGTATTCCAACCATTCGGCCATACTTGCGTTATTGCCAAAAGAACTGAGAGTTTTCACGACATTTCTCAGTACTGAAAGAACCCTTATGGGTCTATAACTTTTGACTTAGTCCATATTTCTGTCAGCACCTTAGAATCCGTTCCCAGCCCTTAGGGAAGGAAATAGCCACGCTCTAGGCACTCGTTGGTGCGGTTATCCTCAATGTGCCTACAGGTAGACATGATGCCTGATGATTTCAGCGTCCATTTCATCAAGTTCTAGAGCTCCAAAGCTCGTATGTTGAATATTTATTTCTAGAATAACGATAATACTTTATTTATTGGTGATTGGGTCTGTTAGGCAGGTAATCATTTAGTAAAAACCAACTCTTGGTTTCATTTAACAAAACTAAGTAACCAACCTTGTATTGTACTATTAATAGCATAATATATTTAATAACCGTCGTAATTAGTACCGTCAGTGTAAACAACTGGGTTATACGTGAAAAATCAGATCAGCGTTAAATAGCGAATTCAAATAGCTGACCCGTTTTAAGTAACTTCTTAAGTAAAAAAATAAGAGCTGAAATTGGCTCAAACAAGGTTTCTGTCGCGAAGTACATATATATATATATATATATATATATATATATATATATATATATGTATATATAGTATCTGTTGAACAAACCTGGCTGTTTACCTATATCGGGTAGACTGCAAGTTGCCATCTGCTAAGTTTAGGAAAAGCACTTTTACCACTAGACACAAACCCTGAAAAACATTTCTTAGCTCACATCTAATAGACATTTTTTTTTTTACGTTATGGATAGAATAAGACTTTTGACGTTTTCCTTTTGCCACAGTGTCCACATTCCATATCAATCATAATTTACTAAACTTAAATTGTAGTTAAGAACCACTTATTTCAATTAATCTTAATATATTCTATTTTAAGCAGGAAAAAAAAAGCTTCACTGCAGGGGGGGGGGGCTCACTTCTATTTATGGAACAGAAACAAAAACCTCTTCATATCTGCAGATTTCAACCCAGGAACTGCTTTTCCTGCAAATGAATTAAAAGTAATGTCTGATGAAGAAGGACTCATTAAATACAATATACACAACAAATCTTATGGATTTATAATTTTAAGAAATAATGTGACATTGCAGCATATTTGAGTAATTTCTTCCTCATAGCTCTCCAAGGGAATGAAAGCCTTGTTTCCCATTTTCCTGGGCCAGCTTGTTCCCTGGAGCTTAAGTGTTCGGGGATGATAGGAAGCTGCTGTAAACTTCCCCTCACAGAAATGTTTCTTCCTGCAGGTTGAAGAAGACTTCTTTACCCAGTCAGATTACCCTTTCAGGCGAACACTTGGGTGAAAATACTAAAAGCCAAACATATATAGAAATGCAACAATAGTTTTTCAATAATACTTTATTTTTTATGCCAAGTTTAGCAACTTCACATGTATGTTATAGATAATTAATTATTGTATTATAATACATTTAAATATGTAAAGCATAGTTTTTTTTTTTTGCTTGCATGAGGAAAAGATTCGCCAATCCACAAGATAAACAAGTATTTTAAAAGACTGAAATAATATTATAAATACTTGCTACATATGTCAACTGGTTAAAAGGAATAAAATTAGGCTTCAATTATTGTTCCATTCAAACAAACATAATAATTTGATTAAAATTACCAGTCACATGCAGAAAAGTAGCTCAGAAACTGACATAAACATTAGCCAAAGAAGAAAAATATTAGATGGTTGGTTTTTTTCCCTAAACCGCTTTAAATTTTAATACAATATGTAAAAATATGAACAAAGAATTGACAAATTTTTCTCCTCATTCTGCTATCCGCAGATTCATTTGAAGAAGGTTGGGTTACTTAACAATACAGGTTGTGGTTAAAAATACAATGAAGTAAATATAATGCTAGGTGATGGGGGCTCACCTTCAGTTTGAAAATGTGGGTGATGGTCGGGTTTTTTTTTATTTCAAATCCTCTTTATTACATGAACAAAATAAATAATAATTGAAATACAAATGGTCGGGTTTTTTTTTTTTTTTTTTTTTTTTTTTCCCTAAACCCCATGAAGTTATACAATGAAAATATTAAAAGAAACTTTGCAAATTTCTCCTCATCCT
Organism: Acanthosoma haemorrhoidale; assembly: GCA_930367205.1. NCBI lineage: Eukaryota > Metazoa > Arthropoda > Insecta > Hemiptera > Acanthosomatidae > Acanthosoma > Acanthosoma haemorrhoidale. The sequence goes on from OV884014.1 coordinate 40,519,323, forward strand.
GCTATGCGCAGATGCATTTGAAGGAGTTCGTGTTACTCAACAATACAGATTGTGGTTAGTAGGAAAATACTATGAATACAAATCTAGGTGATGGGGCTCACCTTTAAATGGTCGGGCATGCCTAACCATCTTTAAATCTCCCAGCCAGAGATCAGAAGGTCTAAGGTTCAAGCCCTGGGGGTGGCTCCATCACTGTTTTTCTTATTATAAATTGAACATAAATATTGTTTATAGAGTGTCACTTTGTTAAAAACTTTTAATGAACACGGCTCCACATTTATATATGACTGTTTAATTCATGTACGATTTTACCTGAGGAGCATGCACATCTCGATGGAGGCTGGCTGGCGACTAGATCAGTGAAGGATTGTCGGTACTATTATTATAAAATTATTAATAATTAATAGTAAGAAAAAATTACTGGCAAGATTGAGACCATGCTGAGACAGGTCTCTTGCCATTAAGAATAATCCTATTGGAAAGGTCATCACTCTAGCCAGGGTAGTGTTAGAAGAGCCCCTACTACCCCCTGACTAGATTGAAGAGGTCCCTGGTTCAAGCCTAAATCTTGCCATTATTTAGTTCATGTTAGTGCTTAAGATAATTACAGCAGTCTTTTTGTAGGCCAATTAATTTTTTATCCATCCATAAAATTTAACCGACAACCAGCTTGAATTTCCTATTTGCACGAAAAAAATAAAAAATTTCAAGATTTAATTATTACCATAACGAAACTGTTATTGTACAAGTATTGATGAAGGGGGTTTGTTTACATAAGATATTGAGGCGAATCATAAAGTTATATTTAATACAAAGAAAATAAGTACCTTCAATTATCAAACATTTATTCTATTCTGCCAAACAAAATTAATTATAAAAAACAAATGTATTCCACATTACAATAGGTATTTTTTAAAAACAGTATACAATTTGCTACCTCTATTTTTTTATTATTACAACTAAAACGGGATATTGCTTATTGTAACACTGAGTAAAAACTCAGCAGAAAATTCTGTCAGAAAGAGAACAAATCTGACATTTATAGTAAATAATTAACTTTAAGCTTTTTAATAGTAATCAAAATTTAATTTAATTTAAATAGACCTTTTGCGTGAATACTAAGTTGCATTTAATATCTTCTCAACTTGTGGAAACGTACCTGGCTGGTACACAAACACAATTTTATTTTTCCAATACATATTTCATTTTGCTGAAGACAATTTCTACAATAAACATTACATAAACCTGAATTTAAAAATAATCATTAAAATTTGTTGATACCAAATGATAAAAAATAAAGCAGCTATATTAAAAACATTGCATACGTTCAAGTTCATAGAATATCAATTTAGAAAGGTAGAAACAAATAATACAACTTAATATAATGGAAAATTAAATTTATTAATTTTTTTCAGATGAAAAACTTTTATAATAAATCAATACAAATAGTAAGTCTATATTTGTAGTAATATATTAAATTCATTATAATTAAAAAACAGACAATAAATAATGATGAAATATAAAATTAATTAAATGAACCTTCCTCGCATAGAATATAAAAAGATCTATTTATTTTTATTTACAGAGGCATTAGTAAATATTTCGCTTTCTTAAAAAAAGTAACTAAGTTTCTTTTTTTCATTAACAGATCGACTCCATTCAGACCCATAAGCCCTAGGAAAAAGGCAACTATTTCATTTCCTTAAGCAAATAGACTTAGAGCTGATTTTTGAAGAGGATTTCATTTCAATAACATGCTTAAGCAACCAAAGGAGCGAATTTATTTAAATAGAAATGCTGATTGGAAGCAACCACTGGTTGCTAAATCATGCAGAATTAAAGATAATCAACTCAATATCTAGATTTCAGCACAATTGAATTGAAAGACCAGCAAAAGTGATTCAAATTGCACTTTGAATCCACTTGGGATGAGCTCAATTCTCTCCTGCTTGTCCCTCAAACTGCATTACAAGTAATGTACAATGTCTGGTCAAATCAAACTTTTTCATATCCTTAGGCACTGAATGGAACCTCTGATTAACAATCATCATTAAAAACAGACCTTGACCAGCTGCGTTGACTCGAAAAAAAAAAAAAAAAAAAAGAACAAATTCTCTTCTTTAAAACCTCTTTTTATTTTATTTGTAGCAACCACTCAATTCAATACTTCAGTGTCCTATGGAGGTTAATGCATGCAAGTTACTTTTCCAATTTGAGCCTCCACCTTAGTCACTTTGAAACGGAAAACTATTCTTTCTTTAATAAATAATGACCAAATATACAATAATTTCTGCTTTAGCCTATTAAATATATAACTACTCAAAAACATTAAATAATCTTTTTTCTATCATCTAATACGCTAAGTCCAACATAACAAATATGTACATGGTAAAAAGAAATAAAAAGGTACTTCGACAATTCATCAACTAAAAGCACTGAATATTGTAAACCGTCTTACTTTATAGCTATATAGAAAACTACGTAATATGTGCAAATTAGCTAATTTGCACATATCAGGCAAATTTAAAATAATTAAATCAAAATGATAATTTTTCAACCTTTATGACAGTTTAAAATTTTATCTATTTAAGTTCATACTGTATGGATAAGCCAACATAAATACATAGCTATAATAATTTAAAATTTTAAGGATGTACTCATTTCATTCTTACTTTCAATACCGAAGAACACAAAAACATGGATTTAAAGACTGTCTCTTCATATTTGCAGTCATACTTCATTTAATAAAAGTCAGTCAAAACACATTTCATTCAATCGTTATGAGTTTAAAAACAATTACACTCAAGTGCGCTTCCATACCGGAGACCTAGACCTAGATCTGTTCTCTTTTGCACCTGTGTTCTTTAGTGAAAGGTCTTTCTTTTCTTTTTGTGGCTCATCATCAGTTACACCCCAGTCGCTTAAATCATACTTAGACAAGTCATCGTCATCGTCCTCCTCCTCTTCATCTTCTTCTTCATCCTCCTTAGTCAATTTACGAGAAATTTCTTCAACATCGTTGTCTTCATCTTCGTCTGAGCTTTTCTTGTCTTTCTTCTTTTTCTTTTTCCTTCCAAATTCATCGTATTCGCTGTCAGATTCTTCTCTCTCTATGTATTCCACAACACCTCTGTCATTATAACCCCCGCCATAACCTGTCCTCTCTTCTACTTCACCAAATTTGGGTGCATTGCAAACATTGCACTGCTGCCTTCTAGCCCAATTTACATTACCGCACTTAAGACACTGCCAATCATCAGCACTAAATAATCCACGACTTTTATCAGCAAAACTTTTTCCCACCTCTTGGCCCAGCTTCTTTTTTAGAGGACCTTCGGCTTTGTCTTTGCCGCATCTGTTACATTTGTTTCGCCTCGAGAAATTTATATTTCCACAGTTTAGGTCTGTGCAGATCCAATCCCCTTCGGCTATCTTGAACTTATTCGTTGATGGCTCCATCATTAAGGAAGAAATAATAACAAAGCAGTTTAATTAACTTTATGCTAGCAGCGATTTTATAAAAAATTATTAACTGTAACGAAGGTGTTTATTCATTATCAACATATAATATGCACTTAACTTCCAAAACACCACTAAAGCATAAGTTAAGGTTAGTTTCATAGAATCGACGAGTGCTGCGCATTAACGAGTGTTCACTACAGAATCGATGGTTTAGATTAAAAACATTTCAATAGAATTTTTATTTAAGTAAAATTTACACAAAATTAAACGAGAAAAAAATGTTGAAGAGACATTTTTTCAAATCTTAAACTTTATTAGATGTGACCCAGAATATCTTGAAATGTTGGAGGACCCCTTATATGATCACCATACTAAAATCAATATTAGTCCATATAATATTATTGAAATCAATATTTTGATATTCTGCAATATATTCAGTAGAAAAATTGTTCCTAGTACTTAAAATTTTTATAAAAGGGTTTCCATGGCATGAAGATATCGTAAGTACCTGTTAGGATAGTTTATGCTTCAGCATCAACAGAGGTTCTTCCTATTATTTTGAGTAGTTTCCGGTCGTCCCTCTAACTTGTGTGGGATAAACATTTTATTAATTTAAGTTATATGATGAGCTGGGGCCCTTGTCAAACTGGAACATTTATTCTGTTCAAGGAATTGGTGTGCAGTTCCTCACTCCTGAGAATAGATCTGGGGTTGATTAACATCACCAAATATTGAAACAATTGGTTTTAGTACCAGACATTTCAGGTCACAAAATGAATTTTCTCCTTTTTCAATGAAATCATGCATACTGCAGTATATATGCATACTTGTACTTCTATAGATTTCTGCCTAATGACTCACTTCAGGTAATGTCAATACATTGACTAATGAAGTTTATTTACCCTGTTGAGTTCTATAATGTAATGTCTTTGGGAGCTGGTCATTCTCAAATTTGTTATGTTCTCATACCATACCAACCTTTTACGTAGGTGTACTTTCAACATAATCATGATGAATGAATTAAGAAAACTATAATAAAAAATTGAAAGTTTTCAATAAACAATTTTCTTCCGAGAAACATTTTAGTACACACTAAGACTTGACACTGTATTTAACTCAACCTGTTGAAAGCGTGCTCATGAGTGACATGGACCTCTCAATTTGTGATGTTACCATCCAGCTAAAAATTGCAATGGGCAAAATGAGGTGATAAACTACTACCCTACCCTTTTTCTTTAACTTTATCTTTCATGTGCAACCTTGCCCTGAATCATTAGCCCTCGAGACACTGATGTAAAAATTATTTAACACAATTTAAAAATATAGTTATACGCTGTTTTTTTAATATCACCAATAAATTACCAACTAAAATACGAAGCAATGTATTAACCATCTCAATCATGCGCATCATATGGTGATATTCCATCTATTTTTGATGTTGATATAATGCCAGTTCACCTTATAGATAAAGGGTAAGTAGGCAAGGTTACATTATCCTCATTAAAAGATAACAAACATAATCTTCCACAATCCATGATAATGGGAACATTCTCTGCTCTAGCTGAGCTACTATGGTAAAAGGGCTCAGTGTAATGCTGACTCAAAGATTTTTTTTTTAACTACTAATTATTGAATAAGAATAAAATGGGGTGAAAAAATAAATACAAGTTTCAGAAGATCGGCTTGTTTTGTATGGTGGTTTTATTTAGCCATCAGCAACACAATGCTATAAAATACATTAAATAAAAAAATCAATCACTTTGAAATGATCTGTATCTGATAAATCTTAAATGGTTTCTTTAAACAATAAATGTTTGAGGAAAACATATATATATACTGTAATTTATATATTATTTTAAATTAAAACTTATGGGTACTTTAATAAAGGTTTTATTCATAACTAAAAGGTGATGATGTTAGGTTATATTTCGTTTTAGTCTATATGCATTGCATTATAGTACAAGATCATTTTTGTTATGTGAATGTTCCAAATAAATCAATTTGAATTTGAATTTGTTAAGGTTTATTTATGAATTCTAGGTACAACAATATCAAATTATTTTCAAAATTACAGTAGATATTAAAAATGGAAAATAAAACAAAATATACAAATATTAAATAATAGTTGTGAGCTTACATGGTTATTTTACTGAACTAATTATCATAGCATAATATTCACTTTAGTGATTTAATCAAACATTAATAATATAGTCATTGTTTTTCAGATACTTGTACATAACACTTTCACTTATCCATTATTCCATATCCAATCCATATTATAACATCCATTATAATGAAAATGTTTATCTATAAAGACTGGAGAACATACGTTTTTATAAAACTTTAACAAATTGATGTTACTATCACATTCTTCTGTTTCAAAAAGTAACATGTTAAGGCTAGGCCGATTAATTTAATTTGCAAAACTGATGAATTTCAAATTTGACAAGTGAACTATTAGTTATATTTATAGGTTTTGCTAATTTTTGGCAAATATCTTTGACATCTTCTTTTGTAGTGTTGTATTTAAGATATTATAAACAATTATATAGGAGTAATTTGAATTTGTTTAGATTTGAAGTTCTATATTATTTTTATGCAGTTCTTTGTGTTTGTAATAAATACTATATAATATAATATATATGTTTTCTTTGTGCAGAGATTTTGAGGATGGTCAATATTATGTATGTGAAATGATTTTTTGTCCTACTCCATACTTTGTAACATTTTTAGAATTATTGTAGACAAATTGAATTTAACAGATCAATTGTGCTGATTAAAAGTAGATGAGTAGATTTTATGATATTACAATGATTTTTTCCTCATAATTGTTTTGAATTGTGGATGATTGATTTAATAGGTCAAATAATTATGTTATCTCTAATAAATTAAGTTGAATTATAGAAATTTAAACCTAACACAGAAATAATTACAGATAGCCAACAGGTGCCTACCAATTTCAAAAGATGCAACCTTTTCTAATTACAATTAATACTATATAAATGCATTTTTATATCATATATATATACAGAAACACAATATAAATCATCTTGTTTTATATATTAAAACTGAGACACTAACAAATACATCACCACAAAAACTATAAATTCCCAAAGCAACTATTACCATTACCTAGTACGATTCAAGTCATTAGCAAATCTATTAAAATAATTATGGAGCTAATCTGTGAATTTTCCACTTTCCATTATCTCTTGTATAAACTATTCTGTCATGAAGCCTGTCAGTCTGTCCCTGCCAAAATTCAACTACTTCATGGCGCAATAAATAACCTCCCCAAGATGCAGGTTTTATGACATCACCTCTGTACATCAGAAATAAAAGGAGTTTATTAATTAAAACTTATATAATTATGTGTTATTATAATATAAGCTTACTTATTACTTATAAAATTATAATTTAAACAATGATAGATGAAATCTATTTGTTGGTCCAGAAGGAAATGCTTGCACATCTAAAGGAATAATAATATTAACTTTTGTTTTGTGGAATGGTATTTTAAGGATTGGCTTAGGTTGATGAAAAGGAGATATTAAATTTTCAGCAATTATATTTTTAGGTGTTTGAACATGCAATGATTGCTACCTTTTTTTTAAAATCTAAAGGTCACACTTATTATTTAATTTTTGTACCTGAGTTTCAAGTGAACTTATTTCCAAAAATCCAAAAAGGAAAAAAAAGTCTGAAGAAAACCACAGTCTGAAACTAAAGAAGTCATCAAAGATAGCAGTGTATACCACGACACCGTCACAGATTGAACTAGCATGATCCATCAGGCAAGACAGTGGTCTCTATGTTGTCCAATGGAGACTGTAGTAACAGGAAATAAGTTGTTCCCAACATAAAACTGATGAGAGGGAAATTTTTTCCCTTAAAAGGGATTAGAAGCTTCTTCGGAATTCAATCTCAGACTGAGTATTATGCTAACAATGAAGTAGAGTCCCTTTCTGCTCAGAAGAACTTGGGTTACAACAAACAGACTATTAGTAAAATGCTAATCAGTAGATGAAGGTTATCTGTCCCATGATTAGATCTGAGAAAATATACTGTTTAGAAAAATTGCAGTGTGGAGACGGCCATGTCATACCCATAAAACTGCTATACAGGACAACAACAGCATACAATCTATACTTTTATCAGTGGATAAATAGATAGGTTATTAACCGTTACCCGGTCGACCAAAAAATGAAAATGATAAATATTTAACATGCTTTTCATTCTATCAATCAAAGCCAATTTGATAAATGGTGAGAATCGCCGTGTTATAACAAGAAACTGTAATATAGGAATCCATGGAACTGAAACAAAAATCATCAGTAATAGAATGAACATTACAGAACAACAGCATAAAATCTATTGGGTTGGTAAGAAAGTGCTTTCGGTTTGCACCAGTAGATAGCGTTATGTTTGTTTCATTATCCTTTATCAATGTTGAATTTTTTTTTTCTTTTGAGATTTGGTAGTCGATACCTTTAGGTTGCTAAAGAAAGAAATTCCGTGTCATTTTATTTACAACTGTCTGTTTACGTTCAGTTTTAACATGGAGTTCAAAAATAAGCATTTTCGACACATTTTACTTTTTTATTTTCATAAAGGCAAGAAAACACCTGAGGCTCACAAAGAGATATTTGAAGTTTATGGTGTTGATTGTTTACCAGAAGGCATGTGTCAGCATTGGTTTAAAAAATTTCATTCTGGAGATTTTTTACTGAAAGATAACCAATGTTCTGGTCGACCTACTGAAGTTGATGACGACAAAATGAAAGCCATAATTGAATCAAATCGTCATATAACTGTGCAAAAAATTGTAAAACAGTTAAATATATCACACAACTTGAAAATCATATAAGACGTCTTGGACTTGTTAAAAAGCTCGATATTTGGGTTCCACTACGACAATGCGAGGCCTCACACATCTATAGCAACACGTACGAAACTATTGGAGCTTGGTTGGCAAGTGATTTCGCATCCCCCATACAGCCCCAACCTTGCACCATCGGATTATCATTTATTTTAAAGTTTACAAAACCTGTTAAATGGTAAAAATTTCAGTAATAACAATGACCTAAAATCGCACTTTGTTGAGTTTTTTGCTGATAAGGACCAGAAGTTCTATGAGCACAGAATCATGATGTTAGCAGACAGATGGCCAAAGGTCATCGAACAGAATGGAATATATTTCACTCATTAAAGTTCATTTTTTGTACAGAAAAAATTAAGTTTAATTTCTCACATTAAAAAACCGAAATTACTTTCTTGCTAACCTATTATATCTGTATCAGTAGGTAGGTATCAATAGGTTATTAATGCTAAGAATATAGTGAGTCACTTACTCACAAATGAATATGAGAAAAATTTAACATGTTCATCCAATCAATTAAAGCCGACTTCCATTGAAACAATTCAGTTGTTTAAATTACACAGCTAACTATGAGATACCATAACATTAATTATTTTAATATAATATAATATAATATTTTAGTTATAGTAAGTACGAAATAAAAATGACTTGTCACCAATTTTCAAATAGAATGAAAGGACAATGTTTAATTTTGGTGCGAGATTTAATATTTCAATGGTTTGATGAACTATGTCACAATATAAATGAATCAAACTCTAGTTAATAGTAGTAAAAACTAGAATTATTAACATTTTCATATTCTAAAGAACCTTTAATCAAAATAAGTAAAATATTACTAACCGAGCACGATTCTCCTCAACAGCATTAACTAGATAGTCTCTACTTGGAACGACTTGACTTTGTGGACTTATTATTGCACTAATTCTACTTGTTAATGGTCTCCTGTTGAAATATTCACATGACTCTTCATCAGAAACTTTATTCACTGTACCTTCAATTCTAACCTGAATATTATAGATCAATTGAGATAAATTCTTTTAATAATTAATAACTATTCACTTATCATATAAATAGCAATGAAATTCATACTTGTCTATTAAATGGAGGCCAATAAAAAGTTAAAGCAGCAAGTGGGTTTTCTGCCTGAAAAAACAATATTACAACAATTTAAAAAAATGTAATTTAACCACAAATAATTATTTAAGCCATTATCGTTAAACAATTAATAATCGATTAATTCCACTCACTTCAATAAGTTAATATTTCTTTTATTTATATTTTTAATGTCTTATAATTTGAAATGGATAAAAACTAGTACATAGAATTTTTTAATCAGTTAAAATAATCTCTGTTATACATAATTCATTCTTACAATAGGACTGTCAATATTAAATTCTATTGGTTTATCCTTAAATGCAATGTCCAGCTGCCTCCAAATGCTCTATATCCAAAATCCAGTGAACAGTTATTTTTAAAATTTATTTTCTATTGATTTCAGAGTAAATAATAAATGTAATGTTTCCTTAGAATGCATCATGGGTAAAAGAAAACAAACCATAATACTACAAGCACTAATGCATAACATTTATATCAATCAACTGAATTTATTATTAGGAGTTATGAAAAAAAAATTATTATCATAAATAGATCGTTTCATTTCACTAACCAGATCATGTCCTTTACGACTTTCATAATTTGTAAAAAACTTGAAGCCATCAACACCGAAACCTTTCAGTAAAACGATTCGAGCTGATGGCGCCCCGTTCCTTAAAAAAAAGAAGAAATATATATATTTGAGATATAAAAAAGAAATGTCTTATATTGTTTTACTAGGTCATCTCGAACTATACTTACTACCTTCTGATAAGTTTTCATTTGCAGGGTATAGAAAGAAACAAATACTTTATCACAATATTATTTTATTGAGTGGTAGCTGGCAACTAACATGTCATAATATTGTAAAGAACTTTCCCATATTATATTAATTGGAGTAATATATAATAATACCTTTTTTTTACATTATAGACAACCCACTGTTCTTCCCCTAAGACTAAAAGGGCACTAAACTCAAATAAACAATATATTATTAAACTATAGATGTAGAATACGATTGCTTGTAGATACCAACTACTTTTAGTTCTGAACCTAATATAAGAGTATGTGTCAACATAATGAAAGTCAAAATAATTGCATGAAAATTTAGCATTATCATTTAAAAAGTAAGGCGTTATGGACCATAACTCATCAAATTTATTTTATTTTATGCCAAGTTGAAGAGAGACATACATATCTTGTTTCCTCTGTTGCAGCCCAATAAAACATTAAGTAAAGCAAATGCTATCCAAAACTAGTTGATAAATGGATCAAGAGCTTCACTGTTTTGTTTTTATAACATAATTTAAAGGTTTAATTTTTTATGACTAAATTTTATTTTTTGTACATTAATTCTGAACTACTTTTTTTAAATTAATTAATTGCTGTTATTATTAATAACAGCATTTACATATATTTAAATATCCGCACAACCAACAATAATACATACTTACATTTACATGTACAGAGAATCGCCTTTACAAATAAAAAAAATGTACAGAACTATAAAAGCAAACAATTGAAAACAGCTATTATAATATGGGACACAAAATGTTATTTTTTGTATATCTTTGAAATTCTGATTATGTTACCATCTTTATGAAGTCCTTAACCATCTTTAATAAGTCCTTAACCGTGATGGAGGAAATCAGGACTTTAAAACTAAAATAACTCCTAAGCTAGGACTTAAGGAACCTTAAAAAGTGAGTAAAATGCATACTTTCCACTGTTTTCACTACTTCCCATTAGTATTATAACAAAAAACCAATCAATATATTTCTATATACCTTTAAAATTTCAGATCAATTAAATCATTTTTATGACAAATAGGCAAACGACATGTTATCACAAATAAAAATGAGAAATTTATTTGAAGGAAAATTAGTGAAAATATATAATGACATGATTTAAGTTTTGTTTACTTGTCAGCAGTCGCTAAGCAAACGGCATTAGGTTCCAGAATGTCTTTACATTTCTTCACATCTTCAAACCAAGCGGAAAATTGTCCTATTGGCTCATCACTCAACAACTGATCTTCAGTAAAAGCTTCAGAGGAGTCTTTGTAGCTAATTCGCATATCTATGTAAATTAAAAAAAAAAAAAAAAAAATTCTTGGAATATGTATCTTTAACACAACTGACATTGTTACTTACCACCAATATCTACATTGGACATTTTCACCAGTTTGCTACCTCTGCGTACGAGAGAAACAAAATAAGAATATAGCATTCAAATTAAAAAATAATCTCAAGAAGACCAATGTAATGCGTCTTCCCACAGTACGAGGGCTCCTAATATGAACGCAAGCTAAAATCGTTGGCATATTAAAACATTTAAATAAAGAGATTAAATATAATACATTCCCAGGAAATCCTACCGTTATCAAACTTCAAACAGTCTTAGATAACAGCAGGGAATATAAGTCGGGGTAGGTTAGTCATTCAGCGAACATGGCATAGAAGATGTATTTTGCCAAAACTCAGAGGCAAAGGACAGCAGCTGTAGTTGCCGTCACGAAATTAGAATCTTGGGACTCGCAATAAATGACAAGCTATGTGTGAAACCGAAGGTGAGCCCCATCACCTAGTCATGTACCTAGTGATTTGTAATTTTAACATCAAATAGAATATTGTCATATGAAATACCCCCCTTCGAATGCATCTGCGTATGCAGTAAGAAGAGAAACTAGCGGTCGGGCTCAGATAACTGAGTATCCCCAAAGTGGGGAGGAGACGCCCGCCGCGGGCTAGGGTCGCTACAACCTCTTTGCCGCCGTCCGGTGAGCGCCCAGAAAGAGATAAGGCGGGTGCACCTATGGTCTTTCACCCAGGCTGGCCTAGTCGGTGGGCAGCCTAGTTCACTTTGATCTGACTCCATAAGATCTTTAGAAGGTGTGGTGTGCCCCGACAGTGCACTATGTTCAGGAGAAGAGGTACAGGGTAGGTTTATAGGTAGTTTATGTGGTCTTGGAATGACCACGAATTCACACTCGGTGTCTAAGGGTAGGCGAAAACTGTCCGGATCCCAAAGGCGAGTGTGAACCGGAGAGACGCTACTGGTAAGTTTTTAGGACTATGGCAACCGTCGTCCACGAGGGAGAGGTCTCTCCCAAGGAGGTGCTAGTTTTAGCGAGACGAAGGCAGAGATTCCCACTAGGAAGGTGTGGGGTCTGACAACGCCGGACTAAAACATAGCGAGGTTAGGAGAGAGAGATGCAGAGGCAGTTGAGTGAGAAGACCATGGTTTGAGTAGAGCAGCAAGCCCCAGTGCAGAGAGAAAGAGTAATGTTCCAAGTGACGGTCCGGTTCGTTATGCTAATCCTCTCTGGTGCCGAGGCTTATATATATATATATATATATATATATATATATATATATATATATGGGGATAAGTCCCCACCTACGGCTGTCTCCCCCACTAATTCAGTTCCTCCCCCCCACTCTCACTGACGTCATAACCTTTATTAAACATAATGAAAAATAGATACATATTTTCTGATATTCATTTGATGACATAGATACAAGGTCTGATACGAGAAGAGGGGAAGTTATAATTAAGAGGTGGTCACAACACTTGTAAATAGAAAAAATTGGTTCTTTGTAAAACTTTTAATCAGTAAAGGGATTTTGAAAAAAAAACGCTATGTGCACTACTTCTCTTCTATCAACATGATTCATTTACTTCGATGATAATGTCAATCATTAAGCAATAAGCAAATTAGTGATTAGTCTGCGTATATGGCCACACCGCGCCAAGTAGCCCCTTCATCCCAAGCTATGTCTAATTTCATGATGTCGACTGTAGGTGGATCCATTGGTAAGGAACATACCTTTCTAGGTATTATATTTATTAGATCCCTTGTGAATAAATAAGCTTACAATAATATAATAATAATATAATATTAAGCTTAAATAAGGTTTAGAAATTTACCAAAAGTATTTAGTATTTCTTAAATCACCCAGAACAAGTGTTTTTCTGAATAAATAAAGGAAGTAGAAACGAAGAAACCATATTGAGTGAGCCGGGACATCTATTTTTTTAAATGGTTTTAAAACAATCGACTTGTTTATTTTTTTATAAACACTTCATATTATTTGCTGAACCTTCTTGGTACATGAAAATCGCATTAAGAAAAAAGCTATATTAAAATCGAGTTGACGTTATAAATGCCGGATTTTCATAGTTGCACATCAAATCTTATTTTTTTTTTTTTAATATCTTAGAATTTACCTCCTAGTTACTTCCTTGATATATCATTAACCTTGGAGAAAAAAAAAAATGAATGCCATTAATTCTTCAGAGCTATTTGAGAAATATTGAGGGACTGAGAGAATCAGATTAATAAAGATATGGGACCATTGAATTTCCCCTCAAACTCCCCCTTTATTATGAATTAACTAAAACATTTACAGTAATTTGGAGTCTAGGTAGGATATTGATATTCTGTAGGGCTATAGATGTTAGATACTGAGGATCTTTTGTTAGGTTCCCTGTGCAGCTTTCCTCAACAATCAAAATATTGGTACGTTAGGAGTTGCCATTTAATTATTAACACTGCTGAGGACAATCATTATAATAAAACAAGACCATCATACATCCAGGTGCAAGATATTCCAGATTAACCTGGTTTTAAAGCCAAGAAAGTTAGTGTATGGTCAATACCTGGAAAAAAGAGGTCCTCAGGAAAATGTATAGAGTATGTATACCATGAAAGAGCAAGATTATTGGATAATTAAAAGAAATGAGCAATGGGGGGGGGGGATCAAAAAATGCCAATCATAACCTCCTAGGTGCCAAGTCATTAATAGATTAAAAAACAAAGAATGAAAATAAATGAATTTTCTTATTTTTTATCTTATCTCAGGTAATCCCATCTGCTTTGTGGCAATACATAATTCAAGGCTTAGCCATTTATTGACATTATGATTAATAGGTGAATATTTAAAATTATTTTCTAGTGATATATTATTTTATAAATCTCCTATCATAAATAAAATTAAAGCACTTAGTATCTCATAATGTAGAAGTATAACAAACTTAACAAGAGATAAATACTTCATCGTAATAAATTAAAAAAACAAAAACAGAATCTCAAATCTATGATTAATCATTATTTGAACCAGAAACATTGGTCGGTGTTGAATTGCAATGATTCGATTCAACAAATATTTATAAACCTGATACAGAGTGTTACCAAAATTTTAAGGGCAGCAATGTTTTTACATACATAGAGGTCTTCACGTTCTGTTCAACTAGGGTGTAATTAATGAGAAAACCATTGAATTCTTATGAAAGGTTAAGGACAGTCTGATTAGAGAAGGCAAACATGAAAAATAATAAGAAAATAAATGAGAATTCAATTTTTTGCAAAAGAGCAACGGGATAAGTTCTGGCTGAGGTAAGGTTCATATAATATGTAGACAATTTTTTAACTGAAATTATATTCAATATTCTTCTTGTTACAATATTGCAATATAAAAACAATCCTTAGGCATGGCATTTCATTTATTATATTACATTTCATTGTGAGTTTATTGTTAGCCGTGAGTATATTAACGAGCTAAAGTATTTGTTGGGAGATCGGCTTGGGTTGATAAAAAAGTGATCGACTGCATCAGGTCCTAGAAAGAAGAATGATATCCTTCTCACTAGGACCTGTTGAAGACGTACATAGTATGTCATAATATAGTTCACAAATAAATTTGATGAAAACTTAACATCACTTTTCCATCAATCCAAGCTAATATCCTATCAAACGCTTCAACTCATTATATTATCACAGCTTACTTTATACATCACTAAATTAAAAAAAACAAAAAAAAAAACGGATATTATATACAAGGCATTGGTAATAACAGTTTGTATAATGTAATAAATATTTCACAATTCTCGACTGCTAGAGTAGCTCTTTCTGTTAGAATGTCATACAACACTGGTGTACCACATATCTATATATTTAAAATAATATAGAATAGATGATGGTTCCTATGCGTTATCCCAACGGCTCTTCTTGGCCTTCTTCTCCGGAAGAGGACCTTTCTTCACTCGAGGTGTTCCATCTGGATTGTCGAGAGTTTGCTCCCATGTGTGGTCTTCAGAAGCTGTGAACTGTAATAAAAGTTTTACTCATTAATATTAAATTAATCAACTCATAAGGAAAATTATAATCTATTGTAATAGATAATTGGAAGTGGTTGCGAACCTGTGCTTGATACTGGGCTCTGAATGCTGCTTTCATGGCTTGCAGCCTGTCCATAGCGGGGCCTCTACTAGTCTTTGGCATTAGTTCAGATAAGCTCATACTGGGCCGAACATTAGTCGGCTGGAAAAAACAAAAATATAAATGAACAAGACTATTATTTATGCTATGCTGTCATGACAAATATAACTTTAACTTCAATTAAATATAAATTGTGAAATAATTTTGTAATTATGACTAACAATGGAAGGAACAGCACTTGTACTGCTTCCTAACCCAGGTCGCTCCCTAAATCCCAGGCCAGCTTTGTCTCCTAAGCTCTTCCCTTTTCCAGATTTAAATCTCGTCTTCCTGAACCATGAGCTCTGTAACATTTAACAATCAAATGAATCAATTTTTAATATACATTGTGGTATATTTAGAAGGCAAGATAGAAGTTATTTTTCCTCAACTATTCCACAGTAGTAAAGGCTTTAGTTTTAGTTAATATAGGTATATATAATATAGGTAAAAAAACTATCGATATTACCTGCATGGCAAGTTCTAGTAGGGGAGGAGGAACCTCTTGGCCAGCACCTTCTAAATTTCTAACAAGAGAGCCAGCGAATTCTTTATCCGAGGATGTAATCAGAGAATAGGCAGTTCCTTTTTCTCCAGCCCTACCTAGGTGGATTAAAAAGTCAAAAACCATTAATAAAAAAAAAGTTGCTTCCTGGTTTATGACCAGGAACTAAGTTACCTTATTCACAAACAAGCAATGGAACTATCCTTGTCTCAGTAGGACTTGTAGGCTCTAGAGTTAACTCCTTTAGTTAAATAATTGAACATAAACTAGGATGCTGGGGTTTGAGTTATTCATAGATATGAGGCCGAGTCATAAGTAACTTCTGATGCAGCTAAGTAGAATCTATTGTTCGTATCTAGCCGCTATGAGTTACCATGACAACAAGTTTTTGTTTTCACTATATAGACGAGGCTTCAGTTAGTCTTTTGTCAACTGTTTTGTGTGATACACGTTACATTAAACTGTTTTTTTTAACCTCTGAAATGGAGAGTCAAAAAGTACATATTCGTCATGTAATGCTTTGGGAATTTAAACAAGGTAATAGTGCTAGGGTGACAGCTGAAAAAATATGCAGTGTATATGGTGAAGGTCTAATAACCGATCGGGCAGTTAGATATTGGTTTATAAAATTTTGTTCTGGAGATACGACCTTAAAAGACGAACCGAGGGCGGGACGTTCTTCCGACTTTGACGACAACCTTTTAAAGGCAATATTGGAGCAAAAGGTCCACGTCAATCAACAAAAGGTATATCAGAAAGGTTGAATACATCACAATCAACTGTTAACCGCCATCTAAAGAAATTAGGGAAAGTTAGCAAGTTAGGAGTGTGGGTACCTCACAACTCAGTGAACGGAATAAAGAAGATCGCATGTCAATCGCCACAAGTCTGCTCTCACGGGTAAAAATTGAGCCTTTTTTAAACAGGATTGTAACAGGCGATGAAAAATGGGTTACCTATGACAATATAGTCCGCAAAAGACAGTGGTTTGATAAGGATCAACCACCCCTACCAGATCCGAAAGTAAACATCCATGGCAAAAAGATTTTATTGTGTGTATGTGGGATTGTCAAGGAATAATTCACCACAAGTTGCTGAAGTCAAATTTAACAATTACTGCGGATAGATATGTTCAGCAGCTGCAAAGAGTGCAAGAGAAACTCCATGAAAAGCGTCCTGTACTCGTCAAAATTAATATAATTTTGTTATTTAATGAAAGCAAAATAAATGTCTGATAAAAAAACGGAAGTTACTAATGACGACCTAATATTTTTACACCAAATTACAAATCAAATGAATAAAATATGACTTTCTTTATTTATGTTATATGAGGTGCCTAATTAAATATAAATATTTGCGTAAATGTTACATGTGTTTATCACAGTATACTTCATGCTCAGAATGGAAGACATATCAACAACCAGATTTTGTTGACTGGGTTTAGCAAAAACAAAGATATTTTGTTTAAATTAAACATACCTCCTTTGTCTCCTTTACAGAAATATATATTTCTATTAACGAGTGCTTTTGGCAGCATATACCAGCTATATTCAAATGGTGCAAAAATATTTTAAAATTCAAAATAGTAGATTGATGCAATAATGGCATCAAATATTATCATACAAAACATCCAGGAGAATATTAATAAAAACGTATCAAAAACTAAAATAATTTTTTTTTTTAAATAAAATGAAATGAATTGAATAAATTTGCAGCACTACATAATAAATTCAAATAAATAAAATTTATTGTCTTGGTTTGACCATTTTTACAAATTTGAGATCAAGATTGAGCTATTTATTCATTTGACTTGTTTGTGTACCTTTATCTATGATCCTATGTGTAGTATATTTCAGAGATTTTATATGGATATATTTGTAAAACATTTATTGTTTTTATTTTAATTGTTGATAGATTCTTATTAGCTGGGCTTTCATATGTGTGTTTTGAACAATAATATTCAATTTCATTACCATATCAATACACTATTCTGAGAGGTTTTTGCAGCATTTGAAAATGGCGTCCAACCTGTGCTGCCTCAGCACTTCTCGTTAATAGAAGCATATACTTTTGTGGCAAGACAAAGGAGATATGTTACATTTCATCGATCTAAACCAATACCAAAGTTATTTTCCCTTTTTACTCTATTAGATGTATTTACAAAAAAATACTGATACGCAAAAACTAAATAAAAATAATTCAGACTTCATTGTTTATAATGAATTCTCACTTAAAATAAATGGTATAACATTATCCATTAAAATTAGTTTATAGATATATTTCCATGAAAATTGTCAAATGCCATTGAGGAGTTTTTGAAAATTAACTATTAGAATATCTTCGGCCTGATTTGTGATGGATATTGGCAATTAATAGAGTTTGTAACCTACTTAAAGTTGCCAAAATATCCGATTAGCTGCCACGGTAGATTACTTACTTCTGAGTAGGAAGACCAAGGTTTGATTGCTTGTTTCCTCAACGGATTTTTTTTTCTTCAGGGGTGGGTCTCGCCAGGGTAAACTCAGCCTCGAAAGGATAAATGAGTAACTTCTTGAATAAATATGTAGCAAATCAAGTTTTTAAAACCGACTCCAAGGTTGAGAAATAATGGTTTGTATCTCAGTTCCATACACCTCTCTATGACTATAACCTTTCGTCAGACTTTTCTTCTTTTAAAGAGATAATGCACCATATATTTATTTAATAATTTCTATTACACCTGAGGAGGAATCCGTTTCAATAATAAAAATATTTTGAAAGTATTTTTTCATTTACATATTACCAATAAAAAATATATTAGATCATAAACATTAGGTAATATAATAAATAATTATTATTTATACATGAGAAAATAATAATAAATTAAATTTTATCATAAAACCCATGATGGAATTTTTTTAAATAATTTTTAGTTTAAAAGAAAAATAATGATAGTCAAGGTTTTATCACTGAGGGGTAGCTCCGCATCAGAACAGAAATCAGGTTCTTGGTTCAAATTGTGACCATCACTATTCAAATTTTTACCTGCGAGACATTACTAGCAACAATTAATGATACAATATAAAAACATTACCTGTTCTTCCTATTCTGTGAGTGTGAGTGTCAATGTCTTTGGCCATATCATAATTTATGACAGTTCTTATATGAGGAATATCCAAACCTCGAGCTGAAAAAAATGATGAATTATCAACTATTATCTTCGAATTGAAAAAAAAAAAACTTGCTTTTTTAACGAGAAAATCATTTAAAACTTTTAAAATTAACATGGTAGAGTCCACTCCAGCTCAGAAATTGGGGTTGGTCCTAGCTTGAAGTAGGGTGTTCGGGGGAAACACTGTTTGTACTAAACATTTAGGTAGACAATACCCTTTTAATTTGTTTGCATGCTCAACACCTATATAAACTGTTATCGAACTTATCCCGAATTCTTCTGAGCTGACAAGGATTGTACCATTTGCATTCGTTGATTTCACTCCCCATGAAGTACAATTATCACATATAATAGTATTGAATAAAGTAAAACTTTCTGATCCTAACATTTTCATTTTAAATAAAAGTAAATGGTAAGAATATGAATTAGGATTTCTGAATTATATTGTAAAACATAACCTACCTGCTACATCAGTTGCGACCATTATATCAACCTCTTTTTTACGGAATGCTGTGATGACTCTGTTCCTTTCAACTTGATCCATATCACCGTGGAAAAGCAGTGAGTCAATTTCTTGGAGTTTAAGTTGTTCTGCCAACTCTTCAGCATTGATCTGCCAATTTGAAACAAAGAATTTTTGATTATTAGTCAATTATAATCTATAGGTAGAACAAATTGTAGTTTTTTCTATTACCGATGTTATTTGCATGGCTCAGATTAGGTTTTTTTTCTGAGAGGGATGGATCCAATTGTGGTCACAAAATCTCGAGAAATATTTTGTTATATTGTTTACACCAATCATGAACTAAATTGTATGTTTTTAAATACTATATAAAAATCAAATAACAGACACAGAAAGTAAAGAAACTTAAGGGAATCAGTTTCTTCAATAAATATTAAATGACAGTGAAAACAGTTTCAATCAGCAATTTTGAAAAAAAAAAAAAAAAAAATCCATTTTAATGGCAATAAATACACAATTTCTAAGTTTTTGGAAAATACAACAATTTTATTTTATTATGTTACTACCTTTAATGTTCCTTTAGCTTTGAAATCAATACTCCAAATGTGAAATATAGAATAGCTTCTGCGATGTGACTTGAAAAAAGTTAAAAGTAAGAGAAACACGATCGAATTTTTTTTCATATTGTTGTGATATTTGATAGTGTAAATTTTATTTATCAAGAAGGCAATAAAAGCCAAGGAGGGAGGTTTTGAAAAAACAATATTGAATTAGTCGTTGTTCTGCTGGGAATCCGGAGCAGACGGAATGTTGAGAGAAGAGAACAGAAGAACATGGTGAAACTTGAAGAAATATTGTTTGATGGTGATAGAACCAAAGGTAGAACAGTTGTATGAAGAAGATTTTTATCAGGGCAAGAGGATTGACGAGATATAATTGGATTTTACTGACTGCGTGGCAGACCAAGTTAAAGAAGGACAAAGAAATAGATGCATCATAAAAAGAAAACAACATGAAAATTAGTAAATCTGGCCAGTCGCGAAAATAATAATAAGGTGAAATAGTGTAAACATTTTTTTAGTAAATTGTAGTTTTGTGTCACAGACGTGATTATATAAAAGAATTAATGAAAAGTAATGTAAATAAACAATCATCCTTTTGCCAGAGAATTCTTTTTTATATTAGCAGAACCTTTAAAACCTCAGAATAATTTAAATAAAAACAATTTAGAATAAAAAACATAACATCAGCTTTCTTTTTTTTTGTCCTTAAAGACCACGTGAATATCATTACTTTCGGATCTTTTCTTGTTTCTGCTTTTCCTTTCCTTCCATTTTCTCCTCATTATCTCTACGTGCTTTTGTTTTCTTTCTTCTGCCCCTTTTTCAATTTTTTCTTACCCACAAGAACCTTGATTTCCCTCAGTCTTTTCCTATATCTTTCTCCGTCCTGACAATCCTGGTCCGTTATTCCTAGTCTTTCAGTTTCTTCCTTCATCTGCTTGGTGTATCCCCTTGAGCGTTTGTATCCTCTGATTTTCTGCAATATTTCCTTGTTTAGTCTTTCCCGTGCCATTCTTACCATATGTCCGTGGAATTTCAGTCTCCTGATCCTTATGTTCGTTTCTAGATCTTTTGTGTCTTTGTAGTTTTCTTGGTTGGTCTCAGTCTGTATCCTTTTTGTGTCTTTTTGGTGCCGTAGACCCTTCTTAGGATTCTTCGTTCTATTCTTAGTAGTTTCTCTAGACTGGGGAGGCATGAGGTCTTATTTGCGCTTTAGTGGACAGGTTTTTCTTGTTATATACGTTACTGGTTGCAAAACTTAGACTCTCTAGTTTCGTGATTCTTTCTTTCATACTTTCTTTTTCCGAACCGTTGTTAAATATAGTCTCGCCCAGGTACTTAAATTTTTGTGTTACTTTTATTGGTCCGTATTTGGTTTCTACTGCTTTCTTCTTGAAGTCTGGGTCTGTAGTCATTAGTTCTGTTTTTTCGTATGAGATTTGTAGACCTGTTTTTTCATGATATTGTTAAAAATTAGTTTTGGGTTGGGTTACCCCGACAAAGTACAACTAGGGTAGTTAGCCCTAGAGGGTTTCGTTTTAGTTCCTCTATCCCTAGCCTTTTATCGGGAGTAGAGTTATCCAGTGATATACTACCTTTTATTATACCATTATCAAATCATATAGAATGTAAAACAGACTGTAATTAAAGGGGTAGAAAAACAATTACCCCACACCTGTTGGAATGTGAATTTTCTCCCTTCAGGCCAAGCAACAAAGAAACTAAGCAATACCTGTAAAATTACAGCTATAATTAATTTACTTGGTCCTAAACTAACCTTTTTGGTGACGAATATTAGGACAGAGCCATTAGCTTGAAAAGAGACTAAATGAGCTAGAAGCCAAGGTAACTTGTTGGTCTGCTGAAGGACAACGACAACCTGCGTGATATCTTCGTTGGCTTCTCCACCCTCCTCACCGTGAACAATCCTCACTGGGTCAATGAGTACGTCTTGCGCAAGCCGCTTCACCTTCTTTTTGAATGTTGCCGAGAATAAGAGAGTCTGCCTATCTGGGCGCACATGGTTACAGATAGATCTCACCTGAGGCTCTGGGGAAAAAAAAAAAAAAATTAGAAATGGTCAAATTCAAAGATAGTGTGTTATTGGAATTTACATTATATTTAGCTTTATATCTATTACTATTGGTAGTTAGTATTGTTTAGAGCTATTAAAAAAACCTCACAAAGGGAGAGGCTCTACTTTACAAATCAAGTAAAGTGTAGGTATTTCATCTATCTGTTGTTTTGTCTGCATGTTCTACCATAGTGGGCGTAAATATGATACAATAAATGTGAAATTTTAAAGGTACATTTAGCAGCGATTCGGAAACTATGCTATATACCTTCTGGTTAAGACATAATCATGGAAAGTCATGTAAAAAATAAAAATTAAATGTGAAAAAGTCAGCTCTGCTTCTCTCAGATTTTTAAGGTTTTTCAAACCACTTACTCAGAAAGTATTGAACATTTACAATTCTGATGTTTGAGGCCAAAGACATTGAATAAGATAATACAAAAATTCAAAGATATTCCAGAAAATATGGTTTTGGGAACCAACAATATAAATCCCGTCACTGATTTGTTTGCTCATATTTTAACTATTTTCAATAAGAAAAGGTGATTTACAATGAGTTAATATGAGAAATAAAATGAAGAATTTTTGATCGAAAATACTAAGTAGTTTTTGCATCATTATTTAATAAGTACTTAAAAGATATTAAATTTTTACAAGGCATTCCCGATATGATTTTTTACTTTTGATGTTCTTTATTAGGGATGTACAGTAACAATATTTTATAAAATCATTTTTCATTGAAAATAAAGTCAATTATATACAGATCCAACGATACATAATAAGGTAAATAAATAAACCTTAAAAAGAACTAAATAACTTATGCTAACCAAAGCCCATGTCGAACATTCGATCAGCTTCATCCAAGACTAAGAAGGTGACCCTTTGGAGGTTGGTCGCTTTAGCTTTGACCAGATCAATCATACGACCCGGAGTAGCCACAACTATCTCTGCTCCTTCTTCAAGGGCTTTTGATTGCTCCCATTTTGACCCACCTCCATATGCGCAGACAACATTGATGTTGTATACCTTCCCGAACTTTTTTGCTTCATTATAAATCTGAAAAAAAAAGTTTTAAGCTTCGAGAAAAACTGAGGAGTTTAATAGCTTCTTAGAAAACGATTTCCCTTTTTTCAGGAGCTGATGGATACATGCATAATATGTGAAACGGTTATGTCCATTAATAAATTTGTGGAAAATTCAACATATTTTTTTCTTCCACACTTCAAGAAAATCATTATAATGGTTTAGAAAATAACACATACACATATAAGTTATCACTAAAATATTGCTTGTGGAAAGTTTCAGTCATCTTTTGTTATCGTTAGCTTGCCTGCTGGAAAAAACCAAAATAGAATGTTTTCATCTTTTTGACAATTCTATTAAATTAACAATATACCACCCAACATGAATGTGAACACTAAAATTATCAATATTATATTGAAAAATATAAATAATGCAAACAAAAATGCGTAATTACCTGTTGGGAAAGCTCCCTGGTTGGTGCTAAGATTAGACCTAGTGGCCCATCACCAACGGCTAACTCCTTCTGATCCATTATATGAACGAGCAGAGGCCAAATAAAAGCAGCAGTCTTACCACTTCCAGTCTTTGCGATACCTACACACATATTTATACTTAGCACATGCCTTCACCTTCAGCTGGCATTTCTACCAATCCGAATGGAAATTCACTAAATGGAAGATTAAATTACTTCAAATAAACTTAATTAAGAAAAATAGTTACAATTCAATAAGGAAAAAATGTGACTTAAATTCAAGATTTAAAATAGTTAATTTTTTTTTCTTTACAAAACCTGTTTAGTAGCACATTGACTTCCATGTCAACCATATTTGAGTGATGCATATTTGAATACTTACAAAATATTTTAGCTGGTATTTAGAAAGATATTACACAGAATATAATCAGATTATCAAATTGTTATATAAGTAACATAGTTTATAAAAAAAAATTATTTAGAATAAAAAACTTTAATATGAGTGACAAAACAGTCAACATGTTTAATGACATCATAACAAGTAGGCTGATTTATGATCAAAAGGACTTATACGGTATTAAATAAATATTAGCAGAAATTAAAGTAATATTACCGATAATATCTCTGCCAGATAACCCGGCAGGAATGGCTTGAGCTTGGATCGGCGTAGGTTGGGTGTATTCACATTTTCGAATTGCTTTCAACAGCGCTTCATCGAACCTGAATAATCATACATTAATTAATTTAAAACAATATTTAATAATTAATAGTTGTGACCTGTAAACAGTGTGGTTTAATAATTATTAACAAAAAGATAGCAAGATAGTAAATCAATTTTAATATCTTTTATTCTTTAATAAATAAATAATATTTTATTGTTTTTAATTTTTTTTATAGTTAAAAATGAAGCATGCCGGCAAAATAGCTTTTGTAGCTGTATATAGCATTTTGGTCAGGCTTGAATACGACAAAGTACATTTTTTTGAATATAATAAGTAATGTGTGGAAATGTAAATATTTGTTAGTTTCTTCATTTGATTGCCATTCATGAAAAATGTACTAATCAGGGGTAGATTCTGTGAAAATGTCTGCAGAGATGATCATCACACTTTTAATTATTAATTAAAGACTTCTTAAAATATCTGAGACCTATCTTTTTGATTAAGTTGCCTCTTTGACCTAGTGACTAAGTACTGGAGAGCGTTGGCTAATGACATAAAGAAAATCAAAATAAATAGTAACAGGTAATAGACAAATGTTAACGCTCAGCATAAATATATTTAAAAATAAATTATTAACTAGTTGATTAGATTGTTAAAATGATTATCATATAAACAAAAAAAAATGTATAATTCAACATTTCTTACCCGAAATGTGCAAAGCTGGAGATGGGGTTTGGAGGATTAGGCCCAGATACTTTGATTCCCAAAGTTGACCTCAGTTCTTGTACCTGCTCAGGACTCAAAGAAGAAATCTCCTCGTGTTCAATGTAGAAGTTTTTCTCGAATTCACTGTATTCGATTGTAGAATGGTCAATGGATGGAAGAGGGTCAATGACCTAAGGTAACACATATTTAAAATTCCTTTAATATATATTTCAGTGTAATTTATAAGTTAGTATTGATTGAAATAAGTGAAATTTTATTTAAAATATTCAACTGGTTTCATTTCCTTTGGCATAAATTTTAGTGTAAATGTTTGAAAATTAATTGTATTTGGAATTCACCTTTAAATATTGATGTTTTAAAATCATTATTATTTTTAAAATTTATCATTATTGAGACGAATATTTATAAAAAATTTATTGTTTGTTTAATTATTTATGCTCTTATGAGCCCCCATTCAAAGCTGAAAGGAAAGCTGCCCTAATGGGAGACACCCACTTTTACTTACGGAAATGAAATACCTTGAATTCCGATCTACAGAGATTTGAACGCAGAACTTTTGTTAAACAATTGTGCTAATAACTACACCTTACGAGAGCCTCTACAGTTTTTTATTAGCATATGTTTTCATTAAAATATTTCTCTAATATCTTTCAATGATATCAAATCTCAGCACAATGACTAAATAAATGTAGATTATTTAATGTATTAAAAAAATACAGCACAAGCTAATAAAGATTATGGCATAACAAAGTAAAGCATTAATTTAATGTATAGTGAATAGACAATAAAAAAAAAAATAGCACTTGATTGCTAGTAAGGTGATTTGTTTTATCACGGCAAAGCAATAAACATTGCATTTCATTATCTATTAATAGATATTTATTAATATATTTTATTGCAGATAATGAAGTGACCCATCAATAGTCTGCAAATGATTTATGTTTGACTAGATGTATACTAAAAAGATAATAAGAAATGATGATAAATTTGTAATAAACTCTCGAGGCAGCATCAGGGCCAATAACATTAATATTAATAATCAATTTTACAAAATCTATTAAGTAAAAATTATATATACTGATAGTTACTTTATTTTTTTTGGGTGCAATAGGATTTCCATCCTCGTCATATTCGATTTCAACGTCTGATTCGTCATCTTGTAGACCAGCTCGTGGATTCTCTTCTATATACCTAAAATCAATTCAATGGAACATCATTTACAAACATAGCTCATAAACTAATGGAGAAATGAAAATATCTTTTTATTATTTGAAGTTTTTACCATGTTCCTGGGAGATATTAAGTAACAGTAACCTCAATCAACAAATTAACAACAAACTTAACGACTGTTTCTTTAATGTTGCAATACTTGCAGTATGGCATCACTATAACATCTAAACTATTAATGGCTAACATGAAACAAAAAAAATGAAATTTGGGAGTTTCCACAGGATACATTTTTCTTTTTGAATTTGATATATACTTAGTAATTTGAGGAGCATAGTAACAGTAAAGAAAATAAAACAATTGTTGTCAGCTTTATTAATT
The DNA here is from genome assembly GCA_930367205.1 of Acanthosoma haemorrhoidale. Classification (NCBI taxonomy): domain Eukaryota; kingdom Metazoa; phylum Arthropoda; class Insecta; order Hemiptera; family Acanthosomatidae; genus Acanthosoma; species Acanthosoma haemorrhoidale. Next base: position 40,546,202 of record OV884014.1, read on the forward strand.
CCCACAACTGCTTTTCTTATAAAATCATTCTGATTTGACAACATATCATCCACTAAATGCCAAAAGACGGATGAAACCAGCTAAAATAGACCATTTTACCTCTGATGGCGCCCCTGCCATAAGAAGTATTCAACGCTAATAAATGAGCTAGTTGATTAATTTGGAATTGGCTAACTAATAACTGTGACAAAGAGGAGCATACACACCTGTAATAAGATTCTTCAACATCTTCAGATTCAATGTCGTCACGGATTCCTTTGCTTGCTTCCTTAGCACTGGCTTTCTTTCCTGGTTTAGGAACAGATTCTTTTTTCACCTAAGCAAGAAAATTAAATCATTTTATAGCTATATATCTTAATTAAGCGTGTAAACAATTCATGTTTATTTAACAAAAGGTTTATTTACAAAAATATATTTTTTAAACATTATTTATTGCTTCACAACCAGCGAATATGATGTAAATATGACAACATGATCGATTGTTTATTACAAAAACTTTTGTATTATGTTCCAATGCAGCCATGAGCCACAAAATTGTTATTCTGGGGCTTAGTCCCCTAAGGAGAACAAAGATAAGAACAAATTCCCTAAGATGTTCTGAAGATAGAAAGTGGTGTTCTCATTCCACTAATACGTGTCAAACCATATTCTTCAGATTACCTCATAAAAAGATCTGATGCAGACATTTATAGTATAAACAATAAATTATGAAGATAAGGTTCAGTATTTTCTATGTGACAAGTATAATTTTAAGTATGAATACTAAATAAAATCCAGCCATAAACAGTCAAATCCTTTCTGTTACTCAAACATCCAGAAGTGATTGTTACTTTTACTAAAACAAGCTTAATAACTTTTTAAATGAAATTTGAATTTGTGGATCTAAATATTAAAAATAATATTGAAGAACCTGGTTCTCTATGTTTGCCATGTACGCATCAAGCGGATCTTCTTCGTCAGAGCCGAGTGGTTCCTCTGTAGTGACACAAGCTGTTGGACTTCCAGGAGCGGGTATGTAATCCAGCTTAGGAGTCTCATCTTCTTCTTCAAAATACCTAATTATATCTATTAGTTGTTGAAGAGACAATAATCCCAGCATGCATAACTTTAGAACAAGGTTTCGAGCCTTCTGATAGATTGAACATTATTGCTTACTCTTCTTCAGTTTTAGACCTCTTCTTTGGGATCCCCCAGGTAGCGGACAGTGCGTTCTCTGTGATGGAACTCATGGTGGAATATCCCTGTTTACTGAGCGCAGCAGTCGGAGGCGGTGGAACGGCTGCCTGCCTTTCAGCTTTGCTCATCAAATGGAAACCGCCAAAACCAAAACCCTTTGGCTGGCCATCTCCACCCCTGTGGTAGCTCATTTTCAGTCTGGATAACATAAAAAAAAAAGTATGTCTCTCTATCTTAAATTTTTTTAAATCTGTATAATGATACCAATTTTTTTTATAAAATTACATGAAATAAATGTAACCTTGCCTTGTATTTTTACTGGACAAATGGGGAACATTAAATGTAATATACGAATCTCCACCGGACAGTCTAGGTAAACAAAACTAACCTGACAGCGAAACCTCGCCCATAGGTGTTGCGCTCTGTGGTAGCCGCCTTCAACTAGGATTGCTACGTTCCGTGTGGAGTCGTTCAGAAGAACTGAGTAAGGAACGAAAACAATTGTTTACAGTTCCAGTGGTTCCGACAGCAGTGCCATTGAGCGGATAGTAACGAAGCTGGAAGACCGGCCTCAAGAAAAGTGAATAGTCTGGTATCTTCCGAGAAAACTAAGAATATGAACAATTTAAATTGAATCATTTTTATTTTAACAACCGCTATATCTCAATCCCGGTCGATTTTTCCAAACACTGGTGCGTCTGAGGGATTGGTCGATACATCTCTCATTACTAGGAATTTAATTTGTAATTGTTTTTATTTATGGTTATTGCCATCCCTTATTATGTTCAGTGAAATGGTACTAATATTTCTTACGTACGAGGGTGGTCTGAAAAGTTTCCGACCTAACAAAGATACAAGAAGTTTTTTCAGAAATTTTTTTTTTACTTTTCAACATAGTCTCCTTGTAACTCTTCACACTTCTCCCAGAGATGCTCCCATCTCTGTAACCCGTCCAAATAGTACTCGGCGTTTTTCTCTGCAAAATAATCATTCACGAAGGTGATTGCCTCTTCATTTGACGAAAATCTTTTTCCTCCTATCGCAATTTTTAGATGAGGGAACAAAAAGAAGTCGCTTGGGGCTAGATCTGGTGAGTAAGGCGGATGGTCAAGCAGTTCAAACCATAATTCATGGATTTTCGCCATGGCAACGCTGAGGTGTGAGACTTATTATAATTGGTTTCTTGTCTTGAATAAGATTAATACATTTTACTGAAGACTGATCAGGTATTATTTATTTATTCCAAAACATTGTCACAATACAATTATAAACAGGAGCCCATTCCATTTTTAAGTTAAGAATAAAAACTAACACAACCAGTGTTTTCGGAACTGATATTTTCCTGAGCGGAACGCATTCCAAGATTTTGGAATCCAGCGCCTCTAGGTGCTGTCCTCTTTTAGAACTAAATTGCTTTTTTTGAAATATATCTATTAACAAATTATAGGACATATGAAGCAAACAACTGATATCAAGAGATACTTCAGTTTCTTTAATGATGGTGAAAAAATCACTATAAATAATACATCACATTCTTGAACCATCATGGCCGTATATGTTTAAAAAGTCTAGGTCTATCATTGCCCTTTAGATTCCATAAAGGAGTGAAACATGGCGGTTTGAATTTCCATCTCTTCAGCTTAGCAATGGATGAGGTTTACAAGAAAGAGTAATCAACTTAAAATTTGTTCTATTTTTTGCAAAATATGAGAAAACCTAAGGGACATCTCTTCAGGTGTCTCTTGTTCTCTAATATTTTACAGAGAGCTTAACTCTTTCTGGGAAGCATGGATATAAGAATACAGCTACTGAACTGTCTAAGAATAAAAGATGAGACTAGAGGCGCAATTACCTAATGTATTAATTTTGTGGAAATTCACAACTTTCAACAGGGTAATCTGGATAAAACACAGTATCATTTATTATTATGAATAAGTTTTTGGAGTTAAGGAGCACTGATAAACATATATCTTTTCCTCAGTAAAATAATATATATGTACATATATCAATTTTTATTTATTTACATTAACTGATAAACATTTTTATACAATTAGAAACCAGGAAAAATATCAAACAAACATCAACATAGATAACTGAAACCATTTAAAAATGTGATTTTAAAAAATAATAAAACTGACTATTATATGTAAAATAGAGGGAAGTAATTACATAAAATCAGATTTCATCTGACAAACCATTTAATTTTGCTATAAACATTTATGTCTTACATTATGTACATACAAGGAGAAACAAACCACATTAATGGAGAATACATAAAATGAAAATCACATTAAGCAATTTACTATTATCCTCTAAACTTCTTGAAAAGTGGGTGCTTGCTGGCTGGGCGCTTGTACTCCATGTAAACAGCATCGTCAGCACCAGACATGGAAGCCATTGAACCATGCGCTCTCCTCCCTCCGAACCTGCCTCCATGGGATGCGGGGTCTCCAGGAATACGCTCCTCATCTGCGTCTATATCAGAGGCTGCGAGTACCTGTTGAAGCAGAAGTCCTTGCTCGTCCCGAGTCTTATACAGCAACTCTTGATCCTAATACCACCCAATAAAAGTTTAGAGGCCATGAATACGGGTTTAAATTTATTAGTAAGTATACATAAAAGCAAAAATTTATAGCTAAGACCAAAAGGAAAAGATTTTCTCCTTTCATTTACGATTGTCTGCCTTTATGTTATACCATAGTGGTCGTAAAAATGATTTAATCAATTTGAAATTTCAAAAGTAAATTCAACACACAACTCCTCAAAATATTTTGATTAGTTTTTAAATAAAATACTACAACAAAGGAAGTATGAAAAGAAAAATTATACTTAAAAAAAGTCGAGTACGATTCATAAATAATTTTCTTGGATAAGCTAATAGACTCTAGTTTTATAATAAAGAAAAGTTTATATTTATAATAAATAATCACCTCGTCCATGCCTGCAAGCCTGGTGATCACTTTGTAGGAATATCCCTGATTGACAAGGAACCGCTGTCTCTTCCTTGAGTAGCCCATCTCTATAGTGTCTTGTGAGACGAGGGTATAAAAGAAAGCGTTGTATTCTTCAGCTATCGCTCCTAATAGAAGACAAATACATTTTTTAAATAGGAATTCTAAGAAGCTAACAGTTAAAATGATCAAAATGAATATTTAATTAATTTTACCTTTTTTGGCTCGAAGGATTCTTCCAAGACGTTGTGCTTCTTGCCTTCTCGAACCACCATGTGAGGAAATCTGAATCAGAACATTTGCTTCTGGTAAATCGAACGAGGTGTCAGCAACTTTACTGACAAATATGGTATTTACTTTGGGATTGAACTTGAAGTTCTGAAGAATTTGAATTCTTTCACTCTGGAATTAAAATATTTTACATCAATATAAATTATAAGTACAAATAAATTAAAAAAATTTTGTTATTTGATCATATCATTCCACAACTGGCACCAACCATATAGATTTATATTTTCTCAATGACCATCATTAATTGACTTAAGAATAAAATGGGAATGGTGTGGTTAATTGTAATTTTTTCACCAAATACACAAACCACATTAACAGAGGGTTGAGTGTAGGTAGGTAGTTAATCTTTTCCAACAACCAGGGTATTGTTATCAAGAAAAAAAATGATTTTCCTGGCAGGACTCAGGCCCACAATGGCGGTATGAGACAACTTAGAGGATAAATAAGCATTAATTAAAAAAAAAAAACTAACCTGAGAAGTAGGACCATAGATGTAAGGTTTATTCATTTTGATAGCATAATGCTTCAGAGCAAAAACATTGTCCGAGAACACTATAGTTTTGTCACCTCTTCTTTCATGATATCTAATTAGAAATTGTGCAGCTCGGAATTTGTTTGGATTCATGACGTATAATAACTGAAATAATATTCAATTAATTATTAACAGAGGATTAGTACATTGTATTGTTCTATTGACAGTATAAACATTAATTTAATCTAATATATCATGCTACTAAAATTAAAGAGTCAAAACAGCACTTGAAAAAAGTAAAGTAATCGATAAGAAGATATTATACTATCAGGCTTACTTATGCTGCTTAGAAAAGCATGATGAACAGACCATTAGGGAGTTTGTTGAGCTTACTAAAAGGTTGGAGGGAGAAATTAATTAATTATTGATAACTTATTATTTATTTGTTTCTTTAGCATCATCGTAACATAAATCGAAACTTTCATACCTCTACTTTTTGAGAAAACTTGGCAACACGATTTTAGTGTTGTTTTTTTATTATAGTCTACCGGCGTCAAGCCCTTTGATTTTTAACCATAAACAATATGGTTGGAAATTATTCTAATTACCAAATAATTAATTATTTTTTATCAGGTTGGTTTTGTTTTTAGTATAATTGGGCTATTAAGTGAATCTTTCATTCAAGATTTCATGTTCCTACCTCAAACAAAGGTTATGAACACGTTAGTAATTTCAATGACAAATAATTATAGTCTCAACACATATTACATGTTATGAAATAAACATTTTTTTTTACATTATATTGGTAGTATTTTGAATGAATTTAAAAACTTACAATCGTCTTAGCAGACAGATGGGTGAAAAAAATAAGGGTTTCTGGTTATGCAAACACCTATAAAACCCAAAACTCAAGAAGAACTAACTTACCCATACAATTACTGTTCGACCATCGACAGTCATTATTAAAAAATTATATCATTTGAGCTTAACTATTATTATTTTCATACCAGTTTTTTGCACACTCGACAATTGAGGTACTCCTTATAGAACTCGGGGGTCATCGGGCACCAGACTTCGGCACACTGGACCCTCGCAATATACCCGCGGGACTGCAACTCCAACCAATTTGCTTCAAACAGTTTTGGCCCAATCAAAAAGTTGAGATCTGCGATTTTGTCATCTTCTCTGAGAAGGGTAGCGGTGAGACCGAGCTTGCAATGTGACTGAACAATAGTTAATACCCTCCTGAACATCTTAGCAGGTATGGTGTGCACCTCTAAAAGAACAGAAATACAGAAATATGATAAAAAGTATTTTTATGAATCATATAAGGTTGAAAATTATCACGATTCACCTTCTTATTTTGACATATATTGTACTGATTTTTTTGGTAAATTATGGATTCATTTAGATTAAAAAGTAATAAACCTAATGTAAAGTGATCAAGTCTGCTTTAAAGAGGTTACCACTTTAGGAGGCCATGGGTAGTGGATGGTCTATTTTTAAAGGATGGAAGTGAGGAGAATCGTTTTTAGAATTAGAATATACAGTTAGAGTTAGAATAAATTTCTAGCAAGACGGTTGCAGAATATTGAACAAGAAAAATAAAATGTTTCTTAATGGTGACAATGTGAGATTAAATTTGGAATTTCTGATTTATTATTCGATTTGTAACAATACATTTTTTTAAATAAATAAATTTATTTTAGAATAGTTTCCTTTGTAAGTTATAACAAATCAATTAGAAACATGAAATAATTGTCTGAAGTACATACCATCAAGTACCATAATCCCCCACTCTTGAGTTTGGAGCCACTTCATAGTCTGCTCTGCTTCCCAAGATCTTTTCTGGGTGTGAGTTATCATCGAATAAGTAGTAACAAGGATCCCGCATCCCATCGGTTTGTCTTTGGCCTCAGAAGTAAACCGACATATCATACTGTCATCAGCTAAAAACAAAAAAACTTTTAGCGACATTTCTGATGGAGGATGCTAACACTCGAACATGAGTATAACCAATTTGGGTCTTAGGGAGTTCTCTCGTATCCTCTATGTCTAATAAATTACGTTTGGTAAGAACTATTTATCAGTTTAACAGGTCATTTCAGTGATCCATCCCTTCATCACTCAATACACCAGTCATAATATCATGAACGACCACGATATGTAAAGTAAAGGTTATATTCAAGAAGTAATCTAAGATATTTATAATTTGGAAATAAAATATATTTTGTGTGGAAGAAAGCATGGAAAAATGTGCATGTTTTTCAAATTAAATTTATATTTAATTTTACAATGCCTTACAGTAATACTATGTCAGGTTTCTTACATAAAAGTTTCTAAAGTTCTTATGAATGAATTTACATAAAATAGTGAAAGGGCACATACAAAAAGAGCTGTGGGAGTCCATGATCTGTCACTGAAGCGAATAATCGAACCAGTGATGTCTGGTGAGCTGGCTATGCGATATTTACATTTTCCAATGAATGAGATGCGTCACACTTATAGGTATATAAAACATTTCAAAGAAAATTAAAAAAAAAGCTGAAAAAACATTACGGTATATTCGATTACACAAAAGCCAAACATTAAATTATTGAGAATATTGATAGAAATAAGTTTTTAATATGTATTTGGTTTATTAGAATATTAGTTGGATGAGATGTGAATACTTTGAAATAAAGCCAAGAGGCAACCCATAATAAAAATATAGAACAGAGGGATGTTAAAAACATTTCATTAGTTCACATTAACATATACATACCCGACATAGCATAACTGTTTGGCATTTGTAAAATATATAAATTTAATTTGTAAAACATGCACATTTTTTATACTATGCACATTTTTCCATGCTTTCTTCCAAACAAAATATATTTTATTTCAAATTCATGAATAAAGATAGAAAATATTTAATGACTAAAAGATGCAAAAAAAAAAATACCTGTCGACCACATTTTAAACTGTTGCTTCCACTGTTCGACCGACACACCGGAGTTGCAAAGAACTAGAGCTCTTTTCCTGACTGTACAGCACGCAGTCACACCTACTAAACTTTTTCCAGCTCCTACAAGGCAAATGTTAAAAAAAAATCACACACTACATTAAAAATAATTTAATAATTGTGATGAGATAATATCATTGAATAACTTCACACAGGTTATAATTTAAAACTGACCGCAAGGTAATACAATAACTCCAGACCTCGCCCGACCATTTCCAAACATCTTTCTCAGGCTTTTTTCTTGATAAGGTCTTAAAACTGCTGAAGGTTTCAAGTCGATACTAGAACAAAAAATGGCACGTACAAGGTCAATGTTTGTTAACTGCTTAAGTTTATTTATGTTATATTAAGCATTGTTTATACAACCTACTTTATATCTTGATTAACAGTGTCATTCCTGAAATCGTATTCTGCCAAAAGTGGATATTCGAGCTCAATACATCTCTTTTGTATCACTTCTATTTTTTCCTGTAATAAATTAATATGCTAAATTAATTTTTTACAAAGAACTACAATTTTTTTTTAAGAAGTTGTAAGTACTGAGTTTAAAGTTGGGAGTAGAGATCTCGGTAGAGTGGCAAGGATATTATTAAGTTATGAATTGAATAGAGAACTTTCAGATTGAGAAATAAACATTCAGAAAGTCTGTTTGCTGTTGAATATTTGAATTAATAATGGAGTTATAGTAACAGAAAAATGATTATGACAGGGTCAGGGCTTACAGCCGGATCCTAACCTAGTACGAACGCTTAGTTAGGCTAGTCAATATCAAATCTTTTTAGCTTTGTTCTCCTTAACCTTATAAGACATATCACCTGAATCAGGTGGAGTCCGGCAGAGAGGGCTACCATACAGTCCATTGGGTTGTCTCCCGAGAGCTTTGCAGCAAGGCACTATATTTTTTCTCTGGCTAATTGACGATTAATACTGACTAGACTAAGTTCTCGTAAAGAATAATAGGAGTAGATTGGAGGTTGGGAGGTGTTGAGCCCCGGTCCTGTCAATATTTTTTTATCTGCCTAATAATTATTAAAACATATCCCACAACTAATACTTATTAAAAATAAATTCATTGATTATTTAATGACTAATAACATTTGAACACTTATGACCCCTAAGATTTTAGATGCAGATGATTTTGAATTATAAATTATTATTTTGTAACAATTTATGTTTTTTAAATAATTAATTAATACAAAAATATTTCCCTTTAAAAATAATTAATTTCAGTTCAATGTACATATACTTACATAAATACTGCATGTAACAAACTACAGCTTTTTACCTGATTGACTTCAAAAGAAACAGTACTGGTCTGTGCATCTTCATCGTCCTCTTCATCAGCTTTGTCCATTTTCGAATAGAAATCTGTTATATCTTCAGGTACTGTGTCTGTTGCTACTACTTCAGTCTGTTCGGGAGCGTTGGTTGGTTTAATCCCAAACTGTAAAATTAATGATGAATCTATGAATGAGTTGCTTGAAAAAGACTGCTTTTCAGTGAAGAGAAATTTGTGGATTGAAAGGTAGTTAGTTCTATTGATTTCATTAAATTAGAACAAGTTTATCTATTAAATACATCATTTGAATGGTTAATAATTTTTAAATATACTTTTGATGGTTTAAAAGAAAAACTAATATATTGATTAAACTTACAGATGGGGCTACTTTCTTATCGTCTATCTGGGTTATTAGTTCTGCATCTCTACGCAGCCTGCACTCCTGAATAACTGGGTCTTTCAGTAACTTTTGGAGGACATCAGGGAATGGCGATTCAATAAAATACTTATTATGTTTCAGCACTAATTTTACCTGTAAAAACACAATCCATATAAGATGGGGAAATCTTCTTAAAAATATATTACAACTTATAAATTAAATAGGGCTACTGACTTTCCCATAAGAAAGAGTGCACAACTTAATGAATTCTTCAATCCCACTCGGAACGGTAGTTTTGCTTAACCTTTTCAAATATTCAATTATATCGTTAGTCTCAAGACCAACACTGACGGCTGCATACAATGAATAAGCGGTAAGCTTATACTGAAAAAAATTAATTTACAAAATATATATAAAGCTTTTTACTGGTTAAGGCATACTAAAATATAATAATACAGAAAAGAGTTAAATACCTCATGAATGTGTTCGGGCCGACAAACTGGCTCAGCGATAGCAATCAAGAAGTCATGGGCATGTTTATAAACCGGTGAAAATGATTCAAGAAATATATGACCGTTTGGCCCCTACAAAAAAATAAATCAAATAAAGATACAATAATATAAAGGGTTGGCCGAAAATTCCGTTCGGTTTTTGTCGTCACAAAACTTCAAGCTGTCTAATATGTAGCTAACTTCAACGTAGTTTGACGCGAAATTCTGACGAGACTGATTGTATTTTGTGTGTTTAGGATCATCCTGAAAATGGAAAACCAAAACGAAAATTATCGACACCTCATGCTTTTTTATTTTAAAAAAGGCAAGAAAGCAGTGGAAACTTGCAGGAAGACATGCGCTGTATACGGAGAGGATGCTGTTATAGACCGTGTGTGCCAAAAGTGGTTTTCAAGATTTCGATCGGGAAATTTTTCGGTTCAAGACGCACCTCGCTCTGGCCGGCCAACTGAGATTAACAGCGACAAAGTGAAGCAATTAGTTGACACCAATCCCCGTTATACTACTAGGGAGATCGCAGTTATCCTCAAAATATCCAAATCGAGTGTTGACAACCATCTGCATCAACTTGGCTACATGAGCAGGACTCGATGTTTGGGTTCTCCATCAACTTAGTGAGTCTAACCTCGCCCAAAGGATTTCCATCTGCGATTCGTTGCGGAAACGTGAAGAAAACGATCCTTTTTTGAAGAGAATGATGACAGGGGACAAAAAGTGAATCTTCTATAACAATGTGAAGGGCAAACGTTCATGAGGGAAGCACGACGAATTACCACAAACAACCCCCAAAGCAGGACTTCACCCAAAGGTTATGATCTCGATTTGGTGGGATTGAAGGGGTGTTGTCTTTCATGAACTTCTTCCCACGAACAGTACCATCAATTCGGATGTGTACTGTGACCAGCTGGACAAATTAAATGCAGCGATCCACCAGAAGCGTCCAGAACTAGCCAACCATAAGGTGATTGTCTTCCCTCACGACAATGACAGACCGCACACCTCTTTGCAGATGCGCAAGAAGTTACTGGAGCTTGGCTGGGAAGTTTAGCCACACCCTCCATATTAGCCCGACCTTGCACCTTCACATTTCCACCTATTTCAGTCTCTTCGAAATTCATTGAATGGACAGACCTTCAACTATGAAGAAGATGTAAAAATCCGCTTGGAAATTTTTTTTGCCAGTGAAGACAGAAAATTCTTTGAGCATGGAATTATGAATCTGCCCATGAGATGGCAGAAGATACTGGAACAAAACGCCAATCATACCATTGATTGAATAAATCACTTTGTGCTTAAAAGTTGTGTCTTATTTTCGCTTAAAAAACCGAACGGACTTTTTGGCCAACCTGATATAATAAATATTATTATGTTAAAGAGAAAAAGTAGAGACAAGCCTGAATTTATAATGATAGCCACGACTATATGACCTTCGGTTAAAACTTCTTTAGAGGGTCTCGTTAATTCTCTGAAAACAACAATAGTTTTTCAAAGTTGAATACAATGTAATAATTTATTATGATTTTTTAAATGAAGAATATTGATACGACTCGAGATAGGCTTGTTAGAAGGGGATCTGAACAAGCTTGGAGAAAATCAGGGAATGAATTCTAGCAATGATGTGTTTGTTGATAATCAAGATGGCCCTTGTTCAAATCCCAGACTTGTCAGTATATTGTTTTAGAAAACATTCAGGTGTTGGCGTATCACTTCATACAACAATTTCACGAGGAACTAAAAGTTGAATTGAATAATAGGTGCATATAAAGTTAACACAATCCTTACCACCCAAAGTGGACGACTGCCATGGTCATTTTTTAAATTTAGTTGTTTTCGGTAATCCTTGGCTCCAAATTCATCTTCTAAGCCCGTATCAGAGGTTTCTACATTTTTCTTAGCTGCATCAGGGACCCCATCTACCGTTAAAATATTCATGAAATTAGCATTGAAAATATAACTACAAATACTAGAATTTAAGTAGATTTGATAATTGTTTCACAAAACTCTATTAGCAGATAAACATATCTGCTAATTATTATAAATATTTAATTCAAGAAAAAGGTTGTTAGCCGCTTCTAAAAGAAAAATTCTTAGGAGCCGGAATTGAATCTGGGTGGTTAGTAGTAAGGCATGGCAAGGGGGACCTCGAAGAGAGTGGTAACCCGCCTTTTCCCATAGACAATAAGAGCATTAAACCAAATAAGCTCATTATTATATATAGACAAGAGATAGTACTAAGGAATCGTTATTAATATTAGTATGGTAAAAGAAATAAGATCACTATCTTTTACAGCATGAAGGTTAGAACCTGTATAATTGGTGTATGCATTCTTCATAACTTTGTAAATGATCAAATTTCCAAGCACAACAGACAAATCTTGGAAATATTATTTCTAGGCATTCTGTTTATTATGTCTGCAAACCAATTGGTTTGTAATATTTTCTTATGGAGCAGGTATAAGGATCCGAATTCGATTTAAATGAAATAATAGATTCTGGCAATGTTAATGCTATTAATCCATAAACTTACCATTTCATTCCATTACCGATATCTATAATTGGAACAAATAAGGATCTTGTGGTTTAAATTTCATAGCAACTTAACAAACTGCTTCCTTCTTAATAAGAGTAAAACCAACTTAACTAAATTTAAAAAGCACAAAGGGTTTATTAAAGAATTGTATTTTAAACAATTAATTATCAGTCTGTCTTTATACCTTCAACGTTTACATCAGTCAGATTATCTTCCTCAAAAACATCTTCTTCGTCATCTTTCTTTTTCTTTTTGCCTTTTCTTTCTAGAAAAATCAGCAAAAGCAACAGTGAGTAGATACAACAAAAGATTAAAATAAATTATCACAAATGATCCAACTGTAGTCAATGGCTTACCATAATTACTTTCCTTCTTGTATCTTTTTGAACCACCAGCCATTGTAAATCAATGCTAAGTCGCAACTAAATGCCAAAAATTGGAAGATTCAAACCGTAGTTATCAGAATAACCATTTGCCACAGGTTGTGTAATGGTCTAATGCAAGTCTAGGGCAACTCTTGTTTTTGTGGATTCTGTGTAGTTCACCAATGAAGCGTTCAATGAACTTAAAAACTACTTGCTCCATTTGCCTTTGTATCTATAATCTGTCTTCTATGCTCCTTACTTCCTGCTGTGATCAATGCAAGATTGTCGAGAACGATCAGAGCAGGATTGTTAAACTACGATTTAAAACTAAGGCTAGGAAATAGCGCGATAAAGGGCTATTCAAAATAACTGAATAATAAAATCAATGGAAACTAGGAAAGCCTACAAGCTTACACAAGTGTTTTACGATAAATATTCGGAAAACCTCAATTTGTAAAACAAATTAAGCAGTGCTGGGGGGAGAAAGGCCTTTAGAATAGTTCCGCAACAGCATCCCTATTCTCCATCTCTCTATTGTACCTTGTGCTTCCATTCACCACACTTTTAGGCCCGATACACGCTTTACGTTATTGACTCTCCGCTAAATCTTATTTCATGTCCCTGTCCATTCTAACAGCAGCTGAGATAATATTTAGTTTACTCAGCAATGAGGTCTGCCCTATTCTTTTGAATACATGTCAATGATACACGTCGACCAACAATCATTGGGTAGAATATTGCGGATAATAAACATATAACCAAAATAAACACCAGGGCAATAAATTAATAGCGACTTTTTGTTTCATATTAATTAGCCTGGCAGAAGGAACGTAAGGCCAATCCAACTGACATCTATGGAGAGCTCAACAAACAAAACGAAATTAGTTTTTCAATCACCCCCTAGTTTACGTTCTAACTAAATCAAATTAAGCAGTTGACGTTAATTAGATTTAGTTTGCCATAGATCTATATAGAGATGTGCTATAGATGAATATGTTATAGTGTGTAAGAGAATAGTGTTATTCTTTCTCAAAGTTGTTGATGGGTCAATCGACCTCAAAGTACCGTACCATTTACTAACAGACCCTTCAAACTGCCAGTAACAAAAAAGACATTAAGTAAGTACTTACTGATCAAACCTATTTGGACAAATGGATGACGGATATATGGACAAGTACAAAATCCGATATCTTGAGAAATTTTAATCCAAAGTTCTCAGACTCACAAATACAACTCGATCAAACGTAAGCAACCGCACACTACACACAGAGCTACGAGTTACATACGTGCAGATTGACATGAAACAATTATTAATACGTTTTCATGACAAACTATCTGGCAATCGCACCCACTGGAAAATGATTTAAAAGAAACTGGAACAAACATAGCTGACCAATCCTAAATACAATTAATTAAGGCATCACTGTATGTCCTTCGCCCTTATACCGTCATGTCATTTCTGTTCTTTATATCGTTTACACCGGCTAGGTGCCTAGTAAAAGGTTATTTTTAAGTGCAACGAGTGGTCTGGGATAGTGGGAACGTACCTAAATTGGTGTTTATTTATTAATCTTTTGGTGCTATTCTGTTTTCCTGCACCAATAGCCTGCGGGATTGATTACTTTAATTAAGCATATTAATATTTTATGCCTTCAGGAAGGTACGTTGTAAACATCGTAAAAACGTTTGAGGGTTCGTCAAAATTTAAAAAATAACAAATTTGGAAAAACGTTAGTAATTAATGAAAATTAGCTTCTTCTAGATCTATTGGACGATTAAAAGTTTGTGAATAGTTCTCTAGCCACTGGTGCGGCTTTTTTTTTTTTATGTCGGACTACTACTGCTTCTCTCTGCAATATACTTTTTTGACTATTTTAATAGCTATATTGTATTATTAGATATTTCCCTATTATTCCAGGGCACTGGACCATAGGCTAGGTAATTTTATTCTAACGTCCGTGATAGTGGGAATGTACCTAAATTCGTGTTATATTTTGTTTGTTAGGTTAACCATGTTCCTGGCAGGTAGGCTAGGTAACCTGAAGTAAATTTCATTAATAGTTAATATCTTCATTTGCGAAACTTACATTCAACATTAGAAATTTTAGTTTTTTCTTGCACTAAATTTGCCATCTATTTCCAATTTACTGCATGGGGCATTTCAGTGCGAATTTGCTGCTTCTTCATTAATTCCTTGAGCATGCCCATCCTAGTTAATATTATACACATCAGGGTTGGTCTAGTCCTGACTATAACTGTGGACTTTATCTCAGTCATTTTAACTAGATTCCACCAGAGCTTCATCATTGTATACAGAATCCCCCATCAGTTATAAGATTGGAACAGGTTCCTTGGACCTAAATAACAAAAACTATTGCTAAAAGTAGATATTAATGACTAGATGATATCGCAGAGAGACAGAAGATTGGTTATTTGATCTATATCCTTCTACACCTGGCACTAACAATATATAATATGCTTTTTAATGATTTTTTTCAAAATCAGAAACTCTGATGATTTGTCCTGTGGGTCTGTTTGTCAGCTCTAGACTTAGTGAGTCAGCCTACAAGTGTTCAAGCTCAAGAAATGAATTTTTACACAAAGGCTCCTGTTGTGTCAACCTCTTTATCACGTATAATTAGAAGTTCCTCTCTTCTCGGTCCAGAAAATATCTACCTATGTTTCCATATTTTTTTTTTTTTTTTTTTTCATATTCAAACAATTTTATTAAGATAAAATTACAATCTGCCTTTCCATATTTTAATAATAGAAAAATTTAAAGCGTCAGTTAAGAGAGGGGGAAGCTACTAGTGTACGAAACAGCCGCAGGCACCAGGTTGCGTGGCGGGGACAGACTCTTAGCACCCGGCACTTGGAACACTGCTCTCTCTGTTTCTGCACTGGCGCTTGCTGCTCTACTCGAACCATGGCTTTCTTATTCAACTACCTCTGCATCTCTCTTTCCTAACCTCGCTATGTTTTAGTCTGCCTTCGTCTCGCTAAAACTAGCACCTCCTTGGAAGAAACCTCTTCCTCGCGGACGACGGTCGTTGTGGCCCTACAAACTTACCTAGTAGCGTCTTCCACAGCGATCCAGTCTGCCTCTCTCCGGTTCACACTCACCTTTGGGATCCGGGCGGTTTTCGCCTACCCTTAGATACCGAGTGTGAATTCGAGGTCATTCCAAGACCACATAAACTACCTATAATACCTACCCTGTTCCTCTTCTCCTGAACATAGTACACTGTTGGGGCACACCTTCTAAGATCTTATGGAGTCAGATCATGACGAATAAAGCTGCCCACTGATTAGGCCGCTAGCAAAGGTCAAATACCACAGGTCCACCCATTTAATCTCTTTCTTGGCGCTCGCCGGACAGCGGCTAGGGTTGTAGTGACCCTAGCCCGCGGCGGGCGTCCTCTCCCCATCTTGAGGACATCCAAAATCCGACAGCTCCATTTGATATTAGGAAGGCATAATAATAAAAGCGATCTGTATACAACACGAGGAAGTGTCATTAATTGCTGGTATAAAACAGTATTTCTATAATTTTAAGTGGGCTGTCAAATTGAAGATAACAATGAGCTCATTAACAATATGTCATTTGTATTTTATTTTTTCAAACCATAAATACACAATCATTAACATTATGTTCACAACTTTAACTCAATCATTGAATTCTTTCGAGGAATGTTATTTTCCTTGGTAGTTCTGATTGATGCACTGCACTGATGATGTTATAAATAAAACTATTTCAGTAAAGATCACTAAGCTGAAGGTGAGCCTCATCACCTAGTGTGTGTATGTGACTATGGACTTTTAACCACAAATAGAAAGTATTATATTTATGCACTCCTTCCAATGCATCTGTGAATGCAGGAAGAGGAAAAATATGTATATCATAAATTATTTATTTTGTTCATTGTGTACTATTAATAAAACGAGGTTTAAAAAAAAAATCATGAAGGGTATCAAAAATAATTGGAGTAAAAAATTAATACTTTACTATCACAATGAGTAGGGTAATGAATTAAAGATCTACACGTCTAGATTAATAATTTGTATTGTTTGTTGGGGCTAAAGTGAACTAAAATTACATAAGGTCATTCAAGCTGTCATTATAAGTGCTTATAATTTTTTTGCATTCCAAATTTCATATAAATGAATAATATTTTAGTCGATGCTACATATCTAAAAATAAAATAAATGTTATAAAGAGTAAATATTAATCAATCACAATTTTTTACTTTATCCTAGACTATTTCATTAATTCTTAAAGGATGTGCGTAAACTTCACTACTGAAACAATCTGTTGACTAAAAATAATTGTTTTATATGTTGATTTTATGAGATTAATTTTGGCCTACTAATTAAACAACTTTTTGAACTTGGAGGTTACTGTTTCTTAAGCAAAGTATAAAATTGAAATTTTTTTTAACTTATCAAAGGTTAAAATGGCATTTTATACCTTAGCTACCACTTCCTCCCTCCCTATCTTATCTGTAAAAAAGGTGTTTCTTGATAACACAGGCAAACCAATTTAGTTAGACAAGTATATTTAAAATAAAGGTACACTAACTTACGGTTAATGAACATTTTCAGTATTGTATCATAGTCAATAAACTAATACTCTATTCAAAGAGAATATTCCTATTTATTATGTCCTCAAAAGGTAGGTAATATTTAATATTTATGTTGATAGAGATACTTATTTTCTGATGTGTACTTAATTTATCATATTGCCACCACAACTATTTTATTACTCTTTTGAGAAATATTTTTAATAATTTTAGAAAGAGTAGTTGCATTATACAGATTCTCGGCTCGAGATGACGATGAACTGAGCTTTAAAAGACGTGACGTGATCACTGTCCTAGCCAGATATGAAGACCCGTGGTGGGAAGGAGAGCTGAACGGCAAAATTGGTCTTTTTCCAGCAAATTATGTTGCCCCGCAAGGTAAATAGATATTTTCTTTAAATGCCGCCATAACATATACTTGACTAACTGTTGATCATTTCCGATTAAATGTAATTTATTGAAATATTCAAATCACAGTCTCTTGCTGTTAACTTTTTTGTAATTTTCAGTTTAAGTAATAAAACATTGCCATTGACCTATATATAAATAAGTCTTCCTTTACAGATAAACAACTTGTTTATCAAATTACAATTAAATAAAAAATATTTACAATTTAAAAAAAATGTTTAAAAGATGCATGAGACTATTTACAATGTAATAAAAATATTTACAAATTAAATTAAGGTAATGGTAATAAATATTAATTATGAATGAAACCTAATTTTTTTAGTTTAGCAACACATGCTTAGTTCTTTTATGAAGGTTTCTTTTGAGAACATTTTTGCTATAGTTTCCGATTGGAAACTATCAGTAGATTTCCCGAATAAGTGGATTTTCTGAAGCTATTGTTTTATTTGAATAATGTTCCGTTTGGGAATGGACAAATTCTTGAATGGTGGGGAGATATAAGTCATGGAGCATAGTGGTTATTCTTGTGTTGAAGATTCACATACCAAGGTTTTGGATTCTTTCTAACGTATTATAAGTTACGCGAGTAGAGCTCTATACTGATGGAGCATAGGTTATAAATGATTGGACTGATTTGAAGATAATAAGTTTGTTTTTGGGACTCAACTGGGATTTTTGTGAAAATATGGAAACATTTTGTATGATTTTTTTGCCAAGCATTTAAGATTTTTTTTTTAGGAGAGAGGAGGGATATGGTTATTTTTTCATATGGGGTAGATAATGTAAATTAAAAATATCATTAAACATAGGTACAATATTTATTGTATAATTCAAGGTGCTTTATACCAACTAAGGGTAGATATATTGTAATATTTCTTTAATTTATTAATAAAAAAAAAATGTGAATTAAACTTTAAAACTTATAATTTATTATATCTCAGGAGGGCCCTTGACAACTGAACATTTACATTAAAAAAAAAAAAAAATTAATACATATACTGTTTTTGAGTTCTTCACAAAAATGCTTGCCTTGCTCCAGCCAAGTATTGTGGTTTGTGATCCTGACGTTCAAAATACAATGCTTCCTCAATGGTCTCCTGTAGGCTCTGACATTGTGCAAATATGATGTATGAGGTGGTCAGATGGCATGCAATGATAGGAGGTAATATGAAGAAATAAGAGGTACGAGGGGCCTTCAGTTCAAATATGTTTGGCCATCTGCGAACGCAAATCCATGTACAAACTCGTCATTATTGATGTCTTCTCCAGTAATTATAAGCAACTCACAACATCTCCTTTCAAGCATTTATAAACAACTGCTCCACAATCCAACTCCCAGCGTACCTCTCAATTGTTCCAAATTAATCACATACTTCCTGCTGTTACATTCTCTTGTTTAAATTGAAACTTTTTATAATATTTATAAATAAATTTTATCTATATAATAATATAATATTAAATATATAATAAACTTTTCACTATATTTAAAAAATTTTTGTGGCACTTATTTCCCAATCCTCTTACCCGTGGGAAAGCCAATATTTATGTGTCATTATGTATAATTGATAAATCATGCTTAAAAATTCCATTAATTTGATGATGTCTTAATGTCTTTGTAGAGGACTGCTTCTTTATACAATTATTTCTTCAATTAGAATTACTTTTTCTTTGTCTTCTCAGTGCTTTATAAATATGTATTTAAGTAGTCTCTTCTTCAGGACAAAGAAATTGGGAAGCCGTTAGCTTATGCTTTCTGAAGAAGAGGAACTTTGATGCATTTCTTTTGATTAATTTCTTCTAATGTTAAATGTTTTGTATGACCGACCTGCCCCTTATGCATCATCCTAGATTTTTGAGGTATCCGGTTGTTAACATAGAAGGAGGGATCTGGAGGAGGATCCTGGATTGGAGGGATTGGATGCAAAGGATATTGGAAGGCATGGATGGCACTCCCCAAAATTTCTATGTTGTCTGTAGGAAGAAGTGTAGTTTTGTATATAAACCTCTTGTTTGTTTGGAATTCAGCTTACTTAGAACTCCTAAAGAGGGAAGCCAAGAGAATGAAAAAAATGGAGTTTGATCTTGGAAATTTGATCTCTTAAATAGTCTAATGAAAGAAGGAAGAAGACTAGAAAGAAAAGGTGGGAGTGGCACCCTCATAAGATAAGCTGGAGATATGAAGAATAATTCTCATAGTTGTCTGAAAAGAAAAATGAAAAGGTCATACAATTATTTATCCAAAAACATTGTGCTATTTTCTGACTAATTATTGCTTAAATTTAAACTTTTATTAACCACATATGTTTTACTTGTCGTTATAACAAAAGTGTATTTATCAAATTTTTATTGACAAATCTGATGTTACATTTGATCTTACTAGTTTGTTAATAATCTTTGTATGCTTGGGTTCCATGCTTGATTGGAACTTAAAGCGGGAAGGTAGGTAACCTACATGACCTTGTTTTCTTTTGCTGTCTCTATCTTGCCATTAAATGTAAAAGTCCATCCTCAATTTGATTTGTATCACTGCTTTAGATGAAGATAACTGTATTAAAGAAGATAGCTTTACTAAAGAAGATAACAGTACTAAAGAAGATAACAGTACTAAAGAAGATAGCTTTACTAAAGAAGATAACAGTACTAAAGAAGATAGCTTTACTAAAGAAGATAGCTTTACTAAAGAAGATAACAGTACTAAAGAAGATAGCTTTACTAAAGAAGATAACAGTACTAAAGAAGATAGCTTTACTAAAGAAGATAAAAGACAATTAGGGATAAAAGAATTATTTGATACTGAACAAGCTTATGTGGAAGCTTTGATGATTGTAGAGGATGTAAGTAATTTTTACCTTAAATTATAATCACAATTTCATAAGAAATATAATTGATTAAATTATAATCTATTATTCATAAGAAATGGCATTTCTAATATAAAAATGTTTACGTAATTAACAAACTTTTATTACAAAGCATTATAATTGTTTTAGTTGCTCCAAGATATGTTGTGCGAAAGTACGCAAGATATTGGTGAGTTATCTATAATTTATAAAAACTGGCATAACATGCTTGAGTCCAGTTATTTTTTTCTGAGGTAAGCCAGAGCAGCTACGATTAACAATACAATTTATGAACCATTTCGTTAAACTGTAATGTTTATTTTTAGGGCCTTGGAAATTAGAATTAGCACGAGCATTGGAGGAATCTTTACAACAATAGCTGACATTCTCTGTGAACATGTAATTAATTACTTAATTTAAACAATTTATTTGAAGTTTTAAAATTTGATTTCTTTGATTTATCACCCGTATCTGCTATTTTTAAGGCAGTAATGGCAGATTATTTACATTTTATAATATATTTTTGGTGATTATCTACTAATGCCATTTGGACCATGACTCATGGACTTAGCTGATCCCACCATTCACTCACTTGGCTTGAAGAAAACATTCTACTTACTATTCAGAACAGATTTAAATTTAATTGTATTTACTGGCTGCATCTTGCATCCGTCCCTTTTCTAACTCAATGTACTTCTACCAAATTGTCTATTACTTAAATGGATCACTGATATTTAGACAAAAATACAGGAATTAAATAAATATTACATGATACTTCTTAGGCTTCATAAAAACCGACGACACATTGAAAACTACTACCGCACCACAGCACTTTAGACCAACAATTAGTTGAGAACTTGAACTGTAGCGTTTAGAATATTTCTAAATTCCAATCTTTTACTATGCAAAACTCATTGAAGAGTATGCAAAACACCATATTCTATCTTAAATTAGACATTGCACAGTAATTAAAATATTCTTTTCCTCTAAACTTTTTTCTTCCTAAACTCTTATTCAAATATTAGAACAGAAAATTCCTTTCTTAAAGGCAATCTAATTCTAATAAATAATTAATTTTCAAATAAAAAAAATATTACAAAACAAAACCTAACCTCCTTGAACTTAAACCCACCATCTATTCCCCCAAGACAAGATTTTGTTCCCAGACCTGGCGTCTTGTTCTAATTAAAGTTCATCGTCTACCAAGCCATCTTCTCCTTCCTCCTCATTTCTCACTCACTTACTCTCTATCTTACTTTATAGTTTATTCCCTTCCATCTTAAAACTTAATCCATACACCTCCTTCCTTCAAATTCAGTTGTGCGCCACCGGTTGAGACTAATATTAACATTAAGATACTTTAATCTTACTTTTGCAAAATGTATCAAAAACAAAAAAGCAATATAATAAAGATCTGTTATTGTTTGGGCTTATTTTGTTTCAGCTACTTCATATGAAAGCTCCTTACTTAGCGTACTGGAGCCACAAGATGGAAGCCGTAACCGTAATCGAGACACTTACCAAAACAGACAATAGAATTGCGGATATAATGAAACAGTTTTCAGCGGACCCCAATTCCAAACGACTCCCGATCAGCTCTTTCCTTATTCAGCCGGGGCAGAGGATAGCAAGATATCCACTTCTCATCAATACGGTTACTTATTTTTTTCTCTACCTGAACAATTTGAATGGAATAACATAACTTTTTTTGTGGTAGGGAGGAGTTAGGAGTTATTTAGATCAAAAAAATAAACTATTAAATTAAAAAAATTTAGGAATGTTCCGAGTGCAAACCAGAGTCCCACCCACATAGTTCACATAATATTTAATTGATTAAATAGTTATTAGCTAAAATACTAAAATAATCTTATTAAAATCAGCCTTAACTATTAAAAACTAATAAATTCTATTGTTGGCTCTTATTGTTAGAGAAAGAATGATAGGGCAGAATTTTTTTCCTCATATTTTCAGCGACTGAATGGGTTGTTAAATAACAGACATAGTTTCAAAATTTCAGATTCATTGCATCATTTTTACAACCACCTGTTTGAAAGTAAAGCTTCTCCCTACAAGCTCAGGAGTTGTCATACTAAATTTTATTCAAATTTATTTCTAAATTTTAAACTGGGGTGCTTATCATATTTAACATATTTATTAAAAATGTGTTGTAGATCCTGAAATACACAGACAAAGAGCACTCAGATGTGCAGTTTCTTGAAGAAGCTTCACGAAAAGCTGTAGATTTATGTCGGCAGGTATATATTGTATATTTAGCAAATTGATTATTCATTGGAATTATCTAAATTAAAAAAAACCAATCTTATGTCAAGATATTTTGAATAAAAAGTGTTTTTACTTGGCCCAAGACCCTGGTAGATACCTAGGTAGGCAGCTGAACCCTGATTTTTGCCAAGAGGCGGCTATAAATGGCAGGCCATGTAGCGCAGGGACTTCCGATGACACATTTGAAAAACTCTTTTTATGTGCGGGAGGGGGTAGTTGACTATAATAAATACTATTAGCCCTCTCTCTCTCTTTAAAACTCTCTCTTTTAGCCCTTAAGTCTGAATTCTGTCAGTGCAGTTCGTGAGTCAGTGGCCATGGAGCTTGGTGTTGCAGTTGTGGTTGAGTGTATTGAGGAAAGAACCACACAATTGGAGATCTGAAAGGAAGAAAGTGTACACCACCCAACTGTACAGAATATTAATTAATAAAAATAAATAAAATGTTTTTTTAAATTGTAGGAATCACTACAATAATTATTAATTAGTATAGAGTTAAGTCTCATAATGAATTGTACGTATTTAACTCTTTAAAATTTGCATTATTTACTTTAATAGCTTTCGGAATAATTATTTATTTGTCTATTGTCAAATTTTGTTATGTTTTGGATCTCATTATTATTAATAATTAATTGACAAAGAAAAAATATACTGGCAGTGTCATTGCTTGAACCAGTGACTTCCCCGATACCTAGTTGGGAACACTTCCAATTGAGCTACCCTGCAGGAGTGCACGACCTCCCTAAATTTTTTTGTTTTGAACCCAATTCTTTAATGATTTTAATTTGTCATATGAATTTAATTCATCATAAATAACACTACAATATAGATAAATATCAATGTATTTATATTCACCTGGGAGACCACCGCCAGGCACTGCTTGAAGCCAAATATATTGCTCATATAAATTTGATCATGGTTTTATCTAACTATATGATATTAATTAACGTATCACATCGTTCACTGCTATAATGCCTGTGAGTTGCAATAATAGGGATATTATAAGAAGAATTTAAAAGAAGGCACTTTAAATTAATGTTTTAACAGACTTGTATCGTGGTTTAGGTGGATGAGCTTATTCAAGAGAAAAATAACTTTAAGGCATTGAAATGGCTGCAGAAACATATTGAGAGTGACATGCTTTCAGAGCTGCTGGTATTCAATTCCACTACTCATGATGTCGGTCCAAGAAAGTGTTTGTATAACGGCGCTTTAAAGGTAAGTTTATCTATAACTAGGTTGTCCAAAGATAAATAAATAAAACTAATATACAGATAAGATTCTTTACACTTGATTTACAGACAAGAAATGGGAAGGAACTCATAGGTTTTCTTATGAATGATTTCTTTCTTCTGGCCCTACCAATGACACCACTGGAAGATCCATTTAGTTTTGATCTGACTATTCCATTGAGAATATATAAAGAAGTGAGTTGTTTACAAAGATTGGATGAGATTTTTTTCCGTTTCATTTTTTGAAGTTATTTAATTATAATTTTTCAAATTATTATCTGATTATCAACAACCCAATTAAAATTGGGCTGACTCATACTTTGGTAATGAAATCTCTCTCTCTCTCTCTCTCTTTGTTAGTTTTAAATGATTTTATTTAGTGTAAAATTATTTCCCAGTTATAATGAGTCTTACAAAGAATTAATAAAATTTAATGTTTTTAATTTTAAATAAACTATACTTATCAATAAACTATTAAAATGATACCTATTAAAATAATTTAGACAAGAATCTAATTTTTAGATAATTTTCTTTTTTAGCCACTGCTTTTAACTGATTTAAGCATTTATGACAGTGTAACAGACACAAGAAAGGTCGAGTTTCAACTCGAGTACAATAAAATTGTATTTAATTTAAGTGCTAACTCAGAAGCTGAGAAAAATAAGTGGTTGAAGAAGATAATGGAAGCCAAGAATGTTTTAAAAGAACGAGAAAGAGATAATAAGTTAAGAAAACAGGTATCAAGTAAGTGTTAGTTTTTACTACTCAATAGAACTGTTAATAATCTCGATAGAGTCAAAGATTGAACCCTGTGGAATTTTGCAATCTATCCGTTAGTTAACATTTTGGCCAGCCTTGAGAATGACGATGGAAAGCATTCAGTGCTTTTGAAAAATAAATTGTTGAGAGACATTAAATTGTAAATTTAATATTATTTTTTTAAAAATTTAATCTCAAATTTGACGAGGAAATGATTATAAAACTTGATGGTGTTGAATGTTTAAAGATAAGATAATTTATTATCCAACTTGGAACTTTTTTTGGTCCTAATGAGCAAGAGGAGTAGCTAAATATAGTCATTTTTCAGTGGCTAATAGTTATCACAACTAGTGATTATTGTTATTAAGATATCTTATGGTTATTATAATGTGTTACAGTAACAAAGAGGCGACCAAAAGGCATGCTCAAGTTATTCATTGTCAGCGGCCGACAGCTTAATCTACTACCAATCGATGGTGGTATGATCTTTTTTAATAATTACTTATTATTGTTATTGCTGTTTACTTGGTAGGTAATGATTGGTTAGAAGGAACCAAAAGGTCTATAAGTAATTGTGGGCAATAAACCAGGCAACTGACTTATATTCTATTAAATTTTATTTTAGGAAGATTAATAAAAACCATTGCCTGACTCGAAGCCAGAACATTTAAGTCATGAAGGAGTTATGCTAACTATCAGATGATTTTCAAAACTGTTAACCCACTGCACATACTAATGACACTAAAGTTTTTTTCTTTCTAAATTGAATTTAATGACACAAAAGTTGACCTTCAATTGTAGCTGATGAGATATTTCTTTTGGATTGTTTTGGTTTTTGTTTTCCTCTAGAAATATGATTTTTTCAATTTGAGAGAAAAATTACACAATTGATGATTATAATTTCATCCCAATCAATATAATTTATGTTTGTAACAAAACAATCTATAACAATAATTTCGATAAAACAATTTTTTTGTCATATACATTAACCAATGCTTTTTATTTTATTTCCTATGTTAACGTAGTCTTGTGTACTTTGTACATCTAAACACCGAACGTAACAGAACTTGTCTAACTCTGGTCTAAAGCATGTGGTCTCAAAAAAATATGTGTTCTCCTGGCTTCTAGGTTTATACTCGGATGTCGTCCTGTGGTGGGCTCTTGTGCCTAGCAACACCCAACCTCATGGCAGCTGACTAACTAACTAACTGCTCGAACTCCGAAAGGAAACTCGAGAAGAAAAATACAAAATACCTCTCCTGCCTCCTTGACTTCTATTTATGGCTAGCTGGTCTTGTTTTTAGGTCAAGAACACTGTATTTACTCATAATATCTCAACAGAAAATTCCTCTCTTATACTCAGTCCAATTCCAATAAATAATAAGTTTTCTAATAATAGAATAATTTCAGTATCTTGATGGGAATTCAAATTTATCAACTTCATGCACTTTTAATATGAGCAACAATAAGTAAATAAGATTTGTATTAATTCAATTTCATAATCAATAGTGGTTTATGAGCTGTTTTGTGAAGTAAGTGTTGGAAATAAAGAAAAAACAACCTCTACTGTGCAATATAGACCGGGAATTACGATCGCTAAATGGCAGGAGTGTGTAAGGTTACTAATAAAGGACCTCAATGAAGATGAAATAGAGATTACAGTGAAGAGTAAGGCTACCTATTCACCTGACAGTAAGTCTTATATTGAATATGATTGGAAATTATATGCCTGTGAAAGTGAAGAATCAACAAATATTCTGATTTTTTTCCAGAGTTTCTCGGCTCCTCAAAACTGACTGTTCCTGAAATTTTGAATGAAATCCAAACAAAAGGCAGTGGCCCTCTCAAAAAAGAATTGAAGCTTGATAAAGTTTGTTCGGGAAAAGTAGCGCTTATGATCGACATTAACCTTTTCAAGAATGTATAAGAATGTATTCTATAAGAGAATTCCGTTATAATAACTTAATTTGAAGATTGCTTAGATTTATAAAAAGAGTTATTCTTATCCTTGTGTTCTAGCTTTTATATTTTATTTTTTAACAAGGATTCATTTGTATTGGAATTTAGTAAAGGTTTTTAATCTAAAATACAATTTTTATTAAAAAAAACTTTATTACGTATATAAATGTGCAAAATAAATAAAACATCCTTATCAAAGAATACATATAGAAATAAATTAATTTATAAATAAATAAATAATTTATAAATAAGACGGCAGTTTTTGTAGCTGTGTTGTTCGTGCACTGATAAATGTGCGTTTGTTATTGTACAAGCTTAAAAATATAGCATTTGCTTCGTTTTTATAAATACAAATTAAAATTGTGACTAGCTATATACACTTAAATTTAATTTATAATAGAACAAATAAGTACAACTAAATACTAACTAATGTTATGTAAAAAGTAATTACATGTTTCCAATAAGGTATCTAATACCAAAACTTTGAACCAGTTGGCTCCTTTTCTACCAATTAGCTACATATACTATTCACTTTACAGATTAACAATAATTCTTTTTTTCATTATTGAAAATTCTATTTCAATGTGGTTACTAATCTGTCTGTGTATAGTTAATTGTTTCAACTAAAGCTCTTCAAGCATAATGGCGTTACTAAAGCAAACCTGATAAGTCAAGATGATCGATCCATGTCTAAAGCAAGTCTACAATGAAATCTGACATTATTTATGCATTTATAATCTCAGTTTCTTTATGCAAAAACACATTGATTTATAATGTATAAAATACAACATTTACATCATATAAAGAAATGTCGCATTTTATACCCCACTTATTTTACCCTCCACCATCAGTTGTTTGTTTTCTAATTTTGTTGTTTCTTGATATGAATAGATTCATCTATTTATTGTTTTGATTCTATACTTACTTAACATTTTTCCGAATGCCCATTTAAATAGAAGCTTGGAATTTTGTGTTTCATTTGTTAGTGGGTTGGAGTATTAAAATTCCATGTCATTACAATATTTTGTACATAGTATATACAACGTATTAATGTTGATTAATACATAAAAATATGATTATTCTATTAAAATATGTTTGTTATGTTCATTTGCATCTATAACAAAATATTTATCAACTAACATTTTACATTATAATTATGAACAGTCTAATATAATTCTTGAAATAAGGCTGCATATTTAAATGACTTGTTATACGCAGCATCTTATTTCTTGGACAAGGCTTGTCACTTAGTTTGCCTAAACAAATCCGTGACATAATTATTTATATATGTTATTTTACTGCTGGAGAGTGTTATTTTTTTTACAGATTATCTTTCTCATCTTTTGGATCTTCTTTCTCTTCCATTATTGGCGGAATAATTGGTTTAAAACCTCCAAATAGTTGTGGCTTAAAGTTTTGAATGTCAAATTTCCCCTCTTCTTCTTCGACAATTTTTACTGTTGTTGTTTCTTCTTCTTTTTCAGGATCTGGCCTCGGTCGCAGAACACTCCAGCCCTGATTAGGCGCTGACAAGCTGGCATAAAACGGTGCCTGGAAATCTTGAGGTGTTGGAGTTTCACTCGTTTTATGGTTATCTATTTTGGTTGTTGTTACTTCAGTTTTTTGTGTTTTAAGCGTTACTGATATTGGCTTTGTATCATTACCTGTATTCCATGCTGGTGGTTCCTGTGATGGCTTTTTAGTTGCAAACGGTTGATAGTCTTGCAGATATGGAATAACATTAATTTCAGTGTCATGTTCTTTTTCAGTTGGTGATACTGTCGGACTAAATGCGGTATATTCTTTCGTGACTGTTGTAATTACCTTTTCTTCTAATTCTGTCGGTTTTACCAATGGATATGGGAAATCATTTTTGATGATCGGTTTCGACGTTGCTTTCCCTTTTAATATTGGGGTATCAACTCTTGCTTGGAAATTCTTATTTGTGTCAAGAGGAAATGAATCTTCTATTTCTAAATTATCTGGTGGCAATGGGCGCTGAGGTCCTCTCGTTCCTACAACAACACCGTCTTGAGCGTTGTTACTAGGATAAACTACAAAAACAGGGTCAGCTTTTTCTTTTTCGTCCTCTGAACGCAGTGCACCTCTTTTTGGAACATGTGGTGTGTGTATTGGGCTGACTGGACTCGATTGGACTCTAGTTGATAGTCCATTTCTTCTGTGGACATGCTGTTTTTCCTCTTCTGATTCCACTCTTAGGAACTGCGGCCTAGGAAGTGGTGGAGGCTGAAGTGTATCAAGGGGAGTTTTAAAGTATATCTGTGGTTCTGCGTGCCCAACTTTAGCATTCGGTCGGAACTGGGGGAGGATGTTAGGTAAATCAGGTCTTGGTTTGGGCCTCTTGTGTGAGTAAGGTTCTTTCCGTAAATGATTGTATGCTAGAGGTGGTTTCAGGTGTGACTCCCATGGGGGCCTTGGATACTTTTCTCCTTCAGAAGGATGTGGAATCGTTTGTGGCCTTTTTTCTTCTTGGAATGCCCATGGTCTCTTTTCCTCTTCATCTGGGAAAAGTACTTGTCCTACTCCCTTATTCCCACTTGGCACTATCTTACTGGGGGGACTAACATCGGCTATAACCTGCTGGGAATCTTCAGCTGGCGGAACACCTATTGAAAATGATGTTTGAAGAGCATAACTAGGATTCTCTTGGCCTGGGGACACTTTAATGAAGTGGCTTTCTACCTTGGATGGTTGATTAAACTGAGATGGATATTGTTTATTATTGTTAAATATCACACCTTCTTGTTGGTTTTGATTTTCTATACTACTCTGTGGTTCATGTTTAATAACAAAATCTGGAATCACTATCGGGGTACGCATTGGCTCCGGCCTTGGATTTTGTGGTCTATGTTCAGAATAGTATGGTTTTTGATCTGGTTCCTGTGGGCGCATTTGAGAAAATGGTGGATACCTATTTTCTGGCTGGTTTGGTATTCTGCTTGGTTTTTGTGAGGCTTCAGCCATTATATTTTTTGAGCCAACATCAATGGGGCGCACTTGAGTCTCATGCCTTTGCGGTTGACTGTGG
Organism: Acanthosoma haemorrhoidale; assembly: GCA_930367205.1. Taxonomy (NCBI): domain Eukaryota; kingdom Metazoa; phylum Arthropoda; class Insecta; order Hemiptera; family Acanthosomatidae; genus Acanthosoma; species Acanthosoma haemorrhoidale. Next base: position 40,576,267 of record OV884014.1, read on the forward strand.
GGCCTATTGAGCAACATTGAAGTTAACTCTTCTGGTCTGGTTGGCAGTCCTGGTGAGATTGCCACAAATGGCTTTGGCTCAAATTTCTGCGAAATGTTATCTTGGGTATTTAATTCAATCGGCCTCATTGATGTCTGAAAAGGCTGTGGTGGCCTACGGCTTGTTTGCTCCATTACTGCTGGCTTATCGGGTAAGCTGTGTATAGGTGGTCTATTCATTGAACCATCCATTGGTCTGATATTTTGTGGTCTGCTCTGATCACTTGGCCGGTATTGTACATGTTCAGGATAAGGTCTTTCCTGTGGCCTTAGGTAATGAGTTTCTATTGGTCTCTTGGGTGGCAACATTTCAGTTGGTACCATTGTTGGTGTAAATGGTCTCTGATAAGGATTATAATTTGGATAGTGGCCATTTTGCTGAGGAACACTGTCATGGGGCCGGTTGCCCGGTTTCTGGTAAGGATAGTGGAATTCGGTTGGCCTTGCTGGTGGCTCAATAATATCAGAAGGTTCATCGATTAGTTCATCAGATGGCCTTGGATTTGGTTTTTTCTGAGTGGTAGCAGGGATGTGGGGTTCTTCTTCAGACTCGGAGGAATATTTTGTTTCGTTCTTTTCATATTCTTCAGGTAATCTAGTAGGTACAAACACAATAGGTCTTTTTTCTGCAGGTGGGGAAGTGGGGGTAGGAGCTTCCACTTTTTTGATTGTTGTCATTTCCGGCCTGTCTCGATTTGTGATTTTCATACCGAATGAACCATGCTCCAGACTCTCATTGACCTCGAAGCTTTCAGTACTTTGAATTGTTTTGTCACTTTCATTGTAAGATGCTATCAATTCATCAGTCTTGTTATAAAATAATTTGTGCTGTGTTGTAATAGTTGGGGATGGTTCTGACAAGGTTAAAGATTTATTAGTAGTATTTTCCTGCGCTTCAGTTTTATTTTCTTTCTCCTTTTCAGTTTTAAGAGGTTTTAAATAATCTGCTGGAATGAATATATTGGTATTAGGAGCAATCATTACTACATCATTTTTGGGTTTTTCAGTTGACGAAGGCAGAATATACTCCACTTTAGATGCATTTTTCTCTTCTCCTGAAGTGCCCAGTAAATCATAATCTTTATCGAAAAAATCTAATATATTATGGGTGGTAGTTTTTTTATCTGTTGTTGGTTCTCGTTCTTGCTCATGGTCATATTCGTATTCGTATTCGTATTCATATGATGGTGGTGGTTTGGTAGTTGTTCTTATTGTGAGTGGTTTTCGGGTGGTTGTTACTGTTGTTGTAGTAGTGGTAGTGGTGGTGGGTCTTGTTGTGGTTGTAGTAGGAGCTGTAGTTGTGGTAGTGGTAGTAGAAGAAGTTGGATAAGCGGCTCCCTCTGTGCTTGCAGCCTTCGTAGAGGTTTTCAGAGAGTAGTAAGATGGGGAAACAGTGGAAGTAGGAGAGGTAGGGCTCAGCCTGTGATTGCTGTAGGCACTGGCTCCATGTCCTTGGACTTTAGTGTTAGCATAGGAACTGGAAATAAGGGGGAACTTTCCGCTGGAGCTGTAATGAACAGGGAGATTGAGGAATTTATGCAAGTCTGGGTCTTTAGAGGGCTGAGTTATGTCATTCCTGGTAAAGATTTTAGGACTGTCCTTTCTATCGATGCCGTCACCCTCTTCCTCCTCTTCATAGACATAGTCGTCCTGAACGACAGGAGTAGTCTTGAGATTGAGGATAGCTCCTGTCAGCGGGTCCTGCTCTGCAAGGAAGGGCTTCCCGTGGTTGAAGGTGAAATAGGACTCTTGATGAACCGTCATCCCAGCGGTTGGCATCTCCTTCACTTTGGCTGCTACACCTGTTGCATCACTTGGAGTCAGCGCCCACAGCATCACTACCATCATCAGTGAATATTCCATCTTGTAATGGAAAGCCTGTGAACAAATAAGCAATGGCATTAAACTCAGAAACCATACATAAGTTGGTATATTAATTACAATAATAAAAATTCAAGTATGAATCACATAATCAAAGGTCTTGTAAAGGCAGAAAAAATTATTTATTGTAATTAAAAGTTCCAAGATCTATTTATTATATATTATTTATCAAGCCGAATGTTGATATCTTCATTTTGATAACCTGCTCAATATGATATGGAGTAACAATAATGTTTATTTTTTTAATTAACAATTAATTGATTATGACCCTTCATTATTTTTTATTGAGATCATTCATTTTTAGCATAATAGAGGTTTTAAATAAAATCAACTCGTAAATCACTCCTATGAGTAAAATCACATTAGTTAATGACAGTTTTAACAAACTCTGTAATGATAATCTTCAAATATATATTACACATTATTAATCAAGACACAGGAGCATTTAATTTGATCCAATTCTTAATAAAAAATTTTATTACCAGGTAATTAATTAAGTATTGATAGATGACGGTATTTTTGGTGTTGCCATGTAATAATGTAAAGTTTCATGTCTCTAGATGAAACAGGATACTTATTTGCTGTAATATTGTTTGCAAGAAAGCTCAGCACTTTTTAAACGTTTTTAAATTGACGAGACTGGTCACACTCTGCGTCACATATTAGTATTGTCATTTGGGTGAATTCTCCCAGCTGGGTTGATCTGACTCAACTGGCCAGTTGACTGCAGTTGCTCATTCATCACCCATCATTACTCCTGTTCACATTGGTTGAAAAAAAAGAACAATCATTAGAAATTTGGTTAGTTCCTAATGATTGACTCATGAATGTTGGGGGTTAAAAATATTAGGTATTATTTAATTTCGTAAATTATAATTAATACAATTTTTATTAATGAGTGAAATGTCATTTATGAAAAGCAGTGAATAGTTAAGGGATTGAGGAGGCATTGGGAAGTGTACTGTGTGCTCTGTGAAGCTAAGAGGGTCAATTGTTAAAGGAAAGAAGTTCAATTGCTTTTTAGACTCAAGAAAAGACAATTGCTGGAGGCGAGGTTAATTCGTTAGTTTATTGATCTGACTCCATAAGATCTTAGAAGGTGTGCCCCGACAGTGCACTATGTTCAGGAGAAGAGGTACAGGCTAGGTATTGTAGGTAGTTTACGTGGTCTTGGAATGACCACGAGATGGAGATGGAATGACCACAATAGCATATGAGGGTAGGCGAAAACCGCCGGGACCACGAAGTCAAACGCCATTGCAGAGAGAGATAATGATAGAGCAGTGTTCACTTCAAGTGTCAGATTCTCTAAAACATTTTTTTTTTGTTCTTATCGCCTATTTATTTATACAAAAGTGCTCAGTATTCAAGTACATTTACCTCTTACAATTATAACATTGGTATTGCGCAATTATAGGACATTAACTGTCGAAAAAAACAATGACATTGTCGTTATAACAAAGGAGAAGTAAATTAAATTAAGAACACGGAAGATTCAGAGCAAGCAGATAAACAGTTAAAGAGTGATTAGTGATAAACAGTGTGTGAAAGATGGCGCTAGGGGTGAAAGTGAGTCACACTAAGTAAATATTGCTAATTGTAAAGGTCGTTTAATTAGTAACGGCTGAGCTCCTGCCATCCCTGCTGCATCACTGTCCTAATAACTTTATTAGTAGTTTTATTGCTTTTACAATATAGTGTTGGAGCAAGAAAGAATTTTTTTTGAAGTAATAAAAAAAGATTTAATTTGATTTGATTATGTTATTTATTATTTTTTTTTTATTATGGTATGTTTAAGTTGTTCGATTTTAATTTATTCAATAATAGCAGAAATAATTAATAATGGTTTGTATTTGTATAATTTTAGAGCCTGAGATTCATCTCAATTTACAATAAAACATTACATTAGTAAATAATATACTTTGACAGTATTGCACTATATACTCTCTGAAACATTCTGAATACTCCATGAGGAATTATTAGTAAATGTTACTTAGTGATTTATTAAAGTATTTGTGAAGGTTGAAATGGCGTAAATGTTAGTTGCAATCATTTTTTTTTTTAGAAGAGATTTATAAGGTTTGATTTTCTGTTCTGTGATTATATATTTTTAACATTGTTACATGTTCAGCCCCTAATGATATCTTTTAAACAACAACTATTATTGTTATCATCGTCCAGTTAAATAGATTATAGCGAGTTTGTTTACGTGGAAGGAATAAAGAGTACAAGCGCATTGTTACCTTATCGCTTAGATCGATTCTGATTTGTGAGTCCAACGGTGGTTTTTCCGGGTGCTATCGTCAAAGACATATCGACTTTCTTCTGAATTCATCTACAACATAGATGCCACGACCCAGACGGCCCAGGGTTCAGACCTTCAATATTCGATCTCAGTTATGACGACCACGGCACCCAGACCTCATTATTGTTGGTAAAAACCATACAATTTTTTTCTAGTGAACAAAAATAATTGATAATTAATGCTCCACCCCCCCAGTTAGATAATGATGCTAGTTAATATTTTTTTTAAGTTAAGCGTACTCAATTAACATGTTAATTTCATTTATTGATTTTGTACAAAATTGTCTTAGGTGTGCACCAATAAAAGTCGGTAAGATTGAATTATTTTTTTACTTATTTCCTCGTTCCTTTTAACTTGACCATAATAGTGGTGGTTGACCTAAAAATGAAAAGGAAGGACGAATCAGCCCTTATAAGGGAAGAAGGTTTGCGGTTCAGAAAAATATCGCCACTTCCCCTACAATAGTGTTCACACAAATGTGACTTGTGTAGTCTTCGAGAATCTAGTCCTACAGTATCCAGACCTCAGCGACTGAGGACGAATAAGAGACAAGGTCCGGACCCTTGGGCTTGATACAAATATTTACACCAACCTCCGACAGTAGATACCTGCAAGGCCCGACTGATTCACACCTCCGCTACATCTACACCATGCGTGGATTCCAAATTGGAAGTATAACTGTTTTCTTGTTAATTTCCAGCGACCATATTGTTATTTCGCGAGATTCTAGCAGAAAGAAACTCATTTCTGCGAGCCGTTCGGAAGAGAGTGGGCCTCGACTCAACCATAGTATTCATTATTAAGCGACAATGTCGTGGAAAACTTCCGGGGCAAAAGGGAGAAGATTGAATTTAATTAAAAAAATGTCTGCGATCTTTCTTCAAAGTTGAGGACACATTTAAGACTATAGCGGAAAATAAATATTTTAGCTGTTCGCGATTTTTTTCTGTTTTTAACTGTTCAAAATTTCAAGTTAGCGATTAGATATTTTTATATTACAGCAAACATCATCTGCTATTTGCAACTGTGGTGATTATTATCATATGATTTCCTTTATAAAAATAAAAAACGATCTTTGTAATCACTGGCTAATGTTATCTAAATTGTAACAAATCAATAATAAATTATTACATAGGAGGTTCAGTAATATTTCTATTGCCAAGTACATCTGTGTTGTGCATTATGGTATCCCAGCGCCGCACTATAGTCGCGATTTGTAGTAATAAACAGTCGAGCATGTTTAGTTAGTTCGTTTGTTACTGTTTGATTATTAACATTTTTATTTTTACTAATAGTCATTTTAGTTCAATTTAAAAATTAAAAACTACACTTTGATCATTACTGTACTCGTTTTCTTGATTTCAGTCAGTGGTTTTCTAATTAAAAAAGTGTTTATTGCCTCCAAACTCTACGAAATACAACTGACAAGTTGATTGAACGTGGTGTCTCTTATCTGGTATCGGCAACGGGGCTGTGAACACTCACTCATCTCGAAGGAACCATTTTTTACTAGTGCATACCGTTCCCCAGAAACGGCTGTTTAAAAAATGTAGGTAAGAAAAAACTAGTTTTTGTTTCTTTTTCGATTTTTATCTGCTGTATATAAACAAAAAACAACCTCAGGTGCTGTTTCCCTAAGGATAATCGATTTCTCTTATTATAATGTGTTCGTACAGGGACACCTGAGAAACTCAGATTGGCTAGGGCCCAGGTTCAATCCCCCGAGCCTATCAAAATATGTTTTGTTTGGCTAATAATTAGAAACCTTACATTTTTCACTTCATGAGTACTCTGTTCAAGATGAAGGCATGGAATTTTACACGGAAGAACTATTATGTAAGGAAGATATGAAAATAAACTATAGTCGTTAAAAAATATTTAAATAGCATTTTTACGCCATTAAAACCCAGTAAGCAAGATTTTGTTCGAAACTTTCGAAACTCTACTTGTGTTATTTTTAGAGATACCCCTCTAACTAGCTCTAACTCTAACCTTAAAATACCAAACAAGTTCACTAGTTTAGTCATAACTTGTATTGTATATAATGTTATCATCATTCAAACGTCGTTTATTCATAAGGTTATTATTTTTTTTACAATATATTTTCCAAGAGCAAATACTCAAGCTTTGTTGTCCACCAATGAACATGTTGAGACTTTGACAGATAGGCTCTGATAAACGTTACGGCTCATGAAGTAATGGACTCAGTCACCAGTACCCAAGCTAAATGATCACTTTTACACTCCATCATTTATGGAGTAATAAACACCTCTGACTCCCTAACACTTAGATGTACAGGCACAAGAAACTTGTGGCGTGTTTTCTTTATTCTTGAGTTAAGGATAACCCAAAGTTTTGGTCTATTGTACCATTGAATTTGAAGAACATTTACACGGTACATTCCTGGCGTTATTTCTCAGCTAGCATGGTTTTGAATTATATTTGTATTTTATTAATTTGAGCCAATCGGCTCGGTAGAAGTCCTCTATAATGGCGGACGAATACATAGAGCTAAAACGGGAAACTCACAGCGAAAAAAAAGTATGAAGATGATTGATTATTTATTTACAGTCCTCATAAATACAAAAATTTAAACATGCAAGCGATGTAATTTTTTTTGTTATTTCTCAAAAATTAATAGATATATTGTGGAAAAGCCGTTTCACATTTCCTACCAAAACAAAAATAATTTTTTTTTTCATTACCACCTAGGGATGTTAACTGCCAGAACTTAATGGAATATTATATTATACATATGGCCATTCAGACACGTGACACAATACAAAGAAGTGGTACAGCACTAAATGCAAGGATGTATAACTTATTATGTGGTTAATTTGCAACGAAAATATACCCGATCCTCCATAAATAATTCGTGCATGAAAAATACAAAAAGTGAAAAATATTTATATTGATGTTTTTCTCTTGGAAGTATAAGTTCTATAGGAAATCACAATAAAACCACATACATGCACTAATAATAAAACATAAATAAAGGGTGTCCCAGAATTAACGCAAGATTTGAATTTGCCACTCATTCTATTTAAATCGAAATCGCAATTTTGAGCATTTTATTCGAAAACGTATAAAGATTTTGGACTACTTTCTCAGTTTCCTGGAATTTTTCATAAAATGTCGATAAAATTTTAAGTTTTTTTATAGAAATTTGAATTTTTTATTACTGCTGTTCCAAGATAGCTTTTTTTTTTTTTTTGCTATTTTGTAAATATAAAAAAACACTAGTTTAGAGGAAATGTATTGCTGAATACTTCAATTCAGTCAAAAGTTAACTTGAAGGGGAGAGAATATGGTTTTCTTTACAAAAAAAAAAATATACTCAAAAAATCACAAGTTGAGGTATAAAAGTTCCACTCCATTTTTGATCTAATGTCACGAGTATTTGTTTAACACAACGGGCCGAAGAGCTTGTAGAGAAGTTGTGTTGTTCCGGAGAGCACTCATAGAAGACCGCTACTCACATCCGACATCCTGACTGCAATTACCTCCGGAGAAGATCGCTCTGGAGGCCGCTGGAGCCGAAGCGAACATGAGACCGTTAGAGGAGTCGAATCGCCTCGAATGTGTAACTGTCTATCAGCCTAACTGTACTCCGGCTAGGCCACAGGCAGAAGCTCTGCTGTCGAACAGGTAATCGTCTATCGTAAAAAATCGCCTTCGTAAAAATTATTTAACCGGTCTGAAATTTTAAAACTATACTCAACAACAACTCGGAATATATTCTACATTAGTTGATTAATTGAAATATTAGGGGGACCGGAAAGTAGTGTCGGTTTTTTACATTAAATTCAAACACATAAACTTTAACAGTTATTTTTTTTAATCAATGATGTAATCACCCTCGTTATCAGCAACCTTTTGTCATCTAGTGTGCAAATTTTCAATGCCGGACCGATAAAAATCAATTGCTTATTAAGCAAAATATCTGGAGATGGCATTTAGGACATCATTCAAATTTGCAAATGTTTTAGCGATAAGAATAAATTGAAATTCGAGGGCGCAACTTCGGGCGAGTATGGTGGGTGGGATTGGAGATCCTCTATGATAATCCAAAACGCAAAAGGCAGTGTCTCTCTGCGAATGAAACCTCACGAAGTTCACCTAAGCCAGGTTTACACCCCAAAAAGGCGTTTTTGTGTGTTTGGTGGAGTATTCATGGGGTCGTTCATTTCGAAGGGCTGAAACCTGTGAACAATTGGATCTAGTAAATCAATCTTTAATTTTAAGAGTGCTCAGCGATTGTCAACAGAAGGCGTTATCCTGCAACACGATAATGCAAGACAGCACTGCGCAAGACAAACCCTGGAAAAAATTAATGAATTGGGTTGGGAGGTATTGCCTCACCCACCATACTCGCCCGATATTGTGCCTTCAGATTTTCATTTATTCCGATCGCTACATTTTCCAAGTGGCAAAACATTTGGATGATGTCAAAAATGGCACCTCCAGATATTTTGCTCAAAAACCAATCGACTTTTATCGATCTGGCATTGAAAATTTGCACACTAGATAGCAAAAGGTTTTTAATGACGAGGGTGATTACTTCATTGATTAAAAACAAAAACTTGTTAAAAATTAGCTGTTTTAATTTAATGTAAATAAAACGACATTAATTTCCGGTCCCCCTAATATATGAACAACAAAAGTTAAAATTTCTCAAGTGACTCCTATTTAAGATTTAGTGATTATAATGTCATTTCGTTTGATTAATATTTTAGCTTTGTATACTATTCCATATTTTTTTAAAGGACGATAGATGATCAGTCATCAAAGTTATTTAACAAGCATAATGAATAATTTATAAAATGCTCATCCGAGCTCTATCAACCTATGAATTAGCATACTACTGAAGTATGACCTGAACTAGTAACTTATTAAACTGCAGAAAATACTAAATTAATTTTTAAGAATGATAAAAATTAACTTAGGCCGACTGCCATTGGCTTTATTTATAACATTAATAGAAAACAAAGGTGTCTTGGATATTGAAAGTGTAGCCAGCAACAATGATTTAACAAAAACTGTTGAGCATAATGTATCAACAAGAAAGAATATACATAAATACATTCGTTAGTTATTTAGTTTTTTTTTTTTTTGTTTCATTCATTCAAATAAGTTTTAGTTTAGTTTACTCTGGCATCTGACAACTATACGTATTGAGCCCATGCAATTTAATACTAAATAAAGAACATTGTTTAATACTTGGTGACTCTATAGTTGTTTATTACTTAGTCACCTTTTTTATGAATAAGAAAATGGACAAAAGAGATGTATATATACACAATACGAAAAGCGACTACCAGCCCGCTAGATAGACTGAGAGGAAGCAGCCCTCGAAACCCTGTCACTTTCATATTTGTTGGTGGGCAGACACTTTGTTGTATGCCCCTGTATACAAACAACTGGGTTTATAACCAATTGGTTGTAACGCTATTGTCAACTCCGAGTAGAAGAACCTTTCTTTAAGAAAAAACTTTTGGGCAGAAGCACAGTTCTGGCCCGAAAAGGCCGACTTTTGGCTGTCAGAAAGATCAGCTCTACTTTGGTAAATGATATTATTTATTTCTAGAAATTAATATTTTCAGTTAATCTAATGATGAAAGGTGTAAGACGGAACTAAACTATTTTACGTAATAGAGAGATTTTTAATCTATGAAATTTTTTATACCAGGTTTATTGTAAATCATTTTTTTTCTTTTTTATCATGAAGTTTAAATTTTTATTGTTTTAAAAATATAAAATATAAATATCGTCGAATTCGTTGTTTTCAGTTTATTAAATTATGCCAGTCTTATTTTGAATCCTTTGTATAAGCTTTGGGTATAAATTTTTTAAACATAGTTTATTCAACTTTGACCTAATATTTTTGGAGTTTTAAATTTTTATTGTGTTTAAAATGAAAATATAATCCAGTTATTTGAATTCTTAATCACTATTATATAAGTTCTGTGTTATAGGTTTTTTCTAGTGAGTTTATAAGAATCCCAGGCAAAGTTCTATGCAGTATCCCCACACTTTTATACGGTAAAAAAAGGAACCTGATAAAATAACAAAATGCGAGTCATCTGCTCCTTGTTGGTCCTTTTTTTTGTATTTTTCCCATAATTCCTCGGGTAGAGGAGGGGGATGGGGGGATGATTCCCCAGTGAATGTAACCTTGGAAGGGAAAGTGGCCGTGCCCTAGATAAGACTTGGTTCTTGCTCCTTTTGCTCTCGCGTCCTTGGCCCACAGAATGCCGTTAGTTGCTCCTTCTCTATCACCCATCTTCATTGTCGATGGCCGCTTCTATCTCTTTGTCTGTTTGTTTGTTTTTTCAAATGTCGTCTATCTTACCATTAGCCAGGGTCCTTTGTCTAGAATAGTGCGCTCGTTCTTTCAGTGAGATTTTTTTTATACCTCCTAATATTACGACTCTCTTCACTGATGCGCTGTCGTGAATACGATTTTAATAACTGCCTGTGATTAAAATCCATTGAAGTACCAACATGTGATGCGTATTAGGTTGTTTAATTTTTTTTTTTTTTTTTTTCCCTTCATAGCCCCTTTAAACTTACAAACAATTATAGATCCTCAAGTGAATCCAGAAAGTGAAAGGAATTACCGTTTGATTGATCAATGTTTAATTTGATAGGGTTAAGTCAATATTATAGAAAATGTTCATTTTTAATCACCGAGTACTGGGAGCATCGAGCGTTTCATGCTTCGGGGAAAAACATGAGTTGCGAAAAATATGGAAGACATCCAGATGTCATATCCTTTCAATATGCTAAAAGAAAAATATATTGTAATAGCTTAATAATTTTTTTTTTTTTTTTTCTTCCTAGGCGCTTTAAATTCACACATAATTATATACAATTATAGATCCTCAGGCGAATCTATTTACAAATTATTTTTGTATTTCCTGTAGCGTCGCTACATTATATACAGGTTTTGTAATTTTATAAAAATTATATAATGAATAAACAAGTCTAATGATACAAATTATACGTAACTGGACTGAACTGATTAATAAAAGTGATGGGGCTCACCTTTTTGATCAAACAACTTAATAAAATATGTAATCAGGAGTCTAATCATCATTAAAACGGACTGGCTGATAGGCAAAGAGGTGAAAAATAAAGGTTTTATTGGTATTTAAAAAAACAAAACAAAAAAAAATCCCAAAATTCGAGATAAAATAGAAGGTTTTATCATGAACAGGTTCTGTGAGCTAATAGAACAGGCCGGATTTAAAAAAACAAAACATTTAATCTGTTTCCTCTATTTCCCGTTACTGTATCTTGGTCAATAATATCTCATGGGCAAAAACAGGTTTTTCTCGAATATAAGTTTTTAGAATGTTTGAACCACTTGTACTGTTCGTGTTTTGACACTCTTTACAATATAAACTAGAACGGTATAAAAATATGTTGAATAAAGAAGGTTTTTTTTCTGCTCACATTTTTTTTTACTTTTACAATAATAAACGTCCTTTTCATGGACTAAGTGTCAGCTCTACCAAGCACTCGAAGACGACTCGTTCAAGTAATGATAACTTCACTGTACCCATGTTAGTAAACTGTGGGTAAACACAAATCTATTTTGTTTAACAAAATGCGCTTAAAACTGATTATCAGAGAAGTGACATAAATTATTTTAAGCAACGTGACGATTTGCTGTTCATATATTTGTATAATATGTAATATAATATTTTAATGGTTTTGCTAATTTTCTAAAATTTGGAACGGCACAACATGTAAGTAGCAAGATTTTGGTTTGCATTAGGTGAAGTATTATTAAAAAAAAAGTGATTAACATAAGTCTGATTGTAGGTATGCAGAGATTTATGTTTAATTTGAAGAAAAATAATTATTAGGTTTTCTTAAAGAGACAATGGTCAAGGTTTCTACACACTGTGTATGTTTGCACCAGGTCCCAATGTAAAACCGACTAAAAACAACCTGAACTTAGAAGGAAAAAAAAGTAATTTCCTATTGGTAGGTATTACCGAATTTATTTTGTATACATATTTTATAAGAAACTAACAATTAGTTACTAGTTTACTTATGTTTGTCCGAAGCCATGTTTATTACATATACCTGTTTCATCTATAATAATATGTATAGCTTTATAATTCAAACCTATCAACTGTTTCATATTAATATGAGTTCACTGCAGCTTATTTTGTAGCGAACGTTATTACTTTTCCTTAGTTTTAGAGATATAATAAAAAAAACTCACTTTATGTATATTTATAATAATTAAATACCAAAGAGTCATCTTCTGTATTAATAATAAGGAGGAGAATAAAATAAATTATTGAGTTTACGAGTGTCTAGCAAATTTGACAATTTAAAATTCTTTAAGGATTTCAACGAGAAATTGTGCGTGTCTGTAATATATTACAACTGTGAACCAAATAAAACAAATATTTTGACAGGGTAACATCCTTTGAAAACTATTCCTGCACATAGGATATCGACTAGGCTAGATTTTCTCTGGATAATATTTATTGAAAATATTGAGATATAAGCTTAAGTAACTTAATAATTTGAAGTTATAAATATACAATTAGGTTAATATCGAAAGCTTCCAAGTGATGTAATATAATCTCTTTTCGGATTATTACTGTCGCGATAATTGTTACTATTTTCTTTCCGGATACCCCCCCCCAACTTCCCCCCAAAAAATAGTATTAACATCCCGTGGTTAGAAAATGGACACAAGAATTATTTTATAACCTGACCGGAAAATAAAAAAAAACATCGCTACCATTCGGACTGCAGCACTTGGAGCTGGAATAGAAGGCAACACCGCACAGAAATGTCATTTTCTTAACAAAATTGCTTGATTAAATTACACAACAATAACGGAACAGAAAATCGTTTCTCATTTTTCACGCCCAGATCACATTCTTGCCGGTCTACGGGCTGGCACTTAGGAGGAAAGCTACGGCAACCGAAGGTAATTTATCTTGATACAGGTGTGTATTTTGACTCGATACATGCAAAACACTTGATATTTAATCAGACTATTTTTCTTGGACTCTTAAGAGACTTTAACGAAAAAATAATCATGTTTATGTTTTGTCTTGGAAATATGTCGAAAGATTAGCTGAATATAAGTATTAACAACCAACTCGCACGACTTAATTGTACACAAGTCCATATGTATTTCTCGTGTGATCATTCGTTAGAAACGTCAGTTTCACTAATGCTCCGAGTGCTTAGATTGCAAGGATAGACTGTCACCCTAGACCAGCCTAGCCTTGGAGCAGAAAATAGTTAAGCGATGTTTCCTTCGTCTTTGTGGTCTGGAGAGAAACAATAGAGCAGAATTCCCACCAAGTGAGTATAGCTCTTAATACCCTTAATCCACATTATCTATCAAACATTACTTCACTCTGTTGTATTCAAGTCTATTACACAGGACTATAAGAAAAAACAATTTTTTTGGTGCCTACTATTTTAGAACTGATTTTAGCTATATATGTGGCATTGAATCTAAATATGAAATCAGTTTTTCTCTATCTCCTCTACTTTTTTAGATTAGAATTTTTTAACGTCCAGTTCTAAATCACATATAAAGGGTGTCCCAGAATTAACGCAAGATTTGAATTTGCCACCATTTGTGCAGTAAAGTGCTGGCAACCCTAAAAAAAACAATTGGACAGCTGACAGTTTAGGGTTAGTAAAAATGGAGCGTTACACGATAGAACAACGTTGTTGAACGTTATCTCAAAAATAATGAATGTTTGGCGGCCGCAGTTTGAAAATTTCATACAAAATATGGTCGGAATAGTGTTTTGCCTTCATCAACTGTGAAGAGATTAATTGAAAAATTTAGGGAGACTAGATCAGTTGGAGGCACTTAACACACTGGTCGTACAAAAACAAGCCGTTCAAATGTCAATATCGAAGCAGTGCGGTAGAGTGTTGTTGAAAATCAAGGAACAACAATTCGGCGTCGTAAACACAGTTCTTTGTGCCGAAATTGGATGATATTGATGTGGCCAATATGTGGTTTCAACAAGATGGTGCCACATGCCAAACAGCCCATGAAGCAATTCAAATACTGCATGAGACAGTTATAGGTCGTGTACTCTCTCGTTTCGGTGATCAGAATTGGCCCCTTAGATCGTGTGATTTAACACCTTTAGATTTATTTTTATGGGATTATTTTAAGTCAAAGGTGTATGTCAACAAGCCCACATCCACCCCTGCATTAAAAGAGGAAATTCAACGCTGCATTAACGAAATTCAACCACATTTATGCCAAATGTTCATGGAAAATTTCGATAAAAGAGTGCGTATGTGCCAACAAAGTCGTGGAGGCCATTTGCCCGATGTGTTATTCCATAAGTAACCCTACCCTATTTACTTTATAATTCAATAAAAAAAGAACAACAAAAATACTGAAAACTGTGTTTTCTATTTAAATCAAATTTTGCGTTAATTCTGGGACGCCCTTTACATGGATTGGCTCCTGTATTTATGTTATTTAGTACAGTTATTTGGTTGCCGGAAAAGGGTCTGGTACCCTTCTTCCCTACAGAAGACAATGTTGTATTTCGTCACGAAATAAGAGGACTCCTGGAAAAAATGTGTCTTCCTGACTATTTCCAGATGATTGGCGGCTAGTATTGACAGCTCAAGTTTGAAAGGTGTACTTCTACACAATGGGAATAAATATGTTCAAATACCAATTGCGCACGATCATGAAAATGAAGAAATAATATAACATATCTTTGGTCTTGGAGAAGATAAAGTATCTTGGACATCAATGGGCGATTTGTGTGGAATTAAAAATGGTGAACCTTGTCCTTGGACAGCAAAGTGGCCACACTAATATCCTTGGTTCTTGCACCTCTGGGATAGCAGATAAAAAAAAACACCACTGGTCTAGACAGAGAGAAAATAAGAGACAAAACATGGACGTTGGGGAAAAGAACGTCATTAACGACCCCTTAGTTGAATAAGAGAAACTCATCTTTCCTCCACTGCTAAAGCTGGGCCTTATGAAGCACTTTGTAAAGGCTCTTAATAAGAACGGATCATGCTTTGCATATATAGGGGGGGGGAATACCTCAGTTGTGTACGGAAAATTAAAAAGCAGGAATATTTGACGGCCCACAAATAAGAGAACTATATCTGCATTGGTAAATTCGACGAATGAGGCTGAGCGAAAAGCCTTTATTTGTTCTTCGGTTGTCGGAAATGTTCTGGACAAACGCTAATCTGAAAACTGTACTGAACTGGTAAACGAGATGCTTAGCAGTTTCAAATCCCTTGGGTGTAACATGAGTATTATGCACTATTTCCACAGACACTTAGACCATTAAAAATAAATAATCCGCGTTTAGTGTTTTGTTTGATCCATCGTTTTAACTTAAAATAGTATAACGTATATTTCACTATATTATATCTATTTGAGCTCCCAACCATATTTGAATTTGGGCCGTCAAATTCATATGAAATCGGCTCCATCATACACAGGTGGTCTGAAAAGTTTCCAACCTCAACATGAAGATAATTAAATAAATAAAAGCTAAAATAAAAGCTTTGTTAGGTTGGAAACTTTTCAGACCGCCCTCTTATATCATATATAATCCAGCCCCGAAACACCTGTTGGCCTGTGTTATTATTGGTAAAGACAACTGTTATTTTGTAATATAAATTTTTTAAGTTTAGGTCAGTAATGATAAGAACCATGCTGGAGGGACTGTTAGCAAAAAGTGTATAATGTCGCAAGTGAAATTATTGATATTTATTATATGTGTTAAAATTAGTTTTAAAAAAAAATCTTTTAATATTGATATTATTCATTTCGCCTATTGAGGCATTCTTAAAACTAGAATAGAAAAAAAAATTCATAAATTTACTCAGATAGAAGACATTAAAGTTCGGTTTTCTTATTAGTATACAAATAATGTTTTCCATTCTAAGTTTTTGAATTTACAGAGTCGGTATCCAATGTAATATTATCATTTTAAAAAATTTAATTTATTTTCGTGGAAAGCTTACAAATTTAGTATATAGCATGCATAATTGATTATTTACAGTTATGTTGATTTATTACTTTGTTTATTGCTAATCTTATTATTTAATTGTCTTGAATTTATGTCATTTGCCTGAATTTTCATGATGGTGAGCCGTCGACACGCTATTTTTTTATTACAAATTTTAACAAAATATAAATCAAGTGTCTTTTTTTTTCATTTAATTGTTTTCAGTCAATCTGAAGAATGATATTATTTAAATCATTATTTCTGTAATTAAAATGATGTTTGCAACTCTAATTCAACTTCAGTTTAATGACCAGGGATGATATTTTGAATGAAACTTTTACTTGATGCTCCAAAGTTTAAGAAAATACTAAGTACGATTTAAAGATGAATGTTTCCTTATCACGCCGAGTAAAGTATCAAATAAAAGATCTCTTGAAATGGTCTTCGCATAATATATTTTATGCCCTTAGAAAGTTGTTTTTACCTCATGATATTTTTTTTATTACGTCTTAAAACTGCTTGTTGTCAGTCAGCCATGAAATTAGTTATGAATGGGGAAGTGTTTATTTGGGTTTAGGCCTAAGAAAGTATGCTAGTCATCAAATTTACTTTTCGTATTCGTATTTGTCTGCTTGAGGTCTGCATGTGAGATCTTCAAAGATTTATGTTACATGATAACCTGATCCAGGTATACACAAGCTAAAACGAGTAATGGCAAACCCGACAGGAAGAGGCTCTACTTTGTAACCTGTACACACTTGGTTTCGCTAGATTTGATATCAATAACGACAAAATGATAAGCGTATTTCTCCGAGATTTTCGAAAAACATATATTTTTAGGAACGTTAAACTTTCGTGTGACATAACTATAAGTTTGGTCGACTAGTTTTTTTGCCAAGTAAAAGAACCATGTTAAATTGAACGGAAATCTCACAGACTATCGATCCAGTCGGCTGCGTCAGCGAACAGCAGTAGGATTCGTTGTACCGAAAGAATGTTTTTTTTCTTATTCTTTAGGAAAATTAATGAGAAATGAATAGGGATTGTTGAGATCTTTGATATTACTCTACCAAACTCTAAACAAACGAAATCAGGACATCGGGGCCATTCGACTTCAAATTATAGAACATTTTTGTTTTGTTATTACCAACTACCTAATGACTTATTTGCTAATACCTAATTACACTTAGCCGTGTTTTATTTTAGGGTGGTACCTCCATGTTAACTTTCCTCTCGAGATACACGCAAAGCAATTCGATTTAGTGTGGAACGTCTATCTACAGACTCGTTTTTGGGTAATAACTTCTCTCTTGACAACTAAATAGATTCCTCAAACATGAAATATCCCGCAAAAGATTAAAAATATTCAAAAACCTTAAAAATACAGAATAAAGAAATCAGAAATGGCAAACCACTACTGTGCAAAAATACTATATAATTACGAGTCAATTTATTTATTTTGTTTTTTATTCTTTGTATTGTAATTAATTCACAATTGGGGAATGAAGGATATGGCGGTATGAGGACAAAGGACGTCCAGTGTATTTAGTATTGGCCATTTTAGATGTCTATTCCAGCTAGTGTGGACAGTTGCTGCATCAGTGGGTTCCAATGGCCAGATAGTTTGTCATCAGTGTGTCTGTATAATTCACTCAAGTCAGTCTGTAAGTATGAAGCTTCTCTTTATTGTCAAGATGTATGATTTGTTAAATGTCCATCTATCTGTGCACAAATGGGTTTGAGCAAGTGAGTGCATGCCTTTAATTTGTATTTTATCGGCAGTTTCGAGCCTCAGTTAAGTAAATGATACAGAAGTTTGAGGTTTTGATTAATATTTTTATAGTGATATTCAGTTTTATACCTGATAATTCCATGTTAGGCCAGACTAGTGACCCCCCCAGGGCACGGAATCATTCACATTCGATCATTTCTATTATTAAATTTGTTTGATTCCTTTATTATTTTTAAATATTCAAAAACTTGTCCTTGTATTGTTGAATTCCGCAGTATGCTAAAGCAACCGATTCGACTATTCTCTGGCTATACATCGTTAATCGTTTCCTGGCATAAAACATTTTCTTTTTGTAATTTAATTTATTTAGGATTTTCCCACAAACAGGTTTCCGTCGCCAAACCACTGTTACTTTTCCATCGTTATTTTTCTCAGAAGCCGGGGTATTTCCATAGGACTTCACCGCAGTCCTATTCTTTGTAATACCATTCTAGTTTTTATGTCCATCCATAAATTTTAATGTATGAGCAAACATCCAGTTTTCATGTTTATTTTGGGTCCAAGACGGTTAGTTGGTTTATTCTGACTTTATTACTTATGTCTCATGGGGGTCCATTTCTTACTCTAATGGCTGCATTTGACTTAATCAAGTTGAAAAGTTCGCTGAAGGTCTAATAATTCGATCTATCAACCGAAGCAGTATAAAAAACCTTGTAAAATGGGCAAAGCTCGTTAAATACTGTACGCACGCACGATAGTAAAAATGAACAAGTTATGACTCCGTTTGGATAAGTGATGCTTTGCGAGCAGGCAGCTGAAACCGCTTAAGATTTGCTAAATGGATTCGAATCAGGCGTGTATTACCCAACCTGGTCTGTAATCGGCACAGAACCATAGTCCGAGAGAATAAAAATAGATCTTAAATATATTAAGACAGTAATGAGATAAATACTATTTGAGTCTAGGTTCAGTTGATTATCTACTTTTCCCTATTAGACTAAATTTTGTTTTAATATTTTCATCAATTAGAAATTAAAATGTATTTTTTGAAAAATATATTTAAATGGAAGTAAGAAAATAGATAGAGACGTCAATCCTCTTAAAATCAAATTAAAAGATTGTGTATTTTTGAACAAAAGTACTTCATTATTAGCCAATTCGGATTCGAGTCAAGTGTGTATCCCCCCTCCTGTCCTATAATCGGCCCAGAACCATAAGCCGAGAGAATGAAGGAAATTGTAGCTTGAATAGTTCGGTACAAGAAGAAGAGAAATATTATCTGTTCCAAGTACCAGTTACTTCAGATTCGGTTCAAGATCACTTAGTAAAGCATTCAGTGGGTTTAGACATAGTATTCAGAGCAAGGAAGGTGGCCCGGGATATAACAGGTGATACGGAGAAAGAGAAAGAGAAAGAGACAGAGAGAGAGAGAGAGAGAGAGAGAGAGAGAGAGAGAGAGAGAGAGAGAGAGAGAGAGAGAGAGAGAGAGAGAGAGAGAGAGAGAGGGAGAGGGAGAGAGAGAGAGAGAGAGAGAGAGAGAGAGAGAGAGAGAGAGAGAGAGAGAGAGAGAGAGAGAGAGAGAGAAAGGGGGGGGGGTAGAGACAAATTCGGCTGAGAGCGGGGGAGCGAGGTTCTAACGGTCCGGGCAATGCCCTTGGTCCTCCTTGGCCCACATCCCCACTGACCTCTCTGTATTCGTCTAGTTCTTAGTCTCTTCTCTTCCTGTCCACGATCTAGGGGGAGGAGGCTATACATTCAAACGAGTATTGTCTTGTATCTAGTCTGCCTGTCTGTCCGCGGGTTTATTGTTACAATCCATAGCGTAAAGCCTCAAGAAGAGGTAACGACGAAGAAAGGCTACCATGGGTATTGGTAGACGGCTATGAAGAGCGTGGTCATTCTAGTAGCTACTCAGTTATCCTCATGAGGCTAAGTGGACCTCGACTGGACACATCTCTAAAAAGTAAAAAAATCCCTATGGGTGTGAGGATCATACCCAGACATTGCAATGCGGTATAGGAAGAATGAAAAGAAAACTTGTCAAATCCTAGCTCAGAAACTATTTGAGGTTTAAATGTGATTTTTAGTCCGATTTCCCCAATGGTTAGGACACATTATAGACGACAGTGAAAAAAATAATTTCAAAGATATACATAAATCAAAGTCGACAATTTAATACAAAGTGGTTTTAGTAAGTTATGTTGTGTTAGATAGTTTATAAAATGATGATGAAATACTTTTGTTCAAAAATACACAATCTTTTAATTTGATTTTAAGAGGACTGGCATCTCTATCTATTTCCTTAATTTTGTTTAAATATATTTTTCATAAAATACAATTTAATTTATAATTGATGAAAATTATGGGAAAGGTAAATAATCAACTGAACCTCGACTCAAATAGTATTTATCTCATTACTGTCTCAATATATTTAAGCTATATTTTTATTATCTCGGTTCTGTGCCGATTATAGGGCAGGTTGGGTAATGCACAGTTGACTCGAATCCAGTTAGCAAATCTTAAGCGGTTTCAGCTGCCTGCTCGCAAAGCATCACTTATCCAAACGGTGTCATAACTTGTTCATTTTTATTATCGTGCGTGTGTATTGCATTTAACGAGCTAAGTCCATTTTACATGACTTTTTATACTGCTTCGGTTAATTGAAAACCATTCGGACCACTCGACCAACAGTGAACTTTTCAACTTCGTTAAGAAATATAGTTAAATTAAGCCATTTTGCAATGTACTGTGATTATGTTCCTAACTGAGAGTGACTGAGTGAGTATATAAACACAATATCTTAACATGCCATAACAAAGGCAAAATAGTTCTCAGTAACTTAAATTAGGAGTCACATTGTGTGTCCCCGTTGCCAACCTACGCCCTCAACCAACCTACGATCACATCAATTGCGTACAGTCAGTGTTCGTGTACAGTAAAAGAGTCACTCGCGCAGGGTACAAGGCAAGGTTCCGGGTTCAAGTCCCGGCTTTGTCAGGCTGATTTTTCATTGGATCATAATTATTAGTAGTTATTTATAACATAGGGATTCACATGATAACGACTTCGACTATATTAAAACGATATATTAAAATATCTTCTATTCTTCAGCTATAGCTCATTAGTATAGCTATAGCATTATGTTAGTAGTATTAATTCTTATCGTGATATATACCCCATTTTAATCCTATTGTTCATAAGTCTTCAGCTAACAACAAATGGCAGAAACCAAAAAATCCTCATTGTATCCTCTAGCTACTAACAGGTAGGATGACTATGCCTTAAGGAACAGTGAAAGTGACATTGCCACTCGATCTGCGACAGTGAAACTGCTCCTGTGTTTCGTTGAACTGCTACCACGTTGCATTTAACACATCTTCAAACCACAACTTTCATTTAACGGCAACAACCAAAGAGAGGTTACGACCAGAGTCGCAATGTAGCCATTTGAAATCAAGACCACCTTTGCAGGCGATGTACTAATAACACATTTTCACCGCCTCAAGAATTCGTCCTGTTGGAAGCCATTTCTGCACCGGGGATGCCTCGTCTTGTTTTTTCCAAACAAAATTGTTTCTAAATCAATTGCTAACCGAAACATAATTTTTTAAATATATATTTATGCCCGTAAAATAAAGTGGTAGAACGTGAAGAGAAAATATCAAAATATACCCGATCAAGCCGGAAACTCTTCGTCAGTTTGTTGATTTTGGAAAAAAACGGTTTGGTGTCTATTCCAAATTATTTTAACTTCACGTTTTAATCGGCGTCTGACATGAACATAAGCAATAGTGATTTTTTTCCCCTTCATAGCCCTTTTAAATTTACAGATAATTATATATAATCCCTGTATATACACATCTATATATACACATAGTTAGCGTCGCTTCATAATATACAGGTTTTGTTATTTTATAAAATTATATAATGAAATAAACAAGTATGATGATACACATTATACGTGACTTGGCTGAAATGATTAATAAAGGTGATAGGGAAACAATAATGATTTTTTTTTTTTCATAGCCCCTTTAAATTTACAGATAATTATACACAATTATAGATCCTCAGGCGAATCTAGAACAATAGTGAACGATTAGTTCACTCTGTTACTCGCTGTATCGCCAGTGTCAAATGCGAGAAGATAATGTCCGCCCTCGTCTGGGTCTGCGATTGCACAAACATGTCTCATGGTAACGTGTAATTGCTCTCCAAACATTATTTTCAGGTAAACCCAATGCACTATGTTCGTATGTTTGGCTTCGACCGTCTTCCACTAAAGCAACAATATGGGCTACTTACTCATCATTAAAATAAAAAAAAACTTTTCCCAATTTTTAGAAATCAGTAAGACAAGAAATGAAAATAGAAATTTCTGCATAATTTTATTAAAATAAATTTTTTGATTATTTATTGGGGGTTTCCTTATATCAATCATTTTTCTAAGTGCACTTCTTTTTTTGTGAGGTAGTGTAGTTTATTTATTTAAGTGATTCAGTATGTACCCATTGTATCAGCATAAACAACATTCATTTCAAATTCGTCAAAGAGAACATATTTGCTGTATACAACAATTCAACAAGAAGAATTGCGAAGAGGGCAAACAAACTGATGAAGACTGAGGTGACCTGAATACCTAATGAGCTAAGATAAGGTCAGGTGTTTGAGGACGCGACCAAAATTCAAGAAATAACATTCAACATGCAACATGCTGCATGTGCATACAATGCTTTTTTTACTCGTCCACTTTTTTTCAATGGAATAATTTCTCTCAAATCTAATAATAAGAATAAAATCTTAAATTTTCAAGGTATACTCCGTTTACAGCTAGACAAATGTTTAATAACACTTAACATTGGGAAGACATGAAACATATAGCTACGAGTGTGATCAATTAGTCTAATCAGGTTTTACCTGAATTAAAAAGGTTTTACTTGAATTACTATAATTTTTAGAAGGTTACAAAAAGATATTCACTTGGTGAATAATATGTAATTTGAGTTAATGCTCTGAAATATCGTTTGAGTGTATTTAAATATTGTTCGCAGCTTTAAATCTACCTGTGATTTTTTCGAAGGCGTGTTTATTTTTCATGGTACCCTAATGAGGTACAAATAGAACCAGTCCCATGAAAAAAAATAAAGGGTCATTTATAAATTAATTATTAACATAAAAAAAAAATATATATATATTCTTCTATCGCATTGAGTAAAGTATAATTAAACATAAGATTTCCTTGGTTCGTATGGAGTATAAACTGGGGAGAAATTGAACCATAAATAACCTTCACCTAGAGCGATGATATTTTTCATGAGCAATTTACTAAATGTTAAAAAGTAATGAAACCCTACGACAATAGGGTCAATTATTAACCAATTACTTACAATAAAACAACAACTATTGCCCTATTATTTTAAGTAGGGTATCAAATTGATAGTACATATATTATTTGCTGGGGCTTCAATGTACTGTTATTACAATGACATTCACATTACATTCAGACTAACTAAAGACTAAAGACGAATGACGAAAATGAATATGGAAATTTTATATTTAAGATAGAGAAGCTATGGTGCAGATACACAGATTCTAAAATCACATGTGTGTTTTCTCTCAATAAAAATAAGCAAAATATATTAAAAACACCTAGACATTTAAGATTGTTGCCTTTGAAGCGCCTATTCTAGAGATCCTGGCAAATCTCACAATTATTTGCTAAAAAAAAAAAAATGATGACACTTTGGAAGCTGTAATCAATCAAATCTGCTTACATTGTCAATTGATGGAATCAAATAGTGGTGGATCATTAGACTACTAATTCAGGGTCGGTCTTTTCTCAAGTTGACCACAGTGCTTGAGGCTTACCTCGTGAGAGAATCTCTCAATATATCCTAGTAATTGTCGAAGATTTGAAGGATTAAAATTATTCTCATGAGGTTATGAGGCACTTTTTCTTTAAGATACGAGTTTGGGAATGGAGTAAAGTAAACTCCAGGGTCAGGACATGGCTATAATAAACATTCAATATTCTATCAAGTAGTTTCCTTCAGATATTTTCGTTGAATACTTCTATTTTTGAGCTACCGAATCTTTGTCGAAGATAACTCGACTATGTATACCAAACTCAGAATGGGCTTCTTGAAAATTTCTTTTTCACGTAAGGGCTTTACGGTAAGGTCAATCCAGAAAATTTATTTATTTTCAATAAGAAACTTTTCACAAAAATTCAGGCATCTTCAAAAGCGTTTACAATTGTTACAAAGTTACCAATAACACCAGTAATTGTATCGAGTGTACCCAAGGCTTTTGGTTTTAAAATATTTATTTCAAGAAACTATATTATTTTATTGGACTCTATTTGAAGTATTGAAACTTCATCTAATAAAATTTAACATGAGAATTGAAAAGTGATTTTACCATGGTTTTTGTAGCAGTAGACTAATAAATGGATATATTTGCTTGAGATTCCCTAGATTTTCAATTAAAATTATATTTTTTATTATTAATTTTTTGTTACCGTCTTTTATTGGCCCATTGCGATAACAGTTAAATAACACCTGAGCAGTGACGAGTAGAATTGAAATTTAGCCTAACTGGGCCGACTTTTGCCAGGCTTAATTTATTTTCTATACATCCTGTTTTGGATTTTTAACTAAACATTTTTTTTTTTAATACAGCTATCGTAGAACATACCTACAGACGGACAAACAACGATCGTGACCACATATGGTATAATGCCTTATGCTAGATCAGACCAGATTCAATACGATGTTACACCCTGTCTAATTCGTTCTAGTATGCACCGTAATTCTAATACGCCTCATAACGCTAGTAACTGAGTGATACAACCTTTGTAGAGAACTACGCAAGTGTTCGCACATTACGTAATATGATTTAAAGAGGCACTAGAGTAGTTAATAATAGTCAATTACTTGATTAATGGCATTTAATGTCTGCCATGTATTATTAAATTAGATAAAAGTGTGGCTGTAGTTAATATTATAGCCATTAAGTACTTCATTTAGTCTTCGCGATTTAAATTTATCTAGGTCAGTCGCTCGCGTATGTTAGGTTTTATTTAATGGCGGTATCAAGATTCCGGTCTAATTTGAAACTTTCTTAGCCGCTATTATATTCCGCTGTAACATATGTAATTTATCTGTTCCTCGTAACTACTTCCCAGACAATGTGTAAAAGCTCAAAATTGCTTCTTTCTGGTTCGGTTTAATTTGCTCAGGGAACACGGAGGGTCTGCTGCGGTCTAATACTTAAAACTTTAATTTCCCAGAAACGAGTGGTAATAAAATGACTTTTAAGCACCACTCGCCCTTATTAATTTAATTGAAATATATAAATCTTTCATTTGACCTAATACTTTATAGTTTTTATTAGAAAATGTTGGTTTTACTCACCAATAAATCCTTGGCTGTGTGATATGCCCCACGTCGATATTCACAGTTTATCTTTCTTAGTTCCTGTAAATAAATTACTTTTTAATAATCACAGAGAAATATTAAAAAAAAAAAAATATCCACAGAAATAACATTCACATATTTACGTATAACAATCTTACAAATGTTATGCCCATTAAAAAGTCTCCTGTTTAAGGTTGGAAGCTGAAAATTGTACACAATCCTACTTCATATTGGGAAGGGTTAAAGATAACGTTCTTTATACTATTGTCATTTTTTTGTTTTAGGGCATGTCAACCTATAGGGTCATTGATGCCCTCATACACCGATTTTTAAAATTATTTTGCAGTGGTTGGAAATAAATTTTGTTAACACGTTTTCGAGTTTTCATACTATAAAAACCAGAACCTCTATAATATTTTATGGATCCAAGCTAAATGTTAATGTTTGTCAGTAAAATGTGAAAAAGTAAAAAAATAACGAGATTTTCGGAGTGTCTCTCTCTCTCTCTCTCTCTCTCTCTCTCTCTCTCTCTCTCTCTCTCTCTCTCTCTCTCTCTCTCTCACTCGTTGACACGTCACGCTGGCACGTCATGACCACATGAAAACTAATTTTTTGTCATTTTTAGACTGCGTCCAATGCATTTTTGGTTTAAATGAACCATAAGAGGCCCTGTTCTGTATGCAGTTTACTTAATGAAACAATTTTCACTTTTAAAAAATCCTTACTTTATAATCTCAACTGTTCTATGCACAAAGGATTATACATCGTTATTGATATTGCCGTTATTATTAATGATGTGAAATGTTCTGAATATGTTCTTTTCCCAGCCTCAAAGAAAACCTTAATTGTGCGTCATAGTTGACTTGATTTTTTTTTAGAATTTTTTATGTTGACGAGGCGAATACAATGAATTAAGATCATCCTTTCATCCTTGGCCTACTTTGCCATTTTCGATTACTTATGTAAAAAAAAAAAAAAAAAAATTGGGTCATGAAAAGATAATGCATGAGAGGCCTGTGCATAATTGGGCATGCGCAGGCGATGAAGAGTGCTCTTCCATTGTGGCAGTGAAGTTGGTTAGAGCCGAGGATGAAAGAGGGCGCACTTTCTCCAGCCTGGAATCCGGAGAGGAATGCAGAAAAAGAAAACACTCTCCAGCGGTGGAACAATCTGCCAATGATTAGGGCCGCTTAGCTCTTCGGCCTTCTGCGTCATCCTTCGCAACATGGTTTCATCGGCCACCGTTGTTACTGTCATCCGGCATAGGATTTCACCGGGCACGTGAAGGGACTAGCCCTACTTCCAAATAAGTATCTAGGATGCAATGGTTGTTTTAGGCCGTTTTTCAAAGGGGTGAAAGGAAAAGTCACCCACGAATTACAAATGTTTTGAAGATTTTGTACCAAATTGCGATTTGTCATTTTATTTAGCACTTGAAAACAAGCCAATCGTACCTCGTCTGTTTGTCTGTCCTGTCCAGAAAGGAAACCCCCACCACAATAATACAGCCGTTCTTAAATTTGACAGTTATATAAAAAAAATAGCCCGGATTTAGCTGTATATGTTATTTTTATTATTACGCATTGGTATATAATATTATTTTCAGCTAATACAATTATATTAGAGAAGGACGGATAAACATATATATAAACGAAACATAACTATATTAATAAACAAATGTGAAGAAAATATTACAATAGCCTTCTTTAAAATAAGAAAAAAAATGACTATCTATTATACAAAGTAAAACAATTATGCGATGAATGAACTGAATTATGTGAAAATAAATATTGAATTATTTTCTTCACATTTTTTATTATTATCCTAAAGTTTTATTATTATTTCATTTTCTACTGGCACTAATACTGTAATAAAATAATTTATTTTATGTATAAGAAATGTTTGTTCTTAAGGGTCCTTAATAGGTTAATAAAGGTATATTTATTATATTGAATGTTTCAATGCATACCTTTACTGGACTCGGTATAGATTCGAATTTGCTGACATTGTCAAGTGGATATGTGACAAGCGAGATATCAAAAATTTCAAACAATAACTTTATATTTCCCTTTTTTACGAGAATGGCACTACTATATACTAACCAACGAATCTAGTGGTTATAGTAAATCTTACAATAACTAACGAACCAAACCTGTACCATCACCGCAAATCCTTTATCCTAAACAATCTCTTATGATGTTTTACAATACATAGAATTGCAAAAGAGCCAGCATTTTCCCCCACCACTTAATAATTAGCTACTTGGGAATGTTGGTAGTAGATACTGTGTCTGTAGGAGATAAAAGTTAGACAAGGTAAGTGGGATACTGAATGGGAGAAGAGATAAGCCTGACCAGGATGGTGTCGAAAGCCTGAAGAAACCACAGACTCCTAGAGTCCTTGCTGATGAGAAGTTCTGCTGGTTTGAATAGCTCATCAACCACTGATAAGATTAGCAAGCGTTCCATTTTCGAAACGAATCACAAAGATCTGGCAAGAAAGACAAAAGACCTACAGTACATTGGCAGTAAATTTAGTCGATTTTGGCTAAATAGCGTCCAATGGATTGCCAAAATTAAATTGGATCTACCTTCTGCCCTTGGAAAGCCTAAATACCACATGCCAAAAATGAAGCAAATAGTATTGTTATAGTTATTAATCTTCGTCGGCCTCGCTCGTATTCGGTGGCGTGGCTGGCGGAGGAGCGTGGGGGACTTCCCAAGACTCCACTTCCTCTTTCGCATGCGAGGGAGGCAACAACCATGTGGACTTGGGAGGCCCCTGGGCTGTTTGTAAATATTGTATGAATGTGTGAGTGAATGATGAATTGTAAATATGGTATGAATGAAAACATTTATCTCAATTATGTATTGCCTATTAAGTATTAAGGCAGATTGTAATTTCATCATAATAAAGTTGTTTTTTTATAGTTACTAATCTCCATTCCTCTTCCTGTATCTGAAACAGTACGGTCTTAGGCTTCCATCTCGACATACGGATGACCTGGAACCCACATACGAGACTAAAAAGACGAGAACTAAACAGACGCTTTGAACAACTGTACAAATTACTTCAAAGGACATCCCATCTCTCAATAGAAAATAAATTACCAATCTACAAAGTTATACTGAAGCCAATCTGGACATACGAAATAGAGTTATGGGGGGACAGCAAAAAAGTCGAACATCAAGCGTATCCAATCCTTTTAATCAAAAGTCCTGAGAACAATAGTAAATGCCCCTTATTACGTCAGGAACAAAACCCTTCATAACGATCTTAATATACTTTACATTCTTGAACTCATCATCCCTTCCAAGTTCATGAAATTCCATAGTAAGTTATCCAACCACCCTAATCCCGTAGCACAGTCATTGCACTGCTCCACTCATCCCTTTAATCCTCGGAGACTGAACCGGCAGTGGCCTCGTGACCTGTATAAATGCATAGTTAGTAATCAGTGCGGCTACAGTTAATTCATGTTTAGCAAGGTAGGTCCACAGACAATAGTCCAGTTTTCTACATAGTGAAGACTTCTACAAAATGTCCCAAACGATATGTAGAAATTCAAATAGATACTTAATAAATAGATATTAGGACTAGTAACAAGTCAGATAAGCTTCAATTTTATGTAGCATGGTATTACTTGTACTTTAAGTGTTCACTTATTGAGTTGAAGGAGGTCAAGGAGCCACCTGCAACTTAGGCGTCGACCTGGGTCACCGGGGGTGATATGGGAATATATAGGGTTAACATGTGATTGAGATGGCCAGGGAGTGAAGAGTGGGGGCACTGGTAGCGGGAGTTGGCTGGATCTTTAAAGAATAGAATGTTGAGATTAACGTTCAGGGTACGGTTGTTGATGTGGAAGAGAGCATTGGCTTGTGGGAGAATTAAGTTAGTTTGAATAGATCAGTCTATTGTTTGCAAGCTTTATTCAGAGGCAAAGAAGAAGTCTAAATGACCTGTTCGTTTCTTCGCTAGTCCTGCACAAGTACTAGATAGATGTTCCGAGATTCAACAAGAATGGGTTGATTGTAGGGATGATCTGAGCAACGATGAAGGGAGAAGGTAATACGAGAGTACTTAAGTATGGTTTAAATGAAAAGTTTACGGTGGTTTAAGCCGCCATCTTAATTGACTAAGCTTCTACGACTGAGGGGTGGGGGTGGCGCAATTTATTTCAGGGCCTCTCGGTAGCAAAAGCCCTAGGGTATACGACAGCTCGGCGACTCAAACAATTCCAAAACGGTATACTGATGAAAGTGGTCTTCATTCGAGCAGTGGAGCAACAGTGAGCTTCCCGAGATCTTTGAGCTGCCTACGGTGGATGAGTACATCCAACGTAGACATATCAAATTTTTCGACTCCCTACAGTACTTGACAAACCCGGTGTTTAACACGATAACCCCCGCTCCGTTCCCCCATCGATGTCAGGACGCCGTCGCGGCAGGAACGCTCTAGTCTTAGGTTCTAGGTTTAGGTTTTAGTTTTTTAGTGTTTTCATGGTTATAAGAAGAAGGTAAGCCTCATCACCTAGTGTTGTAGATGTGTTTTTTGACTTTTTTACTACAAATTCAAATGTATCATATTTATTCACTCTTCGGATGCATCTGCGTATGCAGTACGAGGAGCCAATTGTAATCCAATAATTTTTTTTGTTCATTGTAAATAATAAAGAGGATTTCAAAATAAAAAAAGCCCTAGAAATTGTGGGGTTAAAGCATAATGATTTGAAAAAGTGGAATACACCTTGCCATTTCAAATCAGTTAAAGCATTTTCAGCACAATAGACATACAGAATTAAAGGCCTTAACTTTGTATATTTAAATATCCCTCCACGGCCACCACAGCAGAAAAATATATCAGAGCATAATAATAGTCTCATATATTTCCTCTCTTACAAACAAGGTTGTAAGTTGACTTCTGATATTAAACTGATTTAATTTATTATATTGATCACTCTGTGAAAAGTGTCATGGCGAATTCTCAAAGCTAATGAGACAGCAGGAAATTATGCCCGTCTGTTTTTGGTTCGTTTCCGTGAGAACTATAAGCCCGTTCTACAAATCAATTTCAGATATCTCCAGGCCTCGCCGAAAGCTGACCGTCGTAGGCTGTGGGACAACTATATTGAAGTATGTTCCAGCAATTATCACCAGTCTGCTGTGATTTGACACATTTTCCAGTATCCAGATTCCAGTTCCAGTTTCCAAGCATTTCCAACACTAATGAGAGATATCAAGAATAATATTTACACGTTTTAAAAAAAAAAAATATATATATTTAATAAATCTAAGGATAGTGCATCGGACATCTAGCGACTAAAGGGGAAACGACCTTGCAATGTTTGATCAAATAACAATTCAATTCATTATTTAGTGACATAATTACTTAATTAGTTCCTTGAAAAATGGCAGACATTTTTCAAAATTTCCAGCGTCAATCAAATCTAGGGCAAGATCGTATTTGAGCCAGTGCAAGTCATTGATCTTCGACCCTAAAAACTTATTTCATGTTACTTTTAGGCTTTGGTCGATTCATTTTTGGTTTAAATCGACCTTAATAAGAGGTCCAACAATGATTAAACTCAAGAACTAGACCAGGCCAGGTTACGAAATCTCATTTTTCTCCCCAAAAGCAATTTTCCCAAAAAAAAAAAACACGTTTATTACTTTGCGTCATTTTATTACTACTTTGTATGATGATTTTGTGGAGCTAGGAACTATTGTAGACCCGTGACCAAAACCAAAAGACGATCACTACTT
The DNA here is from genome assembly GCA_930367205.1 of Acanthosoma haemorrhoidale. NCBI lineage: Eukaryota > Metazoa > Arthropoda > Insecta > Hemiptera > Acanthosomatidae > Acanthosoma > Acanthosoma haemorrhoidale. The sequence continues at coordinate 40,607,408 of OV884014.1, forward strand.
GTTTATAAATTAATGAATTAAAACTGAAAATTCAAAAAAACCTATAATATAAAAACAGTTAAGGATGGAAATTCTGATAGAGCGACTTATATGTATATATATATATATATATTATACAGTATTTAAAAACTTTAGTGTTAACGCAATTTATATGTCTTCTAACCGTGAGGAAAATTCAGAACTAAAGTAGTTCCTGACCCGTGTCTAAAGAAATCATTTGACTCCAATAACAATATTTTTTATTGCTTTCTGTTACATTGGAACATTTTGTAATTATCTACAAGCTAATTTGGCGTAGTGGCAATAGAGGTCCACTTTTGACCAATCATCGTCTTCATCATAACAGAAATAAAGATATCAAAGCTGAACTTCTGTCCAAATAATTTGCTTACAGCTTTCTAGTCTTAGGTGAGCAGGTCAGATTCCACATTCCATTCTAGCAAAACCTTTCAATTTCATTTAGGTCCTCCAGAAATGATTCGGGAAAACAGAATGCAGTTCTCGGCCGAATAATGGGCCGTTATGATCCGCTTATCAAGAATTACACAATGTTAAACCGCGCAAAATGCAATAATTTCAGTACAGCCAATAGGTACACCCTGGATCCGATTGGCCCTTTGTGAAACGAGCTATTATTTCAGCTTAGAGTTGCTGGTGCCATTTTACCATCGTCTATGGTAGTCCCTGGCCGGGGGGACTGTTTGCTTCTCATGTTTTTTATTTTTCATTGATAATAACTAGATCTAAAATATTGGAAAGATATTTTATAATCAAATGGGATTTTATTTTAAAATGGATCTATAGTTGGAAAGAAAAAGCTTGAATATCTATTGTAAAAACCTTAGGTGGGAGGACAGGTATCCAAGGGTTACACGAGGTAAAACCACATGAGTTGTGTTCAATAACTCATGTGTTCCAAGAATTTGAGAGCAATGGTTACTAGTCCTATGCTGAGCACAGATCCGGATGACTCCTGCAGACCAGCCATGTGTTAGACCAGAGATTAGAAGGATCCAGGATTTATGAAACTAACCCTTCCCTGAAGAATAAATTATAGATCATTATTTGTATTAGGTAACTATTATTTAAATTATATTTCCTTTGGCTAATCATAATTTATATTTATCTATTCAAATCTTTATTATTACAATCTGCCTGTTTGGGAAGTAATTGTGTTCAATGTTATCATTCATACAGTATTTACAAACAGCCCAGATAACTCCCAAATCCTACTTAATATGTAACAGTTGAAATAGACTAAGTTAAGAACTAGAAGCATACCACACATCTACTATTGGGTTGGAAAGAAAGTAATTTCGGTTTGTACCAGTTGATAGTGAATGTTAGAGTTTTTTTCTTTTGAGATTTGGCAGTCAATACTTTTAGGTTGCTTTAGAAAAAAATTACGTGCAATTTTGTTTACAACTGTCAGTTTACGGTCAGATTTAACATGTAGTGCTAAGATAAGCACTTTCGGCACATTTTACTTTTTTATTTTCATAAAGGCATTATGAGAAACTAATTTGGGTACTCTGACCTCTGTTCTTTTGTACAGTAGATATCGCTAAAATGACATTTATAAAAGTTCTTAAATAACAATAGTCTATTTTATAGCATCTAAAGTGATCTTTGGGTACCGTGTGGTTCTAGTGGATAACTTTGTATATTTAAAATGATTCATAAAGAAATTGATGGCAATAAAAACAGTTACAGAGTATAAACAATGATTGGCATTACAGCAACGTAGGGGCATTCTCGTTGCTTGGTTAGTTTCTCCACTCTTGGTGGCTTCCACTCTTTCGTAGCAACAGGGGCTTTACTCACTGAAGGGCTCGAAAAGACTGCTTTTGTTTTGCCAATCTGCTGTTTACTATCAACATACCTACACCATTATACAAATAGTTTTTCCAAAAGGTACGAAGGGTAGGCATTTTTATTTCACACTAAAAAACCGAAATTACTGACTCAGGGACAAATATTACTGAATATATTTTAAGAAAGCCGGTAGAATCTCATATGAGAAATATGACCTGCAGATTAAAGAAACCAAGTTTTCTACATCGAACTGAGAACAAGAGTTTGAATGACAGTTTTAATGACTTTTTGTAATGATAGAGAGCTAAAGTGACAAACAAATGTTGCATATTCTTAGGTGGCTAATTCTCTACTGAATATTATCTATAAGTGTTTTGTTTTTGTTTTATTACCAAGTGATTAGTTACGTAATGAAACTTACTCATACTTTATGAAGATGGCAAAATGTTTCCGATATCAAACGGGATTTCCTTGTTGGGGTCTGCCTAATGACAGGGATATATAAGTAAAAATTGATCGATGGCAAGCTTGATATTTAAGCTATATTCAACAACATCTAGGGATTATATACTGTCGTATGTTTGCTAGTCGAGGAAACCTGACCGGAAGTACCTGTTGCGGTAGGTCATTAAACATACCGTGACTCTGTGAAGACCCAAAGACTATACTGCAAGAAGACAGACTATTTCCCACTAGTGGCTGAGATGTGGGTCACAGGTAATTATGGATTCCGTAACCACTTTAACAGTGTAACGGACTCGATGTCCATTTAGGAGTCACAATGACGTCTTTCGCCGCACATATAATCGGAAGCACTTCCTTATCCGGATAGTCCAGTTACTCCTATACGTGCCCGTAACGTTTTGTTACAATAACCTATTGTAACTGTAACGTACTCTTGCAATAGCCTATTGTACACTTGATGGCTCTTCAAACCTCTGCGACTATAAAGCTACTCTATAGAGAATTTAATATCGTTATTTTATTTATATATTTCCCTATATTAAAACTGTACTTCAATGGGGATTTTATTCACTATAAAGAACTATGTGCGTTAGCTACTGTTTTATTGTAGGCTAGACACATTGAATGTTTGCATTTTTATAATGGAAATGTGAGAAATAAATTGATTTGAATTTAGATTTACAGAATTTGATTCGCTTAGTATTGACACTCGTCAATACCATTTTTCCAAGGGTACAGAACCTTATTGTTAGGCCTTGCAATTAGATTGTTATTAACGTTTATTATGAACTAAATTGTATTTATAAACATTGATACAGAGAAATAGATAGAAAAAAAACTTTATTCTGGGACCAAGTCCAAAAAAAACAATTCTGGCTGCAAATGTCTTGGAACGATCGAATATATGGATGGCTACGTGGACACAGTAACTAAATGTAATAATGCAAGCCAATCAAGCTATACAACCGATTGACGGCAAAAATGCAATCAAATCATTACAAAGTTAATTAATCTTTAACTTCTAAGCCGTTATTCCAGCTTGCATGGTCAATCAGCTGTTCAAATATAAATTAAAAAAATATATACTTGATTTACTCACCAATAAATCCTTGGCTCTATATAATAATGTCGCGCAAAGGTTTTCTCTTTATGCCCTGAAAAATAAATATTTGTCAATCATCAAAGCCAAAGAATCATTTAAAATATGACTACGAAGTGAATAATTTTCACAGAGTATGAACAACTGGAAAGTGACAAGCCCGCACTCATAGAGCTTATAGTAATGACTGCCATTGAGTGACAGGTAATTATCATCTGGAGGCATATCGACCTACATATATCTGTTACAGATGACCTATCAGTGGCGTATTAAGGCACATGCCTGTATCCAATATGGCCTCCTGTGCCAATCCCAGTTTCACTATCATCCACTTTAATGACGGTGCTCTATTAAGTTGTACGCTACTTTCTTCAGTCAGGATATCGCTGGCTATCTGCTCTGGGATTGGAGTATCAAGGCACGGCAACGGTATAGCATCTATAGTATTTTCTTATTTTTTGGGGGAGGAGGAAGAAGCAGGTTTATCACGTTTACTCGACAGTCTAAATTACTTAATCCGGTCTAAATGTCTGAATTTGAATGTATTTACATTATTACGCTTTTATTTAAAGGAAGATAAACTTAGCGGAGGTAATGCTGAACGAAACATCCCGTAACAAGCTGCTCACAAGCCCCAAACTAAACACAGAACCGTGGGTTATTTAGCTGTGCTCAATGCTATTTATAGTTTTTTTCTAACGGGGATTTTCTGCGGTAAAGAGTGTTTAACGAATAAAATTATTTATATTGGAACAGTATATATATATTGCTGCTATTGCTTAAACTGCTACAAGCGCCCTGCTCTAATAAATAGTGTTACCAGCTCAACTGATATAAACTCTCATTAAACTTGACGCTATTTAAACTTGTGACTCGTTGCTAAATCAACCTGATTGAAGGTAACTAAATAGTAAATAATTAATGCCTATTATTAAAAAAATGTTGTTTTCTTAGTAATAAGGAGTGACATTTATTCTCACTGGATGGTACGACATACCGAAGAAACTTACAAGTACAGAATAAATCATTGATATAATATTCCTTTACTCTTCCTGTATCCAAGACAGTACGGTATTTAGGCTTACATCTAAAAGGGTGACATGGAACATGGAACGAAGCTAAAAAGACAAGAATAAATAAGTTGCTTTGGACAACAGTACAGATTACTTCAAAGGACATCTATCTCTCAATAGAAAATAAATTACTAATCTACAAAGTTATACTCAAGCCAATCTGGACATACGGAATAGAGCTATGAGGGATAGCAAAAAGTTGAACATCAAGAGTATCCGATCTTTTCAATCAAAAGTCCTGAGAAGAATAGTAAATCCCCTCCCCCCCCCCATCACAAAAACCCTTCATAACGATTTAAATATACCCTTCATTCATGAACTTATCCCTTCCAAGTTCATAAAATTCCATAGAAAGCTAGCCAACCACCCTAATCCCCTAGCACATTACACTACGCCATTCATCCCTATAACCCCTCGGAGACTAAAGTGGCAGTGGCCTCGTAACCTGCTATAAATACGTGACAGGGGGAGTCCTGGCAAAGACCAGTTTCTCAGCATGTCTTGAGCGTCTGTGGCTCTCGCACCCTTGATCACCCTCCACTGGCATGTATTCATGTATTCACGCAGATGGCGGAGGAGCGGACTTCTAAGACTTTTTTTTCTCTCTTTCGCATGCGAGGGAGGTCTCTGGGCAGTAAAATCACGATTAATCTTTCCCCAATAAGGATGACAATGAAGTTTTGAATCCAAAAAAACCTGAAATAATATTCAAAACCCTCGGTCGTGAACGGTGGTGTTATCTTTTACTCATTCATGAATGTTTAACCAATAGAAATCTTTTGAGTTTCCATGAATGGATGTTACCATTTGTGTGAAATGCCCCGAGAGATTCAATTCACTCCTTTGCCGGAGGAAGTTTCTATAAAGAATTTACACTCCTATGGTATCCCATGCTCCATTCCTAAAGGAACTCTTACGGAAACGGTGAATGAAAGACTCCTGAATATAAGTTAAGACTGTGACCTTTTAATTAGGGTAGAAATTTCATCCCTTTTACAGACTGGCCGAGAAAGACTCAGCTGAAACCAGTTTTAAATGGGGTGCGTGCGCCTTACACCTGACAGCCTTCCCTGAATAGAAACCTGCGTCTACTTACCACAGTCCATGATGTCTACTCGCGATGATGTCTATCACTTTTTTTCCTTCTTTCTTTTATCTCAATGAAAGGAACAACCTTTACTCACGGCTGAGCCTTGAGCTAATCTTAGTAAACTGTTTAAGCATCTAAGACTTCCATTACAAACTAAATTTATTTATTTAGACTATAAATAATGATGTTTTCTGGTCTTGAATACAATGGTCCGACATTTATGTTAGATGACAAAATATGCAGATATAATGATAAATTATATAAATATAGAGCTAACAAAAAGTGTAATTCCTTTTAAAAACAAGTTGAGAACTACTCACTATTGACGTTTACTACAGAATGTTTTAATATTAAATGTGGAATATAGTTCGAAAATTACAGACTGATCGAATAATTTTTAGAATCCAAATCGTACAACCCACAGTCCTACACATAGGCAGACTAAAAACAAACAGTACCTGAATACAAGTAGAACCTCTACCTTGGGTCTAGGCAAATATCCGCCCGACAGTAAGAAATTTACCATTGGTCATACGACCATGGTTCAAAACCTTCTTCGAACTACTGCGCCCCGATACAATTGAATTTACAGATTCGACATCAATCAGTAACGAGGCATTGAGCCCGACACAGGCGATTATCAATGCTTTTACATTGGGATTTGCTAGGCTGGTAAGCCCATTGCTTCTCTCTACACCTTTGCTTCGGCGGTCGTTAAAAACTAATCGATTATTTCATTCCCAAAGAGGTTTTACTTTTCAACAGGTCTTAGTCAACTGCTGTAATAAAATTAACTGAAGAAAAATCAGCCTCATTTCTGCTTTTAAGATTTCTCAAGTCATAGCACGCAAGTTGCCTTACACATCAATTTACGATTGAGATCCAGTATTTCACATTTAAGTATGTTAATATATATATATATTAAATTTAAGTATTTAATCCAGACGATTATTCTACCGGCAGTTTGGTCAGCGTCACTGCTTTATGATATGAAGCTAACTAACTGGGTCCGGATCCCTAATTGGAAAGTTAATTAATTTAATTTAATTCAGCCCTCAGAGCACACTAGAGCGTAAATAATTAAACACATATTTATTTGTTATTTTACAATTAATATGTTTTTAAGACAGCTATTTCTCCAGCCTGCACCTAGGTCATATATCACAGTGTATTTATTACATGACTAAGTTGTAGTATTATTTAATTTATAGAGAAATAACAGCAAGCGACTGCATAACTAGTTTTAATTCTTGAAAATGGATCCGTCGAAAAAGTTCATCTGAAATTTTAAGGAGTTATAATTAAGATATAACAGTGGATTTGGGGATCAGTTAACGGGGTTAACGTTATTCCTCTTCACGTTCCACTTCTTTCAGTAGGTTTACGTGTTTTCCATTTGGCACGCATATTAAACATATATATATATATGTAATTTTGTTGATAATTGGTACACTGATAGCCACAAGTATACGATATTAAAAATGTAAATTGAAGCATGATTCTCATTTCTCATTCTCGGATCTAATGAGACTTGATATGACCGGAAGTCCGTCTTTCTCCAGTCATGGTTGCTGAGAAACATCTTTGACTACAGCCTTGATGATAACTGTATTTTTATATCTCTCATTTACCTAGTAAAGGATTTCTTTTCGGAACTGTGTTTTTACAGGATGAAGAAATAACCCTATAAAAGGCACCCAATCAATGTTTAATATAAGTTAAACTGTATAACTGCTGAGCGCATTTTGAAAATTGATATGTTCCTTAGACTAATTCTTGTTTGGGTTCGATAGTGAACTTACGACTAGAAGATGGGTGCTATAAAAATAGTTTTATAGTGTTATGATTTCTCTACGTGGGTGAAACCGTAGGCAAAAAGCTAGTAAAGTTATATATTTTCATTGATATATATTAATTTTTTTTTTTGTCTTTCAAAACCTCTGTATTGATAATATATAGACAATGACACAAATAAATAAATAAATTTGGAATTACAACTGTCTCCTCGTGCTGCATTCGAAGGAGTGCATAAAATATAATACTTGATATTTATTACCACTTGAAGAGTTTAATGATTGTGAATGATTTAATGCTGATGAATGATGAATGCGCGAGCCTAGCCCACAACCAACAAACAGATATCCTGTAATTGAAGTTATTGTTCAATTGAAAACATAACCACAACCAGATGTAAAAGTTATGGAGTTATTAAAAAGCGAAGAGTGGCTCAATCATCACTTTTCACTCTCACTCACCTGCGGGAAGAACTAGGAGGGGCCAGGGCGGGACGGATTCCCCGGATTCCGATTGGGCGGAAGAAAGCTCCCCCCCCCTTTGGCGTAGAGGTGAATCAGTCAGAAAGCACTCCTGAGGACCGCAGAAGACAATGGTCTCATTCACCATCTCCAGCTGATTCACAGCAGGCACTTTCTCCTCGCAATCATTAACCGCATTCTCACCTCTTCCGCAGCTCTCAATTATTAATCTCTGTAAGTTCAAGGGTTCTATTTCCGCGCGTATGCTTGTCCGATCCAGGAGACTGTGGTATAGTCCGTGAAAACCGGCAAATCAATATCTTTATTAGAAAATTTAAGGATTTATATGAAGATTGGTTAGTTCTAAGTCGACATGGTATACGCCACAGAAGAGAGCTCTTTCTACTGTACAGGGCATACCCTTATGGATTACTCATTTAACTGTATTTGGCCTTATACCTTTCAATCTGTATATTACGTATGAACAAATGGTGCGAACTGCAGAAAAATATAACATAATATGTTAAATATAACAAAATATACATAGTGTTGACGATGTTCCTAATGCTCTGTCCTTATGGATCTACGAGGGTGGACTGAAAAGTTTCCGACCTAACAAAGATACAAGACGTTTTTCAGAATTTTATTTTTTATTTTTCAACATAGTCACCTTGTGTATCTGTAACCCGTACAAATAGTTTTTCTCTGCAAAATAGTCGTTCACGAAGGTGATTGCCTCTTCGTTCGACGACAATCTCAGTCCTCCGAGCGCAATTTTTAGATGAGGGCGGTCGTCTAGCACCTTTTGGTGAACTTTGGCGATGCTTTCGTCGGTAGTTGCAGTTTTTGGACGTCCCGAACGTTCATCGTCTCCCAAGCTCTTACGACCACGTTTAAATTCAGCTGCCCAAAATTTCACAGTGGTAAATGATGGTGCAGAGTCCCCATACACAGAATCCAACTCATCTTTGATTTGCGTAGGCGTATTGCCTTTCAAAACAAATATTTAATGACAGCTCGATACTTGATTTTGTCCATTTTCATAAAAACACTCACATAGACTCACTCAAACGACTGTTACACAACAACTGCGCGTCCGTCCAAAATGGCTGAAACTTTGGTGAGTAACTGTCAACAGATGAACAACGAAATTCACTAGTTTTTATTTACGACTGCTGCTATCTTCATGTTGAGGTCGGAAACTTTTCAGACCACCCTCGTATATCACAACAAAAATTGTTTCCTTTCAACTATCCCAACATGAATCCTCAGGTTGTTCAAGACAATTGTCTTTACTGTATCGTTTTACTTCACTGTACAGTGGAAGGTGGAGCATGCCAATAAGGAGTATGACAAATCAAATAGCATCTATCAGGAGTACAATACTAAGTGAACAAAAAATCTTCCAAAATGTAACCCAAACTGCGGAGAGTTCGATTACCAGCTCTCCCATGGATTTGTTCGATGAGCGATGGTTAACTCAACTTCGTGTGGGCAAATGAGTTCCTACTTGAATAAAGAATTTCTTCCATAAAAGATCATAGAAAGTTCAAAGATCCCGCAAAGATATGCGTAAGATACCAACACGCATTGGTGGTTTTTGCGCCATCACTTTCATCAGATTTGTACTAACCGAGTAGCATATTGTATTTCAATGGATATCTATAATGTAAACAGTAGCAACGGACGTTTGTCTAAGAGATTCCACGTACTTTTTACCAGGGGCAAATTTCTCTGTGGAAAGGTCACCATCTCTCCCGAGCCACATACTTCTCTACTTAGCACCGATAACCTCTTACATATTCACCGGGTCATGAATACATGTAATACATGAATAGAGATACATACCGGCAGATAAACAGGGGAAAAAGCGGAGAGTGGCTACCCTGGCCGAGATCGCACGGAAACCGGTCCTATAAAAGTGTACCTTACTCACTTTCAGCATTTCACTGCCTCCTTGACCGTTGCTATTCTTTCTTTCTTTCTCCACTGCCTCCGAGAGTTTTCTCTTCTCTCCTCTTCCCGCCGATCCTATCTGTCGCGAATAATTTATGCTATTTAGCCATTCATGTAATGTCTCAGGCGACTATTAGGGGACCATCATGCCCGGCTAGGAGGCTAATGCGATGCGATTTCTAACCATCAAATCCCAGATGAAGATGGGTACACTATAGCTAAACGACGCCTAAGTCGGCGATAACTCAAGTCTAGACGAGCTTGATAGAAATAAAAAGCTAAGTCATTTGTCATGGCACAGACAAGGGATTGTTTATCATTTATTCATAGTATTTAAACATTTTCTCCGGAAAATGATCTACCGAGGACATGTACAGGCAAAAAAGAAACTTATGACCGAACACAGAAATATTCAGAACATAAAATAAAATCTACTGAAGAGTTGCTCACGTGAAGTATATCCGTGAGTGGTTTTAGCACCATTTAATTGTTTAACGACATAAGTGAAGTAAGGCATGTCCAAGTAACACCCTCTAATATATCATATCACGACACCATGAAGACTACCCTCCATATTATAAAATCCAAAAAACTCAAACAAAATTATTTTATATTAATAATGAATTAAAATATTCGCCTGAGGATCTATAATTATCTGTAAATTTAAAGGGGCTATGAAAGAAAAAAAAAATTAAAAAGATCATAACAGTTAAAACGCCTAACAATTGATATATTTTACAATCTCTTCTCAAGAATAAAATATTCAAACAGTAATACCTCTAGTAATGAATATAACAATATAAAATATGAAAACTTGTTGCGGATGAAAAATGGCTTAAAAGAACAAAAACACACGACTGTATATCAGAAATAGTCACTTTTCGCTATTTCCTCAAAGCCACAATATTCCATTACCAAGCAATATTAAAAAGATCAAAGGCACAGGTTATTAAATCCACGAGTTCTTTACTCTTCCTCGCCGTCAATTGACAGCTAGTTCACGTTTTGAATACGATTAAACAGAACTATATAGATGCAAATATTTGCATAGTGACCTCTTTGGCTTGAAAATAGAAGGCCAACGAGCAATAATCCAGCTCAGAGAGTGTTAAAAGCAAAGCGATCGTTTTGATGAAAGATTAATTCGACATAGTTTACAGAGAAAATAACTAACAGATACAAAACTAATAAATGTTTATTGTAAATAAAATAGATTTCTTCACAAATATTTAAAAAATTATTCAAGTTCATTTGAAAGATATTGTTCTATTTTCCTTGCTAAATAATATTGTCACAATAGACTCGCTCTCAGGTAACAATGAAAACAATTTACTTATTTATTTTGATTTCTTGATTTAGTCTGGTTGTCTAATTTATTATTTGTTTTTGAAACCATATTGTACAAGGTAATTATAATTGTTGCTTGTTTTTTTTATCGTTTCATTAAACCGCAAAGCAAATTCAAATGATGGCATTTCAAAATATGTCATCAAGTTCGTAGAAAATTCACCCCAACGTTGGATTTCCCTTGCTCTAGCCACGAGCAGATCCGGGTTTCGTCATCCCGTTCTGATGCTCGTAAATGGAAAGTTACGAGCAGACTTTTTCCCACTGAATTACAAATTGTATTAGGATTAACCTCATCGTTTATAACTACATACAATATTATCAAACTGGAATATTTATGAGAGTAAGGCCGATTATTTGTTTATGAAAGTATTTTAGTGATAAATTTACAATTATATCTACTGATTATGATCATTTCTGTAAATTGATGATAGAGAATGTTTTATATTTCATAAAGGAAAGCTTGGGTGGAAATGCATATATTATTTTATTGGCGATTGAGTATGTAAAGTATATTGATGAAACTGAATTGAGTGGATATATTTATTGGGATATTTGCTTAGATTGATGAAAGATTTGTTAGATTTTCATCAAATTTATTACAGGAGAAAGTTTCGACATAGTAAGCCCCTAGTGTGAGATTGTCAGAAAATGTCCTCTGCTTAAACTATAAAGACCAGACAGACAAAACCATTCATGAGTGTGGTTTTTATAATTACTAGCTTTCACGAACTTCAAGACTCAACACCATCCACACTGGCACTTGCTAGCTTTTTTATATTATTAGACACTTTGTTTTTTACTTTACATATCCTGTTTTACTATTGTTTATTTATCTGCTATGTTATCTCCATGCATTTTATTTTTAAAATGTAATGTAGTTTTTTGGTATCTTTATCATATTGTCAACTACTTTCTTGCCATTTCATCAATGAATTAACTAACGAAAACGATTTTAAATATTTTTCTTATTTGAGGTTTTCAATTTGTTTATTTTACTTCATTATTACTCATAGGAGACTTGGTCCCAGAATAATGCCTATTTATTCATCTACCTATATGTATCTATCAGTCAGTTAAATAATGAAATTTAAATATTATTCAAGGGATCAAAAAGGGCCATTGTTAAAAATCCAGCTAGGCCATCCGAAATTTTATCTAATGTTTTTTTTTTAGACCTATCACATATTTGTTTTATCAGAAATTTAGCATTTGTGTGGCTCTGAAGTTTTATTAATGAATTAAGGATTAGTGGGTTATCGACTTGTTCACATCCTTCCCTAGTCGAATTAGGTCTCAATTTCCATGGAGTTGGAATGGTTTACAAATGACTAACTGAGCAGTTTTCATTGAAAATATTTAGGATTTACTGTGAAGAGGATTATCCTGGATGGGGCCCACTTGGTCTCATATGGGGGCATGAGTAAAACCTTGAAAAAATAAGTAGAAAATCCGGTCCAGGAAACGGAAATGAAGTTTAAAAAAAAATACAAATGCCTCCACTGGCAATAGATGTCCAAATTTCTTTTGTAATTGATTATTTTAGGTACAATACAATTGCATCAATAAACAACACTATTTTGAACATTCCAGTTGTGTTTCAATAATTACTGCGTACCGTGTCAATTTCAATAATCGGGTGGTTGGACCTGTTCTTTTTACGTACCTTTCGTAAATCAAAGAAAATTGAAAACAACCGATATTCGATAAAAATGATGACTCTCTAACATAGAGTGTCCGAGGAGATGTGGGCCATATGTCCATAGCCGTACGACGACTTAGACCTTAGCCTCCATCTTTAACGACCTACCACCACTGCCTTCACAATAGTAGATCGCCCTTGTACACATATATGTATTCGATGGGAGGATGGAATTTATATTTTTGTGCGTTATTCAGTTTTTTTTGTAAGCTCATCCGTGACGTTAAGACCGGCCATTGCTATTCCTCAGGGATAACAAACAGCCTTGGGATACCATTGACGTAAAAATATTCCAGTTGAGGAGGGCAGGGAAGAATTTAGATCTAGTGGTCACGTGAGCTAGAGGCGCTCTCTGGGATTCGTGAATTGAATAGCATTGCATTTTTCTTCATCTTTATTCGTATGGGTTCGTTTCTTTCGCTCGATGATCGGCTACAATCAAATTTTGAAGATATGAAATGATATATGAATGAATACCCGGACAAGTAAGTAATGTTGGTTTGTTTTTACGAGATAATCTAAAGAACTGCTGAACGCATTTTGAACATTGGCATGTCCTTTAGTCTGTTGATTGACGTACAGAGCAGGTCTAATGAACATAAACTTGAAGATGGGGGATAGAAAACAGCCATTTATTTATATCACCGAAAGGAGATACTTTCAAACATGTATAATACAATCGTCTTTTGCCTGTGTGTCAGTGTGTGTGTCAATAAAAGATTAATTTGATATGTAATTTTAATGACTATTATCAAATAAATTATCTGTTTTACTTAAATAAAACTTGAATAAAGGAAGAGCCTAGAGCTGACAACACTAGCACCTAAGCACCACCTGCCAACTAACGCGACAACCTTCATTGGCCTATTCATGAGACTCGAAATAAGATAAAGAGAAGTTTAATGCGGAATAAAATAAATCATGGATGTGCAAAATTCGGTCTCATTTTGACTACTAATATTTCTCAAATCATGGCTCAAAAGATGTTCAAGTTTTAAAGTAGGCAGGTTTGTCATATTTTAGCAGTCTAACAGAAATTTGAAGGGCGTTTTCATCATAATTTATTATTGTTTTTAAAGGTCTGACTTTTTCCCTTTATAAATTGAAATTATTTAGTAATCTTTTTTTCAGTAACAGATTTGTTGTGAAACATAGTCGAATTTTATAATGTACTGTTGTAATGAATAATTGTACTTTTGGCCAAACAATAAATATATTTCTACGCAATGGTAAGCCTTGAGAAAATGTTTGATTTAAATAATGGAAAGTAAGAGAGGGAACGGATCCTTTTATAACACAACAGAAAACCTTCAACCGGCAATAATTCCATAAACAGTAGTTTTAACTTAAGGCAGTGAAAACTATTACAAAAATAGAATAAACAAAAAAATGTAATGAAGAAAGAGAAAAATCCTTAAATGGGGATTGTAAAAGTTCAAAAGGTCATTTGCCGCCTATTAGTATTCCCGCCGGATTTTTCCCGCCTTAACCCATTTCCTCTCGCTATTCTTCGCCTGTTACAATAAAAAAACGCCATTATTGTCTAGCGGCCTCCTGAAGGCTGAGACGTGGCCTTTTAAATTAATATCAGCGCCCCCCCCCAGCTGAGATCTAGTTTTGGGTCAGCGCCCCTATTTTTACAGAGATGTATTCGTGATTAGAATGCGCCTACGGTCTAACGGGCCACGGCAATGGTTAATCCGCTGGGCAACTAACCGCCTTACTTTTCTTTCTATTTATTATTATTTATTTCTTTTTTTAATTAGTTATATATTATGTTACATTTTGAAAAGGCAGTTTTATCATTAGTGGAGCTAGTCGTCATAAAAGCATTTGACTTCACGTAGTTCTAACGATTAAGGTTTACAGTCAAAGACTATAAAGTAGGTTGTCTGTCCAGTTAACTGTTTGTATTAGTTTATATTCAACAAGAAAAATAGGAAAAACGATCGAAATAAACTGCCCCACAAACAACTATGAAGGAAAAGACCACGAATTATTCAAAAAAAGTAGTTTTGACGGTTGAGCAAGTAGCTCGTGTTGTTGCTTTAGTTGAAGATGGGCGAAATCCAAGATATACAGCTCGTGCATTGGGTTTAGCTGAAACTAATGAAACGCTTAGAGATTAGTTACAGAAAGAATCAAAATTGAAATGTCTATATATAAATATAATCTAATAGCCACTTATCACTGAAAACGTTTAATATTAATTTTAAACCAAAATAATTCTATTAGGAAGCAAATATTTGCATTTTTTTTATATGCGCCACTATTTTTGTAGGACAGTGTAGATAGAAAATACAAAAAACAGCTAAACTTTGGCTGATTTCTTTGGAAACAAAAACAATTTCATACCAAAGATTGTATTTTATGGGAATCGGCTTAGGATGATCTTAATATGTTGGGTTTCCATCTCATTTATTTATGTGTGATTGCCGTTTTGACTTCAATACTTCAATACATAAAAATTCTGACTAAAATTTCAGTACGATTGGATTAATTTTACAGGCACTATAAAATAACATACATGCAGGTAACAGGTAGCTCAGCAATGGAAAATAAAGTTCATGACCCGCTGTATTAATACATAATGTATGTGAAGAAATCTCGAATTAGAAACCGTTAGAGCGATTAAGTAGTGTAAGTTATGGAAACGTACGTCCTGTGCTCTTTAGCTCAGCGTGTCCTTAGCGAAACTTATCACCGTGAAAGTGATCTTTAAAAATAAAAAGAGGAAGCCGGGAGGATGTGTAATGTGATATTTCTTATTGCTCGAGAGATCAAGTGAAATCTTTCAAATGTCAATAGATGTAAGAGATATCTTAAGAGAAACAAGAACACAATCATTTGTGTTTTAAGCGGTACGCTAATTTTAGTTTCTTCATACAGTATATAATGTATAATAGTAACAGATTGACAATGAAATACATTTGACAAACTGAATAATCTACTGATGCCTCCCCGTATGAAGGATTAAGTTGATGGCAGTAAATTTAAATTAGTAAATCAATACTCCAGTTTCGCAGTTGTCACGGCCTGCCAGATAGGTGTTTATGTTCCAACCAGGAAGTGATGGAATAAGAACAAGTGTGCAATTATCACGTAGATAAGGATTTATTCAGTCTTGATTGATTCACTCCATTTAAATTTTTCACCACGGATACATCTGTTGTATATAAATATTAAAAAATACTTTTTTACTAATTTGTTACGTGTTTTTCTAATATTAGACCGCCATCCTCTAAAATATTATATTGGGTTGGCAGGAAAGTTATGTCGGTTTGCACCAGTAGATAGCGTTATGTTTGTTTCGTTATTATTTTGTCAATGCTAGATTTTTTTCTTTTGAGAGTTGGTAGTCGATACCTTTAGGTCAGTTTTAACATGGAGTGCAAAAAAAAGCTTTTCCGACACATTTTACTTTTTTATTTTCATAAAGGCAAGAAAGCGGCTCATAAAGAGATATGTGAAGTATATGTTCTTGATTGTTTAACAGAAGGCACGTGCCAAAATTGGTTAAAAAATTTCGTTCTGGAGATTTTTCACTGAAAGATGACCAAAATTCTCGTCGACCTTCTGAAGTTGATGATGACAAAATGAAAGCCATAATTGAATCGAATTGTCATATAACTGTGTGAGAGATTGCAAAAAAGTTAAATGTATCGCACAGAACAATTGAAAATAATATCTTGGACTTGTTAAGAAGCTCGATATTTGGGTTCCACCTCAACAATTCGAGGCCTCACATATCTTTAGCAACGCATACGAAACTATTGGACCTTGGTTGGGACGTGATGTCGCATCCCCCATACAGCCCCAACCTTGCACCATCGGATTATCATTTATTTCGAAGTTTACAAACTTTCTTAAATGGTAAAAATTTCAGTAATAACGATGACCTGAAATCGCACTTGGTTGAGATTTTTGCTGATAAGGACCAGAAGTTCTATGAGCGTGGGATCGTGAAGTTACCAGAAAGATGGCAAAAGATCATCGAACAGAATGGAAGATATTTGACTGATCAAAGTTCTTTTTTTGTGTAGAAAAAATTAAGTTTTATTTTACATTAAAAAACCAGAATTACTTTATTGCAAACCTCAATAGATATTTTTAATCAACATTAGACATCTTTGAATTTGATACCCTACAATATATGATAGGAAAAGATTTCTTTTAACTCCAAGTAATTAATAAATTCTAACGCTTAATTGTGCTTTATCGAGTTATTTATCATGTAGTCGGAAAGTTAAATATAATCTATAATATTCGAAAAATAAAAAGAATCCTAAAAATGTAGTAAGTACTGCGCAGTAAGTACTTTTGAGTCGGCAGGTTCTATAAATAAAGTCGGTAGGAAGAGCTGGTGCTTAAAGAGGCAGAAGAAAGACCCGTTATCCTGCGAGGCCTAGATCGCCGCCCTCCTATTTCTTGGGTCCTCGTCTGGGCCTCTGTCACTTTCCACGGCCTCCAGAGGACGCACCCCGTCTTTGTCGCTATATAAGTTCGTATAACGCATACAAGTAATTCAGACTCCATTTTTGGTAATTAGTATTGATTTTTCTCACACCAAATACTGTGTTCAAAAATCAGTGTTTTCGTATTACAAATGTTCGATATTGTACCTGTTCCTCAGTGGAACTAAGCGTGTAAGGTGAATCAACCTCGGCACGAAGTCTGTGTTAGTTCGACCAGAGAATAATTGCGGTCATTATTGATTTAGGGAGCATGGGCTCAAAGAGAATTAATTATATTTATCAAGCACATCATAGACATCCACCTACTTTTTCCTGAGAGCCTCAGATTGTCATCATTGTTTAAATTTTGATCTTTAATGCTAAAAGTTTTTTGTTATATAATATTATTAGTTGTTTGATTGATGCATTTCAATTATTCCAGACAGATTTCGAGATCAGAATGTAAAAGTCATTAAAATAAGATATTTGTAACGGGATGTGTGTGTCAATTGTAGATGTAATATTATCACATTACAACCACACTTTGTCCTAAATCCGCTGCGCGTAAGAACTTTTTACACGGCTTCGTAAATATCTTTGATAAAACAAGACGTAGGTAACACGACCCGAAAAAGGTCTCATAAGAAGGCTAAGTATTTTCTTTTCTCCCTAGTTCGCCTTTAAAGGTTCTTTCTTGTACCATTCTTCTATTGACACGAAAGGTAGAGAGAGAGATGGGGAAGCAGAGAGAGAGAAAGAAAAAATCGGATTTACCACTTTCACAAGTTCACCTCTGAGTAACGGTGAACTGTTGAACTAGTTTTAAGCGGTTGTCTCCGAGTCATTTCGCTACTAGCGAGTAAGTAAAAACAACAGGTGGGAGCTGTTCTTCGTTCAGAGAACATGTCGGTGTATTAATTTATTTTTCAAAATATAAGATATGTAGTTAAAAACCAGAAATGTGTACAAAACGTGAATGGAATAACTGTAAGTCAAGTGGTCAAAGTTTATAAACACAAAAAATATTTTCAAATCTTAGGATACAAAAAATGTTCAAAAGAAATAACATGAATAAACTCACATAAAGAAAGAAAAAACAGAACAAAAGCTGTACTGCATGTATATTCAAAATTTCTATTGAATCAGAGATACTACAATAGTATTCATTTTTATTGGGTATAAAACTAATTATTAAATACATCATTGCCAACTAATATTAATATTAGTGGGAAATTTTAAACAATTTCTGAAGTATTGCGTAGTATTGGAAACAAGTGGGCTACTGGTTCGAACAGGTTCGTGGATTTGATCTTTGTACCCCGGGCCAAGACGCTCACTAGTTCCGACGAATGTTAGTAGTTTTATGCACTTTTCTATGGGAACTAAAATTCATTTCGTTCCAATATGTTATATTGTATACATGTTATTACATCTGTTAACTACTAATTTGTAATCATGGCCATTTATCCAGCTAGTCACTTGAGAATGGAGAGATATCTGTTCACAAAAAGTAACGTAAGCTTAGTGAGTATTCTTTCTCATAATTAGTATTGTTAATGTGTTAATCCTGTGAAAATAGTTTTAAAAACTATTTTGCACATAACATTTATTTCTACGCATTTGTGTTGTTTAATAATTGCATCACGAAAATATATAAACCATACATAATTTCCAAATTATCCTACATTTTCAATACCTATTAGGATATTGACACGAGATTAATGTTTAGTAAAATACTAGTATGATAATAATAATTATACTACACAGTAGATGAATACTATAATACTAATAATAGTATTACAATAAAAATAATTAATTAAATAATTAAAAATAATTTCTGAAGTATTGCGTAGTTTTAGAAACAGCTGGGCTACAGGTTCGGACAGGTTCGTGGATTTGAACTTTGTACTCGCTAGTTCCAAATTCTACATCGTACGCGACGGATGTTATTAGTTTTATGCACTTGAAATAAGTTTAATTTCGTGTCGATGTCTTACAACATGTTACTCAATCACAGATACATTAATGTATTTTACACCTGTTAACAATTAACTTGGAATCTCGGGGGTTTATCGAGCTAGTCACTTCAGAATGGAGAGAAGTCTGTCCGCAAAAAGCAACGAAAGGTTAGTGACTTTGTATTATAACAATATTAATGGGTGTTAATTAGCATGTTATATTATTTTGCTAAGTAACATTTATTTGTATACACTTAAATATAGATTTTGTTAAATAATTATATCACGAAAATATATAAACCGTCTGCATAAGGTACTCCATTGAGTTAGGGATGGTTACTATATGCTTCCTATATTGTTTTACACTATCTTTTCGTCCACTTGTTTTTAAATGAGATAAAAAAACTTTGTGGGTATGATTGGGTTTATAGTGATGAATAATAACCAATTAATGTTTGCTAATCGTTTAATTGAAGCTTTAAACACAGTAGCGCTTGAATAATCTTATGGCAGTTTAATAGTCTTCATAATTATATAGGGACACAAACAAATTATTAAGGGAAATATCAAGCAGAAATCTTTCAAGGATTAATTACATAGTAATTAAAAGATCTAAACACAGCCTAACAACTCCTTTTCATCATCAACCTGATCCGATTTCTATCTTCGGATAAAATCTTCTGTTGATTTATATTTAATTTTAGTATAAATTTACAATAAAATGTATAAGCCTAAAGAATATTAAAAACATCTGTACTCCAAATTCATCATTTTAACTTTACTTAGGGCATTCTTCATAATGAAGGAGTGTGTTATGGAGAATACCCCCCCAGATTCTACGCCTTCAAAGTGAAAGTAATGCTTACTGAATGATCTTGGCTTGAGTGAATGTGTAGAAGATACGATTAAGATGGATATAATCAAGTATCCCCTGCCAGATTCGATGTACCATTGCTTGGAAGAGAGAGAGCTTGGGAAGAGCTAAAATTTCCGGATATTCTCTAAGAGATGATAAATATACACCAGAGTAATATATTAAAAAGTAAAGCCAACTCAAGTAATTGATGCTGAAAGGGCCAAAGACGAACGAGGACGGTACGACTAACCGTTGGATACAATTTACTCGATTATGGCCTCAGGCGACAGTTAGATATAAGTACATTTTGTAACATTAGCCCACTTATTCGGTCTAGTTTATATGAGTAGTTCATTGCGATCAGACTGTATATCCGTGGGTAACGGACCAGCCTGGCACCTGCATGGCTACACGAACCAGCCATATCTCGTCTGTCTGCCGATAAAGAAATGTAATGGATGCATCCGATCCATGAAAATTAATATATGACACTTTCTCGAGTTGTTCGTTATAGCTATGGGCTTCGAGGTAAAACCTTTTGTGCTCTAGAAATAGCGGAAAGGCCAGGACCCCAACCCCATCTGTCGGGTAGGCCTGTAGGTCAGCATTCGGAACATTCCGGTTTTAAGAAATGTACCATGCTTGACTCCACATTCACATATAACTCATGATATGACCAAAATCATTGCAGATATTGGTGAAGTGTTTATACAGACAATTTTGAATAGTTATCGAGGACAATATTTATCACTATACATCTGTGATTTCATGACACAATGAAAAAACCAGCTTTCTTGGTTAGATTTGGATATAACCCATAGCCAGCAACCGGAAATTCATTTAGAAATGCCATTTCCGGTTGGACTTTTGCCAGGTTGTAGAATTGCGAGTGTAATTCTAACACCCGCTTTCGAGTGCCATTCGCTGTCATGAAATTTACATCTCTCACTCCCGTGGTTTAGGTGAACATTCCCTTTTTATCTAGGGTACCAGATAATTTTTTTTTTGTACAGAATTCATTAAATAGACAAACAGCATACAAAAAATGGCGTTTATGTTTGAACATTTTTAACAATTTACTGAAAAGGTTTGCATTTATTGTTTTTTGTTTGTGTCAAAAACCCCACTTCTATTTTTGAAAAACACATAGAAATGACGGCGTACTTAATGAACTGCATCCAAGCCGGGTTCTAAGGAGATACTGCGTCTTCATCGGTTGCTATCCAAATGATAGAAGCACTCGGCTAAAGCTAACCATGTTTCCTTCTGATTACGCGTGTTTCTATTGATGGGTGGAGGATACATGGTGTTCAGCATCGGCTTTGTCAGCAGGTTCAGCGAGTTGTAGGCTACTTGTTATAGAATCACGTTCTGGAATTGTGGGATTCTTCTGGATGAGATTTAAGTCAGGTGGCTCAATACTGGGGCAGCGTACAGCAATGTTGACAGGAAGGGCCATCAGCCATCGTTTCTTGTAAACCATCATCTAGAGGTGCCAGAGATTAATTGTACACTAAAAAACAACTCTGTTCTATAAAATACTTTAAACGCTATATTAAGTTTTGCGTTTTCATCAAAGAGAAATAAAGACAAGTGGTTTGCTTGTACCAAATCATATTGTAACGGTTTGTGTTCATGCACTGATCAATAAACTTCGTTCTCTTAGCTGCAAAAAAGTGGATAGGGTTATTCCCAGCTAAGCAGTTATTAGTCAAGGGGGCCGTACCCCCTTAGCGATGGTTGTGTACGCAAACAGTAATAATTTTTTTAATCATAATTCCAATTCAGAGCAATAGAACAACAATAAAATGTTTGCGTACTTTACTATATATTAGTAAAAACAATGGTAATCAAAGAGAGATAACTGTTAATCACGAGTTATTGTTCGGAACGGTTTGGCGTTATTCGTATGTATTCGCGGTGTTTCGAACCGGCGTGGATACTAAATGAGTAGGCTCCAGGGCACTCAACTTTAATTCTATTGAAAAATGCACCTTTAGGTCACAGTTACTGAATATTGCATCAGTAGATTGAATTATGCACATTTGTAACTATGGATACGCTGCACTGTATTTCCGCCGATCGCAGCAGAGACGAGTAGTTAGAGCAAAGATTACAGCCATTACGAGGGCTGGTCGGATCGGCCGGCTGAACTATTGGCAACAGAAATTCTGCCGATCCTAAAACGTGATTACGTAAAGCGTCACTTGGAATGGCTCTACATGACTTGAAATGACTTTTCGAGCAGGAAAATCTCTAGTGTATTCAGCGAAAATACTCCAATCCCTTACGTAAAAGAAATTTCTATCACAGTTATATGATCGAGTGATTTACAAAAACCACCTGCAAATAAAGAAATCAACGTTGCACAATACTAAACGACCGAAATTCAGCCATTATCTAAACCCTGATATCTGCACATATGTGACAGATCTAGAACGAACATATACATAAACTAATCGATATATGATTTCCAGAAAAAACAACAACTCATTTTGGACTTTAGTCGCTATTTCATAAAAACGGTTGTTGCAACTAAAAAAAAAACATGTATGTCCAGTTGTAAGGCCTTAACTTAAGGAAATGTGAATATTACAAAAAGCTGTGCTATTAATTTGATCTATGACATCGTTAGAGTTTCTTTACAGAATAATTTTTGACGAAAACGGTTAGTACTAGGAAAATATTAATTCACGTCAAAGTTGTAGAAAATTTAACAACCTCCAATGTCATTTTACATTAACTATAGTTTGTTAACTATTACAGTCTACAATCCCAGGGGAGAGGGGAGTCTTTTTGTGTTCAATCGTTCTGAATTTTTTAAAGGCTCATTTAATAACATCCTAGAACTTAGTTTTTGATAAGTACATTAACAGGAAGTATGCGAAAAAAAAACCTTTAAAATCTGGACCAACGTCTCTTTCCTAAAGTCGCTTTTGTCTGATTATTTTATTTCTCAGCTTAATACTTAATTATAATTATAATTTAATAATTAATACTTGGAGGATCAGGACTAGAACCCAACGTTTTTAAGCTTAAGGCATCGTTTTTTTTGTTTTTTTCTAAAAAAAAAAGCAACCTTACATGTATTCACACCTTTCGGCCTACCAGGGCACTTTTTTACTTACATGCACGGGATTGAGGAGAGCATCTGATTGCAAATCTCACTACTTGATTTGCAATCCAATCCAACCAAAAATGGTTTAGCGGTCTATAATTTAAAAACTATTTGAACTGTCATTGAAATGGGGTTCCCAACATTTTCCTAACGGTAATCAAAATCTAGGATATCTATATCGGGCTTTATTCTGATAAGGAATCTTTTCTTTCCTTGACTTATCACTTGTGTACTCAACATTCATGCAGTTTGGATAAATACTTTTTCAAGTCAAATGGTTGGGATATTTAGTTTGGTCCGTGTAACAGCTTAATTCTCGAATCAAAAATCTTGTAATTAATAAAATATGTAGGGTATCAAATCAAAGGTCTCGTCATTAAAATAATTTTTGCAATAAAAATCGTTGATTATGTAGATCACACTTAACTTTTTTTTTTTTTTAACCTAAACCGACTTTAAACAAAAAATACTTCAATAGTGACGAAAGAACTTCATTTCTTAGTAAATACTTCACTTAAAATGCCCTTTTTTTTTTTTTGGTTTGACATGACGTCGAAAGTAGATCAATAAAAAAGTTTTCCAGATGGATCCGTTGAATAAACGGAAATATAGTTCGGAATTGAAGAATGGCGCATGATGCCGAGAGGTAAAATTATTATTAGTTGCCGCGCTCGATGACATGCCCTCCGGAATAGCCAGTAAATAGCAAATAAGTCACCTTCTAGCCTGAACGGAATAACAGAAACTGGACTATATGTTCTATTGTAAATTCATTACCCTCTGTTATAATACATATTACCCTCTGTTGTAATACATATTACCCTCTGTTATAATACATATTATCGAATAGCAGTCCAAAAGTTTTGATCAGTTGTTCGATGGGTCGAATTGGATAGTTAGAAAACACAATGTATTCTGTCTGGTACCAAGTCTCCTATGAATAATAATGCAAATAACAAAATTCAATTACGGTTAACAAAAGTGTTATCAAAGTTTTGTGTGAGCCTTATTTAAAAGTGGGATATTTGGATGAGTTATGGACTAATATGAGAATAATTAACCACTAACATGTGCCCATTAGATAAATAGCAACGATAATGCCCTCAATAGTCGAAGCAAAGGCAGTTAGCTGGAAATATAACTCCGCGCAAAAGTGAACCGTCTGGAACGCCGTCTAATTGTAGAGGGTAGTTTTTTCGCTCGGTCGATCCGCCGTGCACAATTACATCGCTTTTTTTTTATTCTTGTTTTGCTATTTTTTATTTTTTTTATATTCTGCTAACCCAGATTAATGTAGCAATTAGTTTGTCTCCGCTCATCACGATAGAAGAATTAATGTAGTAACTACTTCCTCGAGGTTTTATAAGAATGGAATAATTCCTTCAGTGTAACACTATATTAGAAATATTGTGCAACAGGAAATTATTATCTACCAAATTATTATCAATTATCTTATCGAAAAAATTATATTGATTTACTGAAAGAGGAAGTATTTTTATTATATGACAAGTACACTGAATAAATAGTTCGATTCATTGGTAATGACAAAATGACACTTGATCATATTTGTGTGATAAAATTTTTCCTTGGACAGTAAAGTGGCCACACCAAATATCCTTGCTTCAAGTGCCTCTGGGATAGCAGAGACAAAACACTACACTGGGTTGGCAAAGAATGGCCTAAGAGACAAAACATGGACGTTGGGGTAAAGAATGTCATTAACGACCCCTTAGTTGAACGAGAGAAATCATCTTTCCTCCATTGCATATACAGTTGGGCCTTATGAAGCACTTTGTAAATGATCTTGATTAGAACGGATCATGCTTTGCATATATAGGGGGGAAATACCTCAGTTGTGTACGGAAAAATTAAAGGAGGAATATTTGACGGCCCACAAATAAGACTCATTAAATATCCTGCATTCGTATGACTGAGACTGAGCGAAAAGTCTGGACTTCATTTGTTGCATTTGTCGGAAATTTTCTTGGAAAACGCAAATCTGAAAAATATGTTGAACCGACGTGCTTAACAGTTTCAAATCCTTTGGGTATTATGAGTATTATAAGTATAAGTATGAGTAACATGAGTATTATACACTATTTACACAGTCTGTTTTTCTGAAAATTGAAAATTCCTGAAACACCAGTGAGGAACTAGGTGAAAATTCCCCTACCAAGGAAGGTGGGGTAGGCACATGATCACAGATTACTGTGATCACCATACTGCTGGAGTTTAAAAGGAGACTGTTCCGAAATGCATTCAAGAATGTGATGGAAAAGAAGCTTCCGTGTTCAGTGACTAGGTGGTTTCATCGATGACTTTTTCCTCTATCTTTGTATATAATAATATTTGAATAATATAATAATAAAAATTCCACGTTTAGATTTTTATTTGATCTATGAAAATAGTGTAACGTAAATTTCACCAAAAAGGTTATATGTTAGAAATTTGAGCTCTTAGGGAAAAACTAATTCCATATTCAAATTCAGGCCATAAAATTCATATGGAATCAGATCGAAATTCTCCGGCATCAAGACTCCTGTGGTCCTGTGTTATTCTTCTGATTCCTAAGTCTAACTTGGCTTTAAACAGTCTAACTTTCATAATACCCAAATATATGTAGCACATGCCGTGAGTTTTGAAATTTTAAATCGCTCCTATCTTTCACGATTGTTTCAAAGTACAACCTCTCCCTTCTGGCTGGGCAAAAACTATGCCAAATATGTCCGAAAAGCTAATAAGATGAATAGTGGGAGTTGCTTGTTTTTGATGTTTGTGGGCTAACTGGATATTCTATTGAGGGCAGAGCTCGTGAGGAGGCGGGCCACCTCATTCGGGCCAGTCTTCCTGGGCCTCTTTATGTGTCAGTAACTGTGACAGCTACCTGCTACTTGTGTAACAGTTCTCGACTGTCATTAGGTCTAGGCTTTCTTCTTTCTTCGAGAAATTCAAAACAGAAAAGGCGCATTGATTCGAGGATCAGTTCATTCGTCATTTTCTTTTATACTCAATACATTAAAAACATATACAATGAGATCGGTTTGTTCATTCTCTTATATAACCCTCTTTGATTATTTTCGTATGTTCGTACAAAAATTCTTCAAACTTTGACTAGTGAAGCCATACGGCCAAATACAGGTAAAGTTTAACGTACGACTATAAATTTATCTTTTTATCACTCCGTACAACCGTTTTTGGTTTAAATCCAGTGGTCCAAAAATCATCAAATTAAAGAAATAGATTCGCTTATGTGTGGAATCAATTTTGAATATTTCACATGAAAAAATTCTGACAAAAATACTAAAGTTGTGTTCTTGAAACTATTCCAGCCTAGTTACCAAGCTCAAAACACGGTTACTGTATTAATAATTTGTTTAACTATAACTATAATTTTCAATCTACAGTTATTCCCTAACAGACACAGAGTAGAGTGCTAGCCTGTAAGTACTGGTTTATTTGTAAAGCAGTTAAAATATTTGTCAAGGCTGCTTTTAATAGTAAAGAAGCGCTTTAAATGCAGCAACTTTGTACTAGGCATGAAATAGTCTTCTTTCATAACCTCTTGTCATTGAACAAGGCATTACACTAACTTGTAGCGAAAATAGCACAATATAATTTTCGTTCATAGAGCCGCTAAAGATGGACGAAACATAGCAAAAGTATTATTTCAAGGCTTAAAGACAACCAATATTTTTTTTTTATGGAATTTCTTGACTTGCATAGAAAACTGCCGATTGGGGTTTGCTACATGGAATACACATAAAACTCAGGAAAATCTATTGCCAAACCAAAAAGAAGAGATTCTAAATTTTCTGATTCCTCAAGTCTCAAAAGCTTTTGAATATTTAAATTACTTATAAATATAACATATTGTCTGAGTAAGGATAGATAAATTGTTTGATTATATCATGAACGACTAACCGCTACATTATACGAGGGCCCTTTTAAAAAAATCGTGCTCGCGACTTAAATAGTTATTAAATAATGGAAAACTATTTTGTTTTTGTCAGAGGAAAAAGTGCCAGAATGAAGATTTTCTTTCTCATTTATTGAATTAGCGATCTCACGACAGTAAAGACTATTAATAAAAAAGGGAGTAGATAAAATGGTCAAAGGCTGTTATGGACTGGTTCAGGTCAGCATAATGAGCTCAAGATGGCTGGTGTGCAATGTTCATACAGGCCTGCTTGATTCTACCTCAAAAGTACGGTTAGGTTAAGTGTCAAAGCGGTTTGTTTGTTTCTTAGCAGGTATCGAGAATAAGCAATTGACTACGGCTGCAGGATCTGATACTTGGACAAAGGTGGTCCAAGTCTAAGTCTAAGGGTAGGCCTTTCTTATTTTGTAAGCATTACGCCAAGCCGACCTTTGTTGGGCTACAGAGTCTTTGCCCTATAACTGTAGAGCGCAGACAGAAATACGAAGGACCTAAGTAGCTGCTAACAAAAGTAGTCCATCACAGTTCGAGTTCGGCAATTAATAAACCATAAATTGACTACGACTTCTCCAGAGTACATGAAAGAAAAAAATGAAAGTGTTGGGAAGAGATTTCTCGCCGAAGGGGAATGATGGCACCCCTTTCAGTTTCGGACGTGTGGGTGTGGAGGAGCTATTTCACGATGATCCTAGAGGAATTGCATTCTGTAGAGTTTGATGACCGCATATTAGAAGAGGGGAAAAAATTCAATGGCATTGACACCACCAACTTTCCCAGGCCTTGACTTTCATGCGTGCATCCATCGATGGCACGAATAGAAACCTAGGCGGCTTTGCTAAAAAAAAAAACAATATATTAAAAAGGTAGCATTTCGTAGGGTTAAGAAAGAAATCGTTTCAGAAAAGAAGAAATTTTCCTCAATTTCATAAATAGTTATATTTTCAATAATAAAAAAACTTTATTAAAATAAAGAAATGTTTCCTTTTTGGCGCTTAGATAATTTTATATGTGTAACTCACGATATAATGTATAATTTATATTATAGTAAAAATAAGAAATGTAAATTGACTGCATTTTATAAGTGTCTTTGTCGACGGGTTACAAAAGAGGCACACATACATTTCATATTTTTTTATTTATATATGCACTAAAAGTAAATTAGCCAGGGAACCGAAGGTATTAGTATTAAATATTTATTTCCCCGGCTCGTCAATGGATTTATTCAATGGAGTATGTGATTGGGGTTGACTCAGCCTCGTGGGGATAAAGGAGTAGCTACTTGAACAAGGAAGTAGCGAATCCGATTAAGAAAACAGAAATTAAGGTTGCTAGGTAACGCCCAGTACTAGCAGCTCAGTGCCACCTACCAACTATGGGGAAAAAACCCAGCCTATTCGCGAGGTGTTTTATTTGGAGGTGATAACATAACCATTAATAATTAGTTCATCAGAAATAGGAAACTGAAATTATTAATGTCAATATTATTATATTTCACGCATTATAATAGTGGAAACAATTACCCATGATTAAATTGTGACAAGTGAAGAAATTCAATCGCGTAAAACAACAAAGGGCTTAGTTAGCAGCCATGTTGTAAATTGAAACTCAAATTGAATGGCTGTGTCCTAAGGGGAAAGCTGAGAGTATTGTCTTCCTCTCGAAGATACTGTCAATTGGGTTAGCAGACGCGCCAAGATCCGGATCAACTACTTCTAAATTTAGCTGGTTGAAGTTGCAGATTGTTGGCTAATACGTAGCATCATTTATCTAACACATATTTCGAAAGTAAATTTGAGAATTATCATAAGAAGAGAGACGGAATTTGAACCTTACAAAACTGAACTGGTCCTGCCCGTTGCTTCATGTGTTCGAATAAGGAAACTCCACTATTCAAACTTATGCCAAGGATCTGTTGTTTCGCCATCGCTTGTTAATTCAAAAAAATAGAAATGGGATTTCAAAATAGTTCCATACGGTTTAGTTGGATAAATATTAGAGTATGCCAAAAATGAAGAATACCAAGATATTTATTGGGATTTATGTTAACATTCCAAGTCTTAGTATTGATGGTGTTGTTTTAATTTTAAGGAATTAAAAACCCTTGGGTCTCCACAAAGTTGTATATTTAGGGTCATCCTTTGGACAACTGTACAGACTAGTTCAAAGGACATCCCATCTCTCAATAGAAAACGAATTACTAATTTACACAGTTATACTTAAGCCAATCTAGACATACGGAATAGAACTATGGGGGACAGCAAAAAAGTCGAACATCAAGCGTATCCAATCCTTTCAATCAAAAGTCCTGAGAACAATAGTAAATGCCCCTTATTACGTCAGCAACAAAACCCTTCATAACGATCTTAATATACCTTACACTCTCGAACTCATCCCTTCCAAGTTCATGAAAACCACCCTAATCCCTTAGCGCAGTCATTGCACTGCACCACTCATCCCTATAATCCTCCTAGGAGACTAAAACGTGACCTGCTATAAATGCGTAACAGTGGGTGTCCTGGCAATGGCCAGCTTCTCCAATCACGTTCTGAGCGTATGTGGCTCTCGCGCACTTGGTCAGTCTCCACTGTCTCGTATCCGGTAACGCAGCTGACGGAGGAGCGTTGGGAACTTCCCAAGACTCCGCTTCCTCTTTCGCATGCGAGGGAGGTGACAACGATGTGGATTTGGGAGGTCTCTGGGCTGTTTGTTAATACTGTATGAATGAGAGAGTGAATGAAAATTGTAATGGCTAATGAAAATAGTTATCACAATTACTTATTGCGCAATGAGGCAGATTGTTATTTTATCATAATAAAGTTTTTTTTTATAAATACTCAAATTAAATAGAGTTGAAATGTAGAATGTAAATCTTCAGTTTATGCGATCTACTTGATCATTAAAAATCTCTGGTCTCTAATTTTTGCATTTAGTTTTTACCTGTTCGTATATTTCATTTTGATTTACTCATTCGTATGACCCACCTGTATTGACTATTAAAACATAGACGGACCACAGTGCTTTGCCAAGCACATAACTTTATGGAGACACTTTTGAGATTGTGACTAAAAATTTTATAATGAGCTTAATATGAATTTAGGCCATAGTATTTGATGTGCTAAAAAGGTGAGGTACAATGAAATGTTTATCATCTTGCTAGTTTTATGTTTATTGTATTGCCCCTATTCGAATACTGGCATTCATGTCACTTTCAATACGGGTCATTAAAGTCACTCAACACGATGTATCGGCCACGAACCACAAATAAAACAATCATTGATAGTAATTCTCAATTTACTGCTGCTTTTTGCTTTTTAGAAGTATCACCCCCTCCCCCTTATGTTCCCCTATTCCCTATTATGTTACCCATGTATCTGTCTGCCTGTTTTGGTCTTTATCAGTCTCCTTATCGAGATTAGTCAAAATAATGACTATGACATATGAATTTACTTTGAAGTTCCTTTGATATTGGAAAGAAGTAAAAAAAAGTCATACCCGACTCGATGAATTAATTGCTTAATAATATAAAAAAATATTTTTATATAATATTACAACTGACATTGACATTGGGTTCGCAACTCAACCTGTTCTCTTAGAGACGTCCTAGTTTCATTAGATACCCTAAAGAAGTCGACATATAGATTAAAAATAGCGTTGAGTATTTAGTGGACCTTAATCACAAAAATTCATTAAATACTGTCATTAATATCGTTTTGCGGAACCTTCAATATTGAATTTTGAGTTCTAGTAAAAAAACAACATTTAAATGAACTTATAAACTATATGTATTTTTGAAAAAATCTAATTTAAAGTTTTAGAAAGGGGATGGTTACTAAAGAGATAATTTTTATTTGTAATATATTTCGAGAGGAATATTATAAAAAGAACTTACCATAACAATAGCAAAAAAAAAGTATTTGTAGGCTTGAAACAAATTAGTTGAAAATAATAATTTATAGTCTAGGCGAATAGTGACAATGAACTTGGCAGAATGTTTTTCATGATTCGTACCTGCCTGGGTATGCTTAATTAGTTTTGACAGTTTTCTATCGAAAAGTTGGGCAATGAAAAAGGATTTATTCAGCTATTGTTTAAACAATAGGTTAGATTAAAAAGACACATCACAGCTCTAAACAAGGGGTAGAGGGCAGCACAAATAGGCAATTTTAGCAAAGTCGGTCAATGCTTGGATGGGCAAGATGGGACCGGTAACCTTACTGGCGGTCATCCGTCAGGAGCCTTGACCATCCCGAACGAGTGTCCAAACTAAGAAAGGGTGGCCTTCATCTTCCCTTCAATATCCCAAAGGCAAAACAAATAGTTCTTATAAAAAAAATATAAAGTTTAAATTTTTTTATAATTTTTAAAGTTAATTGAACTAGGAAATGATTAGAATGATATTAGTCAACAGGAAAAAAATAAAAACGAAGGATAAGTTACGAACACAGTAAATGGGAAAAATACGAAATGTCGATTTTCGTCCAGTTTCAAGTGTAGGTTAGCAACATGTTTGGACTATTGAAAATTGTAAGAATGATTCAAGGTTTTAAATGCATAGCATTTCGTGGTTTTAATTTGTTGACAAAAATTAAGAAAGAAATGTACATTCTTTCATCACAGAAATTACCATGACATTTGAAAGCTTGCACTGTTCTGGGCAAGGATATGATTAAGAAAGAACTTTCAACAAACTGCATCTAGACTGCATAAGCATAAGGTAATCTAGCCTGCATTACCTGCAGTCATTCGAATTAGAGGAAGTTACAGAACAGGCATGCATAGACATGCGCAACTTATCGAACGTAACCGATCTTAAGATTAATTGAGACCGCAAATTATCCTACATAGTAAGAATTATCTGAACAAATCAAGACGTGGAGCGTTTCAGTCCATACCGGTCATTCTGCGTCCGTTACTAACGTACAGCTGATCTGGACCGAAGTGTGGTCAGGAACAATTACGAGCTAGAGTGGGAATTATATTTTAATAGAATAATAGGACAATAAGAGAAAAGGAAACAAATTATACATACTGATTACTAAACCTAAATATCCAGAAGGTACACAGATTTGAGTTTGACTCCGAATCCTTTTGAAACAATCGATACAATTTCTACCAAGAACCAAATTTAAAACCCACTGAACCCTTCCAGAAGTCTATAAAGATGTTCTTACTGGCGCTTGGATGCGGGAATAAATATGCATACGAGTACCAGCTGATTCGCTACATGCAGATATTACAGATAGAAAATTATTAAAAAAAACGCTTAAATAAATATTTATACCATCATTTCGTATAGAAACTACTATTATTCTAATTTAATAAACTAGAAGAGGCCCAGCTGGTAGAGCGCCCCACTGGATATTTGCGAGGTTTGAGTTCGAGTCCTGATTATGACTAGTAATTTATTCTAGCGACATTGTAAGTACACTAGTAATATATATATATATAATGTTTGATAAAGTATTCGGACAGAAGATTGCAGGTTCTCAAGTACGATATGTCACCCTTCACACTGACCTCAAAATACTTACGCTCACACGCCTACGCCTGGTAACAATCCATAACGGCTGAGGAGACTATAAATTAATAACTATAAGAATTGGAGAAGTAGTCACTGGATGTATTCAAGTAAGTCATTTCTGTTGAAAATTATCATTTCAGAAGTAATAATAACGTTATTTTATTATTCATATCATGATAGTCCATTTTATTGTTATTAAGACTGATTAATTATAATTAGAGGTGCATATCCTGGACAAGGACAGGGAAGTGGCTCTAATGCAAGAAGCTAACCCTTTCGATTTTCCTATCCGGACTGATTCCTATCGGGCTCACATAACCCACTTTACTTGTGTCCCTGCAAACCCCACCACCACTTCGTAATACCATTCTATCCCATTGCTCGTTTTATTTTTATTGATGTAGAATAATTACAATAATATTATTACATAGAAAAAACCGGTGACATATCCCCTCGAAGAATATGCGATTCTCTACTACCAAATGTGGATTTGAATGAAATTTCTTTTTCAGTTATTTTATACACATTAGAAAAAAAAAAAAAGGTAAATTATATTTTCCCTTAATATTATGTGTTTTCGTAATCCTCAGCCATTTTGGTAATGCATTTAGTTCAGAGTTTAGACAGAGCTCTCAGATAAACGAAATTTTCGATGAAGAAAGTTTTTAAAAATATTTTTGTCAGCTTATTTATTTTATATAAAATTTTATTCTGCTTATTCTTACTAAAACAACTTTCTTTAATTAATTCTTAAATTAATCTTTAATTTTTTTTATGACTTTAGAGTCCACAAAAGCCCAACATATATTAGATATTGTTGGTAAGAATGTCAAGCTGTTTAATTTGCTATCCTGCACAACACAATATAGTATAATACACTCAACTATTGTAAATGATTTCAGACATACGTTAATTTGAATGCGTTAATCTAAGTATTTTAATGAAATGTATACGATTTAAGAAAGTGTTAATAAATAAAGAAAATGTTCCAGTCAAATGTGATGCCATCAAATATTTCTAGTTTCGTCACGGCTGAGAAGACAATTTTATTGATGTTTTTAATGATTTTATGTTGGTTCATTAATAACCCTTTATTATTTTTTATGGCATTCCATTTATTGTTAATATATGTGGAGTATCGAATAATACTTTGTTGCAAAATATCGTGAAACTCTGATTCTAAAAAATTAGTTACGAAAAAGTCAAAACGAAAAACAAAATAATGACTTACTAATATAAAAGTTCGTGACATCAAAGAATTTTCTGAAAGAATAAAATGACCGAGTTGAGTTAAGATGTGAATAACGACGTCTTGTGTATGTAGGTCACTTTTCAAGAGTAGAGTACCGTTGTGATTTTTGAAGGAAATTTTCTCTATGAAAGTAAGTTGTCAATGTATAGTGGTGTTTTGAAATATTACATGTTTATTACATATAATGTATGGTTACTTACGATCTGTGATGTATGTACTGGAGACAGATATCTCAGAGAGAAGAAGCCGCCATGGTGTCAGGCCCGGCACTGGATGACCACCCCACCTTTCTCCAAGACTTTCCTGTAGCCCCACCTCTCCCAGTCATCGGCATCTCTCCTGCCTCAGTGAAACCTCTCCTGCTTCTGTCTGTTTGTCCATGAGTCATGCGTACCAGGACCTTCTGCACAAGTCACAGGTTTTTGGAGGAATGAGAATATAAAATAACTTTCTCGTAGCCGATATAATAGTCCTTTATTCGTACATCGGTCTTGTGCCGTGTCTGTCAGGGATGGATTTAACATGGATCTACTTTCAGGCTCACCTAAAATCATACCGAGTCATCTTATATATATATATATAAACATTTTTTACAAATGTATTCAAATCCCTCAATTTTATGCACTTAACGTAGACTCAAATTAATCCCAAAAAACTAATTTTGGAAAAATTTAAACTAAATAGTCTCAGACTATTAAGGTACTTAAGCGTAATTTTTGATAAAGGCTTGAGTTTTACATTACATCATAGATACTATCTATTGGAACAAATTTGCCAGACTCCATCTCATTGGTGTTTCCAATTTGCAAACCAAATATGGACAACATAATACCCTTGTGAACGCGGATAAATTAGCTGTGAGATCACCAATATTCAATTTTAGGTCAGAATTAGAACGAACGAGTTATTTCTCTGATAGAGAACCAATAGTGGACTGTGATATCAAATAACGACGACAAATACCGAAATCGAGTAAAACATAACAACGAATTATATTAATAATCAATAAATTAATAATTTTAGAATCGATAAATTCCAAACTTACCACCAATAGCAGAATCCCGTCGCCGCTGACCCGTCTCTCTGTAAGGGAAAAGGGGTGGTTTCCGGGATCGGATAGATCGAAATTGAAAGGAAAATTTTAAGAATCAATCCCCTTTTACCTGTCCGGCGATCGGTCCAGCCTCGGGTATGAGCTTCTGGCCTAATGGATGGTTTCTGAATGCTCGATTCTAGGCGAAGGATACAACAAACTGCCGAACCATATATCTGTTATGACGATCATCAGATTCAAACCGATAACTTAGGATTCGACAAATTAATCTCATAAGTTAATCTCGGCACTCGACAAATTCTGATGTTACTACAACGAAGCTAGGATCCATAGTGACCGGTCTCGACAAAACCCCAAAGGTCCAACTCACGAGGTCGTCCCTGCTGTATCTCATAGGTAGCAGCAGCAGCGATAGCCAACGAAATGAAATTCTTCTTATCATTTCAGTGTTTTTCAATAGAGCCTTGTATTCTATATTGTTTAACCAAATTTTGTTATTAAATTTTAGATTGGCTCAAACAACCCTGGACTATTGACTATTTATAACATAGTCAAAGAAAACGTTTCTCCGGAATTGTAAGATAGCAATAATATTGGGTTAGCAAGAAAATGATTTCGGTTTGCACCAGTAGATAGCGTTATGTTTGTTTAGTTATTCTTAGTAAAAGGCGAAAGATTTATTTGCTTTCGCCTGTAACCAGATCAGTGAGAGATTGGGGAGACTCAATATATCTGTAAACGCGGGTAAGACTGACTGTGTAATTTTCTCTTTTCAAAAGGGAAAAAGCCCGATACCTACTAGTTACATATTAGGAACGGAGGACAATTCACCAGCCAACGACCTAGTATATCTGGGAATTAGAATGGACAGACACCTCCATTTTAGTAACCATTTTGCGAAGAAGTTGAAGCATACACGCATGAAGTCTTACCGGCTTACGCACTTATTGACTTCCCCCAATATATCACTGCGTCTCAAGCTACTGATTTACTAGAGCATACTCAGGCCTACTCTGATGTATGGTGCACCGCTATTTCGTTATCTGACGTATACGACAGCTAAGAAACTCCAACAATTCCAAAACGGTATACTGATGAAAGTGGCCAGAGGTACTTCATTCGAGCAGCGAAGAAACAGTGAGCTGCATGAGATATTTGAGCTGCCTACGGTGGATGAATTCATCAAATTTTTCGACTCATTACAATATTTGACAAACCCGGTGTTTAACACTATAACCCCCGCTCCGTTCCACCATCGATGGCAGGACGCTGTCGTGGCTGGAACGCTTTAGTTTTAGGTTCTAGGTATAGTTTTTTAGTTAGTAAGTTTTTTCTCCCATTTACAAACTGAAGGTGAGCCCCATCACCTAGATTTGTTTTCAAGTTATTCTTTTGTCAATGTTAGAAATTTTTTCTTTTGAGATTTGGTTGTCAATATCTTTAGGTTGCTATAGAAATTCCGAGTAATTTTGTTTACAACTGTCAGTTTTAACATGTAGTTCAAAAATAAGCATTTTCGACACATTTTATTTTTTTATTTCCATAAAGGCAAGAAAGCGGCTGAGGCTCACAAAGTGATATTTTAAGTATATGTTCTTGATTGTTTAACAGAAGGCACGTGCCAGAATTGGTTTATAAAAAATTTCGTTCTGGATATTTTTCACTGAAAGATGACAAACGTTCTGGTCGACCTTCTGGAGTTGATGATGACAAAATGAAAGCCATAATTGAATCGAATTGTCATATAACTGTGCGAGAGATTGCAAAAAAGTTAAATGTATCACACACAACAATTTAAATTCAAATAAGACGTCTTGGACTCGTTAAGAAGCTCGATATTTGGGTTCCACCTCGACTCATTCGAGGCCTCACATATCTTTAGCAACACGTACGAAACTATTTTAAGTTTACAAAGTTATTAAATGGTAAAAATTTCAGTAATAACGATGATCTCAAATCGCACTTGGTTGAATTTTTTCGCTGATAAGGACCAGAAGCTCTATGAGCACGGGATCATGAAGTTACCAGACAGATGGCAAAAGGTATTCGAACAGAATGGAAGATATTTGACTGATCAAAGTTAATTTTTTTGTATAGAAAAGACGAAGAAATTACTTTCTTGCCAACCTATTATATTGTGTCTCTGACTTGTGATGAATTCGTCCACAGTCCATTGAAACGTCGTTTACATACCACAACTGTCACACTGGTATTTTAAATATTAGTAAACAAATATTTATTTTATTTAAAAATATATATATATATATATATATATATATATATATATATATATATATATATATATGGTTAGACCTCGATTTGCCCATTTTATTCCCGGTTCAACTTAGAAATTCCCCTAACAATGACCCCACACACATACTTCAATGGACTAAGTTCATTTCTTGTATAGGAAAAATTAAGTTTTATTTCACACCAAATAACCGAAATTACTTTCTTGCTATACTTTTGAGTATAGTCATTTTTCCCGTTTAGTAGATGAGAAATTAATCTTTTGAATGTAGGTTTCTGTTTTCCAACATATAAATAGTTTAGAGGCACTTTGGAGCCTTACAACTATATGTTTTGAGCCTATGTAACGTAAAATGAAATCTAAATAAATCCCCAAGATCTTAGCCGCAGTATACAACGCTGGAGTAATATAATCAACAAAACTGTGTATTCATACAGCAGGTGTGTGTCTGCCTTTATCGACATCTAAAAACAAACAATGTCAATTTATTTACATTTACCATACTGTTATTAATACATTCTCACAGGTACAATACTTACAGAGGCAATGCGAGCAATCGGAATTGTAAAGATGTTGTTTTCTAAATAATTTGTTTTGATAATTATTATCTAAAGGAAAAATAGACACGGAGTAAGTGAACTCGAACCCGGCTCCTCCCCAAAATTGAAGGCGGGGGGGGGGGCCTCTACCAACCGAGCTATCCTGCACGAGTGGGGCATCGTTCCGTTATGAATCCTCTTTGGAAGCAATCTTCATCGAGGGAAGATGGTTCAATCATGCTCTGTTGGTTCCTGGTTGTGGGAGGTATTGGGTTGAAGTATATCTTTTCTATGGTTAGTAATTGTCAATAATACTAAATATACCAATACAAAAGTAATTAATTTAAAATTGTCCATGTTTATTTTATAGGAAATTTTATTACGTGTATACTTGAGTAATAATCATAAAAGGAATGTATTACACGAAATATATATATTTCGAACTTCCAATTATTAATAATTGACAGCCAAAGAAAAAATTACTGACAAGATTGAGACTCGAACATGACACCAACATACCAATATATTTTTATTGTGATACAATTACAATATACCTTATTGGGAAATAAGTAATTGTGTTTCAATGTTCTCATTCATATCATATTTACAATTCTTCATTCACTCGCTCATTCATATATTATTTACAAACAGTCCAGAGAACTCATAAATCCACATATTTGTCACCTCTCCCTCCCCAAAAAGGAAGTGGAGTCTTTGGAAGTCCCCCACGCCCCACACGGAAAATTCAAAGAAAAAAAAAGAAAAAAAAAGGTGATTCGTTTCTGGAGCGAAAGGGATTTTTATGAGTTTTAAAGACTTTACAGTCCATAATATATATGTGTTACTTAATCAGGATGTCGAGATGTTTAATTCGCTCTAGCCCTGCTCTACTTGCTACTAAGGTTCCAACACCTATTGTGCTCTACACGCTAGGAGTGCCCCTGTGTCTATCGGTGTCACGAATTCTTGACATTTCGGCATTCTTACTGTGCATTTAAATTCTTTCCTCCGTCAGACCTCTGTTTAGAGCTGTTCTCTTCTGGCATTTCACTCGGGTCCTGAGTAGCTTGCTCAGGTGAAACTCCTTCGGATTGAGTAATCGGAAGAGAATTTCCACTCAGTCTATTGATGTATGTGTGTGGAGTCTTAGTAGGGGAATTTGAATTTGTTGAATCGAGAACAAAATGGTCAAATCGAGGTCTAACCATACATATATATTTTAATTAAATAAAGATTTGTTTACTAATATGTTTTTCTTTTAAAATACCTGTGTGTCAGTTGTGGTATGTAAACGACGTTTCATTCGACTGTGGACGAATTCATCACAAGTTGGAGACAATATAAAAGGTTGGCAAGAAAGTCATTTCTTTGTCTTTTCTATACAAAAAAGTGAGCATGAGTGAACCATCTTCCCTCGATGAAGATTGCTTCCAAAGAGGATTCATAACGCAACGATGCCCCACTCGTGCAGGATAGCTCGGTTGGTAGAGGCCCTCCCCCGCCTTCAATTTTGGGGAGGAGCCTGTTGCGAGTCCACGTCCTCCCTGTCTATTTTTTCTTTGGATAATAATTATCAATACACATTATTTAAAAAACAAAATCGTTACAATTCCGATTGCTCGCATTGCCTCTGTAAGTATTGTACCTGTGAGAATGTATTAATAACAGTATGGTAAATGTAAATAAATTGACATTGTTTGTTTTTAGATGTCGATAAAGGCAGACACACACCTGCTGTATGAATATAGTTTTGTTGATTATATTACTCCAGCGTTGTATACTGCGGCTAAGATCTTAGGGATTTATTTAGTTTTCATTTTATGTTACATAGGCTCAAAACATATAGTTGTAAGGCTCCAAAGCGCCTCTAAACTATTTATATGTTGGAAAACAGAAACAAAAGAACCTACATTAAAAGATTAATTTCTCATGGAATAAACGGGAAAAAATGACTATACTTTTGAGGTTAGCAAGAAAGTAATTTCGGTTTTTCAGTGTGAAATAAAACTTAATTTTTTCTATTCAAAAATTGAACTTTAATCAGTCAAATATCTTCCATTCTGTTTGAAGAACTTTTGCCATCTTTCTGGTAACTTCATGATCCTCCGCTCATAGAATGTATGGTCCTTATCAGCAAAAAACTCAACAAAGAGCGATTTGAGGTCATAATTATTACTAAAATTTTTACAATTTAAGAAGTTTTGTAAACTTAAAATAGTTTCGTACGTGTTGCTAAAGATGTGTGAGGCCTCGCATTGTTGAGGTGGAACCCAAATATCGACCTCTTAACGAGCCCCAGACACGTCTTATATGATTTTAAATAGTTGTTTGTGATACATTTGACTGTTTTGCAATCTCTCTAAACAGTTATATGATGATTCGATTATGGCTTTCATTTTGTCTGCATCAACTCCAGAAGGTCGACCAGAACGTTGGTCATCTTTTAGTGAAAAATATCCAGAACGAATTCTGAAACGTGCCTTCTGTTAAACAATCAACACCATAAACTTTACATATTTCTTTGTGAGCCTCAGCCGCTTTCTTACCTTTATGGAAATAAACAAGTAAAATGTGTAGAAAATGCTTATTTTTGAACTCCATGTTAAAACTGAACGTAAACTGACAGTTTTAAGCAAAATTGCATGGAATTTCTTCCTATAGCAACCTAAAGGTATCGACTACCAAATCTCAAATGAAACAAACATAACGCCGAAATAACTTTCTTGCCAACCCATTAATTTGATGTTATGATGGTATACAGAATGTCGGGTCGTCACGAAGGGGGGGGGGTGCCTGGTTGCCCTTGCCCTGGTGATAAGTGAGGGTTGTTTGAGTTTATAACCTGGACAATCGTTTCATGACGGCTTTACTATCTGACTCCATTTTTTTATAGGTGCCCCGACAATGCACTATATTCAGGAGAAGAGGTATAGGGTAGGTAGGTAGGTAGTTTGTGTGGTCTTGGGATGACCACGAATTGACACTCGGTATCTGAGGGTAGGCGAAATCCATCCGGATTCCAAAGGCGAGTGTGAACCGGAGAGAGGCAGACTGAATTGTCACGGGAGACACTGCTTGGCAAGTTTGCAGGGCCGCGACAACCGTTGTCCTCTAGGGAGAGGTCTCTCCCAAGGAGGTGCTATATTTAGCGAGACGAAGGCAGAGAATTCCACTAGGAAGGTGTGGGGTCTGACAACGCCGGACTAAAACATAGCGAGGTTAGGAGAGAAGAGATGCAGAGGTTTTTCATAAGGGAGAAGACCAAATTCTTGAATACCATCGCAGCTGCAAGTCGAGTAGCTTCGCTTGGAGGAGAATGAATTACACCCCGAGATCTGCCCCTATTTATAGTTAGTGGTGGCTCGTTAGGCCCAATCATTTTTTTCGTTGTTGTAATCAATAAGATCTAAGTATGCGGTCGGGTTTTGTGTAGGCAGGCGAAGGGCTCACCCGGCAGGGTTGTTCCTACCTGATGTGGGGTAGTGGTTACCCACCCAGCTTGCAGCTGTGACCTCTTTATTGTTTACACATTTATGTTATTTACATTTGTTTAAATTAATTTACAATATATATATATATATATATATAAGTAATCGT
This sequence comes from Acanthosoma haemorrhoidale, assembly GCA_930367205.1. Lineage (NCBI taxonomy): Eukaryota > Metazoa > Arthropoda > Insecta > Hemiptera > Acanthosomatidae > Acanthosoma > Acanthosoma haemorrhoidale. The sequence goes on from OV884014.1 coordinate 40,648,747, forward strand.
CTCCCAGCTGTAGACGATCGAGAAAAAGGAATGAAGAAGGAGGTAGATGATATAATAAGAAGGTTTGTTTTATAACTGGCTTTATTTTCCTCATCATTATCCTCTATACACACGTTACGGGTTTGTTTACCCTAGGCTACAAGGTATTAGGCTTAACATTGCCGTACCGCTAGACGTAACTCCCCCCTACCAGTTTACGGACATTCCCCGTAAACTCCTAACATGCGACATCAGCTATGTATCTATAGCAACACAAAACAAAAAGTATACTTTGTTAATAAAAAAAATTTGAAAAGAAAACTGTCTTCCAGGTCCATCTAAAAACACAGCACAGACCCATATAACACAAAAAAAACATAATAAACCAATAAAAAATATATATATATAGGCCTCTCGGGACTGGTCACCTGTGACACACACCGGAGTTATGTTTCGACGACGGGGCTCCCAGGCTCCCCCGCGGGAAACTTGAGCTGTTCCACATGTACCGTCCGCCGTTTAATCGGGGGTGTAATGCTTTCGACCGTGACCACGTTGTGTTCGCGGAGAGCGATCACTCGGAAAGGACCCTCGTACCGCACTAGTTCCTTACCCCTGTTCGACCCTTTTCTCCGGTACACGAGCGCGCCGAGTTTAAGATTGCCCAGAATATCGCGGACTTTGAGGTTGTCGCGCGCCACCCGTCGCCGTTTCTTATCCTGGAGCCTTCCCCGAACGGCCACCCACTGTTTCTTTAGCGCTATCTGATTACTTACTACCCGTGCGGCCAGTTCTTCATCGATCGCCGTACTCCTGCTATCGCGCCGGCATCTTCGAAGTCCAAACAGCGTCTCGACCGGAGAAAAACCGGTGGCAGAATGGATTGAGTGGTTATACGCGATGACTGCCTTTTCCATCGCCACGTTTGGTTCTAAGCCCTTCTCTCCATGGTAAATTCGTAGGTGGTCGCTAAGCGTGCTGTGCAGCCGCTCTACGTCTCCTCGACTCTTCGGGTGTCCTGGGGTGTTGAGATGCCAACGGATCTCTAAGGCCGCCGCCTCAGCCCTTATTTCGGCGTTATCAAACTCCCTACCAGCGTCGGAAGCTATCGTGTCTGGTACGCCATAAAATTGGCACCATGTGCGTAGTGCCCTTAGGACTGCTTCCGCTGATCGTTCTGCTATCAGATGGGCCATCGCTGTTTTGCTGAACCTATCGACAATGGTGACCCATTTGTATCCCCTCCATGTAAACGTGTCCACCTGCAAATCCTCCAACGGTTGGTCTGCCGTTGGCGTCTCCTCCTGTATTGCTCTTGGGGGGTGGCGATCATATTTCGTGGTCAGGCATGTGTCGCAGGTACCAATAACTCTCGCAATCGTGTCTTTCATGCCCAACCAGAAATATCTCCTCTTCAATGCTTGCAGGGTAGCGTCGATTCCCCGGTGGTTTGTCTTCCCTTGGTGGAATGCAAGGGTCACTTCTCTCTGCCGCGTTTCTTCTTTTACTGTCTCCACCTTCAGGGTACATCGGACGAACGTACGATCGACTCCGATCCTCTCCGTCCTCCATAGGCGTTTGATGCGCCCCCAGATGGTCGCATTTCCCACGTACATGTGGTGCGTTTTCCCTGGAGTAGATGCGTCCTTCAGAGCGCGGCAAATCGTATCGTCGTTTATCCCCGGTGTCGACCAGATTTTGACGATGTTGCAGTGGCCGTACTTCTCAGATTCCATCTTGAAGAGCCCAGAAGTTTTGGTGAGCCAAATGATCTGGCGCCTCTTGTCATTTATTATGGCGTCGAGGTCCTCAATGTCCGAGGGCCTATCCCCCACTGAACTCCCGTCACTCGGAACATCATTGGCTGGAGCCCCCTCCCGCTCCCCTTCCTCGCCGGGTGACCATTCCTGGACGAATTGGTGGGTGTCACGTGATGGTCCCGGAATCTCCTCTTCGATCGCATTCACGACCAACGCGCGGGATAACCAATCGGCCACGACGTTCTCCTTCCCCGGTTTGTAAATAATGTCGATGTTGTATTGACTGAGGAACTCCTTCCATCTGGTAATCCGCGCTGATGACTCTTTCAGTTTTCCCACCCATTGGAGGGGTTGATGATCTGTTTTAACCCGAAACTTCCTCCCGAATACGTAGGGCCGGAAGTGTTCTATCGCCCATACGATACCCAGTAATTCGCGTTCTAGCGCGCTATATCTACTCTCGGATTCAGTAAGGCGTCTGCTAGCGTATGCTATTGGTCGCTCCCCCCCGTCGTGATCCTGCGAGAGTACCGCCCCCAACGCGTAATCACTCGCATCTGTGGTAATCATGAAGGGGAGTGCAAAATCTGGAAACGCTAGTATAGGCTCTTCCTGTAGCCGCTCCATGCAACGTCTTATATTGTTCTCCATTACCGGGGTAATGACGACTTTTTGTCCTTTTTTAAGGAGATTGTTAATAGGGACCAGGTACTCCGCCATTTCTGGAACGAATCTGCGGTAGTAGTTCAGGGATCCGAGTAAGCGCCGGATTCCTTTTACGTCTTTCGGGATAGTCATCCGCTGGATGGCCTCCACCTTCCCACGATCGGGTTGCACTCCCTCTCTGGAAATTATGTGGCCTAAAAATTTCACCTGCTCTTGTCCCAAAAGCGACTTCTCCGCAGACAATTTCAGCCCGAATTGCTTAATTCTGTCAAAAACCTGTCGCAGATGGTCCTGGTGTTCTACCTCATCTCGACTGAAAACCAGGAGGTCGTCCATATATATCTGGCAAAACGACTCCCCAATCCCTCTTAAAAATTCGTCCATCAGTCTCTGGAACGTTATTGGCGCGTTTTTCAGCCCAAACGGCATTCTGGTGAATTCGTAATGTCCCCGCTCGAACGTGAATGCCGTTTTGTGTTGGTCTCCACGACGCATCCGAATTTGATGGTAACCCGCCTTCAGGTCCAGTGTACTGAATACCTTTGCTCCACTTAGGCGGTCCAGGATGTCTTCAAAGCGAGGAATGGGGTATTTTTCGTCTATAGTATTGTCGTTTAATTGCCTGTAGTCTATTACTACGCGGTATTTTTCGTCACCGGACGACCCTTTCTTTTTCACTGCCCACAGGGGACTGTTGTATGGAGACGTACTATCTACTATGATGCCCTGTCGTTTCAATTCCTCGATTTCGTCCCTTATATGCTGTCGCAGCGCCTGCGGGTATCGTCTCTCTTTGATATATATCACTCTCTCCTGCTTCAGTGGGATCTCATGGAACGTTTCCCCCGTCACTCCCAGTTTGTCCCCTTCGTTGAAAAATATATCGGCATACTCTCGCCGAATAGCGCGTTCCCAGTTGTCCACCCGATCGATCGCTCCGATTCGCTCCTTCCCGTCCCCCACGGTTCCTGTACACCGGCATAACATTCTTCCCAGTCTAATATCCCATATTCCGTTACGGCACTTCACTCTTGCTCCTACCCTTCCCAAGAGATCGCACCCTATGATACCATCGTACTCGCGCGGCATCTTCCTAACCACGTGTATTTTCAAATATTCCCCCTTTTTCGCCCACCTATCCAATCCCATCGTCAACTCGCCTTCGATTTTACACGGCCCTCCCAGGGTGATAAGCTTGCACTCGCATGCCTGAATCCGCGACGACCCCTCGCCCACACACAATCTGTCCGCCGCTTTCCTGCTGAGAATAGTACAGGAACTCCCCGTGTCTATCAAGCATCTCACTCCTCTCGCCACTCCAATAATGGGTATACCGCCGTAATTCCCTCTGACGCTATAGTTTATTAACGTGCGGCCACCCCTCTGCCAGCCCGCTCCTCAGGCCACCGCTTGCCGTTTCCTTCCTCCTTCCGTGCCATATCGTCTGCTTCTTACGTAGTCCCTGTCGTCCTCTGCAGTCTCTCCTCTTCTGCTCCTGGGTTCATCTTCTTCTTCTTCTGTCTCCGACGCTCCCGTAGTTTTTGACGATTCGGAGGGGGTTCTGGTTCTTCTCCATACCCTCTGTGCGTTTACCTCCATCGGTTCCGGCCTATACCTCTCTGTTCGCTGGAAAATGTATGGACACTGCCTCGCGATGTGTCCCTCAATTCCGCATTCAAAACATTTTGTTCGCGGGCACTGCGCCACTAAATGTCCAATTCTTCCACATCCGTGACATTTTCTGTCCTCCTTCCTCCCGCTGGGTCTCGGTCTCCTTTGGCTAAGTCTCCTTCCTTCAACCGCCGCCCCTTTTTTCTCCGCATACCGTTGATCTTTCCTCTTCCATGCCTGTTGCGGCATTCTCGGCCTCCTGTACATCACTTTGGACCACCCTGCCTCGTCTGCCTCTAATTTTTCTTCTTCCTCACGGGCACTAGTGTCCATTAAATCTTGGGCGCACTCAATGAACGATCGGTCTCCCGGTAGACTATCTTTCTTGCCGGTATCCCTGGCCAACTGTACCTTTAGAATGGTCGATAGGAATGCCATCCGGCCTTCCACTTCCGCTAGGTTCACCGTTTCTCTCATTTTTTCCGTTATTTTGTTAAATTTAGCCAAGAGTTCTCCGGCGTACTGCCCTTTCGTTTGATTGGGCCGTCTGGTCTCCCTGAACATCTGGAAGATGTCCTCTTCTGGTGTCCATCTGCCTCCCCCGTATGCCTTCTTTAGTCGTTCTTTTACCACGGTCCATGGGGTGTCTTCGTCGGCCTGTATTAGGTTTAGTACGCTCCGTTTTATTCTACACACTAGGCCCGCTTTGATTGATTTTACGTCACCAGAGTCGAGTAAACCCTCAATTGCCTTCGCCTCTACTCTTTCCATAATCCTATCCCCGCCTTTGATGAAATGGTTCAATTCGCCTAACTCTCCTGAGAATTTCTCTAGGTCCGATATTGTTCTCCTCAGGTCCTGTGACGTTGCCGCTCGCACCTTCATCCAAGCCAGGGAGTTTGCATGAGCTTCGGCCATCGTTTCCCTAGGTAATTCGGGCACTTCGAAAGCCGCAGGCCGTAATTCTACCATGTAACTAGGTCACTTTTTCCCAATAAGACAACAGGAAAAAAAAATTAAAATTTTACTCACAGTTGTTTACCAGAATACTCGTAGTTCCCGGGTTTCGGCACCAGTAATCGTCTCCCAGCTGTAGACGATCGAGAAAAAGGAATGAAGAAGGAGGTAGATGATATAATAAGAAGGTTTGTTTTATAACTGGCTTTATTTTCCTCATCATTATCCTCTATACACACGTTACGGGTTTGTTTACCCTAGGCTACAAGGTATTAGGCTTAACATTGCCGTACCGCTAGACGTAACTTATATACAATAGAGTATAGGGTGATTTATCTTATGTAGTTAGCAGTCGCTACAGTGTTTTTGTTAACAATAATTATGAAAATGAATAGTCATGAGAAGATTATTCAATAATGTTATAATCTGTGACTAGCTGTTGCGTAAGTAGAGTAATTTAGCTTAGAACTTCTATTGATAAATGAGAAGAGGATGCATATTTGGATATAAATTCCTGTAGAAGGCGTAAAACCTGAAATAAAAACGATTCCATGTTTTCCTCCAACGTCGTAAACAGTCGTAAACCCTACTTTATTGCCTTTAAACAGAATAGGGTCACGTGATATGTTTTTACATGCTAGATTTCATAGCTATTGACTCATTTTATGGCATATATTGTACGACATACACACAGACGACTTGTATAAATAATAAAATCTTCCTGCCGAACAAATTCATCACTTGGCACAGTCCTGAAAGCAAATGATGAGCGAATCGTTCACCTTGTGGCTATTCGTCAGGATCCTGACAAAGCATGATTTTTTATCCCTTTAGCTTTGACAGGATGGGACGGGAGAATCATTGCCTTGTTTATGTCGCTGTCGTTTCACTTTTGATGTAATCTGCGGCCAGTTTCCCACGATTTACGAAGAATATTTCAAACTGGTAATAATTTTCCCATGAAACATTACCTCATCTTCTAGGAGACACGAATTTAATTGTTTAAAAAAATACTTTTTTTTTTCTATTGAGCATATCGAATTATTTAGGAATCGAATAGTTCTCACCTCACGACTTTAGTATCGTATAAATTAGTAATTAACAAAGACAGAGTAATAAATAAAATAAATTATTATTAAATACTACTTTAATAAAAACTAAATAGATTAAATACAAACTAAAATTTCTGACTTATATAAAGTAACTATTGAATAAATAAGGCAGTATTAATAAATTTGTATAGAACTAGAAGGAAAATTTATGAAATTAAAAATCATGCATCATGTGAAACTGCATTGTACAGAATCTAAATCTAAAAAAAAAACAAGAAATGAGTTTTATAAAGACAGGAGATGATTTCATTATTTATAATCCATCTGTAAGTACGCACATGAAGAATTTAGTGCAGATATTTCTCCTACAGTCGCGGTTCTTCAACATTTAGCCAAAACTACCACGACCGCCTGATCTGATCTTGAGTTTGATTGGATTTCTCCTAATAAAAAACACATCGCGTAGAGTCTGAAAGCGCCAAGAAATGAGTGGTTGTGGCTAAAAATGAGAGGGTCGCAGGAGAGGATCCGTATTTGAATTTAAGGCTTTGCTCCGCCAAATTAGATTAATTAATGCTGAACGGTCTTAAAAGCATTTAAACAGCACAGAGAGACGACGAGTTCACTGTTTATTAGATTATTGAATAATTGTTGATTTGTCTAATGGAGTATTTACTAAAAAAAAAAATTACTAGACAAAAAAAAACAAGGTAAGTAATTTCCATGTACGGTAGCGATCAATGGAACGTGTTGGAGAAACTATTCTTGAATGTGAATGCTAGTAAAAATAATTCAATACAAGTTAAGAATGAAGCAAAATAGATTAATTAGTAATATCATACTTAGCTTACTTTTATTAATCTATCAAAATTCTGTTCACACCTCTAGCTCTGAGACCACCGAGTGAACGATGGGTGGGATAAAGAAGTGGAGAGTAGGTGGTTACCTAACCTCCTTGGCCACGGCCTTCCTTTCCTTCTGTAGTTATGGCAACGGTCATCACCCGCAGAGAGTGGTGTTATAGTCGCTGTTATGGAGGCTGTAGGAAGGCAGCAGGGGATCTTCCTCCTACGGTCGACGCCACGAGTTTTTCATTTTCTCACAAGGGGGAAGACAAACTCAAGCCATCAGAAGTGTCTTTAACGGAAGAATGCAACATCCGTATGTTTAATATTACCAACTTCGAGGAATGGAATCGTTTTAGTAACTTTGAAACTTGCACACTTTTGAATATTGTCATCTGATCAAGGATATTACTAGGGCTGGGATTTATATGCTATAATAAAAAGTAATATGTGTATTTATTTATACGGAAATATGTGAAAACGTTATTTGACAATTACTTTAAGCCCAGTGGTCAACATTTAGGATAACACTTAGGATGATACTCAAAACATTAATGCTAACTAATACTAATATTACAGGGAAATTTCAAACAATCTTTGAAGTTTTTGCAAAGTACATACTGGAAACAGCTGGGGCTACAAGTTCGGACAGGTTCGTGGATTTATTCGTGCATCGTACGAGGGGGATGTTATAAGTTTTATGTAATTTCTTTAAATAGGTTTAATTTCGTGCCGATATCTTATAAACTGTTAAATAACGGTTAAAGCAATGTGTTTTACTTCTGTTGACAATTAACTTGGAATTAAGCTAGTCACTTTAGGATGGAGAGAAGTCTGTTCTCAAAAAGCAAAACGAAAGGTTAGTGAATTCGTTTTTATTATGATATTAATGTGTTTTTAATTAGCATTTTATCGAGTGAAAACTGTTTTTAAAGCTATTTTGCACGTAAAATTTTTCGTATATTCTTAAATATAGATTCTAATAATTATATCACGAAAATATATAAAAACCGTACGTAATTTCAAAAATATACTAAGGTGAAGAATTCCGTAAATTATTTAAGAATCCGACACGCAGTTTATAATTTCTCTAAAACTTCATCTTTTGACGTACACAATTATCAGCCTAATTATCCATATATATATATATCATATATCATATATATATAATTGACGTTATATATATAGATATATATATAAGGCCACCTGTTCCAAAAATCAAAAGCACAGATTTTTATTTTCCCAAAATTCTCATCTTTTCAATTTTGATTTTTAAAAAAGTACACCTAGCTCCAAAATTATTTAAAAATACGTAATTTCAACGATATATTTGAAATAATTGTAACCTAAATGTATTAACCTTAAATATTTTGCTCTGGGAAAAATATGTAAATACATATAACATCCCAGCCCATACCCATATTACCATACTTGCATAAAGACGTAAGTATGGAATAGACGTGATCAACGAAAAAAAAAAATCAACAAACTGAAGGAAATAAAAACCTCAGAGGAAAAGTGTAGAGGTTGAATTTGTCTTTAAAATGTAAATGTTCAAACATATTAGAAAAATTGTGATTAATATAATTATTTATCCATTATAAAGGGTTGCTCATAACTGATAACATTTTTTTCCCATAGAAATATTATGGTTTTAACTACTGATTAGAAATTGTATCAAATAAATAGGATGTCGTAAATGTTAATTTATGTATTATCCATTTCCTTTAATAAGCATTAGACAATGCTTAATTTTGTTTTACAAAAAGTTTAAAATGTTCTGATAGTATGAAATTATTATGTTACCTTTTTTTTTTTAATGAATCATATAAATTTAATAGGCGATTTAAAACTGGTATAAAGAATTTAGTAAATACTTACGTGTGGATTCAGACTGGAGTAGACTCATCGTTTAGGAAAGAGAGAGAGAGAGAAAACAGAAAAATGACTGGGTCACTTGATTTTGGACAACCTGAAAAATTAATTATTTAAAATTATTATTCAAAAGTAAAAGAAGATGAAACAGAGATGTTTATTAAACTAATATTCGGGAAATTAATGACAAAATATAATTTGAAACAAATTTCGTTATTTTTCCTTGCATTGAAGGACCACAACCTGCGACAGAAGTGGAGCAGTAATTTCTCAAAAAAAAATAGTAATTATGTATATGTATATATATTATTTCCACATCTTTAATTTGGTATTGATCCCACTATGTCTTATTAAGAAAATAAAAGATATACTGAAACAACGGGGCTTGAACTCGGGATCACGGCCAATATAATATTGGCATTGACATATCGTTGCCTAAGCAGTGATACCACTTAAGTCTGTAAATTATTTAAATATTTTTTGTTACAAAAAACTTTTATGTTTGATAAAAAGAGATCCATACGTTCTTTTTCGCACTAAATTTAAGGCGACCAATAAACGGATAAACACATGAATATTTTAGAGAGTTTTTCTTGTTTCTTGTAAAATTGTGATTTTCGGACTTAAGTGGCATTACGCTGTGACGATATGCTGACAAAGTCGTGCAGGGAAGCCCAGTTCGGTTATTTGGAAAGTCCCCGGTTTGACATTGTTCTATAGCAATCTATCTTTGCAGTTAGACTAATTATTAAAATATGGGAATTCTTTAAATTTTACTGATCTTTTTTGCAAGTATTTGTATGTACGCCCTACAGCTCCATCCAACGGTATAAAGTATCTGATATTTAATATTTTATTTTAATGATATTTTGTATTAAAAATATTTTTTTTATATGTTATATTTATAATCGGTTGAGAGGGAACTTCGCGGAGTGCTATTCGTCTCCACTGGCGAATCACAAGTCAGTACCCAGCCCAAGGTGTACTTTTTACTTGGTAATTGGCGGCGCTAAGGTTTAACATGAGGACCCTCGCAGTATTTATTTTGACTGCATACTCCTTTATTCGAGCGGTTACTCAATTCCACCCATGAGGCTGAACGACCCTCGTCCAGACATCTCTCCGAAACATTCCTTGGGTAGCCGTGAATCAAATCTAAGTCATTGTGTTCTGTAAAACTTTCCCACTTCATCAGGGATTCGGAAGAAGTATGATTTTCCCCGAACTGAGGGATTCTAGAAAAAGTGAGACAGCCAATGAGTCATTGAATCCGCCTTCGCCTAGTTCCGGAATTCCCACAGGACCAAGGAGGTGTTTTATTTAATAAAGGAAGTGTCGGTGTTGTAACATTATAACTGACTTCATCCCCCCACCCCCAGTGGCGGTCGTCACAACTGACAACTTGATGGGCAGTAACTGTCCTCATCCCAGCGGGACTCGAACCTGCCGCCATTACCATTTCTAACGGTGTACGAACCAGCGAGCTCTTCCGGTACGGGGTTGGCCACTGCAATTTTGACGACGTTTGGAAAAAAAAAAATGATAACTCACTGTGACAATACACCTCCGGGAGAAGTACCTGCAACAACTTGGTGCCGAGACCAAAGAGGCAGGCTCTATTTTCTAGCAGTAAAAATTTATTAGTGGACCTAAAATTACAATGGTATATTGAACACTCGCGCATCCGTATTCTGGAACTATGCAAAAAATATACTCCAAAAGAAGTTCAAATATATTTAAGGTCCAGACGAGTACCGGACCATTTCCACATGTGCTATATTTAGTTTCTGCTTATTTGATTTCCTTTATTTCAATTTTATTTATACCGTTTAGTCAAAAAACAACAACGTCGCAACCGGAAAGAGTTTTTTCTTTTATTAAGATATTAAAATTTTGTTTGTTTGTGTCCCTTGTTAAAGGTTAGCTTAGTAATAAAAAAAAAGGCAGTTATTGATATTTTGATAAACTATTAGGTATTTAGGAAACGTGTTACACCTGAACAACTCAGCATTAATCATTCGACATTTTATCACAAAATAACATGCTATTATGAAGCTCTTAGAAGGAAGTTACAATTAGGTTAACACAGTATGATTTCTATTGAAGCTTTTCTCGCTGATATTTCACGAAAACTTTCCAAGCTTTCACGCTCTTCGTTCGAAAACTAAACCTAGACTATTGGCTAAAAGTCAGATTTGCTATCTCTTCGACAAATTAGCATATTCGATTTTTTTTTTTTTTTTATAGGATAGTTTCTGTATAGTAACTATTCCAGCCAAAAATTCAGTTTGAGTTGGCATCAATGATTAATGAGAGATATTTCGAAGTATGCATGGTAAAATAAATATCTTTTAGTTTGTTTAGTAATAGTAGTAATAATAAATAAATACGATCACAAAACATGTATTTACAATTTTATAGAAATAACTTAGCCTTTAGTATCTGCCATTGTTAAGCGTTCAGTGAACGCAGGCAGGAAAGAAAGTTTCTTTGAAAGGAAACAAGATACGCCTACATTTTATTGTGTATTTATACTTTCTAATGATGTCTGCATGTTAATTATACATTTCACTAATCATAATAAGAACAGATTGCAAGAGCCACAATATTATCACATCAATAATCATGTTTATCGAATTTCATAATATTTTTGAAACACAATACCTTAGTTGTTTTGTTATTTTTTTTTCTTAGCTCTCAAACTTATAAAATAGGATGTGGGACCATTATTATTATTATTATCAGCTTATATAAATGTGCTTATACCCCCTTAGTTTCATAGCCCCTTTAAATTTACAGATAATTATATATAATTACAGATCCTCAGGTGAATCTATTTACAAATTATTTTGTATTTCCTGTAGCATCCCTACATTATATACAGGTTTTGTTATTTTATAGAAATTATATAATGAATAAACAAGTATAATGATATACATGACTGGACTAAACTGACTAACAAAGGTGATGGGGCTCACCTTTTTGATCAACCTTAAAACTAACTTACATACTAATTATTATGCTAATTTTTCCCCAACAGTCTGTTGCCATCGATGCGGGAGGGGTGGAGGGGTCATATTGTTAAACACTGGGTTTGTAAGGTGCTGCAATGAGTCAAAAAACTTAATGTGTCTCAGGTGGATGAACTCACCCACCGACGGCACACCAAGCAACGGGTGCTGCTCAGCGTTCTTCGACCTCTTGAAAGAGGTTTGTCTGACCACTTTTCACATGATCCCATTCTGGAAGTGTTGGAGACATTTGGCTGTGTGCTTATACAAATTTAAAACAACTTATTTATCTCCTGCATCTGCATTATCATTATCAGGCATAAGTTACTAATTTTTTACTCTGCAAAAATACAAGGAATCAATGATTTGTATGTTTAATATCAACTATATGTTTATTTGAGTATAGTTGTTGGCATGTAGGGCTTCGTTATAACATCAGAATGTTTTTCTGTAGGTGTAAGACAAAGTGGTAATTCCAGCTTCCGTTATCCATGAGTGCAAGCATTATGGTCGATCCCGAGTCTTGCTAAGGTGGTCTTTTCAATATTGCTATTTCTCTACATCTTCCAGCTGAGCAATCATTTCCAGTAAACTTTTTACTGCCCAATAACCAGTCACCTCTCATAATCATTTTTCCAGTCTTCCTCTGATGTTACTTTAAGTAATTGAGGTTTTCTCTACATTACTCTTGCCAGCTTTGCTTCGCAGTCGGCTTTTCACTATCCTCCACAATACAGTGCAAAGTTTAATTAGTGAGAAACCTAACTCTTTTATTATGTACCTAATTCCAAAGCACATTGTATAGATAGGTACTGGGGTCTTTTTGGGAATAGGGACCCCTGATTGTTTTTAATAATTTCTCTAGTCTATTATCTGTAAATGAAAGGTTCGGGGAAAGTGTTTAGTAAAAGACATTTTAGTGTTTGAACATATTTATTCTGGTGGCCAAAAATTTACAATGCCATTTATTAATCGATTGAACAAATTATTACCACTATTTCTGTTGCGGCATAAAAATTCACACAAATATGACTCTATCAAACGTTTTCTTGTACCATGTTATTTTTTGTTTCTTCCCTTTCCCTGTGCCCATAACGATTCAATTCGTTGTGTATGACTACCTGTGGTGGGATCTACGAAATTTTGTTAATGATTCACAGTACAATGCTGGTAATTCATTCCTGGTATGTTAATAAGGGTGCCCACATGTCAGATATAATGGTTGTATCTGGTTGAATACATTCTGATATTTTGATGGCTATTAGAACACATTTTTTCACTATGCAATTAAAGAAACAAAACCGTTTTATCTACTTTAGCAGCTAAATAAAATAACAGCATGATGTTTCCCTTCAAGATCACAAAAAGACCCTGGTACTGTATTAAGATGCCATTTATTTTTTCAGATTGGACTCATCCAAAGGAACTCAATGAATCTTTTGCCATACATTATGGTTTGTTTTTGTAGTAACAGTTCTAGGTTTCAACCTAGCTATCAAGAGATTGTCTAAAATTTTAAACAGTTTGTGGAATTTTCGGAATATGTCAAAGCACAGAAATCTTTATTTTGTTCTGAAAGCTTTTAGGAATAGATGCCATCTTCAATTCAAGAGATCCAATAAGGGAATCAGCTATATTTATATTAATAGATACAGTATTGATTGTTATGTCACTTAATAATGGTCGTCAGTATGATCAAATTTAGTTTAATAAAATGTTAAAATATCTGCATGACTATTGATACAGATGTCCAAGTTTAATAAGTACTGTCTTTTCGGAAAACAAGTTCAACTGCTTCTAATTTTTAATGTTTTAGGCAGGACTCTTAATATATGAATCTATTGCTGAAATTTAAAGGTTAAAATAAAGAATAGAAGAAAGTGGGTAGAAAGTTTTATGCTTCAACCTATAAAATAGTCTGACAGTTGAGACTATCTTTCAAGTAGAAAGTAAATGACTTTAATTTGTATACCTACAAATCAACTGCATGAAAATAACAAAAACAACACAGATTTGTCACAGGATCAATCACTTTAAAGTTTCTTCAATTTTTTTAAGGATGTCTACGTTTCTCTTAATTAAGGCACCCTCAGGATTGTGTATAACTAAAAAATTGTCATCACTACGTCTTTCACATTATTCTAAAAATCTATACATCAAATTGGTATTTTCCTATATGGATTTTTAGAACTAATGATAAAAAAGAAGATGCCTGAATCAGGCAAAACGAAACACATCGTAAAAATAAATAAAATGGGAGAGACTTTAAACTCATCCTTTTTTGTTTAATGTTGTTGTTTAATTTTATAGCTTGCTCATCATGAAATGAAATATCATGTGACCGCTGAATTAAGGAATATTATGTATACAAATATGTATTAGCAAAACCAGAAAGAAGGGGGGGGAATAGAACCAATCATACAGTTAAAAACTCTTGAGGTGGGGAAATACTACTTCTTATAGCCATTAAATATTTTACTCTCGAATGGAGCTCCATAGCAGAAATTAATTTAATTGAGCTGATAGATATATGTTACCCCTTTTTTTATTACAACTTTTTGACACATAATCAAGTAACGATCTATCAATAATTATCTCTGAAAATGAAACTCTTGAATCTGATGATAAAGGCTTCTGCGATATTAGAATTAAGGTTGAATCTAATAACATAGGGTCTTTATTTCTCTTCAGGAAATACAAGTAGCGTATTTTTAAATGTATTCATATTTTTTTTAATTGTTTTAGATTATGATGTACTATGCCAGATTTTATCATATGACACAGAAGCTAAAAAAAAATGTAAGAACATAATAACATTTTTATGTGTTCATTGATTATTCTCCATTAAACAGTTGCACCAAATGGTAAAATTATTCAGCTTGATTTTGTGAAAATACTATGGATTGTATTGGTTGAATAAATTTTTTTTTAAATTCAAAATTTTTTTAAAATTTACAACTCTTCAAAACCATTTAATGAACTTCTTAATGTTCTTAGTTGAATAATAGCTGTTATTATGTATGTGGCACTTCGGAATGCAATAACGTTAAAGTGTTAGTGGTTATTGAGTTAATTTACAAATTTCTTTTAAAAACTGTGGACCTAAGAATGAAACTAAGCTTCGGGTGAGTAGATTAACTAAGGAATAACTAGAAGAACCTTCTGTTACTACACATTAATATCTATACTTCTTTATTTTGTTTTTGTTATGTGTTTTTTCTTTACTCAAATATTTTCATGTCATTTATAAAACTCATTTAATGTCATTTAGAGTTTTATATATTTAAGTATTTGATTCATCATGTACAGAAAAAAAATTGGAAACGTACATTTATATGTAAATAATTAAATGAATAGATTTTTGTCTACCCTCAGTTTTTATTGTTTATAAAACACAACAAATGCTTTCAAGGACTGAAACCAAGCATCACCAGATGCTACAAGTTTAGAAGCATAGATTCCTAAAAAAAAATCCTTAAAAAAATAACAAAACTTTTATTTACTATAGATTCTTAGGCGAATCTATTTACATATTACATTTTATATGTCCTGTACCATCGATAAACTCCATACAAGGTCTGAATCGGTATAGAAGTTATATAATCAATACAAGTACAATGATACCCAATGTACTTGGCTTCATTGTCAAGACTCTACAAGGTGATGGGGCTCACCTTTTTGATCACAACAAAAGAAAACTTAAACTAACTTACATACTAATTGTTAACCTAAATTTTCCCCACAGTCTGTTGGCATTGATTCGGGAGGGGTGTTGGGGTCATAGTGTTGAACACTGGATTGGTGAGGTGCTGCAACGCGGCGAAAAACTTGATGTGTCTCTGGCAGATGAACTCATCCACCGACGGCACACCAAAGTCTGCGTGCAGTCCAACGAGATCATAACAATCGCTATGTTCTTGTTGATACCGAGGGTAGCGTCCGTTTGTACCCTCACAATCGGATGTTCTGTACTCAGATGAGCCTGGAACCCTGTCTGTTCATACGGAATAATATCATTTTCTGAACAAAACTCCTTCAGGTAGTTCAAAATAATATTTTCGAGAATCTTCCCCATGTGAGGGAGGAGACTGATTGGGCGATAGTAGACTGGGTGGTCCCCTTTCTTCGTGGGCTTCCACGGCGGGAACAAGATAGCTTGTTTCCACGCTGTCGGGAAATATCGCAACCTGATACATGAATTGTACAGGTTGACGAGTTGGGCAATCCCTCTCCTCGGCAGCTGTTTCAGCAATACCGTTTGCACCCCGTCACACCCTGATGCTCGGTTTCCCTGGGGACACCGGCAAAGAATCGCATTGAGCTGCTTCGGGGAGACAAACATGTAGTCCTGACCTGTCTCCAGCTGCTGAGGTTCATGGTAATTACCTGTCCTAGTGGCGTTGTCTGCGGTATAGTGGTTGGCCAGTATTTTCGGCTGTTCTTCCGCTGTGTAGAGGGTGTCCCTATCATGAAGACGGACACCTGATTCCTTCATGGTAGTAGACTTTAGGATCTTCCAAAACTTACGGAAATCGCCATGAAGCCGTTCGTGCCACGTTGCCGTCTTCCAATTCCTCATCAAGCCATGAATTTGTGTTGTAAGAGAGTTTACAACTTTCTTGGTCTGACGATTCCTTGTTCTATACCAGTTATTTTTCCAATTATTGCGTAGTGCAATAAGTCGAAGAATATGATCTGGTGGTTTTTGTAGCATGGGGGGCTTCGGGCTAAATTTTGGGATAGCAGTGTTTGCTGCATCGACGATAACCTCGGTCAGGAAAGCTACCTGTCGATCCACTTCCTCTGTAGTGCGGAGAACAGGAACCGTATCCAATTGGTGGTAAAGTTGAGATCGATATAGGTCCCAGTCAGCCCGACAATAGTCGTACTTCGTTGGACACGGGATCACAACTATACCGTCAATAGAATACTGGCAGGTGGCCAGTCGTTACTAGGTCCAGGGTCTCACAATTGTTTATCCTGTGCCGCTGTTTTGTACTCAGATGCAAAGATCCATGGTGGAGGTCTGTGCACGGTTACCTCTATGGCGAAAGGTATAGTTCTGAGGGTGTTATTTATTTATTTTTTTCTAAACCCCTTGAATTTAATACAATGTAAAAATATAAACAAAATAATTGACAAACTTTCTCCTCTTTCTGCTATGCGCAGATGCATTTAAAGGAGGTTGGGTTGCATAAATCAGATTGACTTTAATAGGAAATAACATAAGTACAAATCTAGGTGATGAGGCTCACCTTCAGTTTGAAAAATGGGAGAAAAAACTTACGAACTAAAACCTAAACCTAGAACCTAAGACTAAAGCGTTCCAGCCGCGACAGCGTCCTGCTATCGATGGGGGAACGGAGCGGGGGTTATCGTATTAAACACCGGGTTTGTCAAGTATTGCAGGGAGTCGAAAAATTTGATATGTCTACGTTGGATGAATTCAGGCGGCTCAAAGATATCGTGAAGCTCACTGTTGCTCCGCAGCTCGAACGAAGTATCTCTGACCACTTTCATCAGTATACCGTTTTGGAATTGTTGGAGTTTTTTAGCTGTCGTATACGTCAGATAACGAAAAAGCGGTGCACCATACAGCAGAGTTGGCCTGAGTATGATCTTGTAAATCAGTAGCTTGAGACGCAGTGATAGATTGGGGGAAGTCAATAAGTGCGTAAGCCGGTAAGACTTCATGCGTGTATGCTTCAACTTCTTCGTAAAATGGTTACTAAAATGAAGGTGTCTGTCCATTTTAATTCCCAGATATACTAGGTTGTTGGCTGGTGAATATTCCTCCGTTCCACTATGTAACTAGTAGGTAGCAGGCTTTTTCCCTTTTGAAAAGAGAAAATTACGCAGTCAGTCTTACCTGCGTTTACAGAGATATTGAGTCTCCCCAATCTTTCACTGATCTGGTTACAGGCTACTTCAGCCTGTCTTAGAGCTACCTTGGCGCTCATGCTGCTACTGTACACCACTATGTCATCTGCGAAAGCAGTAACTGTAGTATTTTTGTACCGGGCTCCGACAATCTCAGACGTGTATACTTTGAATGGTACAGGGGATAAGACGGCTCCTTGGGGTACTCCATAGGTCAGTGGCATAGCTTCAGAGAAGCTGTCATACACCCGCACCCGCAACGATCTGTTGTTCAGGAAGCTAACCAGAATTTAATAGAGTTGTTCCGGGCATTCGAGTCGAATGCTTGCGTGCAGTCAATCGAAATCATAGCCGTGGCTATGTTCCTATTAATGTTATGGCTAACTTCTGACTGTACCTTCAGAAGGGGATGCTCTGCGCTCATACTGGATTGTAATCCAGTCAGTTCTGGCGGAATGATGTCATTTTCCAAGCAGTAATCTTTGAGATAATTGAAAAGAATTTCCTCAAAAATTTTCCCCATCTATGGTAACAAACTGATCGGGCGGTAGTGCGCTGGGTGATTTCCGCTCTTGGCTGGCTTTAGTAATGGGAACAAGATTGCTTGTTTCCATGTGTCAGAAGTTGTATAAGTTTGCTAGTTGTACTATCCCTCTCCTCGGCATTTGTTTAAGCAGCACTGTTTGTATCCTGTCGTGCCCTGGGGCTCGGTTTCCCTTACAACGGCGAAGAATCGCCTTGAGCTGCTTCAGTGATACAAACATGTGGTTCTGTTCAGCATCTACCGGAGGAGGCATGTGGTAGTATCCCGTCCTAGTCGTAATGTCCCTAGCGTAATGGTCGGCCAGTTTTGTTGCCTGTTGCTCAGCAGTCAGAACATTGTCACCTTCATGAAGACGGACAGTGGCTGTCTTGCCTTTTGTAGTCTTTAAAAGTTTCCAAAACTTTCTGTGGTCTCCGTGAGTGCTACGAAGTCTCTCATGCCACTGCGCTGTTTTCCAGAGTTTCATCAAGCCCCGTATTTGTGTTGTGAGAGAATTCACAACGACCTTGGCTTGCTGATCTCTCGTCCTGTACCATCTATTCTTCCAATTATTGCGCAAGGCAATAATTTTAAGAATATGGTCGTGAGGTGGTATGGGACGGTGGCATGGGAGTGTACTTCGGGATCGCAGTGTCTGCTGTGTCTTTGATCACATCAGTTATAAAAGCTAGTTGAAGATGTACTTGTGGTTGTATTAATAAATATGTAAAGAGTGAGTACACACTCTTTACATATTTCTTTATTAATCCAACAACGATTATATTTATATTTACAATGATTATAATTACCATAGCCCTGATGAACTTCATAATATGGCTTCTTGAATATATTCACAGGAGCCAAAAATTCAAGTTTCCAACCTTCCATTATTTGCTTACAATTCTGTTTGTCCTTCCAGTCACCCTAAACTAAATTTTTAGACTCCACGACCTAATATTGAAAATTATTTAAGTATTTTGAAATGAAATTGAAGTAGCAATGTGGAGAGGTTCCTGCTTCCTAGTGGCAGAATATGGAACTATAACATCTTTGCAGTTAAACAGAAAATGAACCTTCAGTATATTTTGTTTCTTAATATAACAACGAACGCAGGTAATGAGAAATTATTTATAAATACTAAAAACTCATAATCTTCACATTTTTAAAGAGATAGAAATAAGATGCTGTAAAAAGAAAAGTTGTTGAAAAATAGTCATTTATGATGGCATATTTTTAGGTAACATATATGATTTTAAAGGATTATTTTAAGATGTGACATACCAATAAAAAGTATTGGAGAAACTAATCCATTGTAAATATACTTTCACTTATATAATTCTTGACATATTTTTCGGGGATTATTAAATATAAATGATGTATGAAAATCATTGAAACTATTTTATTCTAATGATGTCTATTGCATTGCATAAAACCATATTTATTTTAGATGAGAAAGTTTTGTTGTGGTTCCACTATCATTCATAATTCTTCATATTCATTTGAAAAACACAAATTTTTCATAAGAAGGAATTTTCAGTGTTTCACCTATTCAGCCATCCTCAGGGCTGCGCACGATTTAAAATTTTCCACCACTAAGCATTCTCATTATTCTATAGTCACATACCAAATTAGTACATTTCCAATGTGTATAAACAACTTTGTTTTTATAAAACGTGATGAGAAAAGAGATTTCACAATGGTAAAATTCTCTTTTCTCATCAAGTTAACAAAGTTATTACAATATTGATAAGAGACACTGTAAAGCCATCTCCTATATTAAAGAGCAGTCACGTAAATCATATCCAATCTCTTCAGCTGGCCTTGTATGATATGAGGTAGCTTTGTTGGAAAGAGTGCCTGAGTAGACATCAGGATGACTGTTGTGAGAACCACTGGGCTGTCGTTTTTTTTGTCTCTCTGGCTGACTATTGAAAAAACATTGTGAATTCTATTTGGTGGAATTTATATTTTAAATGTTATTTGAAATTTTTGCAATTGTCACCCTTTGGCTTACCTATTGGAGCAGTTGAAATGTGATCCATTTGAAAATTTTGGCCACTTATTAAAGCGATTGATAAATGTAACTATTCTGTTTCCTTTATTCTTCCCTAATTGGTTGCCACCTGTATGTAAAGGCTTACAGGTCTCACTTACTCTGTGCAATGCCGAAATAGCCAGACAACAAGGGGTATGGTTTTAGAGGCCTTCCATCATCATAGCATAACTTGGCTTTCATGCTGCCAAATTTGGCATGATGCAATAAAAAGCTTTTCAGAGTAGTGGGTTGCACAGTGACAGATTCTTGATTAGTGACGATAGTTACTAAAATTATCATTAACTCAATTAAAAAGAAAAGACTTATCCCATTAATAAACAAATTGCTGCTTGCTATGCATTGGTTAATGATTAAAAGTTTATAACAAAATATAATTTCGCCTGAAGGAATTTTGTGTTACGTACAATGCACAATGTAATAAATAATTCTTAGTACATTTATTTATTTAATAAACTAAGTTTAAAACTGTTAAAAGTATATTAAAGTAATGTCTATTTGGCAAAACTTAAGAAAATAGCCAAATATTGCAGCATGACTCCACCATAGCAACAACAGATGGCGGCAGCAGCAATTAGAAGACGTTCCCGCGTTCCCCCCACTCACCTCATTTCGCCAACAAGCCTGAGTAATTTCGGGCATTCTTACAAGCTTCAACAAACGCTTGTTTAAAAGAAACATTTTAAAAGTTGTCAAAAATATAAGGTCATAGTTTAGAGGCTAACTTGAGGTCATGCTAGGACTGTTTTAACCGTTAACAAAACAATACTATTTAACTGGACACGCACTAGATAGTGATAATATCGTTCAAACAATTGTTAAATCTGTAATTTTTTGATGACTTAATGGGAGGAAAGTGATAATTTTGTGGCCAATAAGATATTTTTTGAATGACAGCGTCAGCCGAGAAGACAAATTATTTATTCAATTTGTTCTAACCGGATTTCAATGCCACTTTCGGGCAATATTTCAGCCAGCGAACATATAATAAATAAAGTATCTGTGATAAAATTACTTTTGTTGTTTTGTTAAGTTTGTAACAAATTATCTTCGTTTCGTCTATTATCTATATATGTTTCTATTTCAAACCAATCAACTGTTTCCATTCTACATCCACTTCCTTATTGTTTCAATTCTTCTGTGCCTAACTATTGTCACTAATTCTTACCGACCATGTTTAACACCCACACTGTTTTATTGTTATCAAGAGTTGATGTTGACAGACATTCATAAGATAAATTTGATGAAAATCTAACCGTTATTTTTATCGAACCAGTTCTTATCTCTCACTTGTAACTAATCATTGGTGAATCGTGAAGACATTTTCATGTCGGTTTTTTTTCTAGCTTGAGGGTTAGCTGACCAGGTATTGTAGAACTCGAGAAGCGTAAATTAGTTATGGATTTGTAGATTAATAAAAGGTGTCCCAGAATTAACGCAAGTTTGAATTTGCCACCATTTGTGTAGTAAAGTGCTAGCAACCCTAAAAAAAAAAAGATTGACAGCTGACAATTTAGGGTTAGTAAAAATGGAGCGTTGCAAGATAGAACAACGTGTCTTTATTGTTGAATATTGTCTCAAAAATAATGAAAGTTTGGCGGCCGCAGTTTGAAAATTTCATACAAACTATGGTCGGAATAGTGTTTTGACTTCATCAACTGTGAAGAGATTAATTGAAAAATGACTGGATCAGTTGGAGACACTAAACACACTGGTCCAAAAACAAGCCGTTCAAATGTCAATATCGAAGCAGTGCGTGAGAGTTGTTGAAAATCCAGGAACATCAATTCGGTGTCTACAGTGTACAGTCTACAGTGTGTAACACAGCTATTTGTGCCGAAATTGGATGATATTGATGAGGCCAAAATGTGGTTTCAACAAGATGGTGCCACATGCCATGAAAAATATATATACTGCATGAGACATTTACAGGTTGTTTGCCCTCTCGTTTCGGTGATCAGAATTGGCCCCCTAGATCGTGTGATTTAACACCTTTAGATTTCTTTTTATGGGGTCATTTGAAGTCAAAGGTGTATGTCAACAAGCCCACATCCACCCGTGCATTGAAAGAGGAAATTCAACACTGCATCAACGAAATTTAACCACATTTATGCCAAATGGTCATGGAAAATTTCGAGAAAAGAATGCGTATGTGCCAGCAAAGTCATGGAGGCCATTTTCCCGCTGTGTTATTCCATAAATAACCCTATCCTATTTACTTTATAATTCACTAAAAAAAATAACAACAAAAATACTTAAAACTGTGTTTTCTATTTAAATCAAATATTGCGTTAATTCTGGGACACCCTTTATAAGTAAAAGTGGATGAGAAGATCCTGGGTTGACCAGTCTTTCACTGTAATCGCCATTTAAATGTATTAGCTCGTTTGTTCCTTTAAAATAACCCAGTTGTTTTTATTAGTTGTTCGTTTTTCCCCGCCAGCTGTTGGCATCACCTCCATGACGGTATAGACTCCCGCTCTCGGACATCTGTGTTGTGTGCGTGCTTTGTGCGGTGAGGTTAAGTAGTGAGCCACCAGACGGTCTCTCTCCAGGATATACTGCCGAGGAATTCAGTGAAGTGCCTGTGTCTAGTCAACAATAGTCACCATACAGAGTCATCAACACAAATATTGTGCTCAACTGTTATTGTTTCGTCAACTGGCTCCAGAACCATCGAGAATAAAAACTACAATCTCCTCTGCTCCTTTGGTGAGTGATAATTAGCCACTACATATTCACCAATATAACTTATTAACAACAGCTGAAGACTATGTCATGTTTGATTACTCAGAGAATATTTCTACCTTTTCAGTTAGGCTTATCAAAAGCGACCCGTTCATTATCTGAAGAGATAAATAATTGTTTATTTAGATGGTTTTATTGCTCGGTTGCACAAGTGGCTAACGACGGCTGTTATTCCCTAGTTGAATTATGCAAACTTTCCCTTTGAATTGTGTTTTGATTACCTAATGCTATCAATTGCCGTGCTTGGCACTGGCTGGTGGCAGCTACATTCCTAACGTCTCTCCCAGTATCTGCCACAATAACTGATCATAACCACATGACTCTCTTTATTTCTGATTAAATGTTATGAAATGATTAGTGGGCGTTTAGAGTGAGTTGTACAAACCCTCGATTTCTGGGATGGGGGAACCTTGCCAGTATATTTTTTTTTTTTTCTTATGTTTACTTTGACAGTTCAAGGTATAGATAACAATTAAAACCAAATATTATACTGTCAAGTTTCATTACTATAATATTTTTACAGGTATTAATCTCTTCAGAGGATAGGAATATATAATAATAATATATATTATCAGTTCCCACATTTCACATAATTTCTCTTTCTTTATTAAACATTTAATTACTTTTAAGATAATCCCAGGTATTGAAAGGCACTGACAGTTAAAAATTGTTCTCTTATATATTGAGAATTATTTGATTGGTTTTAGTTATAGATATTGCTTTATCAATATTACTTTATGCATGCTGTGGTTGTTTTAAATAGTTTTATTAACGTTTAATATTACACATTTACAAGTCTAAAAATATTCAGGAATTTTGATTTCACAAATGTTATGTGACAGTTTTTCTGGCAGAGGAGGGGGTTGGTGCTGTCAGTCTTTTCCATTTTGTAACCTATATGTCTATACATTTTTTTTTAATGAATTAGTAATAAAAATGAGAGCTTTTCAATTTATATTATATCTACTGAATGTGTAGGCTAGTGTTTCTTTAGAGTGAACTGGGTTAATCAGCTATTAAAGGATCCATTTTCTTCACTGGTTTGAATATATTTTAACTATCATTGAGGCCTTAAAGGAATCTCTTATGGAAAATTTTATGTTTTTACGTAATAAAGAGGTTGTTAGCTTGGAATTAATGACAGTTTTAATTACGTCTTTTTTATTAAAGTCGTAAGTCTTTATGCTGTTGTAAATTTTATATAATTGACACCATAAATTAACAATCAACGTGATAAATAATTCTATCTACATTTACAAGGGGCATATGAATTAGTAACATGAAGGCTCTGTACAGATGACTTAGGAGGAGCTGGAGTACACATATATTTATTTTCATATAAGGCAATCTTTATTTTATTTTAAATGTGAGTAGCTATGTCCTCTGTTGCTTAGCAGTAGTGCCAATCGTTATCACTCAATCGTGTATAAATAAACGTTTAGACAAAATGTTATCTCTGTAAGATACATAACATGTACATTATAAATAGTTTACTGTAATACTGAATTATTTTCTAATATGTTAGTATTTTTCTAACCTGGGTGATAATACTGACAGAACCACCCCCCTCCCCTACCAGAAAAACTGTCACATAACATTTGCCAAATCAAAATTCCTGAATATTTTTAGACTTGTAAATGTGTAATATTAAACTATTTAAAACAACCACAGCATGCATAAAGTAATATTGATAAAGCAATTTCTATCTATAACTAAAACCAATCAAATGATTCTCAATATATAAGAGATTTTATTAATAATTGAATTATTTTCTAATATGTTAGTATTTTTCTAACCTGGATGATATTTTAGGCTTTTTATCTTGTATTTTTTTTTTTGGTGGGGGGGTGGAGTGGGTTGCTACTGATACCTTGATCGATTCACGAAAAATCTCTTTTTCTCAACATTACATCAAGTGTTGTAATCATACAGTTTTTAAATTTTAATTTATTTATAGTTGCTGATGAAATGTTTAGTTTATAAATTTGACCTTAAGTCAATGATTATCCGATTGTAAACTTAACGAATGACTTCATCAGTAATAAATAAGAGAAATTAAATCCACCTCTTTCAATCAAGCAAGACTTGTTGAAAAACTCGCCTGAGAAGTTCCCTAAGCCGCGGTAATGCTTATCACCTGGTGAGTTATTGAGTGTATTGAATCTAGATGAAGTTATAAGTTTAAATGAACTCTTACATCTTAATTAATAATCCTGTACAAGCAAATTGTAATTTCTCTATTAAAGATGTTTTATTATTTAAAAAAAAAAAAAAGGAAGTTTTAAGTGGACTGCTTCTTGAGACGGAAGATTCGAGCTCTCTCTGTCGGGTCAACACAACACGTCTGACCTTGTTTGCTCTTGGGAACTTTTTTAATAAAGGCACCAGCCGTCTTTCCTCAGCGTAGTTGGAGGAAATATAGCCCATCGCGAAATATACTGCCGAGTAATTGAATAATTTATAAAAATACTGGATTTCAGAAGAATCTTCTTGACGGAGATGGAACATGATGATGAATGTTTAAGTATGGAAACTTACTTGTAGTCTTTCATTTAATCATCAGTATTATTAAACAAAAAAGAAACTTGGGCATGGAACAGGCATGCAGAACACCAAAAGGATCATCTTAAACGAAAATAAAGGTCAGGTCGCTTCAGACGAATCTAATATTGTCTAATAACCTAGTAACCGAATTGGCTTATTTAAATATATCAACAGCAAATCCAATGAAATAGGTGTTTTTATCGATATTATTTGGTTATATAATTTCAGTTACAAAAAAAAAACTGAAGAGAAGAGAAAGTAATTAAACATGAATACAAGTATTTTTGGCCAAATTCACCCGCACCCACCTCGGGGAAGCGAGCCTCAGTGCAGCCATACCGCTAGAAAGACTGAAGGCTGATAGATAAAATGAGAGCCGCAGACACCGGAGTTCACGAGTAACTGAAAGAGTTCATTACCTCCATTCCTGAGGGGTCTACTGATACCTAATGGCTCTGTGAAAAAAAATAGTGGACACTTGGCAAGATGGTTTCATTGTACAACGTATGAGGATTAAGTTACCTTTTTAAGGATCCGTAGATAGAATGCGGTAACCGTCACATATGAATCGCTACTCAAAAAAGTGTAACAAAATAATGAAGTGGCTCTCACAAAGATGTGAAACTTGTTTACATCACCAAGTACAGAAAATATATTTTGCGCGAGTACATAAAAAATGATGTGGAAATCTGGACATACGCTATATTTCTGAATATAATGGTTAGGATGATTATTTTCATACTGATGCAATTTGTGCTCAATAATTAAATTATTACAATTATCTTTAAAGAGTAAACTAAAGTCTCTGAGACTAGTAGGTCTTGGTTGATCAGTGGTGTTCCTGACTAGGGTAGATCATTTCCTGTAAGATACCGGACTCACCCCTATTTATTTCAGGGATTCGTGTTCCCTGATGCCTTTAGGAACGTCCCACATTTCCTCCCTCTTCAGTCTAGGGCAATGCTAATTGGATAAAGGAATGGCCTTTCCTCTCCTTACGTCCAACCTCTTGGCTGAAGGCAGGGTCTACAAATTGCACCTAAGTTCCTTTTGTAAGTTTCTTAGTGAATATTAGCGAGAAGTTTCCTTTCCCTTGGGTTTTCATTGCCTGATTTTCTGTATTTCGTAATAATTTTATTTTCCTCATATTATCTGGTATTTTCCCCTGAGAACATTGTAATTTATTTATTCATTTCTTACATTTTTAAAAATTTTTGTTTTATTAGATCCATCAAAATAAGCAAAATAATATTTGGTTCCATTGAAATAGGTACTTTAGAATAAACCTATAAAATTAGAGGTTAATTGAACCGTTACTGTAGAACACACAGACAGGTTCACGAATGCCGATCGCCCTGTATCTTTTCGAAAGTAGAGCCTCTCCTCTGGGTTACGTGAAACGACGATATAATTTATTCGGATATCATTCATTCATTCGCTGACATTTAAAGCCTCATATTTTTTTCTCTCCGCCCTTTGCAATTTACTTGGAATAAACTCTCCCCTTTGAAGCCAGTAGGTAACTAACTGGATGTGTTCCACGGAACATTAAATTCAAAGAGCTCATTGAGGGTTAACATTTTATATATAAGCTCTGGTGGCTAAATTGGTGGAAAAGAAACGAGGAAGAATTTTTCACTCGTTAGCTATTTTAATAAGATTTATATAGATATATTAACAATCAAAAGTATCTTTGATGGTGTCCTTTCAAAGCTAATATTATATGTATATATTATTATTGTTTTTCATGTGTCTTAATTTAAACGGAAATATATACTCGTGAAGGCCTTGGGTCGGATTTTTTGAATGAATACAATTATTTAAATACACTCATGATAGTTCGATCATTTCTTTTTGTTCCAGATCGGTTTAGTTACCCGTACATGGGTACATAAGTATAAGTACATAGTGGCGTAATGAGCGTACCACTCAATTTGTTTTAGTTGAAATTCAATAAATTACCTTCCGCTTTTATTTTGTTAAAAATTGGCATTTAAGTAATATCAGTGTATATGCAAACCGTAAATAATGCTTTGTTTACTCTTAAATCCCTTTTCTTTTCATACATCCAATCTACACATCATAAAATTCGTTCTCACTCATTCTTTTTCTTTATAAACTGTTTGTATAAACCTTTTTAATTTTGTTCAACGGCTCCAGTACGGCATTTAAGTGAATACGATTGCCTTAGGTCTGTGACATTGATCGAAGTCGCCAGGAGCCTGGGTGTACACCACTCGTCCATAGGCAGGGCTCTAAAGCGATTTAGGGGGACAGAGCGTCACCCAAGAAGAAAGACGATGGGTCGACATAGATGTACAGCAGAAAGAGACCATAGGTACATCCGGCAACATGGCCTTTGGGAAACCTGAGTATCGCCGGAAATTTGATGAAAAGTCTCATTAAGGCAAGTCCGAAATGTTTCCATTTCCAGCAGGACTGTATGGAGTAGGCTTAAGGAAGATAACCTTAGGGCTCGACATCCTGCTCGTGGACCTCTCCTTACCAAAGCTCACAAAATGACCAGGCTATAGTTTTTACCTGATCATGTGAATTGGACTCGGGAAAACTGGTAGAGAGTTCTGTTTACAGCTGAGGTGAGAGTTGGCCTCAAGTCTTCAGATGGTCGTAATTTTACATGTGGACGGCAGGAGAATGGTACGTGCCATCCTGTATCTATGACTCCCCAGGTGACCTTTCGTGTTGGCTCACGGATGTTCTGAGGTGGTATTTCCTTTGACGCTCGTACTGAATTGGTTGTTGTGCGGGGAAGGTCCCCAACGTCTCAGAGGTAGATAGGAGACAGCCGAAGAACATGTAGCGTCGTTTGCTCCCTACATCGGTGAGAGATTGTTGTTAATATATGATAATGCCAGACCCCACAGAGCACGGAATGGTTATTGCTTGATTGAGGTTGGAATTGAGCGCTTGGTGTGGCCACCACAGAGTCCAGACTTAAATCCTGTCAGAATCCATGTCCTAGGACCCTTGAAGAATTGGAAAGGGGTGTTGATGAAGAGAGGGACAATATTCCTATGGACTTCATTGAAAACGTTTTCTTTAAAAATTTGTTTCTTAGTTTACCATTTTTTTTTACAATATTTTTTCTTTTACACATTATGTACCTTCGATTATCTGCGTTACATACAATTTCGTTTTCAAATGATTTATTTATATAACTTTACTTATATAGCTTAGAAACTGTACTGTGGCATAATAGTTGTTGTCCTTAATACATTATGTCCTTTAAAAGTCTGGGCGTTAGCCGTGGAGATGCAGGTCTCTCTACTTACTCTTGAAAGTTTCCCTCCTAGCTCATCAAATGACTATAACAATATGGCGTTGAAAGCACTCAGGATTTTATGCTAACGATATTTTGAGTAGATAAATCTTGTTATACATTAGTACAGTATTTACGAAGTTGCTGCATTGGACTCATTATTTATAACTACGTTTAAGCCTTTACCGTGTTTTTTTGAATGGTCAGTGATTTTAGAATAGTTCGTGAGTCACTAATCCAGTTTTGTACAACACAGAATTATGATCTGATTTTTTTCTGTGAATGAACGTTTTAACATCGTCTCCTCAGTGAAGAGAATCTATTTCGCGAGTATGATCACTGTTGTTTCTATGAAGGTCGATTCAACCCAAAAATACATTGCTGTTAGTCTAAAAGTGACAAAAAAGAGTTTTTAAGTGCGGGGGGGGGGGAGACCACTGATCTATTTTTATATACGGTAGACCATAAGAAGACAAGACACAGAGTGCAAGCGGCTAGACCTCTCGAGGTTATTATCCCGCCCTCATTCAAAAGGCTATACCTCAGTAACAAAAAAAAAAAAAAACAATAAAAAAGCAAAGGCGACGCGGTCGAGTAAGAATAATTGAAGTTGCTTTGACGGCGGGTCGTGCCCCTATGTTGGATAAAAACTATTGATTAAAGTCTCCGATCGGGGCCACTCGAACAGAAGAAATGTTATGGCCATGGCTGTTCCATATGTTCAATGGCTTCAACACAACTTTTAGGGCACAGCCCACAGCCGAAAGTATGGCAAATACTATTCTACTTGATTAATAATTTTCAGCCAAAAAAGCAATATGCACAGGATCTGGACTCAATGTTCAGACGTCAGTTATTTGGCAGCTTCCGGGTTCTCGTCCCGAAACCTCCATTATATATATTTTTTTTTTGGGCTGTTAATTATTAATACTGGTTGAATCTGTAGAGAAACGAAAATTGCCAATTTTTCAATAACGTCATATGGATTTGCTTGCCTTTTTATTATTTGATATTAGGTTCCTAGATATATAATGTACTGGTCAGGAATTTATATCATGGAAGTTAGCTAATTGTTTTATTTATGTTTGTGTAGGCAAAACATGACATCTGAGATCGATTTAAATCAAAAATTCCTTGAAAAAAATCTATAAGTGATAACAAATGATATGACTGAAATTCGAACTTGACCTCTACTTGGTCCTAAGGACTCGCTCTGGAAAGTTAAAAAAACATTGTGTTGAGTTTGAAGGGGGTCTGACATGATCTCTCTACATGTTTGTGACGGCTTCTATCTTAGAACAGACATACAGGCCAATGGTAGGCAGTAGATACTCACCCTAGGTAGAAACCATTCCGAAGATAAATACCTGTTTTCACTGTTGATAACGTTACAATACTTTGTCAAACTGGTCATACGTAAATGTAAGTTTTTGTAGGAACAGTGGTTTATTACCCATCTTCTCAGATAAGTCGCTCCTCATCTCCTATCCCTCTCATGAAACAGCCTACCCAACAACCGAGGCTGGGGTGCTTTCTGATTATTTTTTATAGCAACTTCTAGCCTTAGTTCTGTCAAATATCAGTCTACTGTATACATATAATATGGGTCTCGTTTTTATAAAATCTTTATGTATTTGTTATCATAATTTTCTGAATTTATCCTATTTTAATGTAATACTGATGGATTTTATAATTTGCATTGTGTATTATAATCATAAACTAAAAATATCACCGAAGCATAGTTTGTAATTACATAAATGGAGGCACTTTCATTTATTGTTTTCAAATATGTTAATAACCTTAGAAGTTGGCAGTCCTCTATAAATGACAATCCTAATCATCTAAAGTGCCGTTACTTTGTTACTTGTTACTTTGTTAGTGCTTAAGGCTCATGTTAGTAGCATTGTTTTTATAAAAATAAATGCTGCAACGTCGCTATTTTCTTGATTAAATTACTAACTATTCCACGCCAATGATTTGTAATTTTCCCGGATATTGCTTCAAGAACAAATCTCTTGACCCTTCATCCTTGTAGATAGAGAAGAAAGCAAACGTGGTATACGGTTGAAGAAACCCCGGGCAATCTATCACATCGCCCGTGCCCCATGAATTTTTCATCTCATATTTTTGAGTGAGGGCAGAGTTGTACAATTTCGTGGTCCCCCCCCCCCCCAAGTGTATAAACTATTGTTCGCGGATAGAAAGGGACATATTGCCTTTTGTCAAATCGACTTGAGTATTTCCACCATTCGATCGTCATTGATATTTTATCACATTACAATATTCACATAATGTTCAACTTATAAGCTTAAGTGTGATATTATATTGCAAGACTAGTCATGTGCTATTCATATTATTTTTATATTTATCTTAATGATGAAAAAACAAATATTACGCATTGTCAGAGCAATAATATATGTTGATAACCTAGCAATGTGATGGGAAACATAAATTGACATCGCCATAAGACGTGTGGTGAGACACAAACAAGGTTAGCCCTTGTCAGCCCACTACAGAGAGAGGACATAGGGAGACATGCAAACAAGGTGAGTGAGGCTGCTGTGGCCGACTTACAAAATCAATTTTGGCACCCTCAGACCGCTAACCGAATGAGCAATACAAGCCACAAAATATTTACTGCCTCATAATTTTGGAAGGATGCCAGACAAATGGCAAAGCTGGTGGCATAGCCCGACCTACTCCCACCAAATATTATATTTATATATTTTTGTCGCTGCGTTGTCTACATTAATAAAACCGTTTAACAGAACCCAAGGTGCCTTGACCTATTACTACAGTAAATACTTAAAAACTGTTTATTAATAAAGACAACTCACAATAATGGCACAATTTACTGTAAATAATGTTAATGCAGGGGAGTAAGATTGAAGTACTGAGAAAAGTATGTACCGGGTGAGGGTTTGTCACACAAGTCCAAGAGCAGTGTTGTGCAGGGCCTCTTCGTTCTAGCTTAAGTACAGGGCCGATGTGGTTTGTTTGTTCCATAGCAGGTGTTCGGCACAACCATACAACTGACCTGGTACCTGGGCAGGGCTTTCTAGCCCCGTCATAGATGTTTGCTTGGGTTAACTCAAGTCAATTTACCATATTCCTTTAACGAGGAAAGAATATTTCAGTATTATTACTAATAAATGATAAGAGTCAAACATTTATGAGAAGGAAAAAGGAGCAGAAGAGGAAGAGGTTAATTTTTTTTTTTTTTCAGTTTTCAAACAATTTTATTAAGATAAAATTACAATCTGCCTTTTATTAGGCAATGAGTAATTGAGATAAATGTCATCATTCATACTATATTTACAATTCATCATTCACTCGCTCATTCATACAATATTTACAAATAGCCCAGAGGCCCCCCAAGTCCACAAGGGTCACCTCCCTCACATGCGAAGGAGGAAGCGGAGTCTTGGGGAGTCCCCCACGCTCCTACGTCAGCCGCGTCACTGGATAAGCCAGCGGAGGCTGACCAAGAGCGCGAGAGCCACAGACGCTCAGGACATGATTAGAGGAACTGGCCATTGCCAGGACTCCCACTGTCACGCGTTTATAGCAGGTTACGAGGCCACTGCCGTTTCAGTCTCCGAGGAGGATTATAGGGATGAGTGGCGCAGTGCAATGACTGTGCTACAGGATTAGGGTGGTTGGAAAGGCTACTGTGGAATTTCATAAACATGGAAGGGATGAGTTCTAAAATGTAGGGTATATTAAGGTCGTTATGAAGGGTTTTGTTGCTGACATAATAAGGGGCATTTACTATTGTTCTCAGGACTTTGGATTGAAAGGATTGGATACGCATGATGTTCGACTTTTTTGCTGTCCCCCATAGCTCTATTCCATATGTCCAGATTGGTTTAAGTATAACTTTGTAGATTAGTAGTTTTTTTTCTATTGAGAGATGGGATGTCCTTTGAAGTAGTCTGTACAGTTGTCCAAAGCGTCTGTTTAGTTCTTGTCTTTTTAGTCTCGTATGTGGGTTCCAGGTCAGTCGTTTGTCGAGATGGAAGCCTAAGTACCGTACTGTCTCGGTTACAGGGAGAGGAATAGAATTAAAATAAACTAGTGGACAAGTCTTGCGACAAAGGGTGAAGGTAATGTGGGAGCATTTTGCTTCATTAACTTTGATCCGCCATTGATTGCACCAATACTCGATCTGGTCAAGATGTTTTTGAAGTTGAAGTTGAAGGTTATGGGATGCTATGTCGGGGTCTGGGTGGGATGACAAGACTGCTGTGTCATCTGCAAATGTGGCCAAGAAGGTGTTGGAAGTAGAGGGGGCATCAGAGGTGTATAGGTTATACTGTCAGTTCGTTAGTGTGGGTGCGAACACCATTCGTATTCCAAAGGAGAATGGATAAGGAGTCAGAAGGATCCACTTATGGATTTTGTTTAACGGGGATAAGGTAGGAGACAAGATTTGTAAGAAGGGAAATGAGAGGGGTAATTAGGGTTCTGAACTCTGTAAGGAATGAGGTTAAAAGGCTGGTGAGATCTGAAGAGCTTGAAGGTGGTGGGATATGCGAGATGTGTGGTTGAGGATGGGATTGAGTTTGCTGGTTGACGGGAAGAACGGAGTGCTGGGGAAGAAGAACTTGCGGAGGAGGAGTGGACAATGCCTGTGACTGCTCTCTGTTCCGAACAGCGTCAGCAAAAGATAAGGCCTCAAACTTCTGGCGGGGGCGCTTCTTGGGCTGCCTGTGGCTGGCGTTTCTTCTTCAGGACGACTACGTTGTTCGCTTCTGGACTTCAGAATTCTATATGCCGCACAGCCTTTATAGTTTGCCGGGTGGCCTTGTTGACAGAGCACGCATACAGCAGGTGATTTTAGGGGCTTCTTGCACAATTCGCTTTTGTGCTGCCCACTGCACTTTACACACCTGGGAGGGTGGTAGCAGTATGATTTTGTATGCCCATATGCTTGACAATTATGACATTGAACTATATCGCGTTTCGGGTAAGGCTTTTCGACCTGGACTCTTGTGTAATACAAGTGGGTGACCTCGTAGATTTTTTCCACTCCAGGTGTTCGCTCTAGTTCCACAAAGAATAAGGGCAGTGGTGTCTTGATTTTTGCATTATTTTCTTGTGTTTCCTCACGGAGCACATTTGTAATTTGGCGAACCTTGTATCCTAGGCTTAAGAGCTCCTTCTCTATCTCGTCCGCTGGTGTAGTGGGATGCAGGTTTCTAATCACCACCCGCAGCGATCTTTCTTGCTTTAATTGGTAGGTATGAAAGTCGGCATTTGTCTCATCTAAGTATTTGATTATTGTACGGTATGTGTCCGGAGTGTCCGGAGAAACCTTTGTGTCTCGGGCCCGATTGAGGCAAGTGTATTTCCCTGTACCTACAATTTTATTTAGTTGGGTACATAGTAATTTAAAATTACCAATGTTTCGTACGAATATTGCCGGTGGCTTGGGCTGTGTGGGTGTTTGTGTAGAGTCCATGTCCTCTACCTCAATATTTTTCAACACCTCGTAACTATTGGGCGTGAAAAACGGAGACTCATGAGTTGTTGTTTGTTTAGATGTGCTTGGTAGTGATGGTAGTTCCTCCATAGAGCTGCTGGGAGCTGAAGAATTGACAGGAGCTGTTTCGGTTAGATCGCCGCGGCTTACGTTTGACCGGCGACGAAGTGGGGGTAGGTCCCAACGACCTTGTGCGTTTTTTCTTATTCTCTGCAGACATTAACTGCTGATAGAAACGCATGTTTCATCAGCAGTATTTTTCTGAATTATTCAGTATTTTTTAAAAAAAAAATAAATAAAAAAAATATATGGCAAGGGATAGCCGCCGCGAACGCACGTAACTAAGTTGAGAGCCTCCCTCGCTAGCACCTGGCTGAGATGCTATGAGGGCTTTGCGGACTCCCCACTCTTATCTCTACTACGGCTGGCAGTTGGCCTAGGCAATATGGCCGCCTTTGCTGTGTTATGTGAGGTGAATCTTGCTATTGGCAATCTAGTCCACAACTCCACTATCCACTCACCTGTAGATAGGAAGAGGTTAATAAAAATGACAACGTGCGCTGTGTTGATTGGTTGGCAGAAACACCAACAAAGTTAGACATCGTGGCAGTAATGTACTTCTAATCTCCTGGCAGCTCATTGTTTGCCAGCCCTCAATTCTAAATGATTGCGTGAATTTCCCATTGCAGTCGTTTTGTTGACTACTTTCATCCCCCTCTCATCGAATTTGTAACACATTGTAGTTCTCTTATCAGTTTCGTTTTTCCCATTTTTAATAGGTTAATAAGTCATTTCGGGTTTTTAACGTGAGAAATAAAACTATACAAAAATGAACTTTAATCTGTCAAATATCTTCCATTCTGTTTGATGACCTTTTGCCATCTTTCTGCTAACTTTATGACCCTGTGCTCATAGAACTTCTGGTCCTTATCAGCAAAAAACTCAACAAAGGGCGATTTGAGGTCATCGTTATTACTGAAATTTTTACCATTTAAGAAGTTTTGTAAACTGCAAAATAAATAAATTGATAATCCGATGGTGCAAGGTCGGGGCTGTATAGATGATGCGACATCCGTTCCCAACCAAGCTCCAAGCTCCAGTAGTTTTGTACGTGTTGCTAAAGATGTGCGAGGCTTCGCATTGTCGTGGTGGAACCCAAATGTCGAGCTTTTTCACAAGTCCAAGACGTCTTGTATGATTTTAAATTGTTGTGTGTGATACATTTAACTGTTTTGCAATCTATCACACAGTTATATGACGATTCGATTCAATTATGGCTTTCATTTTGTCCTCATCAACTTTACAAGGTTGACCAGAACATTGGTCATCTTTCAGTGAAAAATCTCCAGAACGAAATTTTTTAAACTAATTCTGACACGTGCGTTCTGTTAAACAATCAACTCCATAAACTTTACATATCTTTTTTTGAGCCTCAGCCGCTTTCTTGCCTTAATGAAAATAATAAAGTGAAATGTGTCGAAAATGCTTATTTTTGCACTCCATGTTTAAACTGACAGTTGTGAACTAAATTACACGGAATTTCTTTCTAACGCACCCTAAAGGCATCGTCTACCAAATATACAAAGAAAAAAGAATCTAACATTGACCAAAGAATAACGAAACAAACATAACGCTATTTACTTCCAACAACACATAAGCGAAATTACTTTCTTGCCAACCCAATAGATATTAACTACTATAGTTACAATAATTATCTTTGTGTATTCTTTCTATTTACAAACTATTAGATCCCTGCTTACATTGTACCTTATTTAATGTCTTGTATTTATATATTCTTCAAATTCTAACCAATCATTGGTCGTAAATTTACATCATTTCATAAGTTCACTTACATCTATACTTTTGTACCTAACCATTACCACACATATTCTAACGAATTCATCCACTCATGAATATTATTTTTTAATTATTACCTAAATATTGTATGAATGAGCGAGTGAATGATGAATTGTAAATATGGTATGAATGATGACACTTATCTCAATTACTCATTGCCTAATAAAAGGCAGATTGTAATTTTATCTTAATAAATTGTTGTTTTCTCTCTCTCTAATTATTACCTACATAAAAAAAATAGGGGCTGAGACATCAACCATGTTTAAATACTACATTGAAATTTTTTTTGTGGCTCTTTCGATTTAGAGGTTATATATGAGACTTGCTTAAGATTAACTAGGCTAATGGTGCGCTGTTTCAATGACATACCGCCCAGTCGGAGATCCCAGGGGAGGTCCAGTGTTCAAATCGACACTAGTCACCGTTTTGTTTTATTTAGTTAATACTTTGTAAAACTAGTGGGATTACAGATCACAACTAGTAATGATTAATTTAAATATTTTTTTAAAAATAAAGATTAGACCTCTTCTTTATTAGCCATTAACTATGTCCATTAGAAAAATTAACTATGTACGTTGTTGTTCAAAATTTAATTCATTTTAATTTTCTCGATTCAGCGTATTTTTATTTTGATCTTATTTAAGATTCTAGTTTACGTAGTTGAGTTACGTGGCTGGAGGTGAAATTGTCACCATTTTTTTTTAGTGCTTGTTTGACATAATCTGAAGTTACGCTTGGCTAAAGCCTGTTGTTTTTAGTATTGTAAATGTATGGGGTAACATTACAGTCTATTTTTCTAACGTTTAACCTACCTCGTAAAGCCCTATTATGTTTGCTGTTGGATTTTAATGCTCTTTCGTTTACTTTTACCCATTACCAACACAATGATGGATACAACATTAGCTCTCGACAAATAATTGTAACGGGTCGTTTCACAGAGGTCAGAAAGTCGGTTGTGGGTTATCGCATTCTGTGATTTGGGTTTTAATTATTCATTGCTCATTGTACACTTATAACATAAATAAAGTTGTGTGGTTTTCAATGGGGTTCATGCATCCAAAGATTGCCCGTACACTCTCAGATGTATTGGAATATGCTGTTGTGTTAAGTAGTCAAATTTTTTAGTGGGTTATCGTATTTTTCGGGCATTTTCCTGAAAACAGATTGATTTCTGTTGGCTTACATTTACGTCAGTTTGTAACTCTGTCTTGCATCAAGTATCCTACCAAAGTGAAAGTTTAACAGTTACCGCACCTTTGGCCAAATGAGGTTATTTATTCGCCAAGGAAAACGGCTTCCTATTTATTGACGAATGAATATTACACGATTATTAATTCCTCGAATAGAGGGGAAAAGCACTTAATTTTTAAATACTGTTTTATTTTTGACAATCTTTTTGAGAGAAGCCATTTGTTAATCTTTTTCCTGCGTGTCTATCGACACAGTCTATCTGAAATTTCAAAATTAAATGTGACAACAAACCGGATTTCGGTCCGTATGTCTTGTGTAAGATATTACAATGGGAGTTATGGAAAATTCATATCAAAGTTTTACGTGAAAAAAAAGTAGCTTAAACAAGTTGTGGCAGTCAAATTATACAAGCAAATTTGCTTCGCACCGCAGTGATACAGCACTTGGCCCATAGGTGGTGAGGAGATAAATGGGGGAGTCATCACGGTTCTAATTACTGCCGACTCCGCGGCCTTTAACAGCTGTAATAGCCACGGGCAATCTCCCACTGTATTAATCACCCGATGAATATGTTACAATGGGGTATGCTGAACAACAGCAGGAATCATATTATTTTATTTACTCCAACCAGTCTATATGATATCATATATTTATATATTCGATTGAAAATATCGCTGTACATATAAAAATAAAATAAATTTCTGTGTGATGTAAGCTGTGCTGCATTTTAAGGAAAGACCAAGGAAAAGTGTTGATTCAAAAATAGGAATTGAGGGATGTTTTAACGGGTTAAAACACAGATTTGTGAGTTGGATCAGCCTGTCGAAGAACATGACATACTGTTTCGAATGTACTACATAAAACTTTAACGATTTAAAGGCAAAAACGGGCATTGGAGTTGGTCAAAGACGACACCACCAAATATAAACTTCCATGAAAAGTACCTTGTACGACCGAGTAAGAAGCGATTCAAAGAACTCTCACAATAGCAGACGATAAAAGAAACCATTGTCTGCTTGTTGGACAAAAAATGCTAGGATCCAACGCCTACACAAAATTAACAAAACCATATTAGCTTGAACTGAAATTCTATCCACACATTTGTTTGCTTCCGTCAAATACTGGCATACATCTAGCCGATTAAGGTATGCACTGATTCTGATTCGCGAGCCATGTCTGTTATTTTTTAAATTTCTTTGAAATTGGTGGTATTATTTAAGGGATAGGTGAGGGGGGGGGGCACTGGCACGTGTGATGTGTCGTTTTGAGATCGATTTGATGTAATCTGCTCTATCAACTCCTCTGGTACTAGAAGCTACGAGATTGTGGTTCATGCCTGGAATGTGGCGTGAAGTAAGTTGGAGGTTGATGCAATCGGAAGAAATCCTAAAAATGAAAGACTAACCTAACACCTCAAACTCTACCTTCAGGAAAAAGGTAAAAATATAACGGTAAAACTTGCTTTTGTATTTTCACCTGAGCTCTCCGGAACCTTCGTCACAAAGGGCCAAGAAGATTAGCGTACATAATACAACGATCAAATATCTACGCTTTTGCGTACAGTGAACAGCCCCATTCATTACCTTCAAGTTTCACCATTCTTCACAATGATTCAGATGCCAGAGAAAATGTCTGTATTCGTTATTTCTCAAATAATTTTATTTTATTATTCAAGGAGAATTTTCACTTTGAAACAACTATAATGCGATCCAATTTATCTGCTTTATTGATAGCTAACACTCA
Organism: Acanthosoma haemorrhoidale; assembly: GCA_930367205.1. Lineage (NCBI taxonomy): Eukaryota > Metazoa > Arthropoda > Insecta > Hemiptera > Acanthosomatidae > Acanthosoma > Acanthosoma haemorrhoidale. Next base: position 40,687,807 of record OV884014.1, read on the forward strand.
AGTGCTAACCTAACTAGCTCATCTGCGCTATCTTACCAATTGAGTGCCCACCTCTACCAATTCGGTGACCCTAAACATCGTAAGGAAGATTTTAATTAACAGAATTTTAAGCCAAAATAAGTTCGTATTTTTTTGTATTGTATTTGTTTGGATATCGGCTTAAGATGATGACATAGACGTTTCGGCATGTTTCTCTGCGTCAGGACCTCGCAGGTATGATGGGATGTTTGTAGGATAGAAGAGGGATGTCAACTATAGGTAGGTTTGGTTGATTGGTTGGATGAGTTTATTTCGGTGTATAACCAGTTCTATGAGTTGGGATATGTTAGACCACCACGTTACGTTCATCCTCTAACCATGTTTTTACCATTTGTCGGGTCGTCACGAGGGGGGGTACCTAGTTACTCTAGTCCTGGTGACGAAATGAGGGTTGATTAAGTTTATAACCCGGACAATCGTTTCAAGACGGTTTTACTATCTGACTCCATTTTTGATAGGTATGCGCCCCGACAATGCACTGTATTCAGGAGAAGACGTAGGTAGTGTATGTAGTTTGTGTGGTCTTGGAATGACCGCGAATCCACACTCGGTATCTGAGGGTAAGCGAAATCCGTCCGGATCCCAAAGACGAGTGTAAACCGGAGAGAGGCAGACTGAATCGCCGTGGGAAACACTGCTTCTTAAATTTGTAGGGCCACGACAACCGTTGTCCACTAGGGAGAGGTCTCTCCCAAGGAGGTGCTAGATTTAGCGAGACGAAGGCAGAGATTCCCACTAGGAAGGCGTGGGGTCTGACACTAACTAAAACGTAGCTAGGTGAGGAGAGAAAGAGATGCAGAGGTTTTTCATAAAGAAGCAGACAAGTTTCAGAGTTTCAAGCAGAGCAGCCACGAGCCAGTTATAGTTCCCAGGATAATGATATACAGGCCCCAAACTTCCGGTGTTAAATACCCAGCTGGCTTCGTCAGTTGCCAATAAGGACCGTTTTTATAGTACCCAATGAGGTTTGAGTATGTGCTTCCCTTTGTTCTCTGACAGAGAGACGTGCGCCGGGAAGGGTCTCTCGGCGGTTTGGGTCTAGTACCTGCCCTGGCAGCTGGTGCCCCAGCTCATATAACTAATTGGCTCCTAGCAGCATGTTTATTGTTTACCATATTATAATGATTTATATTTTAGTAATGTTATTTACATTTGTTTACAATATATATACAATAGAGTATATGTTGATTTATCTTATGTAGTTAGCGGGCGCTACACCATGATAACAAACTACATGGACGTCTCGTCATCCAAAGATATATTTTTTAATAATCTAATTTATCTATTTCGAGCTGATATCCAAACTAATACACCAACGGATTTATAAATTCATGGGCAACAATGGTCCTTCCCAGGTCAAATACAAATTAATTTCCTGCCAAGGGATTTGTAGCAGAAATATTTTAACAGAATTATCCTAGGAAAGGACCTGGCGAAGATATAAAGACTAAAATCAACATATACAAAATTTCTTAAAGCTTGTGGGGAAATAGCGCTGGGGTCGCGGGATTAGAGTTATTTTCACTAGAGTTAAAAATAAATTTTCATTTGACATTTTAGCCAGGCGGTTATAATTATGACTGCTAAGCTTAGTTGAAAATTTACAACATAAATTGATATCTTGGTAATGTTAATTGTTTGAGATATTTCGATGGGACAGCTGCTACCTAAGCAGAACTACTGGACGTTCAAATACGGTTATGGTGTCACAATAAAAAGTTTTACCGAGTAAATGCCCAAGTGGAAGAGAAATATGAGAATGGAAAAAAAGTTTTGGGGGGACGGGCTGGAAAAGTTCCCATGCTAAGTCTGAAGCATTGGTTCTCAAAGGGTGCGAATTTAAAAGGGGGGGGGGTTGTTGTATAACAGCTAGTAACAATGAGATAAAAAAAAATGCATAAAAGTAAAATTAATAAAGGAAGTTCCTTACGTAAATAGTACCAATTCTTACTCGCCCAATTAGCTAAGGTCGACGAAAAAAAAAAAGTTGATTTTCATGTTATTTATTCATAGCCGACGTGTCCACACAATATATATATGTTTACATCAGGTCATGAAGACAAGAAATTAAAGGCATCAAGTTGCCCAGATTACTATAATTTATTTATTTTTGTCTAATTACAAAATGGCACCAAAGTCGTGTTCGCAATTTTAACTCATCCAGCATAACGTGTTATTATTTTAAAAAAAATTCATTATTTTCTTATTTTCGTAAAAAGCTTGTCGCAAGCTTAAAGCTATAAATGATTATTAACTATTAATATGAAGATTAGTAATTATTAACCAAAGCAAAATTATTCTGTTAGGATCGGAACCCTTTCTGTTATTAACTATAAAGGTAGTGATTATGTTGTGTTAATCATAATGTGAAGACTATTTATGTTTCTGCTATTGCCCAGTCAATTTTTTTTTGTTTCTTTAACTCTTTATAGTTTTGTGGATTTCCATGACGAGTTAAAAAAGATAATAATTACTTGAAAGTAGCGATAACTTTTTTTGAGGCCTAGTAGCTAAATTTGTTTTATTGTTATTGCACTTTGGGTTGGTTACTATGGCTCTTTACCTCTACTTATGAAATTACTTCTTTGGTGAATGACTTTTAAATTATTTAATTATTCTCTCCGTGGAATATAATTTAATTATTTTTCCATTTAAAGTTGCTATTAGGCTAGAGTGGTAATTATATTACTGGTAGGTGGGGGGGGGGGTCTCGTCGTAAAAAAAAATGTTTAAACGGTGGCTCCCTCTCTCTGGGTATGAGTTTTTCATTCTTGCTAATAACCGTATTAAAAGTTTAATTTTCTCTCTCTCTCTCTCTCTGGTAGGAAACATAAATGAAAAAAGCCCGGGATAAAAAACTCTCTTGTGTTGAACAATACTAACACTTGAGGGCGATAGCCGGCTACTTTTTTACCTTTTCTTCCAAAGGTGCTTGCTCGTCGGGGCTTAATTAACTTGAATTATATTCGTCAAGTTGTGTCTGCAAGTAAGAGGCCGCTTGTGAAACAAAGCACTCTTGGAAACTGCCACTTTCGTAAAATATTTTAGCCTACCTGTATTGTGAAATAGTTACTAGAGAAAAACATTTTGTTTTAAACAATTTTTAACCCTCTTTTATTAACTTTCATAGCATTCGTAGCATCAAATAAACAGACTAATGGTGAGGAAACGTGGATAGTTAGTTATTTAGCCGTAAATGTATAACTGAACGGATGCATCTGTTGGGATTTTGATGTATGATATTGAATAAAAGAGAGAATAAGGGATAATTCGGCACATGTCGACTGAACTTCCCTCTGTACCAGTAGTGGAATTCGGACGAAAACCTACCGTGTTCGTCAACAGGGAAATTTTCCCTGTTCGTAGCTCGTATTCTGTCGTCAGTTGTCAATTCGGGTCTATACGAACCAGTCAGGGCCCGTTTAATCAGTTTTTTTACCCCCGGAGACCTCACAGAACGTTAGGCAGGAGTCAAAAATCTGGTACGAGATTAGCCGATGAAATGTTTGCCAGGATGCCATTTACATTTCTATGGTGGTTGTTGTGCCAACTTCTTCTCCATGTATAAATAGTTACTCTCTTCTCGGACCAGAAAAGGCCCGCCTACTTTTCCATATATTATCGATAAATCTTCGGCGTCAGTGTAGAGAGAGAACTAGCTCACGATCCCGAATTGACAGGAGTTCACTAGGGGCGCGGACGATAGCCCAGCCTCTGCACTGCCTATATAAGGCTGAAAATCTGAGCTTTTTTCATTCAGTCGGAACCAGACACTTGAAGTGAACACCACTGCTCTCTCTCTCTCTCTCTCTCTCTCTCTCTCTAGCTTGTTGCTCTGCAGGAACCATGGCTTTCTTATTCAACTACCTCTCTGCACCTCTCTTTTCTAACCTTGCTATGTTTTGATCCGGCGGTGTCAGACCCCACACCTTACTAGTGGGATTCTCTGCCTTCGTCTCGCTAAAACTATACCCTTGTAAGAAATATTTTTAAGAAACGGTCTCTGGGGTCCTACAAAATGTACATAGTAGTCCAGTTTGCTTCTTTTCGGTTCACACCTGCCTTTGGGATCCAGACGGTTTTCGACTACCCTCAGATACCTAGTATGAACTCGTGGTCATTCCAAGACCACTTAAACGTAAACTACCTATAATACCTATCCTCTACCTCTTCTTCTGAACATAGATCTGTCGGAGCACACCTTCTCAGATCTTATGGAATCAGATCAATAAACAGAATACGGATACATCTGCCCGCCGACTAGGCTGCCAGCAAATGTCAAAGACCACAGGATTATTCATTTATCTCTTTCTTTCGCACGCCGGGCAGTGGCTGGGTTTACGAGACCTTCCCCCAGCGGGCACCCCGGACAGTAGTTACTAATGAATAAAACTTGTTATTGTACTTTGGAATTTGATTACTGGAATTTGACTGTGTCCTGAGTAAATTCTCAATTATTATATTGAAAGAGAGGATAAATGAGTAGACAATGCATTAAAAGTTCATTGTACATCCATCCGGAGAAAGGAAGAGCCTGATACATGGCAGAACTTAAAGTTGGAAGTCGGCCCTAGACAAGACAGATTCAATCGCCTTATCCAACTTCGAGATAAAAGCCCTGTCATAGGACGACAATAAATTCAATTGTGTCCCACTTGGGCCGCTTCCAAAATTGCCTCAAGGCTGCTCACCATTTAATTAAGCACTCTGTATCTGTCAACGGTTTTTTTTGTTACATAATTTTATTTTTTACCTTTAAGGAAGTAGCATCCTCTGTTATTATTCCTTAAATGAAGCATATGCCTGTCTGTTAGATGCTTTGAATCAAAATCAGAACATAAAATCTTCAATAACTTGGTCTTGAGGAAAAATGTCAGAGGGACTCGATTTTCGATTTTGTCATCATCTCATTAGATCACAGTCGAACTAATCTATCGTTATTTGGGCTATCTTTGAATGTACATTTGAAATTTTAAAGGGTTTCATTCATTCTTTGACATTTTCAGAATCAGAAACTTTTATACTAAGTTATGTTTTCATCATATTGTTTGACAACAGGGTTTCCATTAACTTAAGCCTGCTCATTCAGAAACCATTTAATGTTACTTTAACCCGCGTGTCTGTCTGTCTGTCCGGTCTTTGTTAGTTCGAGTCATGACATAAAATCTAAAACAAAGGCCCATTTGACTTTGACAAGAAATGAAAAATAGCCATATCTTTAAAATATAAGTAAGTGTTATTAAATGTTTTTGTATTAGTTTGATTAGGATGTCAGATTAAATTATTATCATTATTTGTTATTGCAAACAGTTATTTGTAACATTGTAATTAAAAGAAGTCGTTAAAACTATCATTAACATATTCACAAGTTTATCTCAATCAGGTTTTTATTTTGGGGGGGGGGGAGTCCCACACACATCCCATGTTGGTTCTGATTAATGATCCGATGATGCTAAACATGAAACCACCGGCCCCATGAAAGATAATGGAGAACCGTTAATTAACTAATAATACAAAAATTGTAGGCATTGGTCTAATGTTAAGTTAGAGGTTAGTAAGTAAGAGGTTACCTTACTATAGTAATTTAAGTCAGTCATTAACATAACTGACAGATATCAAAGATGACACCATTAATTGTTTGGTCATGCCACTGGGGATGCTAAGTATGTGCAGGCTTTGTTCGTTGAGTGGTCGGACCAGATTAGAAACGATCAAGAAGTTTGGATTCTTCAAAGGAATTGTTCAGAATTCTGGATTGCACTAATCTTCCTAGAACTTTGGTTATAGTAGCTATGCTTATAACACATTGACCGACATTTGCACCTTGGTCCCATGTTGAATATTTCCGGCTGTCCGTTCAAATTCTGCCCAGGCACAGATTCAGGTAAGAAGAGCGGAAGCCCCGGATGCTGAGGTATTCATCCCTGATTGATGAGCACAGGAGATGCCATCGCCAAGTCGGAAAAGGGTCGCCGGTGGAAATAGCAAAAGTAATTTCCCGCCCTTTCGGTTATCGCTGTAGTCCCTTCGCCCTCCTTCCGGTATAAATCATCTGATAATATCCATTACTCCCGTTTCCTATTCCCGCTTCTTCAGTCCAATTATAAAACTTGTCTCTTTGTGCAGTAACCTTTGTCAGAGTTTTCTTTCACTCCGCCAGGTTTGTTCAAATATTCTTTATTTTAGCTCAATTCCAACGAAAATTGTGTCTTATATAGTGTGATATTAGGTCCTCGTGTTATAAGCAAAAACATATTTTCCTTGCTCGATGATTGAGGCTATTCTTTCAGACGGGTGGGGTGGATGTTGTTATATAGCCATTGTGACAATGTTCTTAATGATCTGGGATTTTACTAGGACGTGTCAAAGAAATTACTGCATTAAAAAGTGCTCGAAGGTTCTAATTTGTCCCCTTGGACATGTATTGTCAATTCTTTAAAATAAATGTAACTACTTTACCAATATTTTTCATGAATATAACAGCGAAAAAGGGTAAGTGACGAAGCATTGATAAAAATAATGCTAAGAGATCTTTGAGAAAAACTTCTAGGGGCATTTCAAAGCCTTAAAGATATGGTGAATCTGTAGTATTCTTCAAAATGTTTGCCTCAAACCACTTATCTATGTATGATTTGTTCCTTGAGATTCATAAGTGGGGACCCGGTGCAGGAAAGTGTGACCAAACCGCTTAGTGCAGGAAATCCTGTACATCACCTCCGGGTAATGAACCACTCAATCACTCCTGCGAATTTCCACTTTCTCTATTGTAGGCTTACTCTTCTCTTATCTAAGCCCTGCCTGCCTGAGGAATTTCTGGTGCTTTCACTCGCAGACATAAGTAAGCTGTGCACGAGTGGGCGTGCGTGGAAATGAAATACTCGATGTATCGGCAGAAACCTTTGTTTATTTCGCTCTCGTTTAAATTTTATTCAGTACATTGAACCTAAAAAATAGCTTCTGTGTTCCATCCTTGGTAAAAACCTGCCTTAAAATCATATAGAGTGTACAATTAAAAACTATTCATTCAAGTGACCTTTCTTACATGAAATAATTCGAATATAATGGTTTTGATGTATTTTGGTCTCGTTCGGGTAAAATCGAAAACCTTGTTAGATATTAAAAGTCTTTTTTATATATCATTGAACAGCTCGTTCTACATTCGTATTTATGGTTAATGTTAAAACCACTCCGAAATATTTAGGAAGTTTATGTGGACTTTATATTTTATGGAAGGACAGTAGGATTTGTTAGTAACAGGAATGAGACAGAGTGAAATTAACGAAAGGCCATCTCAAGCGGCAATTGGGTCGAAGCAATTTATTTATTTCAGATAGTTTAGTCAATGGTCCGATAGAGGGGGCTTCGGTTAAGTGGTTCTACCCGTTGAAATAAATTGCAGCCAATGACCTCTTTGATTTGTCTTTTCGCTTGCTCGTCGTTGCTAAACAGTGAAGGGAAAAAGTAACTTCAGTTGATTGAAATAACTCTAGTTTACATTGCATAGTCAACATGAACTAAATTTTTTTCTCTAGTTTTCATTCACTGTTCATCAATCGGGTGGGGCGAAGGGCAGAAATAGGGCAAGAGAGCCCCACAGCCCAGGACATGAGTGGGGATGGTATTGAGATATTGGTAATTTTGAGCTCATAAATCACAATTCTTTATATCGGATAAACAAATTGAAATTTTACCACATAGCTTTCTCAAGGATTCATCTATTTTTAAGCTGGTTTAACAGCTAAATTAAACTAAAACAGTTGGTTCAAGAATTTAGTTCATTCTATCAAACTACGGTTATGTTGGTTTTTTTTAGTTTTAGTCTCGTTCATTGACTAAACTAGTCAGTTCGTGCACGGATAGTCAGAGGTTGATATAATGGGGAGGTCCGGGGTTCAATCATCAGCTATGTCAAAATTGGTTTGTCTTACCTTGAACCGTGGCGACGCAAAATTTCGTCGTGGCTCGAGGCGATTCGGGATGGCTCGTCCTTACCCGTAAAATGTCGGTCAATGCTTCATCAAAGACTTGTGCATCCGGCTGATGACAAGCCAGTACGGCTAGTGCACCCGTACCCAGTTTGAGTATGTTAAAGAAATTTTCAAGATAGGTACCAGGTATATGACGGTTGGAAACTTATTCAAAATAATATTAGTATGGAGTCTTCTTTGAATAAAAGAAGTTAAAAAGAATAAAGAACATATCATGCCTACTTTCAGGAAGTTGGAGATGAAAGTAAAAATAAACAGTAGAAGTACTCGGGATGGTACGAACGAATCATAAAAGCAAGAATGTTTTGGGACACCAACCGCCTTTTGAATTTCACCGTTTTCTTTTTAAAAAATTCACCACTTCTTCGGCACTGTCCTATTTATAAAGTTCATTCATTTCTAACAGCGAAGCAAATGAAACTGAAGAAGGGGCGTTTGACAATGGCGTGTTAACGAGAAAGGGATCACTTGAGGTTTGCCAAACCACGTGTAGAAACGGGGCTAATACTTACCGAAACCTAAAAATAACTGAATGCTTATCGCTTGAGCAGTGCACTTCCATTGCCAAAAAATATGTTTTGTTGACTAGCCTCTAAAAGGGTCCCTCCAAGATTGCTATTCAGTACAAAGGCGGTTTTTTTTGGGGGGGGGGGTTCCCATTTTTTTTACATTTTCATGAGAATGGAGTAAGTGGTGTCATCGGCCCCAAAGTAATTTCTCCTTATTACTGTCTTTATTTTTTATCTACTGGAATATTTAGTTTTTAATTTTGGTCCTATAAACATAATTTGAGGTTGCTTTATAGTCAGTAGTTTGTAACATGGAAACGCTTAGAGAAGTAACAACTCGACTACCAGGGATCATAGAAATTTTACTATAAGTGCCAATGATCAAGAAAAAACTAATTATTCTTAGACTGATATAACCGCTGTTATGATAACTGAAATTAGTTATTAGTTGTAGGAATCTTTAGCAGTTAACACACTTGTTGCAGTATGGCGTAGCGTACATAAATTGGAAGACAGAAAGAAGATGGAGAAGGTAATGAAGAACAACAAAGAAGAGATCTCAGTTCAAAATAGAAATTGATAAATATTACTACCAGTAGCTACCTCAATCAATATCCTGTGACTGACTACTTCTCTTGTCGTATCAAATAGTTTCATATCAATTTACTGAATCTTGAAAAATAAGGGTAAGTCGGTACGATTTCTTAAAACCTTGCAAGGACCAAAGAACTTGAAAAATAAAATTCGTGGAAAAAATAATAGAAAGGAAATCCCAGAAATGAATACCCTTCAAAATACCAAATGAAAATGACCATATATTGAGCCGTCTTAATCAGACAATTTAAACAACAGTTCACTTGATCGATAACAATGTTTACAAGAATTCTACTTTGAAACGTACTATTTTCTTAACTTATGATGACGAATAAAATCTTCAAATGAGAATAGATTTTTGAGTGGTTATTTATCCAACCATCCTAATCTCATTCGGGAATACAATGTTCCCTATCCCTATAATCCTATTGGAAGAGTAAAGTGTCAGTGGCCATGACCAGTTTCTTCAATCTTGTCTTGAGTGTCTGTGGCTCTCGGACTCTTACACAGGTGGTCTGAAAAGTTTCCGACCTCAACATGAAGATGATAATAAAATAAATAAAAGCTTTGTTAGGTCGGAAACTTTTCAGACCACCCTCGTAATTGTCCTCCAGTTGTTCGTATCCAGTGTCGGGATCCGATCATATTCCATGAATGAATGAGTAATTGTTCAACGGAAAGTATAGTATGAACGGGACGATGGTTCACAATTGCTTATTGACCATTTGGAAAAATATTTAGGAAAAGATGTATTTCTAAAGCGAGAAAGTAATTGCTATTAATTTTTGCAGATATTCATAATCGAGAGAAGTTCAAAGAAAATATATAAAGTTCGCTTAAACAGCACTTTTCGTTTTATTATTGATCATCAGAGTTCCATTCTAAACACGTTCTCTTGGGGGTGCGACGAAATATTTATTCAGATTTTTTTTTGGAAAGGTACAGATTCAACCCCTGCAATGTATTCATTTACTGGGGTTCGGTCAATTTTATATAAAATATTAGTGTATTGCCGTATTGTCGTTACCAATCTCCTGGAATTAATCTGGTGATTGAGTTTAATTAGAAATTAAAAAAATAACGACTCCAGTGTGATGCATTACACGATTAAGGGTTTCATTATGGGTTCTATTTTAATGACAGTTTTAATTATGACTTTAATGTATAGTATGTAATGAACAGAGACGATCTCATTGAATGGTAGGCATATGTTGATTGATTCCATGCGATTTAGTCATCATTTGTGATTCATTCAACTTAAAATTCATACATTAATTGAATACTTATCGGCTTCATATTAAATTGCTAAATCGGCTCCTGTGATTATTTATATCCTTGCTTTTGCCGAGATAAGCCGCATGAAATAGAAAGAGGAAATGTGGCCCCTGTAATAAGGAAGGTTAATTAGGGGGTAAGATGGACCCCTTTCGATTTAGGAAGTGATGAGGTAACTGGTATGTGCAGTGAAAGTGGTACGGTCTACTTCCCCACTCAGCGTTCCATAGCTCACAGATGTCTAGTAACTGGTTTTTTTTTTTTTTTTATAAAAAATGGAACTTGTTTTTTTACCCTCAATAAGTCAGATAGCGAAATTTATGTAGTCATAATTATAAATTAAATTGTGATTCTTAAAAAATATAGATTAATTAAATGAAGGGAGTATGCAATGAAGGTAAGAACAATATCGGCAAAACTAATCAACGTATTTCGAGATGTAGTTGGAGATTACACCTGCAAAGATTACAAAGAGATTACAAATTAATCAAAGATCAATCCTTCATTAAGTTAATTAAGTTCTAAATAAAAGTTTTTTTGTTTTTTTCCATAGGATGGTAAACATTTTACTACCTCCCCCACCCACCACAGCATTACAGGACATTAATTCTTAGGAAAGATTTTTTTTATTTATACATATATATGTATATGAAAATTTAGACATATATTGGGAAAGTAGCATTTCGGTGTATGGTTTTTTCAGAATAATTTGAAAGATCTGGTGATGACCAATTTGGTATCATGCACAGTCTTTAGGATGCCTGAATTAGCAAACAGATAGATATTTTGTAAAAATTACTCTCACTGAGGTTATACCGGTGAAATAGTTGCCGCGATGAAGGGCAGGCAGGCACATATTTAGTGATACGGTAATAGGGTTGGCCGCTCATTCGACAGATATTGGTACTGCTGTGCTAGCTGGTCCGTGAACCTAATGCCTATATCTATCATCCTCTATTCTACACATCCATCCGGCTGTCTCTCTTGGTCTCTTCGTCTTATGTATGTCAGGTCTAATCGATTCCGAAGGGAGAGGCTCTACTTTCTGTATGCCTGTCTGTCTGCCCTATTGCAGCGTCTAGGCAAATTTAAGTAAAGTATGACTTCAGTATTTGTAATTAAACTCATATATAAAATTGATAGGAGTCCGAAGTGGAATTAATTATTCTCTAGTTCACTTTATAATTGTAACTTAGGAATTTTATTTGTCGACCGATGATATTATTCTTATAAGCCTTACTTTATCACTGGAGAAGGAAGTCTCGTTAAGAACTTTATTCTTGGCCCGATGTTTAAGTTCAACAGCCGTGCAGTGTCAGATTCTTTGCCTGCCTTATTGCCGACATAAAGTTGAATTTGATGTGAGGGGCGAATAGTTACACAGTATCCCAGCCTACATAAAACCCTGCCAACTCTATCGTAGGGTTTTTTTTTTTTTTATTTCGTATACTTTATTTAAGGGAGAGTTATAGGTTAAGCGTGAACTGCCCACGGTGTTGTTGTTGCAGTCAATTTAGTCATTTTGAGTTTATTATGCCCTTTAATCTACCCATTCAATTGGGTTGATTGTTTGTCATGATTATAACACGCAGATAAATTTGTCGGGAGATTGGCTGATTTGTGGAATTTACTGGCTGGCAAAATAAATTTAATGAAAACCTAACGACCGTCTTTCATCAAGCCAAGCCGATTACAAAACAAGATGCTCATTTTAGGTTTTTAAAAATATTATGTTAGTTGTTTGCCAGTCAATGTCCCTTTTATGAAATCCTAAACTTAGTTATTTGCGATGAAACACCCTTAATTGCCGAAAGATAAAGGACTGCGAGTGTTGCCTCGTCAAAGAGTGATTTATAAGAAATATTTTAAAACCGATGCTCTGAAATTTTTATAGTAAGTCCTACTTATTTATACGTAGAGCGATAAGAGATAAAATGGTATAATCCTCATTGAAATAGATAATGCTCATTAGATCTTACATTTTCAGTAGAAACGTGTGTCACAGTTAAGACTTACACAGGTGGTCTGAAAAGTTTCCGACCTCAACATGAAGATGATAATAAAATAAATAAAAGCTAGTGAAATAAAAGCTTTGTTAGGTCGGAAACTTTTCAGACCACCCTCTAACTCTAAGTAACCATTTCCTCAAAAATCCTACCCTTTGGCTACCTGCTCTCTCATCCTACAAAACACCCACACTTGTGCCTTAGCCTTCACTTAAGTATGTTCTAGGGCTGTAACTGATTAATATTTGTATATATACCAGTGTTTTAATTGTTATTCTTAATAAGACTCTCCTCAAGATTATTTAATCGGGCACAAAGAACTGATGTTTCTGCTGGAGTTTTTTTCGTACCGGGTTTCGACGGTAGGACCGTGTAAAGCAACTTTTCACTGGTCAGTTTGCCAGGTTGTCGTCATCGGAGAAGGTTCCGTAGTGCTAGTGTTAATTTATTTGTGGCAGTTATTTTACGTGCTCGTCGATTTTATGTTGGCTGATTTTCATCGCAGCGCGTGGCCGTGAAGTTTTGCTTCCTGCTCGGAAAAACTGGCACAGAAACTCTTGAAATGCTAAAAGCGGCCTACAAGGATAGTGCTATTGGGAAACTCAATTGTTTGAGTGGTTTTCCCGTTTTAAATGTGGGGGAAATGCCAATGAATGATCAACCCCGCTGTGGATGGCTTTCGACGGCCTGAACCAACGAGAATGTCGAAATAATTCTGGAATTGTCCTGGAAGATCGAAGACGGACGACCATCGATGTCGTGGATAAATCTGGAGTGACTTGGGAGCGAATTTGAAGTGAAGATTTAGGGATGAAAAGAAGGGTGCCTGCTCACACAGCCCTCTCTGTGCACCGATTTGTGACTAAAAATGCTATGACCATTGTGACTTCTTGTTATTCCCCCGAATGAAAAGGGACATTAAAAGAAAGCGTTTTGCGGACGTTGAAGAAGTAAAGACAAAAACGACGGATGCACTGTCTGGCATCACAAAAGAGGAATTTAAAAAATGTTTCGAACAATGGAATAAAAGATTGAACAACTGTATTGACTCCATCGCAGAGTATTTTGAAATAGATTAAAGGTTTAAAAAAAAAAAAATTAAATAAATCACTTTGTAGAAAAATAGTTTGGTTTTTTCGGGTAAGCCCTCGTATAGTCCGAGCTTGGGCAGTCATAGCCTGAGTAAAGATTAACTGCTCTGGGCTTGGTCCTTGTGAAGGGACTTAGGTTCTTGTTTTCGAATGAACTAAGAATTAGGTCTTTTTTTATTAGCCTAATATTTAGTGAATGGAATCTGTGGACCAGTGGTGTATAATTACGAATTAGTATCCATTTTCCCTTTAATGGAGAAATTAAAGAATAAAAAGTACTGTTGTAATTATTGTTATGGTTTTATAATTGTGTAAAAGTGTTTTTTATACCAGTTCTCTTTAATGTCGCTTTGTACTCGATAATGACGTAACGCGAGTACCTGATGCAGACATTCGTAGTAAGTCGAAACGTTGTCTATTAACAAGATCGTTTATAAAAAAAACATCTGTCTGTTCCACTATTCCACCCACTACACTCCTTATTTTCTTTATTTTAGTACATCTCCAATTTTTATTCATACATTAACTCGGGGTGTCGTCAACAGCCAGCCACTTTAGTTTTTTTAAAAACCGACTCAATAAACGCCGTTTGTGTCGTCATTTTTTACGACAATTAATCTTTTTAATATTTTTACCGGGTGTACGATTATTTAAAGCGTTGTTTGTAGTCCACCAATGAAATTTGTATAAATAACCTGTTAGTATTTATTGTTTCTTTCTAGGGATTTTTATGTAACTGTAAAATTTCATGACATTAAATAGACATTTTTATAATTACACTAGCTGCTAGTAAATATTATAAATAAAATACAGATAAAGCTGACTTGGACCGTCGAGATAACAGATTTAGACCGAGTTATTTCACTTAAGTGATTTTTCTGGCCTAGTGATTTGTAATTGCCAGTTTGGGATCAAATAAATAGCTATTTGCTCTTTGGAGCCGATTCTCTAATATTTGTAAGCTGTAATGACCATATAAAGTTGACCTTCGCAGAGACCGCTCATAATTCAAACAAAGGCGACAAATGGCAAGGCATCATTCCATTTGTGGTTCGTGTTTGTATGAAATGCCTCCTGGTATGCTTTATGAATTAATGAATGAATTAATTGCCATAATCATTCTTCCTTTGTATTCTGCACGCGATTATTTTCTTTAATTGCGCTCATTATAAACTGACATTCCTGCTGATGAAATTCTTTTACCTCTAAAGTCAATTTTTTTTTGCTTGACACTCGAGCAGTAACTGGTAGCTAGTCAATTCCATATTTTTTCGGCTCTGATATAAATAGGAGCAGAACGCTGGTGAAAAACTATAAAACCCTTTTGGGTGTTTCAAGTGTCGAGTCTTCAGAGAATGTAATTTCTTGATACATTTGTTTTATAATGCCCTGTCATGCTGTATTTAGGCCTGCGACAAAGAATGTATTGGAGAATGAATATATTTTTACACATTATTAGAGTGTTCAATGAGCTATGCCCAATTTGCGTAGTCCTCAGGCTCATACCCGATCGAGAAGTGTAAACCCGTGATGGCTTTTTAGGGTGTTGTTCACGGGCCCGAAATAGTCCTCAGTTTAGGGATTTAGTATTCTTTAGAGTCGTCACAAATGGAAGTGTTCTGTAAAAATTGTCTTATTGACAAAATAGTACAAAAGTACAAACTAAATATAATGTAAAATAACTAAGGTACAAACACCTAAATTTATTAATAGTAGAAATAATAAGTTTAAGTATATATAAGTGGTATTCGGCTATTTTATGAAAATGCGCACAAAACCAAAATGCAATCTAAAATTGACAAAAAAAATGTATGACTCATGGTGCGAGTGACTTGGAAGCGTTAAATAAGGACAAATGAGATATAATTATATGTAATAGATATATTTGTACTCTAGTAAGTTTTAAAAGGCAATTAAAATTTATTTGATTTTCGGAAAATTGTTTATGATATTGGTGCTCTTATATTTCTTATTTTTAGTATAGCTTTTTATTTTTTTTTGTGTCTGTTTGTAACACTCAATTATTTTTTATGTCAAAGGTTATTTTTTCCTTATCTACTATGGGTAATTGAAAATTTTATCAGAATTAATTATTAACATAAACGAGATACCATAACTTAATTCGAACTGGTTTCTTTTTATATGATGAAAAGTTTTTATATTTGGTACGCATCGCGTTTATATTTGATACTGTTTTTCTGGTAAGTAGAAAAACGGTCATAGTCTATTTGCATTCTCTATGAATAATAATAATACACGCATACGTACGTATTTGTATAAATAAATGCCTCGTTACATCTACTCTGGTTTAATTTGAAAAGTTTAAAAATAATTTATTGTATATTCATGAAATCATTTATTATCATAATATTTATATTGATGTATTTTTTGTTTTATTTTTTAGAATAAAAGAATACTACAGGCTGTTGCAACATTCAACTGACCGTGGTTTCATCTCGTCTAAACCTAAGTAGATATTTTTGAAAATAATTTTTTTTCTTGTCAATATTAGCATATCGACATTTATATATTTAATAGGTTGGTTGTAAAATTTTTTATTATATTTATAAGATGATGATATGACTGTGGTTTGATTATTCGCGATCCCTGGAGTATATATGTTTGTACTTTTTATTAAAGATAATATGACTGGTGCTCTCTCTTCGACAAGTCGATAATCTCAAAGACCGATAGCATCCCCTACCCTTCCGGCTTATATTGAGGCACTAGCCAGTAATCTGTAAAAGCATTTGCAGTTCACATTCTGCCATGATTAAAATATTATTAAATTCGAGGCTTTATTCTACTTGTATGATAATGATATAATGATAATGAGTATAATCAATAATGAACAAGAAACAATACTTTAAATAATTCAGATGTTATACCCACTTATTCTGATGGCTGCTGTTAGACCGGAAATTAAAAAAGAAAAAAAAAATATTTGCTTACATTATGTAATCTTGTGAGAGTTTCTATAAAGAAAATGTCTAAGAAACGGAAAAGGTTTCACAAAGGTTAAACAGCCCATATTGTGTTAATAATGATGAAAAAAAAAAGGGGGGAGGTGAGAATAGATGAAGCGTTATGATGAAATTGATGAAGAAGGCTTTATTTAAGTACCCATGAGCTCTAGAAATCAACTACATATAATATAGTACTAGAAATGTGCCAAATATGAACATTAACAAAAATAATACGATATATATCTATATTATTGAATTATAAATCTACTATTTTCTTATTTGGTGTTTTTCAATAATTAGATCTTGTTGATTTCTATAATTATCGCATTCAATCATTTCAATAAAAAATCAGAATAATGATCGAAATACATAACCTTTGATCTCATCCCTTTCGAATTGCCGAAATCCATCAAAGGTAATCCTTACACCCTAATCCCCTAGCTCTGTGTTATTATGCAGCACGAAAATTCCCTACTGCCTTCCTTAATAAAACTGCACGGGCGTCTGTGGCTCTCTAGCTCGTAGTTAGCCAGTGGCTTGTATCCAATGGGGTCATTCTTCTTCTTCCTGTGGGGGTGGGAATTGGCAACTAGGGATGATAACTCCTGAGTGCAATGTGCATTTGTATCTATTGTATAAATGATGAACTCTAAATATAGGATCATTGATCACAATTGGTTATTGCCGCAATTTTAAAAGAAAATACTAATTATTATTTTAATAAAAAGATAAACTCATCCCTTCCAGGTTTATGAAATTCCACAGTAGCCTTTCCAACCACCCTAGTCCTGTAACACACTGCGCCACTCATCCCTATAATCCTCCTCGGAGACTGAAACGGCAGTGGCCTCGTGACCTGATATAAACGCGTGACAGTGGGAGTCCTGGCAATGGCCAGTTTCTCCAATCATGTCCTGAGCGTCTGTGGGTCGCGCGCTCTTGGTCAGCCTCCACTGGCTAGTATCCGGTGACGCGGCTGACGGAGGAGCGTGGGGAACTCCCCAAGACTCCGCTTTCTCTTCGCATGTGGCTGGGAGGTCTCTGGGCTGTCTGTAAATATTGTATGAATGAGCGAGTGAATGATGAATTGTAAATATGGTATGAATGAGAGCATTTATCTTAATTACTTATTGCCTTATAAGGCAGATTGTAATTATATCACAATAAAGGAATATATATATATATATATATATATATATATATATATATATTTGATTTTCAGCGTAAACGTGGCCCCTTGAGGCTGAAAACATTCATTAGAAGTAATAAAGTTTGCGGTCATTACAAATTCTAATTAACATGCTTGACTTGATGTTTAGTGCCGCCACTATCGAATAATAAAGTTTATTTTCACTGAGCTAACTGTGTTTGTTCCTAATGGCCCTTGGGTTTTTTTACAAGTTTTGCAGACAGCGGCGGCGGTGCCTGTCCTGAAGTAGTTCGCTTATCGACTGGAACAAGTCTCTGACTGGTTGGCCGCTCGCCAGACCTCGGTACAAACACCGAGTCGCCGCTTTAATATCTGTAAGGTCTTTAAATAAAGTACCCCCACTCTTAAAGCCTTAATGTATGTATTTATATGGACTGGGGTTGAAGTGGGTTTTGAATGCTCCAGGGTCTATGGTTATTAGTTCTGTTTTATTCAGACCCTCTCTTGGTCCATCGCTTCCCCATTGAGTATTGAAAAGTGGCATCAAGCAGCGATACTGTGGGTGTCTGGCTTACGTCCTTGAGCTGGCTGGATTAATGGGTATATTTCACCAGTACAAATCTATCTCCAACCATCTCAAAGCAGACATAGTATATCGAAATGTCAGTTAAATAACCTTTGTAAAGGAGAGTCTTTTAAATGAAAAGAAAGAAAAGCTTTATTATGAAGTACAAGCAAAACACTAGTATATACAAATATTAAGAGTTACGTTACTACATAATGGGTGGAATGTCTAGGAGCAAGTGGGGTCTGGGGCTAAAGCTGAGACATATATGTATAAGAAACGTTAAGATTCTGAGAAGTAGGGAGGTCTGGGATGGATGCGGTTGCTTACTTAAAAATAACAGGGAACCATCAGTGACTTCCATGAAGTCACGAGGCAGGTATACAGTTCTGCTCAAGCCACTTGTTCTTAGCATTATAAAACTGTCGATTAATAAAATTGATTTTGAAAGTCAAACATCTCTCATTCATCAGCCTATGTCGGTATACCTACAAACCCATCCACTCTGTTATAAATTTACAGATGGAGAGGCTTTTCAAAAATGATTTTTAGATCATAGATTTTTAAACCTTTTTCCTACCATAGTATTATTTTCCTCTTCCTTAATCCATTGGATGAAGATCTCCAGGTCTTCTTTTGTCTTGACCTTTCTTTGGCTCACTTTGGGTTGTTGAAATGCTCTTGATCTCTCTCGTATCTGCTATTCGTCGACATGGAGGAACGCTCTGTTGTTCTCTTCTGTCTGTTGTCAACGCTGGGAAATAGGATTCTAAAGATCACGACCGATCAGTTTCACGTAGAGTTTTAAACCACCTTATATTTCCCGCCGGTGAGTTGAGATGAAAAAAAAAATCATAAGACCGAATAAATCGTGCCGGAAAACTGTAGGTAAAAGAACTACTATTTAATTATAATGGCATAACATATTTATGTTATCTGTAATGAATATAAAATTGATGAGATTTTCAGGCCGACTATCATTAAAAATAGCCTCTTTTACAGTATTATTTCATTTGATATGAAATAATACATAATAAAACATTATTATTGATTTAATTTAAAGCCGTATAGATGAAGATTTGTCAGTTGCCGAGTAATAATTGCAACATAAATTTGATGTTATTCGCTTCTAGAATGACAAACTGATACGGCAGCCCGTGGAGATGTGTCAAATTGTTCGAGAACCTTGAAGTTTATTTGCCAGAATTGATTTGTGATCTATCTATCTAATGTGTAGTTTAATTTATTACATATGTGCTATTATTTATTTCCTTTGATGAAGAGAGACTGGACATGGAGCATGTTCATCACCGCCGACATTGGGACAAACGGAGTTACTACCGCGGTTTAATTAGTGGAAGCGGTGGGCAGGTGCTATGCGAGGAAGCGCCGTGCTAATAAAGGAGGCATTCTGTCACCTCATCAAAGGCCAGGGTCAAGTGAACCGGCCCATTTCTCACTTTCCTCATGACCTCCATCAATTGTACACCACCGCTCATATTTACCTGCCGCTCCAATTTCCTTTTGTCGTCTGTTGAAAACTTTACAATGTTTAATTTCACCCTTCTTCCACTCCAAGTAGAAGTTTTATAGAATTTCCATTAAAGTAGTTGTTCCGCCTCGCCAATTTGTCCAGGAAACTTTTAATCTCTGTTCGTTCATCTCAAGAGTTGGCAATGAAACTTCTCAGAGCAAACTTTGACTATAAAAAGTGTTAGGAAATATAATGTAATATAGCTGCCTTGAAGACTTTAAAGAGTTTAATGAATACAGTTTAGAATTAAAGACAAAATTGAGTACAAAGTGGTCAAAATAAATTTTATGATAAAGGAATATAAAAGGCTTTTAATGAGCTCAAATAATATGTTTCATATTCATTTTCACTACCTCCACTTTGCCTACTAATCCGGACGATCAGCCGCAAGGTACCTTAATGGCATGTAAACCACAAGGTTGATAGATGGCCAAATAGTCATATTTGTGATGTTTTTTATCAATATTTTTTAGTAGCGCTCAGGAAGGGATGAATAAGTTTTAAACTTTTTTGGTTAAAAAAATCAACTATAACTTCATACGTTAAGAATGAGGGAGACGACGAGAGTAATCATATGCTATGACGGGGGGTGGCCTTCAATAGATGTCTGGTGAGCTAATTCTTTGCATCATCTTCAGTTTTGTAAATTCTTCAGGATGTCCTTTATAGTAGTCAATAGAAAGAGTTGTTGTTTAGTTCTTGTCACTTAGACTTTTGTGTGGGTTAGATGTTAGTCTTGATACCGTACTATATTGAGTTGAGGAGAAGAAATGGAATTAAAAATAACTTAAGGACAGGACTTGCGACGGAGGGCAAAAGTAATTTGGGCACACGTCTTTCATTTAATTTGATTCATCCTTCATTGAGAAATTGCACCGATTGACCCATCTAAATTTGAGAAATGATACCTTGGAACAGAAGTCTTCACTAAGTCGTATAGAGAAGTAATCTATTGTTGCTTGTGTAAGGTGTGAGCCATATTTTGGCCACCTACCACGATACAAGCGAAAACTTCTCTGTGCTTTTCATGTTGTACACATAATCTATCAGTATTTTTATTTTCCTTGTTGTGAACTCTCTCGCTACTTCTTTGATGTTGGCCACCCCGTCGGGTCGCTGAAGGAGGAAATTACTGCTTATTGTCGAGTCTTATGTAATCGCTATTATGTTAGAGTAACTTTCTTCCCTCCATCTTTGCGGGTGGTATATTTTTCTCGAATGGCGGTTCACTAAATCGCAAAAACTGGAATTCATTTTTTTTTTTTTTGACGATCCTTACGATACAACTTTACGGGCTGCTTAATAGAATCTTGAATCTCACGTTTGAAAAAAAAAAAAAAAAAAAATGCACATATATTAGTAGTTATCAAAACTGATTTGGACACTCACTATAACTGTAGCGTACAGCCAAACCTTCGAACACGAAACCAATTCAAACATTGCAATTCGAAGTTCAAGTCAATATGCAGGGACTAATGTCCCTCCAGAAATCTTCAGACGGCCTAGTGTGTATTGTCTATTTTACATAACATTAACATGTTACATACACGGAATATATCTAATTAGATTTGGCAAAACATTTGTTTGAATCTGAGAGACTTTACAATAAGGGAACATAAAATGCTACCAACCTCTACCAAGGCCAGTTTTTTTTATCTGTGACCTCACACGCTATTTAAATGAGTAGAAATGATGCTTTGCCATCTACTGTGCATGACTCTTGTATTTTTCGATTTAAAATAAATTGCTATTTGTGTTCTTTTGTAGTACATTAACTATTAAAAAATTAAAGCGATAATATATTGGCGCTAAAAATATCTTACATCAGAAATTACCTTAAATGACTTAAACCAAGTAAGCTACTACGAGTGTAGTCTATAGTAGTAACAAATAAAACATCTCGTGTAAGTAAAATGTTTACATAAGAAACTTAATGAATAGTCGATTTTCGCTCTTAATACTTTACTCACTTTTTTTTGGAATAAGTTTGTAGTTATTTATATAACTGGTAAAAATAAAATGTGTGAACTTTATACCTTAAATATATAATATCTATTTTAGACTGGGAATTCCTTTTGTTCTGCACTCCCCATTATTGCACTATCAACTCAAAACGAATTAGCAGATTTCGAGGCCTAGTGGAAATTCAAATTCACCTTTAAAATTTCAGATCTATAAAATCATTTTTAAAGCCACTAATGTAGACCATACAGCCAGATAGATAATGTACGATAGAGGGATGAAAGCAGACCCTTTCCCTCCGCACTTTTGCCCCTAAAGTAATGCCAAGTGAAAAGTTCTTTCTAATTTGTTAAAACATATATTGTTTTTTTATTTTATGTAACATGGGCTCATACATACATACAGTTGCCAGACCACAGAGCTGCTTTAGCTAACACTAAAACTAAAAGAAGACGGAAACAAATAACTTACAGTGATGGTTATAAACAAAATTAATGTCTTTAAGTCTTTTCTTTTTAGTTAGTTCAAGACACAACCCATTTTTGCTAAATTGATGTTTTGAGAATGTATTTAGTTATTGTATATTTACAATATATTCTTACAAATGGCGCTACTGAAGCAAACGCTTGTCCGTTCCGAACCTGATCCTATCCTACCCTATTAGTT
The DNA here is from genome assembly GCA_930367205.1 of Acanthosoma haemorrhoidale. Lineage (NCBI taxonomy): Eukaryota > Metazoa > Arthropoda > Insecta > Hemiptera > Acanthosomatidae > Acanthosoma > Acanthosoma haemorrhoidale. The sequence continues at coordinate 40,710,152 of OV884014.1, forward strand.
CCAGTCCACCGAATGAAATAGAACGAAATGGACGAAGATCATTTATTCCCAATGAAGAATGACAGGATGTGGAAGAAGATATGGATGAGCAGCCTTCCGCCCTTGAAGCACAATCTGTGTCCCTCGGACTCCCTGCGCAGATAATAACATTTCCCCTTGATAGCGTCCGTCCAGCTGCCAATCGTTAGCCTTTCTTAACTCATCTAGCCAATTATTTATAACAGCTTATTAACAACGTTAATATTATGATAAATCGTCATGTTTCAAAATGTATTATATTTAATCTTTCTGGAAATAAAGATCAAAATAGCATCAAATAAACAGATGTAAACATAATTATTAGAAACAAGTATATTTTTTTCTATTGATAATAAGTGTTAAAGACTTAAATATACATTTATGAAAATTGTGTGGATGTACTTCTTATGATTTAGGAGGTTAACATTACTTTCATATGGCCTTTGGCTGTATTTAAATGTTTTAACATTCTGTCCCTTCAAAACCATAAACCCTTTAGTTTTCATCTCTGTCAAGTTCTTTGTGATTTCCTTGAGGAGGGGGTAGGGGGTCAAACATGAATTAACTAGTAATTATACAATCAATATTTTCCTGTCGTACTCATCAAATTTATGCTCTCGACGTCATGATTGTTTCGTCACAAGGTACCATTTGTTTCGACTAAAATTAGAATAAGTCATTGTACAGTTAAAATCACACTTGAGATGAGATTTTTTTTTTAAAATATTTATTGTGCTCAAATTACAATCTGCCTTATTAGACAATAAGCAATGGAGATAAATGGACTCATTCTTACCATATTTACAATTCATCATTCATTCGTTCATTCATACAATATTTAGATACAGCCCACAGGCCTCCCAAGTCCACATGTTTGTCACCTCCCTTGCATACAAAAGAGTAAGCGGAGTCTTGGGAAGTCCCCCACGCTCCTTGGTCAGCCGCATCACCGGATACGAGCCAGTGGAGGTTGTCGCAAGAGCACGAGAGTCATAAGCGCTCGGGACATGATTGGAGAAACTGGCCATTGCCAGGGCTCCCACTGTCACATATTTATAGTAGGTCACGAGGCCAGTCTCCGAGGAGGATTATAGGGATAATTGGTACAGTGCAATGACTGTGCTACGGGATTAGGGTGATTGGATAGGCTACTATGGAATTTCATAAGCTTAGAAAGGTGTATTAGTTAAAGAATGCAGAGTATATTAAGATCGTTATGGAGGGTTTTGTTGCTGACGTAATAAGGGGCATTTACTATTGTTCTCAGGACTTTTGATTGAAAAGATTGGATACGCTTGATGTTCGACTTTTTTGCTGTCCCCCATTGCTCTATTCCGTATATCCAGTTAAGTATAACTTTGTAGATTAGTAATTTATTTTCTATTGAGAAATGGGATGTCCTTTGAAGTAATCTGTACAGTAGTCCAAAGCGTCTGTATAGTTCTTGTTTTTTTAGTCTCGTATGTGGGTTCCAGGTCAGTCGTTTGTCGAGATGGAAGCCTATGTACCGTACTGTCTCGGATACAGGGAGAGGAATAGAATTAAAATATACCAGTGAACAAGACTTGCGACAAAGGGTGGAGGGTAATGTGAGAACTTTTTTTCTTTTTTTAAATTCCTAAATGTAAATATGTTGATATTTCCTGTTACTCGTTGGAATTTCCGTTCAGTTGGAATGAATTCTCATTACGTCATATGAATCACATAATCACTGTTTAGCTGAAAGAACGAAACGTAGGTAAATTCGCATTGTAAATAATTAAGTTGAAACTCTGAATTATATATATTGCTGACTAAAAATAAAAGTAGCGTTGACTGCCTAAACCTTGAACTATGTCCAAAAATAACAATAATTGAGTTCTTGCTTATCTGTCAGTCTTATAAAAGTGCCGATGTTGGCTGGATCTTACAGGCTTTGTCAGGGATATTCTGTTGTACTCATAAGATTCGCTATTTTAGCTAGCATCATCACACTTAGATAAGGTTCCATGGCCATTATTATAGTAATTTCGACGCTGCATTCAGGAGGAAAATGGTTCTACTGACAAATTCATTGACTGGCGTTATCGTATAAAACAGTATCCCTGCTTTTGCATCCGGACCTCTAACCAATGTTTGTATAATGTGTATCTGCATAGAATTTGAGTCGCGGTAATAACGCAAAACTATAGAGGCACTGGTTAGGATTGTTTCTACTCGCGTAATGAGTCCGATTTGAAGAACTTTTCATCTACTGTTACACCATGAATTTAAATATTAATTAGCCCCAGAGACGTCTTATATATTACTTTACAATTAAATTTCGGATAGCAACCATTGATAAAAACTCTTTATTTACTCCCTTATTCACAATGAATAATATTCTACAATCAAGGACCAGTATTCATGTAAAAAATGCATTTTTTTTTTTCAAAGATGATTTGTTGAGAGTACTCCGTCGCGCTACTCGGCCTTGAATGAGTTGAGAAGGTCGATAAATTATTCAGCATTAGGTAGTCAAGTTCAAGTGTCGATTTTATCGATGTTGTTTCATTCATGTTGTCTGGAATGTATATTTAAGGCCCTTAAGGCTTTAAGCGTTCTGTCATAGATTTGAAGTGTCTACTTCCATTATTAGTGAAACTTCTTTATTGTGATAAAATTACAATCTGCCGTATTGGGCAATGAGTAGTTGTGATAAATGTACTCATTCATATCATATTTACAACTTTCATTCACTCGTTCATTCATGCAGTATTTACCAACAGCCTGGAGACCTCCTAAATCCACATATTTGTCACCTCTCCCTCCTGTGCGAAAGAAGAAGCGGAGTCTTGGGAAGTCCTCCACGCTCCTCCCCCAGCCACGTCACTGGATACGTGTCAGTGGAGGCTGACCGATAGTGCGAGAGCCACAGACGCTCAGGACATGAGTGGAGAAACTGGCCATGGTCAGGACGTATTTCTAGCAGGCCACTGTCGTTACAGTCTCCGAGTAGGATAATAGGTGAGCATGCAATCACTGTGCTAGGGGATTAGGGTGTTTGGATAGGCTACTATGGAATTTCATGAACTTGGAAGGGATGATTTCTAGAATGTAGGGTATATTAAGATCATTATGAAGGTTTTGTTGCTGACGTAATAAGATATTTACTATTGTTCTCAGGACTTTTGATTGAAAGGATTAAATACGCTTGATGTTCGACCTTTTTTGCTGTCCCCCATAGCTCTATTCCGTATGTCCAGATTGGCTTATGTATAACTTTGTAGATTAATAATTTATTTTCTATTGAGAGATGGGATGTTTGTTCAGTTATCCAAAGTGTCTGTTTAGTTCTGGTCTTTTTCGCCTCGTGTCTGGGTTCCATTTTAGAATTTTGTCGAGATGGAAGCCTAATCTTACATGGTGACATCAGGTTACAGGAAGAGGAATGGAATTTAAAAAAATCTAGTGGACAGGATTTGTGGCTGAGGGTAAAGGTAACGTGGGAACATTTTGCTTCATTAACTTTGATTCGCCATTGGTTGCACTTATACTTGATCTCATCAAGGTGTTTTTGAAGGTTATGGAATGCTATATTGGGGTCTGGGTGGGACGACAGGACTGCAGTGTCTTCTGCAAATGTGGCTAAGAAGGTAGTGGGGGTAGAGGTGACATCAGCGGTGTATAGGATGTGACCCTGGACCCTGTCATGTGGAACTCCGGCTTTTATGGGATAGTTAGAATATTCTAAGCCACAGCGGATTATTTTTTAAATGTGGTTATGTTCTTTTTATAGAAGAGCGATGGTTTCGCGGGACGATTCCAAAAATTTAAGTTTTTTGATCTAATCGTATGAACAGTAGTATGATTATTTGGTTGTCAAGTGTAATATAAAGAGTTGTTCGATGCCAAGGTTGTGACTTGGTTCGATTCCCGCCGATGATGGCTTCAACAGCAGTGACGGTATCTTGGATAATAATATGCTATTAGTGAAGCTGGTGTATCGGGGGGTCCCTAGCTACAACGTAGTTCCTACTTCCATTGACGTAAGCCGTTTGTTTTTCATAGCAGATAATTATGTTTTGTTCGATTAATTCATGTATTTGTTGTAAAAATATTTTTATAATCTTGCCGTATTACGTAACTGTTTGTTTTACGATTGTTTCCATCGTGACTGTTCTAGCAAGGTTCTTAAATCATTACAGTATTTTTTTAAAGTACTCTGTGCGTATTCAGCATATTCCTTTGCAGTTGGCATAAGTGATAATTAAAGTTTTTAAAAAAAACTTGGAAACAACTATTAAATAAACCACAAGCTAATTTTGTTGTTAATACCTATATTTCATACCTATATTCTATATTTCCTTTAACAGTTGCAAGCACCTCAAACCTTCAAGTTGTTTACTTTCTCTAATTGAGCCTATAAATACTATACTAGCTGTTACGAAAACAATGTATTTGAGAGTTAACGTATCCACACAAAGAGAAAAGCACTTTTTGAATGTTTCGTTTTTCTTTAGATCATTTATTTTGTTTTATGCCATGGCTGCTCGAATTGAACTTAAAAGAATATAAACATATTTATTTTCTGACTATCGAGATTATTTAAATACACTTAATTATTCGCCTTGCTTGCTTTAGTAACACTTAAAATACTGGTTGCGCCAAAGTTGTGAATATATTTTTTAATTACAGTTTGTTAGTTTTTGATAAATGATGTAATCACCCTTGTTATCAGCAACCTTTTGCCATCTAGTGTGCGAATTTCCAATGCCTGATTTTTCAAAATCAATTGGTTTTTGAGCAATATATCTGGAGATGGCATTTTGTACATCATCCAAATTTTGAAATTTTTTGTAAACTTAGAAAATGTGCGATCGGAATAAATGGAAATCCGATATCGGGTGAGTATGGTGGTTGAGGCAATACCTCCCACCCCAATTCATTAATTTTTTCCAGGGTTCTTGCGGAAAAAATAGGCGCAGATGGTCTTGCATTATCGTGTTGCAGTATAACGCATTTTTTATTGACAATCGCTGGGCAATTTTCAATTAAAGATTGATTTACTCGATCCAATTGTTCACTGTAAAGATCTGCATTCGGATGATGTCCTAAATGCCATCTCCAGATATTTTGCACAAAAAACAAATTTATTTTCAGATTAAGATTTTCAGTTTACAACAATCCATAATCTCGTACTTACTCACAGGGATTATAAGGGTTTTTTGTCTTATGAAATAAAAACATCAACACAGAAATGAAACCTTTTAAAATAATTTTAAAACGTGAGTTTCGCAGCCTAAGAACAGCAATGCCTACTACTTTCAGTACCCTAGAGTTGTAAATGTGTAGGGTGTACACATGTTCCCCTAAGGGCACTGGATAGAGTTCTCCAGAAAGCATTCCATCGTTAGTTCCAGTCTAAATATCTGTTCTTAGAGGGCCGAAGGGATCGATGGCAAGCCAGACCCTACCGCGTGGGCTGCAAATGTCAATCTGCCGTGTGGGCGGCCAGCTCGGCTGAAACTGAGCATACTCTCAAGTGTGGGAGTAATTCCTTTTTAAGGGCAAAAAGTGGCATTTGTCCAAGTCTCTTTATTGATTGATAATGTTCCTCTCAAAGAGATAAAAATGGAAATACTTTTTTGTTTTTTATTGTCAGATTGCAGTGACACTCATTCATCCGTTTTAGGTTTCCCAAAAATTCATTAACTTCACGGCTTATTATAAGGCCTTAGTCTAGCAAGTTAATATCTTTTCTTTTTTTGGTTTAACGACATATTGTCCCAAATTAGGATAAACTCTCATCTTAGTCCAAGGATCTGTTTTTCCTTTTGCTTTATTTGCTCATGAGAACATATCCTCCATACCCCATCATACCCCATGTCATCCATATCCCATATTCATCATAACCCACCATCCGATGTAACACTCTCAAAAGAGGTTAAAGTATTTCGATTTTTTACCAGGAAATGTGATATGAAATCCTCAGGGTCTGGTTCGTTCGCTTCTAAACTAAAAGCCTTCATGTTGTCACCCCGGCAACTCTGTCTGGTTGTTCAGTTCTTTATACCTTAGTCGGACCTTAAGCGGGGGATCGGCCGTAAAGAAAGCTCTGCTATGTTTATTCGCAGTAAAAAAAAACATACATTTTTCCCTTCTCTTATATATTTATCTTGAGTAATCAGACACTGTGCTAAAGATTTACTAACCTTCAATTATTGTGTCAAATATTCTTATTTTTCAAAAATTATTAAAATCTACTATTTAGTGAGATTGAGTATTGCCCTCTTTAATACTAGGTTCAAACTCTTGAAGTTCGTATTCAAGCCACATCAGGTCGCGTGGTCATGACCTGAAAATATGATTGAAGTGTATTTTTGGTTTAAATCTACTACCAAGAGTTCCTGTCCTGTCTGTACCCTGCTATTTCGTTACTAAAATAGTTTTTAAAAAACAGTCTCACTTTTTAATTTGTGTCAATTTATTAATTATTTGTTTGATACTAAATTTGTAAACTGATAACTATTATAAATCCGTCACCGCACCCAAAATATGTTTCATTTGATATAAAATAAAATTTTACAACGACCACTTATGGTGTATTAATCCGTCTGCATAAATGTCTATCTATTTAAAATTCAAATTCACTCATAAATTGATGCATCGCTCTCCTCACGAGTGTCGAGGTTATTCCTTAAGGCGGACACTAAATACCATCTGCTGGTTGGAGATTCCAGTTAACAGTGTCACAATTTAATTTATTTTGGGTTATTTGAGTTGGTGGTATAATCCCCATGTGGAGTATACCTGTTTTAATTGCAAACGTGATGTATATTAGAGTGGGAGGTTTTGTCAACAACGCCCAAACGTGTTGACGTCAATGTATTCTAATTTGCCATTTGTTCAAATTATCGAATTTTAAGCAATGATAGCTAAATTATTAGTGAGTTGTTACGAAGTAAAATTAAATGGGCTATGAGCAAGTTTTTATTCGAAAGTTGACTTAAAAGCGAACGTTATGAAATAAACACAACAGAACTAATGTGCAGTGCCTCGGCACTATAAATATGGCCCTTATTGATCACAGATTACACACGTTACAAAACAATTCTTAAGTAGTAACTTAAAGCCATTGGTCGGAACAGGTCCTAACTTGTAATACTCGATCGGCCCTTAGGCTTGGAAGCAAGCTGACCAGAGATAACCGGAGCACGTACGCTACTGTAACACTGCCGCCTGGATAGAAAACAACATCACGATTGTTTCTGTAACAGCAATTGTCCCAGGGCAGTATCCCTATCTACTTTAGCTCATATCCTCATAAATGAATAACAGTATGGTACCGATAAATAAATCAAATTATAGTTTACAAAGTATAACCATTGCATCACAAAGAGAAAAAGTTACGTCAAATGAAGTCAAAAGTAAACCAATACTTTAGAGATTAAGATAAATCAACTGTAGCTTATAATATGCAATAGTAATAATATATATGCACATGAAGAAATAATTGTTGAGATAAATAAAACTTTCCTGCAAGCGTATGTCTGATGTAGAGTGTTTTGGTATGGTGGGGGGAGGGAGAGTTGTACTGGTTATATATTGGATATTAGGAGAGAGGGAATTCTAGGAAGGTTTTGGAGTGGGTAAGCAGGAACGGAACAATCGAATGGTGCAGTTCTGTGTTGAGGAGTATTAAAGACACAAAGACGAGAAGATCTGGTTTTCTGGGAGTAGACGGAGAGGATTTGAACTGCAGGAGATTGTAAATATAGGAATGGTGATGATAACTAATGGTGTTGTAAATGTATGTGCCCATGCACCCTATAGCTGTGTTATGGTCAAAGTTGAAGGAAATGATGGAAAGGCCGGGGAGGAGATGGAAAGATGAAATATTACAAGAACATTAGTCTATGAGAGGATTTGGTCATTGGTAGTGCCACAGTTTTTTTTTTTTTTTTACAATGGAGTAGGAAGTGACATGATGATCATTTAGGTTTACGGCACCATCTGAAAAGGTTTATTTACAATTACATTTACTTATTTTGATGCCGTTATCCTTGGAGGGTTGTGTTCCGCATACTCAGGCAAGACTGAAATCAGTAAAGTTCCCTCCCCTTACTGCAGACCATGGACGGAGTTCTTCGGACTGTGCCTCGGAACTATTGAACATCGCGAGTCTAGATGAAGAGTAGCCACAATTGATGCATATTGATTCTCCCGACCGTTACCACCCGTCTTATTCTATCGATGACCCTAATTCTATAGAGAGCACCCGAGAAGCCACTCGGCCGTACAAAAGACATTAGTACAATTATCCTCCTCTGTATATTGGTCCTGACCTCCGCCCTTCTTGGACCGTTATGTGAATGGGCCATTGTTGGAGATGCAGTCATGTCTGAAGGGCCATTGTGAAGCCACTGCTCTGGCTCTACGAACAGCGCAGATTTAAATTTTAGGGTTTTATTGCTATTTGTGGGTTATGATTGAATAAAAAACTAAATCGACCATTTCGTCTTTTCACAAAACAATTTATTCAGGCAAAAATGCACCTCCCACTGTCACAAAGACATGAAACAAAGATTTTCTGAAACTAGCCTATAAGAGCTCATGGGCGAAACTAAAATGTGTAGTTTACAACTGTTATAGTGAAATATTACTGACTATAAGCTGATGAGAATTATCACAGTTGTCCAAAATTATGCCAATAGATTGTTGAAAGGAATTAGAAATAAATAAAAGAAAATTCCTAAAAGTTAACCAATATATAAAAATATATGTATGTCTAAATTTTAAATGTTTAAATTTTTTTCCCTTTTTATAAAATCTATGTAGATCAAGAAGTAATTGTCAAACGAATCGTTAGAGGATGTAGAAATAAAATTAAAAGCAGCACTTGAAGTGGGCTCCATTACTTGAGGCCCCCTCCCCTCTTAAAAGCACTGCTCTATCGTTCGATAATTTATTTATCATTATCTATTGAATCTATTTAGTTTTTGTTTTAAGAAAATAAAATATGTAATATTTTAATAAGTTAAACTATTTTTATTTTGTTATTTGCGTATAAACTTTATGTACTGTTTTAAGAAGTTGCTTGAATAAATTATTTTATGGGGAGAAAAACAAATGAGATATATTTAATTTAGATCTATTAGTTTTTTTAACGCATTGCTTAATTTGAATGATTATTTTACCTTTGTTCTTTTTGTATACTTGTTTATTTGCATTTTAAACTAAACATTTTTTCTTAAACAATCTTTTTATGTTTATCTCTGAAAATGTTGGTTCTATGGTTTGTAATAAATGAGAATGGCAGTAATGGAGCTGTCGAAAGCACTTATGCGCTTGTAAATAGATTGGATATGTGGGCATACAGAATAACAATAATAATACGACAACGTTATAATAATTGTATATGTGTAATAATATTAGCTTTCTAGTGTATTGATGCTTAATAAGAGACATTTGCACTATGGGTTGCTAATTAGGATTTAGTCTGTTCATAGTTCTGTTATTGACACAATTTCAATAGACGGTCTACGTTTCGTCTTTTTGTGACGACAGCGATCTTCGGCCAGGCGCTCTTCCCAAGTGAGCTATCTAATATGGTGAGTTGTTTAGCTTCAAAACCTGTTCCATTCATTTTGAGAAGGGCGAACAATTAACATTGCCTTGCCGATCACTTTTTGATATTTTGTAATTTATCGAAAGAATCAAAATTCTCGATTGTTGTGGTAATAATCGAGTAATAAAGCTAACTTCATTGATGTTATCATTCAGGAAATTTGAATTTAAATTTTGAATGGAGCTGATTTTGAATCTAGGGTCCAAAGTTCTGTCTAATCTTTATTTGTAAAAGTCCATCTCCACTCCATTTCCTTTACAACGTACTCTGTTCATGCCTTACATCCGGTCAAAACATAAACTGAGAGCTCATAGGTAACCCTTTAACCATAAATCAAATATATTTATGGTTGATAATTCTACATACTATGTATGTATGCATTGATGGCCCGAGGATAGACGTTAGATGTGAACGGCCTAACGCTTCACTTTCCCCTAAAGTCAATTTTCGTTATTGTATAGATCCCATTAATATTATAATTAGTAGCAGCATAAAAAAACCCGGAGTTTTGATAGATCCTGGGATCGAGTTCCGATTCGGACATTATATTTTTTATTTGGCTAATAAGTACTAATACAACTCTAAGCTGTAAAAAGAAATCTTAGGTAACGTTGTAATAAATTATAAAAATATGACATCAGCATACTGGTAGAAATTATGAGCCATTAACACGAACAACTAATAAAAAATATTTTATTATGTAATGCTGTACAACTTCATCAGATTGCCCTGACAGCGTTCTCTCCAATCTTTGACAATATATCTGTTTATTTTTCCTCGTAACTTAATACGTAACAATGTAACCCTTGTATAATGTTTGGTTTCTTAGGCAGTGGATATGATTTCTGAGCAAGGTCAGTTTACCTCGATCCAACTGTTCGTAAGAAATCAGACTATAAGCTGTACAACATGTTATATTGATAATTTACGACAAAAACGTGATTGATTGCCCCCCCCCATATGGCAATAAAAATGCCAACATTGATTACACGAGATAGGCTGCAATTAGACTACCTTGATAGTTTGTAACTGTTGTAATTAATCAACCTAACCATAAACTGTTTTGCAATTCTATTGGTGAAGTAGCATTTTATTGAGCTTGGATATTTACAACTTTACACTATAATACATCTGTGTCAGTTGTGAAAAAGCTGGTAGGTTCAGTTATATAAAATTTTACAACTGGGTTTTCACGACTGCCACAGATATTTGAATGACCTTGGGGCACATAATTAGATTATAAAGTAATAGTAAAAGTATAAATATGCATTATAATGACATAAAATAAAATCAATCATACATAGGTTATTTTCACAACTACAAACTTTATTAAAAATACATTTTTTAAACATTAAAATAACTGAAATAAACATTGACGCCGTGACTCCTAGACCGCCTGTGCCTCCGGATGCCTCTCCACTATAATGCCTACCCCTTGGCCTCCCATCGCCGACGAGGCGATCAGGCCGAAGGTGCCGTCCTCTCGGATAAGCCTGTTGGCCGCATGGACCGTGAGCCTCACTCCCGTCGCCGCGCAGGGGTGGCCGATACTGAGTGAGCCACCCCAGCTGTTGAACCTGTCCAGATCGGGGGCCCCTATCTTCGTCATACGTGCCATATATGTCTGCGCGAACCAATCAGAGTCCATGGCACGCAGATTGGCCAGAATTTGACCGGCGAAGGCCTCGTGGAACTCCCAGACGTCGATGTCTTTCATCTCAAGCCCCGCCTTCCCCAGGACCTTAGGGGTGGCGTATGCCGGCCCCAATAGCAACTGGTCCCGAGGGTCTTGTGACACGTAAACGAAGTCCCTGAGGTAGCACTTGGGCTTGAGGCCGAGCTGCTTGGCCTTGTCCTCCGTCATTATCAAGCATGCCGATGCTCCGTCAGTGAGGAAGGAGGAGTTGGCGGTGGTGACTGTGCCGTGAGGGCGTACAAAGGCCGGCTCTTTTCTTGCCAGTGCCTCCTCAGTGGAAACACTGATCCCGTTGTCTCTGTCCACAGAGCGCTGAGGGTCTGCAAGGGTGACTGGCACGATGTCGGTGAGGTAACCCTTGTGGAAGGCATCGTTGGCCATACTGTGTGACCTTACGGCGTAGCTGTCCTGCTCCTTTCTGCTTACCTTGAAGGCCGCTGCAAGCCTGTCTGCAGAGTGCCCCGCCATTTCGCCCGAGGAGAACTCCGACCCCGCCGACGTCATCTCTGGCACGAAAAGGTCTGCACTTAATGAGGACAGCAACTGGAGCCTCTCCAGGGGGGTCTTTGCCTTCTGTGCCCGCATCATCAACTCTCGCATCTTCCTTGAGTGCCTCATGGGTACATCCGACATGAGCTCCACCCCGCCGGCCACCACCACCTCCGAGGCCCCGGCAGCGATCATCCCCATCCCGGTCGTGATGCTCTGACTGGAAGAGATGCACGCCTGGGTCACCGTGTGAGCTGGAGTCCGCTCCGAAAAGCCCGAGCTCAGAGCGGCCTCCCGCGCGATGTTTAGGGTACGCGCTTCCTGGATCACCGTCCCGTAGACGATGTAGTCCACTTCCTCTTTCGGGATCTTGGTCTTGTTGATGAGGCCCATTAGGGAGTGCCTGGCCACTTCGTGTGGCATCATCTTGGCGTAGTCGGTCCCAGACACCAAAAACGGAGTCCTCACTCCGTCTACGAACACCACGTTCTTGCCTATCCGGTCTTTGATGCTCCTCCTCGGGGTAAACACGGTTGGGAAGTTGTGGATGGCTCTTCGGATAGGGTTTAGAGATATTACCTTTGCTGATTCGACACTGGCCTTCAATAAGATGGATGACATCATTTCTGTGCTGGCGGATTAGATTCAACTACTATTGAATAACTTATTGAAACCCAAATGCACGATATTTCTTTATCTAGGCAAAGATATACTTTATAAAAACATGTGATATAACCATTTACATTAGTTAAGTCAAGTTAAGTTGAGTTATTATTTCATTTTCCACATACCGGTGTCATGCTTTAATCTATTTGTTTTTCAATAATGATACAAATATTTAGGAAAAACAATATATTCGTCAAATTTAAACAAAAATGAAATTGTATTATTATTGTTTTTATCTAACACTACATCGAATGGCATTGGCTACATTCAGAAACATGTGATTATTTGTTTAAAAATTTATAACAGCAAATTGATTGTCAGGTTAAATTCCTACACATATATAGTTATGTAAGTGCTACTAAAGTACATTTATATTTAATAATATTGTTGTATTTATTTAATTAATAATTAATAAGTGCTCACACTTAGGACTGTATAGACTGACTTATATGGCGATACTTACACTTGTGATTCTCAAAATTAAATATTTCCCCTGGCCACCAAATAATGACGGCTAAAGCATATTGAAATTAGAATTAGTCACGTATTACACGTCAGTGTAATCGTGGCTTTTGAAACACTTTAATTTTCATCAATAAAATCTTAGTTCAACCTAATTTACTTAACTCAATATATATTCTTTCAACTGAGCTATTCTGTTTCGAATGACGTCTCCTCTACTATGTAGTCTCTAAGAGCAAGCTCCGACAAAGACTACGCAACGTACACGATGGGTTCATGGTGGGGGGGGGCAGAAGGGACATGGAGCGGGACAGTATGTGTGACCCCTGAGTTAACTTACGAGGAGCTACTGTACATTAGTAATTTGTTCTTTGTCTGTTAATTATTAATAATTGAAGGGTTCGCTGCAAAAAGGAGGTAGCTCCATCCCATAGCTGTTGGGAGTTAGAAACAGTTTCTTATGTCAAAAAAAAACCTCTTTTATTTGGCAAAAAAAGGATGCAGCTCCAATCGTAATATGTAAACACCATAATTGAAAGTAAGCAACAACAATATTTTTACATAACTTAAAATTTGAATTTTTTAAACGTTTGGTTTGGTTTCCCAACAAATGGAAAAATTGGAGCTATCTCCTTTTTGCAGCAAACCCTTCAATTATAAATAATAGGGTTAATACTACAATACAAATTCTCATTTAAATAAATTGATATTTCTGTTCACGTGTCTTAAATTTGAATGTATGCTTTCGGAGTTGATGAAATATAAATTTAAATGCTCGTAAAAAGGAAATAAACCAAACAAATTATAGAAGAGGTACTATTTTGAGATGAAAATATGTTGAAATTCGTCGGTGGCACAAAACATGCTATTTTAACTGAAATTATGCCATAATATTTTTGGTCTATTAATCAATATATTTCTAAATAAACAATTGAGTGCCTGAACTTTATTGAGACGCCGTTAATAAATGATCGATACCGTTCGCATACATTACAACAAGAATTGGGTGTGATAACTAATAATTATTAACAAATGGTTAAATAAATTTACCTGGCATTATTGGAGTTTTAAATTGGGAAAATACAGAAAATGCTGCGACTGAAAACAAAAAGAGAGTCTAGACAGTAGCCCCCTCCCGTGGCAATTACTTTTCATCGCATTAATAATTGTGAGGCTTGTAAAAATTCCCAAGCCCTATAATCCAATTATAGAAAATGTAATCAATGTTTTTTCGCAGCCTTCGTTTTTTTTCCATGCTCCATGCTCTCCACAGACATGCTTTTTTATTTTCAATAGGAAAAATTCATTGCTACTTTTATAAACAAGGTCACATGGCGTTGTGAAATATCTGTTTAATGTTTCGTTGAGAGAAATGCGCTATTTGATTATGTTTATTATTCAAATTGATAAGTAAAATAATAGGGGGTTTTACAATTTTGTTAATTTTGCAAAAACACATAATGTTATATGTATTGTGAGTCCCCTGTTTTACCTAAAATAAACCAAATGGTGATTTATTTTAACGCTTAATCACTTGGTAATGAAAACATAAATAATGTTCTATTATATCTATATTATATTCAGTAAGCAATTATCTCTTTGATTAATGATACGCTTTCTTTGTATCTTGTAAAAAACTAAACGTAATAGTCAAAAGAATCATTTGATTTGAATTGTTTTCATTTTAACTACTCTAAGGTGTACCGATTTTATCTCTCATAACAAACTGAATTCAACAGTGAGGTTTTAAAATAATAGTACCTATTATATAATTATATAATAGTTAATATTATTATATTAATATATATAATGATAGTTGGGTGATATTTTATTGTGATTGTTACTATTATACACGAATAAATAAAAAAAAAAGACTTAATTATATTATTATTATTATTATTATGTTATTGTATGAATGAGCGAGTGAATGATGAATTGTAAATATAGTATGAATGATGACATTTATCTCAATTACTCATTGCCTAATAAAAGGCAGATTGTAATTTTATCTTAATAAAATTGTTTGAAAACTGAGAATTATATTTATGTGTTTGTTTTGAATTTGCTCCTGTAATTACTATCATCTAATTGTAATTACTGCTGTTGGGATTAAATAATTTATTGCTTTAATTTAAAAAAAACAAAACCGCCTGAACAATTGAACCTTGAATCTTTACTTCATGAGGCAATTATACTAACCACCGCCGCACTTTTGAAATTTCATTCTTTATTATTAATAATCTTAAGCCCAGCAAAATTGTTTTGTTACGATTGGAACTCGAACCAGGGACCTCTGTCAATCTCAGTCTGGGGCTCTGCCAATTCAGCTACCTGCCTGCACTACGTTAGTATCCCACCTGTTTTTAATGATTGTACATTTTACTACTCTTTATATTATAACTATTATATTTCTATCTTGACTATTTGGTTGCCAGTATTGACGTTTTATGAGTACTCTAGTTATGTTTGAAGCTGAATCGGCAGTTAGTGAGTTGCGTGAACGGAGAGAGATTTACAAATCGGAAGTTCTCAATCTTGAACAACACGCAACCATTTTCTGGCCTGCTATCAGCTCCGCTGCGCGATTTCTCAGTCAAAGAAGGCGAATTGTTATCAAAACTGCCGACGAAATTACTAAAGACAATGCTATAGTTTATTTTGCTGCTCAAGTCGAATTTTCACCTCTCGTCCGTCGTTGAAAAACTACCTAAAAAAACATTACCCGGCCTTCAAATTGTTAGTCATTTTTTTTCTTTTTTGTCATTATTTCGTAAATAAGGAAACGTTATAGTGCAATGTAATTTTCTGCCTGTAACATTGAAAAAAAAAAAATGCTCGATTGCCTCGGAACTTATAAATTACCAAACGTACAAAATATTGAAAATAAAAGCAAATCCGTGAATAATAATTTTTATACATTTCGCAATTGTAGCTAATTTTTCGCGAAAATATTACAGGTAGTAGTTAACAGTTACCTGATGGTGGAAACTTGAACGGAGAACGTTTTTGATGAAAATTGTAAAATGATGAAGTTCGTAAATACCTAATTGGAAAATTGATAGGCTTTCGACGTATTAATTAATAACAATTTTCAACAAACTTTTGACATTAATAATAGCCAAACATCTTTTAGTTGTTATTTTTCATTTCTGTGTATAATATTCACCATTATTAATTTATAATTTAATGAACTAGGAATTAAAATACGTTCGAAAACTAATACGGCAAAGCTCGTATTCAATCCTGAGAAAACTTTATACACAACTTTCGGCTTTGGTCGCAGACTCTTAGCTTCAAATAATGGACTTGAGAGACTTTTCTCTGTATTCCTTTTTGTACTTCGGGGGTCGCCTGGAATCTTCTTTTCGTAAGAAGGATTCTTTCGTTCTTTTCTACTTTGTCTTATTCTAATAAAGACAAAAGTCCTCCTAAACAATATTTTTACTTTACAAGTCTTTCTCAATATCTCAATCAATTCTATGAAACTCAGCGAATCAATAAGTTTATGCCATTCTGTCTGTTTAACACTCAATATGCCTGTCGCATCCTTTTCCTGTTTACTTTTTTTTAAGAAAAGTTAAAAAGTAGTTTAGCGATTAAAACATTTTAACAGTGTGTGCACATAAATTAAAAAAAATAACTAATATTATCTAAATTAAATAGATTAATCGAAACAAAACTGTCCGTTAAGTAATAAATCCACGGTTATTTGCTTTCTGAATTCGGATAATAAAATGAATTATTATATTAATTACAGTACAGAATGATATAAAAATAAACGCTCTAACATCATATAGCACGTTTGATAAATAAATTGGGGAAAAAATGCACTTCTTTGGGCTATAGCAATTACCTGTCAGTTTGTATAAGTAAATAATTAAACATTGGGGTTTCGAAAATAATTAATGTGCCTAATCCTTGAGAGGAAGTCGGGAATTGAACCCAAGTCATACTTTGATAACCACTAGGCTATTGAGACGGGTCCTTAAGAGAACAATTACCCCGCGTTATAGGGTTTTGAGATGATTGTCAGTAGGTACCATATTATGTGAGATTGAGTTTATCATCTTGTTGAACACTTGCTCTGCTCTGCCAGTTTTCCTCCGTGCTAACCTAACCGGAAGGTGTACATAACCATGTGATTCCCTGCTAAGGTCTCAGTAGGAATTGCCGCCGAGTTTGCTAAGCTCCTGAAGTAAGTCTGAGCCCCCCCCCCCCTTTCCAACTCTAGTCCTTAAGTTTCAGAAGCTTTACACCCACCGCACCCACAATTATAAACCCTCGAGCGAGTGCTCGTTGGATGATGTTGTAGTTCGTTCGACTGTAGTCATGTGTGTTGCATTACCTATGGTCTGTAGCACATACTCTTTACTGGCGACATCTCTTTGTAATTAATACATGTACATAAGTTGTGCTTTAATTAAATTTGTGTTTAATAGTTACACGAAAATTAAACGACAAACACAGTGGCTCAAAAACTATTGACTTGCCTGCCAACTTCTACAGAAACCGATTTGGGCTCATGAAGCTACTAATTTACGGATACCCTAAAAAGACTAACATCAAAACGGATTCTTCAATCAAACGATCCAACTTTGACTGTTTTACGGACGAAACCGTACCCTTCACGCTGACCTAACTAATACAAGGTCTTACGAGGGTGTACACAAAAGAAACCGAATTATTTTTGTACAAAGTGATTGATTTATTTATATTTCAAAGTACTCTCCATTTGAGTGAATACAGTTGTCTAATATTTTATTCCAATGTTCGAAACATTTTTGTCTTTACTTCTTCGATGTCCGTAAAACGCTTTCCTCTCGTGTCCCTTTTCATTCGGTGGAATAACAAGAAGTCACCAGGGGCTGCTAGATAACGATTTTTAGTCACAAACCGGTGCACAGAGATAGAGCGGGCACCCTTTTTTCTCCCCCAAATATTCACTTAAAATTCGCTGTAGTGAACTCCAAGTCACTTCAAATTACTCTACAACTTCTTCAAGAGTCCGTCGTTGATGATTTCGCGAATTTTTCGAGATTCTCGCCGTCTGACGTCCAGGGAATATTATTTGCTGCTAGTAGAACTTTCGGTTGGGAGTATCTTGTATACGGACTCGTCTCCATGCAGTAATTTTATTCACAACACTAGTACTTACGGTGGACTACGGAGTCATCGTCAAGTGATGGAATAGAAACAAATTACAGATGCGTAATTCTGGTAATGTTCATGTGAAAATCACTTGGTAAAATCGCAAAATATAATGAAGTTAAAATGAGTAGAAAAAAGAAGAGTTCATTGGAAGATCGGCGTTGGTTTTCATCAAATTTAGTAATGGATATCGTTTTGACCTACTGTGTGTGTGTCTGCATCAAGCCTTTATTACAAACAATGTAGTTAGGACCAGTTACAAAAGTTAGGTACGAAAGACCATGAAACAAAATCATTTAGATACAAGTGCGGATAGCTAATGAACTCATATTAATATGTAACAGTTAATAGATTTGAATAGCAAACATATTATTACGATATTTATTATTCATATATTTAAATTATATATTTTTTATATAATTTATATTTTATTTTTAATCTTTATATATAACTTTTACTTTATCTTAAGGTTCTGTTAATAAAAATAGGATAGTTCTGGCAAAAGGAATAATTGTTTATTTACACACATTGATTTAAAAATTGATATACAAATAATTACGTACGTATATAAAATAACACTGTTAAAACTAAATTTAAAATTACCTTAATTACTACGTAACGTAATACTGGCCAGCTTATCTGTTGTGTTTCGGGCGGTTCATTATTCTTTGTCTTGTGCATAGCGTGGCCCGGATCGTCTTCTTGAGCGCCCTTTGTTCTCGTGCCGGGTGAAAGTGAAGTTGAAGTTTATAAAATAAAATATTTATATTAAATTATTGATATAATTTTTATTTTAAATATTAATGGTAGAAACAATGCAACGAATAGTGTTTAACATTCGTGAATCGTGGTACACGAGTCATATATTGTTTATGTACGCTCGCTAATTTCGAGTTTTATCTCAAAAACACCATAAAAAATCAACACATTAAAATATCACAACAATATATTGACGATAGATTGAAAGAGTGTTTGTAAAAAACGAGGATGCAATAAAATAAACTTTTATAACAACCCAACCCGCTCTTTAACAAACTCTTCTCATTTGTACGTTCATAGGAAACAAAGAACTCGCAATGTGGGGAAATAAAAAAATAAACTATAGATTGTGACATTAACTAAATTCTAAAACCATTACTCAAATATATAAATAAAACAATGAAATTATAAGTTAAAATTCTTAATGTACATTTAGTAGTATCGTATTATATTCCTGGTTAAACAAAAAAAAAAAAACTAGACCTCTGTTACTCTCCTTCACCTAGTTTCATGTACTATAAAACATTCGTGAAAGTCAACTTGTCTCAGAACTTTTTCGAAAAGAAAGGTAAAAGGTGCGACGAGAGTTGTTTCCCAATAAAAATCATTTTAATGAAATATTTCATCGCTAATTTGCTGTTATTTCTTGATTTTGTATCTTTTATTTCTTTTACAGGTGAGTTGGCACTGAATATCATTGTATTTTTCTATCCGTAAGAAATCTATTTCAAGTAAGATTAATTACTACATTTTTTTATTCATAAGATAATTGTATGACATTTACTCCTGTTCAGAAACAGTATAAGCCCATATGGTGGGAATTGACCGTTTTCTAAGCAACTACTAAAAGAATTTAGTAATTATTTAACCCATCTACCCATTAATGGGTGTTAAATTAGCAAGTAGAATGTTAAGCATTCGATATTCACAAGGAATCGAGGTTGGCGTGCCCGTTGTAAACTTAAGTATATTTTGAATGTTTGTTCCCTGGACTTACTTGGTGTATTGTGTTGTTAGGCGACACAACAAAATGGTTCCATAATCCTCATCCGTTATCCATAACTTCAGACTTCGAGGCCTTTACTTTTTACTAAGGCGTTCTCTTGAATCTACATCATGTCTTCTAGGGTGACACCTCTTGAAACCTCTTCTAGGGTGACCTAGCAGAGCAATCTTGTCTTTTCCCTACTGCAATAGTAGATTCTTAGATTATGTTCTCTTTATTTATCACCCTTGCCTGGTTTGCTGCGCAGTCTGCCTTCTCATTACCTTCCACAAGGCAGTGTGAACGCCCCATATAAGCCTAATTTTTGTATTATGGGCCTTTTTCAGTTCATATCAAAGATTATTAATGATTTCTTTTTAATTAGTTTGCCCCACAGAGGAAATTCCCAGTGTTTAATTATTCATTAACATACAAGAGCGAAAATGATGGCATTAAATATGCATATAAATGCTTTTTGTTACAGAAGACAGCACATCCGGCTGTATTATTTATTCAGGAGCAATTGGCGTTGACACCTTTATCCAATGCCTTCGATCCCTTTTCGACTTATCAGTAATATATTCTAGGGGATTATTATATTTTTGTCGTCCATGTGACATCTTGAGTGGGGACTTGGCAAATAGGGACACCGAGAGAGAAGCAGTTTATTGTAATTGACAAAATACATTAGCGGGGCTAAAATAATATACAATAGTGAGTTCTTTAGTGCACAGCGTACTTATCCAACCCTCGGACTACGTATGCATTTATAATTATACCTTGACTACAGTCATCGTTTACAAAATCGCAAACGTCATTACATTAATACATTAGCCGCTCATTAGACAAATCGGTTTACTCTCTACAAAAAGTGGGGAAATGTGATTTTTGAAGTAATGCTTGAAACAAACATTGTAGAATGCACAGTTACAGCTATATATTTCCAAATAAGATATACAACTTCGGCGACTAAGAGTTAACTAAGTTAATCTATTTGGCTTGAGTGAAAAAAACTAATAACATCAAAATGAGTCTTCAAAATTTATTTTTTTTTATTCCAAAAAAAGTTCATTAAAAGATTTTTCACTAAAAATGAAGCATAATTGTTCTCAAACAATATATTAATATATTTCTTATTGCTTCATCAGCACTGTATAAATTATGTCCTATATGTTATACTCGTTTTTGTAGTAATTGTGTTTAATAATAGGATTGGAGGAACGAATTTTAACAGATCTATCGCATCATTCCTTTTCTCTCTGCTCACAGTACTATGGAAAGGCTGGTCTACATTTTGTCACACTAAGTGGCACGCTTATGACTCTAAATTGTGAATCTTCGTCAAAGCCATAATGGAATTGTATGACGTAAGATAGATTGGCCTAATTTATTGCTAACGCCTTCTGTTCTTGATAGATTCCTTTAAAGACTTCGCTGAGACAAAATCCTTTCGAGTCGCAATATTGCAACGATAAACATCTGAGTATGAAGTTGATGATAATGGATCTTGAAATAAATTATTGATTATTCGACGGCTGAAAATGTGTTTGTTGTTAAATGGTGTTAATCCTCATTATTAGCAAACATTATAATAAATATAAAATAGGCTCAATTAAGTATTTTTACAATTCATTTATTGAAAATCCTTTCTTGTGATAAAATTACAATTTGCATTAGTGGGCAATAAGTAACTGTCATAAATGTTCTCATTCATACCATATTTACAATTTTCATTCACTCGCTCATTTATACAGTATTTACAAACAGCCCCGAGACCTCCAAAATCCACATGGTTGTCACTTTCCTCGCATGCGAAAGAGGAAGCGGAGTTTTGGGAAGTCCCCTACGCTCCTTCGTCAGCCGCGTCACCGGATACGATCCAGTGGAGGCTGACGAAGAGAGGGAGAACCACAGATGCTCAGGACACGATTGGAGAAACTGGTCATTGCCAGGACTCCCACTGTCTCGTTACTTTTACATTTCAATGTAAAAAAAAAATGTGTAGTTAATCAGATTTGCGCTGTGAATGGCTCATATATGTTTTTCATAAAAAAAAATAAAGGAACTGCCATAAAAATAAATGATTACATTTATAAACTAATAAATATTTTGTGGATGTTGAATCTTCATGGCTGTGTTAACCTCTTTGAAAAATCCCCTCGGACTTGCAAGTCCTTCTAGCCGCCATATTTTTATCTGTATTTATCGGAGTAATAAAGGAATACATCTTAGGAGTAGGTCTTTTTCATCTCCGTTTCCATATTAGTCCCATCTTAGGGATCATTAGATTCACCTCTTGTAATTGTCATTGCGACGTCAGTTGACTACAATTACAAAACTCATTAAAAGTGTCATTAAAATCCTATTCGCAAGCGTAATGAAGTTCTTAATTGTGCCATGCATCACACTTGATTTGATTTTTTTTTTCCATTCTCTCCTCCGATATAAAATAATCTTATCTCGTTGGAATCGCTCCTGCTTTCCTAATCATAAGTTGAAGGAAGATCGAGCATGTCAAAGTACACCCCCTCTCCTTGTTGGCCTTATAGAACGAGTACCACTGTAGTCCTCATAGCGGAATGCCAGTATTAATACCATGTGACCCCACCAGCTGTAGGGACATGTGCTGTCCTCGGGGGGAAGTGAAGGCTCCAATGGCCCTGTCTACAAGGGGCCGATGCCTTGTAACTGCTTGTACTGCCCCGCCCCCTCTTGTCACCGCTTCTAAACTCTTAGACTTTACTTAGGACTAAGCATTTTTTTTGTATTATATATATTCTACTATTTTGTAAGGACCATTTAATGATTCTTTGAGTGCTGGTTGCGGGCCGCTTTTCAAAGCATAGAAAAAAAAAAAGTTTCAAATGCCTACCCACAAATAGCATTGAGTATATAATGTACAAACATGGCCATAAATCACATTGCATTACCAATTATTTAAAAAAATAGTAGATCTGTTCGTTAAAATCGATGAAACATGTACACACACACACATATACAAATACACACTGATATTTATCAATATGTAATTTATTGAGAAATACAGTTATATCAACCAAAATAACTGGTACAAATAATTTAATCCAGTTGTGGCAAATTTCAAAACGTGATGTAAGAAGATGTTGTTCCACAGACCACTTTTAAATTGACTGGTGGTTAAAATGGTGCTTTATTATTAGAAGTTGATCGCCGGTGGTTGGTTGATAAAAAGATAGTAACGAAAGAGGAAAATGCACCGACACACTCTGACTCCAGTAAAAGACTGATTTGTTGTGGAAGATAATCAGACATACATAGGATCATGGGTTGTTTACATTCCATGATCGTATTAGTATTCGACATAGTCAGGCCTCTGGCTTTAACTCCCCCCTGCCAGTTCCTGACCATCCGTCGGGAACTCCAATTTACCACTTATAAACACTTAAAGCATATACAAATGACATATAGGCCGGAAAATAATAATTCCGTGCTCATCCAGAACAGTACAACAATGTCTTACAGTCATAAGAAATAAAGCAGAAGCCTTATCGAATTTCGTACAAAACTGAAGATAATACAATAAAATAATACAAAGAATAACAATAAAATGAAAATATCCTGGTAAAACTATATAAAAAAAAAACAAATTATGACCCCATTGAGATGTGTGGAGGTCGAGGATACTAGAGCCAAACTAACTAACTTCGGTAGGCTTCCCCACCGGAAGCTTTAACTGCTCTACATGTAAAGTCCTGCGCTCCCGGGTTCGTGGACACTTTGTATGGTCACTAAATTGTGTTCGCGAATCGCGATCAACCTGAAAGGTCCCTCATAACGGGACAATTCTTTAGTCCGATTGGAGCCGATCCTTCGATACACGATGGTGCCTATCGTAACGCGTCCTTCTATCGGTTTGACGCCTGCATTCTCCCTAACAACCCTCCTAGTCTTTTCGGCTGTAATTTTCGCGTAGACTTTTCCCCACAGTTTCCCCAACTCCACGCGGTTGTTGGCGAGATGTGCTGACGTCTCATCTTCCACCACCGTTCTACTAGTGTCTTGGTGACGGCCGCGAAGACCGAAAACGATTTCAAAGGATGAGAACCCTGTAGTCGTGTGAACGGAGTGATTATACGCTATCACCGCCTTATACATTGCATCTGCCGGCTCCAACCCTTTGTTGACATGGTAAACACGGAGATGATCTCCCAAGGTCCTGTGGAGACGCTCCATTCCCCCTCTGCTCTTTGGATGCCCTGGGGTATTGACATGCCATATGACGTCCAGAGCTTTCATCTCCTCTCTCACGTCGGCGTTATTAAACTCCCTCCCGCCGTCCGACGCCTCCTCAGCGCTCCTAATACTGCATCCGATGACTTTTCCTATGATGACTTGAATTTTACTAAATAGGTCAACTATTGTGTCCCTTCCAGGTAAAGGTGTCCGCTTGAAGGTCCGTTAGCGGTGTTTGCGCCGTGGGAGTCTCAGCTTGTAGCCCTATTGGTGGGCGCATGACATATTTCGTACGGTGGCAAACCCCGCATGGCCCTAGCGTCTCCTGGATAGCCTTCCTCATCCCCCACCAGAAATACTTGCGCTTCAACGCCTGAGCCGTTTCGTGTCCCCCCCCCCCGTGATTAGTTTTGCCCTGATAGTACGACAGCGTTATCTCTTTCTGAGTTGTCTTGTCCGTGATGGTTTCTACCATCATGGTAGACCGCACAAACATTCGATCCACCCCAATCTGTTCCATCCGCCACTGCCGCCTAATCTTATTCCAAATGGTCGTGTTTTCCACGTACAAATAGTTTGTCTTCGCTGGGTGAAGCATCCTTGAGGGCACGACCAATTTCTTCATTATTCACCCCTGACGACGACCATATGGTCGTGCTGGTGGATTGTCGATAGCTACTGTACGCTGTGTTCATAGGCCCCGAGGTTTTAGTCTTCCAGACTATCTGGCGGCGCTTATCGTTTATGATTTCTTCGGGCTCTTCCATGTCCGCAGGTCTGTCATCCATCGAGCTCCCTCCTCCTGCCGACCGTTCCTTCTCAGCAGACTCGTGTTGGTCGCCTTCCCTCTCCGGTGTCCATTTCCGCAAGAACAGCCCGGGACAGCCAGTCCGCCACAACGTTCTCTTTACCGGCTTACATAGTACCTTCAAGTTATACTGACCGAGGAACTCTTTCCACCGAGTGACCCTCGCCGACGATTCCTTCAGTTTGCCGACCCACTGTAGCGGTCGGTGGTCTGTGTGCACCTGGAACCTTTTCCCGAACACATAGGGCCGGAAGTGATCGATCGCCCAGACTATCCCAAGTAACTCGCGTTCCAGCGCGCTATACCGACGTTCCGCCTCTGTGAGGTGCCTACTGGCGTACGCTACTGGATGGTCCCCTGTGTCCCCTGCCTGTGACAGAACCGCCTCAAGGCATATTCACTGGCATCCTTCGTTATTGTGAATTGCTTTGTGAAATCAGGAAAAGCCAGTTCAGGATGTTCTTGTAGTCGTCCCATGCACTTGCAAATGTTTGCCTCTATATCGGGGGTGATGACTACCTTTTTCCCCCTTTTGAGGAGGTTGTTAAGAGGTACCAGGTATGCTGCCATTTCTGGGACGAATCGCCTGTAGTAGTTCAGTGTTTCCATCTACCGCCGTATCCCATTTACGTCCGACGGAACCGCCATCTTCTGGATTGCTTCAACCTTCCCGGTATCTGGTTGGACTCCTTCTTTGGATATCGTGTGCCCCAAAAAACTGATGACCTCCTGACCTAGATGGAACTTTTCCTCCGATAATTTCAGGCCGAATTGTCGCACTCGGTCAAAAACTGTCCTCAGGTGATCTACATGTTGGGCCTCGGTCGCGCTGTAAGAGGTCGTCCATGTATATCTGGCAAACGGACTCATCTACTCCACGTAGCAACTCATCCATGAGCCTTTGGAATTTGATGGGTGCATTTTAATCCAAATGGCATCCTGGTGAACTCGTAGTGACCTCTGTCAAAAGTGAAGGCTGTCTATGTCGGTCCCGAGAATGCATCCGTATCTGGTGATACTCTGCTTTGAGATCCAGGGCGCTGAAGATCCTGGCCCCGCTCAGCCTGTCCAGAATGTCATTGAACCTGGAAATTGGGTATCCTCGTCCACCTTATCCTCATTGAGCTTCCTGTAGTCTACTACCACCCTATACTTATCTGGGACCTCACCTTCCACGTTCTTTTTATTAACAGCCCATAAGTGGCTATTATATGGTGACGTGCTATCTTCGATGATCCCCTGTTTCTTCAAGTTGTCCAGCTCCTCCCTAATATGGTGTCTCAGAGCCTTTGGGTATCTGCGCTCCTTCACGTAGCTTACTCGGTCCTGCTTGAGCGGAATCTCATGTACTGTTTTTCCTGTGACCCCCAATCTCTCCCCTTCCTTAAAGAAAATGTCCGTATATTCTCCCTTGAGCTCCACTCTCCAATCCTCCGCTCGCCTAATCGCCCCTACCTGCGCCCTACCGTCTCTCCCTACGTCCCTCCCTTGTCTCAGGCACCAATATGTTTTCTCACCTAAGCGAATGTCCCATTTCCCCTCCCTGTTCTAATCTTCGCTCCCACTTTCCCTCCTGTCTCTCCCTCCTCCACACTCTCTGAGCATTGATTCCCATTGGCTCGGGACGGTTCACGTTTCTGCGTCGGCTTATATATGGGCACTGTCTTGCTACGTGACCCTCCGTGCCACACTCAAAGCACCTAGTGCGTGGGCACTTTGCTACCAGGTGTCCTGTCTTCCCACACTTATAACACTTCCTGTCTTCCCTTCTCCTGGGTCGTCCCGCGTTTCATCGGCTCCTTTCTCCCACTGCTGCTCTCTCTCTTCCACCGTACTCCGCCTCCTTCTTCCTCGATGTGACCGGCGCGATTTTGGGCCTTCTATATACTACTTTCCTCCAGCCCATTTCTTCCTCGCCAGCTGTAATTTCCCCCTCTATGCCGCTGGTGTCCACCATTTCTTGAGCGCATTCTAGAAACGTGCGCTCTCTAGGTAACGCCTCATTTCATCCTGTCTCCTTCGCTAGCTGCACCTTTAGTATTGTTGACAAAAACGCTATCCTGCCCTCTACTTCTGCCGCGCTCACTGTCTCCCGCATCTTCTCCGTGATGCCATTATATTGAGCCAGCAGTGTTCCGGTGTACTGCCCGTTTGTTTGTTTGTGCCTCTTTGTCTCCCGGAACATTTTAAAAATATCCTCTTCCGGGGTCCATCTTCCCCCGCCGAATGTTTTTTTCAGCCGCTCCTTCACTATGGTCCATGAGGTTTCCTCGTCAGCCTGGATCATATTCAGAATACTCCACTTAACTCTGCACATCAGAGCTGCTCTCAGTGAATCGGCATCTCCTTCAGTTATTAAGTCCTCCGTCCGTTTTCCTTCTATCTGCATCATCAGCCGGTCACCCCCGTAAGGAAATCATTCAGTTCCCCGGTCTCACCTGTGAATCTCTCTAGATCGGAAATAGACTTCCTCATATCCTGAGCCGTGATCGCCTGAATCTTCATCCACGCTAATGTAGTCTCGTGAGCCGCTTCCATCGTCGTTTGAGGCAACTGCGGTATATTTGGAGCTTCACTCAGCACCGTGGGTCGTAACACTCCCTCTGGCATGTTATTATAGAAAAAAAACGTATAAAGAGAGGAAACGATAAAGAAAAAAAAATTAGAGGGAAAGAAAAAAACAAAACAATTACTTTCTACGCCGCCGTACGAGTTTCCCGTAATTTCCCGGGTTTCGGCACCAGTTAATCGCCGGCGGTTGATTAATAAAAAGATAGTAACGAAAGAGGAAAATGCACCGACACACTCTGACTCCAGTAAAAGACTGCTTTATTGTGGAAGATAATCAGACATACATAGGATCATTGGTTGTTTACATTCCATGATCGTATTAGTATTCGACATAGTCAGGCCTCTGGCTCTAACTTCGATATTATGATATATTATATATTTTTTTATACCGTATATTTTATATACGGTATAAAAAAAAAAAACAAAAAACGAAGATTATTTGTTCATTCACAAATATCTCCAACTTACAAAAAAAACTTAGTGTCCCGGAAACACGATTCAATGATTAACTAATAAAAAATTTAAATTAGAGATATCGTTTAATTTTAACGAGAAGTCGTCCGGGGTAATTTTTCCCGAATAAGTTTAATTGTTGTGTGTAAATTACTTTGCTGTTGGTTTTGATCCAAGTCACATCTTACCGCACCTGGTTTTAAAGTTGTTCATTATCAAATCAATCTGCTCTTATGTTAAATATATATATTTAAACGATATCATATAAAACAATGGTGACAAATTTCTAAAGCGATCATTGTCGACGAAAAAAATGCACGTCATTTATCTTGTTATTTACTAAAAATGAAAAGACTCGTTATTAATTACTTGCCAAAAAAATTTACTGGATTACTCGGGACTCGAAACCGTACCTCCACAACATGCAGTTTGAGTGCTATACCTCCGGAGCTACCCTTTACAAGTGACGATCTTCCCAATATGACGATCTCCCTAACCGCCCGCCTGCCCAATGCAGTGATAAAGTACTTTCGTGGCTTCTGTCTTCGATTCACGTCCAATTTCATCAAGAGGTAACTTTATCGTTTATTGATAATATTTTATTTTGTTTTAATCTGCTACAAATGTTTTCTCATTGGACTGTATTGGTACACTCGAAATGGTTATCGGGATCATACGGATAATCTGTATATCCGTGTCAGCCTCACTTACATTAAATACCATTTCAAGATTTATAGAAGAATAAGAACAAAAACGACTCGTCAGAAATCGTGGCCTAACTGGGAGACGTTCTTCGAAGGTAATAAGAAATGAGTGAAAATGTTTCAGATTTGTGTTCTTCAGTCTAATGAAGAAGGGACTCGAAATCTGTATTTGCCATTCGAAAACCTCTTCCACATCTATATAGAATATTTAGTTATTTCGTGTCGCCCAAAATCAAATCCTTCCCGAACTCACTCATACCTAATAACTCTTTCCTGGATATTTGCAATAACCAATAACGTAATACAATTCAATTTCCATTCTATTTGATTGGCGATTGGCCTGGCTTTGCCAGGTGGCGCCTAATTTTTATGCAAGAACCCTGGAAAAATTAATGAATCGGGGTGGGAGGTATTGCCTCAACCACCATACTCGCCCGATATCGGATTTCCATTTATTCCGATCGCTACATTTTCTAAATGGCAAAAAAATTCAAAATTTGGATGATGTCCAAAATACCATCTCCAGATATTTTGCTCAATAACCAATTGATTATAAAAAATCAGGCATTGAAAATGTATTTAATCTTATTAAGGCCTTGATGGCAAAAGGTTGCTGATAACGAGGTTAATTACATCATTGATCAAAAACAAAAACTTGTTAAAAATGTATCTGTTTGCATTTAATGTAAAGAAAACGACATTATTTTCCGGTCCCCCTCATATTAGCCCCTCTGTTTCAGTATATGTGAATCAGAAAATATATATTGTTTATGAATATGCTGATACCTTTACCGCAGTAAAATCCTCATTTTAGAAAGATATATTTAGTCTTTTTGTAATAGTATGCCTTAACATTGGCAAACTAGCTCTCAAAAAATTATAAGTCCTCGCTGTATGCCATCAGGTTAATTCTCTGGTTAGTTCTTTGGTCAATAATTAATAATATTACCACATGCCACGCCGAAATCGACTTAAGTGGTTTATTATGCGGTATACAAAATGAAAAAAAAGAAAAAGAGGATTATTTGTACATCGACAAATTATAGTCTAGATCTTGTCACAAATTTTTCCTCTCGCAGTTAATTATTAGTAATGATAAATCAAAGTGGGGCCTACACCACAATAACAGTTTCTCATATTTATAACTATATTTATTTTGTTGCTTCATTCTTGTTTTCATTTCCAAGACTTATTGCTCGATGTCATCTTCGCTGCCGTTAAGAAGGTTTTCTTACAGAAAACTGCTGAAACAGCACTTACGGAAAGTGAAAACGAGGTCGAGAAGTTAGCCGACCCAGGTGCTCCCCCGGACAAGAAATAACTGTACAAGCCCCCCACAGTTCCCTGTTCTTCCAGACCGAGTCCTGACTAATGAGCCCTCTAATTAGCAAAGTGGGAAATGTCTTCCTGGGAACTGAGTCATCACCCGTCACCAGTTCTCTCCTCTCGCCTATTTCTGGGAAGCGTACTACTGCCCACACCCGCTTTAGTAACTACCCATCATCATTCTGGGAACTGTACCACTTTCCTTCTGAACGTATTCTCTTAATCTGAATGGATTACACAATATTATGCTTGTTGACCTAAGGAACTGTAGCCCAATTTTAGTTCATTATTTAGATTATTTTTCGACACACCAACTTTTTAGCTTAACCATGGAATAGCATTTTGTTAAAGTATTCATGTAATCATGAAGTAAGAAACGTAGAAACTAAAGAAACAACATTAAAATTATCATTAATTGTAAGCCAAAGAAAAGGTATACTTGACCTAGAAGCTTGCGCGAACATGCACAAGCGATGACCTTCCCTAAACTGTTCTCTAGCTCGTTGGATAGGCCCCGGGTTCGAATCCCACTACAGGCAGTATATTTTACCTTTGGATAATGATTATCTATACTTAATTATAATGGTGGGATAGGTAACACAACGGTTTTGATTTTATGAAAATATTAATTAATCTGGCAGGACTTATTCCTTAAAAATGTTTGTAATCAAACTATAACTTCTCCATACGACTTGTGAGTCTAAATGGTTATGATAAACTCGCCATTATTTTTCATTTACCAGCAAACGATGTCAGTTGGTTAAGTTCAAAACGTCACAGATGTGTGTGCTAATAATACTATAGTATACAGAGTTACATAAAAAATTAATTTGTTTTAAAATTGCTATCTGCATTGATAGCAAGCTCCTGCTAACGTCCTCAGATGATCCCTTTTCCAAAAAGTCCATTTCTCTTCCCGAGGGTTCACTATTTGCGGATAAGAGCCGGCGACAAAAATAAATATAACCATCATTCATCCTTCCTCTCTTATATTTTCCCATTCTAAATCATTTCTCTCTCGACCGATATGTTCTTTTAATGCCAGTTATTTTTCATCTCTTGTATGTGCAGATTTCGGCTCGGGGTTAAAGTAATTTATTTTTGTTGTAAATACTCGTTATTCATTCGCTGTGAAATAAAATAAAGAAAAATGGAGTCTAGAGAGTCGTAATGATACGAATTAATTCATCTTAAAATGTTGGGAAATCGCGCGACAACACCCAAGAAGCACTTCAAATATGACAACAACATTTATCGTTGTCAAATAATTTAGTGCAAATTATAATATGTGGCGGTTATAATATAGGATAGTGTCGGAATAACACTTCCCTGTCTCCACAATAATATATATTATAAGCTGGAAAAATATTACTAATACATCAAATTATTTTACAGTGACCCATCCTCGTTACATTCATATTTAGCAGATGTTTTATATTTCGGTTAATTGATGAACCCTAAGGGAGAGAGGCCATAGCGTTCGTCTGTATTTTCTTTCTTATTGTTCTTTACAATGTTAAAGAAATATTACACAACACTGTGGAATTATACTGATTAGTTTTAGGACAAAATGCTATAAAAAAACAATTTATCATAAAAAATGCTAGGAACCGTTTCGTTAGTTTACAGGAAGATTTCTCAAGCTTGCACTTGTTTTTTTTCTTGTAGTTAAGAAAGCATTACAAATGTTCCACAAAAAACATACTTTTGTGGGAAAACAATAGAAATGAATGACGTATTTGTGTTTTTTTTAATATATTTTAATATTGTACTTTATTTCTTGTTTTTTCCCCCTTAAAAAGTGTAATTTTTAGCAGCTGAGAAGATTACATTTTCGATAAAAATTATCCAACAGTTTTTGCATAATAATTTACAAAGATTTGAAAAATTGATTCAAAAAAAGAAGAAATGGTTTTTAACTATAGTATCTTCACTTTCTTTGTATTTCATTTTGTTAAAAGTAAAATAATAATGGGTTGATTAATAATGCTTTTATAAATAATTGGTTGTCCGGAAGTTTTGAAATGGTTGGCTTCTCACGGACCTGATACAAACACATACGCCGTGGAAACTTTGTCCATTAATAAATTTAGGAACTCAAGGTATTATTATTGTAACTTGTTTAATTTTTAATTCAAAAAAATGCCTTAGATGAATTTTTTTAAACGCATGTCTTTACGGAAGGGAACATAGATAAAATGAGATGATCCAAAATTTGTGAAGTTGGAAAATTTACAAGGATGTGAAAATATTTATTCGGAAATTTCGGAAGAATGAATATGAGGTATCAAAGCTCAAAATGTTTGAGGAATTATTTTATTTCAAGCCGATTACACTTTGGTTTTTGACGATTAACCAAATCTAGTTACTTCGGATAACCAATACGACTAAATACATGGTAATAGGGAGGCTTCTAAAGGGCTGGAAGCTGAGGTTTTAGGCGTGAATACTTGAACCCGCAACTCCGGGCTGATGTGCGTCAAGTCTTTGAAGGGGCACAACCAAAGCTGTTTACGTTTAAACGTTTGAGTAGTGTATGGTCAGTGTTTGTGTTGTACTATAGTGGTTTTTGAATGACCTGAAAAAAAAAAATTGAAGCAACAAACAATATATATAGAGATGCTGTAAATATTTTGGTTTAGACGCAATAACATGAAGTATATAAAAAAATTCTCTTATACTTTCAAGCACTCTCTACCAGCTCAGAACCTGTTTGAAATTTGAGGTAATTCTTTCTTAAAGAAATATATTATAAATTATCGCTTGGTTGAAAGTAGCGAGTAATATAGATTTAAGAAACCATCCCATCCCTCATACCATCTCGCCGAATCGTTAATTCATATTTAGTCGAATACACTTCTCGAGGTGCTGTGTGAGCAGTTAGCGGAGAAAGCGAGCCCGGACTGTAATTAATAACCACTTCTCTGCTGGTTTGTTTGTTCGAGTTAATTGGGATTCTTTGTGTGCCCTTAGCCCTAGGGTTTTATCTGATGCATAGGGATTAGGCTGCGTGGGATCATGTACCTAGTCTTGTTTTAAACAAAACAGAAACTATTGTTTTCTATACATTTGTGTATACCTGTGCACTTAGAGCTGATAACAGAGATATATATAGTACCTTATAGTGTTTTTTGCTCCAGCCTGTGAAAGTTTGATATTATAACAATATATTTTTGGGTACATAAATGAACCTTTCGTACACCTAATCAGATTTATCAACAAAGCATCAGACTTGCAACAAATCTTAAGACTAGTTGAAACTATGAATTACCGTGGAAAAATGTTTAAACAGAACAGAGAATAAAAATGTGTAGGATAAGTTAGGTCGATGAAAGAAGTTTTCGTCGAATGTATGATTCGATAAGGTTTCGATGTACACTGCATTTCTGCATCAGGTCCTGGCGCGATATGATGCAGGACGAGATATTGACGAAATGTTCATTCATTGACGGTAGAAAATTAACTCGCAGGAAAGTTTATAGTGTCAGAGAATGGGATGCCTTGTTGATTGAAAGATAAAAGTGCATATAAACTCATTCTAGAAGAACACTTTGACAATTATTACGCGGATGTTTGGTAGACTGCCAAAGAAGGCACAATATGCAAGAAGGAAATCTCTTATTGTGGGACAGAAGAGCAGATTTGACAATAATGGTCCACTTATTCCCATCATCCCGCTGCTGGGGGAAAATGAGTTTGTGCCTGGAGGGTGAGTGGGGAATATCGACGTCTTTACCGTTTATCCGCCTCTTAGGGTGGTGCTTTGTTGATAGTGGATCTTTCGTAGACGTAGCTACTGTCGGGACAATCATACTGTTATTGATAGCGTTTAGTAAGGTACTATTGTATGCTGTTCACATAACAATTTAACTCAACCAATTTGGTTAATTGTTAGGTGCACAAGGCGTAAGCGTTTCGATCACTAGTGCCTTTCGAAAAATTAAAACAATCAAGAGCCTGATCGGCACCCCAGCCCCCCTGTTGATAGGATGGCGGAAAGGTGGAAGAATTTGGATAACACCACGTACTTCATCCTAAATGAGTTTGTCTCTTCATTTATGTTTTTCGACTGTTTAGGAGCAAACAGTAGGCGCTGTATTCCTGGAGAAACAAGTCTATATATATGTATATGGCCATTCCAGAAATAAGAACCTTGTTTTAAAAACTACTTAGTGAAAGATTACCGACTCGCATCAGCTAAACTGATAGAAGGGACCGAGTATTTCACCAGCCAAGTTCATCCTGATGATTATGAAGCCCCGATGGCCCAGCCAAAATTCATCACTTACTACCTTCAGTACGTAATCAAACAGCTAATGAGCGATCAACGGTGAGTTTGGGAAAGCATTGAACTGTCATTGAAGACGATTTCAGATTTACAATTACCTGAAGGCCGACATTTGCTCATCAAAAGGTGCGGACCTATGACAGTCATCTGCCCTAATAATGATGGCTGTTTGCGGAGCCCTGAGGGTGAGGCAACCCTTGATCCGGCGGGAGTGAATAAATGCAACTCCCGACTGTGACGTCACAGGCGAACAAAAAGCTGCTGAAACATTTGCAGACCACTTGCACTCTATTTTCACAACTCATTGCCTCAATGGAAAACCATCTCTTGACATTCCATTACAACTCTCACCTCAAACGACAACGACAAAAGCATTTTATTTCGCTTGAATAAATGCTGTTTAAAATTAAACACCAGCCAAAATGTAAGAAGTATCCTGGTTTTTCGATCACAAAACTGGACGAATTCTACATCATTGGCCTCGAAAAGGTATTTTCTCTTATCGTTAATCTTTTCAATACAGTATTAAACACCGGCGCACTTTTCAATACAACGGAATTGCGCAGTAATGGTTATAATTATGAAACTCGTTTGGGCTCACATACACTGATATCCAGCTCAGCTAGGGGATGGACCAGTGATGAATAATGATATCATAGATCAGTAATATCATCAACAAACTTATGACCACAACATTTTTCAGTGTGATGATTCCACGTTTTGGCCCGTATTACTTGTTTCGTTTTTTTGGTCGTATAATACTCCTTACTCCGGGATCCATTCATATACTTTTATACGCCATACCGCTTCTAAACTACAATTATAGTTAAAACACAACGAAAATAAATTGGAACTATCCATTTTTAGGAAAGAAATCTGTCGACACACAATATTTAATGTTTTATGTGACTATTATCACTCATTAGCCTTTGCGAATTACAATAGTTGATGACGCGTAGGATATTATAAAAAAAAAAGAAAAGCCACAATTGTGGGCAGAGAAATTACTTCAAGGCCCGTACCACGGATCGGAACCACTACATCTGACTGATGAGCGCAATCATTGTAATTATTTCTAAAGTCTTACGAAGCACTGCTAATTATCTCAACGGTCAATTGCCAATTTCCAAACTGATTTGATAATATTATTTTCCACCGACGTAATGAGTGAACGGAAAGAAAAAAATTGGGACCTCGATAGGCAAAGAGAGATTATTGGCATTGCTATTATTTGCTGAGCCTGTCTTAATTAAGCAATAAAAAGCCCCCGAGAGACTTCTCGTTGAAATTAGGTCGGAGGCGATGAAGACATACTCTCACTCATTGTTCTCAGCCCTTCCCAATAGATTATATCAGTTTTACAATGTCATTTTACTGCCCAGTTTCTTCGAATGACTGTATTGTTGTATATAATAATAAAATAATCATTAGCCTAATGAGAAATGTACTGGCAGGATCGGGGCCATCCAAACGTCCATCCATAAATCCAGACGTGTACTCTACCATCCTAGCTACCCTGCACGAGTGCAATATGAATCCTGGCTACCAGCAGACTATGTCACAACACCGATATTAGTTCCGTACAGCTTGTATGCCTATGATTATACGAAATTTATTTTCCGTGCGCCCGCCAATATAGAATATAAATATACACTCCTTTTCTTTGGAGATAACTCCCTTTCATCGAGTAAATCCCGTAGCCAGTAATAATGACTGATATCATTTGAAAATTCTACTGGTGTCTTTAAAGCTTCTTCCCCCATGGGAATACCATTAGAAATTTAGATTCTTAATTAAATATACACTGAGAGCTGAGAAATATTAAAGGTTGTTATAATTGACGAAAATTTAGTTTTCAAGCCTGCTGGAATATTCACCAGTGTTGTGGAATACTTGTCAAAATAGTGACAAGCTAAGGACTTTAAAAGCAATCTCTATTTCGGCTCGACAATAGTCGAGTAAGTAACCTTAGGGTGAGAATATTTATTAGGCAGCTTGACAAGCCATAATATGCTGAATGAGCCACTTCTCTCCCTTAGAGAGCCCGAAGGCGTACATTCCCAAGGGTAGAAGCTATAAATAAATAGTATAATTTGACAAGGAGGTAGAAGTCCATTCAAAATGTTTGTGTCCCCTTGAAGAGGGCCGATGTTATAATGGGAGTGCCTAGCCCTTTATTAGACCAACAGACGTCATTGACTTTTACCGCCCACGAATACTTTATTGTGTTTATTCCAGGCAGAATTCGCTCTGATGTCAATAGGATTTAATATGACGCATTGAAAAATTTGAGTGAGAGGATCCTACTGGAGCAAAAGTAAAAAAAATTATTAAATAACTTTACATTTAAACTTTTAAAAAAGCTCATTTAATTGTGGAGGGGGCTTCCTCACAATCAGCTTGGACTTGAGTGGTTGTTTGAAGTGGAGGAGGGTTCATCTCAGTCACAAAAAAAAAAAAAATGAAATCTGACCTGGAAACTGAAAACAGAGAAATATAAAATGACTCGTTTTTAAATAATTTTCTAATATAAACGACGTTGATTGTTATTATTTGATTTTGGCTTATCGTTTTATAAATTTATTGATATTATAAAAAAAAAATAGGAAAAATTTGTTTTAAAATCGCAATGTCCGATACATGAAAGGTGCAGCCGCAGTGCGCACCCTGCCGGAGACAGGAAGTAATATTGTGCATCTTGTAATAACCGGATGCAGCCGAGGCTGCTAACGTGGAGCAAACAGCAAGGGAGATTATTTGGTTTTATCGACGCTGACAGACACCGATCCTCGATCGAGCCCCACCGGAGATAAGGGAATTGTTTCCTCGGATGTCCAGGCGCTGTCTCCGATAAAAGATGTCTCCTTTGAGTCTTATCTGCTAGCCTTGCCAAAATCCTACACTATAGGAGGGCAAGAGAACTCACCGGCCACATAGGATTTAAACAAACGCAATGTTATCATTTTTAAAAGCATGTAAAAGGTAGGCAAGGTACAGAGCATGCAATGACCGATTGTAAATAGATTCAATTTCAGAATATAAAGGGTGTCCCAGAATTAAAACAAGATTTGAATTTGCCGCCATTTGTGCAGTAAAGTGCTGGCAACCCTAAAAAAAGACAATTTGACAGCTGACAGTTTAGTATTAGTAAAAATGGAGCGTTACACGATAGAACAACGTGTCTTTATTGTTGAACATTATCTCAAAAATAATGGCAATAAGCAAAAGTTTGGCGGCCGCAGTTCGAAAATTTCATACAAAATATGGTCGGAATAGTGTTTTGACTTCATCAACTGTGAAGGGATTTGCTGAAAAATTTAGGGAGACTGGATTAGTTGGAGACACTAAACACACCGGTCGTCCAAAAACAAGCCGTTCAAATGTCAATATTGAAGCAGTGCTTGAGAGTGTTGTTGAAAATCCAAGAACATCAATTCGGCGTAGTAAACACAGTTCTTTGTGCAGAAATAGGATGATATTGATGTGGCCAATATGTGGTTTCAACAAGATGGTGCCACATGCCATAAAGCCCATGAAACAATTCAAATACTCCATGAGACATTTCCAGGTCTTGTACTCTCTCGTTTTGGTGATCAGAATTGGCCCCCTAGATTGTGTGATTTAACACCTTTAGATTTCTTTTTATGGGGTTATTTGAAGTCAAAGGTGTATGTCAACAAGCCCACATCCACCCGTGCATTAAAAGAATTCATGCTTCATTCAACGCTGCATCAACAAAGTTCATCTACATTTATGCCAAATGGTCATGGAAAATTTCGACAAAATATTGCGTATGTGCCAGCATGGCACAAATGCCCGTGGAGGCCATTTGCCCGATGTATTATTCCATAAATAACCCTATCCTATTTACTGTATAATTCAATAAAAAAACTAACAACAAAAATACTAATAACTGTGTTTTCTATTTAAATCAAATCTTGCGTTAATTCTGGGACACCCTTTATATTCTATAAAATCGAATATATATTTATAACAAGGGGATATGAAAAAAAAATCTAGCAGGCTGGGGATAGTGCTAACTTTGTGCTCAGACCAATATTGGATATATATGACCCAGTGAAAAATGCCAATTTTAATATAGATAAGTGAAAAGAAATTTTGTATATTTCTTTAGATTGAATTAACACATCTGACTGATAAAACAACTTTATCGTGATAAAATTACAATCTGTCTCATCGGGCAATAAGTAATTGTGATAATTTTTTTCATTCATACCATATTTACAATTCATCATTCACTCGCTCATTCATACAATATTTAAAAACAGCCTAGAGGCCTCCCAAATACACATGGTTAATTAACACTGCTAACGTTGTTGTTTTGTAATTACCACCATTTTCTTTGTTGTCATTTGGGCTATTCAAAGTGGCTGTCGTTCATTTGTTTCATTGGTTTGGCAACAATGAGCCGAACTGTTGATAATTTTGATAAGGGGAGGTCATTTTTATCTGGAAATACTATTACTTCCAAGGGTTGGAGGACCACTTTGCTGAAATTGGATTGGAGAGTCTGGAGCATTCCCAGTAATAATTCTCGTTTTCCATAAGATATATTTGCCCAGGGCAGTTTCTACACCGGCTATGAAATGTGTGACTAGTAAATATTGTCTGCGGACAAAGCAGAGGAGAGTTTGAGCTTTTTTCGTCCTCGGTTTATTTTTTTCCGCTTTCACCTTGGAATAAATACGTGGACATTTTGGACGGAAATAATAAAACGTTGGTTTTTATGTCTTTAGTTTCAGTTATTCTGTCTGTACATTTCCATCTCGCTGCTTTACGAATTTACTGTCGGCTCGTGTGGTACCTGGCCTTACCTAGGACCTTCAGCTCTTTACATACAAAATATATTATAGGTTTTATATCATATATTTAAGCCTTATTCTATGAGCTCGGACAAATTGAAAAAAAAAACCGAAGCAGAACGTGTTAATTGCTGGCTCTCAAACATTTTGTTTTTCAATATTTCTAAATTTATTGTTGTGTTTTAACTCTTACCTGTCTTCTTTATCCGTGGTAAGATAATGAGATAATGCCGAACAGCTTGTTATACTCATTTTTATACATTAATCTTTTAGAGTTCTTCATTCTTTATTCATCCTTTTACATACCTGAGCTATTCTAAATTTATGCATTAAAACAAGAATTGTGTATTATATATTTCATTTATTAAAGTAGAAGAGTTTGTTGGGAGATCGGTTTAAGATGAAACATAACAACTTTATATATTTCAATAAACTCTGCTATTCATTTTTATACTCACGGCTAACAATCAACTCAAGGTATTTTATTTATTAATTAGTTTTCAATGAGTTGTTTGGTTCATGTCTAGGATTGTAATTTATATTTATATAAATAAAGAGAGAGAGATATAGTAATGTATTTTTATTATCTGTTGCGCAGTATGTTTTATTAGTTTTAATGTAATGATAGTATTATGAATTTTTAATGATGATCATAATCTTTGTTTGTAGTTTTATGTATTTCTAATGATGCGTTAGGACGTATAATAATATATAAAGGGCACAAATTGTTATTAGAGAATAAAAAGTTTAGAATTTTAAAAGTTTATTAGCTCGTGTTTGCAATTAGCGAAACGGCCTAGACTTATTTAATTTAATTATTTTTTGCATATTTGTCGCTGTTTCTCGAAGCCAAAACCTAATCAGCGTATTAAGAAGTATCTTGCATCCTATTTTTATATTTATATAGTCGCTTTAATAAATTTTATTACTACAACATATACAACATGCCTTTGAACATTCAGACAGACTGACATACGAGTATATATTACTTTAATGAAATTAGTAGCCTACATTCCATGCTCGGCAATTAAGGGATGTGATAGGGACGAAATGAGCGAGAGAGGGTTTAAAATGTCGAGGTCGCGACCTCACCCTCTGCTTTGGGTGTGGTACCCAGACCTGAATAGTTATTTATGTATGGCAGCAAATATATACATACCCACTTACATAATTTTCTACTCTATATATGTATATATGTATTCAATTGATTACGGTTAAGATAAAGGAGTTGTCCATACTGAAATGATTATAGCTATCTTGTCCTGTTTAATTTTTTGTTCCATGTACCTACTATGTTCTTTTTGAGGTACTCAGATTTAGATTTTTTAAAGCAAACAAGAATATATTCTAT
Organism: Acanthosoma haemorrhoidale; assembly: GCA_930367205.1. NCBI lineage: Eukaryota > Metazoa > Arthropoda > Insecta > Hemiptera > Acanthosomatidae > Acanthosoma > Acanthosoma haemorrhoidale. Next base: position 40,750,500 of record OV884014.1, read on the forward strand.
GTAACACTAAATATTTACTAATGTATACTGGATGTGTACTTTTCCATGAATCTGTATAATATGGTTGTAATTATGACATAGCCTCCTTCTCGGGGGGAATGCGAGTCCTATAGGATAGGTCGTGTGGAATGACTTCAGAAGATAAAAGGCTCGTTACCTATCAGCTACCTGTGGTTGTCCTTTGGTCATACTTAGTTAGACCTAATGGTAGTACTATGACAAATGCACCATATTTATGTTTCGAACATATGCATAATTGATGGTAAGACTCTACAGCATTCTATTGGCTTCTAAATATTTCCAAAAGGATCCTATCCTTTTATTCGACTTATGCGTGGTTTAAAGGCCGTCGGTACTGTCACCAATCAGTATAGTGACCCCGAAAACTATTATATTGACACTAAATATAGGTTTTCGATCATTTTGGAGAGTCTTCCCCCCCCCACACAGTATTTTTCCAGACTGTAACATAAGTAGTTTGGTGTAATAATTACAAATCCCTTTAAACTGAACTATTCTTTAAATTTTGATGAATTAGTTTACCAGTTAGAGTCGAATAGTTGAAAAGTTCGTATATCGGCATAGATTTCTTTTTTGTTCTGTTATTTATTTAATCCAACTAAAATCGGGAACCTCTCGTTATTTTAGAAAGAAGTTGTTTGTAGTCAATATTTTTTTATATAAATTTTTTCACCACCCTCGGTAGACTCTCACTACCTTCCTGATTCCACCCGCATCCTTTAGGCATTCCACACCCTATATCCTTCTCATACATCCTTCAAATGGGGCACTCCCCTTAGTGAAAGGCACTCATTAACCCAAAATAATTTTCCTTTATTTTTCCCACATCCTATTTTATAAGTTTGAGAGCTAAGGGAAAAAAAACAAATTCATGGTTATTTTAAAGTAAGATACTTTACCTTTTTCTTACTATGCACTTCTCTAATTTACTTCTTTTATAAAAATTAATATTGTCAATATTTTCTGGTATTATTGTCAATATATATTAAGAAATAATAAACGTAATAAGCTAAATAATGGACTATACATATAAAAGTAGCTAGAAAAAGTCAAAATTCTATCTACTTGTAAAAAAGGCAATAAAAAAGTAACTAAATCAATAAGAAAATAAAATAAAAAAGTCTTTTGTTTCTATACGAAATGTTTTATTGCCATAACATTTTTAATTGATCAGTCATGTTATTAGTCAATTGAATTGAAATATAATTATAATATAATAAAGGTTTAACCTAAGAGAGTCGTAAGTAGTATGGCTTGACAACTTGCTTATAACAACACCACACTTTTCCATTTTGTCTATTTTTTAAGAATACAAATTCAGTATGTTTATTAATCGACGTTTTTGAAATCCTATTAGCACGTGTCTGTGTGTTGTAGAATATATCCTACTCGTATAGTAATATCAGTTTTCAAACAATTTTATTAAGATAAAATTACAATCTGCCTTTTATTAGGCAATGAGTAATTGAGATAAATGTCATCATTCATACTATATTTACAATTCATCATTCACTCTCTCATTCATACAATATTTACAAACAGCCCAGAGGCCCCCCAAGTCCACAAGGGTCACCTCCCTCGCATGCGAAGGAGGAAGCGGAGTCTTGGGGAGTCCCCCACGCTCCTACGTCAGCCGCGTCACTAGATAAGCCAGCGGAGGCTGACCAAGAGCGCGAGAGCCACAGACGCTCAGGACATGATTAGAGGAACTGGCCATTGCCAGAACTCCCACTATCACTTAGTTATAGCAGGTCACGAGGCCACTGCCGTTTTAATCTCCGAAGAGGATTATAGGGGTGAGTGGTGCAGTGCAATGACTGTGCTAGGGAATTAGGGTGGTTGGATAGGTTACTATGGAATTTTATGAACTTGGAAGGGATGAGTTCAAGAATATAGGGTATATTCAGATCATTGTGAAGGGTTTTGTTGCTGACGTAATAAGGGGCATTTACTATTGTTCTTAGGACTTTTGATTGAAAGGATTGGATGCACTTGATGTTCGACTTTTTTGCTGTCCCCCATAGCTCTATTCTGTATGTCCAGATTGGCTTAAGTATAACCTTGTAAATAAGTAGTTTGTTTTCTATTGAGAGGTGGGATGTCCTTCGAAGTAGTCTGTACAGTTGTCCAAAGCGTCTGTTTAGTTCTTGTCTTTTTAGCCTCGTGTGTGGGTTCCATGTCAGTCTTTTGTCGAGATGGAAGCCTAAATACCGTACTGCCTCAGACACAGGGAGAGGAATTGAATTTAAAAAGACTGGTGGACAGGACTTGCGGCAGAGGGTAAAGGTTATGTGGGAACATTTTCCTTCATTGACTTTGATTCGCCATTGGTTGCACCAATACTCGATCTCGTCGAGGTGTTTTTGAAGGTTTTGGGGTGCTATATTAGGGTCTGGATGGGTTGACAGGACTGCAGTGTCGTCTGCGAATGTTGCCAAGAAGGTATTGGTGGTAGAGGGGACATCAGCGGTGTATAGATTATAGAGGGTGGGACCCAGGACGCTGCCCTGTGGAACTCCTGCTTTAATGGGATAGTAGTTAGAATATTCTAAACCACAGCGGACTTGGAAGAAACGGTTTGAAAGGTAGGATTGTAGGATTAGGAATAGGGTTTGCGGTAAATATCCTTTGAGCTTGTAAAGCAAGCCTGCGTGCCAGACTCTGTCAAAAGCTTGAGCTATGTCTAGAAAGGCAGCAGTGCAATACTGTTTGGTTATATAGTAATATAGTGATTAGGAAAAACAAAAGTATACCTTAACCATCAGGACATGACGTACCCATTCTTGGGTGTTCTTCCTGCGGAGCTAAGTTTAATCAACACCCATTCCCCGCGGAGGTCCCGGTTTTGAGTCCCGATCATAAAACTACAACATATTTTTTCTTTGCCTAATAGTTATTAATAAGCGAAGTAACAATCTTTTGTATAATTGAGATCATGATCCATGATGAACTATTTTGTAGCCATTTGTGTGACCTTGGCTAAATCTCAATATTCTTAAAATAAATAATAAGATACAGACAAGAAGTTCCATAATAATTCGTGGATTTACATCGTGAAAGCTCGCTTTCGTTCTTGACCTCTTGATTTAGATGCACGAAGCCTAACGGCACGCAAACGGATCTCTACCGTCTAATGATTGTAATTTAGTCTGTAACGCCTATTAAATTTTACACTAGAACTGCAGTAGACTTTTTTTTTTTGATTTATTCCATTTATAAAAAGTGACTGACCTGAGACTAAATTTGCGGGTTGTGGTAGGTCCCGGTCCCGCAATGAGGGTGCGATGTTCCCGGTACAGTTGTCCTCACATCCCCTGTGCTTATCCCACCAACACCTGCCTCTCCTCGTTTCCTCTATGGCTTAAATAATTCAAAATAGCGGTATCTAGTATCTAGTTTCTAGGCTTTTCTTTAAGGTAATCATCCCGTTTTACAGCTCCTTAGTTGAACTTACGCAACTTGCATATTGCTAGCTGAAACGGAATTACCATTTGGGGAATGCTTAGAAAACTATAGTTTAGTTATACCATTTGAATTCAAAAGGTTATTTGTTATTAATCGAGTGTTCGCTTTTGCGTCGCATTTACAAGTATATTTATGTCTAAACGGTGATCTACCAAAATTCTGATTTTAATAATGTAGTCACTTTTGTTTATTTATACGTTATGCCTTTGAAAATGTAATTTCATTACATATTCATTTGTTTATCTTTGATGGGAGTGAAAACTTCAAATAGGTAACAAAAAAAGTAAAGATCGTTGGAAAAAAATATTGTTTTTCTTAGCTTTCTCCGATAATTTATTTATTCAATTTTCAACGTTTCCCCAACATTTTAAGCTTCATCAGGTCTTCAGGAAACAAATTTATTCTGAGCAAAAGTTTTAACTTGAATTACCAGTTGGATCGGAAATTTTATCGGGTGAAAAAAATACATGTTTTTAATGATTTTATTACATTTGTAAAATATTTTACTATAGACAGACCCTAATGCTTTTATCTGGAAATTTTTTCTCAAGAAACCTTACTTTATTTATTTCGTGAAAAGTTTTCATTCAATACCACCATTTTTTATTTCTCTTATTTCGTTGTTACAGAAACATTCTTTGTTGAAAAACATTGTTTTCGTTACAAATAAATATTTCTATCCTTAAAGACAATATATAAGTATAGATTTATTATTAATAAATAAAATTCTCTTGCTTCTTCATCTCAAAATTTCTTTAATGATATAAGCGCTTTCAGTTGCTACACCACCATTATAGATAATCTAAAATGACAATGCTACAACTGATAAATAATAAATAAAATTGAACAATATACAATTAATTTAAAATATTATTTTTTTTAATTTCTAATTAATTTCTGTGAGCATATAAATAAGACCCAACTACCTATTTAGGAATTTCATATGTTTGCTATTATATATAAACCACTGTGCTACCACAAAAAAATTGTTGAAATTCTTAGTTATATCAAATAAAATATATTATCCAGAATAAATTCTGTCAATGTAGAGAAAAGTATTGCGGGTTCCTTTATGAATTAGTTCTACTAAATAGGAAATGAATCATTTGGAAAATAAATGCGAACGGTCCGAAATATTTGAGCAGACGGGAGGGAGTCTTCAAATGGATGCCCGTGCTTCGAAAACCAGCCGAAATTAACGTATAGAAGGCATCGCATAGAATATTTACATTCCAAATTTAGTTTAATTAAATCACTTTATTTGTTACTTCGAATAGCCCACAACATTCCTTCCGACATAATTCAATTTATTCGTTTAGGTTTTGGTAGCGTTATAACCTCTGTTCATCTTTCTAAGCACTAGGAGGAGGATGTTTAGGTCGCAGCCTTAAAGTTGATAGTTAATGGTGGCCAAGTTAATAAATAAAAGCCAAATGTTATAAAAGTAATGGATTTCAATCAAATTTGCAACTAAATAACTTTTGGTAGATTCAACCTACAAAAATGACCATTTAGTAATTGAAAATGTTTGTGTTTTATACTGCGTGTTCTTTGTTAGCCAGCAGTATACCTGTAAAAGCGAGTAAGAATAGTTTGTTGGGAGATTGCTTGGGTTGATCAAAAAGTGTTGTTAACTCGACCTATCATGCGTGCCTGCATCAGGTCCTGATAACAAGAAAAGAATGTATGTGTTAAATATGATTAAGGGTAGCTGGATGGGTGACCCTTTTTTATCAAATCAAGCCGATCTACCAACAAACTATTCTGCTCGTTTGTGTTTTGTAAACAATAATATCAATAAATATTGATTATGTACAAAAAATATTACAAATGGGTCAATTACATAATTATCATTGTATTATTCGTTCCCTGTCCTTCCAAATAATTTTAATGTTTATAACAAGGTTCGCAGTTCCTGAAGTACAGGGTTCTGTGGGAACTAGAATACCTTTAAAGAAGAAACCGTGAGCAGATGTCTGTGGCTGTTTCTGATTCTCCGAGGGGAAGCCAAAGGGCCGATTGGATTTAGGTCATGATGGATACGTATAACGGGTGATTGGGTCTCTAGGGGGATGGAATCGATCCTCATCGCTTGGAATAGTTGGATATTTTGATAAGGGTGATCAGACGACTTGTGTGCCTCGGAACCGATGACGAGTGCAAAGAAGAATCCGCTAGGACGATCGGCTAAGACAGAAGAGACGAGGGAGGAGTCGTGCGTGTGGGCTATCGATCGCCTCAGGTCGTGGCGAATCGACCCGCGCAGGCCCTCGGCCCCCAGTCCTCTGGCCGCCTCCACTGAGTACAGTCTCCTCAGGGCACATCTCCAGCTAGCTCACCTCAACAGGTAATTAGCCCTATCGTCCCTTAGGTAATGCATCTGCGTTGACTGTACTTCTCGCCCAGCCACGGGTGAGGCCGTCTCTTGCCTCTGTGCGCTATCCAATGTCTGCCGGTAACCTTTTATTTTCAGTCACCCCGACGGGGGATTCTCACGTCTGTATAGATCATACAAAGGAAAATATCGGTCTGGTTTATTTATTAATAAAAAAAAAAAAATCAAGTCACGTGTCAAAGACAAGGATTTCATTAAGTCTGAACCCGTATTTTTAATCAGGTCGGCACTGATAATCTTATACCCTACTCAATATCATAAGAAAATAAATATTTCTTAAATAAGGGTAATTAATCTATAGAAGACTACTATTTGTGTCTTATTAGGATCGAAATATTTTGCTCTATGTAAACTTTCAGTTCGAACAGGACTGACAGCCACAAAAAACAAACATGTGCTTTTCACATTTTCCGATAATGGCGTTCCGCTCCTGGGAAACCATCAATTTTCAATTAGACTATTGAAACACTTATCATTTAATGTTATTGCGAAGTGAAAATATTGATTCATTCCCTCTGATATTGACAATTATGTAAGTTATGTATTATTTATTTTAAGATGACGTTTATTAAGGTGCAGAAATGCGATGCGTTGCATACATGTCTGTACTGAGAAAATGTCCTCAATTTGCGGGCTGTTATGACTGAAGTCGGATGCCGTGCATAAACCTCCATGTATTTTTAATAATGTATGATACAATTCAGAGTTGGGTAAAGTTCATTTTGCATAACGAATGAATAGAAAATTTATTTGCTATTAGCAATTATATAAAATAGTTTAGATGACAGTATTACTTTTATTATTCGAATAAAGAACAATGTTTATATTTATGAGAAATATTGCAGTCACAGTATGGATAGTAGTACAGGACTCGAGTGGTTTGATTTTGAAATTACATGTTGAATTTTTCTTAAGAATTAATTACATGTTAAGCAGATTATCTACTATAACAAAATTTATTTTGTATAAAAATATATTTATTATTGTATCCTTTGTTTTAAGTAATGCTTATATTATTTATCTTCAGAAAAGTTTTATCAAAAAAAAAAAAAAAAAGAAATAAAAGATCAAATAAACAAATAACTAAAATTAATAACGAATAAAAAGTTATTCGTTAGGTATATTTGAATAAATTTTTATTTTTTCATCTTTGATACAATTAAGTCGTCAATAATCGACTTTTATTATGAAATAAAGCTATCAGTAGATCTGGCTGTCATTGTTGATGCCATATACATATTTAACAACACTCAGTCAAAGAATGAGTTTTAACGATTCAGTTAAAATCTCAGATAAAATATTAAAATTTCCTTTACAACTTAAAAAAACCACAATCGAGAATTATTAAATTACCGCCCATTAATAAATCATGAAAAAATTTACAAGGCCCGTTGGTTAATAATTACATGACAATTTCCCCGAAAGAATTATGTTAATGAAAAATTAAAGGGAAACTGCAGTGGAAAAAATTAATTTCGCGCATATCCCTAATATATTATTGATTATATAATGTTTTCCAGAGATATCATCGTTGTTAAAGTATAATTTTTCATTCGCTGAAAAATTATAATTAAACATTAAACAAATTATTGAAATTCTTTTTCAAAAAGGTTTTCTTTTTCAATATATATTAATTATTAAAAATATTACTTTATGATTTATCGTATTAGTGAACTAAGGGACAACATCCTCATCATACCATACTTAAATAAAGAATATTTATCACAATTATCGGAATCCATCTAAGATTTGGCGCAGTTTCCAACCCAACTTTACTTATATCAGTGTTAGAAAATGTCTTCTGCTGTAAATAATTTTTAAAATAATCCAATACCAAGTAAAAATGTGCAATCAACGAAAAACATTTTTCCGGACATATAGGCATTGGTTGTACTTTACATCTTGGATTAATTTCTATCTGTCTGCTCTGTGTACTCCGTTATCTGCTGTAAAAAAAAATGGTCTTACTCGCCAGAATTTTTATTGATTCATTTCACATCAACTTATATTATTCTGGTAAAAATTAGGCTCAAAAATTCATAAAAAAATAAAAATGTGATAAACGTACGCCCCCCCCCCTTACTTCGAACATTTTTCAAGTTACTGCCGCAGTTAGAGACAACTATCGAAATTGCGAATTTCAATATCATATAAGCTGATTTTAATCTTTTGGGTCAGTATTTTTGCTATTTTCAATTTAAAACATCCTTGCCACCAATGCGAGTTTCGTTGACTTAAAATATGGTTTTACAAACCTTTGACCAACTATACTGAGCATTTGTTTTCATTTAATTTTCAAAATATTTTAAGAACCCGCTCTGTATTTTGTGACCCCACCAGGACCATCCCTTAATATTGTCTATGTACTTTTTTATTTCGTTTAATTATTTATAAAATCTGATTACTGCAAAAAAAAAAAGAGAGTTATTATTGTGAAGAAAACCAAACATCGAGGCTATTTAGTCAGTAATCAATTCATTTTACATAACCTCGCCAATTGACATATTTCTGATATAAAATCTGTTTATCGTCTTATTAAAACTAGCTCGCCCTAAATATTGTTTTTCCTATGGTTTAATTACAATGGCTCAATAATTTTAATTTAGTTAATTTGCATTCGGGGAAGCTATAAATTACTTATGAGTCCGCTTGTTACTTTGAGGATGAACCAGACGAAGACGTACAGCGTTATGTTGAAACGCCCTCCATAAATATATTTTGAAATCTAACGAAATACAAATTTTCGAATTCTTAGACAAGTGCAAACTCTCCTGTTGTACTATTAACAAATATGAAACCACATTACCACCTAAATATCTAGCATACAGAAATATACTTAATTAGAAGCAGCTTTGCTAAATATCGTGAAGAAGGATTTGAATCAAGCAGTCAATTTTTACTGTGGTATATGCACATCCCAATATTTTCAATAAATTAAGCGTCTTCCAATAGGGACTTTGGAACTTTGAAAGTTGATAGAGGCCATATTGTTAATGCTGCATCTGTCGAATTGGCTTTTTTTTATTCAGTCTGTTTTGCCAAATCACCATGGACGGATATAGCGTTCAATAACACGTGCAAATGATATTATTGTTTCATAAATATGGGTGTTCTGTTCGGGCAACGTTCCGCGGTCTCCATAACCGTTTTACCGAGAGGGATATTCGCATTGTGGTGAATAAATTTGAGTCCACTGGTTCAGTAAACAATCAACCAACGTACGTCGACGAAACGCAAGATCTGCCGAAAACATCGCCGCTGTCCGTGAGAGTGTGCAGGAGAATCCGAGGCAGTCGAAAATTCAACCAGGGGCTGAAGGTAAACGACCATAGACAACGACGTGTGGTCATCTCACGTGGAGGTGATGTGAACTGGCCACCGAGATCGTGCGATTTTACCCCGATAGACTTTTTCTTGTGGGGTTTTCTTAAGCCGCAGGTCTATGCAAATAAGACACAAATCACAGCGGTCCTCAAAGCCAACATAACCCATGACATCGGTCAAATTCAGCCTGATTTATGTGCCAGTCATGGAAAATTGGACATTTCGGATGCGTGCCACCCAGCGAAGCCGCAGTGGACATTTGCAGGATGTTATATTCTATGCATAATGGCATCGATAGGCCTTTAAAAAAAAAAATGTCGATGATATCCCACACACACTTTGTTTTATTTAAATTTAATGATTGGAAGCGCTTAATAAAAGACCCTTTATTTTCTCAAGAAAAATCGGGCTGTCTGGATTGGGACTCGAACCCGGGTTCTCCCGTCCCGATCTGTACAGGCTGTTTATTTGTCTAATGCGATTAGCATTAAGGAATCAAATTCAATACTAAATCATTGCCTGCTCGCATTTGTTGATTTAAAGCGGCACGATCGATAAGGACGATTTCTCTACCTCGTCCCTCTTGACTTGAAATGACTCTTCACAAATAGAATAAGTAATGACCCTATTTGACTCAAATCTCCAAGGTGGGCTTAAATCTGAAGAGACTTTGCTATCGAGGAGGAAGTCCGCGAAGTTGTTTAGGACCATGCCCCACAACAATAAATATTATATTCTGCCGTCTGCTAAGTCATTTCGTTTTATTTCATTCCTCATGGCGGCCAGTAAACCTTAGCAATGGTAATTTATAGGGACGGAAATGACGATGATTTAAATGTACCTGCGGGCATGAGGATTTAGCTGATTTAAACCTATAATAATAATATTAATACGGTTGAACAATATACAATAATAGGCGTTAGCAATCTGCTTTACAATGGAACAATGCAAAGTTTAAACTTATCAGCCAATGGTTTCTCAAATGGGTTTCCTTTTCAAAGAAGATGAATTCCCTAACTATTCACAGATCCAACTGTAAATGATACTAGTATGCGGGATGGAGTCTGTCCGTATTTAAAAGTTTTAAGTTTCGCAAAACAGGAATTCATTAAATTCTGTTGAGTGAAGTCTTAAAATGAAGTCACTTATAGACTCCATTTTTTTGGTTTAAATCGATTATAACAGATCCTAGATCGACGAAACTGGAAAAATAAATAACATCAGGTCACGCAGTCCTGATGATAAACTCATCTTTTATCCCTAAAACACACTTTGTTTTGCCACGTTTAGACCCTGCGCAATAGATTTTAGGTTTAAATCGAACTAGGCAGTCCTGTTCGTATGTAGTTCACTGTTACATTATTAAAACAATTTTTAATTTAAGAAAATTCATTTATTAATGTGTATCACTTTAATTTACTTCTTTGTATGATAGTAAATTCATGACCTGCTAAGTATTTCTATCTACCCACGACTAAATCACGGTCATGAGCTTACACCTCGTTATTAAACATTGCATGTCCGACTTATTTCATAGTATGCCATTATGACAGACAGGTATCGGTAATAAAAGAAAACGTTTTGTATATTTAAAATGCTGGGTTCCAGGTAACTCCATGTAATTTGTAGCCTTCCCCCCGAACTTGGAGTGAGAACGATTGTCGTCCAATAAGTGTTTCTAGTTATCCTCAGCGTTGTTTAGTTTCTACTCACATTCTATGGGAAACTAGATATTACACAGATAGTGAGATGATAATTGATGTTTAATGTTAAATGTACTTAGGGGCATGTGCCTAGCGTTGCAATGTAAAGGAAGTTTGAATTGTTTACTTTGAAACAATAAAAATATCTATTCCAGGCTAAGGATAGGAGGGCACATTGCCTCTTGGTGGTGCCTATCTGTCTGTCACAGGGTCGTTCCTGTCCAACAAATATATATTGTGTAATAAATATAGCCACTTAGTCTTAGAAATTGTGTGCTAGTGAAGGGGAAAATTAAAAAAAACAAAAAAACTAGTGAAGTCTCTCTTAAATCCACTAGGTTGACTGCTATTGTTGTAAATGTGTATCAACTAATATTTACTTTTCAATAATCTGATAAGAGCTTCCAGGGATAGGTGAAGGAAATGAAAGTAAGTGATCAGGAAAAAAATTCAATTTCAATTTGAAACAGTACCATTTGATCCGATATTAGTCGAAAGATTATTTAAAAAAATGTTTAACGAGAGTCACCCTAAATGGATAAAGTGGACGAAAAGACATCGGGGAGTAATTTTTGTGGAGGGGTGAGGGAGTTAGCCCTGAGAACTGCTCAGTGATTTGATTTTGGGAAATTAAGCTGAGACAGCCTGTTTGGATTTCATTAACTTTTGATTAAGTTTAGGGCCTGCTCAACAGTGACCCTATCCATCTCTCCCTCCCTCTATCTCTACCTATCTCCCTTACTCCCTCTATCCCTCCATATCTCTCTCTCCCCCTTTCTCTCCCCTTCTCCCTCTCTCCCTTCCTCATTTTCACTACTTTCCTCTCTCCCTTCCTACATAAAAAAAAAGTATTTAAAATAATATTAAAACAAGGCTACCAATCATTGAATCAACAAGACCTACTAAAATTTAAACCTGCGTTGCAGTCTGAAAATAACTAAGTCATTCCGTAGTAGAGGACTTTAATGCTTTGCTAACCTTTAATTTATGAGCCTACAAGGTGGCGACCCTGATACTTAAGGGGATTACTTTTACAGCACCATTGCCTTACATCGCCTTTAAAGTTCTACGGACTTCGCGGGGTATATTGCCTCGGCGGGATTTGGAAGGGACTTAGCTCGACCTTCGTGACGTCCGTCAGAGCAATGGGATTACTTGGATGTGCCGTTGACAAGCTAACCATTCCTCAAATTGGCTTTTTTACTGTTCTATACTCCTCACTAGGACTATGTCAGTGAAGTAGATCTTTGATTAGAGTTGCCATTTGCCTCTAGGGTCGCAATTTGACCTTCCTCAAAAACCAAAACATCTGTTGATAATATTTACTTAGTATCTATGCATGCTTCTAAGTTTTATGGTATCGGTATTAAAAATGACTCGACCTATCTGTAATTTTGTAGGTTTATTCAATGGCAACTCAAATCTGCTGATTGGAGATGGTGTATCCCAGCTCGTAACCTATTGCGCAAAACAAATGTTGATTTAAATAGAAAAACCGATGAGGCAACAGATTCCTGGATCAACTAGAATTTTAACATTTACTTGGTGTTATTATTAATTTTGATGCAAAATCGGCGAATGAGTATGGCTTAATTTCCATTAGGAAACATGCTCCCACCATGTACCCCGAATTCCTAATCCTAGGCATTCTCTAAGGACTCCTGTCGAGAAACAATTTGGCCCTCGATCATTTATGCGTGGTCAGTCGTTACTATTGGCGCTCCTCAGAGCCTTCCTTGAGTGATCGTACTCGTGTCTCTCTTATTCCGTCTTCTCCTCTTGCCTCTTATTCGTTCGTTTTGTATGCGCTACTTCCTCACCAAGTATACTCACCAAAGTATCTTATTTCCTCTAATGAAAAAAAACAAAACTTATTGTCCCCTATCCAACAAAAAATATATATAGCATAAATTACAGTGGTGTGATTATTAACCAACAGCATAATATTGAAATAGGAAAACATAAATGGCAATTCTTTAGCAATGGAACTAGCGAGATAAGGAAACTATACAAATTATTACCAGGGAAAAAAAGAGAGAACTAATGATAATGAAAAATAGATAATAATAATGGCGTATTGATTATTTATTGGTGGCTGATTTGAATTGGAGAATGTAGTGAACATCAGTACTGCCATTACTGACAGTCACTGACAGTACTGAAGACGAGGGCAATTGGAGACTGGCGGAAGGGTAAAGCCGTCTCGACAGGGAGTCATGCTACTGATTGTGTAGCTAATAGAATTTGTCAATTATCTTCGTTCAATGAGAAATATCGAATCGTACTTCATCCAAACTTGGTTTCGTTATTTCATGACGGAAGCTCTAAAATTAAAGATAGTTTCGTTTATTTTTTATGTTTCAGTCATTCACATTGTTTTCTACCCCCTGAAAAAAACGAATATGTTTGCTAGTCGGTGAAATTTGAAAAATCCTCGCATCGACCAATTGCTGTGAATATAACGCTGCTGCGCTGGTTGTTATATAGCAATGATAGCACAGTTGCCATTTGTGTCACTAGGTCGTTCATGAACGATGAATTTCAAACGTGAATGTGACGTGAAGTAGATCGATGGGGCCGTTCAAACCTTCTGAAGGGTTGCTTTCAGGTTTGAAGCACGCAAACCATTCACTAGTAACTAGCCATTCACTCTTTGCCATTGTGTGTCCGAACACTGAAGGAGTTCAACACTGTTGGGTTCGTTCCTGTCCGAGTTTTGAATATCATCGTTGTTACAGGAACGATCCATGGGTCAGCTTTGTTTTAACTCAGCCCTAAAGTGAGAGGCTCTATTTTCGAACAGGTAACGGTGCAATCGTCTTTCGTCTGTCTGTCTGTTCGACGCTAGTAGCCCCAGAACTTATTTGATCGATCTGAAGTTTTATTATATAGTATAATTCACAAGGTCTCGTAATATGAAAAATAAAATAAACGTGAAATAATGTCTAAACCACTTCGCCTGAAAAGTTCTAACCAGTTCTAAATCTGAAAAGCTCAGTTGAAGTTCATGGGCTCGAGTATATTTTCTTTGGCTGTTATTAATTATTATTAGTGTTTTTGTTTTTTTTGATACAATTCATCTTCAGATGATTTGCTCTGCACCCTTCGGAACACTGATAGTTTCGATACACATCTAACACACGGAAACACTGGTATTTCCCTTTCGTCTGTCATCGATTAATGTCATGAACGAATGACAATGTCGACTGAGCACTAGGTAGGTCCAAGTATTTTAGAGAAAGGAGCTGGTAAATAACACTTTGCTGTCAAATAATTGTTCGGTCTAGACAACATGTGAGAGCTGATATTCTTGCGTTCAAGTGATTATCATCAATCTCCTGAGCTCATCTACAAAATTGTTAGGCCAGTTAAATAATCTTATTGAGGAGAGACTTTAGTATGAAGAACAATCAAAACACTGCTATATACAAATATTAATCAGTTACAGCGTTAGAACATACTTTAGTGAAGAACATACTTAGGCACAAGTGTGGGTGTCTTGGCCCTAAGCAGGTAGCAAAAGGGTTTGGATTTTAGGGGAGGAAATCCCAAGGGACGAAAAAACAACCGGACCATAAGTCTCAACTGAGGTACACGATTCTACTAAAAATGTAAGATATAATGAGCATTATATAACTGTTGTTGGAAAGTGACGTAATGACCCACCCTAGCACAGTTGATTTATTTCCCATTCGCGTGACCCTTTATGCAAACGTAAACGTTATGCATGAATTGTATTTTGGCGAGCATTTTCCAATAACGATTTCCTGCCAGTATTTCCCTATGTCACACTGTGGTCATGGCGCACCATGCCCTCTCGATGGTTACGCACCATGTATGCATTGTCCAAGCACATCAGCGGAAATAACGGTTGCTTCAGTCCCTAGAGTGAGACCGAAAAGGACAAATGGCAGTCGTGTTCCTGTGTATTTGTTAGACTCGACTTGATGGGGTCTAAATGGCTGCGCTGAAATATCCTGCTCTCTGTCAAAGTTCTGGAATAATATTATTTTTCCTTAATGACCGAGACGGCTAGTTTTAAGATTATAAGATTATTTTCAGTCATCACTGACAAAAATTCAAGTAAACTAAATGTGTTTCGAATGACGATGCATTGTATAAATAACGGGTTCATTACTGCTTCGAATTTTTAATGCAATATTAACATGTTTTTTTTAAATAATTCTCCAGTCACTGGCTGGTATCCGTTGACGCGGCTGACGGAGGAGCGTGGGAGACTTCCTAAGACTCCGCTTTCTCTTCGCATGTGGATTTGGGAGGTCTCCGGGCTGTCTGTAAATATCGTATGAATGAGCGAGTGAATGATGAACTGTAAATATGGTATGAATGAGAGCATTTATCTTAATTACTTATTGCCTTATAAAAGGCAGATTGTAATTATAGCACAATAAAGGAATATAAATCAATTCTCCAGTAATACACATATTGTGTATTAGCAATGCAAAGGACTTCAAGACCTTTAATTTGATATCAACTAAACAGGATTGAGAAAATATTTATCTTTTAATTACAGATTAATAACTCGTCAATGATCGTTTTCAACAACCCACTCTGCTATTGCCAAGTGCTACAACAGCAAAAAAAAATCATTGTCTGGTCTTTTTGAAGTTTATAATATTATTGTCAAATTAAAACTCAAATAGTACGAATCTGTGCTAAGTAGTAATGACAAGCCTTTACTATAACTCTGACCCTGTGTATACATAAACACAACATAAAATGACTCATTAAAATAAACATATTAAAAGATATAATGCTTATCAATTTGAAGAAAAAAAAATTAGAATCAAGTCAGTACAATTATGGTTTTAACGTACAAAACAAAAAATTAATTATTTGTCAGGAATCCCCGGATCTTTTATTCAATATGATGAATTACTGGCTATCTTTGAATTTAAATTCATAAACTGTTTAGTCTGCCTAGAAATATTGTATAGTTACTAGGACGCACTCAAGCTGCCATTCTCAAATGCTAATCATAGTGGGGCCTGATCCTTTGCCATAATAACATATACTCATTGTTGGGCATAGGTTGTCGATGTATATGAACTCGACCATGCAGATCCCAGTGTGAAGTTATACCCCAAATGTTAAGTTACTTGACGTCCTTAACCTTGCTCATTTGTGGCCCGTAATAACATAATGGGTTCATTAATGGCCCACAGACTCAATATGGCCGACAAAAACACCGCCGGCCGAAAAGTTGCTAATGAGTGACTGCCTCTGGCTAGGACCGATAAGGTTTGTTAACGGCTGTTTGGACCAGCAATAATAGTGCTATTAATTATCCCCAGTTCCCAACTTCCTCTAGTTGTTAACAATTAGTAATCAAACATTGTCTTATTTGTAGTAATTTTAACTGTTCTTTTCTTTTATTCGATTGTATTTCGACGAGTCATCCACGCAAATCATCTCGTATTAATGAAATATCACAGTCATTGATAAAACTTCCTCAGTTTCTCCACAAGGTTATTGATTATTCAATAACAACGTGTTTTACAGCTTTAAGCTGCCATTTTCAGTTGCTAAAATAAACATAAAAAGTGAAAAGATCAAAACATTAATGAACGTACATTTGGAGACCACTAAAATTATTAGAGATAGTGTTACACTGATATATTTTTAAATGTTTTTAATGCTATTCTGTTGCTAATGGTTTCTCGTCAATGTTTAGCACTCGAAAAAGCACAGCTTCTTGCTGAATAAAGTTATGACTTATGAGCATGACTTATTTTATCCTTGGAAGTATGTACGCACAACCAGCCAAGACTTCCTGATAGCAGTGAAGGGCATCAATAACCCAGGTGGAGAATCAGGACTAATGTCGGGAATGGGGAGGTCTTGGAAAGAACATTTTCAGCCGTCAAAGGCTACTACGATGATGAGCTGTGGTAAAGAGGGTGTCTGAGAAGAGAACGCCGAAAGGATGCTTGAGTAGTGGATCATCGAAAGAGAAGAAAAAGGCTGAGAAAGTGCGGATGGAAGACCTCGAATGCTCTTTAAAAATGGTCAGAATGACGAGGAGTAAATAACTAAACTAAGTTAAATTTTCATTTAACTGTTTTATATTTTCACTTTCTTCTTTCCGGCGGTGCCTTGTTCATTTCGATATCTTAAAAATTAGGAGAATTATAGACAAGCCACGATTTGCAATGAAATATATGACGGGCTCTGTGCTCTGAAAAAATAATTCTTCATAGAAATGTTTTTTCTTATTTTGAAACTATACTGTCCATTCCATTCTATAAATCGATTAAGAGCGTAACTCAGGTTTCCCTACAAAACTGAACATTTTTGAAAAAAAAGACTGCTAGTTTTAACGACATCGCCCTATTAGGGATTGTATTCTTGTCTCCTTGTTTTGTTTTACTTCGGTTCTACCACGAAAATACTTCTAAAGAATTATTTATCTATGTCTACGATTATTCATGCAATACTTATTTGTTATATAAATATTATTACTATCGTTTATTTATCTTGTATTTGTAAATGTCATGGTTTAATTATATTTTTAATTTATTTATTTTTTTCATTTTACTTTTAAAACGAGTCTTTTCTGTTATTTATTTCTCTATCCGTATGTGTTATTCATAGGGCTCTCAGGATAAATGTTTTTGTTTTTTCAATTTCGAGTTCTAAAGAAAAAATAATTGTAATTTTGTAAGCGTGTCACAAACAAGATATCTCTGTTCACTCACCGGCAGGCAACCTTCATCGAACCAATCACGCTCCCTAGCTCTAAAGCGCTAAGATATGAGAAATCGGAAGCTTAATGCTTCTTATTTAAAAACTTGAGATATTCTGTCAATAAGAAATATTAAGTTCTCATAGAAAAATAATAATAAAAAAAAAAAATGAAATGCAATACCGTGCCAAGTGTCTGGCCACCCCCTCCCTCGTTCGATGCAGTCTTTGCTGCGGTAGCCGGCGCCGTTGTTTGCTCACAATCCCCTCTGTGGTTTATGTTGTTGCTGTATCTGTGTTGTTTACTCTATAGCCAATGTGCTATACAGATAGATAGGGCCATTGAGGAGCGGACAAGTAATAGAGATAAATCTGGAGGAAATCTCACAGCAGTCCTTCGTTGGATACATGCTCATCTTCTTTCTCAAATAGGCTCATTGTTCTCTTAATTTTCTGGAAGATTTTGTTCGGAAATGAGATTAGGTTTTCATCAAATTTATTTATACAGGATGTTTAAACATTGTATATATCTCTTTAAAAAAGGTTGTTTTTTTTGTCGTGACGTCGTCCATTAATAAAATTGATAAAAAAATATTCAATTTAAAATGAATAAATCATGAATAAAAACTAAAATTTCAATTTAAATAAATATTATTGATATTTTTATTTTGAGTGAATTTCCGTGACTTGGATCAACTAACTTTAGTTCTGCCCAACATTGATCTCAGCTCATGTCAAATTGCAAGGTGTGTCTCAAACAAACAGCAGCTTTTTAGGGCCTGAATGATATTATTGACTTTTATAAAATAATGCGATTTGAGAGATGAGCTATGTATGTGTATAGGTATAGGTGTATGTATATATATAGTGCTGTGGCACTGTCAAGGGTAAGATGGGAGTCGCCCCATCTAACGTTTGCTCAAAGAAATGTGGATCGCACCTTTGACCCTTGCACGTCCCAAAGTGGGTATGCCGTTTTAATGTTGGGGCAACTCCTTACTTCATTTTTCTAGTGCATAAGTAGTCTAGAAATTTTTCAAAAGGTGTCAATGAAAAGAATGAAATTGGAATTTATGCCGGACATGCCACAATATATATATTTAAAATTTTTACCGTTTTGAGAATTTGTAAGCACTTCCTTCACAACAGGTGTCATTAAGTTTAATTGAGAGGTTTTTCATTAAATAATACAACCGAGAAATAGAGCATTATAAAATGAAGAATGATGATTTCTGTCAATGTTCTAAGGTACACTAGGATTAGCTGTTGGTTACAACTCAATAGTAGCTATTATAAGTAAGAAAACAAAATTAGGAATATAAAACAATATAAGTAAAAAGTTCTCTTATTTATCCATGTTATAATGATTGAATTTGATAATATATTTAAAGATATTAATTATTAGAAATAAAGTACTTTCCTTTCTTCCTAAGTCCTTATCTCCTTAGATTTCCGTGGCATTAGTAGCCTGACAGTTGTTATAAAACAAAAAGTCTGCAATGTTTAAAGAACCTGTTATACTAGGTCAAGCAATTATAATTTGTTTCTTTTCTCTCTCTACAATTAACCTTAAGACCAAAGTAAACTTTCAATTTGATGGGGGGGGGGAAAGAAAAAAAGACATTATAAATCTAAAACTTAAAACTTGAGTTGTGAAATCTAGGTGAGTGTATGAGTTTATTAAATCAGCTTTGGGGGGAAATGGAGATTTCTTTGTGCTTTTAACCAACTAAAAGTTTGTTCCTCCAGCATGCTTTAAACAGTGTACATTTCTCTCCAACCATCTTATTACCTTATGGCCTCATGCAGACTTATAAAGTAGGCCAAAGCGTTGTCAATTAACGAATTTGATGAAAACTATCATCAGCCTCAGCCGACATCATTACGGGCTCATCATTTATCAATTCACGGCCATCAATTGAGAAATTGAAAAAAAAGTCACTAGTTCTTGTTATCAAATACTGGCCAGTAAGCTAATGTAAGTCTGATTGATGCATGTGTGAATAATTGATAAAACCGTTACCTGTGCCTGCCTCTTCAAAGGTCTAGGCTGGATGTGTTTGTGATTGAAAGGGCAGACTGTGCACGTGTGAAAGGGCAGGGCATGCAAGTGTGAATGTGTTAACGCTGATATCAATCAAACCCCTTTGTGGGCGTCTGCCTTTGATCCTCTTTGGTCTGTGAGTGCTAACGTGGTGTCGGGGCGTAGGAACTGTTGAAGAGTACTTCAAGATATATTCAGCAATCTTGAGAATCAAAAACAAAAATGAATTATTTCTGGAAAATAAATTTCTCACAGTTCAATGCTGGTGTAATATTTTTGTCTCGTTTTGACCTATTCACATATATTAAATTGGCAGTTTGTTAACAAATTCCTGGGAACAGTTAATTCATCTGAAATCTATAAGAAGATTGTTGGTTCCAAAATACTAACCACTAAAACATTCGACGAATGATGAATGAAAAATGAAAATTATCCTGAATGTACTCAGAAGCAGACTCTTTCGCAGGAACCGTGTATTAAATTATTCTTTCCTAATTTTTTTTTTTTTATGGGGGAGGGCTGGTAATGAGGGTAAAATTGATGTTTTAGTTACGAATATGATAATATATTTTTGTGTTTATTTATTTTTAGACAGTCCCATATGTTAAATTATTGTGATTTAATAATATTATATCAACAATTTATTATTTTTCAGGTTGTCCGTAGCAGATAGGAGCCATGGCGTTCGCCGGCCTCAAAAAGCAGATAAACAAATGCAACCAGGTGAGCGATATTTAACTATTTAGTATAATGTAAATTGTTGTCGAAAAGCGAAAAAAGTGGGCGTATCTTTATTATTCCTTGAGATTTTCTCAAACAATTAAAGGTCACTTCAAAATTGTCAATTTATTATTTTTTTGGTGGAGTGGAAGTTACTTTGAAAGTTGCAGTATTTTTATATCCGTTGGACTTGCATTTCGTGGATTTTCCTGTAGAAACAGGATGGTCAGAAAATGAAAACTTTTTGGAGTGAAATTCTTTAATTTATTTAAATTGTCACCACATAGTAGCAAGAAATAGTATAAAAAAATTGTAATTATGAATTTGAATAAATATTAAATTGTTGATGGTAATTTTTGTTTTTTATACTGACTGATGATGAACTGGTTTCAGGATACAAATTAAATAGCGTATAAAGGAAGAATATTTCGCACCTTATTTACCTGGATTAAAGATTGAATTTTATTTACTGTATGTATATAAAACTAAAAAAAAATATGCTATAAATTCGAGAAGCTCGGTCCGGTGAGGTTGAAACCCCGACTTTAAATAATATTTTAAATAAAGCGTTTCTTCTGTGTAACGAAGTAGCTAAAATAGGTGGGTGTGACTAACGACCTGGCCTCACTGGCCTGATGAAGATGAATCATCCCGAATGTGCAGATCTCATCTGTTGATGATGTCCTCGCGAATCAGTTCTCCTCTTTTGTATAACCCTCTACTAACTGTCTGTTGACAAATCGTTTAACCGTTTTGTATGCCGTTTAGACAGTGTCTTCTTGTTTTATTTTCCCTTTTTATAAAATTTAGTTTGTTAGAATCAAGCCTGAAAATGAATCATGAATTTTATTTATTAACTGTTTGCCATCATCGGCTTCGCTCCCGTGGAAATATTCATTGTGCCCTTTAAATAGATGTTACTATGTAATGGGTGAGTCCCCAGCCACCAGTGGACTCTCACCACTGTACCGAAACAACCAACCTCCACCGAGGCTTCCCACACCCCTTAATCCTCTCACACCACCTTCAAGCAGGTACTCCTAGTGTAAGGATCCGATTAACCTAAATATTCTATATTTTTCCCTCATCCCGAATTTCTAACTAGAGAGCTTAGGGGGAAAAAAAAAAAGAAAAAAAAAGTGAGTTAATCCGGCGGAGACACATCAAGTTTTTTGACTCGTTGCAGCACGTAACCAACCCAGTGTTTAACACTATGACCCCACCACTCCTCCCGCATCGATAGCAACAGACTGTCGGGGAAAAATTAGGTTAAGAATTAGTATGTAAGTTAGTTTTAAGTTTGATCAAAAAGGTGGCCCCATCACCTTATTAGTCAGTTCAGTCCAGTCACGTATAATGTATGTTATATCATAATGCTTGTTTATTCATTATATAATTTCTATAAAATAACAAAACCTGCATATAATGTAGCGATGCTACAGGAAATAAAAAGAAAATTTAATTTATAAATTTATATTAAAAAAGATACTTTAATAGTCTGAAGAACAGACTAATTTTCTTGTTCGAATATCTCGCAGAACAAACAATCGTTACTTTGCACGAGTATTTATTTATCCCCTTCTTCCATTACACAGGAAAAGGAATGAATGTCGCCTGGACCGTCAACATTGCCTTAGCGACCTCGAAAACAAAGGATTTGCCACTAATGTCGGTTATTTGGATATATTTTATTGTTCACTAATGCTCAACCTCATACTCAACTCAATAACCGGCTTCTGAAGTGTTACTATTCATCTTAGCATTTATGTCACCCACAAAAAACTAGAGGAGGGAGACAAACCTGTTAAAACGTAAGGATTCCTGTTTTTTTGAAAGAAAACAACGAAGCAATAAAAATGAAATGTTACATCGGGAGATGAGTTGGGATTTCTTCCCCATCCAAGTTTCGGAGCACCTAGCGAATAGAAATCAATCCGTATTTTTCTCGAGGTGTGATGAGCACAAAATTGAAACGTCCACGTGTATTCTTTGCAATATAATTACTTAATAGTCGATTGAAAGTCGATCGAGCACGTGACACTCACTTGTGTCTCGTAGTTGAGAAACAAGAGCTCCTCTGAAAGGTGGTCTGGCTTCATTGAATTTATGTCTTTCATTGAAGATTGTTCAAAGGGCTCACCTTAAATTATTCCAGGGCTCTAAAGAGGAAGAAAGGGGAACATGAATTATTCATACGTTTTATTAAATCCTGTCATGACAATCTCAATCCGAGTCGCATATATTTTTTTTTATAATTCTAATTGCTTTGTTGTTTTACAACTGCTTTATGTTTACCTGCTCCAGGCCAAATATTTCCCTTATATTACCCTTTCATAATGGAAATTTTAAATTTTCATAAATGTTGATACAATGTTTTGAGGATTCGTTCAAGAATATGCTTGTTATTTTTTTTAAATTAAAGCACTATTTTTTTAAATCTTGTTTCTGTTTGGCTGTTTCGTCGATATTGTCTACTGTTTGGCCCAAATTTTACTTACAAGAGTGATCGGTATGAAAGATACAGCCTAAAATATTTGGGTTCCTTCAATTTTGTCATGCTCCTGATAACGACTAACAATGTTAATGCTTTGAGTTTTAGTGACTATTACTTAAATTCGTTACTTCTGCGAGGCGATTAATATTGCTTGAAAGTCCTACTTAAACAATAAAAACCCACTTAATTTTATACTAAACGTTATTTTACTGACATTACTTGTAGTATCTCCTGGTTTTTATTTTACAATAACCTCATTTTACATCCAGAACAAAGACAGATACGATTACCAAAACATGAAGTATTTAAACTTTATTTTGTTTTCCTTCGGTACCAAGGGTGCGTTGACAAGAACCGTCGGGCACGCGTCAAATATTTTTCGACCCCGCAACATCTTTTTATATAACAATAGTTTCCTTGAAATGTGTGACCCTATAACCCTTACGTAAGAGTTATCTTGCCTGCTATGCGACCACTCAATTCTACAGTCTACATAAAAAAATAACGCAGACAGTCATTTAGTTTGGTTGTGGTTTCTAAATCAAAACATCTCTAAGCAGCTATAAACATACAAAGTCATACAACAATTTATTGATATGTTTATAGTTGCTACGACATGTTGATCCCAAATGGCTGTTTGCTCTGCCGCGTATGCCACGGCACGCTAACTGAATGAGCACATGTGGCCAGCCGATTGACCCTCATCGTGGGCGGTGATACTTGACATCAAAGGCCTCATTGGCGGTTATCGTTCCTGCTGGCAGTTGTGGGTTGTGGGTTCAATCCCGGCATTCTCAATGAAACTATACAGTCGTTAGGGTGGGTCCGCGGTACTTCACCTGAGTGGTTTGGTGGCTTCACAACTCCTAGCCATTTGTGTATCAGATCATCAACATTATAGACTAACTTGCGTTACCTTGAGGTTGTAGCCGTTATTTGTAGATGGCGTTTTGGGAATGGTCAAGGGACAATAATGTATTCCAAGTCACGAATTTAGTATCATACAAAAAATACAATAATTTTTTTAATGCAACGAAATGGATTACTTGTGACCTTATATAGAGAATTTTAATACTTTTCCTGTGAAATGTTTCGAAATTGACCTGAAATTGAAGTAAGTGTATCACGAGAGCTCGATCACTGTAGGATATCTTAATGCTCATTTATACTCAAAATTCATTTCACAGAATTTTAGAGTGAGAAAAAAGTAAGTTTTTAGAATCATATGAATAAGGCTGGAATGACGTGACCTAAGGGTTAAATTATTAAAAAAAGGGCAGAGTCGGTCATACTATACATGTGATTATTAGTTAGAGCCTTTTTTTGGACTGTTTTTTAATAATTATTAACAGAGGGCAATGATCCGAACACAGGATCACACAATTTTCGGTCAGATGCTCTGTCCGCTGAGCTAAACCTGGCCCTCTCGCTATCTTTTTTCTTTGGCTAATAATAATAATAATTATTATTACAGCTGTATATTGAGTCACATATGAGTAGTAAAATATTCAGCTCGAGCTGAGCACTTCCGTTTGAAAAATGGTCCACCCTAAGGAGGACCGTATGATTCCACTCTTCGGAGGTACGGGTATTTCAGACCCAACCGTATTATTATCGATTCTAAAAATTACAGCTCCTGAAAGCCAGGTAATTGTGAAACTTCATCAACTGGAATTGTAAAGGTTTATTTTTATTAGAGGCAGGCGCTGATAAAAGTTAGGTCACGTCCGTGCCATTGACGCAGTTGAATATTTTATCGGGCCCGCACTTATTTCTGGAAATGCAGAATAAAACTCTAAAAAGCAGCTGCTCTAATGATCCTAATTGAAGACAGGGCGAGATGGTCATAGGCATCCTCTATGATTGAGGTTAACAGGATCACGTGCCTGTCATTAGCTTGTGTCGATAGTGCTAGAGGTTCTACTTTCCTTTCCACTCCTAAGTCTGTCTCCATACATTCACCTTCTACAATTAACTGTCTCACAAAAATAATTTACTTCCAAGTAATATACTTTATTGACCTACGACCTTCTGGCAGGAACTTATGATGCACTACGCCATTGAAATCGAAAGACGTGAGAAAAACCTTCACTTTTGATCGAACTTGTCGAATTGTTTTCGGTCTTGGCTCTTCAGGCCGCTTCCATTGTGAAGATTGCACTTTGTTTTCCACATCATACCCATGTTTCGTCACCTGTTAAGATGCATTTAACAAACTCTGGATTGTTGGTTACTTGTAGTTTGGCGATGTTTTTTTTTTGTCGAAATTCAACAATTTTGAAACGAACTTTGCTGCCACCCGTTTCATGCCCAAAACTTTGGAAAAAATCGCTTGGCATGATCCAAATGATATATCAACTTCATGAGCAACTTCTCTAATAGTGATTCTGCGATGGTTCAGAATCATTTTCTTAACTTCTTCGATGTTGTTCTCGAAGTGTTAGTGCACCCAGCGCGATCATCATCTTCAACGCCTTCACGGCCCTCTTTGAAACGTCCATACCACTCATAAACTCTTGCTTTACTCATGATTCTCCAAAAGCCACTGTCAACATTTCAAAAACTTTGCTGCACTTTATTTCATTTTTTTGAGAAAATTAATACAAATTCTTTGATCCATTTTTTTTCAAAACTAAAAATCGCTGAGAACATCAAAACACGTATAAACTTCAAATTTAAACGTATCAAATTACCATCGGAATAATAACGCCCGTGAAATTCTCGTTAATTTTTAATCAAACCTCGTATACATTTCGAAAAGTACAATTTGGTTCAAATCCACGGATCAATTAGTAATATTTATACTTTGATAATGAATGGCTGTAACCTCACCATCCTTAATTAATGACGTACACGGCCCCTGCTGTTACGTGTAGGTCAACAATAAAGCCCCATTAGCAAGCAAGCCCTGAGCAAATATGAACTAATGGCTGGTAGGGGTCTTGCAACAAACTAAATGCGGTTCGAACTAGGGGCTTAGGCTGAATGAAAATTAATTCTGGGGTTAGTTAATCGCTCACAGATGGGTCCGTTGATAATAAAATCTATCGATTCCCAAAGCGTTTAGAAGCACTGTCGTAAATAACATGTCCTGATCGTCTGTGGCTCTCGCGCTCTTGGTCAACCTCCACTGGCTAGTACCCGGTGACGCGGCTGACGGAGGATCGTGGGGGACTTCCCAACACTCCGCTTTCTCTTCGCATGTGGATTTGGGAGGTCTCTGGGCTGTCTGCAAATATTGTATGAATGAGCGAGTGAATGATGAACTGTAAATATGGTATGAATGAGAGCATTTATCTTATTACTTATTGCCTTATAAAAGGCAGATTGTAATTATAGCACAATAAAGGAGTATATATATAGTCGTAAATAAATTAATTGTATATTGCTATTAGACATGGAGGCTT
Organism: Acanthosoma haemorrhoidale; assembly: GCA_930367205.1. Taxonomy (NCBI): domain Eukaryota; kingdom Metazoa; phylum Arthropoda; class Insecta; order Hemiptera; family Acanthosomatidae; genus Acanthosoma; species Acanthosoma haemorrhoidale. Next base: position 40,776,778 of record OV884014.1, read on the forward strand.
CCATCCGGCTGGGCTAGTTGCAAAAAAAAATACATTTTTCTTATGTTAAATTCTTAAATAAATTACCATGAAACGCAACTCAACAAAACATAACGTGATATAAATATCGTGACTGGAGATTGTGGAGGTATTTTTTCTTTGGCCAATAGTAAACTTTAAATATTTCACGTACATTCTATATACACCTTTTAAACATTATTTTACAATCCTTACTCTCCAACTAATCAAATTCTTTATGCATGTTAAATTCTATTGATTATTAAATTGTGCATACAAATAAATAAATGTGCATGTATATTATGATGAGTATGGGCTCTGGGCCTTTTATAAATAATTCGACACAGATACGCCCTTCACTTTCTGATAGAAATTTGATAACTCGTCCACTGACGAGCCTTTATTATTTTGACATTCTCACCCTTCACAAGGCTTTTGAATTGTTCAGTAATATAAAATATCACTTTAGTCTAAAATTTCGATCGATAATAAATAAAAGGACAAAACCCCAAACAAACCTTAGGTTGTACCGGTCGTGGGTTCTTTTAGTTTTCGACTACACGCGATTTCACTAACACGCGAACCATGAAAGTACTTTAGTTTACTTGAGTCGTGATATTACAATTTCTATAGTAATGTGTATCTGAATTATTAAAAAATAATTTGTATACTTGGACAAATAGCAGTATTTATTGACAAATCGCTGTCTGTGCGACTTGTTCTTGGATATTCAGATTTGCCTCTGCGCCTAACATTTTTTTTTTCCATGGACTGAGTGAGAGGAAATCATTGGCTATTAGAATAAATAAGTTTGGAATGTTACAAACAGCTTGTCAATGGTATAAAAAAAATTATGAAAGCTTCATTGCAGATGTTTTCCATACCTTTTGTTTCGAGCTCCAATCATGTCCTGAGCGTATGTGGCTCTCGCGCTCTTCCTCAGCCTCCACTGGCTCGTATCCGGTGACGTGGCTGCTGGGGGACTTCCCAAGACTCCGCTTCCTCTTTCGCTTGCGAGGGAGGCAACAACCGTGTGGACTTGGGGGGCCCCTGGGCTGTTTGTAAATATTGTATGAATGTGCGAGCGAATGATGAATTGTAAATATGGTATGAATGAAAACACTTACCTCAATTATTTATTACCTATTAAGTAAAGGCAGATTGTAATTTCATCAAAAAAAAAAAAGTCCCATCTCTCAATAGAAAATAAACTATTTATTTACAAAGTTATACTTAAGCCAATCTAGACATACGGAATAGAGCTATGGGGGACAGCAAAAAAGTCGAACATCAAGCGCATCCAATCCTTTCAATCAAAAGTCCTGAGAACAATAGTAAATGCCCCCTATTACGTCACCAACAAAACCCTTCATAATGATCTTAAATGTTTCGAGCTATGCCCACCATGTTTTAACCAATGTCGGGTCCAGAAATCATTTTGTAATTTATATCATCCTAAAGTTTAACATTTTACTGATAAAACAACGAGTAGAAAAACACAATAATGATGGAGTTGGAAAGGAAAAGTATATATCAATCGAAGAGAAGTAGGAATTTTTTAACACAATGTTTTTTTTTATTCCAAAGAAACTTATATTACTAATGTGTCCTCGTACTATCCTAGCGCAGTAAACAATCTCTGTGAGCACATAAATAAAAGAGACTGTATACTTTATATCTTGAAAATGAAAGATTTATTAAGGATATAGTAAACAAAAAGGGGCTGAACAGTGGTCCTTGGGAGATCCATTGAGGCTCTGAGTATTGATCTTGCTGAGTTGAGGCTTGGCTATATCCAGTGTAACTGATCGATGAGGTCCCAGCCGTCCCTCGCTTCTGAGCCAAAGCATCATTAACTCTCTTTACTTTAGGTCTTTTATCGGCGCGGATTTCGTTTGATTATTAAAAAATGCCTACATAATAATTTATATATGAAGTGCCTAATCGATTAGTAATTTTAACATGAAGGACTTGGGATTTGAAGTGCAATCGCTGTGAAGCTAACCATCAATTAGTTTGATTATTAACAGGCAAAGGAAAACGATGGTGACGACAGGGATTAAATCCCAGGACCGTTTGATCTCCGATGAGGGGATCTTCTCAGCTATCCCTGCGAACCCTTAGCCTTGTCATCTTCTAATCTCGGTCGTCGCTATTTTGTCACCTCTGAGAAATCCGTCTTCAAAGCCTTCAACCTTGCAAATGAGTCTACAATGTGGGTTGACAATTTAAAGTTCCAAAGAATTGTTTCCTTTTGGTAGCGTTATACCGACAAAATATTCAATTTATACCGTCCATTTATTAATAATGAATAGTTGTGGAAGTAGTCATACTAGTTTTATAGTTTAAGGCTTAAAGGAAACCTTATCAATTATATCTCTTCATCAACTAGTCAAATATTTTAAAGTATTTTTCGCGTTTAGTACCTTCCCATATATGACATGTTCCCATAAGTGGTCTTTGATGCAGTGAGTTTGAATATATAAATGAGCTAACACGTTTCATAGGATCGATGGGTTGATGAAAATCAGTTGTGAGTTCATTAATGAATTTGATGAAGATTAACCCTTCTTTTCCCAGCTCTGGCCGATCTCCGAACACTCTTCAACTCGTGACATTTTTTTTGTATTCGGGTAAACCTTTTGACTCTAAGGTCCAATTGAACATTTGACTAAGTGTTTTCTGTATTGCCACTTCAATAATTATTTACCTATAGTAACTGGAACATAAATTTGAACTTCCTGATGTCAGGCCAGGGGCTCTTCCTAAGAGCTATCGAATAACAGCTATGCCAGTGTCCAATCTCTTTATCGTCTTGGGAAACCTTTGAAAAATATTGCATTACATTTTACCTCCTTTAGAAAATGTAGCTCTTGCGATAATTTCGAAGGTTTCCCTAGACGAGCTAAATATATTGGATATTGACCTATTGCGTTTGTATGTTCCAGTTGGATATGGACCTGGCCGGAGATAAGGGGGCCGTGGGTTCGAATCCTGATCTATTTCTGTACGTGTTCCCTATTAGGATATTTTATTGAGAAATCGGTCAAGTTGTTAGTTTTTCAAGAAATTTATTAATGGACAAAGTTGGACATATTGTGCAGTTTTGGATCCAGTCTTAGCGTGAAAATGAGGAGTCAATACACTTGTCCAATATTTTATTCCAATGTTTGAAAAAGTTTAAATTCCTCTTTTGTGATGCCAGACAAGTGATGCCTCCCTCGTTGTTGTCTTTACTTCCTCAACGTCCGCAAAGCATGTACAATGTACCTTTTCATTAGGGGAATAAAAAGAATTCGCAGGGAGTTATTAGATCGGGAGAAGGAAGAATTGGGCACAGTGGTCATACCATGTCTGGTCAAAAATCGGCGCACAGAGAGGGCTGTGTGAGCAGGAGCGTTGTCGTAATGGAAAAATCAGTGCCAATATTCACTTAAAATTCGCTGTACATAACTTCAAATCACTCCAGATTACTCCACAACTTCTTCGATGGTCCGTTGTCAATCTTCTTGGACAATTCGCGAATGTTTTCAACATTCTCGTTCTGTTGAAGGACGTACAGAGCGAGGTTGATCATTCATTGAGATTCCCCCATTTTTAAAACGGGAAACCCACTCAAAAACTTGAGTTTTCCCCAAAGCATCATCCTTGTAGGCAGCTTATAACAGTTTAAGAGTTTCTGTGCCAATTTTCCCGAGCAGGAAGCAAAACTTCACGGGCGCGCGATGTTCCCGAAAATCAGCCATCACAAAAACGATGAGCACGCAAAATAATTGTCACAAATAAATTAACAGAAGCAGAACCTTCTCCAGTGACTGCACTTGGCATACTGAGTGGTGAAAGATTGCTTCACACGGCCCTACAGGCGAAACCCGGTACTTTAGTATGAACATTTAGTATGAAGTAGAACAAAGAAACAATAAAACAAATAATTAAAAATTATTTTATAGCTCAATCCAATTAAATATTTCTTGAAGTAAGGATGTTATCTGTATTATTTTCGAACATTTATTGGATTTATCTAGGAACAGTGGGAGGGGGGTCTTCAATCTAATGGTGAATTTCATATTTTTTATTAATATTATTCGTTCTGTAATAGTCTAGCTTTATCTCGATGCTCTCTAATTTATTGATTAGTCATTTATTCATTAAATTGTGTTATGGAGAATTTGTCTTTGTTTTCAATAACTGACCTGTTACTCAATGATTTGGCAATGACTATGTAACACAGCGGAAAGAGATCGTGCCCTGATAAAAAATGTATCTTGATAGAAAAAGTTTTTGATTCTAGTTAGATTAATTATAGTTATTAATAACAAATAAAAAAACGTTGCTCGATAATATTTCTGAAGGCACTTAAGAAAGCGTATATGTATCCATGTTATATATTATATATTAGCTGTGTATCCATTTGCCCTGTCAGGTGAAAAAGCCATCTGCATGGAAGTACTCTGAGATGAGATATCTTCCCCCTCTCAGACCATCGCCTTCGGGGCTGAGTGCTTCTCGGGCATTAATGCACCGTGCAAGAAACCGCACTAATGTACTCATCGATTAATACTCGCACTTACCGAGATCTGTCGTCGTGGAGCTGCTTTAGTATTCAGAACGACTTCTGGTGCAAGAAGTTGAATGGTTCGTTAATGCCAACCCATCTTACTTCTCGATAAAACTTGGATGTCTTCTATCGAATTATCGTCCAAGCAATAATACACTCGTATCCTAATACATTGCGGATGAGAATTTGTGCTTAAAAATTTCTAACGTGTTTCTTTGTTATATTTAGTTTAGTGTTGGCCCGTATCGTTAATGGTTAATGGTGGTCGTTAATGATACGAAAGTGGATTTATCTTGCTGATGCAACGAGAGCCAGCCACGCCACGTATATTTTTTATATTCACAACAGCATTATGTCGAAAATGTGTAGGTATAATTGGCTCTACTTCGTGGAATTGACGATAATAAATAGATAGACATTAAATAAACAGACGCTTTGGACAACTGTACAGACTACTTCGAAGGACTCCTATCTCTCAATAGAAAATAAATTACTAATCTACAAAGTTGCACTTAAGCCAATCTGGACATACGGAATAGAGCTATGGGGGACAGCAAAAAAGTCAAACATCAAGCGTATCGAATCCTTTTAATCAAACGTCCTGAGAACAATAGTTCATACCCCTTATTACGTCAGCAACAAAATCCTTCATAACGATCTTAATGGATCCTACATTCTTGAACTCATCCCTTCCAAGTTCATGAAATTCCACAGTAACCTATCCAACCACCCTAATCCCCTAGCACAGTAATTGCACTGCACCACTCATCCCTTTAATACTAATCTCCAATCATGTCCTGAGCGTCTGTGGCTCTCGCGCTCATGACCAGCCTCCACTGGCTATTTCCCAGTGACGCGGCTGACGGAGGATCGGGAGGTGGGGTCTTCCCAAGACTCCACTTCCTCTTTCGCTTGCGAGGGAGGCGACAACCTTGTAGATTTGGGAGGTCTCAGGGATGTTAGTAAATACTGTTTGAATGGGCGAGTGAATGGAAATTGTAAATATGGTATGAACGGGAACATTTATCACAATTTCTTATTGGCCAATAAGGCAGATTGCAATTTTATCACAATAAAGACGTTTATAAGTTTAATAATATTATATTCCGTATCACAACTGACTATATCCCTTGATTGTCCTATTTAAAATTTTAAAAAAGTTATAAATTGCTAATTAGTGCCCATTTATCAAAAATCTATTCAAATCTAATAAATAAAGAAGGTATTTCTACTGTTGGCTCCAAAACGGTTATTTTTTGTATTATCTTTCAATTTCTGTTTGAATCACCGTCAATCCTAAATCTTTATCTGTCCTTGACAATGAGGAAAACTTGAAGCTTTTTGTATTTATGTTTGTTTCTGAAATTAAATTAATTACTTTGTTTACAGTGTTTTTCTATTTTTCTATTTAGGAACAAGAGATAGACTGTTGATGATTTCTCTACACCTCTCCTTTCGGGCTCACTAATAATAATTTTATAATGGAAGTGTTTGAACATTTCGAAAGCGTGGTGCTTAGTAGGCAGTAGTTTCTCACTTCCGGAGACAAACTGCTCACTATTCTGTCTACAGCCTCGTTGCCCCTCCTGACCAGGAAATACTCGCGTGGGGGAATCATCAGTTGTATTCTTTTCTATGTCTTAATGTTCGAAAACGAAATATCAAACAAAATATGTTTTTCGCTAATAGCAATAATGTTTGAGTCGCTTACTTCAAAGTAGCGCACTATCAAAAATGGCGTGAATGATTATTAATTTATTTACTTGGATATTTGGAATAATAAAACAATTGTGTCCAAATTGTACTATTCTCAGTCTTGTATTTTATGTGACATCTTCCTAGAATTAATGGTTATGATAGTTTATGCTTACGCTAAGTGACTATACAGTGGATAATTGCCCTTAATATTCTTCCATGATTGAGCTAATAGAAATATTCGGATCTTTCAATGATACCGTTGCATAATATTACACTGTCTCTAAAATGAAGTCTTGTTGGTGAAGATTCCAGATGTATGGTCCGGAATAAAGTGAGCCCCCTTGATTGAAGCCGAGACCAGACCTGTAACGGCTCCCCCGAAGACCAACAACACAGGCCGAAATATTATTTATTTATTATTTGTCATCATATTATGTCATCAAACTGCCTATTGCTTCCCCCTCTCCAGTTTTATGTAGGTTCAGTTGGGTGAAGAGGAAACACCTTCATCCCGCCTTATGACCAGCCTGGCTCTCATTTGTTGGTATACTGAGTGGGTAATCCAGCTTTATGGAAATTAAGGTCTGCTATGCACTTATCCTTTATTATCAATTCATTCCCTTTGAGGGATGGGTTCGATACCTACCTGACCTACGTACCTCTGCTTCTATACATACTACAGAATATAATGTATGGTGACTTGCCATATGCATTAATTATGCAATCACCATTGAACATTACATCTACATAATGTACCAACATATGCGAGTATTCATTATTTAAAATTTGAATCCAAGGATGGCATGGATGGAACATGTTTGTTCTAACAGTTTGCTTAATGTTTGTGCAGATAATGAAATAGTAAAATATAATACAAACGATTAAAAAAAATTATTGAATTAAAATTAAAACCACCTTCCATATATTTCTAAAATTTAATAAAACCCGAGATTATTCTTATATATTTATACGATTGTTTATCAAAATGTATGTATTATTTGTTGGTTAAAATAATAATTATTTGGGTGTGCAAGTTTACCTTAAACATGACCTTTTTTTATTGGCTGAATGTTGCTTTCTGCATACTATTATTGCACAAGTAATTGTGATTCGTCTTTTCATTAAATAAAAACAAAATGTAAATAACGTATTAAATTTCTGGTATCTATTCTTGCTGTCTTAAAAACAAATTGATAATTTTTTATTTGAACCACACCATATATTTGTAACTAGTACAAAAATATAATATGTAAAACCTACATGCAATTTTCAGGAGGCATACGTAGTGGCCACTTGTAGGGAAAAGTGGCCAGTGCCTACTTCATACTTTGTTAAAAACCAATCAGTTTATTTTGTTATAGCGGCAATTGGACGACCAAAATTATACATTAATTGACTAATGAAGAAAGATAATTGTGGATCAAGGAACAAAACAAAATGCCAAAAAAAAATAAAAATATCCATAAATCCAACAAAATTAAATTAATGGCGGGTCTCTATACTTGAGAAATGTTAATAGTTAATTAGTCCTGACATTTTTCACATTTAATTTTTTTTTTTAAGTATAGGTCTTTTTAGCATGAAAGAATACGGCGTGTGGTATATTATACCTGTAAAACGTCAGGTCTGTTTTCGTCCTTTATCGCATAACATACCTACAGACCAACACGAAAGACGTTTGCCTCGTACCTGTGTTACGGTAAAGCCTATCCAGTGTACAAACCAGGCATCCCCTAAGTGTAGAGATGTAGGTCACAGAAGCCGCTGCGCTGGCCCTTTCGATCGCTTCATTGAAAATTTTACACTTGCACAACTTCACTGCACTTAGCCCTTTTCTCAGGCCTCATTCATGGCAGGTTTGTCCTCTCTCGCATTTCCCTCGAAATAGTCTACTGCCTAGTTATATAATACTCATTTAGTAGAAACGTGTACTTCAGTTGAGACTTATGGTCCCATTTTTTTTGTCTTTTAACCCCTTCTTAACCCTAACCCCTAACCATCTGCTACCTGCTAGGGCCAAGACACACACTCGTGCCTTAGCCAAAGTATGTTCTAACGCTGTAACTGATTAATATTTGTATATGTACCAGTGTTTTCATTGTTATTCATAATAAAGTTTTTTGGGTACGTGTCGCGAATTTTTTTTCTTAATTTGTAGTAATGAATGTTTGTGTTTTAGTAAAAGTAGTTTTCTTTACGATATATTAAAGTACAGACTAAATAGAAACCAAAATAACTAATTCATAAATATTTAGATAAGATTGTTATAATAAATTTACGTAGAAACAGATAGCAGTTGCTGGAAAATTTATGAAAAGGTAAAAAAAAAAAACAGCAAAAGACATTGCACAGTTCAAAAGTTAGAAAAAATTGAATATTTATCGGAGACGATTCTATTCGTTACAGTCAGTCTCTGAAGACCACAGATTAAGAAAAGTATTTTTTGTAGAGCAAGTATTTTTTCTGTTATGATTGTTCAAGCCACCTCTCAAGGGTGAATGGCATTTGTCGTAATGTTAGGCTCCCGTGGATTCAAGAGGTTTTTTTTTTTATTTCGATTACTTAAAACAACTGTTGTGCCAACTATGTCACCATGAATAAAATAGAAGTTACCCTCATCTCGGGGCAGAAAGCACACGCCTACCTTTTCATGTTTTATCAATAAATCTTCGGCGCTCGTATAGAGAGAGGGAACTAGTTCACGATCCCGACACGGCCGGAAATCACTTGGGGTGCTGGCATAGCCCGGCCTCTGATTGGCCGTAATAAAACGGTGTCTCATTCGCTGTAGGCAGAAATATTTTTGTGAGCTGCCTATATATGGCAGAAATTCTGAGCTTTTTCGGAATTAGAACACGGAATTGTATTCCGGAAGTGTCGAAATCAGACACTTGAAGTGAACACTGCTCTCTCTCTCTCTCTCTCTGCACTGGCACTTCTTGCTGTGCTCGAACCCGAAGGAATCTCTTCCATGCCGACGACGATCTCTGGACCCCTTCCTCCCCCTGCGATCCAGTCTGCCTCTCTCCGGTTCACACTCGCCTTTGGGATCCGGACGGTTTTCGTCCTCCCTCAGATACCGAGTGTGAACTCGTGGTCATTCCAATACCACGTAAACTACCTATAAAACCTAGCCAGTACCTCTTCTCCTGAACATAGTGCACTGTCGGGGAACATCTTTTAAGATCTTATGGAGTCAGATCAATGAACAATATACTAAATAATTAGACTGCCCGCCGACTAGGCTGCCAGGAAAGGTCAAAGACCACAGGTTTAATCATTTATGTCTTTCTGACATTCGCCGGGTAGTGGCCATGGTCGACGAGACCTCCCCCCGACGGGCGTCCCGACACTAACTAATCATTTTTGTCTCGGTGAAGGTCGGAGTATATACAAAACTATCAAGCTAACTTTTGGCTCCTAGCCTCTAGTAGTCGTGGTAGGACTTTCTCTGGACCCCTTCCTCCCCCAGCGATCCAGTCTGCCTCTCTCCGGTTCACACTCGCCTTTGGGATCCGGACGGTTTTCGTCTACCCTCAGATACCGAGTGTGAACTCGTGGTCATTCCAATACCACGTAAACTACCTATACGTATATACGTAAACGCCTCGACAGCTAATGTAGGCGTCTTCGTCATTGAGAGGTCGAAAAGTGTTATATTTCATAGAATTTTCCCTTATTTTTGCTTTATTGTTAGCAATGTCTTTGTCGGTTGGCTTTAAGCTTTATGCCTTCACCTTAGCCAGTTCCCGAGATGCCCAAGGCTCTGCTCATGGTGTCTTTTGTTCTGGACCGACGAGTCCGCTCTAATCCTTCACATTCAAAGACAAAAGCGGTAATGCCATTGTCTCTTCGTCTCCCATTGTGAATAATTCCAATCAATGGGCAAGGTACTTGCTGAATCAGCTCCGCTCTCACCTGGGCATGGCAGTCGGCTGAGCTAAGTCTTCATTCAGTCCAGTTAGGAAGAAACTAGTAAATGAGTAGTATCGTTTCCTGTTCGAGGGAGAGATGGGTATGCCCAACCTTATCTATCTGTAACAGTACTTGTAAAAACGATGAAATCCGTTTAAGATTTAAGAATACTCGTATATTACACACCGCCTCGGAATGTGCTCATATTATTAATAAATACGGCTAGTTTATGAATAGAATACAATACAGGAAAGAATTGGCTATAAGTTAAACTTTTATGGATAAGAATAGTTTGAAGGATGTCGGCTCAGGTTGATGAAAGATGGTTAAAAATTAATTTATGGAAGCATCAGGTCCTCACAACAAGGAAAGAATGTTAGGTAGTGGTGCCAGTAGATGGCCATTTAATGCAGTAGTTTTTGTTTTTAAACACTGTCTGTGTTGTTAATCGGTCTATGCACTCGGTGAAGGCGTTTTGCGATAACTTAAACTCGAATTTATTAAGATCAATCAACAGATTACTCCAGTTTAAAAAATTCAAGAAGAAAAAAAAATTAAAAAAAAAAAAAATACAAATCTAGTAGATGGCCACTTGAGATAAGTGAAAAATTAGTAGATGGCCACTTTCTCACTAGTAGTTGCCCACCCAGTTTCAATGCTATATTCTGTGTTCTAAATAAAAATAAGCCTTATAGAATGCTTCATAAGAAATTCATTTTATTATTTTAAATAAGTCTAGTCTTGAAAGTGTTTCATTTCAGGCACATTAAAGAGGTCTCGCGTTTTGCTTGTTTTCTGAGGCTCCTTTATGGTAGTGATGACGTTTTTCCACTCGTATTCACAAACGTCGGGCCGAACTGGCCATTTCCATAGCCTCCCCACTCTCGCCATGGCAGAAATTGAAGCGACCAATGGAAGCGCCGTAAGAACTTTGCCGGAATAGAACCTGCCGTCATAACGAACGATGACGAATTCGCCGTTCACTTTTTTCGGAGGGATAAGTTTGCTGTCACTATCATCCTCATCCGTTTCTTCATCGTCAATGTCGCTTTCTGCCGATGAGACTTTAACACTTGAGTCAGAAGAATAACACAGCTTTCTTCTGGTTTTTTTGGCTTGGGTGTCTTGAGACTTGCGGCGCTTTCGTTCTTCTCTTTCCAATTTCTTCTGTTCCATCAGTGCATCTTTTTCCGCCTTCTTCCGTTTCCTTTCGTTGGCTCGCTCTAACTTCTGCTTTGCGAGATTCTCCTTCTTTTCCATTTTCCGTTTCAAGTGATCACATAATCTTCTCCAAAAGCTACGGTGGGCAATTTTTCCTTTGGCTTCCTTTTTGTATCCTTGCTCACTTCCGTCGGTACATAAAAAAAGTGCTTTTTAAAGCGACTAGGCACAGTGCTAGTAGATGAGGGTCCTGGTAGTTCATGTACAAGTTCCATGTCCGCAGTGGCTAAGTCGGAAATCGGTGCTAGAAAGTTGAAGTCAGCCGTGCTAGATGATGGTCCTGGTAGTTCATGTACAAGCTCCATGTCCGCAGTTGCTAAGTCAGAAATCGGTGCTAGAAAGTTGAAGTCAGCCGTGCTAGATGATGGTCCTGGTAGTTCATGTACAAGCTCCATGTCCGCAGTTGCTAAGTCAGAAATCGGTGCTGGAAAGTTGAAGTCAGCTGTAAGTGGAGATGCTGTCCGATCCTCGTGCGTTAGATCACTGTCTTCCTTTTGGAGGGCTTCTACTTCAGTTTTGGTACTGTGCCATAAGTTGAACAATGACTTATCAGTGGTGTCACCGGACCAATCACCAATTGTAGATTGAAATGCAATCAAGGTGTCAGCAGGTATTGATTCATTTAGAAAATGTAAGCCTCTCTTTAAGAACAAAATTCTTTCAGTGTTGTCCTTCTTCTCAATAGCTTTCCCAGGGATCGTAACTGCTTCTTCGGTGACGGCTGCTCTAGAAGACGTCAAGTTTTGCGAGGTTCTTGAGGCTATTCCTTTATTCCTCTTCATAAAAAGTTTTAAAAATGTTTTTCCTGGCTTATTATTCGCCTTAAAAAATTTGCAGTTTCGTTTTAAATCATTCAAGTATTTCTGAATACTGAAGAGCAGCTGCTCGTGAGTAATGGGGAATCCAGCCGCTGCAGAGTCGTACACCCATTGGCATATTCTCCCCTCTTCTTCTTTTGTCAGCATAGTGGCTGGGCCCATCTTCCTTGCAAGAGGAGATTTCCCGGTCACTTTATTTGCAAGAGTCTGCCAAGGGACTCCAAATTTCTTGGCGGCAGCACGTATCGGTGTGTCATGGAGTCTTACGTCGTTAACGGCTTGGGTCATGGCCTCTTCACTATAACTTAAAAACGCTCCTTTTTTTCCTGGCATCTAAAAAATAAAGTTAGTACTTACCTAAAATGGAATACATGGACAGAATTAGTAATTGGCCGAAATAATAGTCAGTAGTTGCCCACCCGGCTCATTACTGAAAATTAAAAATAAAACCCAAAAAATGTTAATGCATTTTAATTTTATTAATTTTTTAGGTTAGATAAAAAATAATGAAGCAAAATAAACTTGAAATAGAAAATACCTAGTAGTTGCCTGGACGGGCAACTATTAAATTATTTTGACTAACAGATGCTAGTAATGGGCCACCCCCACAAACCATAATGTAAACAAAAATGCATGTTTAATTTTTAAAACAAATGTTGACTCAAACCCACTATAAATCCTAGAACCAAATTATCCAAACAAAATAACATGATTTGCCATCAAAATCTTTCGAATGATTGACCTCTTTGCTTAATAAATTACATAAGAAATTGCCTTGTTTTATCTGACGACCACCGATTCAAAAGTCAAAATTCGCCATCTTGAATACCACGGCTACCAACATGACGGTGTCTATTTTGTTGTGTTCCCAGATGATCACACTAGCCTATAAGCTAACAATGCGTAAAAAATCTTAAATAAAACTCTTCTTATAAGCATTTTTAGGGAAAGTGGCCAACTACTGATGCATGGCCATCTACTAGCACCGCTACCTTTGGTACTAAACATGATTGGTAATAATTAGTGGTGAAAGAATACAAAACAAAATGAGTTGGATGAAAATGCAGTGTGGGGGTAGTAAAATATAAGATATATTGTAAACAGTCTGGTAGCATGTTATAAAATATTAGCACTTGTTTAAGCTTTTTTTTTTACTCTCTCAAAAATATTATTTTTAAGTATGTCCAAAGTTCAAATGTACGTACGTCTTTCTTCGCGTAGAACCATACCAACTCAGCGTTAATGGCAGCTTTAAGGGCATTTTGATATCTACTCTAAACCGAAGGTGAGCCCGTTCACCTAGTAGTGTCATTTTTAACTTTAAAACGATAATTGTTTTGTATTTTCTAGCCTCCTCACAATGCATATGTTATGCAGAAAAATGAGCCATTAATTACCAATGTATAGTATTGTTCATAGTTTGTTTTATAAATGTTTAAAAAAAGGGGGGTTGAGAAAAAAAAGTAAAAAAATAAATAAATTTATATAAAATTTATATTTATAACTTTTATTTCATATAATCCTAGTATGATATGGGACCTCTGTATAAAAGTATATGTCTCAAACTGTTACGTACAAAGGCCTGAACAAAGTCGCAGGCAGACAAGGAAAAACAACTGATCCCTTAAAAATATTTAAAAAATTTGAGATATGATGGGCCTACTGATCCTTGTATCAGCTTATTCTATAAAGTACTTATTATTATTCTATAAAGTACTTATTCTTATTCTATAAAGTACTTATTCTTATTCTGTAAAGTACTTATTCTTATTCTGTAAAGTACTTATTCTTATTCTGGAGTATATGAGGAAGCTATGTGAGAAGACGACCTCGCCCCGCTCCACGAACAAGAGTACGCAATCCATCGAGGCCCACAGTTGGCTCTGTAGCAGCAGATTTATGCGGGCACAACTCACCGCTGACTCCTCATTACTTGAGTGCTATAGGTCCGTCCTATATCAACTAATTAGCCCCAGTATTTTTTATCCTTCCCTTTCTCAGCCAGATTAATTGCCGCTATAACCGAGTTTTTTTTATCGCCTCAGAGAGTAATGTTTTATAGCTGTAATAAAGGGGCATAATCCCAAAAAGTAAAATTATGAATCATGCAAGGGTCTTTCTTTAAATAGCACTGTATGATGAAAAATGTGTGTGATTCTTCATAGTTAACAATTTATTTTGCATTTTGGAAGACGAATGATTATTTCCGAGTACAAAGGGAGAGGCTCTACTTTCATTCAGGTATAGAGGGATATGTCTTTTATATATAAGTCTATATATCTGTACCTCGGAGGGATACAACACTATGTCCATTTTCATAACTTTACAGGAGAAGAGTTTTAAACTTTTTTTCAACAAAAAGTGTTATTGGCACAGCTATTTATTGAGATGTAAATAACAATAAATAGAATGTTCTGGTAAAATATTGTTTCAACATCTCAATAAATAGCTGTGCCAATGTTGAAAAAAAGTTTAAAACTCCTCTCCTGTAAAGTTATGAAAATGGACATAGTGTTGTATCCCTCCGAGGTACAGATATAAATATATCGATCGTAAAAAATATTTAATTTATCTGAAATTTTAAAGATATGTTTCAAAAAAAAAAAACAACTCGAAATATGCCGATTGACCGAAAAAAAACATTTAACGTGAAAAAATTCGGCACCGTTTTGATAACTTTTAAGGATTCTCAAGCCATTTAAGTTTTAAAGTTCTGACCTTCACTTCAAAGTTTAAGACATATTGAATACTTGTAAAGATATTCCAAAAAATTAACTTTTAAAGGCCACCAATAGGAGCGGACTTTAATAGGTTTAGTTGTAAAAAAAAAATACGGGGTCCACTTAGCTTGGGGAATAAAATTTTCTAGATGAGAAAATATTTATCTAGAAGCAAGAGCTACGAACTTTAGTTTGCCAGGATTGTCCTAATAAATATAAGTTATGTTTTTCATGTTTATTTTAAGTCTTGTGTAATTTATTACGAATTAATTATGTTAACTTTATTAACTTGTATTACATTAGCAGCTCACTAAATTTATGTTTTTTTCCAGTACATGACAGAGAAAATGGGGGGTGCGGAGGGTACAAAACTCGACGTAGACTTCATGGATATGGAACGAGTAAGTTGTTCACTAAAATGATTCACTAATTTCTTAGTGGTAGTTTATACTTAAAATGGAAAGGTTAGACACAAAATCAATGAAACCAAATTATATTTTGAAAAAACTATTCAAACCTGTTCTACCTTACAATCCAATAAGATGCCCAATTAGGTTCATGGTTTATATGTCTAATTTTCTGGGGCCATATGCTTGCTTATGCATGTACGTAGAGTGGTTGTCTTAGCTGCCCAGCTCCATGTAGACACAAAGCATTAGGGGAAGGAGTGAGAGAGAGAGAGTGGCCCTTGAAAATTAAGTCATTCGAATCGAACATCTTCTTTTAACTAGCTTAACTATACTTTTTGTTAGTAAGATGTTGAATAACTTTACTGCTTCGTGTTATACCAGACTAGTATTTTCCTGAACAACCCCAACTTAGAGCTGTGTTATCTCAAAGATTTATGAATGGAAGCCCAATTTCATAAAATTGTTAGTTTAAATTTAGATTTTTGCCAAAAACATTTATAGAGAGTTATAAAAACATTAATTAATTATGATATATTATTGAACTCCTTTAGTTCAAATCATTTGTAGACTCCCATTTCTCTCATTCATACTCTTTGGATATGTTCATTCCTGCTCATCGCACTCTGCTTTTTTTGAAGGAAATTTCCTCATCAGAACATTATCCTTCTGCAACTCCATAACTTCCAACAGCTGGCATGTCATCACACCCCTGTCATATTCAAATCACAACAGCGTTTTAATTGTATTATGTCCATCCAGTCATTCTAATGTTGTATACCCAGTAGCCTACATCTTGCATTTTCTTTCATTTATTTACAGATTTATTTTTTTAATAAGTTTGTTTCTGTATAAATTATGTATGATTTAGCATAAACAACATGCCCTAAAGCCCAATTTGTACGCCTTATAATTATTATAAGAAAACAGTACTCCCAGAATAAATACAAAGCTACTATTATTAATTTTCTGTGCATAAAAATGCAATTCTTTTGCAGAAAACCGATGTTACATACGAGCTTGTAGAAGAGCTCCAGCTGAAGACAAAAGAGTACTTGCAACCGAACCCCACTGCTAGGGCCAAAATGGCCGCAGTCAAAGGAATATCCAAGCTCAGTGGACAAGCGAAAGCAAGCACATACCCTCAGCCTGAGGGCACCCTCGGTGAATGTATGGTCACCTATGGAAGGAAGCTAGGCGACGATTCATATTTTGGTAAGATTTATGTAATTTATAATCGAATAGCAATTTTAACTCCTTTTTTTAGATATGCTGTAGTCTTCATGAATATATAATTGTATACATCACTGTTTATTCGTTGTCTCAAGTAAGCTGTTTGCTTAAGTGCTCAAGTCACAGCCCGCTTCTTTATTATACTGAATCCAATAATTATTAAATGAAAAAAATCAAAAAAGGTGCATCATACAGTTTTTGTGAAACCAAAAAAGGGGTTTATTACAGCTGTGAAAACGATTTTAATAACAGTTTTAATGTCCTTTTGTAATTATTATCACCAAACATTATTATATTTTATTAAATAGGCCATCAAGGTCTTTCATTTGATAGCCAACTCCATATAACTAGGAAATATTTTTTTTTTAATTACTGAGTTATTAATTGATGACCTTTTATTAGTTTTCACAGGATTGTGTTTACTACCTGTCATCCTTCATGTAATACTTCCATACTTTAATGTTAGGTTAAGCACTTTTTTGTAAATAAAGTCCCAACAAATGACATATATATTATTAATGAGGACGTCAAGATCTTCAATGTGATACTCCTCTTAATAGGAAAATGCCCCTACTTTCCTAAGGGCTATCAAAAGCATGACTAACATGTCATATTCATTTTATCTTCATATTTCAAATTCATTTGTTTATATTAACAGGTGATTACTTTTAGGATTACTTTTTATTGTCGATTCAGTAATAAATTTTAATTCTCTCATAAAAATAATCATTTGAATATGGCTCAGAATCGCCATTGAAGGTTTTTTAGGCTACTCCATCTGTTGATCGAACCTTCTATCCTGAATTAAAATACAAACACAAAAGATGTTAACACTTGAATTCATATGTTTTTTTTTAAATATATATTTTAAATAACCCCTAACGTCTAGTGACATGATCCAAGCAAAATAATTTCAGTTCGAAACTTTCTTACTAGCTATTTTATCCTTTAGGGCTGGCATTACTCGAAATGGGCGAAGGACTGAAACAAATGGCCGATGTGAAATATTCCCTCGATGACAACACTAAGCAGAACTTCTTAGAGCCGCTTCATCACCTACAAACTAAAGATCTCAAGGAAGTTATGGTATGAACTTATCCAGCATTTCACCAGCAGCATTTCAATTAAATTTAAATCTCAACTCATCAATCTTATCATCCTGAAATAACCATTATTGAAGAGTAAACACTTATTAAATATGTCTGCACTTGCAAGACATTCCTATTATTTACTATTAAAATTTGTATACTTTTCATGAATTTTAATTTACACAATCATGAAAATCTTTAAAATGTCTGTTTTGTTTTATTTTTATTCTCAAAGAACCTTGTAAGATATAGGACATATGTACAACTATTATTTTTATGATAACTACCAATAATGAATGTGTTATTTATTTGTTTTAGCATCATAGAAAGAAGCTTCAGGGGAGGCGATTAGATTTTGATTGTAAACGAAGAAAGCAAGCCAAAGGTGATTATCTTCTATTTTAAACTTCATTATGATTATGATTATATAAATATGTATATATATTCGTATTTAATAGTAAAAAGAATATTTAAAAGTATTGGTAACATTATTTTTCTTTTTCAATTTCGGAATCAAGGACAAAGTAATTGTAAGTTTAAACTTTTTTTTTTTTTCCATGATGATGAGTTGATAGGAATCCTTTGTCCTAAAATCCTTTTACTTTTTAGTTTAATTCAGTCATTTCTTTGACTTTTATAATGTATTTTGATATATTTTATAAGAATTTTGGTCCTTGTTGGTTATTGCACTTTCTACGAATATTTAATTTTTTAGTTCCGCTATAGCAAGCCTAGACATTTTATTTTTATAGAGCTGTTAGCTAGCTAGTAACCACATCTTTCTTTTTTCTCATAATTGCCTGATTATTGCCGATTTGCTGGTATTGTATTATAAATAGAAGCTACAGTAAAAGGCTTTTGTAAAAAATGATTTTATCTCCTCAGAGGCTGGAACAATAAATTTTTTAATACAAAATAATGGAGGCTCATTAACCAACTAGTACCATAATTTTATTTTATTAAAATTTCATGTACTAATTTAATTATTAATAATTTAAATAGTGCTTTTATTAATATTCCTTTTAGTAGTGACTTCCTTTTTATATTATTTTCATTTGTATTATATTTAGTTATCCATTAGATATTTTTTATTTATTTGTTGTTTTATTTATTATTATTTTTTTTTTTTTTTGCTTTTTGCCCTGTTTTTACCCTGAATCTATTACCGATTATGTGATCGGTATAAACGCAACCAGGGTCTAATATTACAGATGATGAGATCAAACAAGCCGAGGAGAAGTTTGCCGAATCGTTGCACCTTGCCCAGATGGGTATGTTCAATCTGCTCGAGAATGATGTAAGTAACATCTTATATACACATATATATTTTTATTGTACCGCAGCTAAATTTTTTTCTCATAAGTACATTTGTAATCGGTAGCTGTGCATGATCCCACAATTTTTTAGTTATTATAGTTTTCTTTTTATATTCTTGACATTTTTCTTAAATGGTTTTATTTTTTTGCCTTCTAAATAATCTGATATTTCAAGAAATAAATATTATATTAAAACAATTATATTACATAAGTAAATGATTTCAAGCTGAAATTATATTGAAGTTACGAAAATAGGTTTAAATCTCATTAAGAATAAAACGTGGACTCTCGCCATGATGCTTTTCTTTTGTTATCTTACATCAGTCTTCGAATGATATAATTTCAGATACCATTATGTTTTACTCAGTAAATTACTTCCCCATTATAAGTCTTTCAAATTTATGTTTATTTACAAGTTGCTAAGACTAAACTGAGCAATTAATTATTCAGATAAAGGTGTGAAGATGGAGAGAATAAATACTAATGTTGGAGAATTTGCAAAGGCAGAAATAGTGCCTCCTCTTATTTTGACTTACATATGACAATATAGATTAGATAAGGCATTATTTGTGGGGTATGATATGTATTCATTTAGAAAACTATTTTTTTTTTTTAAATAATAAAAACAGTTCTTAGGTCTCCTTTGTTACTGATTAGAACATTTGATTTTTTTAAAGGTTGAACAAATTTCCCAGCTGACTACATTTGCTGAAGCTCTTGTAGAATACCACAGGCAGTGTACTGAAATTTTGCAGACTGTTGTTGAAAATCTTCATGAAAAGTAATTAATATATAAATATGTACTTGAATAGATTTTATGAAAAAAATGTACTCTTTTTTTTGTCTTGGCGCTAAAATAATACTCTGCTAAGTATGAGCTGTATTTTAAGGAGAGGGTGACTAAAATCTAGTAAGAGTTAAATAAGATATATCATTAATCAAATGGACTGTCATAGGGTTACAACGGTAGGGACACTTAAAACATAACATTAAAACATAGATATATATATATAAATTAAATTAATAATATAGAAAGTGAGAACAATATAGAGAGATGTTACAGTTTTTTCTGTATTTTGAGCTCTGTGTGTGCGGGATCATCCATCATCACATTGACTTGCTTGTTGTTCATGTGGATCTATAGTGAAAGCTGGGAGTGGTCTTTGAAATTTGACCCTTACACATTATCTACCTCACTACGAACTGAACAAACTTTACTTTTCACCTTGTGAATTTTTTTTGTAGTGTATGCCCTCTCCTCAATTGGCAGTTGATTCCAGGCCATATTATATAATATGGCCTGAAATCATTATAATTTTACTATCTGGAATTTTATTATAATTTCTATGTTATTTCAATCTTTATCTATTAATCCAAGTAATAATGGTACTTAACAGGCGAGAAGAAGCAGTCAACAGACCCAAATTGGAGTTCATACCAAAGACGTTGCACGATCTGAATGTTGAAGCGATGGCCACAGACGGAATGAATGGTTCGAGCACTTTCCATTTTCCCATCCAGCCCCAAGACCAAGAGCAATGGAGCCATATGAGAGGTATTCCGCTGTGGTGATTGGTGTTTAAGGGCCCTTTAAAAATGTTTTTTGTCTGCTTTGTTTTGTTTTTTAATGTTTTTAGTTTTACCAAGTTTACAAAAGACATTGTCGGATTTCGCAAGCTTTAATTAAAATGTGTGAACTATTCTCCTTATGAACAACTTCAAATTTTAATCTTGAAATACTAATACTTATCTTAATTGAATTCATTTTTAGGATGATTAATATGAAATAAAAATTTGACATAATTTAAAATTATAACAAATAATCCATATAAATTACAGCACTATTATATATATGAAACGATTTTAAGATATTCATATTTCTTTTCATAATCTTTTGCAATTCTTAATATCAGTCATGACAATTTTATTTAATGTGATTTTGCTATTCTACGCTTTGATCATGTTTTTGTTGTTGCTTTTTATTTATATTTTGCACATAAGCAATAATCGTGATTACTGGTCAATGCAGTGCTTTGTTTATAAGCTATGTGCCTGCTTTCTAAATTATAATAATATTTTTGCCAGAAGTTCATCCTTCTCTCGTGCGTGCGTTTGATTTGAACCTTTCTGAAAATTTAATTGTTTCTTTTGATTTTAAGATTTCATATTCTATATCCAATATTGTCTCCAATAATGGTACAATTCACATCATCTGTGGCCACACTCAATTTTGTGACTGTTAACAACTTGCAAAAACTCTGATATTCCAATATTTTGACTGAATGCTATATGGGAAGTTTGTGTGTCAAAGTGGATGCACATTTTTGAGCTTTGCTCGTTTAGTATATAGTTTTTGTTTTGTTTCAGTATTTATATATTTAATATTTAATTTATAAATACTGAAGGGTAGTAGAACATTTATTTCGGTGTCTAATTGCGGTTAAAGATATTTAATAAGGGCCTGAATTTAACGAATTGCACTTGTAACTATTTTCATTAGTTTTCTTTGTTGAAAAATTAATAATAATTGTATGCAGATTATCTTAAGTGAACTTGATACATTTTCTAACAATTATTGTTATTTATTTAGTAGTTAACATATTTGATAAAAAAAGTGATCATCTCTACAAATTATTGCTCACAGGAAAGCAGAATATTTTTTATGACTGAATTTTTTGTGTATAAAAAAAAATGTTCTGATCCCCTAATTGAACATATTTATTCTATTTTTTGTATGAATGAATTTTCTTGCTTATTAATTATTGCGGTATTATTTATCCTAACAACATCTTTAATTGTTCATTAAAATTGCATCAATGAAAAATTAGTAACAGGTAATGTCATTACAAATGATTTTCAAGGTTGATTATTTGCTTAAATAAGTAGAAAAATAAATTACGTTTTTGATGTGATGCCGTAAACAAGACCATGTTTACAGTTTATATTTAAAAAGAATCCTTTTTTTTTATTTCAAACAATTACTTTATTGATAAAGATTATTCTATAATTGATTATGTAAATAAAAACACTATTAATTATTTTTCTGTTTGTAGTATTTATGAGCCCTGTTGGCAATCACCACAGAAAGAATAAAACTAATGTCAAAAGCTCTGGTCTTGGGTAAAAATGTAGAAGTTGATTTGCGCTTAAAGAATTAATGACACGATATTGCTGCTGTATAGATTAGCTCACATTTGTGTTTATTAACTGCAAAGATAGTTTAGTTAAATTTAATAGGTTTTTTTCATCCCCTCTCTTAATTGAACATAACACTTTCTTTGAGACATTAAAAAACACAGGAGGGAATAATGAATAATTCCCAAAAATGCAGCATTTAATTGCTATTTTTTCCAAATCATCAATCTTTAGAGCAGCTATTGAGAAGAAATTCTTTAAGTGCTAGTTAAAATGCATGCCGTAAATGCTGACCTTATTTGGTTCTTCAGTTTCACAATTCATCTTAAGCTTCATCGCCTACACCATCCTCTTCTGATGGAAATATCTATCCAAGCTTTTGTTCGATAATTTTTTTTCTAATACATTTCAATTAAAACTTTGTACCTTCTCTTACTATTTTGTCGCTTTCTCTTATTATTTATATCATAATTCATTAATCATATTTTTCCCTGTGTTTCTATCGTATGTTAAGGTAGACTAATCATTGTATATAATTAGGCTAAAATTCAGTAATAATTTCCATAAATCCTTAATTGATTATGTACTTAACTTGAGAATAATTTGCTGTAGTTCACGGTTTAGGTTTTTTTCTTTCGAAATCATTTGAAGTAATTGTTTGTATTTTTATTGTTAATTTTTATAACAGTTTAGTGGCGATGCACAGTTATAAAATTGTATTGTTATTGTTCACCCATTTTGAATGGAAAGAATATTTGTATGTTACATTTTATTTTCTTCAAATGCATGAAAATGAATGTTTGTGTTATAATTCTTTGGATAATTATGTGGAGTTTGCATTTCAATATGATAAAATAATTTGCCTAGTTTAAGGCTGAAAAGCAACAACATACTTATGTAAACAAATTAATATTTAAAAGCAACAGTCAAAAATACAAAATATTACATCTTTGGAGGTTTTGCATAGAATGTTCTTTTCATTTGCAAACATCAGCTGAACCATACTGATTTTCTCTTTAGCTACACTACAACCACCGGCATAGGTTTTAGCTTAGCGACTGTTCAGCTTTGCTAGCAAGTAATAAGACTGGCAATTTTGCAACCGGCATAGTATAGATTTTGCATGTAACTTCACATTATTTCAATTTTACTAGTGAAAATCAATCGAGCAGGACATGAATTAGCAGTATGCTTGTAGCCAGTGAATCACTTGACTGTATGAACCTGACATGCAGTTGGTATAAATACCGATCTGTTTAGCTTGCAAACTGGCTGAGCTATCAATTTTCACTTTGCTATTTTGGAAGCTCTGACTCACTTTTTTTGTGCGTTACACCTTCTGTCACCATGTATAATGTTTAGTCCCTGACTCTCCCCCTATGCTGTTTGTTTCTGTTTGAATCCTGCCTCGGGAAGTGATTTTATTTCATTATAAAATTACCTTCTAATGCAACCGTTGCTAGCAAAGTACGGCCTACCAGACAGCCTTCTCCGAGGTCAAAATGGTCCATATCCATCCCTTGAAAAGCCTGCTATTACTGTTTTATTTTCAGGTTTGTTTTGTGTAATAACAAAAATGAGCCTAAGTGTCATACTGCTTTGCTGTAATTTTACTGCAAGATAGAAGTCTATCCTGGCATATATTTTGTTACAAGAAATAATGTATTCTTGTCCATGATGGAGGTGACTAACTGTCACAATTAAATGCAAAGCTCCTCATAAATAAATTATGAGTCAGAACTATTAGAAACTAATATTTTGAATTATAAAACCCAAAAAATTGTTAAATATTAAGGCATACGTTGCACAGGCAAGCCTTTATCCACACATGCGGTGCAATGAGCACTATAAATGTGATATGATGTGGGTTCACATTCTATCTTCATTTTAAATGGACGTAAACTGCATGACAAAAGTTTAAACCCACCTTAAAAAATTGTAGAAATATTCTGCTCTATTTGTTCATTTTGTTGCAGCATAAACTTTCTACCAATGCTAATACTGGATAACAATAAAAACAATTCAATTTGTTTGTTTACATTCCCATGATTTTATTGATTACCTACTAACATTATAAAACATGCTGAATATACATAAATAAATGCAATCCAATGAATAAATCGTACTTAAACTTTTGGCCTATAGTGACCCATGGATAATCCACAACCCTGTCCGTTCATTCCCTTCCTGATGATCAGGAGTTAAGTACACTTCCTACAATTTTCAGTTTGATTTGAAACCATCTAGACCTTCAATTTAACCTAACCAAGTAGCATCAGCTATTTTGTATTTAAAATGCACATTTAAGTAAAATGAAACTTTTTTTGACCACATTACATTTTGTTCCAATCAAATTAAACTTCTGAATATTTTTAATAACCTGTTCCATAGTAATTAAGTACAAAAATGTTTTTATGCTGCTTTGTGATTTATATTATGCTTATAAATTCTTTGTAATTTATCTGGAAATCTCTCTTCTTTCTGAGTTTTAAGCAATCCTTTCTTATAATTATTATCTTAATTATTTCTTATAATATAATCAGACTAATGGGAATTGTTTAGAAAAATTATTATGAATTTTTTTATGATTGGGCATGGTGGTGGAACACCATTCAGCAAAGATTACAGCAAATTTTATCACTATTTTTTCTGAAAAAAATATTAATTCATTTTGCTAAAATGCGTTTGTTTTCTGAAATTTCCAGAAATGATGGTCATTACACTATTATATGTGCATGTGTTATACGTGTTTGCTATATCTTTAAAACTAACATTCTGATTCAACTGCTGCAGATCCTTTATTCCCTCATGTAGGTATTGGGAACTGAAACATTCTGGCGCTAATTCTAAGATTTGCTTCAGAAGGAAACATCTTTCGCCATTTACTTAATAATTACTTAACTGAATTTATTAGTTTTTATCCAAGGGAATATTAGCTACATTTAAAACTTTTCTGTTAATAAATAGTAAAAAAAAAATTGTCAAAAATATCTTTCTTGTTTAATTTTTTATTTTACTGCAACTATTCAAACTAAACGAGATCATTTTCAAGTTGTGCATCACGATAAATAAATTTATTAAAAATTTTTCTTTTCTGTTACCCTGGCCAGGATAATCATCAAAAAATAATTGTGTAATAAATATAACTAATTAAATTACACTATCATATGCTAGTATAATAATGAATGTTTTTGATAATTATAATTTTTTTATTATAACACATATGATAATATTGCTGCTTATAATAAACTAATTTAGTTCGAAATGCCCTATTGGAAAAAGAAATTAAGCAAAATGGATATGTTGCTAATTTTTTTTGTACCATTGATTGAAATTGCATCCTTTAAATATATCAATAATTTATTGTTAGTTTTCAGTTGTGCATCGCCACATAAAATGCTATTGTTAAAAAAATATATCCATAGTGAGGCTGATAATTTCATTTGACGGAGATGGTTCAGGCTTAGTGCTTTGACTTGTTAACCCTGCTGGAGGGGCAACACCAATTGCTCATTTAACTTTTTTTATAGCTAACTGTATACTTCAACATTTATTTTCATTCTTGGCTTTTTTTATGATAAACTATAAAAATTATAATTATAATTATAGAAATAAAAAGGGATGAGACACAGAATTGTTTGTTGAGCAAATATAATCTGACTTGTAATTGGTTTTATTAGCAATGTTACTAAGAGGTTTCTTCAAAATTACTTCTTATACTCTCAGTTAAATCTTCGAATTTCTTTTTTCTGGCTTCATTAACAGTGAAAATGTTTATTGATAACCTCAAAAAATGTTTCCGATACTTAAATTGGTTTGGTTGATAACCTCTAAGGATGAATATTATCATTATATTTACTGATAATAATGATTTAGATAGTTCACCAGAACAACCTCTGTACCCTTATTACTATTCATTAATTTAATGGTCACAGTTTATGTTTATGATGATTAGTCGGTGCTATTCATTAGCAATTTGAATGGGATTCGAACAATAATTATTGCTCGTATTTATTTGACTAGTGTATTAATTCAACTACATGGATGTAATATCCAATAATCATTTAAATATAATTTTGAATGCACTTTGTCTGCTGCACTATTAGAGTATGATAACTATTTGCAATGTAAACTTGCTCATTATGTTATAACGAATTGTGTTCTGAATGTTGCTATTTAAGTACACCTATTCTATTGGTGTAAATAGAAAGTGTTGGGCGTAATGAAATGGGTGCAGTTTCCGAAATAGTTCTGCAGCATAGTAAGCATGATGTTGAGCCTCCAGTAGGAAGTTGGCAGGGCGAGGATAGCTTATGAAATTTTGGGTCTGTAGAGGAGAAGTAAGTTTTCTGTCGTCCAGGTACATCCCAGTCATCTTCCCCAGTCCATGGGAAGCCTAGTCACTTGGAGATTGCCGGGCAGCAGCAGGCGAGATCTACTAATGGTACGCCAAGTATGCATGAACTCGACATTTCAGTCTTCTCTCATCAGAGCGTAGTCGCATCTTAATTTGCTAGTGTTTATCCAAATATAAAGCTAATATTTTTTCTTTTTTTTCAATTTTTTTTTGTGGTAAACTTTCTAATCATTGCTTCTAATGGTCTTGTGAGTTCATGACTATTTCATTTATATTTTTTGGCGTAGCTAATTTTGCAGCGGGTGGAGAATAAAAATATAAATATGACAAATTGCCATCATTATTATTATATTGCTATACAACATTTTTATAATATCAATTTTTTATGATATAAAGGGCAGCAGAATTATTCTTGATTTGAATGGTGACCCTCTATTACAGACAGTTGAATAAGCATTTTAAAAAAATAGCAGAATCCAGTTCATACAGTTTCAAGAATCTTAAGTCATCTTGCATGACAACTTTAAATTGTAAAAATTTGTTGATGTGATTTAAGACCTCATTATAAAATAAGTGTGAGGGTCACCTTTCTAAATTTGTTTGTAATTTTTACTCCTGTGGAGAAATTCTCTGTCACCTTTGAAAATCACCTTGTGTATATTCATTTATTACAATTAACAGTAAGCAATGCATTGAATTAATATATCCATATTTCCCTTGTTTAGTTTTTCCTGTTGTAAAATTAGTTGTAGTATTTTTTTTTTTTTTTTTTACTAAGATATTTGGAGCTTATTTGAGCATGCGCTAAATAACCAGCACTACTAACATTAATCATTTATTCACCAAATTATTCAATCCACAACCAAAAACAATTGCTTACATTTTTATAACATCTTTATTTTAATTAAGTGGAATTTTATTATAAATGAGTGGGAAAATTTAATTAGTGGTTATGCTATATGCCAAAGTATTTTTTGTTTGTTTCTTTTATTAAAAAGAAAAAGTAATGAGTGAAATTGCTTGGTCCCTGAAGAGGTTATATTACGACAAATTATAGAACTGCTGATCATCAGCCATTTAAAGAAAAAAAATTATTTTATATCATATTATTTTCAATTATTAGTAAAAAAAGTCTTTATTAGCAGGATGGGGACACATTTAGTTGAAAGCTGTGCTTATTAGGTCCGGTATATTTTTTCTTTGAGTAATAGTTATTAATAACAGTGGAATGCACCCCCACATTACAAAATTGACTATCTAAATATTTTCATTTAACAAGACTTGGACTTAACGTTTATGAAAATTTAGTTTTTCATTATTTTGTTTCATCCTTTGGTATGACACACTGATCGACTTCCGACTTAATAAATTTGCACTTCTGTTTACAATCGAATATTGTTTTATTTATACCTATTTCAATAGCCTTATAAATCATAATATAGTTTTGCTTAAATGACATTAAGTAGTCAGTAATAAATTGACTTACACCAAATCATTCAAAATCAAATAACTTAATGAAATATGTTTATTAAAATAGATATATGCTCAACTCCCAATTAACCAGGGTAATGAAAGGAGTAGGTTTAATTGTTTATCCAAAGAGATAAGAATACTTTGTGTTTTTTGTATGTAATTAAGTAAGGATTGTGAAACCAATAAAAACTAATTTACTTGTATTTTTTTTATTGGTTTTTGGTTCTCTAGTGATGTAAGCTATTGAATCATCTGTGTTTGTTTTGGATTCAATCAGATTTTGTTTAGTATTCGACTGATGGGTAACCCATAATGAAATATGTTATTGTGTGTACTAAATATAACTTTCAGTTTTATTTTTAAAGCATTTAGACATTTTTAATTAGTTACAGCTATTTTAATTTATTTTATTTAGTAATTTTAAAAACAAAGTATTGTAACTTTGTTTAACCGCATATTTGGTGAATACAGTCGTGTAGATTTGAAGTAAACCTAGTTTATCCAGTATCATTGTTACGTCTAGTATGTCTTGCCTAATACATCTAGAAAACTGTTCTTTCTTTTTTTCTTCTAATCTTTGAATGGTCCAATTAAAGTATTGATACTTCCATTGCCTTAGAACTTAGTTGACTGTTGAATTAGAGTATTTTTATAGAGTAGGTTTAATTCATATCATTTTATAGTTATATATTTGGTTATTTTTTTTATGTTCAGAAGGATAGATTGCTTAATGAAAAAATGTCATTTGTCTTTTGTTGTTACAGCGTCTCCTTTGCCGTCACCTGTTAAGAACTCCCCAGCTCGTACGCCCATGTCAAGGCTTCCATGCTGCACTGCTTTATATGATTTCGAAGCAGAAAATCCTGGCGAGCTTGGTTTCAAAGTAATGACCTTAACTTTTAATTTTATTTAGGCGTGGGAGTAAATAGAATTCGACATTTTTATTGATTGTTTTATTGTATACATATTTTTTTAATTGTTTCTGTAGGAAGGAGAAACCATAACGCTGACTAATAAAGTTGATGACAACTGGTATGAGGGAACTGTTAATGGCCGCACAGGTTATTTTCCTGTCACCTACGTCCAGGTCGTCGTCCCACTTCCGTAAATATTATTACTGTAGAATTTTATTATTAATTGAGCTTCTCAAATGGTTTATTTATAATGAACAGATTCTGTCCCTTATCCTGTCAAAGTGATTTGATAAATTACTTTTGCTGTTGAAATGTGTATTATTAAAGAGTTAGTATGTATGCAACGTTTAAACCTCCACGATTTTGCAAATGTATGTGTTCAGTATATTATGTACATGAGCCATAAGTGAGAAGCTTTTTAGTTAAAATAAAGGGCAGATTTTGTAATATCGATGATTTATTACATTTTGCAAAACCTATTTTAATAAACAGTAAATGTTATTTGCAACATGCCATGATTATTAATCTGCAGTATTATATATTATTATGTGTGGTATTCAGTATACTTGATGTTTTATTATGCATTTTGTTTAAAATATGTATCATATTAAAATGTCTGTAATGGTAAATTCTCAAGTATCGGCATTAAAATATTATATGATATATATATAAAAAAAGTTTTTCCAATTTTCATTAATTGACAATAATTATAAGATCTACCTATTATATTGAAGTGCCAGTGTTTAAAAATTAGTTACCTTGTTTTAACATATTTTGCCATGGATATTATCTGTAACCATCCCTTCAGTTGACTGTTTTATAGTTAAGTTTTGTTGTGTACTGCAGGAAAGCTATATAAAAAAGAAACAAATGTTTTTTGTAAAATTAGAATTGTATAACATATAAGGTTACCTTTGCCTTAAAAGAAAGATAGTCTGAAAGTTTTGTTTTTAGCTGAAGGTTTGTAATTCATTTAGTGCATGTATAGGAATTTCTATGAATAAACTTTTTCTAAAGGAATTGGACAAAACATTAACTTGGTTTATGCCTAAAATGATATAAATACTGAAATGTCTATACATGCTAAAAATATTACTTACTATATCTGATTTTTATACTTTTATTGAAAATACGTATTATTCTTTTGTATATTATTAATTTAACAGAGTTGCATTAGAGATTTTTAGTAATGTAGTTTTAATTACCGAATAAAAGAAAGGAAGTAATAAAAAAAAAATCCCAATTACCCTTGTGTAAGCATAAAAATTATCATGAAAGCATAATGTCTTCTAATTTTTATTTTAAAAAAAACTACTTATGTAAGCGAATGCCAAAAACTATGTGTATATGTATGTGTATATATTGCATTAAAAAAAAATGATTGTTCGTTTATCTTCACCATTTTATTAAAATGAAATTGTGGGCCTTTTGAATTTAAACATGCTTTCCTATCATTGAAAAAGTCTTAGTGCGTCACTGCAACTTAATGGTCAATTTTAACTCTCTTGATCCTGCTTAGAATAGGACACCTTTTCTCTATCTTAGTATGCAGTTTCCTACATCACTGTATCTATATAACATCGTTGGATTATAAAGAAAAATATTGAGGTTGTGGAACTTTCTCTTATAATCTATCCCTTCTTAGAAATAATTAATGCTAGTCTCTATCACCGTAATGTTAGTCTCTGACAATACTATTTGTGGTTCTTAAGCATGTCCCTTTACGCTATTATACGAGTAACGATACATTAGTTGTATTCAGTTAAATATGGTTTACAAGAAACTCTTCCGTCTTTCACATCTTTTTTTTTTCTTATAAGAATGCTTCATTGAGAAAAGGCTTACTCAAATATTGTGCTTGTACAAACAGTAAATGCTGGTGTTGGAAATATGATGCTGCATCAAATTTTTTGTATTTAATAATAGAGTTCCTCTACTATATAAAGACATTGTACAATTCCCTCTGCATCGTTGGATATGTGAAGTTAAACCCTGCTGTTTATGATATCACCTAAAAATGTTGAAATATATGCCATGGTTGTTCTTTACATTGAGATCATCCTAAGATAATTTCTCATTTTGCACATCAGATTTCAAATGCTGTAATTTTTTTTAAATTTTTTAACATTAATAGAACTTGTATTGTTTATAAGTAAGTAGCTGTAGTTAGAACCCCTGTAAAGTTATAGCGTCTTCTCTGGATGTATCTATTACCGTTATCTAATTTGTATTTAACTTATTAAATCTTTTAAGTTTTAATGTTTAAACTCATCGTCATTTAAATTGTTATTGGTTATAGTCAAATTAATAGATCATTGTCATCTGTGAGTCTCATCTGTTTCCTGCTTAGGAAAAAGAAAATGTTGGGGTTTTATTTAAAAAAAAAAAAAAAGAAGTTATTGAATGAAACTGTGTTAGTTAGATGGAACTAGAGAAGACATCCATCCTACCTTTGATATTATTTCATAAATTTATTTTTTACTTATTTTTGTGTTTATATGTGATTACTCCAGCCAGTCTTATAATCAGGATTTGATTGCATATGAAAATTGTTTTAATATGAAATTGTCGATTTTCGGGGTAATTATCATATCATATATATCTTCACATTGTGTTTTGTTTGTTAAGAAACTTATTACCGGTGTGAAGAAGTCATGATAGAGTTTGTAGTGGAATGCCTATTTATCAAAACTGAAAGCAATAACAAAAACATAATATATATATATATATATATATTTATCAGAAATGTGTATTTAAACGCGAGACAGCTTTTTATATTTCATGTTTGTATTATGAAGTATATTTGGGAAAAATTGAAATCATATTAAAAGCAATGAAACTTAAATCTCAGTCTCGAAAGAATGGCTATATATTTTCTGAATTGAGAGAATTAATTATAAGGCATGAGATGCTGTATTTAAAACTAATTAGAATGTCTGTTACCATTTCATGTACATATTTAGATTGTTAATGTTTCAATTTTTATCCAATTGTTGTGATTGTCTCACTGATGAATTGCCATTATTGTTTTTTATGTAAAACACTCTTTAAGATGTTATATGTATATAAAAATATATTCTGAATTACAATTATATTACAAATATTTAGAAGTAAATGTATATTTTTCATCTTTTTTAGTTCTTTAAATGATTTTTGCTTATGATTATAAAAGTCATATCAATAGTTAAGGCATATCTGTGACTTTATATCTCGCGATTCTCTTCGTTAGTGTGTGTTTATATAGACTGCATTTCTTTTCCGGAGAGTTTTGCTGTGAGCTAGGGGTTTGTTATTTGTCAATTTTGAAAAAAATTATTGGAAGCTTTGAGGATTGGCAGTTCTGGCAGTACATTGATTTTATTACATCTTATTACCATAAGCAAGCTATCTTGAAAAGGAAATATTAAGTAAGCATTTAAACATCTTTTCTTTCATTTGTTTGTTGTTGTTTTTTTCTGTCACCTTTGAATGGTTCTCTTAAAGCCATCTTTATAAACGGCCTATAAGTGATAGTATAAAATTCTTACCTCTTATTTCACATTTTATATTGCCGATCTCCTTCTAAAGGGGTTAAAATGTGATAATCAGGTGTTGAACCTGAATCCATATCGATATTTACACAAAAGCGTAGTCTAGCTGTGAACTTAAGATTTTCTGTCCCTGTCATTGCTCCATTGCTCTGTCCTGGTCATGGTGTTATTTATTGTACACCATTCCGACATATAGCTTTAGCAATGCGAATTAAACATAAATTATTTTGAAAAATCATAAATTGGTCAGAATAGCCTAGTTTGTAAAGTGACTGAGTATGTGTATGTGGGATATTATTTTTGAAGAATTCCCCTTGGTTTTTTTTTTCATCTATTATGATAACGGTTATGTTAGTTTATCTTATTATTGTACCAAATCATTTTAATATTCTATACTTTTCTCCTCTTCACAATTGGCAACAAATACAAATAAATGTATATGTATTAAAATATTTGACTTAGCTAGAAATAGGTGTGAATATATTTGAAACATATATATATATATACATATACAGTATGTATATAATAACATTAAATGTATATAATGTAAAATGATAACAGTTCATTATTTTTGTTTATTGTTACTATAATTGTTTGATAGGTAAAACTAAGTTTAGCCTGTAGCTGCTATATAGCTGTCATGATTTATAGTGAGTATGGAGGTAGTATGTTACTTTAAGCGTCAATATTCATTTGATATCAGTCATTAATATATATTTAAAATAGCATTCTTACGCCTATTATTTTAGTGACAGATGTTATTATTTCATAAGAAAAATGCTTTCGAAATGATAAATAGTTATTCAGTGTTAAAATTTATAAAGCTGTAAGCACTGCCACCCAAAATCTTGCAAACCAAATTGTAGTTTGAGAATAAATCTTGTACTGGAATGTTTTTGAATATTTACAGTTAAGTAATAAAAATTGCTCGTAATAAGAAATTATTGTGTAATTTGGCTTTAAGACTTTTGGCTTTCGTTGTTGAAATCGGCTGTCATAGATGTTTTATTATTTATTATCTGATTATCTGACTCATTTGAAAATGTTCAGGTTTTTCGAAAGTATATGATGAGCTTTTATGATTAGTGAGATTTTATGATGAGCTGTTACTATTTTTCATTTTTTTTTGGAAATTTAACTATTTTTAAAAATGAACAGGAATTATTGGCTGCTCTTCCTTAAGTGCCCCATCTGCATCACATTTAATGGCTCGTATCATTAAAAGGGAACCAATGGTTCATTTTGGCTTTGAGTAAAATTCTAAGATGTAAATTAATTACAGTTGCCTTTTTTATAGAAATTATAAAGTAGGTGAAAGTTACAGCCTTAATTAGGTAAAGTTTTGTATAAGAGTCCAGTGGAACTTTCTACTCAATATGTCTGTTTTTAACTAACAAAAAACTGGTATCGAGTTTCAATGCCCAAAATTTGTTGTATTTAGCATGTTTATATGTGAATATATCTTCAGGTTTAGACTAAATTAATAATTTAACTGCATTAGTTTGTGAGAATCAAACAATAAAACTAGAAGATGAATTTAGGTTGATTCATATGTAGTTTGTAACATGTTTGTCAACATGTCAGTTTGTAGCTGAAACAAGACTAGAACCTTTATATGCCTAAATTTCTATTAATGTGATGATTTGTGGGCCCCTTATCAGTAATAATCAGTTTTTTTTATCGAGATGAGCATACAAATAAATACTTAAGTAGTCTGTCATTCCTTCAATTAAATGAAAGATCAATCAAGTGTTAGCAACTCGGCTCATCAACTTAACTATGTGGTGCGGCACTAACAGAAGAGTATCAAATATTACTTAAAAGAAATAAGAGTGATATTAAAGATAAAATAAATTAAAGTATAAGTTGTCTCTATTGGATATTATTTTTTGTTGGTCCTGTCATTTTTGAAGAGGAGTTTTAAATTATATGTAGCTAAATGGAGATTAAAAAAAAAATGTTTAGATCTTTAATTGCTGTTCGAGGCCAGTCCAGTGATAGTAATGAACTTGTCTTAGCAATACGCTCCCCTTTGTGTCTTACGGTCATACAAATTATTACCTTAAAAACATGTTTCTTATTACTTGTTTAGATTTTGGTGTTTTTATTCCCACTACATAAGATATAACACATATATATATTTTAAAGAAAATATATATATAAATATATGTGTACATATTAAATATATATATATATCTAGGTGTCTTCAGACTATTCAGACAATATCCTTTTAAGGAAGGACAATATAAATTATATATATTA
Source organism: Acanthosoma haemorrhoidale (assembly GCA_930367205.1). Classification (NCBI taxonomy): domain Eukaryota; kingdom Metazoa; phylum Arthropoda; class Insecta; order Hemiptera; family Acanthosomatidae; genus Acanthosoma; species Acanthosoma haemorrhoidale. The sequence continues at coordinate 40,811,420 of OV884014.1, forward strand.
ATAATATATTTAAGTGTTAATTAACTTATCTACAATTATATTTTTAAATTGTAGAACTTGCATTTGTAATTGATAATGCTTGAGAGTGAGTCAAATGATATTTGTACGTGTCTAAATTTTAGTTTTTGCAAAATGTCGAAGATGTTGCTATAATGAAATTATTGGCATTGTACTAATCATTTTCAATATTTTACATTTTTTTTTTTATAAAAGCAATTACTGTTGACATAATTTTATCACTTTTTAGCAATATCGAAAGGAAACCTTAACTGGTTTTGATTTTATAGTAATTTTGTCATATTGTTTTACATAAATTACTCCGTTTAATTTATGGGTTTTTAAATATATCAATTGCAATGATTTACTACTTATTTTAATTTACCTCCTTCATTTGCTTTCTGGGGCGCTATGATTTAAAAAAAATATAAAGTGAATTTATTAAATACAGCAACAATATGTTTATTGTCTAAGAGTCATACGGTCGTCTTCAGGCTCTGAAATAAAATAAGGAAGAATTGACTACAGTTTGTACCAAAATTATTATTTATAATGAATAAAAAACCAAATTAAAGAAGTTAACCTACAATTATGATGGTGAAATATTAAAAATAGGATCCAAAACAGTAAATAAGTATTAACAGTACGGCTTTCAGCCGTTCACTAGATCTATCTAGTACGAAGGGGGTGATTCCTAATTTTGGCTGAGTTTATTGGAGTACTTCTTGGTTTAGTTGTCTGAAATAATGGAGTATATTTTTATTTTCTTCAGCTTATTTGTTAGTCTCATATTAATAACATTATGTAATAATTTTTGGAGTGGGGCTTCTCGATAGCCTTCTTTGGCTTTGTGTTAGCAATTGACTGACTTGTTTTTTGTCGAAGATATCGTTGCCATCCAATGAAAAGTTTTGTATGCTCAACCAACACGAGGTCTTCTAGTTTTGTCATTAGATCTAAAGTCTCAAAATCAATAAAAGTAATAGTTATAAAAATGAAAATTTGTACCTATTTGACCTTTATTTGAGTATACAATAGAAATTGCTTTATCACTTGATATAGAAATAATAAAAATGTTTATGTAAGTAACTCATTAAAATATAATTATATCATTTTATTATATCTATATCTTGGAGTAGATTAATCAACATTAACATTAATTACGTAATCAACATTAAACACAAATCTCATATATGTGTATATAGTAGATAATGTACTCATATAATCAAATAAATTTAAGGAATGAAACTTAAGCAATTATGAAGGCCTAAAAAAATAAAAAGATTTAGAGGGGCTTTACTTTCAAACAAGTATGGAGCATGTTAATCTTCTTTCGCCAGTCCGTTCTACGATAGCAGCCACAAAAATTACATCGATCAACAATTTATTGGTCTTTGTTAAGAGACAATAATAGGAAGATTGCGGTAAAAAAAAAAATTAAACTTAGCCGGTCTTCCCTATCTAGCTTCAGTTTATATTTCTCAAGACATAGCCCAAAAGCTATTCAAGATTTTAAATTTTGATTTTTTACCACATATAGAAACATGTTAAAGTAAGTAACGCGAAAACAGTAGCCAACAATAGAAATTTCTTTATCACTTGATATAGAAATAATAAAAATGTTTATGTAAGTAACACATTCAAATATAATTATATCATTTTATTTGGAGTCTTGTTCGTTTATTTGCATTTTATACAGACGCAAAATTTTCTTTAAATAAACTATTAATTATTTCTTCAGTAAAATTATTAGTCAGATAAAAAAGATTTGAGGTGAGGGCCGAGGTTTCATATTGATTAGAGTTGTGTTCACCACGAGGTAGAGCATCTGACCCAGAGGTCCTAAGTTCAAAGCACAGCCCTCTAAAAAATATAACTTCTTGGGCTAATAATTATTAATTGATTAATTTTATTTAAGTAGTTATTCCAATGTTTTAATAATAATAAAAAAAGAAAATTTTTTTAATCAGTTAATAAATTATAAAAGATTAAATATAACTATATATTTAACCGTTTTTACCCTATAACCTATTGTTTGACCATTAATAAATTTTATGAAAATCTAACAACTCTTTTTTCTCAATTTAAGCAAAATCCTTCTTCCCACCCTTAAAAAACATGCACTCATACAACAAAGTTTCAATATTTGAGCTGCCATTCGACCTGCAAGATATGGTGGCCTGATCTCAGAATTAAACAAAGGCACATAATTCTTGACTACCACTGAAGTCTGGATATTATAAATACTTTATGACGATTTCTTTCCTTGTTTGTTCATTCTTGATTTATAGCATAAGCATGAAATGTTATTTGACTGAATCTCAAAACTCTTGGGATTTAACAGACACATAATGGTATAATGATGATGATCTGCAAGCATTGCACTGCTGTCGGAACTGTCAAGCTTGTACTCCTGGACTGCCCTGTTCATTTAAAGATAAATAAAAAATAGACCTACAACTGAAATCCACCATCTTATTTGTGTCTCTAAAAGAAATCAAGGAGCAAATGTAATTATAGCGTTGCTTGTAATGCCAATGAAGATTAGAGATAGAGGCACTTTAATACATCATTATAAAACAACAATATATCATATTTACACGATTTAAAACATATTCAGTAAAGGATATCACATTTTATTGTCTTTCATTATATATATAATGTATATGTGATCTTCCTTATCAACCCATGCCAGTTCCCATGTCCTTAGCCAACCATCTCTTGTTGTTTTATATCTAGCTTCCTAGACCCCGTAATATCCTAAAATGACATTTTGACCGGCTATACACTGTTATCTTCAACGTAAAGACAAAACACTCCTCGCTTTACATTTAAAGCAACACAATACACAGGCTATACAGCGTTGTAGGGCTGAGTTCAATAAACATGGCCATCTATGCAATTTTAAAGTATCTAATACATAAATCATTAACATAGCTCTTATGATTTCTATGTATTAAGAATTTCATGTTATAAAACTTAAATATGTTTTTTTTATCGTGTTCTCTTAATTGGAGTATTGGTTTCTGGAATCATTTTATTATGGGATGCTCCTTTAATCAAATAACTCAATCGTTCAGGTGCTGGAAAAAACATGTCTTGCTTTTAGAGGAAAAGATGTCGAAAAGGGAAGAAACCACTTTGTCTAGGTTGCTTAAAATACTAAACTGGAGATGGTAATTATCAAATTACTGTAATTTTCTATCTTAAATGACTCAATTTTTTTATGAACATTAAAATTTTTATTACATCTAGAAATATTTAGAATGAGAGAATAGGAAAAATCAATGTAATTTGTAGAGGTGATTCACTATCATCCCCAGACTCTGTTTAAAAAAAACAAAAAAAAAATATGGTTTACCAAAACAACCGAAGTAGTTATTGTTTTAATGTTTTTATTGGCAATTTTTTTTTCAAAATTCACTTTGTTTTCTTAAAACTTAACTATATTTGAAATTCACTTTTTTTTCTTGAAAATTTGAAAATTGTATTGTCAAAAACAGATCTACTTTCTGTATTTAAGTAAATACATTAACGACGAAACCAATTAGGTTGAGTTGAAAAGTTATTCACTTCTAAACTCATGTTTATTATTTTTTTTAATTTAAACTGAAAAATCATCAAAAACGGACATAACATTTTTAGCAGTGACTCACCTTTTTTAAAATATTGTCTTTTTTTTAGGTAATGTCATTTCAGAATCAACAAGCACATCACTAAATTATTCGTTTATGAAATGATAAAAACTATAATGAAGCCTCAAGATTGCCTCAGAAATATCTTCTTAATTTACTAAAAGGAACACTAATGTCCTGCTTCTTCAACCCTTTTCTATGTTGAAATTTTACTTATCATTTAAATATAATTTGTAATATTAAATATTTCTGTTTACAAATAAATTAATTTCTGGTGAAATAAGAAGGTCATTATTAATATGTATGCTTATTTCTAAATACATAACTTTTTTTAGGAAAAAAAAAATGTGAATATCATATCATAAATTCATTAACATCTTCTTCATCGGTTTTAGAAGAGGTGACTTGGGTATTGCATCTATAAAACTGACTCCACCTCTTAACCATTTGTAATATGACAGGGATCCTAAAAATAAGTTATTAAAATAGATTAATTTATAATGAAAATGCCATAATGTATTTTCTATAGTGATTAAAAAAAAAGTTTGGTTATACAGTGTTGTGTCAATTTACAAACAAAATTGTTCTTACTCTCTACTGCATCAATTATTTCTTTTTCATTGACTTTGTCTCCTTCCCTCACAACAAATGCTCTTGGTACTTCACCGTAGATTTCGTGAGGAACAGCCACAATTGCGACCTCGCTCACACCAGCTAATTCACCTATCACTTGTTCTAATTCTGTGGCTGATACCTGAATACAATACACATTCATTAAATAACTTTATTAAACATAACTTAGAGCTCTTCTGAAAATTTTATAAATGTTAGTGTTGGGTATCGATGTAAGGTATTCATTGCAACACATTTAATTAGAAAATAAATACAAAATATATTTCTATCACTGATGTTACCGAATGTTCCAAGATCTAAGTGTAAGTAGTAATTTTTAGCTATAATTCCTGTGCTTGCCTAGCAATTTCCTTGCTTAATTAAGGTTTATTGCATTTTAATGACCACACATCATATTATCACTCTTTAATGAAAATCTATCGGCAATTCAGGTTTAATTTTTTTTTTTTTTTATTGTTTTATGAATCCTAAAAAAAAAATCTTAAAATCATATTTGGTGGCAAAGGTGAGTTGAAACTTGGTGGAATCAAACTCTAGAAAACCGGTGAGCTTGTGTCAAGAAAAGAAAAGATCATTCAAGATCAGAAGAGAGACTTTGGGTAGGACAATACAGTGCTGCCTGTAATGCTGAAGACTGTCAGAGATGCAGGTAATTATAAAACAACAACATATTTACCTGATTAAAAACATATTAAATACCTGATAACCTTGACATTTTATTATGTCTTTCATTCTATCTATGATGTGTATGTGATTTTCAGTATCAACCCATGCTAGATCGCCTGTTCTTAACCAGCCATCTCCTGTTATTGTTTTATCTGTAGCTTCCTTGTCCCCATAATACCCTAACATGACGGTTGGACCGGCTATACACAGTTCTCCATCTTTTCCTCTACCAAGGGTTTCTCCTTCGGGGCCAATGATCTGAAATTGAAAGAAACTGCACTGAAATTATTTGTTTTTATTCCTCCGCCTGGATTGAGTAAGATCCACCTACCTTAGCCTTCATGAACGGAAGTACCAGCCCCACAGACCCAGGCCTACTGGTGTTGACCTCTTCACAGGTGACGACATGAGTTAGCTCTGTCATTCCGAACATGTGGAACATTTTCACCTTGTTTCCTATCTTGTCAAGGATGGCAGCTTGCAGTTTTGGATTCGCCATACAGCCACTAGTGAAAATGTAACGCAGTGATTTAAGTTTTACCAGGTCTATACTGCCATCGCTCAATTTTATTATAAACGTTGAAACTGTGTGATAGTGAGTAATCTGAAATTATGATGACAATAATAACAATTAAGATATAATAAACACCACAATGGAAATGTGAAAAGAATACGTTAGGAATCGACTGATGAAAAAAAGATATTAGATTTTTATCAAATTTATTATAATAGACATTTTGACTTAGTATGCAAATATTTTCATAGAAGGTATGGTAATAACTGGTAACATCCATCACAGTCATAAAAGAACTAAAGTTGATTCCCAACAAATACATCCTCTAATACGGAAAATAGTACAAATTAGCTATTTAAATCTTTATTTTTAAAATACTAAAGTTGTGAATTAAAATATCTACCCTGTGGGTGAAAATTGTCTCTTCGAAAATGTTAGGTTTGTATTTTGACATGAGCACCATAGTCGTACCTTGGCAGAGGGCCATTAGCATGAGTCCAATACCATAGGCGTGGTAGAATGGCATCATGCCTAAAGCTGTACTTCCCTCCTCCATCAGTATATGGCTATAGAAAATGGAACCAATTTAAATTAAGACATATCACTAAAATTAATTATTATTTGGCTAAAAAAGACTTTTAGTCACAGTAATACTGAACCCAAATGACTACTATCAAAAAGGTCGTCTATGTTACCTTTTTTCCGTCTTTTCTTTCATCAACTTCAGATATTGCAGTGTATGTTTTGGTTTTAGATATGATTACAGGAAGTATTAACCACCTTGTTATGCTTTCAGTCAAGCTGTGAAGCTAAAATTAATCAGACATAATGTTCTGATTTCCCCACGGATGAGAGAACACTAAATATGGACAGTACTAGGTGATACCTCTCTGCCTACATTTACCCTCACGAAGCTGAGACCCACCCCTCATAGAAATTAGCAAGGGGTTAAACACAGATCTCAGCACCTAAAGGGCAGCATGCTAACCACCTGACTATAAGGATGGTCATTTCATTTATATAGATTTAAAAAATTATAGTACAGTTCATAATCGATGTAAAAAAATATTTGTCGACAAAAATAGTTAGTGATCCATGGATGAACTAGCATGATCAAATTTGACATAGAATAATCCAGATTGAGATCCTCATAAAATACCTGAGATTTTCAAAGGAAGAGATTAGGTTTGCGTGACTCAGGGCTACAGTTAATGGGAGTCCCGTTGTACCAGAAGATGCCAGCAAAAGAGCAATTTCATTGGATTCCTCTTTGGGTGGTTCTTTTGAGTATTTATGAGATCCCTCATCTTGCAGCATTTCTGCCAATGACCATTGAACAACACAGATCTCTGGAAAAGAATCGAATGCCTGTTTCTGCTCTTCATTGGAGTCTTGCGAGTACATCAGTGTTGGCCTCGACATGTTAATCAGGTGCACAAGCTCCCCTGAAGACAGATATACATGTCAAATTTATATATTTGGTAATCTTACAAGTGTAATAAATAAATTAAAAAAAAATTAGTTAGGCAATATTTATAATTATGATACTGTATTTATTATTTCCACTTATATAAGGACCTTTTCTAAATTTAAACATAAAAATAGATCAATTTATTTGGGTTTGTTTCTTTTGAGCGCTTGATATATTTGATTAGAAGCGTTTGTCGGCTTAGGTTGAATTTCTTCAACGGGAGTTGTCAGGTTTTCATCAAATTTTTCACTCTCAGTTTCTGTTTTAAGATATTTAGGATAACTCAAACTGTGCAAGATCTAACTTCCTCTTCTAGCCTTGCTGAGCAAAGACGTTCTGAGCAAAGACGTTCCGAACGAAAAACTATTAGCAGCTCTGACCGACAGCAGTGTCACTTGCCCGATAATAGCAAGCAGCAGAACAGCCTCTTTATTGTAACCCGATGGAGAGCCCTTCACCGAATACCCTTTACATTATATAATTCTTTTCACCACAAAAAATATTGTTAGTTTTTAAGTCATGCACTCCTTAAAATGCATACAAAGAAGCTAAAGGAGAAAGACACATTTGTAAAATTTAATTCAATTTAAAAAATTATTACCCAAGGGGTTAAGGAAAAAAAAAAAAAAAAAGCCTCTTAAGAAGAGTAAGCAGAGTGGCATCTGACAGGAAAGCAATAATCATGTCAGTTGTGCCTTAGGCCCCCGTCTTGTCAGTACATATATTTCTTTTACTGTTAATTACTAACAATAATAAACCTAAAAATTACAAATTAAATCATTTTTATCATAGAAGCTTTTAACTTTCAATCCCTGCATATTTTTCATGACACAGGAGCCTCTGAGTGATTCATAGATGTCCCCCTCCCAGGGGTATTAGGGTTGTGTTATCCACACAGTATTTTTTCGAGATTGTAAGTCATAGGTGTACAAAGTTAGCTGTGAATTCCTGCAGGCCTTCTATAATTATAATATACTCTGACATTTCATACTATCACACACGGCCATTTATATAGACTTACATTCATTAATATTAGTCATTTATTAATTATATAAACAGATATTTCAAATCAATAGATCATTTCTAAAATATATGAATGAAACTAAATGATTCTCCTGAAAAGATATATATTTACAAGAAAGAGTGAAGATTATTTTATGTAGATAATTGGAATGCAGCACGAGGAGACAGCTGTAATTCCAGATTTATTTTTGTCATTGTATATATATTATCAATAAAGAGGTTTTGAAAGAAAAAAAAAAAATATTTGAACCGAGATGAAAAAAAATGGGGTAATTATGCCACTGTATCGCTATCTATTGAGTGGTGGCAGAACTAACCCAGACACTGTTTTTTTTTTGTTTTTTCATAACCCCTTTTATTTATCATTTTTTACAATATGTGAACATAAAATTACATATTTCTCCTCCTGCTGCATACGCAGATGCATTCGAAGGAGGGTAGAATTACAATAACAATATTTTTGAAGTTCGCCAGACACTGATTGGATAAATATATGATTTTTTTTTTTTTTTTATTTCAAAACCTCAAACAAAAAATATTTAATGTACAAAAAATAGATAATACAATAATGGAGATGCAATTTTCTCCTCTTCCTGCATTTACATGCATTTGGAGGAGTGCATAATATAATAGATTTGTGTTGCGGTTAAAAGTAGAAATATATGAAGACCTGATACCGAGTCGAAATTTTCTTACGAGAAAAGCAGGCCTGGCAATGACTAGTTAGTTCTCCTAATGCTCAACAGAATGCGCTAACATGCAATAAATATGCAATTTTCCTTGATTTAGTTCCATGTGATAGCCATTTTTTTTTTTTTTTTTTTTTTTAATTTCAAAACCTCAAAAAGTAATACAATGAACAAATAATATAATAAAATAATTGAAAAACAGATTTCTCCTCGTACTGCGATGCACTGATGCAAGGGAGGTCCGATAGTAACCAGCAGTCATGATGGCAAGGCCTGGTGCCAAACTTAACAACTCTAAAACTAACTAAGGCCATACGGCTGTTTAGCCATAACCAACCCTAAAAAATCGCACAGTTGATAATAGTGAAGCAATGAATCACTGACATCTTGTGACTCTCTAATTTCGTTATTGTCTGGGATAAGAAAAATGCGTTTGCCGAAATGATCCCTCAAGCAAAGATTATCCATCAAATATTTGTTTTCTTTTTTTACTGCCGTAGAGTAATCAAAGCTCTTCCGGTAGTATTCAGCTGCCTTTAACATTGTGCCCAATCTTTTAACTACTGGTTAAGATGGCAAGCATAGGCCACACTATCTTGTCCTTCGAAATCCGCCATGATTTAGACGTTAATAATGTATTTATTAATTAGTTATGAAACTAATTTATAAATACATTTACGTCAACTAATAATAATATTACTGGGAGGTTTTTGAAGTATTGCGTAGTGTTGGAAAAAAGTTGGGCTACAGGTTAGGACAAGTACGTAGATTTGATCTTTGTACCCTGGGCCAAGGTATTCAGTAGTTAAAAATTCTACATCGTAGACACTAACAAGTCCATGCGAGTTGGTCATTGTGTTGTTGATAAAGGTTTCTTTAACATTTTATTTTAAGACAATCGAAACTGATTTATCTCAGCATGAAAAATATAAAATTCCTCCATTGCTATTAAATGTTTCGTCAGGAAATTCACGAATGTACTAGGCAACTAGATCTGTTGTTTTTGACGGCAGTTTTTGCATTGGTCACCAACCACTTTTTTTACATTTTTGTACGAAATCACAGCTTGAATTGAAGAGACAAATTATGATTGCGGTGGTTAGGAGGGGATTCCGTAAATTTATAAAAGTAAACAATTCTTAGTCTGGTTATGAAAGAAAACCAAAAACCCTACTCGCGGTTTTATCATTTCTCCGAAACTGCATTTTACAACATACGCAATTCTCAGGGTAATTATCCAAATAGAATAGAACGCGCAGATTATCATTTCTTCAAAATTATCACCTTTCAATTTTGTCCAATCAATTTTAATGTAAAAAAAGATGTGCTTAACAAAAGATGGACGAATATTAAAAAATATGTAATTCTCTGACGTACGAAAAAATATGTATTATATGTAAAATAAAATCAACCTCAATTTACTTAAAATACCTTAAAAAATATATTAGTCGAGGGCACAGCAAATATTTTGCTCCGGGGGGGGTATGTAAGTACATATAAATAACAGCCCTAGTTATGACACAGTCATTAAAGTCAAGTTCATAACTTGAACTTAACCGGTGATTTTTGTAGTGACATGATATTTTGAATGATGGAAATAAAAATAATTCTATAAAAAGTAACAAAAGTACTATTAACCATTAAAAAGGTTTATCGATTAATGTATAATGAAAAAAATGTTTTTTTCCTAGTTTGTGTAGGACATCAAATTAAATATATGGACATGTTATGAATATTTTTAATGTATTGGGGGTTAGTAGACTATAATTAGAGACAAATATGAAATCAGATTTATGACCAAAATTAAGAATAAGCAATTACTAAGATCATCGAAGTCGTCTGGTACAAGACACTCTAACTTTATTCCTCTCTCTGGCATTAGAAGTTGTGAACATGTTTGCCTTATACATTACATATTACATACTTGATTTGTATATGGGCGAGTAGAGAGCTGCAGATGCTCCTAGATCTAACACTGCAAGGAGCACCCCCACGTACTCGAGGCAGTTTTCAGCGCACAGTCCGACCACGGAGCCTGCGCCCACGCCTTTGGTCATCAGCTTCTTCTTCGTGGCAGCCGACATCTGCCGCACCTGGTTGAAGGTGATCCTCTGGCCTGTCACCGCGTCGATCTGCAGAGAGCGAAAATTGAAACACAACAAGATTTCTCAGTAAACTGCTCGAAAACTATTTAAGATTTCAAGTCCTGATTTCTCTCATTGATGACCATATTAAATAGTTTAGTGAAAAAAAAATACTTCAAAGATATTGGAGCTACTTTTAGGCCAAAGGTGAGAGGTAACAGCCTATTACTACCTACCAATTACAGTGGTAACCTCCCTCTTTGGTGTCGTGCATTCATTTATGAATTTTCAAAAAGGAAAACGGTGAGGAGATAAACCATAGATGAAGGGGTCTAATGCTTCACGCTTACCTGTGCAGTCCTTTCTCCCCAAGAAGTGATTTTTTCGAAGATATAATGGACTGCGTCGCTCCGCATCCTTGCTGACAATCCTCTCCTTGGATACTAACTACCATCAAGTCGATCAACGTCCCTATGTACATACGCTTGTCGTTCACACAGTAAAAATATTTTAATTCGCGATTATGACAGAGCGTTGTTGTGAATGTGGGAGAAAATATATATTTTGTTTAGTCGGGATGAAATGATCAGCACAAATTACCAGCAGTAGAATTACACCATTACTCGTGTGAAATATTCCAAACGATAACTTAACTTCTTTTTCCCTTTAATTTGAAAATTAAATTATGCTCACTCAGCTCCTCCAACCTTGGTTTTTCTATCTTTGGTATAATATTACCGCAACGGGTCTGGTGACGACCCAAGAAATAAGTGACCTTTATAGATAAATATGCCTGCCAACTATTAAGGACAGGTCTTGTCGCAAAATATAGACCAAATAAACCCCCCGCCCCTGTCTTTCCTCGGACCATTGTAGCGAAGACCAGATAGGGGACAAGAGAGCCGCAGACGCTCAGGACTTGTGGCCGGTGCTAGCTAGAAGGCTGAAGGGAAACCACACCAAATACTCTAGAAATGGATGTAGCTAGTGATTGAACGAGCTAATAAATATTAACGGCAGTGGACTATCTTTAAATTAAATGAGAACGGTAAGTGGTAGCGTAAATTAGGAACATTGGAATTTGAATAAAGAAATTGTTTGATATTTTTAAGGGCTCGTTAAAGTAGATTTTTATTTACGAATATTCATATACAGTTTTAGTGAATCCTCTATTTGGTCAGTATTCAGGAATACATACCCTGTGGTACTTTGTTCCTTTACTCCATTAATAAGCCATGTCGTCGAGCTGGGAATGATAAAGTCAAAAATAGACATAGCTGTCGATCATGTTTTCCTCACCAATTGGTTTCATCTTCTCGATTAACTCTTGCTCCGGTCACTTGAAATGCCGAAACGCACGAAATTATCGAGTTGGCATTGAAATCGCTTCTTAGTGAGGTGGGCCACAGTCATTTTAAGGGGAAATTTTCGTTTAGATTAAACAATGAAGGTTACTATATAAGTAGAACATGATTAGCCGGAGGATGAGGTGTAAGTTAGTTTTAAGTCTATGATAAATAAGATGAGCCACATCACTTTTAATAAATTCAGTCCATTAATGTGTAGTGTACATGTCAGATCGTCGCGAGGGGGTGTCTAGTTACCCTACCCCTGGTGACAAAGTGAGGGTTGATTAAATTTATAACCTGGACAATCGTTTCATGACGGTCTTACTATCTGACTCCATTTTTGATAGGTATGTGCCCCACAGTGCACTATGTTCTCGAGAAGAGGTGCAGGGTAGGTTTATAGGTAGTTTATGTGGTCTTGGAATGACCACGAATTCACACTCGGTATCAAAGAGTAGGCGAAAACCGTCCGGATCCCAAAGGCGAGTGTGAACCGGAGAGAAGCAGCCTGGATTGCTGTGCGAGACGCTACTAGGTAAAAGTTGTAGGGCCACGGCAACCATCGTCCGCGAGGGAGAGGTCTCTCCCAAGGAGGTGCTAGTTTTAGCGAGACGAAGACAGAGATTCCCACTAGAAAAGTGTGGGGTCTGACAACGCCGGACTAAAACTTAGCGAGGTTAGGAGAGAGATATGCAGAGGTAGTTGAATGAGAAGACCATAGTTTTGAGTAGAGCGGCAAGCACCAGTGCAGAGAGTGAGGAGAGAGCAGTGTTCCAAGTGACGGTCCGATTCGTTATGATATTTTTTTTTCCTTAGCTTTCGAATTATAAGATTAAGGATGAGGGAAAAATAAAGGAATATTTGGGTTGTGCGGATGATCCTTGTACTAGGAGTACCTGCTTAAAGGTGGTGTGAGGGAATTAAGGAGTGTGGGAAGCCTCCGTAGAGGTTGATTGTTGCGGTACAGTGGTGAGAGTCTACTGGTGGCTGGGGCTAGAGTCTCTCGAGGCATGTAGTGCAGTCTCATTCAGTTGGATAGCAGTGATGGGTGCCCGTTAGAGGCTTGTTGTTGGTGGGCCAAGCGCCGTGATGTCCACCATTTGGTCTGCTTTACTAGATCTAGTGAGTTGCCATCTTGCCGGTAGCGGTAGGGGTGTCATGTCTCGGAATAGAGGGTTTTGACCATGTTTCATCGAGTCAAAGAACTTGATGTGTCTTCTTTGGATGGCTTCGGTGATGGTGGGGACCTCGAACTTTTCGGAACCTTCGATGTCGAGAGCCTTCATTTCACAAAAAGAAGTATGCCATAGTGCCGTGCGCAGGATGTTGGTCTGGAGGCTCTGGAGTCGAGTTATGGTGCTAGTGCGTAGGAATCGGAAGAGTGGTGTCCCAAACAGTAGAGCTGGGCTCAGGACGCTCTTATATATTAACAGTTTCAGCCGAAGGGATATAGCCGGGCTTGTGATGAGATGCTGGAGAGAGTAGTAAGTCCTACGTACTCTTTTCAGCTTCTTCTGCAGGTGTGTGCCGAACGTCATGTGTCTGCCTAGGTTGATGCCTAGGTAGCATATGCTGTTGGCAAGTTTGCATTCAGTCCCGTCTATGGTGAAGCTGGGCTGACGCTTTCTTTTCCCATGCTGGAAAGAGAAGATGATCCCTTTGGCTAGGCTCACCTGAATGTGGACAGCTCGCAGCCTGTCGGTGATTAACTGACTGGCGCCCTCTGCATATGCTAATTCTGTCTACTGCCACTGCTTATATAGCCGGTCCGCCCGGGTGGGGATGGGCCCCCACCTGTGGCTGTTTAACCCACTACCTCCTCCCTCTATTCTCACTGACGTCATAATCTTTATTAACAACAAATATGGAAACATAGACAGGTATAATATGATTCGAGAAGAGAGGAACTTTTAATTATTCGTAATTAAGAGGTGGCCACAACATTACATCATTATACTTTTGTAAAATCCAGATCACTATTGGTAAAAAAGAAAATTTGTATAAAATGTAGCCTGGCTACAGGAAAAAAATGAAGCAATTGTAAATACATTCGTTTGTAAAATCTATATTTTGTAACATATATTAATTTTATAACAAGGGGATTTGGGGGGGGGGAGCCAGATGAGAGTCTAGGTTTTCATTTAATCTGTAAAATCTTGAGGGAACAGTGGATCAAGGAGATCTTGGTCAAGTGATGAATTTATAATGTAGAAAGGGGCAACCAACCCATCATTGTATTTATATGTGTTTTTTCACAAATAAAAATTTATGGGTTTAATTAATCAACTTCATATTATATGTAGGAATAAATAAATTAGGATGGCATGGATTACCAAAAAAAATAAAGAGAAGATAAAATAAACATAGAAGGTTATGTGACACGGAACCTCGACATTTAGACAATAAAAAATAATGAAATAAAAGGGTCTGGAGATACCAAAAAGCGCTGGCATTTTATTTTTACAGATATAATTTCTTGAAATTCCGTAAGCAAAGAAATATAAAATATGCAAGAATAAATTAAATTTAACGAAATCCTAACATGGAATTAACGTTTAGTTTAGATTAGATAAGAGAGAGAGAGAGAGAGAGAGAGAGAGAGAGAGAGAGAGAGAGAGAGAGAGAGAGAGAGAGAGAGAGAGAGAGAGAGAGAGAGAGAGAGAGAGAGAGAGAGAGAGAGAGAGAGAGAGAGAGAGAGAGAGAGAGAGAGAGAGAGAGAGAGAGAGAGAGAGAGAGAGAGAGAGAGAGAGAGAGAGAGAGAGAGAGAGAGAGAGAGAGAGAGAGAGAGAGAGAGAGAGAGAGAGAGAGAGAGAGAGAGAGAGAGAGAGAGAGAGAGAGAGAGAGAGAGAGAGAGAGAGAGATTTGAATTATGTACAGGTGAGAAGATATGTATGTAAATACTAAATAATACATTGAAAAAAAAAGTATAATTACGTAATTGTTTAGTTATTCAACAAACTTTGCTTTGAAGCATTGAAACATGAGTTTATAAATAATGAGTGGGTATGTGGGAAATGTCCCCCCCCCTCCTTTGACCGTGGTCAAAACACCACTCCCCATCGTTTTCACTTATTCGTTATCGGAGCTATGATGTTCTACTACGAGCTTTAGTCCATTGAGTAAGAAGGGCACAAAGAAGGTTTCCTCCTTTTATTTCAGGTCATTCTATAATTTCGGGTATTTGTATTTTTTTTTGCCTGGGGGTAGGCCCCAATCGCTTCTCTATTAAACAGTGTTACCAACTGGACAGATATAACCACTTAATAAACTTTAATGCTTCGAACGTTGATTACAATGAGCCGCCATGTTGATTAAACGAGATAAACTCAATATACTTTTAGCTCCACACTGTTTGCTAGGCTTGTGCCCCGTTACTTAACTCATGAAGTGATGGGTTCATATACGGGGATAGACAAAAAGAAAAACAGTGAGAGTGTTACAAAGCGATGGGTTTTAAGAACTGTTTTCAGGAAGTGTATTTCAGTGGGGGGGGGGGGGTCATGACAAGTCGGTCGGAACATTATTAATGATTATAATTGACCGCGTTAGACTGGGGTCGGTTATAATTCAGGATTGCTTAGGTGTTTACGTAAACAGTCTTTAAACAGGGCT
Organism: Acanthosoma haemorrhoidale; assembly: GCA_930367205.1. Classification (NCBI taxonomy): domain Eukaryota; kingdom Metazoa; phylum Arthropoda; class Insecta; order Hemiptera; family Acanthosomatidae; genus Acanthosoma; species Acanthosoma haemorrhoidale. The sequence continues at coordinate 40,827,093 of OV884014.1, forward strand.
ACAAACATTTTACCATCTCAACCATTGATATAATTTTGCGGACCCGCTTACACCCGAGAGTACAGAAGGATTGTAGGCTCCAGTTAAGTGAGGAAATTAGAAAACAACGATTAAATCATATCATGTACTTGTCTGTTTTAATTTCTTAGTTCAGTGGTCACAAATTATATTTTCCGGATATCCTTTTTGAGAACCCCAGCTCTACATAGACAAGAATGGAATTCAATTAATTTTCTTGCCTTGAACATATTTTTGATATGAAACTTCTTTATTATGATAAAACTACTATCTGCCTTGTTGGGCAATAAGTGATTGTGATAAATGTTCTCATTCATACCATATTTACAATTTTCGTTCACTCGCTCATTCATACAGTATTTACAAAAAGCCCTGAGACCAGCAAATCCACATGGTTATCACCTCCCTCGCATGCGAACGAGGAAGTGGAGTCTTGGGAAGTCCCCCACGATCTTCCTCCAGTCTCGCGAAAAGAACAAGAGCCACATACGCTCAGAACATGATTGGAGAAACTGGCCATTTCCAGGACTCCCACTGCCAGTATTTATATCAGGTCACGAGGCCACCCCCGTTTTAGTCTCCGGGGAGGATTATAAGGGTGTGTGGTACAGTGTAATGTCTATGACTATAAAATGATTAGGGTGGTTGGATAGGTTACTATGAAATTTTATGAACTTGGAAGGGATGCTCTCAAGGATGTAAAATATTTATGAAAGGTTTTGTTGTTGATGTAATAAGGGGCATTTACTATTGTTCTCAGGACTTTTTATTTAAAGGATTGGATACGCTTGATGTTCGACTTTTTTGCTGTCCCCCATAGCTCTATTCCATATGTACAGATTGGCTTAGGTATAACTTTGTAGATTAGTAATTTATTTCCGGTTTAGAGATGGAATGCCCTTTTTAAGTAGTCAGTACAGTGGTCCAAAGCGGCTGTTTAGTTCTTGTCATTTCAGCCTCGTATGTGGGTTCCGTGTCAGCGGTTTGTCGAGATGGAAGCCTAATGACCATATTTGAAGAAAAGACATTCATATCACACATTAAAGTCAACCATGTACATAATATCACACATTAAAGTCAATCATGTATATACTATCACACATTAAAGTCAATCATGTATATAAATCCCACATTAAAGTCGATCATGTATATAATATCACACATTAAAGTCAATCATGTATATAATATCACAGATCTGAGTTAAAGTCTGTTGGGCTGTACATCTAGAGGAGTTAATTCTATAGAGTAGTATTATTGATTAGTTTCACTTTATGGTCACTAATTGGTAGCGGTTATTTAGGAAAGACAATAACACACAGTTCCATTATGTACAAGTTCACTCGGATCATATTATTGCCTCATTAGTGAGGTAGTTGCAGGATATAATTAACTACAATAATATTTCATTGTAACAACTTTTATATTTTTTTCTCTAAAACTGAAGAATATAAAAAATAAGATTACTATATAAATTTCATTATTAAATGTAAGTTTTTTTATTATACAGTACTGCATAATTAATATAATCAACATAATAAATTAAATCTTATTTGTGATATAACAATACAATATTTTTAAATAAAATTTATATCATATAAATTAGTGTAAAAAATAACTGAGCTCTTTTCGACGTATTTTCATGTTGTGTGTTTTCGGTAGTGATTCAAGAAAGCATACTCCTCCCCTTAACCATTTATAATATGAAAACTCCTCTGAAAACAACAACAACATATTAATGTAAAAATTGAAAATACAAACACATTAAGAAGTATGTATATAATAACTTTTATGATTATTACTTAGATGTCTGTGCTGACAAGGCACAATTACTTGACAGACTGACACCAAATATCATTACGTACAACTGCATTTGACTTGTTATTATCGACTTTCTTCTTTCACATTACAACAATTGACTTGTTTCTGCTCTCACAATCAATATCTCAACTGTCAGTTTAAAAGTATTTCTTTTTATACTTTATATTTCATTCTTTTAAATTTTAATATAGAATAATTCAATTAAAAAAATTCATGAAGATTTAAGATCAGTTGAGGTTATTGCCATAGTTAATGCTGAGGAAGCAAGCGCAAGGTTGGGATAACCTATTAACTAGAAAGTTACCAACTCACATAGTTAGTTGTAGTAAAAACCTACCTGTTAAGGTTGAGACTTTGTTACTGTTGTCTAAACGGAATCCCTTACTTTTTTATTGAAGTGGCTACACATTTTATGATGTTCCTTGAGTTATTACTGATCAGACCCTTCTCCATAAGAAATAAGAAATATTTACCCCCATGTGAGTGTTTTGAATGGGGGAAGCTGGGAATCGAACCTGGGCTTCACTGGTTGGACAAGTCACAAACCAAATCATATAAATGTGAAGCCAACTGTGAATGAAGAGCTCAATCTTAAACTGATCTCTGTAGGCATGTGCTATAACAACTTGAGCATGCTACTACCTCTTGACAAACCAAGCACTCTAGTTCAAATATGGTAAATTAGGCTTCATTAGGGCTCAACTCACTAAACACATTGAATACAACTATAGAACACATATTCGCGAGTACATTGTAAAATATTCATGTTCAACATTTGAACACATTGTACTTGTAATTATGTACACAAGAGAGATGCTTCAAACAAGTCACCTCTCACAATCACTGTAACCCTAGATTTTATAATTATACAAGAATTTGAACTTATATTACAAATTCTTCTGTGCTAATATACAATATATCTTTAGTGGTTTCCTCTTTAAAGCAATATTACTAATCTATTTGCCTTTATACAGAAAATAATTTGGTTAGGATAAACAAAACAAGGCTATATCAGCCAATAAAATTTTTTTTTTAAGTTTGTCCTCCCAGACAGATTTTTAATTTGTCTATATGTTTGGGTAAAACATAGGAAATAAAAATAAAAAGTTATATCATAGATTTATCTGAAATTTATTTACAGCCAATACATTAAATGTAATATGAGAAATTTGATCGAGGTTTTGGTATCTCCATTATTTATAATTGTTAAAGATTAGTAGACCCTTTGACTAGATATTGGGGAGGTCCCAGGTTTGAGTCCCAATTTCGCCACTATTTTTTTCTTTGGCTGTTAATAATTAATAATTTTAAATGTGATACTGTTCATTAATGGCTCAGATTCGTGAGGCTACTGAAATGAATAAGAAGTGAACCTGTTCAGTATTTCCAAAAGTTATTTTAGGCTTAACTGCCTGTACAGGCAAAAAGGCACTTGTTACCGTGATGATATATCATCTCCCGTAACGGGGCTTTGTGTACGGTAGTCTTTGTCATGAAGACATAGATTTAAGAAGATAAGTTAGGGATAGGCTTTGACTAGATGTATATACACCTCACGGTTGAGGTGTCCCTACAAGCATTAAGTAACAAGCCCACAAGAGCCCATATCCTCATAATTTTGTCTTTTCTTGTTACATATACCTGTTTTCTGTCTGTATTAAAGGGTAACAGTTGTTTTATTTATATAGTCCAATTTAGCTTTACCAAGCTAACTAGGATTTTTTTTTGTGTTCTGTGATCTTAATATGTTGTTTGTCTATGCCGGATAACGGGGTGTGAGTGTAATAGTCAATGGGGTCATTGTCATTTTTATCTTGTTTATATTTTAATTTATGTAATTTAAGTTATTTTATTCATTATTATTACAATTAAAAAATATTTATTACAAAAATAAAATAAATGTAGATAAAAGTAATTTACTGTTTACTGCATCTAATATTTGTTTTTCAGTGAGTGTAATTGTTTGTTCAGCTACAACAAATGCCTTCGGCACCTCTCCGTACATTTCATGAGGAACACCAATAACTGCAACTTCAGCTACACCAGGCTGTTCACTTATGAACTGCTCCAATTCAGTAACCGATACCTATAACAGAAATAGATGATATCAGTTTTATATTATAACAAATAAAGAAACAATAAGTGTTTATTAAAATTATTAGACAAAAATAAATAAATATCTTGATATCCATGCCAGTTTTTATTCCATTTGAATCAGCCATATGAACCATTGCTCATAAAGAAACAATATGAGCTGTATGTATTTAATGACTGCAAAGTTTTGGGGGGCAACACAGACCATGTCTCGATATTTTCCTCAGAATCAAATTATGGGTTTTCAAAACTAATGTTCATGCAGTCAGTACTCCTCTACACATCTGAAAAAAACATGGATAGCAACAAAGGTCATAACAGATGCCCTTCAAGTGTTTATCAGTAAATGCTTGAGGAAAATTCTCGCAATCCAATGTCCAGAGGTTCTTTATGATGAAGATTATAAAATAAGACTGGACAAAGTCCCATTGAAAACCAAATATAAAAACATAAATGGACATGGAATGATTGGCTACAGCCTTATAACATTACCGATGTTAGCACAGCCTGACGGAGCAGCTGAGAAGCAAGCACTTGGCTGGAACTCACTGGTCAACAAAAGCAAGAACTTGGCTCAGCAAAGAGGGCAACCAAGGGAGCATGGACACAAGGAAGTGGTTGGTGATAGACAAAGTAAAGAGGACGTGGAAGATTTGGGAAGAGGAGAAATAAAATGGCTGGTCGAAACCAGTGGTTGCAGCTTTCAGACATAAATTGACTAGGCTAATGGTTCGCAGGGATGGTTAGGCGGTAGAGGTCTGTCTGTTGATCAGGTTGGAATTATAAAATTAATGCGGTTATAGACAAAAATTAGTAATTAGTAATTTATAATAACGATTATTACCATTAGTACATCCACCATCCTTCATAAATACCCAGAGCTGTGCACCAATCAGAATCGGCATCAAGACTTGGATTACCCATGAAAAAATAAAACCGCTGATTTGCATAAAAAAAAGTGAAGCTGCTCATTTCCAATTACTTTCATGAAATTTGAATATATTTCATATAGAAATAAAATTACTATGTTATTTTTACCTGATAACCTAGAACTTTGATGACATCTTTGATTCTATCAACAATGTAAATATATTCTTCTTCATCCATCCTTGCTAGATCTCCAGTCTTCAACCAACCGTCTTCAGTGAAAGCTTCTTCAGTTGCTTTTGTGTTGCTAAAATATCCTGACATTATCAAAGGTCCTGATAAACATAATTCCCCCTTTTCTCCTGTCGATAAAGTTTCGCCATTATCTCCTATAATCTTAAAAATAAAGATAATTATCTGCTATTTACTGGCAACTGATCAAAAATAAGGTAAATAAAATAATAATTCATCCACCAACTGGGAAAAGTAAAATTTCCAGTGATGACAGTTTTGATAATAATTCATGGAATAAGGTATTGTATCATTCAATATATTAGTATTGTATCATTCAAAGTCCAGAATATGCTTAAAATGGCGAAACATTGACTTGTTGAATATGATTATTTAATTAAAAGAGAAGATGTTAGCCTATCTCCAAAATTTATTTTTTACCATTGATAGAACAGAAAGTGTCTCTTTTTTTGAAGCTTCACTCTCAAAAAATTATTTGTTTACTAGCCAAAAAAAACTTTCTGTTTCAGGGAGAACAAAAAATAATGTGGTCCTTGGCTCAAATCTCTACCTTGATGTTATATTTTATTGGATAATAATTATAAATCAAGTGGGATGACAGAGGTTGGTTTTTGCTTGTGTTATGATGTACACTACCTTTGCCCTTAAACATGGAATTACTGGACCCGGAGACCCAGGCTTGTCATCTCGCATTTCACCGAAGCAGGCAACATGGGTAGTTTCTGTCATTCCATAGCTATGGTAGATTCTCGCACCTGGATACAGCCTGTTGATGAGCTCCACCTGAAGCTTTGGCTGAACAGGCCCTGCCCCAGTGTACACAGCTTTTATGGTCTTCAAAGACTCAGGGTAAATCTCATTAAGCAGTTTGTTCATGAATGAGGACACAATGTGAAGGAGTTTTACCTGAAATATATAATCAATCATTTTTAATGAAATATGACACTGTTAGGTATATGATACTGTGTTTATAATTTACCAAAACAAAAAAAAAAATTAGATTATTGAGAAATATATTGATATTTATATTGTCTTGATAAACAAAATAATGGTTGAAAGATGATAATCTAGTTTGAGGCACTGCTATTATTCCAGCACTACTAACTCCCGCTAGAACCTTGGGTGGTCTTATCTATTCTGTGCTGCACAATGGATTTCATTTTTATTTTTATTATTTACCTGCTTTTTATACACTTTTTGTAATTTGTTGATAGATGTAGCTAAAAGCGCTTACTAATTGTTGCCCTTAGTTTAACATTTTTAAAATTTTGCAGCTCATTGTAAGAGATATCAAATGAGATTTTAAAATCAAAGAAGAAGACAACAAAGCCTTATTTAACTAATATAATAAGTTACTTCAAACACAGAAATTTTAATGATTTTTTTAAACTATTAGAGGGCTCACTTTCTATTAACTACCTACTCTTATTAAAATTTTATAAAACTGTTAGAGTGTACATCTTCAGCTGGAAATAGTGGGAGTTTTAATAACTTACCTCATGTCTCATAATGGCTGTAGTAAATTTCTGAGCATCATATTTGGGCATCACAACAAGAGGCGAGCCTTCGTAGAGTGCCATCAACATCAGTCCGAGTCCATAGGCATGATAAAATGGCATGAGGCCTAAGGCCGTCTCATCCTCTTTCATCATGAGGCCGCTTGAAGGAAAAAATTAAAAACTTTTTTCTCTACTTCTGATTATTGACTATTGTACATTTTATTATTGATACTGTCAATCAGATTATTATTAAAACATTAAAAATATCAATAGGTTCTATGCCTAAGAGTCAGTTTTGGACTGTATCTTCAATGGAAACCTTCAATAAGAGTTTATTTAGTTCAGTCAGATATTTGTGGGCTGACAAAATTGACTTTACTGATGTTGTTTTACCAATGTGGAGTATGTATATTATGAAGTAAAACACCTTCTGTGTCTCCACAGCTTCATTAATTTATACATAAAAGTAATTAATAAAGCAGTGGAGAGACAAAGTGTTTTATCATATAAAATTGGGTTTCATTGCCGTTACTTGGTAATGTACATAATTTTAATTGATGTTAATCACATATTTGTCCATTTTAGTCCTGAAGATGACTGTTTGGCAGGTGAATACAGTAGAGTGGCAAAAATATTTATTTATCCAAAAATATTTTGAGCTTAAGTATTAACATATAGATATTGTATATGTATTTATTTATGAGTTTTATCATGTAAATTAAAAGCTATCACCGTATTTATTATCTATTACAGGATCCAAAAACTCAACAGAACAATTTTGTTCTGTACCCTATGAAATTCAGCACTTCTTGGACCACAAGATACATTGAAGAATATAACACCAAAATAACTACGTTAAACACCAAAATCAACAAACAAGATAACTATTAGAGTTTTTGGATGATTTGCATTTTGTAGTTTCATAAAAATTATAACCAATGTGTGTTAGTTTTTAGTTCTATAGTGCAGTAGATGACACAATTTCTTATGAAAAAGCTACCAAGAATAAGGAGGGGATAGTAATAAATTTATTCGCATAAATTAAAATAATAACTGATTTTTGATAGTTACCTGATTTTTATTATTGACCACATGATGTTGGAATGGCTAATGCTGACAGCTTTTGGCAAGCCAGTCGAACCAGAAGATATGAGAAGAAGTGCTGGGTATTCGTTTGGAATCGTCCCTCGTCTTATCAGAGCACTTGGTTTTCCATCATAGTCCAAAAGCTCTTCTAGAGACCACTTCAGTAATATAATATTTGGATGTTTCTCCATAAGGTTTAGCTGATCATTATCAAGATTTGGGCCATAAAGCCTAGACGGTTTTGTAACAGAAATTATATGTTCTAGTTCTCCTAAAAATAATTCATTATTTTTTTAAATATTAAACAAATTAGAATAATATTGTATATGGGATGATATTATTAAATACAGATGGAAGAAGGCAGAATGAGATGAAAATTTAGTTGGTTGAAACCTCGCAATGTTGGAGAAAATATAAATATTTCATAAAAAATGAATAATAATATATTAGAGGTTTCTGTGGAGAGGTCTGTTGCTTACACACGGTGTTGTTTGAGGAAGAAGACATATTACTTTTGAATATATATGGTGATATGGCGAAATATGTGTCCCTGTACATCAGTGTGAATTAGTGACATTTTTATTTATTTTTTTTACTAACTTCATTATTGATTGTCGCTGACTATTTTAGGAAAGAGGAGAAAATTTCATGAACCAAGAAGGTAATAAGTAAGACCGAAAACAATTTTAATTATGAGGAGAACTTAACAGTTGTAATAGGGAGTTAAGCCGATACTTAATCGAATTGTTTAGGCCAAAACTGGTACAAGCTAAGAAAATTAACCTTGCCAATAGGATTAGTAGCAAATCTTGGGGGATGATTACTTCCCCACTCCTCTGTTCTCTGGTTGTGAAAGTTTAACTTATTAAAGTAATTAAAATCTAAATAGAATCTACCCACAAATAGAAATCTCATGGCATAGCATTTTTCTTTTCAAATAAGATTTTAAGACTGCTAATGGCATAATTAAGATGGTACTAGTTTTTCAATCTTGGGTAGTATCTGGAGCCGGCAGAGAGACACTCTATGTGCAGTTGGGCTGTGATCCTGAAAGAGGGAAGAGGGGTCCAAAACAGTAGCTGAGGAGACACATGAAGATGTTCACATTGAGTTATTTCTTTTAGATGTGCTATTTATTATTCAACAAAAATTGCCAACTTTGATATTAGTAATAAAATTGTAGATATAAATATATTGCTATTAATATATCAAAGTAGAGATAGAGGATTTAAACATTTCAGATATACATGTGTAATAAAATTGTGATCACACCAGTTTATTGGTGATCATTTGATAAATTTTTCAGTAAATTCCTCAAGTAATAATTGCCCAGAAATATAATTCCCATGACACTAAGGTAAGTGGTTATATAAAACTCCATATAAGAGTGCATCTTTTGATTATAAGATCATATTTAATTAAGTGGCGAGTAGAGTTAATTAATTAAGTAATTAATTACTCATTACCTACCTTAGGGTCAGAATCAAATTTGAAACTATGTATCTTTAAGTTTCAATTTTTGTATGAGCTTTAGGCCTGTGAAGTATGTGTCCATTTGGTCTGTAAGGATGTTATACCAGTAAGACTGTGTTATGTATTTTTGGATAAACTAATGTTGTCTGAAGTTTATATTATTATAAATTGCAAATAGATTTTAAATTAAGGAAACTGTCACGATCTCTTTTAATTATTACCTGATATTAGTTTTTTAACTTGTTATAAGAATAAAAATTAATATTTCACTTGGTGAAACTAAAATATAAGGCTTACAAATACATACCAATGGAATATGGTGTTTATTATATCCCCAGCAATTATTAAATCCAGTTTAAAAGGAATATTGACTAAATATTTTATAGAATCTCTTATAATTATTTCGCTTGCAAAAGATGTAGTTTTACTTGTCAGTTCTTTGTGGGCTCTGATAGTCTATATAAAGGAAAAAGTCAATTTTTTTCCACAGTTATAACATACATTTATAGATGCATATAAACCTTTTAACATTGCTTAATGAGCTTAATGAGCTCAGTTAATGAGGTCATGCTTAATGAGCACTTCAAAATGTGAACTAGAGCTGCTACAAGTGGTTGTGGATAAATAAACTCAATAGTGCACCAATAATACACTGCAGGGTGAGATGCCCTGTGAGGGGTACCTATTTTTAGTTTATTGTGCTGAGAGCAAAAGAATTATTTCCTTCCAGGGGTTCAAATTTAGATCCTTGATATCAAAAAGGAATTAGCTTGACTACTACATTGAATAAGAGCTATGATAGATAACTCAGTTAGTTTGATTATGTACACAGAATGATTTCCCTTATACAAAAATAGAAGTATCCTCACGTGGTTTGATGGTGGGTGGGAACAAAGCCGCAGTGGCCCCTGTCTTCAGCACCCCAAGAAGTACTCCTGCATACTGGATGCAGTTTTTGGCGCAGATGGCAACCCTGTCGCCTGGTCTGATAGCCTCAGACTCCAGCAAACGGACCACCTTCAGTGCCATGTGGCCGACATCTCGGTTCTTCAGTGTCAGCTGAGACTTTTTGTGGTGGACCTGCAAATACAGTGCAAACTTTGAGGTGATGTGTAGAATCATTTTTCTAACATTAAGCCTATCAAATAAATCATTGAACCATGGGCAGTGCTTATTGTTTTTCTATGTTTTAAAATTCACGACAAGAGGTTATGCCCTGAAAGTTGACCAGTCCGGAAATTGATGATCATGTTTCATTCTATAATTTGAAAACAAAACTCTAAATTTTTAGAGACGATTAAAAAAAAAAGGATGTGCTAGTACGCCATGCACATGAGTAATATTGCGAAACATGAAGCAATTATAGCGTACCCAGCTGAGTTTGGGCCAATGTGACTTAGGACTATGTTGAGTGAGAATGGAGAAACTGGTTTCATGCGAAATATTATGTGCCTAGCTGTCATATTCATGACGAGACCATTGTGACAAGAGACTCCATAGCATATATCCCAACTTTTTTAACTTTATACATTCCATAATCCAACATCAAGCAATTACTCATGACAAAAAACTTGGAAATGATTAGAGTTATGAGTCCATAATCCCGGAAACTATAAATACACCATACAATTATAAATATACAGTTATGCCAACTTCTTCACCACGAATAAATAAAAGTTATCCTTTTCAAGGACCAGAAAACACCTGCCTACGTTTCCATATGTTATCAATAATTCTTCGGCGTCAGCTTAGAGAGAGGGGAATAGTTCACGATCCCAACCCTGCCAGAGCCAACTAGGGGTGCGGGGGTAGTAGCCCCTGATTGGCCAAAATAAAGCTCTCTCATTCGCTGTAGGCAGAAATGACCTTCCTATATTAAGGCAGAAATTCTGAGCTTTTTCAGACAGTCGGAATCAGACACAGGAAGTGAACACTGCACGCGCGCTCTCTCCCTCCCTCTCTCCCTCTCTCTCTTTCTCCCTCTTTCTCTCCCTCTCTCTCTCTCTCTCTCTCTCCCTCTCCCTCTCTCCCTCTCTATCTATATCTCTCTCTCACTCTGCACTGGCGCTTGTTGCTCTACTCAAGCCATGGTTTTCTTATTCAACTATCTCTGCACCTCTCTTTCCTAACCTTGCTATGTTTTAGTCCGGAGTTGTCAGACCACACATCTTCCTAGTGGGATTCTCTGCCTTCGTCTCACTACAACTAGCACATCCTTGGAAGGGATCCTTTCCACGCGACAGCGGTTTCTGGGGCCCTACTGTACCTAGTATCATCTCCCCCAGTGAGTCAGTCTGCCTCTTTCCAGTTCACACTCGCCTTTGGGACCTGGAAGGTGTTCACCTATCTACAAATACCGTGTGTGACCTCGTAGTCATTCCAAGATCACGTAAACTAGCTATAAAACCTAGCCATCCAGCCTTCTCCTGAACATAGTACACTGTCGGGCACACTTTCTAAGATCTTATGGAGTCAGATCAATAAATAAAATACGAATAAAGCTACCCACCGACTAGGCCGCCAGTAAAGGCCATTATTGAATGGTTTCTCAACGACTTTCAGAGAGATTTTGGGAATTTCATCTGTTCCCCAATCAGTAAAAATGGATAAAGTAATCAATAAAATATGCCCCTGGGCAAAGGGAGATTAGAGGAAGAGTTAGGAATGTGAATTAGGCAAGTAGGAAGAGATTGTTAGGTGGGAAAATCCCTTGCCACGCCACTGAATCCAACTTAAGGTCATAACATCGTTGTGATTAACCTTTTACTTCCTACAGTCTTCGAGGGCTACACAATCGTGAAAATACTTTAACACAAGGATACTATCATGTCGGATTACCGATATCATTGTATTAACAGGGTCCCTGACAAATACGGAGAAAAGACCAATTCACGTTTATGTTGATTCTTAAAGAGAGGGGACCACGTAATTTTTTTAACACTCGAATAAGTTAAAATCCCGGAGGCAGTGCTCTACTTTTAGCAAGAGGATCGGGCAAACCAAATCAACCTTCCAGCTGTCTAGAATCAATAATAAAATAAGATACCATTTGAGGGACAGGCAGCTTTTAGACAACAAGAATAGGAAATAAAGCATTCAAATTGCGCTCGCCAGCGCCGCACAGAATCGCAAATCTAGCCTTGTCCCATTAATCCCAAAAGTGGGCAATATAACGTTTTATGGATTGTAGATTACGAATTTGAAGTTCAATAAATAGTAGCGCGTAGAAGCGAGAATCGATTTTATTTAATAGGGAAATGATTGGTGGGGTTCACTTCAAATTCATAATATACAACGAAAAAAAAAGGAACTTCTAATTATTTTCTCGAATTGTGAACTATGAGGTGTTGTCATTGTCATGGGATCGATTGGCTAGCATGTATTAGGCGATTACTTTGTGCAGCGGTGGACCGGTCCCTTGATGACTACAAACCTCTTGCCCAAAGACCCATCAAGACTGATGTTTTGTTGTTACTTTTGAGTCAATCATTATAAATGGCCGAAAACTGAAAGAAACAAACGGGAGGCCTATGAGCACTATCTCGGGGGCAGTTAGCCGATAACTGGACACTATTAGCGCTGTGTGACGGCCTCAGGGCACAATTAGTCCGGGCAGATAATGACCAGCCCATTTGTGCCCACTGTTGGCCCATTATTGTCCCACCTGTGTGTGCCTTCGATAGCGAAGGGGGAGGCTGTACATTCTCTCTACAAAAGCGATCGTAAAACCATCTCAAATCCTAAATGTGAATTCTTCAACACTTCGAAACATCCTAATTAGGTTTTAGTTACACTAAAATGACAGGAAATTATGAAAAAAATTAATTATCGCCAAAAAAGTCGTTTCGCGAACATTTGTGATTTCTCAACGAAACTCTATTTAAGAGTAAAAGCTATAATTTATTTCTTCTCGGTCAAGGATACATCGCATTTACCGACTGTTAATCAAATATATAATTAAATAATTACAAATATATTTTGAACCACCCCCGCAGGGTTTGTTATGTCAATATTTTAGCTATTTGATTTATTTCGGTTTAAAACCTACTCCTCCTGTGTACATGCTCAAGAGGGCTCTCGATTTCCCCTCTCCTACTCAAAGACGTAATAGTTTCCTTTTTAATTTAAAAATTTTGTGCGTATTTTATTAACTTTGGGTTTTAATTTTATATTTGTATATTCTAATTATATTTTATACTGGGAATCTCCCTAGTGAAAGGCTATTTATTACCAATCCAAGACAAGTATCCTTTTTATTTTTCCCTTATCCTATTTTTATTATTTTGAGAGATATGAAAAAAAAACACTTATATTTTATGATAGCGTAATGGTCCGAAGGCCTCAAATAATTACTTTAAATTTATACCACATTATTCGTTTTAACCTACAAGAAAATAACATTTATTGTTGTAAGAGGTAAGGGGTAAACAGTAAATGAGACAATACTGTAGGTAGAATAAACTTTCCAGGTATTTACATTGTGTAATTGCGAGTCATTGTTGGTAACATAACTTGACCAAACACGTGCATCGCGCTAAACAGCTTCGTGGTCTCACAAAGGGGTTTGTTTTAAGCAAATAAATTAATAGTTAACATTATGCTTAGTATAATTACTGACGTCAAAAACAAAATAAAGGGTGTCCCAGAATTAACGCCAGATTTGAATTAGCCGCTATTTGCGCAGTAAAGTGCTGACAACCCTAAAAAAACAACAATTTGACAGCTGACAGCTTAGGGTAAGTAAAAATAGAGCGTTACACGATAGGACAACATGCCTTTATTGTTGAACATTATCTCAAAAATAATGAAAGTTTGGCGGCCGCAGTTCGAAAATTTCATAAAAAATATGGTTGGAATAGTGTTTTGACTTCATCAACTGTGAAGATATTAATTGAAAAATTTAGGGAGACTGGATCAGTTGGAGACACTAAACACACTGGTCGTCCAAAAACAAGCCGTTCAAATGTCAATATCGAAGAGTGTTGTTGAAAATCCAGGAACATCAATTCGGCGTCGTAAACACAGTTCTTTGTGCCGAAATTGAATGATATTGATGGGGCCAATATGTGGTTTCAACAAGATGGTGCCACATGCCATACAACTCAACAATTCAAATACTGCATGAGACATTTCCAAGTCGTGTACTATCTCGTTTCGGAGATCATAATTGGCCCCCTAGATCGTGTGATTTAACACCTTTAGATTTCTTTTTATGGGGTTATTCGAAGTCAAAGGTGAATGTCAACAAGCCCACATCGACCCGTGCATTAAAAGAGGAAATTCAACGCTGCATCAACGAAATTCAACCACATTTATACCAAATGGTCATGGAAAATTTCAACAAAAGAGTGCGTATGTGCGAACTAAGTCGTAGAGGCCATTTGCCCGATGTGTTATTCCACAAATAACCCTATCCTATTTACTTTATAATTCAATAAAAAAATAACAACAAAAAATACTAAAAACTGTGTTTTCTATTTAAATCAAATCTTGCGTTTATTCTGGGACACCCTTTACTTCAATATTGTTTATTATATACTTTGTAATGTTCCTCAAGCCATTTTATTTTTCACTTAAGTACTCCCTGTTACTTACTAGTTTACTTATTTCTTCAATTATCAACATTCCCCACATACTTCCGACCTTGGGCTTTTCAGATCACAACCCAAATTATTCAGTAAGTAATGACAAATTTCATTATTCCCGTCAACTCGATTGGATAACATTATAACAGTTGATTGCAGGGGGTTAAAGAAAGTTATTATTTTTTTTTTTACGGATTTGAGGAGAGCCAATTTAGCTCAATTAGTGTAAAGAATTAATCGGGCGATAAAATAAACGAAGACGAGAGACAGGGCAATTATACTGATTTATTGAATTTTATTTGACAAATGTCCTCCCGCCTTTTATCGGGCCTTTTCCCGCCACTCCATTATTGGCCGACCTTGGACCGGGGCCAGCCGAAGGACCCAAATACTAAATCTCTACCCAGTGGCTAATAAATAGCCATCGTCCACTAACCCTTTGTTAGTATACAGAAAAACATCTTAATAATTCCATTCCGGCACCTCCAGTAATACGGCAAGTTTCGTATGCCTTAAGCCCCAGGGCATTAAGACCAAGCGATAAGACATCATGATGGACTAATGCCTACCAAGTCACAACAAAATAAAAGATAAAACTCAATTTTGTCAATATGAAAAACAAATGGCCGAGAAATCGCTTTCGAAGCTGACGTGGTTAGGGACTAAACATTTCTGCTTCCACCACAATTTATTAACCAATGACGACCACTTTCGACAATTCTCATTCTTACAAAGTACAAGTACTTCTAGAAAATCCCATAAAATTAAATTTAAATTAATCTATTAAAGGATTTAAATAATCACAGTTGTCTATTCCCCTTAGTGAACTAATTCTCTACAGTGGTTCAGCAGGTGATATTAATAATAATTTTAGTTGATTTCGCCAGTTCTTTGTCTTGCAGATAGAGTTGAGATATATTTACAACTTTTTTACTAAAACTGTTTTTTTCATTGCTTCAGTTTTATAATGAAATGAAAAGTGAGGAACATAAAAAAAATTATTTAAATAAATTATCTGAACTAATTGTTCATATTGAAATAAAACCTCTCGATATTTTTTTCTATGTTTTATCATTGCTTCCAAGTGCGAACTATTGAACAGGCAGAAACTATTGATTTCTTTTCATTATTTGTACTGAGGCGATGGTAACAGAGTAAATTAAAGTTTGTTCTTCTCCATGTTCTTAAGTTTGAATATTGAGCTCAAGGCCAAAGTGTATGTCACAGAGCTTTCTCTTCATTCAAATAATATTGATAGACTCATCAGGTGTGTACGTGATAAAATATTTCGTAGTTGATGTACATTTCAATGGGGTTCAAACGAAGTCAGTGTTTATTCATGGAATACCATTTCAAAAGGGCCCTTACAAAACATCAGAACTTTACTCGTAGACTAGTTTAATATTTACGGAAAGTGGTTTGAAACCCTTTCCGACGTTTAACTACAGTAATAGATGAAAGTCACATTTCGTCTGCCCTTAGAATATTGTATTAGGTCATCCTCAGTCGAACTGCAATTTAATAATGAGTGGCATAAACTTTTTCTGAAGTTCGTTGGTAGTTTAGATGCTAATCTTAGTTTTGTTGTAGTTGAACTGAGCTAGTTAAGACTCTGTACCAAGAGTGGAAACTTATTTGACTGACTAGATCACTATTTGACCTGGCTATGAGGGTAAAAAGGCATTGTATAAAAATGATTTAGCATCAGGTCCTGACGAACAAGGAAAGTAGTTGTTAAAGAGATATGCTAACCGCAATTAGCAAAAGTCAACTACAAATGAACAGGTATAAGTTGACTATGGACAGCTTAGATAAATATGAAATAGCACGTAAGAATGAATACGAAGAAAAATACAAAAAGGAGCGTGCTAGTTCGTGCACGAATTTCTATAAAAAAATTAAATAAAATCATAGTAGGTAAAAAGGTAAAATCGAAAAATACGTTAATAACAAATTAAATATTTGTCTGGCTTGACCTAACATGACAATTGAACAATAATATCTGTTGCGGTTTCCTATTTGTAGATACTAAATATAATTACTTTTTTTTCTTATAGATATTCTACTACAAAGAAGTGCAACCTTTTTGCACTGTATCTTACATTTTGTTATATTCACCTTTTTATTAATAGGCGTTTTACCTTTCTTTATTTATTGACGACTAACTGAACGTATAAAAAAAGTTATTTTTTCCCCGCCAACGCTTCATCCTTGGGATAACGACATGATGCCCTGTATTATCCCGTGGGACTAAATGCTGCTGGATGCTGCGGTATGTCGTTAGGGTGACATTAGAAGAGTAATGGGCTTAGGGAATTTCCTTCCATTATAGGGAAGGACAAAACATCCTTAATTGTAAAACATCAATTATTTTTGAATTAGTCCATATTTCTAGTTCTTCCAAGAAGAGTTAACTTTATTTTTTAATGCCAATATATCTTCATGAGGTCATCGTAGACCGTCGATATACTGTACAGTACGCCCATTCAGGCTCAACAGAAATTTCTCATAGCGAACCCTTAATGTCAAATACAGGTTCATTTTTTAACCAGATCAGGTAACTCCATCTCGACTTGTGAATAGTGATAAATGATTAATATCTTGCTGAATGAATTGGCATAGGAAAATTTAATTGCTTTCGAAACAAATTTAAACGGGACCAGTCAGTTGCTCAAGCGTGAAGATGATGGATCCGGACTCAAAACCAACGTTTCATCAATGCATGTTATACTGAAATAATTTAAAGTTGTTTATAAGGCCTGATACATGGAGTAATTAGTCCGGTACACTAACATGTTTATTAGTAACCATAGGACTGTTATGGAACACCAACAGGAGATGTACACACGGCATTATCATAAACTAACATTTACCTGTGATCTAATGCATGATATTTCGAATACAATCGCTCAATTGTATAGCATTTGCCTACCAATAAAACAAATATTATAATAAATATGCATTGGGAATTGATAATATTTTATTAAATAAATGGCCTTCGTGAGTATTGTACTTGTACCTTGGGAAACACCAAAGAGCAGAGAAAAATAGCCATTAAAATTAATAGCAATTAAAATTACAATTAGTGTTTTATTATTTAAAAGAATTCTAGTTCACAGTTATTAATGAACAACAACTCGCACATATTTGGATTGAACTTTGGTATCTGCCTTAACCTCTTAATCTTTTACTGTTCGTTTATTGTATGCTGGGTCTGATTCCTGTTTCAATGTTTGGCATTAATTACTCTTCGACAAAGTTAATTCCATATCCACTAATACCCCTCATATCTTCAGGCAATTCCAGTTCACAAATCTCTCTATACTCGTATATATATATATATATATATATATATATATATATATATATATATATATATATAATAAAAGAAACACACACACACATTAAAACCACTCAGTGACTGACCTATGGTTACTATATCTCTAGAACAGTAATCCCTAGGAAGCTAAAACTGAAGTTGTGGAAAAAAAAAAGGAAAGATTTTCGAAAAATTAGAGGCCTAAGCCAATTTATGAGTTTATGTTCGGGGTAAGAAGGCGTAGAGTTAAAATTTTGCATGACGATTCTTCTGATGACGTTATGATTCTGTAGCCAGAGGGGGAATGCGAAATGTATTACCCAAGGAGATTTTTATACAAAATCTTTAGCTAAATTTGAAATGTTTCTATAAACTAATTTTATTTAATTCTATAATGTTTATGATTTGGTCCAGGCATTGCCAAGTATTATAAAAAATATTCTAATGACTTATATGGTTTTTCAAGTCACACCCATTTTTCACCCATGGTTGTTAAATTATATAAAAAAAAAATCCGAGTATAGAAAAATAGAAAACGATTTTTTTTAATGTGATTTTTAGATAGCGAGATGATTTTGTCAATAATCAAAGAATCGTTAAGCTAAAATACAGCTCCGACACGTCCTGGACCTTTGGACAGCATTCCTCTATCTGTCCATGACTTATGTATATATGTATGGTACAATTGTTCCCAATTGGCCTAAGAGAATTTCAGGTAGTAAATACTTAATTGCGTGAGGCGAATGGTATGTGGTTACCTGAGCGATCCTGTCTTCATCCTTTGCCAACTTGTCGAGAATGAGGTCTGCGGCGTTTGTGTATCCTTCCATGGCTCACAGCGGACTGTAGGATAGACCTTTGTTTATCAGGTCTTAGAGCCTGTATCACTTTTAGTATCAACAGTCATCGTTCCACTGATAGTACGTATCGATTATTTTCAATCCCTGCCACTATTAATAGTTTATATATATATTAGCTGAAGGAAAAAATATATAGTGTGGTAGAGATTAAGAGGCCACGGGTCCGTGACTATGTCGCTATCTTTTTTTTTATTTTGGCTGATAATTAATTAATTATTGAAACAGTTGGGCTACAAACCACAACGAGTAATCGTTAATATTTGTTTGATCCGCGGTCAAATATAACTCAAAATGAGATATATGTACATACACGGTTTATATTAATAAGATAAAAGAGCTGGGTATGAATGATTTTGAGTGTATTAACTTCTTGAAAATTGGAAAGGTATTTCAGAATGTAAGGTATCAAAGTGTGATAAACCTACCACAAATGTTAAGTATGTTAAAATATTTTTTAGTTAGCAAATCGACTTTCGGAAAATTGAAAATATGCAACGTTGGAAATAATCCCTGAACAGTGATCACAGGGTTACAGTCTACAAATAATAATAGATTAATTTGAATATTGCATTTCCAACTATAAGGTTATACGACCAAGTCTTCGTTCCGCAATTATTTTTTACAATATTTAATAAGACAATTGTCGGGCCGTCACGAGGGGGGTGCATAGTTACCCTAGACCTAGTGACGAAGTGAGGGTTGATTAAGCTATGACCTGGACAATTGCTTCATGACGGGTCTTACTCTCTGACTCCATATTTGATATGCCCCATTGCCAGATATGTCTTAAATTGAAATGAATTTTCATTTCTAAAAACGAAGTTGATATTAAGAAAGTATTTAAATAAAAAAAAAAAAAAAAATTCGTCTGTCTCATAAAGTTGGTTTGATAGCTTAACAGAGAAAGGCAATCAATCCTATGTCAGTTTTTATCTAGTTGCAAACAGTTAAAAATTTATTATCAATTATTGCTTGACAATTTCTTTTTTCATGTCATTGCTATGCGGCGTTGAATTGTTTATTGCTCTATCTATAATTCAATCACAACTCGCGGAAGTTATATTTATAGAACTTTTATATAAATAGTTATTTATGAAAGAAGATTACTGAGATTTGCCGGTTTTGTTTTCATTATTGGGATTTATTTTGGCTTATACATTGAAATGTATTTATTGATAATTATTAGCCGAAAATAAGAATGTACTGGAAGGATCTGGACTCTAACCCGAGACTTCTTGAATATCCACCAACTGAGCTATCCCGCACGAATGGACGATCTTCACAGTATGAATCATCCCTTGGTAAGCTCCCGATGTATTTGGGGATGTGAACAAATATTTAACTGTGACTGGGGTGCCATCACACATTATTCTTAATATTCTGGAGTCTTTGTAACTAATAGTTCGTCGCTCCTTTATTTTGTAGTCTCTCTAGCACAAATCATAGTTCTGATGACAAATTACTTTTGGGCACTCTTTTGTGTCTGAGGCTTTTCGAATTGTGTAGCTTTCTGAGGCATTTAGTTAAGTTTAAATTTCCCATGAATTATCGTTTGATATCATGGGACCCTCAACACTTTCACCTGGTTTCGAGTCATCATTGAAAAATCTCTCATTAGGTCATGGGCTAAATTTTTCAGCTTGGTATTGAAAGTTATCGGTGGGTGCCTCCAAGGTACTTGGGAATCTAGTTATTTTTTCCTAAACAATTAGCCCTTTAAGAAACAATGAAAATTCTATTCCATAGACCATGTGTGGTTCCTCTATAGGTATAGGCAGGCGCAACGTGATCTTGTGACCTGTTAGTTAATTGCTCATCAAGTCAGTATTCGCTATTAATTAAATTGGCAATTCAGTCTCTCTTCACTATTATCTGTTACATGTTCACAATTATTGGCGAGTGCTGCACTTAATTGCATTGGAGCCTTGCTTCTACAAGCCGAGATATTTGATACATTACTCCACTGTAGTAAATATTTATTGTGGCATATGCAATTAAACCAGGCAGTTGGATACGAACAATCAATATAATATTAATGATAATTTGGAAGTCTTCTGGTTAAGGCTCTAATTTCTAAATTATCCAAAATATATGCTTCATATGCAAAATCTAGAAACAATGTATTTAGTAAAACAAATGGATGTAGGACTCACTAGTGGGTATGTAGCAGGAATGATATTATTACTAGTAATAATAATGATTAGTAATACCATTGTATAGATGCATATATCACACACAAATGTTTGGGGCTCGTGTGCGATTATTCGTTACACGTTTTATTTATGTATGTCGGGGCGTCACTAGGGGAGTGCCTGATCACTCTAGCCCTGGTGACAAGTGCGGATCGATGTAGTTTATAACATGTACCATTGTTACATGTCGGCATTTTTATATCTGACTCCATTTATTGATAGGAATGTGTCCCGACAAGACACTATGTTCAAAAGAAAAAGGTAGAGAGGTAGCATAAATGATAATACCGGTTCAGAGTTCACACGGGGCACGGCGGCGTAGCAGACTGAGGGCGGCAGGTGGTCGGAAGACTCGGCAGACAGCGTGACGACCCATAGGACAGCAGGGAGAGAGAGTAGGGTTTTCTCCTTATTCCCTCACCTTTTTATATCATCTCCCCTCCCTCGCGAGAGGTGCAGTTGCTGACAGGGGCATGTTTTATGATACGTACGTGTTGACCACTTTGCTGTATGGCCGTTGGGATAAAAAGGGTGTGTTTATGGCAGGAAGGTGGCTAATTCGTGTAGGTTTATAGCCGTGCTCTTTGAGTTGCTGTCTACGACTTCCGACCTCTCTATGATTTATTACCGTCTGTCGGTGTTCGTACTACGTGCCGCGACCCTGATTTATTCCAAAGAAGCTTACAAGATTTACATTATATTATCATACATTATGAACCAGAGTGTAGGGTAATTTACATATATAGTTAGCGGTCGCTATAGAGCTCCCCCAAATTGCCCTACACTCGGTAATTATTGACAGTTTTTTTTTTTTTTTTTTTTTACATTGCTTACATTACATAATACGTACATGATACAAACAGATTTTTATCAATTTTTCTTAAATGCTTACACGTGTGTGTATATTGGAAATTATTTGTCGAACAATTATTACTAATAAACAATTAAATATATGTTATACTACAAAAAAAAAAAAACAATTATCTTTCACATGGGTGACAATAAAAGAATTCATATTTTACTTGATTAAGTACCAAGTTAGCTCATTACAGTGTAACAATTACAAACAGTTAAAAGTATTAAGATACACATATTTACGTACACAATCGACTGACATAATTTTACTCTATTGATCGCTGTTAACATTTAAGACGAGAAAAACAAAAAAAAAAAACATATGATATAAATTGAGTTACAGGAGCCAGTGCGAACTTTCGGTCCTAATAAAAATTATTATAGCGTATCTTTCGAAACAACCTACAACAGAGAGAAAAAAAAAATATTATTAATTATATTTTATCAGTGAGTTCATTTTATATTTACCGTCGTGCTACCGCACTCCTTGTGCAGAGGTATGGTGGTGGAGGGTTTCCTAATTCCTCTGGTTCACCCGGTGGAGGTAAACTTTCGGCTGTGTCTAGCAAATAGGCTGGCTTTACACGGTCTAGGGAGATGCGAGTCTCTTTATTATCTGCCCTTATGACCAAGGTTTTATTTTTCCTGCTGACTACGAGGTGCGGGCCAGTATAAGCCGGTTCTAGGCTACGCCGGTGTTCTTGTCGAACGAAAACGTGAGTGCAGTTGTTGAGGTCCTTGCTGACGAACGTCTTCCTCGTGTCTTTCCGGTGTTGAGTGATGTCGCGTCGGACGTCAAGATCTACTCGTGTTGGCGTAAAGTATTCTCCAGGAAGCCGTAAGGGTTTTTGGTATGTTCGCTCGGCGACACTGCACCCTAGGTCCTCTTTGATTACACTTCGTAGGCCGAGCAGGACTGCTGGCAGGCTTCGCGTCCATTGACGGTGTTGTGAATGGGCGGTTAGTGCGGCTTTAAGCGAGCGGTGCCATCGTTCAATCCGGCCGTTTGACTGTGGATGGTAGGCGGTAGTCCGTATTCTCTCGACACCCAGGAGGCGAGTTAGCCTCGTGAACAGGTCTGATTCAAACTGGCGGCCTTGGTCAGTCGTTATTCGCATAGGTGTGCCGAACCTGGCGACCCAGCCACTAAAGAAGGCGTCGGCTACGGTGGTAGCTTCCATGTTGCCAAGTGGGATTGCTTCCGGCCATCCCGTGGCTCGGTCAATCATGGTGAGGATGTATCGCTTCCCCTCTGACGTTGGCAGTGGTCCTACGAGATCGATATGCACGTGCTCGAACTTTCCCGCGTCCGCGAATCGCCCTGGAGGGGTGATGGTGTGACGGTGTATTTTTGAGGTCTGGCATGCTATACAACATCGCGCCCATCGAGCCACGTCAGCGTTCATACCCGGCCAAAAAAACCTCTGGCTCATCATCTTCCGACTTGCTCTTACTCCTGGGTGGCTTAGGCTGTGCAGCTGGTCGAAGGTGGATCTTCGAAAACCCGAAGGCAAGTACGGCCTTGGCTCCCCCAGTGAGGTCTCGCAAATGAGAGAAAAGTCGCTGCCGGGGATGTTAACGGGCTCTAGCCTGCATGTGGTGTTCTGTTCCCTGACGAGTGTTAATTCGTGATCTTCTACTTGAGCCGTGTGTAATTTTTGAAAATTTTCAGGTACACAGACGGCTTCTATTCGTGAGAGGGCATCCGCCACGACGTTGTCCTCGCCCTTACAATAGCGTATTTCTGTCGTGAATTGAGCTATGTAATTTAGGTATCGCATGCGTCGTGGGCAGGAAGTGTCACTTTGTTGGGCCATGGCGTGTGTGAGCGGCTTGTGGTCTGTATAAATGATTACTTCCCGCGCTTCGAGATGCTGTCGAAAATATTTTACTGCTTCGTAGATAGCTAATAGCTCTCTATCGAAGGTGCTGTATTTCGACTGAGCAGTGTTGAAAGCGCGGCTGAAGAAACCGATTGGCCTTAGAGCACCTCCCTCCATCTGTTGTAGTGCCGCCCCCATAGCTGTGTCGCTGGCGTCAGCGGCTAGGATGAGCTGCCCGTCTGTTGATGGATGAGCAAGATGGGCGGCGTTTGCCAGAGTCCTGCGGGTTTCCTCGAAGGCGCTAGCAGCTTCTTCGGTCCAGTCGATTATGGTACGGTCATTTTTCTTGGCCCCTTGTAGGTAGGCGTTAAGTACCCTCTGGTGTTCCGCTGCGTTAGGTAAGCACCGGCGATAAAAGTTGATCATACCGAGAAAACGTCTGAGGTCTCGTATCGTAGTTGGTCGGGGGTAGTCTAAGATCACCTGTACTTTAGCTGGCGATGGAACGATGCCCTGGGGTGAGACGTGGTACCCTAGGAAACCGACCTCGGGCTGTCCTAGCACGCATTTCGCGATGTTAAGGGTTAGACTATGAGCCGCCAGACGACCGAAGACTGTTTCCAGGTGACGCTGGTGTTCCTCTTCGTTGGCCGAAGCGATTAGTATGTCATCGAGGTATACGAACACAAATTGTAGATCTCTAAAAATGTTGTCCATATACCTCTGGAACGACTGGGCAGCGTTGCGAAGTCCGAACGTCATTCGGAGGAATTCAAAAAGTCCGAAGGGTGTGATAATAGCCGTCTTGGGGATGTCCTGAGGGTTTACCGGAATGTGATGGTAAGCCCTTTTGATGTCAAGTGTTGAAAATATGGTAGTGCCAAACAACTGGTTGTTAAAGTCTGAAATATTGGGCACACCATAACGGTCTGGGATGGTTTTATTATTCAGTTGTCGGTAGTCTCCGCAGGGGCGTATTGTTCCGTCCTTTTTCGTAACAATGTGAAGGGGGCTGGCCCACGGGCTGTTGGAGGGCCGACAAATTCCTTCGTCCATCATACGCTGGAATTCTTCCTTGGCGGCCTGATATTTCGCTGGGGCTAATCGACGAGCCTTGCTGCATACGGGCGGTCCACGCGTGTCTATGTAGTGCTCTACCTTTGTCGGCGGAATTGAGCCCATAGGTTGTTGTGGTCGTGTTAGCTGAGGGTAGCGCCGTAGGAGGCCGGCGTACTTGTTGTCGGGTGGTATGCTTGATATCACGGAGAGCGTAGCGACGTGTGTTCTTCCCGTGGTACGACGACCGGTAATGCCATCTATCAGTTGGCGGCTCTGAAGATCTACCAGTAGGTGGTAATGAGCCAGGAAGTCGGCACCTAAAATTGGCTGCTGGACTTCTGCCATAATGAAGTTCCATTTAAAAATTCGCTGCAGGCCTAGGTCGAGGTTCCTGTTGACTTCTCCATACGTTGGAATGCAGCTGCCGTTAGCGGCGTAGAGCTGGTAGTCGGAGGATGTAGCCTTTTTTATCTTGGGTGGGGGAAGTACGGAGATAGCTGCTCCCGTATCTACCAGGTAATGCTGCCGCGTGCGGACGTCTGTCACGAATAGGCGGCGAAAGGTTATGGCTGCCATGGGTACCGCTCTGACCATGGCGGCATTTAGTTTCCCGCCGGTGTGGCAGCGTCATCAACCCACCTACAGGGCCTGCGACATCGATATGCTTCCTTACCAAATCTGTCGTGGTAGAAGCATAAACCCTTATTACTGGATCCGGTAGTTGGTTTCGGTCGCTGGTATCGCCGAGCGGGCCCGTTTTCTTCTCTTCTGCTCATGGAATTGGCCAGCACAGTTACTTGTTGGGTGAGCTGTGCGATGGCTGTCTGGCAGTCACAGCTGGAGCGTGGCAGGCTGACCTCGTCGTGAGTTGATGCGGGCTGGACTGCGTGTATCGCGGTTGTTGAACTTAAGTCCATGATTTTGTCCGCGATTAACGTCAGTTTCGATAATTTCGCCTCGTAGTGCGATGCCAGTATTTCGCGGACCCTGTATGGCAAGGCGCGAAGCCAGAGGGTGCGAATGACGTCCTCAAAGGTCGTGGGTCCTGCCAGTGCTTGCATTTGCCGCAGGAGATGTGAAGGTTTCTGGTCTCCGAGGTGTGTCTCTTCCAATAACCGGATCAGTCGTCTGTAGTGGCTCTGGCTGTATGTTTCGATAAGCCGAGCCTTTAAGTCTTCGTAGGGGCTATCGCTTGGAGAATACGCTAGGTCTGCGACCTGTGTTAGTACCCTGAACGGAAGCTGAGCGTAAATGTGCTCCGATTTGGCCTTAGGCGAAGTGATCCGGCTCGTTAAAAAAATATTTTCGACCTGCAGGAACCACAGTCTTGGGTCTTCTTCATGAAATTCCGGCAGTTTGCACGTCCGAGAAATGGCGTGTACGGTCGCACAGCATGATTCGTCGGACGGAGCTGGTGAGTTGGCCATCGTAAGAAAATGTTTCTTCTGAGATCACGGTGGTTTCTCGCGGTGGGTTCACCAGTTGTCGCGGTGGCTTGATCGCGTTGAGCTTCTCATTCACGTCGAAGGTTACCAATTGTCGGGGCGTCACTAGGGGAGTGCCTGATCACTCTAGCCCTGGTGACAAGTGCGGATCGATGTAGTTTATAACATGTACCATTGTTACATGTCGGCATTTTTATATCTGACTCCATTTATTGATAGGAATGTGTCCCGACAAGACACTATGTTCAAAAGAAAAAGGTAGAGAGGTAGCATAAATGATAATACCGGTTCAGAGTTCACACGGGGCACGGCGGCGTAGCAGACTGAGGGCGGCAGGTGGTCGGAAGACTCGGCAGACAGCGTGACGACCCATAGGACAGCAGGGAGAGAGAGTAGGGTTTTCTCCTTATTCCCTCACCTTTTTATATCATCTCCCCTCCCTCGCGAGAGGTGCAGTTGCTGACAGGGGCATGTTTTATGATACGTACGTGTTGACCACTTTGCTGTATGGCCGTTGGGATAAAAAGGGTGTGTTTATGGCAGGAAGGTGGCTAATTCGTGTAGGTTTATAGCCGTGCTCTTTGAGTTGCTGTCTACGACTTCCAACCTCTCTATGATTTATTACCGTCTGTCGGTGTTCGTACTACGTGCCGCGACCCTGATTTATTCCAAAGAAGCTTACAAGATTTACATTATATTATCATACATTATGAACCAGAGTGTAGGGTAATTTACATATATAGTTAGCGGTCGCTATAATGTATTTTCCTAAATTCAAATGTATATTTACTTCAACGAAGATTTTATTCATAAAGAAAAATTTTCGTTTTGTTTCAGGCTAGATGCATCGCACAAGAATATTTTGATTGTTAAAATATTTGAAATAAATTAATTAAAATTCAAATACAGTAAATAATTTTTTTATTTACTGTAAATCTTTTTAATTAGAGTAAATAATTTTTTGACAGTGAGTTGCTTATCAGTAGGTCACCTATATCGCTGCCCTGCCTAGATAAATTGACGTCCTCGTAGTCCAACAACACAACAACAATTTTAGGACATCCAAGATATTCGTTAAACTGCTCGCCTAAACTGTGGAAAAATAAAATAAGAATTTTCAAATCTCGAATTAGTAACCTGATAATCCTAAAATTTTTCTAGGAGACATAATGTTATATTATACCTTAGCCAAATCATTTACAGAGTAATTAAGGGCGTTAATTATTACACCTAAGAAAATTTCATCATTTTTAGGTATCTTAAGAATTGATACGAGCCAGTTGTTCCGGGTGATGAATCCACCTAGTTGGTAATATGTCAATAAATTAAAATTTTCCACGAAAGCACCCTGCTTGGGAAATTGGCATACTTGACTCACCACAGACTAATAGACTCTGTATAAGAATAAATTATTTTCCCTCGAGACCCTGCACCATTTCTACCCTCGCTGGGAGTTATGCGGTTAGGCGCGTGGTTTAATTTCCATCGTTGTCTGTGAGATGTGGGCTGTAGGTTACCTGGCCTCCTCGAGTCCGCAGAAAGAAAACCCAATTAGCAAACTTTAATTAAATTTAGTGTTCCAAGATAATAAGGCCTGTCTACTTTATTACTTCTACTCCGCTAGAAATTGAATGTTCTCGGACTCGAAAGTTTTTCTTCATGTGTTTTAGCCTTTAACTTAACTGCTGGCGGGGTTCAAACTTGAAAATAGTTCTTAAACAATCGATGAATTATTAACGATTACTAGCCGAAGGGAAATTATTGTGGTAGGGTCGGGACTCCAAGTTATAATCCTGCACGACTAGACAACTTTCCAAATATGTATTATCTTTGCCCAAACATTTGCAAAGACTGTACGCAATGTACTGAAATGGGGGGGGGGGATATTTTATATCTTATGTCTTTTTATTATTGATTATTTTATCTCTTTTGTGTATTTTTTCTTTGGATAATAATTATTAATAATAGCAGGAATGGATCTACTTTTGACACTTCATTTACATTTCTTCCGCATTATTGTATTGTACAGCCACGATAACGAAACATAAAATTTTTCAATATTCCAATCATGTCTATCCTAGAGGCTAATGAGTGTTTGTAGCAAGCTCGCAATAACTAAAAACTATGTACATGATAAATGATTATTCATAGTGAACAATGAGCCATTTAAAGGGTCCAATAATAAAATGGTTTACAATATTTATATACTTGTAAGTTTGAACGTTACTACCAAACTTAGGCTCATATGCTACATGTCCCTACAGAGCGCGCGAGGATCGATTGACGCTTCGAGTTGTAACCTCCTGAATATGGGTACTCTTGTTAAGACAATGGTCAATACTTATTATCGACAATTGTATTGATTCAGGTTAGTTATAAGTTTTATTTGTTTATTGTAATATTTGTAGCGCTAGCTAATGTGTACATATGTTTAATATTACAGTTCTAAACTGCACCTGCAAGTGTTCGATTTATAACCTGAGAACCTCCACCTCCTTTAGGTTTCATGTCATTCCCTACAGTATCAATCCCTTTCATTTCTCGTGATGAGAGAAGAAAGAATAACTAAATATACATATATAGCAGTTATTAACAATAAAAGAATAAATTATTATTATAGTGTGAATTTCTGATGTTGGATAAAGATTTACCTTTACCTTTTTGAAAGTGAAGCCCTTCTTTTCATCCTCAGCTACAAGTAATGGCGGAGGTCCCAACTCCAGTCTGATTTCTTCCTACAGAACTAACCTCCTTTTTCACGGTGGTTCTGGTTTTCTCACTTGGTCGACCACCCTTCTCATTTTTCCTTATTTCCAAGTCTGGGTAACGCAAGGCGTTTCCAATCCCAGGGTCGTTTTCTAATCTATTACACTCAGCTCTGTTCTACTAGAGTCAGTTAATAATAGTAATAGCGATGATAATAATATAACTTTATTAGAAGCTATAAATACAAACATTTCTTTGATATAAAAAGAGTTATCAGTGTTTTGCAATCAGTGTATATAATATGTCAAGAAATAAAATAAGAGAAGAAAGTATAAAGTAAGTATGTACATTTATTTATTACACATCCCATTCATTATTAGCGTAATATATGTACTTGAAATTATAGACAAAGCATTTAATTTAAAGCATCATCAATCTTAAATCAATATTAACTAATATTAAAATAAAATAAAACAAACAATTGAAAAATAAAGGTAACGTAAAAAAATTATGAGCATTTTTTTTTTAACTTTCTTGATTGGTTGAATTTAAATCTAAAAGTATCTCTTTGTAATTAAATATAGAATTACTCGTAAATAATTTCAATATTTGTTCATTAAATTTCATTTCTCATTATAAAATGAAAATTTTAGCAACGCATCAATAGCTTAAGGAATATGAGTTGATGAAAAAACTTATAACTTATAACTAAAACAAACAATGAATGCATGAAAATAAAAAAAACTATTTTTAATTAATTATTGTGTTTGAAAAATGCGTCCTTTAAATATTCGATTCTTTAAGAAATAGACAATCACTCAATGGCTGCTATAGTGGTGATTAATAAATGCGGGGCATATAACAAATAACAACAAAAAAATGAAAAGAAAGTGTAACTAATTTATTATTAATCTATAACAATAATATATTCAGTTGTGTTGTAGGCAGTTCTCCTCGGATCCAGTGAAGACATTGACGAGCGCAGCCGTAGCTGCCCTGTCGTGGTTGGAGGCGGTGGCTGTCGGCGGGAGGCGCGAGAGGATCTGCCCCCAGGCGGCCCCAGGGCTCACCCCCAGGGGCGTAGCCAGGAGGGAGTCCCAGTCGGGGGACCATTCCCCTGTCAGGACCTGTCAGGAATACATATTGCATCCGCCCAATTCATGCAATCTATCACTTTAGCAATAGTTCCATGAGGACCTCATTGTAAGGACATAGATAAATTATGAATGCTTTTATAAAGTAATCGTTTATACTACACAGTCAGTTCCATGTCCCTAAAGTGAAATTATTTAAATTTTAACCTTTTTAAGGTCAAAATGGGGATAGTCCCACTTTATGGCTTTTTAGGCTCTGAGCAATTCATTTTTGCTCTAAATCGGAGGTCCGACAATGATCAGACTCAACAAATAGTACAGATCAAGTCAGGATATATTGAACAGATATGAAATAGCTCTATCAACTAACTCTTTATATGTGTGGTCTGTCACTAATTAAAAGTAATGTTTTGTCGGTTTTAGTGCAATACATTTTGGGCTGTGTTTTTACATACTAAGAGCTACTGGTTATTACTAGTAATCTTGGTTAGATATTTGCATTTCTTATCACGCAAAATTAATGACTTGGCAATTATTCTCGGCCCTAGACCAAAGCCAAAACACGAACCAATCATCGTATTAATCACATTGCAGTAGCTACGTGATCATCAGTCACGGGTCAAAAGCTCACTAACGGTTAGCAGGCTTGTATCAGCACTTATTTTAAATAGAAAGTCAAAACCTGCTTAGGCATAACCACCACAATAACAATAGAATCTTCTTCATTTCAACCAATCACCTACCTCCCATAGATCACATGACTAATGAGAACCCAATCAGCGCAGGGTATCAAACATCAGTTATACAGATGGATAAACACCGGATATTAAATCTCGTTCCCAAGACTGGTATGTGGTCTGTCTTAGTTCGCGTCGTGGGATCTGTCATGATTCGTGGAGGTTTGGGGTGCCTTGTCGTTTCCCCCGGAATGACGGTAAATGGTCCCACGATGTTATGAGTCTGTTGTCAAGTAGTTTATAATGGAGTGGAATAATGAAGTTATAATTGATTATATTTGTAGTTGGTTTTGAAATAAATGATCCGATTTTATTTAATAAATAGTCGACATCAGTTGCTGAAATTCTGCAAAAGTTTTCGGGTTTATAAGTCACTTAGCACGTCACTTGCTTTGTATCTGCTAACGATTAAATCGGACTTTTTGCAAGCAGTTAAGGCCTAATTGGAATTTTATATTTATTTTATTAGTTTCAGTATTATGTTTATGTATATTATAATTTCCTTCTCCGACTTTTATTCAAAGACACCATCCACTAACGTCTTTCACGTTTCTTCTTCAAATATTCACCACTCAACTGTAACTAACCCGCCGAGGCACACGATTCCTCGTCAATGGCCAATTCGTAAACATGATGCATTTGGAACAACGAAACAAACAAAACGGATGACGGGTTGTCTGGCCATGGTCTGTCGACGAGAAGAGGACTGGAGATTTGCCAAAACAGATCACCGTGGGAACAGTTCCCTGTTCGGAGAAGTATGAAGCTGGTGCACATCGCAGCTGTATCGCAAATGCTTGCGTCGCAACGAGGTTGGCAGCAAACTCCGCTTCATCCCCACAATAACTGCAGAACAGTCGAAGAAACCCTGCAACTATCTTTTTGGTATTTATTTAGGAGGACTGACAAGTTGGTCTCTAACCACACGTTTCTGTTTACCGACGTAGACACCAGCGAGGCAAGACCCATCAGGAACAATCGATACCGGCTGTAATCGATATTTAAGCAAGAAACGTGTCAGCAATGCCACTATATAAATATTGCCCTCGATTAAAAATTATTGATATTACGAGGAATATAATAATTATTTTTTTTAGCTCGTCTCATCGATTGATTGTCTCAAGATTTTATTTTATCTTTGTCAACAGGCTGATTTGCAGATGAATAATGACGCATGACTAAATTTTAACCAATAATAAATGTTATAATGATTTAATCATGACTAATGAATAGCGGAAGATTCTCAGAAATGCTTACTTTTCTCATTTGAAACTTTGAAGGCAATATTTAGCATAAATAATTGAGCATATGAGAGAGCTGTAAAATCAAGAAATTTTTTTTGTTTCAATATAGATTTTTGCTAAATAAAAACAGATTTTTATGTATTTTGATATTTTGGAATTGATTATTGCTCAAACAAAGTTTTTGGTTTGTTTTGAAATCGGAATATTCAGTCTTTTTTAATTGCTGAAAGGTAATATATTCTACAGGCGAATAAACGCGATTTCCCCTTTGCCACTTGAGCCGAGGCTTCGAAAATTGAATTCAAATCTCTTTCCCTCTGGAATATTGAAAATTATTTATGCCTTTCATCAACGTCGATAAAACGGAGATCCAACGGATACTATAAAACCTCCCCTCTCCCCCCGTGAGATGCTGAGAAGGCCATGAATATGTTTGGTTTTCAACTACCAAGGTGAAGATGACTTAGCAAGTAATGTTGAGTTGAAGAAATGGAGTCGTGGGAAGAGGAAAGAAAAACGGGTGTTAATAATCGTTTTAGATTTCGTCACGGGGGAAGTGAAGTGAATTTATTCAAATTACAAGGGATCCAGTAAACTTGAGTGTTTAGTACAGTTGGCGAGAACAGGACAGGAAGGTGTCCGATTCAAGCCTGGGAGGGTAAAATTTTATTTTGAACTTCTTTATTATTATCGAAGACATTTTTGTTAGAAAAAAAATTACAATCTACCTTACTGTAGAAATAAATAATTGTTCTGGTACAAAGTTCTATTGTTGTTACAACTACTATCTGATTCATATAGTATTTACAATGTAATACATAAAATGTAGTCCATAAATCCCCTCGATTGAGAAATTGTTCTTCACACTGCTGCAGCAGTCTAACACAACTGTTAGTGGTAGTAATGGAAAACGGAAGGGAGCCCGAGAGCTACAGACGCTCCGGACACGAGTGGAGGATACTGCTTTGTGCCAGTACGCCATTGACACTTCATTCTCTGAGGAAAATATTGTAGGGATGGATGATGCTAGATTGCAATTTCGCTATGTGATTAGTACAATCAAATCGTTTAGTTAAAATTTAAAAGTTCAGAAGGGAAGTGTATGTTAAAGTCGTGTATGTTCAGGATAATGTGTATGGAGGGTTTTATTGGTTTATTTAGTATGGTTCTAATGACTTTTTACAAAAGTGATTGGAGACGAACTTGGCCCGTTTTTAGCTCTGTGGGTTCGCTCTTGATTTTAACTAACTATTAAAAAGTTAATGAAATAATCGCGAATTGAACCCGGGACCTCCTAACCTCCAGCCAGGCATAGTCATAACATATAACAATAATAATAATAATAATGTTTAGGCCCTTTCAATGTCCATTGAGTTTCAAAAGACTTAGAACTGTTAAAACAGGACAGAAACGATCTCATCATGTTTTAAATACTTTGGGAAAATAATATATTAAGTGCATACAAATAAATTAAATATATAAATATAAGCATACGAAATCACAAGATACGAATTAAAAGATAAAGCATATACCTTTCTGTAACGAAATGTCAGTAATATATATTGATACTTACATTATTATCACACATTGATATTGAAACTGACATTATTATTACATACTGATATTGATACAAGAGGTTACAGGTAATGTTTAACATAATATGCAAAAGTTATGTTTATCTACATTCTTTTTCAATCAATTATTACTCTTTTGTATTTGAAATCAGTTTTGTGGAAATAGAGCTAATTGGCCCTCAAGCTATTAATCGATTTAAAATACGTACTTGAAGACAGCCACAATTAGGTGGTCTTGAGGGCTCTAGAATTAGGGCGCACACAACGTCCCCCTACTGACAGGGCCATCAGACAGATAGGACAAGATGGATTAGGGCTCACCTGATCGAAGGGCCGCTGCCCTATGTGGAACATGGTGAAGAGGAGGGTGTTTGTACTTGGGTGTGGCACTTCCCTGCCCAGGATCTCCATGATCCAAGGGTCCTTGCAGACGAACTCGAACAACACCTGGGGGCAATAGGCTCTTATCAAATGGATATCTAAGGTAAGTCTTTGTCACTCTCCACGCCCATATTAATTGTTATTTACCTTCAAGGTATAAATAATGAAAGAAAGATAATGAATTAATCACGAATCGAACCCGGGACCTTCTAACCCCCAGCCAGGCGTACTCATAACATATAACAATAATAATAATAATTTTTAGGCCCTTATGATTTTTTAGCATTTACAATGGCGTCATACTGTACAGACGCGATGGGAATTTTTTAGAAAAACTGAAATAAAATAAAATAAATCTGGAAATTTAACTAAAAAAAATAAAGCTGTAACGTGTATATCAGTTTTTATTCTGGTAGAGCCAAAACAAATATATATTTATAATGCTGTTCGAAAGATTAGTGCTGTTATTAGGCTAAATGTTACTGTACCAAATGAGCTTATGGTAGGACTTTTAAAAAAAAAATAGTTGTACGTGATGTCATATAAGTCTTGAGCCTAGAAAGGTATCCAGGAGATGCTGCTACCTACTAACTGCCAACCAAACTAGATTCGATTGATCTTAACTCGCATCGTAATAATCGAAGGCACTCGTATTTAGTAATGAACTAAAAGGTTACAATAATACTAATATATCAAAAACTCCCTC
Source organism: Acanthosoma haemorrhoidale (assembly GCA_930367205.1). NCBI lineage: Eukaryota > Metazoa > Arthropoda > Insecta > Hemiptera > Acanthosomatidae > Acanthosoma > Acanthosoma haemorrhoidale. Next base: position 40,861,780 of record OV884014.1, read on the forward strand.
CGAATGTGCAACAAGTTACTATCCTGTGCATAAATTTGAATAGGGTATTAACTAGGACCTAATCATAAACACTCTACACACACTATCAATGCTCCTTAAGGCTACACCTTGTATCATCGCCACTAGCATACCTGACACACAGTGAGCTGCATGAGATCTTTGAGCTGCCTACGGTGGATGAATTCATCCAGCGTAGACATATCAAATTTTTCGACTCCTTACAGTATTTAACAAACCCGGTGTTTAACACTATAACCCCCGCTCCGTTCCCCCATCGATGGCAGGACGCTGTCGCGGCTGGAACGCTTTAGCCTTAGGTTCTAGGTATAGGTTTTAGTTTGTTTTGTTTTAGTGTTTTTAGTGTTTAGTGTTTGGTGTCGGTGACAAGTCGAAGGTGAGCCTCATCACCTGGTGTTAAATATAAGACTGAGTACTTTTAACAACAACAAAATTTATTGTATTATGCACTCCTCCATGCATTTAAATGCAGGAAGAGGAGAAATTTGTAAGTTAGATATTTTTATTGTATATTTTATCACTTGTATTATTTGTTTGAGGATTTGAAAAAAAAAAAAATACCTGACACTAACAAACAATAATCCTCTATTATTAGACATAATAATAGATATAGAATCATACAAAATGTCAATGTTACAAATCGATTAAAACTATTAGTGAAACGAGCTAGTGTATTTGAATAAGATTGTTTGCATAGTTTTTATCAATAACCTCCGATCATACCTGGTTTCCTACCATAGAACTACCTGACAAGTGGGACTGGGGTGTCCCCTCAGCTCTGGCTGGCTACTGGCTGGGTTCTGTTCTCGTCTTTGGGCTCTCTCGGGCTCGTATAGGTGGACTAGTTTAAATACATTAAACAATGGCGTCGATGACCTAGTGGTTTTTCGCCAAAATGATCCAAACCTGACCAAATCGATTAAAACTAAACAAAATTACTGTTTAGCTGAGGATTTCTCTATTTGTTATATTCTAGTTGACTTGGAGTGGAATGCCTTCGGGAGTTTTATTAATCATCTCTGTGACCCACAAAACTATTTATTCGAGAATATTATCACTCCTTTTGAATATTTTACTAGCATGTGCACCATTAATATTTCAGCAACGAGAGATAGATTTATTTTTATAAGTCCCCTTATAAATTGGTAGCTTTAGTGTCTATACTTATATATAGGTTCTGTTTTCTAAGCGTAATGATAATTTAAGTTAATTTGAACAAGTCGTGTTAATGATACAATTTAGATCTATATTGTTAAATTAGTGTAATATGTGGCTAGCTATCGTTCGACATGGGATAGCCCAGCTAGACAGGTCCCCCTAACCGGTCCTTGCTTTTTTTAAAAGTATTTTTTCTTTAGCAATGATAAGAAATATACAACATAAAATCATAACTATATCACTATAACTTGCTCTGGTTCTTAAAAAAATGTTCACATCTTGGCAAATGTTGGAAAACTAGAATGGCTACCTTGAGAGAGGTTCTGCCCGGTTTGGTGAGAAGGAGATGGCTGACCTGGAGCTCACATACCTCCTGGGACGCTTCCAGATCGTACGCAGGCTGCGGAAGCTCTTGGGCACAGCTAAAAAAATTTTCCGTATACATTAAATACATATAAAGAATGGAGAATGTGCACCATTAGTGCATGGTAAAATACTGTAACCCCTGTCCTTGATGGTGCAAGACTTCTCAGCGGCTATGTGCTTTATTTGCTGAGCCCCAAGAGTGAGGCTGTACTTTTAAACAGGTACGAGTAGTATATTATTGCGAGCTTTATTATTTCGATGTATTTTCAATGTTATACATAAATTGTCTTCGTAAAAATAACCAACTAGAATTAAAATTCGGTATTAGGCTTCAGCACAGATTACGTGGCATATGTTTTGGCTGAGATGTAATTAGGGGCAGCATCAGCCAACATTAGGTAACATATTAAATTTTAAGGGTTCTCAGCTTTAGACTTATAGATAGTAAGGATATTAAGTTCTGATTTTTATTCCTTGGGGGAAGACATCAAATCAAAAATACAGTATAAGATATTCCAAAAATATAGTTTCAAGAACTATCAGCTGCCTATTCCTTCTTAATATTGTTCCTATTCATATAATTTATTGCTAAAAATACCTTTGACATTTCTAGTTACAAGTACTGTCCAGTTTATTCACGATTCGGCAAAAATAAATATTTAATAGACGGCCATCTGTTGATATTGTAATTTTTGGATACCCTGATGGTGGTCTCCGAGGGTTTCAATTCCTTCCATCAAGTCTTCTAACAGTGTCTGGACATATCGCTACTCCCCGAGTTGTACGAAGAAGTTGAGCAGTCTCAGTAGCAGTTGAAAACCGATTCCGAAGCGTGTGTAGTACAATAAACCGGTCATCTCTTGGCTCTGTCACTCGCGGCCGACCTCATCCGGGTCTGTATGTGCACAAACCTGTCTAACGGTAACGTGTAATTGCTCTCCGAACAGTAGTTTCAGCTGAAGCCAATGCAATAGCTGCATATTTTTAGCTTCACCCGTCTTCTCAAAATTAAAATTTGTAAAATGTTTTGTTAATTTTTTAGAGATTACACAAGAAATCAAAATTGGAAATGGTGATAAAAGATTTAGTTTTTGTTTACAGAATAACATAAAAGATTGATTAAGGTAAGCAAAGCCCTTCATTGAAAATAAAACACGTCACATCCCTTCCAAAATTATTTTTGAATATTCCTTTTATTAAAGAATGTATATTAATTTGTATCCTGTGCTTATTTTAAAGACTTTCATAAGGAATTTGTCTTAGTGCGTCACTAAAATCATAAATATTTTTTTGTGGGGCAGCTCCGTCACTGTATAAACTATATAATAAACTCATAAGTTAGTTGTGACAATTAGTAACAGACAAGTAGTAAGTTTCATTTCATATGATTGATTATTTGTAATAACTTTTTTTATTGGCTGCTTCGAAAAGGAGGACTCCTTGAACATGATATGCTCATATCTGATTAAAGTTATAAATTATTTTCTGTAGATACATGTATACTACAGGACAAATGGGGGGATCCCTGGGCTATGTATACGTGCCTACGTTGTATGAAAGAATATTGCAAATACGGTACGAATAAAGAATATATTTGTAAATATTATATGAATGATATCTTTTATCACAATTATAATTTGTTCTAGGGGAGATTGTAATTTTGTTCGAATAAAGATTTATTATTACATAGATACGTGTAACGTTAATAAATTTTGTAACTGGAAATTTGTCGATGAACATCAATATGAGCCAGCTGGATTAAATCTCTTACTTGATCTCTTCGACAAGGCCGACAAGGTCGGTCTCTTGGAGGTGACAAAGAGCTTCTGCTAGCGGTGTGTCGAGAACCCTGGAATACAGGCTCATCAGGAGCAGCTGTACCAGGACACAGTTCCCCAGGGGCCTGCAGGAGGCGGGCAGGATGTCCTGGACCAGTCTGGAACAGCGGAGAACACTTTGGGGGATGCAGTCGACGCTCTGGCTGATGAGGGCTATCGCCAGCGCAGTCATCTGGCAAGTAGTTGCTGAATCCTGCAAAATTTTGTAGGTTTATTAGGCGCTCTTTTGGATCGTCCTGTTAAAAAATATGATTGTCAATGTACATAAAAAAATTAAGTCAAACGCTGCAAAGCATAATTTTATATCTCATTCCGCCTCTAAGATACGATATTTTTTTAAAGATAACCACATCATTTACCAAATAAAGAAAAATAGAATTTTCTCCACTTTGGATTATAAATAAACATATTTTATTTTTATTGATCGAATTTGGACGTTAAATTTCTGAAGATTTTTGTTCCGTTTTAAAATTAATTGTTGTTGTAGCGACCGCTAGCTACATAAGATAAATCACCCTATACTCTATTGTATATATATTGTAAATTGGTTATAATATGTTGTAAATTAATTTAAACAAATGTAAATAACATTACGAAACCATAAATAATACCAGTTTAAATATATAATAAACAATAACAAACGCAGCTGCAAAAAACTAGTTAGAGGCTTTTGAAGGGAGAGGCAGGTAGCGGCCCAGGCTTGGGTGGGTCCCAGCCTAGAACAAGCAAGCGTCACCGCAAACCTGCGTTGTGGTTGGTCAGAATAACACCCCAGATCATTGGTTACTGGGAGCTATAAATAGGGCCTCGTTTTGGCCTGTAATTCATACTCACGACGGCTCTCTGACTGGTGGACCTGCAGCTGCACTGATGTTTCAAGACTTGGCCTTCTCATTTATGAAAAGCAGACCCCACACTCTCCTAGTGGGATTCTCTGCCTTTGTCTCGCTAAAACTAGCACCTCCTTGGGAGAGACCTCTCCCTCGCGGATGACGGTTGCCGTGGCCCTACAAACTTTACCTAGTAGTGTCTCCCACGGCAATTCATTCACCCGTCATGAAGAAATTGTCCAGGTCATAGCCTAATCAATCCTCACTTCGTTACTAGGTCTAGGGTAACTAGGCACCCCCCTCGTGACGACCCGACAATTGTCTTATTAAATATTGTAAAAAATAATTGCGGAACGAAGACTTGGTCGTACAATCTTATACTTGGAAATGCAATATTCAAATTAATCTATTATTATTTGTAGACTGTAACCCTGTGACCACTGTTCAGGGATTATTTCCAACGTTGCATATTTTCAATTTTCCGAAAGTCGAACTACTAAATAGTTTAGGATACTTAACGTTAGTGGTGGGTCCGGGAAATGAGTAGGTTTATCACACTTAAATACCTTACATTATGTTTAGTAATGTTATTCATCCCGCAGATTGTTTTCAATGAAAAATACCTTTCCAACTGTCAAGAAGTAAATACATTCAAAATCATTCATACCCAACTCTTTTATCGTATTAACCAAACCGCGGATCTACAAATATTAACGATTACTCGTTGTGGTTTGTAACCCGACTGTTTTAATAATTAATTAATTATCAGCTAAAATAAAAAAAAAGATAGCGACCCCCTCGTGACGACACAACAGTTGTCATTTACCAATTCCATTAAATTTTATCAAGTGGAAAATAATATGTTTTAAAGGATTTTATTGATGATTGTATAACGGTAGAGGAGGCGAGTGATAATATTATGTGATGCGATTTAAAAATAATGGTTTTACAAATAAAACAATTGTTGTCTTTGTTTAGATTGTACGGTGGATGTTGGTAGACCGGAAGATGCCTGAATTTCTGGGAAATATTTAAAATGAAGTATATTTTCTGAAACAATACTATTTCGTTGGTCTCTAATTTGTGCCTTACTCCCAGTTATCTGATAGTACTTTTGCATAAATACAATTAACATCGAACAATTTTGCCTCAAGCAACTTAATGAACAAGCCACTGGGTTCGGAATTACCTATCAAACACTTGGTTCGATTTGTTGGTGGCTGGTTGCTTAGTAGCCAGTCATGAACTTGAGCTGGTTTCTCGAAGTGGCTTCTGCAGATGGTGAACCCATTTATAGATGTATATTACTTTAAACCTTACTGGGCAAATCCTTTAAACTAATTATTGAGAGAATAAGACCTTAAACTGTGCACAATTTCAAACATTTACACTAATTGTTGAGAGAATATGACCCTAAACTGTGTACAATTTCAAACATTTACACTAATTGTTGAGAGAATATGACCTTAAACTGTGTACAATTTCAAACATTTACACTAATTGCTGAGAGAATACGGCCTTAAACTGTGCACAATTTCAAACAATTACACTAATTGTTGAGAGAATAAGACCTTAAACTGTGCACAAGTTCAAACATTTACACTAATTGTTGAGAGAAAACGACCTTAAACTGTGCACAATTTCAAACAATTACACTAATTGCTGAGAGAATAAGACCTTAAACTGTGCACAAGTTCAAACATTTACACTAATTGTTGAGAGAATACGACCTTAAACTGTGTACAATTTCAAAAATTTACACTAACTGTTGACAGAAAACGACCGTAAACTGTGTACAATTTCAAACAATTACACTAATTGCTGAGAGAATAAGACCTTAAACTGTGCACAAGTTCAAACATTTACACTAATTGTTGAGAGAATACGACCTTAAACTGTGTACAATTTCAAACATTTACACTAACTGTTGAGAGAAAACGACCTTAAACTGTGCACAAGTTCAAACATTTACACTAACTGTTGAGAGAATACGACCTTAAACTGTGCACAAGTACAAACATTTACACTAACTGTTGAGAGAATACGACCTTAAACTGTGAACAATTTCAAGGATTTATACTAATTGTTGAGAGAATACGACCTTAAACTGTGTACAATTTGAAACATTTACACTAATTGCTGAGAGAAAATGACCTTAAACTGTGCACAAGTTCAAACATTTACACTAATTGTTGAGAGAATACGACCTTAAACTGTGTACAATTTGAAACATTTACACTAATTGTTGAGAGAAAACGACCATAAACTGTGCACAAGTTCAAACATTTACACTAACTGTTGAGAGAATACGACCTTAAACTGTGAACAATTTCAAGGATTTACTTTTCAACTGATGTTTGCACGAGAACAACGGCTACACGGGTGATAGAAGCGCTAGTATTAAAATGTGATACTTGTACAACACAGCATGAATGTACAACATGAGCAATGAAAACCCTTTAACTAAATTCGTGAATAATATTGACTTGGACTAGCTATCTTCACAAGTGACAAACCAGTGAACGAGATGAAAGAACAGTGAGGTTATAAAACACTACTATAAGAACTTAAATACTGCTTATATATATGTAAAGAAAATGTATCTCTTTAATTTGAATTAGCGCGCCGCGCCAACGTAGATAATGAAGACATTGAATGTCGTTTCTTTGTTTTACAGGTATGACTTTAGATTTTATTTGTAAACCCGTAAACTAATTATCAATTAAAAGAAAATAAACTTTGTTTTACAGAGCAACACAACCTTGTTTTTCTGTCGTCCCTAAGAACCATTATATATAGATAAACATTTTATTTGCATTTTAGAACCGCGCTAACTATATGCAATGAGCCCATGTAACATGTTATACAATAAAGAAGTTCTCTCTTCTTGGCTGTTAACAAGAACCAACTAGCAATAATGAATAGATTGAGTTTATTTTCGTTAATAGAAAACATATCTTTTGTTACCCTTAAAAAATATTTTTTGAATTTGAATCAATTTAATAATTGAATAGCATTGTAAGTTATTTAGAAATTGTATAAAAAATACCTCCTTTGCTTTGTCCAAAATGTCTACAATAGGCTGTAAGTAGGTGAGCAATGGTGTTATCAACGCCTGCAGCCAGCCTGGCCTCTTCTGGTTCCATAACTGGAAACATGCGAGTTTTAGTATCGGTGCTGATCAGGATTAACATTTGTAATAGGTTTAAAATGTTTTATTCTCTATGTTATGTAGTATCTGTACATAGTTAGGGTTTTACAAGTATGTAAGGATGAATCATTAATTAATGTTAGAGAATTCAAGTGAATGGGGAAGTGAGTAAGAAATGAAAGGGAGAATGGTGTGTGATGGTCAGAAAGATCCTTTGTACCCCAGGCGGGTCGATGGAGAATTTGTACTGTAGGATATTAGTGGGGATGTCAGAGAGTAGGTTTGGAAGAGGAATGAACCAAAGAGGTATTATCTACGGCAGGAAAGTAAGAGGCATACTAACTGGCAAAGAATAAAGTCAGAAGCAGTTCGTGAAGTCCTACCGAGAGATACAACCGTAGTAAAAGGAAGGGAAAATGAGGGAGGATACAAGGAGTTGGCGTGAAAGCGGGGGGTGCAAATGGCGTGAATGATAGGGTACTTTAAGTGCAGCTTAGGGAAATTTAAGAGATATGGAATGTGGGCATATAACCTGCCAGAGAACCTCAAAGGATGAAAATATTTACGATACGATGGACAAGTATTTGCTGAATGTCTCGTTTATTTCATTCTTTTCTATTATATCCTTTTGTTTTTTAATCCTACAATCCTCTGATATGTATAATAGTTATAGTACATTAGATGAAATAAGTAGGAAATGTCACTTAGGAGGGGCTAAGTGAAATTAATAAATGTTGTAAATGCTTGGTTCCGCAGAAACGAATACAATTACTGAATGCCTTAGAGGCCCTGTTGGCCTTAGAAGCGAGACTAAAACTCTAAATTGAGACGAAAAGAGTAAGTAAGGTATTCGGCAAGAATCCCAATATAAACCGCAGTTCTCCCCAGGTAAAACGTCTTACGCCATCTTGAGTATAAAAAAAAACTTTTTAATATGTCATCATTACAGATATATGAAACATTAAGATATATGGCTCATTAAGCTTAATAAAAGTTATGGAAATAACAATACTTATTTCTTCGGTGATGGAATAACAAGCCACAGGCAACAATAACGAACTTGCCCTTTAAAGCGCCCCTTGTTGGTTTGGCAGCTGGTAATTGTGTATAAAACAAAATAAAAGTTCAACAAGTAAAGATTCTTAGCCGGCTTTGATACTTTTTAAATTGGCCTGAATACAAGATATCGTCAAATCGGATCGTGGTTTTAATGATGCATAATAATTGGGAGTTTTTTTGCAAGGAATATTGTCCCTTGTCCATTTAATTGGCCAAGCATAATCTTATAACCGTTCTTTTAATCCTATCGAATTTTATTAATGTTATCTAATGCTTAGTTCATTTTATTCAAGAGCTAATGGCGTTTGATTGCTCTATTTTTAACTTTATAATCAAACATTAAAGCTATGCGATATCATTTAAATATATTCCATTCATTTTAATGCGCGCAATCGATAAATATGCTTTTGGTGTTAATATATGACCTGAATATATAACTGATTCGATAAATCTGTTGGGATATCGACTTAGGTTAATAAAAGAGAGATTTTAGTTTTACAAAGACTTAGTAAACTTGTATCATTAGTAGACTTCATTAGCATCTAAGTTTATTTTCTTATTGAGAGGACCTGATGCAAACGTACATAGTTTATCGAAATACATTTGATGAATCTAACATCTCGTTTTTCGTCAATTTAACCCATAATCCCAACAAATTCATCCACTCAAACATGATATGTTTTGTGGAACCAACACCGATATGTAAATTTGTAACCAGTAACGAAAATTCATTCATTCAGTTATTCATTTATAACTGCACAAGCGACCCTCTCAGTTGGAAGTTGAAGACAATATTTCTGTATGTATGACAATAAATATTCGATAATGAATAACACTTGTAGATTGGTGATTTATTTGACTGAACTGTGTGTGGGTTTAAAATCCTTGTTAAATTCAGTTGCGTCATTATGAATACATCAATTTTATAAAATTTTACATATCTTGTTTCATTATTTAATTGGTTTTATTATAAAAAAGTAAATATGCATATATATTGCTAATATTTTAAACTAGATACAATTTGTTGAAAAACAAGTTATCTCATCTTCATAAAAAAAATAAAAATTGGCTAAAAATCTCAAATTCCCCCCCTCTGGCAATTCACGTGTAGAATCGTCAGCTTCCCAGCGAGAAGGTAGCAGGGAGAGGGGAGATCCCTCAGACTACACTCCGAGTAGAGCCGCAGACGCTCTAGACATGAAAGCAGACAACCGACACTGGTGGTACTGACCAGAACTCCATGTTCTCAGTATTTACAAAAGATCACGGAGTCCCTTTCCCTTCAATTTCCGAGGAAACTGAGCTTATAGGACGGTCGGATTTCAGATCGAATTTTAGGAAATGTTATCTTGAAAGTGACGATTTTAATCTCATCACGGAGTGTTCTATACATGATATAAAAAGGGGTAGCCATGATTATAGTCCTGTTTATAGACTGTTCATTGTCCGTCGTACTTGAAGCCCAGATTGGTGTTATCAAGGCTTTATATTGGGAATTTGTGGGTCGGGATTTCTCAAGTTGTCCTGTCTTTTAAGTATCGTATATTGCTCAAGTCTCATGTGAATGTTTGTTAAAATTCATAAAAGTAAATTGATAATCAAATAAAATTAAAGGATCTACAACTGAAAGGAACAGGCGGGACCTGATGCCTGTCGAGGGGATCCGCCCAGACGACGTCTCTCCGCTCCAGAGTATGGACGAGGGTTCCTCTAACGTCCTCCTCACTCCCGACGGCAGTCACCACGAAGACGATGGCCTCCTGGACACTGCTCACTGGCAAGAAGCAGTCCCCGTTACACATGAACCCGGAGCACTTGGACTCCTCCTCTTCGGCTCCGACGAAGCGGTCGTTGTCCACCAGGAACCTGAGCAGGCGGGAGGCGATCCAGCACTTCCTCATCATCAGCACCTGCCCAAAGGCACTCATGACCAATCTTCATCGTCAATATAATAAACAAGTCTACTTACTATCAGAATTCACGAGAAATCAAGTTGTCTAGTGGTTGGCTTGCGCTACAGCCCCGCTAGTACCTCAGCACTTTCTAACTTCTAGCTATAGCAATTTTTTTATTATTGTAATAGATACAGCAACCATATTTCTGAATCATGTAGGATTACACATTGGAGGAAGGAATGTCTGGTGATGTGCCTGACTTGAAATATTGTACAGAAGAATGGTTCCACGACCTTTGGTGATATTGTATTTCATTCTAGGCATAACGTCATAAAATTCTTATCTTTATGGTAAAGGGGCTACTAGTAGATACGTTATAGAACAATCACATTGCCGACATGATAGCATGAATCGTGAATAAATAATAATAAAAAAAAAGTTTTACATTAAAACGTTAATTTCACGTTTTGATGAATTGCCTTTAGTCTTGAATGTTAAGTCTAAAGCTGTGAAAAAAATAATGGGTTTATATCGTCTATCATTCTATATCATCAATTCTTTTTAAATTGCAAACGAGAAAATAAAATAACGAATAACACCGTTAGAAATCAGAAAAAAAAAACCTATCGGTGGCAAACGAACGGTTATTTGTGTTTATAAATATGATGTCTGTTATTTGAAACATGGTTGGCTGTATCGCGTGATTTCTCCAAAACCGATTACCTAGTCAGTCACTTGCTTCGCTTGCATGTTGCATGTTATACAGGATAAAGGCAAACAAAGAGCAGTTGTCTTATCGAGATTATAGTCAGTTTGTATTCATTTAAATTGTCACCATCAGAGCTATGTTACGTTTAACTATAGCCGAATGAGGTATCTAAGTAATGTTGAAAAATATTTATTTGAAAGGAAACAAATTGGATTAATACCTTGAGGAGGAGGCCCCAGGACATGTGAGGCTGTGCCTGGAGAATGTTGAGCTCCAGGAAGACAGCTACTCTGGCCGGAAGCTCCAGGACCGACTTGGTCCCGTAGTCGATGTCGTCATTGACGAAGGCGAACCAAGGGGAGAAAGTCTTCTCTGGGAGCGGCTTGAAGCACTCAACCCCGTCCAGTCCTTTGTAGAATATCTGCTAACATAGCCACTCTTAGCAGACTCTTTGTACAGATCTGTCTGAGACGAGGAAGCCAAACCCTAAGGGAGAAGAAGCTCTACTTTCAAACAGAAAAAGGGCTACTTTTTCTAGTAGACCTGCTAGATCGTGGGCTGGATAGGTGTCCAATCCAACCACCCTAATCCCGTAGCGCGGTCATTACACTGCGTCACACATCCCTATAATCCAACTCGGAGAGTGAATCGGCCTCGTGACCTGGTATAAATACGTGATAGTGGGTGTCCTTGAAATGGACAGTTTCTCCAATCTATGGCTTACACGCTGCTTAGCCTCTGCTAGCTCGTATTCGGTGACGTGGCTGATGGTGGAGTTTGGGGGGCTTCCCGAGACTTCGCTTCCTCTTTCGCATGCGAGGGAGGTGACAACCATGTGGATTTGGAAGATTTCCGGGATGTTTGTAAATACTGCATGAATGAGCGAGTGAATGAAGAATTGTAAATATGGTATGAATGAGATCATTTATCACATTTACTTATTGTCCAATAAGGCAGATTGTAATTTTATCTTTTGATCGTGGGCAGTTGTACCGAGGAACCGAGCAGTATTTAATTTAAATACTGCCATCTTTGGCATTCTACTCGTATGTCGCATTTCCATTTTGTAGGGGGTTTATTTCCTCCTAAGGTAATTTTTTTATCTTAATAGTATTATGCAAACAAATGACATTCACTACTTGAAACCATTCTTTCTCTAACCACCATTACACAAATGAAAAACAATAGCTGACTATGCCAAGCAAACACTAAGGATCATATCATTTATTATTAATGAATACATTTATTGTTGTTTTATTTTGATATTTTGTAGTTTGGTAATTATTATTTAGATTTAATTTCATTTTCGTTCATACCATAAACATTGTATGTATTGTAGACATCGATATGTGCAAAATTTATATACTATTGTGTATATTTGTAACTGGAGAGTGTAGTCTATACACTTTTTGTAAGTATACCCTTCAGAGACAATAACAATTCTATTGCAATTAAGCGGTGGTTGTATAATAACTACTAACTAATGTAGGTGCGAATACAGGCATGCAAGATGACGAAACCACTCGCCTTGTAGAGCGTGGCCAGGGAGGCTCCCCTGAACAAGAGAGTGGTGAGGAGGTGATGGCACTTGTCATGGAGGTAGAGGACAACCTGGTTGCTGCATTTCTCTCCGGTCAGCTCTTTGGCGCAGCTGCACACAGCTGGTAACCAACATGTTTCTTCAAATGTGCTCAGAAATAAATGTCAAATAGTTTTGATAGGATAAACCTTTGATTTATTTACTAATTTCAGAAATCAGAGAAAGAGAGTATGAAGTGGAGCGAAGTTGTAATTAAAAGAAAAATGTATATAGGTATTATTTTTTTTCGGAAAAAGTCAGAAATTTTCAAGATTTTTGTGTCAATATTTTAGTTATATGCAATTTTATTTATTGGCTTGGAATGAAAATTTTTAGTGCAATGGTCAAAAAAATAAATGAAGATGATTGTTCAGAATATATGTAAAAAAGTATTAACTTAAAATAAATAAATTAAAAAAATGTTCAATGTATTATATTATTTGTCAAGGCTGTAATAAAGAGTTAATAAATAAATGTAAATAATTTTCAGAGAAAATAATGAAAAAAAAGGGTTTGCAAATGTTTTAATTTGTATCACGTATTCGTCGAACTACTCACATCCGCACTTAATCCTTTTCTTTGGCGAAATGGCCGACAGTTTTAGAATTTTTCAGCTCAAGAATGTTTCATGGTAGTTCTGCAATTAAACTTCAACGTAGCATAATTTGTTTGCTTGGCTTGTTTAATTTAAATAATTTAGAGTCAGTAACTTTGTGAAATTGAATTACTTGCAAAAGTTTTTATTCTTAAATAGCAAGAGGGGAAAAATAGTTTGGACTATCGAGAAACATCTGGGGCGAGTAAGGTTCTCAACTCAAAGGATCATTTCTTCTGCGACTCTGTTGGTGATAATTTGCAAAATAATTAATTAAACCAGTTTTAGATTATTTATCAATTACAAAAAGTTCATAAATACGTACATGACTCCGTAATTATTAAGATGATTAATTTAATTAGTGATTTCTAAGCCATAATGAAAGAATGTATATATTACAAACCAATGAAAATAATTATTGAACACCGAAGCTTAGCCAATATCAATACCTGTAGCAGCTCTAGTAAGTCAGTATTTCAAATAGATCAGCTGATGTCATCATGACACTCAAACTATTTTGGTAGCTTTGCACTTTTTGCAAATGAGATTTCGGATTTAAATCGACCTAAGTGGTCAAACAATAGCCAATCGGATGAGATCAGGTCACGAGGTCATTAAGTCATGATGTTGAAGAATCACAACTATTGGACATATCAGTGCTAAAATTCTTCATATGGGGTCTTAAAGATAGACTCCAATTAATAATTACTTGTTTTTGTCACTATGATGGCTTTTGGTTTCAAAATGTTCACAAGTTTTTTATGTCGGAAATATCGTGTTAGAAGCATTTGTTCCATAAAACATGCTAAAAGAACAATTAAATTATCTATATAAATCAATTTTTTCAAAAGTGAAATGAAAAATCGAATTTTATCACTCTTGAAAAATTCCTGAAAATGGGCTTTGAAACGAAATGTCATTGTGTGTTTTCACATTTTAAAGTGACTCGGTGAATATTTATTTTAATTTCGTTAAATTTGCTTTCTGTCACTATCTATTTCTAATTAAATGTATTATAACTATCATAGTTATTTACAAGTAATCCTATTTAAATATTTGCATCTATGTTATTTTAGTTTGTACTGTACTATTTTGTTGATAAAAATTTTTAGTATTATAAAGAAACATGCAAGAAACAAGAAGTAAAGAAACATGCCCTACGCATTAAAGGTATTTTGCATTAACTATATAGCGTGTGAAGTGTACTGTCACCTGGCAGTAGATGTGCAACACATTTGAGTATGTTGCAAATGTCATTAGCAATTAATGGCAACCTCGCCTGAGATGTCACCGCCTGGAAAATAAGAGAAATACAAAAAAATAATTAAAGTATAATATATAGCAGTAATTATAATGACCAAGCAACTTATTTAAATAATAGGGTTATACTCACTTGGCTGTACCTGGCCGTGAATATTGTCAAAGACTCGTTTAACATTCCACCCAAGACCCTCTGGGCCGTTTTCGGAGGAAGTGAGCTCCATAAATCCTGACGAGTTCCTTAAACAGAGGAATTGTCATCTGGATGGAAAACGCTATGAATTCAAAATAGGGGAAAGGATCTTTTTTAAAAATGACATGTATTGCTGGGATTGTTATTGTTAAACTTTAAACAGACATATCTCGCGTGCGTCTTATAGGCTTGTTTATAAAATAGCTTCTACACACGAAGTCATTTATAACGATTATAGAGAATCGGAACATTTCCTCAACACGACTCTCTTGCTTTATCCTAGTTCATGAAGTATCTGATGTCTGATTGCCCGATTTTCAGAACACTTGTCTCCAGGCAACGGACGAGTGAGCTTTAAAACATAATGTGGTCGAGTATAATAATAGTATATATATATACACTGACAGCCAAAAAATTCCACCCACTTGTAAAAAAATTGTATTTGTATATAATACATGGTAATTGCATATAATACTTATTATTTATTGAATTTATAAAATATTTTTCCCCCTTAATAAGGTTTTTAACGTTTATTAAATGAGTCTTTGTTTAAAAATTTAAAATCAAAATGTGAACTGCTAAGAAACATGAAAAAAAATTGAAAAATAACCATTTTTATCCTAAAATAAATTAATGACAGGATCATTTAGTAGCGCGTATTTCTCCCTCTTGCCTTTATTACTTCTTGAAGAGGCCTCGGCATACTTTCAACCAGTCGCGAAATGTCCCTTTGCTGGAGGTTAGCCCATTCTTCCCGAAAAGCTTCCCGGAAGTGCTGAACGCGCTGTTATTCGTCTTCCGAGGTTATCCCATAAATGCTCGACAGGGTTCAAATCTAGAGAACGTGCTGGCCAGGCTAAGAACTCAATGTAGTGCTGATGAAGGAACGTCTGTACTATGCGAGCGACATGTGGACGTGCATTATCGTGCATTAGAAATGAATGATCGCTGATTTCGATGAGGATAGGCAACACATGAGGTTCAAAATCTCATCTACATAGCGAGTGGCCGTCAAAGACCCTCCACGAACAACAGCCAATTCTGTGTGGCACTCCATTGAAATCCCAGCCCACACCATTAAGGAACCACGTTGAAAAGGTTGGCTCTGGGTGAAATTACAGGCTGGACACCTTTCATTTCTTCTTCTCCACACCCTTTCACGCCCGTCTGGAGATCGTAGAGCGAAATCTAGATTCATCTGTAAAAAGTACAGCACACCATTCATCCATAGTCCAATGACTGTGTTCTCGAGCAAAAACCAGGCGTGTAACTCTGTGAGCTGATGAATCGCTTGAACAATGGTAAGGTGCCGGTTTCATAAAATTCTTAAAGTAATAAATCGGTTATCCTGTGGTTCTGTTGCCCTAGGCCGTCCAGAACCGGCCCTTCTATGGTAAGACCCAGTTTCTCGAAAACGCCTGACGGCGTCTCGTAGAGTTTCATAGGGAACTCCGATGGCTTTAGCTGCATATCTAATGGAAGGTCCATCATCAATGACACTGAATAAACATTTTTAATTCCATGGAAAGTAAACATTGGGAACGACAGTCCTTTAATTGAATTGAGGATTATGGGTTACTATCCTGTATATTGACATTTCAAATTGAAAACGAATAAAAAAAATACATATTTATTAATAAAAAAATTGACCAATCCAAAGCAGAAATATTTTGAGATGAAAACATGAAAAAATCAGGTGGGTGGAATTTTTTGCCTGTCAGTGTATATGCATGTATATTAAAGAGAAAATAAATGGATTCGGTTGAAATATTCATGATTAAGAGCTCTGGGATTCACGCTTCAAATTATTGGGTTTATGGTGTTGATTATTTAACAGAACGCACGTGTCAGAATGGTTTAAATAATTTCGTTCTGGAGATTTTTTTACTGAAAGATGACCAACGTTCTGGTCGACCATCTAACGTTGATGATGACAAAATGAAAGCCATAATTGAATCGAATCGTCATATAACTGTGCGAGAGATTGCAAAACAGTTAAATGTATCACGGACAACAATTGAAAATCATGTAGGACGTCTTGGACTTGTTAAGAAGCTCGATATTTGGGTTCCACCACGACAATGCGAGGCCTCACATATCTTTAGCAACACTTACGAAACTATTAGAGCTTGGTTGGGATACGATGTCGCATCCCCCATACAGCCCCAACTTGCACCATGGGATTATCATCTATTTCGAAGTTTTCTTCTTAAATGACAAACATTTCAGTAATAACGATGACTTTAAATCGCACTTAGTTGAGTTTTTTGTGCTGATAAGGACCAGAAGTTCTAAGAGCGTGGGATCACGAAGTTGCCAGAAAGATGGCAAAAAACTGAATAGAAGATATTTGAATGATTAAAATTCATTTTTGGTATAGAAAAAATTGAGTTTTATTTCACACTAAAAAACCGAAATTACTTTCTTGCCAACATATCATTTATCCATGGATGATTTTTTTCCTATTTTTTTTTTATTTGTTATTTAGTTTTACTCTATTTTAACTTATTATATCTGACAATAAATTATACACAATTACCGTAACATATCATACATGTAATATGATTTAAAGAGCAATGGAACATGTATTCTAATAGATTAGCTCTTTGTAGGGTTCTATGAAGGTGAATGAAAACATGCTTAAATAAAATAGTGTTTTATTATTTTTGGTAAAAATTACCAAGTAACTTTTTGACGTAATTTATTTCCTTTGTACGTATTGTTCTTTATACATAAAATACAGTTTACAATTTATAAAAAGAATGTTTGACTGATAGGGGGAAAAAAAAAGGCGAAACCAGTGATTAACTGTTACCCTGCATGTAGAGCCACCACATCTGGACGACAAAAGATCCCCGCTCCGACTCGAAGAAAGGCTGAGGGTCTTCCCAGTTGAGGCAGTCCCTGTCCTGGAGGACGTAAAGGGACACCAGCCTGGAGTGGAGGTCGAGCACTCTCTCTGCGAGGGCCTCCCGCATCCCCTGGTAGTCTTTTAGCCACTCCCCGATGCTCTTCCTGAGGCAGAGAGGAAAGGAACTTGGAGAGTCTTGATTAAGGAGGAAATGGCATTTAAGAGGAATAATAATTATCGCAAGCCTGGATAACCTGCAGTCTGTGTGTATCGTCAGAGTTACTGGCCCAACCACTTTATCCCAACAATGCACGGCTTGACGTAAACTAAAGAAGTACTAAGTAAATTATAAATAACCTCCTGAAACTCATGTACCTCTTGAGTTGACCGTAGAAGGCAATGCCGACCCGAACGTTTGCTCAGGTATCTACCCAAGACCTTGAAGAGAAGTCCTTAACTATACTCTAAGTATCAAGTCCTACATCCTTCCGAATATCTATCAAGCAACAAACCCCGATCTCAGGTAAAATGAAGCAAATCTATTTAAAGTCTGTAGAACACTGATCTGTAGCTCAATGCGCAACCTCAGACTGTCCATATCTGCTTCTATCCGTCTCACTTAGTCATTTGCCCGGTATAAAGTATTTATTTTAAACTATGTTTTACCATTCAGAAAATTGCGCGACCGAAACACTTGCACATTCCGTTCACTCGATATTAGTTTTTCTTGGGTGCTGTGACGATTTCTAATTTTGGAAGTCAGAAATTCCCAAAATTACAGCAGTCTTTAAAGTTACAGGTATCTCTTTTTCTCAGACATTCAGCCATTTTAATATTCATCGCTTTTTTCAAATATTAAGGTTTTAAAAACTTTTTTTATCTTATTTAAAACTTAGGTTTTTGTAAACTAATAAAGATTTAAAAATTTTCGACACTACATTTTCGTCGTAATTTTGTACTTTTTACTACGTGTTTATTTGTTAACACACTTTGTATAATACATCATCAAGAAGTCGAAGTAACAACAAATTTATTTTGATAAAATTACAATCTGCCTCATTGGGCAATAAGTAATTGTGATAAATGATCTCATTCATACCATATTTGGAATTTTCGTTCACTTGCTCAATCATAAAGTATTTACAAACATTCAAGAGACCTCCCAAATCCACATGGTCTAGTAGAAAGTCCCCTACGCTCCTCCGTCAGTCATGGCACCGGATACGAGCGAGTGACGGCTGACGAAGAGACCGAGAGCCACAGACGCTCATGGCATGATTGGAAAAACTGTTACGTATTTATAGCAGGTCACGAGGTGACTGCCGTTTTAGTCTCCGAGGAGGATTATAGGGATGAGTGGCACAATGCAATGACTTAGCTAGGGGATTAGGGTGTTCGGATAGGTTTGGGAGGGATGAGTTCGAGAATGTATGGTATTGTGAGATCATTATGAAGGGTTTTGTTGCTGACGTAATAAGGGGAATTTACTATTGCTCTCAGAACTTTTGATTGAAAGGATTAGATGCCCTTGATGTTCGACTTTTTTCGAATAGCTCTATTCCATAGCTCTGTTCCGTCCAGATTGGCTTAAGTATAACTTTGTAGATTAGCAATTTATTTTCTATTTAGAGATCGGATGTCCTTCGAAGTATTTTGTACAGCTGTTTAGTTCTTGTCTTTTTAGCCTCGTGTGTGGGTTCCATGTCAGGCTTTTGACGAGATACCGTACTGTACCATACTATAAACACCGTACTGTCTCGGATACAGGAAGAGGAATGGAATTTAAAAAAAACTAGTGGGCAGGACTTGCGACAGAGGGTAAAGGTAATTAAAAGGTAAGTAATACCTTAACTTTGATTCGCAATTGGTTGCACCAATACTTGATCTCATCAAGGTGTTTTTGAAGGTTTTGGGGTTTCTTATGATGGCCATGACCACAGTACGGAAAGTAAAGCTAAACAAACTGAATTCAAAATAATAATCTAACTAATAATAATCAGTTAAGTTATAATAGAGATAAATAATAAGTTATTAATTAAAAGTAAGTTCCGTCATGTATTGTAGTATTAATGTTAAAAGTAAGTATTTATGTATTGTTAGATAACCTTTTCGTACAAAGTCTTCTCCGAAATAGTATTTGCTTGTGAAAAGGGTTTTATACCTCTTCTTTAATCTGTGAACCCGTTTTGACAATAAATAAATATTTGTGCCATATTTAGAAAAATATTTTGATATAGAGGTATTTTTTTCTTATTAAAATTCAAGATTTTCAAAAATAGTTCGATATATAAATAATATAATAAAACTAATACATATACGACTGAAATATAAATGTAAAAAAACCGAAAGCTTCAGTGGATTTATTTATATGGGCCGTTCCCGGAGGTACTGCAATACCGGGTCAACCCGCGACAGAGGTGGAGCAAGCCCCTAGCACTCCGTCATTTCCCAAAAATCAGTTTAATCTTCTGGACCCCCGATGGGAGTCGTACCAGAGATTAAGCTGATAAGAACAGATACTACACTTTCAAAAGACTTCTAGAATTTCTACTGGTCTTTAAAAATTAAATGAATGTATATATATATATATATATATATCTTTTTCCTTGTTGATATATTATACAAAACAGTGTTTATTAAATTATTATACCTTACTACGTTATAAAAAAAGTCAATATCATTGGTAAAATGTACTACTTAAAGGTGAATTATTTATTATTCTTAGAATCTCTGGAAACATTCCATTATTGTCCTATTCGCCAATAATATTAGCCAATAAAAACCCGGTAAACCACCCAATGACGCCTCATCTTACCGTCCAATTAGCCTACTCCCTATCCTCTAAAAAATATTTGAGAAACTCCTACTAAAACGTCCAATTGTTGAATCCAAAAACCTTTTTCCCACACACCAGTTTGGTTTCCGCCAACGGCATTCCACTGCTCAACAAGGTCTTCGCGTTGTTGATCACATCTCCTCAGCCATCTCCCAAGTCCGCTGTGGTTTAGAATACTCTAACTACTATCCCATAAATGCAGGAGTTCCACAGGGCAGTGTCCTGGGCCCTATCCTCTATAACCTATACACCACTGATGTCCCCTCTACTCCCAACACCTTCTTGGCCACGTTTGCAGATGACACTGCAGTCTTGTCATCCCACCCAGACCCCGACATAGCATCCCACAACCTTCAAAAACAGCTTGACGAGATCGAGTATTGGTGCAATCAATGGCGGATCAAAGTTGATGAAGCAAAATGCTCCCACATTACCTTCACACTTTGTCACAAGACTTGTCCACTAGTTTATTTTAATTCTATTCCTCTCCCTGTAACCGAGACAGTACGGTACTTAGGCTTCCATCTCGACAAACGACTGCCCTGGAACCCACATACGAGACTTAAAAGACAAGAACTAAACAGACGCTTTGGACAACTGTACAGACTACTTCAAAGGACATCCCATCTCTCAATAGAAAATAAACTACTAATCTACAAAGTTATACTTAAACCAATCTGGACATACGGAATAGAGCTATGGGGGACAGCAAAAAAGTCGAACATCAAGCGTATCCAATCCTTTCAATCCAAAGTCCTGAGAACGATAGTAAATGCCCCTTATTATGTCAGCAACAAAACCCTTCATAACGACCTTAATATACCCTACATTCTAGAACTCATCCCTTCCAAGTTTATGAAATTCCACAGTAGCCTTTCCAACCACCCTAATCCTGCAGCACAGTCATTGCACTGCGCCTCTCATCCCTATAATCCTCCTCGGAGACTGAAACGGCAGTGGCCTCGTGACCTGCTATAATCGCGTGACAGTGGGAGTCCTGGCAATGGCCAGTTTCTCCAAACATGTCCTGAGCGTCTGTGGCTCTCGCGCTCTTGGTCAGCCTCCACTGGCTAGTACCCGGTGACGCGGCTGACGGAGGAGCGTGGGGGACTTCCCAAGACTCCGCTTTCTCTTCGCATGTGGATTTGGGAGGTCTCTGGGCTGTCTGTAAGTATTGTATGAATGAGCGAGGGAATGATGAACTGTAAATATGGTATGAATGAGATCATTTATCTGTATTATTATTGCCTTATAAAAGGCAGATTGTAATTATAGCACAATAAAGGAATATAATAAATCATTCTCTATCAATTTCTCTGCAATTTAAGGAAGTTAATACTGCAGGCCATACTGACGAGAATTTCATAAATTAATGATTCATATTTTACAGGCAGTTTTGATGTTTTGCAAAGGAGGGGAAACATCAATAAGACGAATGTTCCTGTCAAATAAAAAGGAATAAGTGGAATTAAGTATCTATGTATAAAACTTTATTTATAGACATATTGTTGTGATATAGTTAAAATATTGAATTATTATTACATTACCAACCCTGGGAGTTTCTGCCTGTTCTGATTGTAGACCCAAAGAGCGTTAGCGACGAGGGCGGCCGCCCCTAGCGTGGAGGTGAGGACTTGGAGGTCCGCGTGGTCCAACGCCTCCTGGCTGAGGGTGTGCAAGTGAGCCATCAACTGTCTGCAGCAGCTGTCTACGGTACTCACCAGTTCCGAGGGTCCACCAGGGTTCCCCATCTCAGAGCCCACCCCTTCCATACCTAATTATAAAGGGTACATTAATGGCAAGTTAAGTGACATCTTAAGGCAAAAAAACCTACCATTGGCCTAATAATTGCAGGCAAAACGTCGTCAGTTACACAAGCTGAGAAAAAATACTATATTTCAAACTAAAGGTAAGCTAGATGCTTCTGCAAAGGGTTTAAAGAAATATTCACTTTTCGTCAGTTCATAAATTAGACAAATGGTCCGAAAAATTTACAAATCACAACTTTTTTAAAATAATAGTAAATTATATTTATTAACACAGATATTTACCAATATATAATTTAAAGATAAGATGCAACGGCGCAGAGTTCAAAATGTCTAAATTTGTGATGCGAATGACAAAATACTGAATGACTGACAATCAGTTCTCCTCCATATTGTCTATGCAGTTTGTCGTGAGAGTTTTTCCATAATTGACGAACAATTAAAAAGGTTAAAATTAGTTTATATACCCAGTATGTAAATCAAATACAAATTTCTATATGCAATGGAAATATATAATTAAATATATTTATTGCAAGTAAAATTTAACTACGATACTAATATAATTTTTGTTGTATATGTTGTATTGAGTGCTGTAACACTGTTAAATAAAAATAATGTGTCCCTGTTTTTATTTATTTTTTTACATATCAACTCAGGGGTTGTATAAAAAGCTCTGTAATTTTTCAAAGGTTAGAAACATGAACTATTTGGTATCAAAACTAAAAAATTAAAACGGCCATATACAGTATGAGTTTCAACAGATAATTACTTTATAAATTAATCCACAAGTAATAAAAACTAGATGTATGTTTCATATGTATGTTTGATTCATGAATGTGAAATGAAACACATTCATTGAAATGCGAACTATGCAACCGTTCGAGACTGTTGGGAGCATTTCTTTACAGGCTCCCTCCCTCTATCTCATTCCAGTTTTTATTTATTTATTTTTTTTGATTAATGAAAGACACCGCACATTGCAATTAATTTACAGGAGAGTGTAAAACATTCTTCTTTTTGTTTGAGGAAATAATGTAATTAAGACCGAGACAGCACTAATTGATTTTTCTTCTTCAGAGTGACTTCACTGTATGTAATTGTCTATCGTTCACTACTCTTCTATCTTCTGTAATAAATCATTTCTTCTGTATAAAGGAGCTTTATAAATGAACAAAATGAAATGTTTCGAGTACAAAGGATTCTATGTATCCAGCAATTAAGGTTTTATTAGTCATCTTCGTCTCTTCGTCACATTTTTTACCATGGATTTTATTTTGATTAAATATATCTAAGCAAAATTTTTAAAGAATTTCCTGATATCCTAGCTCATTTATTATTTTCTCTATAAAAATCCATTTTCTCCTTAAAAAACTTTTCATCTAACAATTAAAATTTCTATCACTAATCAAAACGATGAATAAACTACGTAATATATAAAACGTACAGCGAAGTCATAATTTAATTGTTTAAAAACTATTTTTTTAGTTAGTTAAATTCCTTTATTGTGCTATAATTACAATCTGCCTTTTATAAGGCAATAAGTAATTAAGATAAATGCTCTCATTCATACAATATTTACAGTTCATCATTCACTCGCTCATTCATACAATATTTACAGACAGCCCAGAGACCCCCCAAATCCACCGCGAAGAGAAAGCGGAGTCTTGGGAAGTCCCCCACGCTCCTCCGTCAGCCGCGTCACCGGATACTAGCCAGTGGAGGCTGACCAAGAGCGCGAGAGCCACAGACGCTCAGGACATGATTGGAGAAACTGGCCATTGCCAGGACTCCCACTGTCACGCGTTTATAGCAGGTCACGAGGCCACTGCCGTTTCAGTCTCCGAGGAGGATTATAGGGATGAGTGGCGCAGTGCAATGACTGTGCTACAGGATTAGGGTGGTTGGAAAGGCTACTGTGGAATTTCATAAACTTGGAAGGGATGAGTTCTAGAATGTAGGGTATGTTAAGGTCGTTATCATCTAACAATTTTCTATTACTAATCAAACCGATGAATAAACTACGTAATATATAAAACGTACAGCGAAGTCATAATTTAATTGTTTAAAAACTATTAAAGTTAAATGGATATTTTGAATTTATGGGTTCAACCATCTAACAGTATGTATATGATCTGATGGCTACTTAAAAAAATATCTTTTTTGTAATAATAAAAACTTTATTGATGTCGTAATAAGGGGCATTTACTATTGTTCTCAGGACTTTTGATTAATGATTTATACAAAAACTATCTATTTATTTTCATCAGTCAAGAAACATCACTATGTATTTTATTTGATAATATTTTTCTATATAACCTTTATTTTATAACCAATTTTATAATTTTTATATTTTATAACCAAAAACCTATATTTTATATATTTTGTACGAATATATCAAATTAATGTTTGAATACTACAGATGCTGTTTAAGAACTAAACTGTTTTCCCCTGACCGCTTCAAATGTAATCATCAAACTACGACATACCTTACTGAAAGGTATTCAGTCCTATACAATTTCAATTTTATACAGTCAATTTCCTTGTGGTATAGATATAGCCCAATATTAGCTACAGAAAAATACATAAAAGCAGCGATACATACTGGCAGGCATTGTAAAGTAGGCGAGAGCTAGAATGTGCGAGTGGATGGTGCAGCAAGTAAACACAAGTCTAATATTTGTGGCGAGGCGACGGCTGGGACATAAAGTAGACATTCACAAGCTCGTAAAAGTTTTCATTCACGCCACCTTACAGCTGCCACAATTACACTCTGTACTTCCCCATCTCTTCCCATTCTCTCACAACGAACATAGGGTAAGCTGTCAAACTCAAATATTTTCGTAAAATACAAAACTCTACCAGGAATAAATCATCTATAAACCTAATTCAAAATTAAAAACTAATTGAAAAAGGGCACTTCGTATTCTAACATATCAAACCTTAACGTCATAAAGGCCTTTTCAATTCAATGCAGGCAGAAAACAAACTGAATAACATATAGAAACCGAAATTTAAAAACAATTCAGTGGTTGTTATATTGGTATAACAACAAATAAATAATAAATAAAGTATGTCCCAGCCGTCGCCTCGCCACAAATATTAGACTTGTGTTTACTTGCTGCACCATCCACTGGCACATTGTAGCTCTCACCTACTTTACTATGCCTGCCAGTATGTATTGCTGCTTTTATGTCTTTTTCTTTGACTAATACTTATTAATAATATTGGGGCATATCTATACCAAAAGGAAATTGACTGTATGAAATAGAAATTGTATAGGGGTGAATTTCTTTCAGTAAAGTATGTCGTAGTTTGATGATTATATTTGAAGCGGTCAAGGGAAAACAGTTAGTTCCTAAACACCATCTCTAGTATTCAAACATTAATTTGAGGTATAAGAAATAAAACAAATTCGTATACAATATACAAAATAAATGTTTTTGGTTTTTTGCAAACCTCCACCCCCCCACTGACCGCCTATTCTACTTATCCGTTAAAAAAACTAGACTATTTTTGAAGAAACTGTTTTCCCCCCGTACATATTGGAGATAATAGCTGATAAAGGATCATTTGTAATGTTTTTCCATCATATAATTTTTTAGTAATAATTGTGAAATAAGATGACACCGCTTGCTTTGCATCACTGATGATTTTAGAGTATAGGACTCTGACATATAGGACCGTCTCTTCGACCTCGGGAGAAATCCCTTTCCTTATGACTAGTAGTCAAATATATAATTGATGTATTATTATAGCATACATATGATTGCTTTATAAACAATACAAAATAAACGCTTTAGAGTTATTTAATTACGAACGATGTGCCTAAAAGCAGGCGTCTTCATGAGCAAAATGTTAAATTCGTAAAAAATGTGATAAAAGCCGATTTAAAAAAAAAAGATTAAAAAAACAACAAAGATTCGACAAATAAAATTATATTTTAGTGAAAATAAAGAAATGATCGATCCATGCCCTACATCAGTGAAAGTTTAGGGAAATTATTTGATAGAATAAAATATATCACCTTTATGATACCGTGGGCTTATGGCAAACGGATACCAGCAGTTCCTTGTGTCGTCGTTCTTTCACATTTCTGCACCTTTCGTTCTCGAACCCTTTCTTCCCTTTTACTGGTTTTGTAGTATAAAGTTTAGAGATTGTTTGGAGTGCTTTGTATAGTCTAAGAGTTAGACAACAGTATTCCTCTCTCGTATCAACTATTTATATTGGCGACTAAAGCCCGAATTATTGATATAGGCATCTATGCAAAATAAGTTTGGATTTAAACAGTGAGTATTTATTTAATCGTAGATATGTCATTAGCGGAAGACGATTGTTCAGCCATTGAAGAACAAAATTGAGAGGAGGAGGAAACCACATCCGCTGAGCCGGTAACATCGAGCACAGAAGATGAGGGACTTGGAGCAAAACACATTCTCTCGTGCCACTTCTATCAATGCTCACATCGGCTATCCAAACAGGGGGGGGGGATGGAGATCCTCCGATCTGATTAAGACGTTTCTGAGACAGACAACGAAGAGAATTTTATGACTACCGAGACCGTTCCTCAGATACCTGACCAGATACTTGCACGTGACCAGATACTTTTGACATTCTGCTCCATTACCTAATACCTAACGAAACCTTTGGACTCGCACAACTTCTCAAACTTTCTAGAATTAATTTAAGAAGATTTATTGTTCAGGACATTTGGTACTCACGAGGAGCTTAAGACGTCAGAGCTCCCAAAAGTGAAATTATTACACCCACACGATGGAGTAATTTGAAAGCCGTCGATGGAGACTCTGCGCGTACTATATTGGCTCAAGATATTGACTGGTATTGACACAACTATCAGGCTTAATCAGGTATAAAAATCCACTACTAGAATCTACTAGACTGCTTAGTAAGCTAAATAGTATTCCCATATATACATATATATATAAAAAAGTTATTTATAATAATATTATGAGATGTGATTTAATGGTAATGCTTATTTTAAATGTTTGTGTTGAACACGTCTGAAAATGCCTGAATTTTGGCGGTAGTCCCTAAAATAAAATAACTTTGCCGGAGAGATTTTTATTTGGAACTTTTTTCCTTAAGAAACCATACATAATATCTGGTTGATTATTTTCTAGAGTTTAATATAATTAAATCGATAAAATATATATTAAATAAAAGTTACCATCTATTAAACCTGAAGGTGTGCCAAAAACTGCGATGTACTGTTGTTCCCACCACGTCACCAATTTGACAGCGGCGAAAGAAGCGTGGTGGGGGAAATCTAGAACACCACCTGCGAAGAAAAACAAATGCAGTGCATTCAAGATTTAGAAAAAAATATATACGTCAACATATTCTACTCAGAATACTTAGTTATTTGGGGTTTCACTGGTGTCTTCATAGCCTAGTCTTTTCATATTTGGTCATATTTTGTTGTATGGCTCCCATAATTATTAGGAAAACAAAAAAAATAGATTGACAAGATGTGCGGGACTCCCACGTGGGGCTCAACAAACTGAGTTACCCTGAACAAAATGTGACGCTTACTTTAAAAAACCAAGACTTAGTTTGCCTATGTAATGGCATGAGATGGAAATATAACAAATATATACACTTAAAGTTTGTTCTCTCCACTATATATATTATTTGACAAATATAATTGCGCTGTGAGGACTCGAACCAGGTACACCCCGTTATACCAACTGGTCTAGCCTGCACAAGTGTCAACCTATATTGTGAGTAATAATTATTAATTATCGGAAAGCTTATTTGTTCACACCTGTGTGTTGAGTACGTTGAATGCCCCCGTGTTAATGTCTTTCGATTCTGGATTAATAAGGTTTCCACTGGGACGGTTGCACGAGGACTGCAGCACAGTTGAGAATTGCTGCGTTATAGAAAAATATAAATGGAAAAATCATCTATGTGTGATAAATGACATATTATTTCCCCCTGCGCCATTATGGGTTTATAATG
Organism: Acanthosoma haemorrhoidale; assembly: GCA_930367205.1. NCBI lineage: Eukaryota > Metazoa > Arthropoda > Insecta > Hemiptera > Acanthosomatidae > Acanthosoma > Acanthosoma haemorrhoidale. Next base: position 40,889,866 of record OV884014.1, read on the forward strand.
GCCATAAAGCACTTACCTTATGTGTCTGATTAAAGTTCGCTAATCCGAGCGATGGTGAAGCAATCGTTGGCAGTGCGACAGTAAAAAGATAATTGTCGCAAGTTCATCGCGGCGTCGACACCACGAGTCGATGAACTTAATCTAACACTCCTTCCTCGCTACTCCAACTCCTCGATAGAACGAATCGCATGTAAAAAATAACGGGTAACGACCTTTGGCTCAATGCCCTCTTAATCGCTTTTAATTCTACTAGAATAGGCTAAATTTTTTTTATCCAGACACCTAGTTTTTTTTTCTCTGAAGAAAATTACAGTCCTCTCTAACGGGGTAATGAATCCCTATGATAAATGATGTCATTGAAACCGCATTCACGCGAATTCGACAGCAAAATTTTGGAATTCCGGCCATGGGGATGGAAGCATGGACTGGGGACATATCCCACATTCGTATTGGAGGCAGAAGTGAAAATAACAGTGGCTCAATATTTATAAATATTCCTTTCCACTTCCGCCACTTTGAACTCCAAGCAGAGTTGTCGGGATGGGTGGTGCATAAAAGTGATTTTCCTGAGGGATTACGATAGTCTGATGATTTTTTCTGGAATTACGAGGATTCGAGGAGTCAGATTTCTAAAGTTTACTTTTGCTATATCGTCAATCAATCCAGTATCTTATTTGCTCAAAATTGAAAGTTATTTAAATTTTCAAAACGAACCTGGCTTTTTTATTTGTAATTTTTATTCAACGTGATTCAAGCCAGTTCCAAAGTCTCACAACATATTGTGTGTTAGTTCCTATTGTTTTTTGAACTGCTATTTATTTAAATTTTCATCATAATTATCATTAACATAGTTCTTATTTTTTTTTTTATTCCGTTGTTTTTTTGTTTTTTTTTTTTATAATAACAATGTAATTTTATTATAAACTGTTAGGTGTTATTGGATCCACGTCCAATAATGAAGAATAAAATGTAGAAATAAAACTTTATATTTATACACATTAGATTAATGATTATTTCTCATAAAATTTCCATTTATTAAGTTAAACATCATCGGAGCCATATTGTAGTCTTTTGTTGCTTCTCCTTAACAAGACCACAGCCCCAAAAAATCGAACTGTACACCACAACTGTCGGCCGAGTTGCTCTGCTGCGGGAAACCGCATTGAGTGCTCAGACTACGAGCTAATTAGTCCCTTTGCTATAGTTCAATGAGCTAACTGCGCATATAGTCTATGCATTAATGCCTAGGGTCATGGGCGAGTTTCTACTTTCAAGCAGCTAAGGGCCAATGTATTGAAAATGTTTGAGCTGAAATGAGGCTTTAAATGGAATAACAAATCAATGTTTGACAAAAAATTAATTATTATTTTTGTATTTATGTTCTTAAATCTATGGTTGTTTCTTTACTCTCAGTTCAAAACTTGAATTTGTTATAAATGGAACATGTTGAATATATTTACACCATTGTGTTTGGTACTTTGTTCACAGGATCACTGATGGTCTTCAATATAATATTTTCACTTATTTGGATATTGTACATTCATCAAGCGTGTCACACTCAACTATAAATGATAAATCATTATTCGTCCAACCAATGTAGATTTATTTATATCTCATTACCTTTAATAAGTGTATTGATTCATGAATTCCAGACAACTCTACTGTATTGAGTATAAATAACTACTTAACTTGTATCAGTTTGATAAATCATATTTACTCATTTAGTCAAATGCTATTAATTATACCTATGGAATCTATCCTTACTGCAGTATGTATGTAAGATTGAAACCATAAAAATGATTCCTGAAAAAAACATAAACTGTATACTATGAATCCCGTATACTATGAAGCTCGTTTTGCTGACACATACATGGGAACAAAACTACGACGCACAAATTATGGTTACTACACAACCAAACAAACAATGTAAAATAGATTATATGAAAATAGAAAAATTAAACTGGACTCGGATAAGAATTCAATTAATTCAAGCAAATAAGATCCTTGAAAACTAAAATGATGACCCACCCAGATCCAGGAGCCATACTTATTAGGTCAATAAATATTCAATTTAAAAAACATATGTCACAGCTATCATAAAAACATTTATCTTGGCATTGTTAAAACAAATATCTTTTTGACTCAGATTTTATATAAAATCTAAATGTTGTTGTACTGTTTGTTTTTTACTGTCCATTGTTCTATCATTCAAGATTATGATATATTTTAACTGTTGACATTGCAGGAAAGTTTCTTTGTCTTACCCTTTGATAAGAAGATTGATAGCACTCAGAAATATCAGAACTATCAACATTTGTAGAATGGTTTGAATAATAATTAGTCGTTAAAGCAATAAAGACATGCCGTATTGTAAACCTCTGTTTTGTTATTGACCTGAATAATCCTATAAAAACTCTGTGGTAAGTTAAGGTAAATTTATTTAATAATAAAAGAACCTTTGTTGTTTGTATCGTTGTAGTGTTCGACCATTCAACTTAATGCCCTACTATTTTCTTTACTGCACCTCTGCTCCTCGTGACACGCCATTCCGCGATTCGTGGCCAATTTAATGCGAATATGACAAAAAAAAAAGTTAAATAGGGTGAGTCGGAGGGCCGCTAACTCCATAGTAGTTTTTTTGGTGATCATTCGTGGCCTTTATCTCACATGGTATGTGGGCTGAATCTCACATTAATTAGGGGATGGTAATTCTGGGTCTTGACCTAGATATTATTTTTCGTCTTCCGGAACAGAATTTGTTTCAAATTGTGATGGAATATGACAATGAGTGCAAGCTGAACTATATTCATGCCTAATTTGGTCCAAATAAAACTTAAATATCACCTTAAAATCCACGTACGATCACCAAGGAAAGGATATGACCGTTTGCTGGTGTAGCTGTTACTTATTAATTTACAAGGAATTCTTCAAAGGGTCAAAATAAACTTCTTCATCTACTTCATAATGGTTTAATTTTTATTTTTAGTCTTCTTCGTTCGTTTTCCATCCGACCCTCCTTTCTTTTTTTCCTCTTATAAATAGCATAACGAGAACTGTTAAGCCTAATAGGGAATCTGCTTCCCTTCTCCTTGACCGTGTTCTTTATTTGTCTTCTTCCATTTCTGGATGTCTTTTTGGGATTACGAAGTGTAAAGCTAATGTTGGGGACAAGCTTTGCGTTGCCTTCGCCAGGCTTCAATTCCCCCATCACCGTCACTCAACACTTCGAACACTTCCGAAGATATATGACAGTTTAGTCTAATTTTCAAAAATTTTACAGTGAAGAAAAATACTTATGAAATCAAGGATTAAACCACATGCATCATCAAGAGACTTTGTCCCTTTGTCCATCATGAAGGAGAGTCTAAATGGTGCCCTACATTCTACCAAAACCATTTTCTATTGACGGATTTGACAGTCATTAGCTTATTTTCACAAGCACAATACCGTTATTGTTATCAAGTATGCCATACCTTTTTTTAATATTAGACTTAATCCTGTCACTGTTTTGTACTGAGATGGCTACACTTCAAGCCAACTTAGCCGTTAGATGCCTTGCGTGAGATTAAGGACGTTTGATAACGTCAGATATGAGATTGCATCCTAGCTAGGAGTCGTTTATAAGTCTTCGAGTCCTGTCTATGTATTGAATGCTTTAATCCGGGTACTTACAGAAATCGAGAAGCGAAAGAATTGACCTGAATTCTCGCTGGTAGGGAAGTGTATTACAAACATGAGAAATTTCCCCAACAAGAAACCGGGTCAGAACTCCAACTCAGACTGATGTTCTATTTTCCTACAAAGTCCTAGTTCTAGTTAGTGGTAAGTGGTCAGCGCAGTCCACACATTTAATTTTCTAAAGGGTGTTCCTCACTTAGGAATAGTTTTTTAAAACAAAATTCCAATTGAGGGCAATATCAGAGCAATAAAAAGTTTACGACTTTATATTATTCGATTAGATTCAATGTGGCTACAATGATGATGATCATCATCATTATCATCATCAGGTTCGGTGTTATTTTTGGAGGAAACTGACAATTTATTGTTGCTCAATTAGTTTAATGTAGATCCAAGGGAGTGGGAAAGAATACACTTAACTGGTATTTTAACAGAGGCAATTAGTGAGAAAGAAACAATTTCATCAGAAAGAAATACATCTCCGTTTCTAAAAATTTTTTAGGGTGAAAGTATTCGCCAATTATAAAAGTGATTTTTTCCTCCATTCTTCCTATTAGAACATGGAGAATTCTCTTCAGTTCGTTCAATATTCTATGACTTGTGTAGCCGATGTTGAGCAACCAACCTTTTTCGTCGTATTATTTTTGAATTACAAGACCTCCTTTGGAATAACTGAAATTGTTTTCATACTTCTTTTTAAATGTTTATATATGGCCCTAAACGCTGCAATATAAAATTCTACCCATTTTTTTTATCCGTCAACACAAGAAATGAACGCGAGTTGAGTTAAAATTGAAAACTAAAGATGAGATATATCTATCCTTAATACTATTAGATAACGCCAAGGGCATAATATATCATTATAGTGTATTTCAATTAAGATATTATTCATAACCAAAAGCGTTGATGTTAGTTTTGGTTTTCTTTCAGGATAGCTGTATTGGAGTTTGGCATATTACTAATTAAATAATAAATCTTCCCTATCTGCTCCACAATAGAGTTTTCATTCACTTATAATGTTTTCGACAGCTCTAAGCTGTCATCTTCAGTTACTAATATGAAAAGTCATATAAAAGCCTTAACTGTGCACACGGAGACAAATAAAATGAATTATTAAAAGTTACAATAAATGAAACCTGACAACCAAATAATCAAAATTACATTAATCTTATAACAACTCACTCAATTGTAGGTGTGAAAAAAAAATAGATTTGCAATCTCTTCAGACTTAACTCTGCGACTGGCTTTATTGAAGAGGCATGGAGGTGGTGGGTTTCTTAGCCTAGGTGTGTTTATTATTTCCTCTTTTTTATATATACTATTCGATATCTGGGAATATAATTTATTTTCATTGCTTTCGAAGTTGTTTATTAATTTTCTATCATTGGCACGGTAGAGCCTGCATTTTATGTATATTTTGGAAATTAATTGATTTGAAAAACCAAAATAATAGGGGATTTACTTGACTATAATCACTAAAAAACACTAAGTCGGTTTGATGACAAAAGTATATACGACTATAGTATATGACTTTAAGTATATGAATTAAACAGCTGTGCTTGTGGTTGAAAATCCACATGTACAGCGTCAATAAACGGGACGTGCTAGATAAACTGTTTCTGAATGTGTATATTAATAATAAAATAATTCTTAAAACTTAGAAAATTAATAAGGAGTGACTAATTAGTAAGATTATACAAAAGCTCAATATTCTGTACTCTAAAGTAAACCTTGTTGGGATAGATACAGAAGGGCTTACCTGCTATCCCGGAGCAGACTCCTTCCTGGAGCACGGACTGGTTCTCTTCATAATATGCAGAGTCCCTTTGAAGTAGGATGCCTACCCGATCCAGGAGGTTACCCTCTTCCATTACTTCCATCCTGCAACAAATTGTCATCTTCACATATTGGAGTTTGCTCCCTGTCAGCGCTGCTCAGGCGTCGATGATCAAAGAAATCAAAGGGGGGGGGGAGGCGTTCCAATATTCCCTCGGTAGGCGGCGGGGGTGTTGTAAAGGAATGCCACTCGGGTAAACGATATTCTTCGGATTACAGCACCAGCCCCATACTTCAAAGCACTCAATCCAATCTTTATTTTTAGTTTTTTAAAGCTTTATTTATAAAAAAATTGATAACTGTAAAAAAATTATCATATTACAATTATAATTATTACAGTCGCTCATTTATACCGTATTTACCGTCGTACGTAATAATTAATAGCCAAAAAAAAAGAAATTCACGAGTCGAACCCAGGGTCTCACCGATATCTAGTCAGGGCCTCTACCAGCTAAGCTACCCTGCCTCTAGTGACCATGTTTCGTCCTGATATGGATTGTCTTTGACATTTATTTGCTGCCTAATGAATAATATGAAAATATTTTATTATACGTAACTTCTTTTTTGTGCTAAAATTACAATCTGACTTATTAGGCTATAAGTAATTGAGATAAATGTTCTCATTCATACCATATTTACAATTCATCATTCACTCGCTCATTCATAAAATATTTACAAACAGCCCAGAGGCCTCCCAAATCCACATGGTTGTCACCTCCCTCGCTTGCGAAAGAGGAAGCGGAGTCTTGGAAAGTCCCTCACGCTGCTCCATCAGCCGCGTCACTGGATACGAGCCAGTGAAAGCTGACGAAGAGCGCGATAGCCACATACGCTCAGGACGTGATTGCAGAAACTCAGGACTCCCACTATCACACATTTATAGCAGGTCACGAGGCCACTGCCGTTTCAGTCTCCGAGGAGGATTAGAGGGATGAGTGGTGCAGTGCACTGACTGTGCTACGGGATTAGGGTGGCTGGATAGGTTACTATGGAATTTCATGAACTTGGAAGGGATGAGCTCAAGAATGTAGGGTATATTAAGATCGTAATGATGGGTTTTGTTGCTGACGTAATAAGGGGCATTTACTATTGTTCTCAGGACTTTTGATTGAAAGGATTGGATACATGTATGTGGGTTCCAGGTCAGTCGTTTGTTGAGATGGAAGCCTAAGTACCGTACTGTCTCGGTGACAGGGAGAAGAATAGAATTAAAATAAACTAGTGGACAAGACTTGCGACAACGGGTGAAGGTAATGTGGGAACATTTTGCTTCATTAACTTTGATCCACCATTGGTTGCACCAATACTCTATCTCATCAAGGTGTTTTTGAAGGTTATGGGATCCTATATAGGATGGGGATAGTAGTTAGAGTATTCTAAGCCACAGCGGACTTGGAAGAAGCGGTTTGAAAGGTAGGACTGTAGGATTAGGAAAAGGGTCTGTGGTAAATATCTTTTGAGCTGTTACAGCAAACCTGCGTGCCAAACCCTGTCAAAAGCTTGAGCTATATCAAGTAAGGCAGCAATGCAATACTGTTTGGTTTCAAGGGCTGAGGAAATGTGATCAACAACGCGAAGGCCTTGTTGAGCAGTGGAATGTCGTTGACTGGTGTAGGAAAAAGGTTTTTGGATTCAACAATTGGAAGTAGACGCTTTAATAGAAGTTTCTCAAATATTTTTGAGAGGATAGGGAGTAGGCTTATAGGACGATAAGATGCGGCGTCATTGGGTGGTTTACCGGGTTTGGCGAATAGGACAATAATGGAATGTTTCCAGAGGAGAGGAAAGTGCGTCGTTCAGACAATGCCATTATATATGTAGGGCAGGAAGATTATGGCTTTAGGAGGAAGTTGTTTGAGAATTTGAGTAAGGAGATCATATCCAGGGGATTTTCGGTAAGGTAAGTTTTTCAGAAGGTATTTAACCTCAGAGGGGTTAACGGCTTTTAGGACCGAGAGAGGTATAGGTGAAGTGAGGAAATCTTTAACAGTTGTACTGTTAGTATGGTTTTGATGAGAAAGGTGAGGTGTGAAAGTATGGGTAAGACGCAGAGCAAAATGGAAATATTAAAAATATTTTAATTGATTGTCTTAAATGAGAAATTTTTGGTGTAGGTTCCTCAATCACGTATAATTATCAGCCGCTGAATACCAATGGCATAAAGTGTGTACAGGATCACGAGGAGAAGGAGGCAAGGGTTGGAGAAATCCCTCGTGTTATTACCGCAGCTACGTCACTGATACGTAACCAATGGAGTCTCAAGGAGTGATCCGCAGACTCTCAGTGACTATGTTTACTTATAGATCTCGGGCTAAATTCCACTTCAATCTCCCAAGAGGATTGTAGTGATGGGCAATGCTATAGGACTCGGATAGGTCGGGTAAGTTTTGATCACCTTTTAAGGACATTATAAAAGGTTTTATTTCTGACGTAAAATGTTGAATTTAATGATGTTCTTACCAAATCAGATTAGAAGGAACTGACGACAGCATCGAAAATAATGTAATAATGATAATTTTTCCAAAAGAAAGAAAGACATTGGCTAAAGAGGACTACAGCGCCAGTACCTAGTTCAAGGCGAGATAATTTTTTCACCTGGCGGATAAGGCAGGGAGGTCTATTTATGTATTCAAGACAGGCAGCTTCCATAATTTAATTTCTATTCATAAGATTACTGACTTGGACTTGGTATACAAAGAGGATTTTTTGGTGACTTGGCTTTCCCCGAGAAAGGATTATTTCGTCAAAACAAATCTAATTCAGAGTTTTTGTCCTCAGGTGAAAAATACTACAACAATACATGACATATTCTCGTACGGAGAAAGTGTTAATTCTCTAGAGTATATATGGCTAAAGCCTGGCCTCTGACGTATCATAATATATATTCATTTGATATGTAATATGATACATGTGCTTATTTAATTGAGTTATGTACTAGTTGATCTACGGATTAGCCGAGATACCATTTCTACATTATCTAATTAATTGTAGGATATAATAACACCATTTAAGTGCCATAAAGTATAAATCGCTGTTTGCTACAAAATATTTAAAATAATAATGGATCATACATGAATGGATTCTTGGAAGAAGGGTGAAAGTCCACGAGACCAAAATTTCGAGCAAATAAAGGGTTCTATCATTATTCTAAATTATTTTTTAAAAAACCGCTGGCTTAAAATTGACCTTGATGTCAAATTTTGACGAATTTTCAAAATGCTTGGTCTGATGCCCTTTATCCATAAACAAGTTAAAAAAAAAAAAAAACCGAATATGAAGGGGCTAGGTTAGTAAAAAAACTTATCACTTGGTGTAAATGCTTTATTTTACATCAAAATATTTTAATTATATGATAATTCTCTAAATGCGTCACTTTTAGTCGTTGTCGGTTTCATAATCCTCGCTTCCTATAGTAGGCCATGAAATCAGCTCCAGGAAATTTTTTTTATATTTGTAACTATTATAGTTTTTTAACTTCGTCTATCTTTATTTGTTCTAGGTACATAAAACTTCTCCATCTCCACCTTAATTTTACCCTGAAGGTGTTTGCGGACTTACCTTACCTGACCTTTTAACGTGAATGGGTAATACAGTTTAGCCTAGCCCTCCTATGTATTTAATTACAGATGTAATATATACAAATGATGGACATTAAAGAACACTATTTAGTTGTATATAAGTATTTAGGAGTTTGGGCAAATCACGGCTCAATTAACCATCATTGGAGCTAGGTGGGTCTAGTGGCAACACTCGTAAACGATTGCGTCCCTGAGTTTGTGAGGGGGCGTTGATGGTGTCGAGTGGATTCTATGCTTGCCAACGGAGAGCTTTGAGTTACATTTATTATTTTACAAACAAAAACATGATTATCTAGATGTTTCCTTATAGGCCAGGGTGTAGAAAGAGATGGTTGTTTCTGACCGAGGTTCCTCCCAGCACACATACTTAGGGTCTTTTTGGGAATAGGGACCCCTGATTGTTTTTAATCATTTATCTAGTCTATTATCTGTTGATGAAAGGTCGGGGAAAGTGTTTAGTAAAAGATTTTTTAGTGTTTGAACATATTTATTCTGGTGGCCAAAAAACTACAATGTCGTTTGTTGGGTTGTCACTAGGGAGGTGCCTGATCACCCTAACCCTGGTGACAAGTGCGGATTGTTCGAGTTAATTACCTGGACAATCGTTCCAGGACGGCGTTACTATCTGACTCCATTTTATGATAGGTTTGTGCCCCAACAATGCACTATGTTCAAGAGAAGAGGTACAGAGGTTTCATAAAGAATAAGGCAAGTTTTCAGAGTTCGAGTGGTAGCTAAACAAGCATAGTCACGGGTACAGGTAGCCAGAGAGTCTGCAAGGAGACTGGTTTACAGGGCAGAAACCCTGGTTTTTATATCGTTTCTGCCGGGAGGCTGCGAGGGTCTAATTCGGCAGCGGTTCCCGCGCACACCTGTCACAAGGCGCGTGACCAGTAGAGAGGCCTAAAAGGGTCGCTAAGTTTACGACTGTTTATGGCTGCCAGGTGGTACCCCTGGCCACCTGGCTCTTAGGCCAGTGTGTACCTGGCTGTTTATGACTTGTTTGACTTCCGTGTTTTATTGCTTAGCACTTTACAATGATTTACAATACATTTAGTTCCTGTTATTTTACTTTTGCTTACAATATATATGCACTAGAATATAGGGTGATTTAACTTATGTAGTTAGCGGTCGCTACATCATTTATAAATTGATTGAACAAATTATTACAGCTATTTCTGTCACGCCATAAAAAATCACACAACTATGAGTCTATCAAACTTGTTCTTGTACCGTGTCCTTTTTTGTTTCTTATCTTTGCTTGTGACCATAAAGATTCAATTCGTTGTGTTTGACTACCTGTGGTGGGAAATTTTGTGAATGATTCACAGTACAATGCTGGCAATTTATTCCTAGTATGTTAATAATGCGGGTGTAGGATGCCTAACCACATGTCAGATATAATGCTTGTACCGGGGTGAATACGTTCTGATATTATTTTCAGTTGTGTTTCCGATGTACGTTTTAACACGGAATAATGAAGCATTGCTTATCTTCGCGAAAGACACCTCCGAAGACCCATTGATCAGGATAACTTTTACCAACGTGATTATTGCGCCGAGAAAACTCGATTCATCTATCTCAACTGTTTTCCCTGGCCCTCCAATCTTTCTGAATTTTTTTAATAAATGATCTGCGCAAACTTCTTGAAACATATTTTTCCAATCTGTAATAGTATCGGTTGCTTATCCTAGTTCCTCTTGAGGAAATTTAGCAGATGTATATTCTTTTGTCCAGCAGTATAGTATAATAACAAATTTATTAAATGGCAAATTAGCGTATTCAAGAAATATTCCATCCAGAAATCCAAAGTTTTCTTTGCAGCCTCTCACGTTGTATCTCCATCTATCCTTTTAGCCAAGAAAACGTAATATTTAATGACCATTAGAACACATTTTTTCACTATGCAATACCCTCTTAGATTGAAGAAACAAAACCGTTTTTTCCTTCATATCTAATTCAGCAGCTAAATCAATTAACGGCATGAGGTGTTATCTTCAGGATCAGAAAACTAAACGGAAATATTATCAGGTACCAAGGTTCACTAAGACGGGTCAAAGTAAACATAAATATAGATAAAACCATTACAGGAAAGGTCAAAGGTGGCAAAATAACCAAAACAATCGTAGATATCAGTAGAGTCCTTGTTTCCAAAAAAAACCTATATTTCTAATATTGACTTCCGGTAGTGGTAGGGCAGGAAGGGAGAATCCTCTGGATACAGCTCCCAAGGGAACAGCTGCATTTCCAACCCTTGCATAGGGAAGTGTCCAGGACCCCCACGCTGAGAAATAGTTCGGGCCTTCAGTCTCTTTTTGTGCCTTTTAGCGAATACGTGACCCCATCTTCTCCGTTATACTTCTTTACATTTTCAGGGACGTTTAACCTTGCAATTTATGGATCCTCTTAACAATTGATATTTTACTGTGGAACTATAAGAATCTTAATCTTGAGTCCAGTAATTTGGTTCATAACTTCCGCCGACCACAAGCTTCCTTCCCTTAAATCACAAAAAAAAATTAAAAAGCACTTGCGATCTACTTAAGGTTCACATACTCTCCATCGACATACATAACCAATCGAAGAAAATACCTTTCCTCTGCTATCATAGGCCGTATACTATGCAGGAGGCGACGATCATGTGGGCGGTCTCTCGACTCTGTGAATTTGAATTTATACTGTATGACCGTATAAGATGTAATTTTCATTTCAATAAAAAAAAAAAAAGAAAAGAGAAATAAAAGTCTCTCTCTCAAACCTTGAATAGCTTTCGAGCTGTAACTTGAAAATATGTTAGACGTACATAAAGACGGACAAAAGATAATTTACTTCCTGTTTGAAAGTAAAGCCTGTTCGCATTATGCTCGAGTTTTATGTCAAGTAGAGACATACTTATGCCTTTATAGAACAGGTTGGTGCATAAAAATAGAACGAACAACTTTTCTTCTAACGGCGCCGATAGAATACTCGTAGATGAAGGAGTCAACAAGTCTCGTGCAACTACAAAGCGCCCTTAGCAACCGATCAATAGCCAATGTTCCGGATAATGGTTTCAGCTCCGCCATCATTTATTATGGATTTTCCATCTGATGATAAATAATGCTTGGAAAAATAGTTTTAGGGCAGTTGCTATCTAGAGCTTAAGAGTCAATTCGCTGTAATTGAAATGGTGATTTATGAGAGGCCGGTCAAGCCAAGTGGAACATTGCTACTTACAGCTAAAATAATGTATTATATCGTCATGATATAATACGAGATGCATCGTTTACAGATGCTGAGAAAATATATTATTACATTTATTTTTTTTAAGTTTTCCTGTTTGTATAGAAATCTATGATCGCTAAAGAAATATTTTAGTGATAAATGGAAAAGGGGCAACCAATGGGTGATCATGTCGAGGTAAATCAAATGTCGGAAAAAAATGTTAGTGAATAAGAACACAGTTTGACACAGTGGTAGCGGACATGGTTCAGGCCAACACAGCCATCAACATGGATCATGGAAGAACTTTTAATACCCAGGCTGTTTTATGCCAGAAGTTATCTGTGGCATGAGGGGGGGGGGTAAAATACGAACGGCCATCCTCCATCCACTTCTTTACGGGTGTTAACATATTCAGAGAGAGTTCTGGTTAGGAGTTTGCTCTGCGACCGCCCGGACTCGAATATTTGCAAGTCTAAGTAGAGACCCTTCAAACCATCGCTGTTTACATGTCGTAAACGGCTACGGACCAAATCTGAATGGGAGCAATTAAGGATCGCTGGCTTAGCTACCACTCCTCAATTAATTCCTGTGTAATTTATCAATTAAATCTGCCTCAACTCAATGACGAATAATCCCCCGCGGGAGGGAATAGCCATTTCATGGGATTTATTAATCTTGCCTTGCTCGCTGAGAAAAACGACACCCCTGAGTCACTCAAAAGTTCCACCAGGTAGCTCTTAAACCACTTTTGCACAAGAGATCATTTTTAAAGGTTTAATCCGTATGCATATATCACGTTTTCAATCATATTTAATTCACAATCGGTAAGGATCTATTTGTGCTCATAGCCACTCGCTTTCAGGGCTAATAGCTGAACTTAGGGTCTGTAGGAATTTATTTCGATTTATGCAAGTGAACTAAATACAACCAGAAAATGTATGTCATGCAACAGTGACAAAGACCAAACCTTACAAGAGCCATTGGTGTGTTTTATTCTTTTTTTTTTAAATCATATTGCAGTTTATTGTTCTTAGATACAAAACTAATGCATTTATTATCATATAATTAAATATAATGTTTAATATTTAATATTTAATCGCAAACAAATAAGACCCTCTAATATACGGTCCACATACTTAATTAAAACATTTAAACTAAATTAAATAAAGCATTTATGACTTCAAAGACGAAAAAATTTACTCTTACAAATAATATACAATAAATATATGGTCTTGGAATGACCATGAATTCACACTCGGTATCTGAGAATAGGCAAAAACCGTCCAGGTCCCAAAGGCGAGTGTGAACCGGAAAGAGGCTGACAGGATCGCTGGGGGCTACTAGGTACATTTTGTTCGACCCAGGAGATCGTCGTCTGGACGATGGACGATGGACCCCATGGAAGGGATCCCTTCGAAGGACGTATTAGTTTTAGAGAGACGAAAGCCGAAAATCCCACTAGGAAGGTGTGGTGCCTGTCAACGCCGGACTAAAACATAGCAAGGTTAGGAAAGAGAGAAGCAGAGGTAGTTAAATAAGTTAAATCCATGGTTTGAATAGAGTAACAAGCGCCAATGTAGAAAGAGAGGGAGAGAGCAGTGTTCACTTCAAGTGTCTGATTCCGACTGTCTGATTTTTTTTTTTTTTTTTCCCTTAGCTCTCAAATTTTTGAAGATTATGGATAAGGGAAAATGTATTTGGGGTGAGCGGATCCTTTTACTAGGAGTACCTGTTTAAAGGTGGAGTGAGGATTTTCGGTGTGTGGGAAGCCTCGATAGAGGTGGAAATGTGGTGGTGCAGTGGTGAGAGTTCACTGGAGGCTGATCCTAGTCTCTCTAGGCATGTAGTGCAAGCTCATTCAGTTGGATAGCAGTGATGGGTGCCCGTCAGAGGCTTGTTTTAGTTGGCCAAACATAAAAACTAATGGCGTGCCTTTTGTCTTTGCTAATCTAAGTGATTAGAAGCCTGGCTGTCGTGAGATTTGTTCTCGGCCTTCTGTTAATTCAAGTTACAACGATATTGCTATTCAATCGGAGTTGGAGGTTGACTACATAGTGGTTCCCGTCAGGTGGCACCACTGGGTCTAAACGTTTGCATGGCACTCCCTGCCTGACTAAAATAGCCAAACTCTGAGATTGTTTCTGTGTCCTCCCGGTAGGTAGAGTTGACTGGAAAACGACAGTAGGGGCATTGTTGAAACGAAGCAACATGGCCCTCCCCACAGTTAGCACAGCGTAGGGGCACCGCCTGGTCACGTGGGTATTACTTTGTTTCGTGAGGCTGGCTACACCTCTCACATTTTGGGGATTTTAAACAATATGGCCATATTCTTGGCAATTTAGGCATAGGGGGATGCCTAGTTTCTCGTTACATGTGCTTACCCTGAAGAGCACATTGTTTACATGGCGGATTTAAGTTTAAGTTGGTCTGCAGTAAGAGTGGCGTCCCCTATTACGAGAACCGGTTCAATTTCAGTTTTGGTGCAATTATGGCCACTTTTTTAAAGTCTGTAAACGGATATTATACCGCCTGTAGGAATAATGTGGTTTTGTATCTTTTTGATGGGATGAGTTAAATCAGTGTTATAGAAACTTTTTATTCGGTTTTGTTCCTCTCAGGGTGTAGGTGTGGAAAGGTATTTTAGCTGCTTTAAGACCAGCGACTGTTCATATCAGGTCTTGCTCCGTGCTACTTTTGTAAAAACACTTTTGTATCCCGCTGTCCTTGGACTTCTTGGTATCCAGTAATTTTGTGTTCGTTGAGTTGACGTGTAAGGTCATAGCTATTTAACATGACTAGGGGAGGTATTGGCTTGGGCTTAGTGGTCATGGGCTTGGTTTGGGATGTTTGAGGTTGAACCGTATTTAGCGGGTCAAAAATGTACGTAACCTGGGTTACACTTTGTGGCACTGTTCTGGGTCGACAGTGTCGTTTGGGCTGTTGGAATCCCTTAGTAGTTTTCGTTTCGGAATCAGGGCTGGCTGGAGAGTCAGAAATTTCATATGCAATCTCCATTTGTGTTCCAGAAAATTTTCTGGGGCCTTTACTGTTTCACTTAGTATTTCCAAGAAGTACTTACAATTTTCCCTTCCCGAGTTCACTGAATAATACAACTGGACATTGCGTAAGTAAAGAACCTTCCTCAACGAAGGCTAGAACGTAACTCTCTCCTCTGATTAATTGTCTGAAAAAGCTCAGAATTTCTGCCTTATATAGGCAGGTCATTCCTGCCTACAGAAAATGAGAAAACTGTTTGATACGGCCAATCATATGATCGTTAATTTTGGCAAATCAGGGGCTACTAAACTCACGCCCCTAGTGTCGAGATCGTGAACTAATTCCCTCTCTCTAAACTGAAACTGATAAAATACAGAAAAGTAGGCGGGTGTTTTTCTGGGCCGTGAAGAGGGTAACTTCTATTTGTTCTAGGGTAACTAGTTGGCACAACAGTTTTATACATGAATCTGGTGAGCAATGACAGGGCAATTCAATGGACTGTTTAAATAAACAATTCTCACCTTACAATGGCGATTGGCACAAGGTTTATAAAGTGCTTTAAGCGAAAACGACTACGTAGTACGGATAAGCGGGAGAAATTGTGCAGACCAGAATATAACTAAAACCTATAATAAAAAAAAAAAAACCTTAAAAATACCGAGTAAATTCCTGCTGTGTTGTAATCTTTGACAGGACCTGGTTTGGCTAAAAATATGGAACTTTTGAGCGAGGATGTTGCTTATTGATTGACCTACTCCTCGAAAATAAAAAAATGACTTTTACAAAGAATGTCTATTGGTCGGTGGACATCTATCATTTACAGGGACCAGGAGTGTACGACATCGACCGCCGGTGCAGAAGCATTAAATAAAACAGCGCTGTGGTCGGCGGCCCGACTGCATTCGGCCCTCGTACATGAATGGAATATTTAGCAGGGAAACATATGAATGCTGGGCCAAGTCAACAGCCGAGGCTGGTGGGACCGGTACTCCTCCAACTACTCAATAATGTCTGCGCTCTTGTCCGAACATATCAACCGGCAAGGGTAGTCAAGTATTGAACAATACCTTGTAGGCCCGAAGGGAGAGGCTGTACTTTCGAACAAGTACAAAGCCATTTCGACTGCATGCCTTAACTTATCGCAATAACACTATTTTCATTGCTTCTATCTTCAAGTCTAAGTTCCCAACAAAATCACAACAAGAATAAGAATTGCTTAACTATTAATGTAATATGTATAAGTATCATATAAATTTTCAAAATAGGTCCAAAGTTTGCCTGCTTCCACATAGACGGGACTGATTGCAAACTTGCCAATAGCATATGCTACCTAGGCATCAACCTAGGCAGACACATGATGTTCGGCACACTGAAAAAAAGTTGAAAAGACTACGTAGGACTTACGACACTCTCCAGCATCTCATCACAAGCCTGGCTATATCCTTGAGGCTGAAACTGCTCATATATCAGAGCGTCCTGAGGCCAGCACTACTTTTTGGAACTCCCCTTTTCCGTTTTCTCCACACGAGCACCATAACTAGACTCCAGAGCTTCCAGAACAACATCCTGCGCACGGCACTATGAACATACCCCTTTTCGTAAAATGAAGGCTCCTGACATCCACGAAAAGTTCAAGGTCCCCACCATTACCGAAGCCATCAGAAGAAGACACATCAAATTCTTTGACTCGATGAAACATTGCCAAAACCCCCTATTCCAAGACCTGACACCCCCACCACTACCGGCAAGATAGCAAATCTCTAGATCTGGGAAAGCAGACCAAATTGTGGACATTACGGCCCTTGGCCAACCAACAAAAAGCCTCTGACGTACACCCATCACTGCTTTCCAACTGAATAAGTTTCCACTACATGCCTAAAAAAACTCTAGGCTCAGCCTTCAGTGGACTCTCACCATTGCACCGCAACATTTCCACCTCTACCTAGGCTTCCCACACTCCTTAATTCCCTCACTCCACCTTCAAACCGGCACTCCTAGTAAAAGGATACGCTTACCCCAAATAAATTCCCTTTATTTTTTCCCTTATCTATAATCTTAAAAATTTGAGAGCTAAGGGAAAAAAAAAAAAAAGTTTGCCTCGTAAAAACAATTAAACGTTTTTAACCTGCGTTGCGTACTAGACATGCCTAGGAATGAATTCTTCAATGCATAATCGAAGAAATGTTATTCATAAAGTAAATTCTTTCACAAATTCACTATAATACTAATTTAGCAGATTATAAACAATTTCAATTCTATTGGCAAGAACATTGATTCGAGTGAGTACTCACCCTTTTGCAAGCGTCTCTTGCAAGTAACAAGTTCTCCTCGGGAGAAACATAGCGATCTCAATTCAGTACGTGGTACTTAACATGCCGTGTCTCTTGGGGGTCGCGTGGAAATTTCAATCTCTTAAGTTGAGTGCTTACGCGTGATAAAAACTGTTTCACTCTTTACTTTTCCTGTTAAGATAGTTGCTTCAATTACATTATCCACCACCTTCTTAATACAGGATATAGCGACCGCTAACTACATAAGATAAATCACCCTCTACTCTATTGCATGTATTGTGAATTAAATTAAACAAATGTAAATAATATTACCAAACCACAAAGCCATATCTGTGTAAATATGTTAAACAATAAATGACGTAGCTGCAGAGGCAGCCAGGGGTTCATAGACTGGTATTCATTCAGCCCTATTCCTAGAAGGGCTAAGTCCTCCCCTGGGCACTTCCATCCTCATTCAGCAGCCAGGTATGCAATGCGTTTGGCTGCTTCGGGCTATATATACTCCCTAGTTTTATCCGACGATTCATTCAAGGCTCTCTGACTGGGAATTGCAGCTGCACTGATGTTTCAAGATTTGGCCTTCTCATTTATGAAAACCTCTTCATTTCTTTCCTACCCTTCCTATGTTTTAGTACGGCCATGTCGGGTACATATACATATGACAAATGTTTTTACATTTATTGCCACATAAACATATTTACTAGATTGTTTTTGAATAAACCCCCTACTTAATATGATAAATATATTATTTATTAAGTAATCGATCAATCGACAACACTGCCGTGGTAGTATTGAATGAAACATTCTATTGAAATTTCGAATTCAAAAACTTCCTAGTGGGGTTCTCTGCCTTTGTCTCGCTAAAACGAATACGTCCTTGGAATGGATCCCTTTCATGCAGACGACGGTCTCTGGCCCCCTAACAACTTTACCTAGTAGCGTCCCTCCAGCGATCCAGTCTGCCTCTCTCCGGTTTACCCTCACCTTTGGGAACCGGAGGGTTTTCGCCTACCCTCAGATACCGAGCGTGAACTCGTGGTCATTCCACGACCACGTGAACTGCCTGTGGTGTACCTCTTATCCTCAATATAGTTGCGATGTCGAGGCACATACCTATCAGATGTGGAGTCAGACTATTCAACTATCTCTCCGTCACCAGGACTAGGACCACTAGGGCACCCTCGTGGCGATCTGACATAGGATGTGGTGACAATTCAGGCAGTTGATGTGGCTTTAACAAATCTGATGGGAAATTCTACTACGGTATCAATAGACTTGTATTCAATGACTGCTCCTGGTACCTAGGGTACAAAAGGGGCATGATTCCCATAGTATTTTTCATAGTGCTTTATTTTCACACTCAAGAGCTAAGTTATAAATAAATAATAAATAAATAATAAAAATATCTTGAAAACCTTCTTTGATATAATGAATCGCCCAAAGGGCGAAGGCAGCATTGTAAATATATTATATTTCATTTATAATAGAACCTAAGGTATTATGTTTTATATTGAACACCAAATTGAGATATAAATTTCTGAAAACATAATAGTCAATAATTTTAAGAAAAGTTTTACTTTAGATCAAATAGTTTCAAAGTATCTAAAATTAAGTTCAAAACGTTTACTTGATACAAAAAACAATAATATCATGCTGAATAAATATGTTGTGGGGCCTGACCAGGCGAGTTAATATTGCCTAGATCTATTGTAGAGTAGCGAATCGACTCAAAGTTCCTGCCACCCTTAAGACGTGTATGAGACAATGCAACAGTCACGATAGCCTTGTAGAAAATAAGTTGACTGCCTTTAAGTGACTGAGGAATGTGAGCGGGATATGAGACCGTGACATTGTAGATGGAGGCAGATATTAGATCAATGGTATGGTGCAAGGCACGGAGGAATGCCTGAGTCCTTAGCCATCGGCCACGGTCAGGTCCTCAGGTAGGGCAGACTTTTCTTGAGGGGGAGGATGCAGGTGCTCTCTCCCTCAAGGAAGCTGTTGGGGAATATCACAGTCAATTTGAGCAAATGTGATGTGTATCGATGAGTGGGACCCATCATCAATAATTACTAGCAAAAGAAAAGATATAATGGCAGGTTTTGGACAACTGACCTGTATATTATTAAACCATTTCAAAAATGCAGGTAATGTGGGGGCTATGTATATGTGTCTATGTCGAATAAATGTGTATTTTAAGTTCTGTATGAATGATAGAGTGATTCCAATATTGTAAAATATCGTTATTATACTGTTTAAATTATTAACAAAACTTCTTTATTTTTTATGGGTTGTTTCTACATTTATTGACACATAAACATATTTATCAGATTCTTTTTGAGTAAATCCCCTACTTAATATGATAAATATATTATTTATTAATTAATCGATCAATCGATAACACTGTCGTGGTAGTATTGAATGAAACATTCTATTGAAATTTCGAACTTGAAACCACCAGAGCTCAATGGGTTACAGGTTTTCAACAACCAGTGCCCTTCTCTCTACATGCCCGTAAATTAACAGGTTAACAGATACACTTAATTTTGATGAGGATTTTGCTATTTCATACAAAAATATTTATGACAGGGCATAAAATACCTTTAAATATTTACCAGCAAAGAAAAAATGTACTAAAGGGATTGGAACTTGCCCACTAATATCCAGTCCAGTGAGAGGGCCTGTGTATTTCTAATTACTAACGTTAATGTGATCGAGACTACAACTCAGCCACCCCGTTGAGAAAATGGACATATAGCTTTTGACACAAAATACAACATAGGACAACAAATAAGAGGCTGTTTCTACCATCATTAACAATATTATTTTATCAACTTTAAGGATATATTTACTTAATTTTTATATTTATTGTTTGACATTTATTCACAGACCAATATAAATAATGTCCTGCACGATAATTATTCTTTTTGTCAGGCCGTTTGTACATAAGCGGATGTTGGAGTTAAAACCCCACTGGAGTGTGGTGTGGGAAATGGGCTGCTAAAAAAGACGAGGACAAAACCAAACGAAATGCCCCTCTCTCTGGCTGACAATGCTACAAATAGAACACAATAGGCAAGACTTGGACAAACAAGTTTGCTGAACATGTGCTCTGTTCTGTGCTTATGTTTGGCCAGCGAGCAGTGGCTGTACAGTTGGTAGTTGGCTATGCAAGCCGTGCTAATCCTTCACAAATCTCTCTAGTGCCCGATCAACGTCTACTGCACGGTGCCTTTTTCAATCGAGGATGGAAGTTTGGGGCGGGGAGGCGCTGTACGCCAAAATTTGTGGTCCACAAACACGGTTGGGTCCACAAAACGAAAATAGCAAAAACACGAACGAACCGGGGTTTTTATAATTAGATCATACAGCTCAAGGTGAACCGTTCATTGTTTCTTTTTAACAACTGCTCAATGTAGGGAGACTCCACGGCCGATGCTAATCTAAGTAAAATTTTCAAATAAAAGTCGGTTAATGACACCCTGCTGTCATATTTTATGAAGTTAATCTTTGGTAACGATTGCATTGATATGTTGAATGAACTCGACGAGGACTTTGGAGAGATAAATCGCGTAACAACGGGAACTCTTCGTTTTATATAACTTCCAAAACTCAAGATAATCCGGTGATCCGATTTTAGTTCTAATCTCAGTATACTTTGATGTAAGAATAAGCAGAAGTTTGCATGCATCGTAGGACCCCTTCAAAGTCAGCAAATCTGGCTTTGAAGGATTGAAGTAGAGACAAAACTTTGATATTGTATCTGTCGTATCCATGCTTCAATTCAGTTTGAGCACTCAGTTCTTCCAAGCAACAGTAGGTTTTCAGAAAAATCTGTCATATAAAGGGCAAGCTTTGCCTCGAACGATGCATCATAAGTGACCAGTATTTGTAACTGATTAGGTTAGCATCGCAATCGAGTGTTCAACAGGTTACCATGTTCAGTTATCTCATCGTCTTCAAAGAGAAGATATATGTGAAGAATCTCTTCATTTTCTTTTAGGTAGGCTTGAGACTGCCTAGTTTCCAGAACATTTCCAAAGACTTTCTACTTGAGAGCCACAGAACATCGCAATAGAGGACTAATTCTCCATCTTCCTTGATGTCTTTTTTGAATTTCCTGCTACTGGGGGTACGAGGGGTACAGTCGACCACCGGTTTGTGCACAGAAGATAATTCCAGTTCCTGGCATAAAGCACTTCCTGGTGAACGATGCAGTGATATTGATATGAGGTCTGTCGGGTCGTCACGAGGGGAGTGCCTAGTTACCCTAGCCCTAGTGACGAAGCGAAGGTTGATTAGGCTATGACCTGGACAATTGGTTCATGACGGGTCTTACTACTGTACTATCTCACTCCATATTTGATAGGTATGTGCCCCGATAGTGCACTATGTTCAGGAGGTATAGGGTGGGTATTGTAGGTAGTTTATGTGGTCTTGGAATGTCCACGAATTCACACTCGGTATCTGAGGGTAGGCGATAACAGTCCGGATCCCAAAGGTGAGTGTGAACCGTGAGCCGAGAGGCAGACTGGATTGCTGTGGGAGACACTACTAGGTAAAGTTTGTAGGGCCACGGCTACCGTTGTCCGCGAGGGAGAGGTCTCTCCCAAGGAGGTGCTAGTTTTAGCGAGACGAAGGCAGAGAATTCCACTAGGAAAGTGTGGGGTCTGACGAAGCCGGACTAAAACATAGGGAGGTTTAGGAAGAGAGATGTAGAGGTTTTCATCAGTGCAGATGCAAGCACCAGTCAGAGAGCCGTAGTTAGAATGATTTATCGGCTAAAACTAGGGGGTATATAGCCCCCAGTAACCAATGATCTGGGGTGTTATTCTGACCAACCACACCGCAGGATTGCGGTCACGCTAGACTGCTCGAGACCGGGACCCACCCAAGCCTGGGTCGCTACCTGACTCCCCCTTCAAGGACCTCTGACTAGTTTTTCCTAGTCTTTTATTGTTTCCAATATTTTAACTGGTATTTTAAATTTTCTTATGGTTTGGTAATGTTATTTACATTTGTTTAAATTATTTTACAATATATTATGACCAATTTACAGTATATATACAGTAGAGTATAGGGTGATTTATCTTATGTAGTTAGTGGTCGCTACAAGGTCTTTTAAAATAGTTTTACAATTGTGAAATACAGTCTTTGTGTTTACTGGGTGATGGGAGGAGTCCCATCTGAGCAAACGATATTTTATTTTTGTCAGTCCTACTGTTTATCCTTCAAAAGGGCTTTTTAGTTCTTCCCCTGTATTCATTATTGGTAGTTGACGGAGATGAAGGAGATAATGATTTAAGATTCTTGTTAATACGAACGAAAACATACAGCTGAGCAGATGATTCGCTGTCGTAACATTCGTCCAAAACTACAGACGACCTGCCATCTCACAGCTTCTGTCATCTCCTCAATCCGCTGTATTATCGTATTTTAAGAGCTGTCTATTTCGTCCAATAGTTTAGAATTTGTTGGATCGTTTGTATGTTTTGCATAGATTTTAACGCTGGGCCTGGTAACATGTTCTCCATCTCCACTTGGTTTCATTTGTTGCACCAGTAGCAAAGAGATTAGAGAGTGATAGGAAGATGTTACCATTAAAGAAAGCTCATTACTTTGTTTTCCGAATATTAATTGCTGCCCGTATAGTGGTTTTTTAAAAATGAAATCCAATCTCCAGATCCAGTCAACTGGAAAATTGACATGAAAATGAGAATGATTTTTCGTGAAGTAGTCCTCTAAATCGTATTTCTTTAGCTTCTGAAACGTTTCGACCACAAATCAAACGAGCTGGTCTCGATACGTCTTATAGAAACAGAAACCCAATGACTGTTGAACACTCTCGTTTCAATCTCATTTTCGTATTTTCGCTTGCTTGTTTCCCTAGTAATAGCAGAATACATGGAGTAATTGATCAAAAAAGGAGGGGCGGAGAAGCTGGAATATCAGACGAAAAATGGGGGAGTTCAAGTGCCAGCTGATCTTTAGAAAACATCAGAGAATGCGATTAATTTGTTGTTGTTTTTTCGCCTGGATCACATATACCGTTCAAAACAGGAGCGAAGCCGCACGAATCCCCTGGCTATCAACCCACTCTCTTTAGCACTTGACCAATTTCCGATATGTTTACGGATTGTATTATGATTGTGATTAAGCATATTATGTTACGAGAAGATAAAAAAATTACCCTGGCTGTGATGATCATGGGCAACTAAAACATTCGTTGTGGGTTAGTAACTCCTAGCCAATCGCCTTATTGTTTTAATTAGTGCTTTAAGACATTGGTACACAACATAGTAGGTACATTCAAGGAACGTTACTCGTCAAAATTAAAGTATAAACTATTTTGAAGACAGTTTTGTGTATAATGACTATTTTACATACATATTACTAACTGATACAAAGATACTCGTAGCTTCATGTTTTTCGTTAGCCAAACAACGTAAGAAATGAAGGAGGAATGAATTATAATAAAATAAAGAGGATCAATAGATACTTACAGGATTACACATCTCTTCCTTAAGTATTTATTAAATGATTAAGAAATAAACTACTTTTTTTACAAAAAAATAATTATTTGCTTTTCTTAGGCCATGAGAAATTAGAATATATTGATTTTTTAAATGTAATGTTAAAAATTGGCTAAATAAGTTGGCTCCCAACATTCCATTTTCTAGATTAACTTTAAAATTAATTTTTCATCAGAAAACTCCTTGTCTTGAACAGTTACTGAGTCAGTAATTGAGAAACTTTAAAAGTTAGTGATCAGCCCTGGCTTTTTTCATATTTTAACCTAATGAACTTTAATCGACGACTTTCACCCATGTTTTGAGGTGTTGCGGTATAACCACAAGGGATTGGATCATATTTAAATCTATCGTAGAACGTAATGACAAGCTGATAAAAGAAAATCACCCTTTACTTGCTTGAGAGTAGAGCCCCTCCTTCCCTTTGGAACAAATGCCCAGTCTCTGGTCATTTTCTCTTCACAGCTTGACCTCTTATCAAACTATTTTTTAGCAAATTGACGTCTTCTTCCCACACACGATGTCTCATTATTATATAATGTCCTCGTTCAATATTCTCTATATGTTCGTTCAAATGGGATTTTTTATTTTTAATCTATATAAATGGTTTAGCTCTTCCAAGCTTTGTAAGATCTTTGGTGTTGTAGAGCTCAACAGAAAATATTATCCAAGTTTACTTTATTTATATTTTCATAAGGAAAATTCGACAAAAAATCTACCTACACCAAATCTCAACGCCCACCGAGGCGCATAAACATCATACCGTTTCCATGTATTTTGGAAATAAGCCCTAATCTCGTCACCTATTTGAAATTCCGAATTTTCTCCTTGAACATTTCCTTTTGCGTACCACACACTCCTTAGGTCGGTCCATCTAATAGGATATGCCTCCGATAGGGAAGATTGCTCATATCCTCCTGGGACACAATGGGATCAGCTTTGGGCTCTACCAACCGTGAAGACGTCCCCTCCCCGGATTACGTGCCTCATGGGGTGCGGCCTACTGCTGGAGGCTCTACGACAGAATTTGGTAGGAGTAAACTGAGTCATAAAATAAGCAGTTTTCTTGGTAGACAAATATTTTCTTCATTCCACAAAATATATTGGAACTCAAACTTCAAGAAACATACTTGTACGGTACAAACGATTCTAAAATAAATTTATATACACAAATTAATTTTTTTTTATAAAAAATTTATGGCCTTGGCATAAAGCGATGTATTTATTTTTAAGGAACTACGTCTCCTGAATAAACTATCTATATTTGGTATGAGAGGGAGCGATAATGTAGGGCAGCGAAGAGATGTCATTTAGCATGCCAATAATTAACTTAATATCGGCCCTATAACAGCCTATTATTCCCTATAATCTTAGTTAGTTTTAAGGTGTATTAGTTTCTAAGCTAGTTTAAAACTGATAATTTTATGTTTACTTTGTTTAATTGGTTAAGGGAAATTTATTGTAGAATCGATGTCCACAATCAAGATGGAACGATCGTTTTATTTGTTCAGCTAATTTGAATCACTTAATTACTGTATATATTCCACACACTCCTCCCCCCGCATATATATTTATGTGTTTATGTATTGTTTATTTTATTTATGTTTAATTAATTTTCATGCAAATTATTTATTGGTTAGCTGAATATTGAACACTTCACACTTCTCTATGGATCAGACTAATTATTCTTAAAGCCCACAAGCTCAGCGTCATAACTATACAAGGAATATAGACTAATAAAGGTGTATAAGGAATTTTGCTTAAGAATGTTAATCACAGAATTATACAGCCAATTCCGAAATAACTGTTCGACCATCTTCAATATTTTGATTACATTAAATCCATGTTACATCTCGGCCTCAAATCGGTTTTAAAAACCAGGATTCAGAACTTTTTTACTCAAGTGGATACTCATTTATCCTCACGAGTCTGAGAGAAGTGAGACACTTGAAGTGAACACTGCTCTCTCTGTGGACTGGGGCTTGTGGATCTGCTCGAACCATGGCTTTCTTATTTAATAACATCTGCACCTCTCCTATTCTTGCTATGTTTTAGTCCGGCGTTGTCAGACTACATACCTTCCTAGTGGGATTCTCTAGCTCTGTCTCGCTAAAACCAGCACATCCTAGAATGGGACCACTTCCATGCAAATGGATTAATTTATCTCTGGGGACCTACAAACTGTCCCTAGTATTGTTTCCCCCCAGCGGTATAGTCTGCCTCTTTCCGGTTCACACTCGCCTTTGGGATCCGATCGGTTTTTTCCTACCCTCGAATAGCGAGTGTGAACTCGTAGTCATTCCAAGTAACTATTCTTCTGAACATAGTGGAAAGTCGCGGCACACCTTCTAAGATCTTATGGAATTAGATAAATAAACAAATCCAAATTAAGCTGCTCCTTGACTAGCGTGCCAGCAAAGGTCAAAGACCAATGGTTCATTAATTTATTTCTGACGCCCGCACAGGGCGATGAGACCTCCTCCAGCGGGCGCCCCCGACAATTTTAAGCAATTTTCGTCTTATGAATGATGACTAAATACATCGCAGTATTTGATTTTGTCGATAATTATATTTCTGTTGCTCAATAATTCAAAAAAAAGAAACTTTTTTTGGTATAATACACAAAGGTACAATTATATACAGGCTTATGCCTAAGGGGTATTTATCTCTGTAGCAAAATGATAACAGTAATGATAGTAGTATAGATATCAGTGAAAGGTCGTTGGAGACAAATATTCAGAATGGAGGTCTGGGAAAGGAAGATAGGTTATTGATAATTACAATAGAGCAGATTATAAGTTAAGAGAAACAGTTCTTATTATTCATTTGTTAATAATAAGATTATATATATACATAACTGATGAAAGAAAAATGTTACATTTCCATCAAGTTTCGGTCCAAGATGATTTGGATGATGTTCAGAACATGGACATAGTTGTTGATTAATACATTTCATAAAAATCTTACATCTTCCATTCACCGAAGCCATGTGTTTTTAATAATATGTAAGCCAGGATGGAGGTCTAAACTATTGTCCTGTACATACAACTCAAATCATTCAAGCTCGGTTCAGTAAACGTTATACGAGTAGGGAAGGATAAGAGTTTTAAATAGCAGCCATGACTTAGGAAATGTTGAAAGTTTAGGAAACAGGCATCGTACTCGCATTAAGGTAAAAATTCTATCTTTTGATTTGGCAATTACAGTTATGGTACAGTTGTAATAGTACACAGTTAATAAATAGTTTTATCAATTACCAATTAGCCTAGCCTAGCTAGACCCTTGAGCCAGTGGTAGAATGAGATAGTGATTAAGCAGCTCCGGTAGCCATTATTTTTCATCACCCTCTATCTATCTTTTTTCGACCGATACATCTTTCCCAGCCGATAGCCACGGGTCATCCAGATTTACTGTTTTGTCGATTATCCATCGCCTCTGCTGTATCTAAGAGGCCTCTAACGGGTACTGGGAGGGAAAAAAGGCCGGCAAAGAAAGTGGAATGTTTTTCAAGCGCAAGACCGAGTGGTTTTATCTGTGATTGGCAGACCTGAAGAACGTAGTGTTCACCCCGAGGTCTCTACATTCATTCGGTACGTGACAAACATTTATTCAATCTAAAATTTTAAATGTTGATTTCAAGACACCTCTAAATAGTATAATATGAAATAATTACAAGAAAATAAAATCTAAATAAAGGTTTATTTTTTACGTCAATATCTATTTAGATTTTTTTTGTTTTAAATTCAATTTTAAGTGACTGAGTTGTTTAACCTAATATACAAGTATTTTATTTGAAAATAGATAATTTCTTTTTTGTAATTATTTAAAAGTTTATAAGAAACTAATGCGAAGACTATAGTTCGAAATCTCCAGTTATCCTTCATCTCATATGTTTTTAATAACGTTTATATATGTTTTAAAGTAATAATGTTTCTTAAATGAGAAAAGTTAGTTGGGAGATCGACTTAGCTTGTTAAAATATTTATGAGAACTTCATAATAAAAGTCCTAAATTTCTTAAATATGTTCCGTAATTGTATCTATTTATTTATAAGGCATCAAAACGTGCAGGCAATTTGTAAATAGATTCACCTGAGGATCTATAATTCTATATAATTATCTGGAAATTTAAAGGGGCTATGGAGGAAAAAAACAAGTTTTAATAATACCTGTCTATTTTACCTGTAAACTGAAATGCTTGAATTCAATAATATTATTGTTATTGTTTCCATGAATGTCAATCTGAGCTGGCGATGAAGATGTATTAAAGGAAATAAAAAAATATGTCAACGATCCAAGGGATTAGAAGCCGTCTAGGTTCAGTAATATATAACATAATCGTAGAACACAGAAGCACTGAAGATTTCCCTGAAACCTTTTCAAAGACACCTCTCCTTCGGGATCAGCAACACTTTTCATTTTAAATCGATTCCTGGTAAAAATTTCTTTTGAGACATTAAAACATTTATTTTTTTATATTAGCAGGTCATTATTAGCTTACCCCTTTAAGCTCTGTAGGAACTCTTGGAAATATTCTCATTAAGTAGGTCGACTCATCCCAAAGCTTAATAAAAAAGAAACAACTTTATGTCCTTATTAATTACACAGTTCCTAATCTTACCTCTCTCTTTTTTTTTTCTTGATTACGATTTTAATTTCTCATAATGAAAATTAAAAAAAATCTTGCTACCACGTGTTTATAAATCCATTTTATATCATGGATCAAAATGTTGTTATTAAGCGGTGTAGAGAACCGTGACTTTACAACACTCAAAGTGCAATAATAGAAAATACGAACTGAAAGTACTCTTCTGGTTCTCCAACTTTTAAAATCCTGCAGGTCTGCCTCCTAGAAGCATATTTTTCAACCCACGAACAAATTAGAGATTTTCTGTTAAAGTGATACGCTTAATGACATTTTGATGACTTTTTTTGCAATTGTTTAGTTTAAAACAATATTACATACTGTCAACCACGACGTCGACTTCAATTTAAGAGTACTTAAATTTAATGATTTACTCAGAATTATAAGTTTGTTTGTCTTTTAATTGTAGGTAGTTGATTAATTAATGACATTTATTTTTGATAAATGGAGATTACTGTATTTCTCATGATGGAACTCCGTCTAAACCCTCATCTCTTTAAGTACAACAGACAGACTTACAGATAAAAACAGGTATGAAGGTGTCAGGTTATATTAACAAATTAGCTACACAATTATTTAATCATGAAATTACCTTTCCTTACTAAGGCAATAAAAACTAACAGTCACTACTGACATTTTAACCATAATAAATGCCGTATACACTTTTTTTTTTTTTTCACACTCAACAACAATACAAAAACCCAATGAATTTTATTTAGGAGCTAAGATATTTACAACATGTTCATTTTCTGTCTTATTTATGCCCTGATCAGATTACAATTATCGATATCTGATAGATAGATAAAATACATATATTGTAGGGTGCGAATCTCTCAGAAGAGTTAAATAGACAATGGTTATCTTTAACCTTTAAAAGAATGTCACTCTTGTATTTTCTTAAGGATTCGCCAAGACGAGAGATAGGAGGGGATGGCTCAGCTAACAGTACCAGTATTCAACAGGTCGTCAGGTACTGGGTTCAAATACAGGCTCAAATATTTTTTCATTGGCAGATTTTGATTCATGAAGGAAAAAAGAAAATATTATAAATTAATTTTTGTTGTATTTCATTACTAATTTTAATTTTATTTGTTATTTATGTGATATAATTTTTAATATGTGATAAAGGGTGTCCCAGAATTAACGCGATTTGAATTTGCCACCATTTGTGCAGTAAAGTGCTGGCAGCCCTAAAAAAGACAATTTGACAGCTGACAGTTTAGGGTTAGTAAAAATGGAGCGTTACTCGATAGAAATACGTGTCTTTATTGTTGAACGTTATCACAAAAATAATGAAAGTTTGGCGGCCGCAGTTCAAAAATTTCCTACATATGTGTTTTGACTTCATCAACTGTGAAGAGATTAATTGAAAAATTTAGGGAGACTGGATCAGTTGGAAACACTAAACACACTGGCCGTCGAAAAACAAGCCGTTCAAATGTCAGTATCGAATTAGTGCGTGAAAGTGTTGTTGAAAATCCAGCAACATCAATTCGGCGTCGTAAACACAGTTCTTTGTGCTAAAATTGGATGATATTGATGTGGCCAATATGTGGTTTCAACAAGATGGTGGCACATACCATACAGCCCATGAAACAATTCTAATACTGCATGAGACATTTCCAGCTCGTGTACTCTCGTTTCTGTGATCAGAATTGGCCCCCTAGATCGTGTGATTTCCTTGACACCTTCAGATTTCTTTTTATGGGGTTATTTTAAGTCAAAGGTGTATATCAACAATCCAATATCCACCCGTGCATTGAAAGAGGAAATTCAAAGCTGCATCAACGAAATTCAACCACATTTATGCCAAATGGTCATGGAAAATTTCGTCAAAAGAGTGCGTATGTGCCAGCAAAGTCGTGGAGACCATTTGCCCGATCTGTTATTTCATAAATGATCCTATCCTATTTACTTTATAATTCAATAAAAAAATTACAACAAAAATACTAAAAACTGTGTTTTTTATTTAAATCAAATCTTGCGTTAATCATGGGACACCCTTTATAATAATGATATATTTGTATTATTTTAAACTAAAAAGTTTTTGTAGCCGAATAAAGTCGTTAAACTATGTTAATGTAACTGCCTAAAATATACTTTACAAGACGGTATTTAATTATAGTAAATTGATGATAGTTCAATCTAGGATCTTACTTTTACCGGTTTACTATTTTGCCAAAACAACTGAATCGATAAAGGTCGGACAAAGAGATCGACAACAATAAAGAGGCTACAATATCGATTGCTACACTACAATAAGAGACAGTGCTGAAGATGGTCATTGAACAGTATATATGAATGGAATGCCCTACCAGTAGTTGGATCCCATGTCGCATGCAGCAACTGGCACACACTGCCTTGCACATCAAAGGAGATGTGCTGTTTGAGGGAGCCACCCTTATCGGCAAGGGTAGTTGGAGCCATCTACCGGGAACCATATCTACTATTTATTGGCCCTTAACTGATTGACTCTGTGCATGGCATGAAAGTTGGTAGTCACAACTTAGATATTGGAACAAGTTTAGAAATATTCCTTATTCCTGCTCTCACTCAGAGAGAACAAATAACACATTAATTTAATGCATACTTTGTTATAGCTTTGAATATGTTGTCTATTGTGCCTAGTAATAGATTGTCTCAATTCTATTTATTGACTTCTCACATTTTGGAGGTTTTAAAAATCCGTTCCAAACTGAATTTTTCGAAACATAAAAGTATATGTAAAAATACGACAATTTCGCTGTTTTAGTATCCGGAGAACAGAAGGTGACAGGAAATTATCATTCTAGCTATTAAGTCCAATATTTTGAAAAAATGCCACTATCTGAAAGTATTCTCATTGTTTTGGTATTATAAAGACACGATTTTAGATAACAATGGTATGTTTATTTAATAATGCAAATATTTGCCGATATCTTCAGGAGAACTGAAGGCTAGGGCTGAAGATTTTAGCAACCATTACCATCCTTTTGTCAAAATTAACTATTTGACGTTATTTTAACTATTTGTGCATCGGTAAAACAGATGGCAGAATGAGTACACTATTTAAGTTATAGATCTTATTTTTTGACGTTATTTTCACTGTTTATGCACCAGGAGAAGAGGAGGCAACAGCAGCTCACTATTTTTCTAGTAGCCATCATCATAATCATAATCTTTTGTCAAATTGAGTTGTTTGACAATATTTTAACTGTTTGTATACCAGGAGAACGGAAGGCCATAGGAGCTGAAAATTGTAGCCATGGATCCCAACCTTTTGTAAAAATGCTACTATTTCACGATATTTAACTTTTTTGGTATGAGGAGCTCACTATTTATGCTACAGATCTGATTCTTTTGTAAAAATATTTAAAACTATTTAATGATATTTCTATAACTATTTCCTTTTTAGGATGGAAGTGATCGTTTCCCCTATCCTTATCTTGGATTATCGCGTACACTATCATTTCTACCTTTCTACGTACTGTTATTTTTCGGGTCGTTTCGCTTTGTGCAGTTCCATTACAGTCTGTTAATTCATGAGCCAGGCTTTTTTTTTTTTCTGATCCTGTATCTTTTCCCTCTCCATGATTTTTCTAGTTTCCGTTAGTTTGAAACTGATGTAGCGTATATTCTGCTAAGACACGTAGAAATAACTGTCTCCTTTGCCCCGTCACATATCTGTGCTCCTTATTGCTTTTCCGAATTGGGAAGGGGTTCCCCGTTTCTTTTATATGAGGGCCGGTAAGTTAACGAAATATCTGCCAAGTTGCTCTTATTGTAAAAACTCAGAACTAACAAAATGCATTACACGGAGTCTAAAATTGAGTTTTAAATAGAACGGATACATTATAAAGTTTAGTCCCTTGATAAGACTACATATGAAAAGTAGATTACAGATAATTGCAGTGGAAATTGTTCAACACCCGGTCAAAACTTCCATGGCTAAGGATTGATTTATGATTGATGATTTGATCCTTTTCTTGACTTTGATCATTGTTGGACCTCCAAGGTTAATTGAAACCGAAAATTCATTACACAGAGTGGTATAATATACTGTTTAGGGTAAACAAAATCAGTTTTCACGATTCCTCAATTGTTCCTAAAATCCGGTCAGGTGCACTTCCGTGTGATCTATCACGTACCGAACTTGAGCCGTGCCAATAATCAATTTGACTATCTTACTGTAATCCATTATCAGAAAATCTACGGGGAAATAACTCAAAGAATTTAAGTCATCATATAGTACTTTATGTATTTATATTTTTATTCAATTAAGTTTGAGTAGTAACAATTGTTATATATACATGCATCGGATGCAAAACCTCATTGCGAAATTTGAAAATGCAGGCCTCTGCTGGACCGCAATGAAGAAGGACACATAACTGAGATGTCGCACAGACTGTCGCAGAGCCATGAATAAAACTTAATTCATTCAACGGCATTGTTACTTAAGTCTTGTCTCTGCTTCGTGTCTGCTTACTTCATCTATTAGCAGAAGTGTGCTGTAAAGCTAAAAAGATGTACACAAAAAAAAGTCATTGAATGCTCAATTTTACAAGAACTCGATTAGTTTTTTTCTCTACCTAAATTCAATACCGGTACGTGATAAAAAACAATTCAAACATAAAACAAACTTGTATCGATTCTGCCAGATCTTTAGTCCCATGCCAGAAGCTATTTGAGATTTCAAGTGCTGATTACTTTTAAAGAATATCAAAAGCTGTTTGATGCACGAACGCATCACTTGCAAGGAACAACTTGTGCACACATACCTTTATACATATAAATTTAAGATTACCTATATATAGTTTCTTAAAAATTAAATTCAATAGCTCATATTTAAATATGGGTCTTATGCGTTTGAATTAAAACCCCTATTCATTTTTTTTTTTACTTAGTTAATTTTCACATATGAATGCGTCCATGGAAGAAAGGCGTAAGACCACTAGACAAAACGTTTGGGAAAATGAAAAAAAAACTTCAGGGTTCTATAATTATGTCTAAATGATGCAAAAAAAAACACATCAGGGATACAAAAGGTCTTAATGTGTTTGTAAAATCAATCTGACACTGATTTTTATTCAATTATCTCTCTAGTCGTCAAATTTTTATGAATTTTCACAATGTATGATAATGTCCTTATAACAATTGTCATAATGCCCTTGTTCCATGAACGAGTTAAAGAAGCCGAACGTTAAGGCGTTAGGATCGAGAAAAGCTCATCTTGCGCAAATGCTTTATTTACAGCAAAAAAAAAAAATAAAAAAAAAACTATAATTAAAACCGTAAAGTAGGTATGATAATTCTCTATATTCTTCACTTCATCGCTCGCTTCAGTAAGCCATCAAGTCA
The DNA here is from genome assembly GCA_930367205.1 of Acanthosoma haemorrhoidale. NCBI lineage: Eukaryota > Metazoa > Arthropoda > Insecta > Hemiptera > Acanthosomatidae > Acanthosoma > Acanthosoma haemorrhoidale. The sequence goes on from OV884014.1 coordinate 40,923,961, forward strand.
GCTCCAGGAACAATTTCTCAGAATTTTCTGGTAAGTAGTCAAACAGTTTTTTCACTTCGTCTATCTTTGTTTGTCCCGTGATTGTATCCAAAAGGAGAGTACTGACTAATCAGCTTTTAACGTGCCTGGGTGTATTCTAACTTCTATATGGTATAAAATATATGGATGAAGCCATTTCGATGAAAATTGGACTAAAGCCTCTCTTCCATGAAGCCATTCATGGTAATAATTATAAATTACATTGTTCAAAATGTATAGATTGATGAATTATAATCTGAATGCTGTTTAGATCTTATACACGTAGCTTCTTCTCAACCTGCCAGCACCAATATGTAATATCAAACATAACCTGTCTGCTTGTCAAAAATATACTTCTGTAAATGTAGAAAAAACTCAATATTTGGGGAATTACAAGGTAATGTAAAAGAAAGCAACATTATTTCTTGCTAGCTTATGGATCTTTCGAACAAACATAGAATCATAAAATGTTGGCGTTGAGACATTAAAACATAAATTTATCATGTGTACGTTAGTGAGAAAACATGGTCGAGAACACACAAACCAGCTGATGGCCCAGAAAGGAGATTGGCAAAGAACCACAAACCAATTCTTGAAGAAGAGAATATTTTTTCTGACTCGCTGTAAATTTGCAAATGTAATATGTTAAAAAAAATGATAGCTGTAGTACTTTTGTGCCATTCAGGAATATAATACTTAACAGGAATGTAATGTGTACTTTACCCTATTTTAGATATACCCTTAAACAAAAGTTTATGTCCTTTGTTGAAGGATACAGACATATAGTCTGTATTATTATACTTTCCAGTTGTAAAAGATTGAAATTTATATCTCACTTATATTTATGCCAAAATATACAAAAATCAACTGTTTTAGAAATCATTATTTAAAAAAGACCCTTTAGGCCCTACTTAAATCTATGTTGTAACCCTGAAATTTGCCACTACACCACTGCCGTGTCGCAAAATCATTTGTGCCTGTATGTTGTTTCTCGAGCTTTGACTTTCGCAACTAAACTAGTTAAACAGCAATAAGTCATTTATTAAATTACAATGAGGAGTATCTATAATTAGGAATTATTATAATTAGGAGTCGGAAATAATAATTCCAAAATATTTTATGAATATTGGTGCCTCAACTGTCTGTATATTCATTTGGTTTTAAAACAGCTATTTTTTTAAAATTATTATTTTACAGTTTTTGAAAAGAAACGTGTTTTAAGGTTTTAGTACTATTTATTTAACTGATTGACCCAGGGACCCCTAAGGCACACCTGGGGACAGGCGGCACCCCAGTCCTACCTGTCAGGTAGGCAGGATGTACTCTTATTTTAAAGACATGATGACTGGTCGTAGGAAGTGAGTAAAAACCATGATGCGAGCCAATTTTTAGACGTGAGCACAGCCTACTCATGTTTCTTTTTTAAATACTTTAAAAGAATGACAAGCAATGTCTTTAGTTATTACAATATCTCAGAGAACTAAGATAAAAAAAAAAAAATGAACGCAATTTCAGGACCCCAGTGCCTCTTTGATTATAAAGTTCAGACCCCGTGAGGAGTTATTTTTACGATCTAGTTTATTCTCTGATTAAGTATTTCGGCTACCTAGCCTTTTGTCATTTCCACGCTGTATTTTTTTTTATTAAATATGTCTTTTGCAAAACTTTTGTCGTAAATTATCTCGTTCTTATCTGATTCAATTATCCATTTATTTCGGTAAAAAGCCTTTCTCGACCCTTTATATTATTAGAGATAAAGTTTCAGTTTAACACCCGACAGTAATTTAATTTTAGGTTGAGTTATTTCAGACTGCGAGCTTAACGAGAGAGGAATCAAAGTATTCAGAAAAGGTTTTTTTTTATGGATAAAAGTAATAATAATGATTTATTAATTAACTCTTGTTACCCTTGGTTACGATGGACGAGAATCGATAAGGTGACACTCGATTGTCCGTTGCCTGCCCAGAAAGAGTAAAATGAGGATGGGGCCTATCCTCATTAGGGAAAATGAATAGCCAGTCACGAAAATCTTATATGGAGGGGGGATTTGAAACAGTTTTGAATGTGAGGTTTACGTCTTCCATTGCAGGTGAGCAATTTTTTTCATTTCCTTTCTGATTTTCTCACTCTCCTGTAACGAGTTAGAATTTCAGATCTATATTTTATAAACATAGCCTATTTGCATGAAGACAATATATATATTACCCTTAGAGGTTATCTAACCCTACCTGCAGCCTTCATCTTAATCATAGTCCACTTAATTTCGTTTATTTGTAAGAATTTGTTGCAATTCGTTGTCGACTTACACGTGCAAAGTGGGGTCCGTACAAGCAAATATAACGTTTATCTCAATAAAAGTTCCACTGCTGTTCATATCACATTACTTCTATATTCATGTTATTTAATAAATGACTGGTTGTGGAATGTAAAAGAAAAAATATAGTGAATGTGTAAGTTCAGGCCATCTCTGGATCATATCCCGGCCCTGCCTCTTTAGTATAAATATTTCTTCTTTTGCCAATAGTTATGTTGTACTGCTAAAATATATGAGTAAAATGAACGGGCAAAATAACATTGCTCACAAATGAAAGATAAAAAAAGAAACTAATTATAAGTAATCAGTTTTATAAATAACAAATAATATAAAACTGAGAGGTCACAAATATAATGTAATACAGTCTATATTGTAATGTTCCAACGCAGGTCTAAACTATAAAAACGCCTAATTAGTAACATTTGCCTGATTTAAATTTTACCTGATAAAACTGTGAAACGATTTTTCTTTTCTTCTCTATACAATAGCTCCATCAAAGATGAAGAAATATTCTCCTAACGGTTAAAAAAAAAATCGTAAACCCTCAAGAAGTGAAGCGACAATGGTGAATAGACGGCTGGAAGGCTGTGGGCGGGGCTGATCCTTGAATTAAACATGGTTCTCCCAGATATTAAAGTGGCCCCAGTTGTAAGATTTAACTTTCCTATTTAACATCTCACTTCTAATTTAAGTGTAAATGAGAGAAGGCCAGGACTTGATACTATCATCATTTCATCGTGCTCTTTCATTGTCTAATTCTGCGGATTGTGCATAATGAACCGGTCTCTCCGGATGAGAGTGATAACGATAAAGTTTTTCCGATTCGGTGGAAGATATTTGCAGGGAATACGTTTTAATAGTTCTAAAACAGTACAAGAAATATCCGTTTCTCTTCAACACCGTTTTTGGAATTGGCAAGTTGTTCATAGATTGAAGTGTTGGAGCGATTGCTGTGTGCGGGGCCTGAGGATGACAGACGTGGTATGTTAGAACCACTTGCCAATTGAAGAAAAGCTTGTGAATAGAAGCAAGCTAAACAATGAATATCATATTATGCCTTGGCATTGACAAATTAGCTCTGGGAAAATTAATTTAGATTCACACTTTCTCCCCGCAGTTTGGCCAACGAATTTATATAGTGAAGATGGACCACTTGTGCAGGATAGTTCAGCTGGCAGAGAGGCCGACTAGTTATTAGCGAATTCCTGGGTCCGAGACAAGATTTTTCTAGCAAATTTTATTCATTATTATTTTCATTTTTTTATCTTATATTTTTATCGGCTAATTAGTCAATCTGTTATATTTTTTTTGTTAATGATATACGTCGGGTCGTCACGAGCGTGCCTAGCTGTTCTAGTCCTAGTGACGGAGAGAGAGTTGAACAGTCTATGACCTGGACTATTGCTTGATGAGATATCTCACTCCATGTCTGATAGGTATGTGGCCCGACAGTGCACTATGATCAGGAGAACGAGTTTAAACTCGGTATCTGAGGGTAGGAAAAACCGCCTAGACCCCAAAGGCGAGTGAGAACTGGAAAGAGGGAGACTGAACCGCTGGGGGAAGACGCTACTAGGTATATTTGTAGGGCCCCAGAGACCGTCGTCGGCATGGAAGGGATTCCTTCCAATGATCTGCTAGTTTTAGCGAGATAAAAGCAGAGAATACTAGGAAGGTGTGGGGTCTGACAACGCCGGTCTAAAGAAAAATAGTTTAAGGATATAGAAGTGTAGAGTTCTAGGAGCTGCCAGTGAGCTCGTTTGTAGCTACGTCATTTATTGTTTTAACATTTACGCTGACTTTGTGGTTTGGTAATATTATTTACATTTGTTTATCTCACTAATATACAATATATACATAGTAAACTCGTTTTAATAGATTAGAGGGTAATTTATCTTATGTATTTTTTTTTTTAATAGGTCTTTGCTATTATTCATATTTTTTGATTTATATATTTTTTCTTCTTTTTAACTATGCATAAGGCTAAAGTAAAATGAAACTTAATAGCAATAATATCGTATATATGTAAGTATACCAATAACGTTGTAGGTATTATTATAATATGACAAAGAAGAAAAACTAAATGTATATACTTAAAAAGTTTTTTTTTTTTTTTTTTTTTTTTAATTTCAAAACCTCAACAAAACAATACAATGTACAAAAAGAAAAATAACAAAATATTTGGATTACATATTTCTCCTCTTACTGCATTTACATGCATTTGGCGGAGTGCCTAAATATAATAAATTTTTATTGTCGTTAATAGTTCATTGTTCTTATACAACACTAGGTGATGAGGCTCACCTTCTATTTGTCACCGACTTACTTAAAAAGTTAGCTGCTTATCGCTCTTGACCTTCACACGGGAGCCATCCTCACCGAGAGAGATCTCCCAGAAGGCCAGATAAATAATCTTGTAGAGGAGAGTCTTTTAAAAAAAATTATTATGATTAACAATCAAAACACTGGTAGATACACATTTTTGTTTGTTTTATAATTGCGTGGAGTTTTTGTTTTTCGTCGTGATATTGTTGTACGAATTGTTCAGTGATATTCTCGTTTATTTGGGGGTCATGTTCAATTATCCTGAATGTTATTTCGTTTGGAGTCAGTTTTTGTGTACTGTTCAGTGTAATGTCGTATGTCTTAATCTGTTCTCGAGTGAGTCATAAGTTATTTTTTGACTTTTTATGGTTCTTAATATTTCGATTAGTGTTGAATGTTGTCTGTTTAATAATCCCAATGAGTTTTAGTTTTTTGGGGTTATATAGTAAGGTGTTATGTCGTTAGTTTGTAAGAATTGTTGTACTAATGCGTTCTTGTATTCCTTGCCATTGTCCATTTTTATTCTTGTTGGTGTTGGATAAAGTCCAATGTATTGTTTGAATACTTCGCAAATCTTTGTACTGGTCTTGTAAGGTATAAGTCTAGCAAAGGTTCGTTTGGAAAAGATGTCTACTATGGTTACAATATAGTTTGATTCATATTGGAGTGTGTCTACCATTAATTCTTCGAATGGTCTGTTCGGCGTCGGTGTAATCATGAATTTGGCTTTTTTTGAATTGTTCTACGTCCGTACTTAGTTTTTATGCATATTACGCATTGGTTTATGTAGTCATTGATAATTTCTTTCACTAAGGGTAAGTAGTGTGATTTTCTCAGTTTGTTTCCAGTGTGATAGTTGGTTATTAATTCTAATTGTTATTCTTTGTTTTCTATGTCTTTTGCTATATTTTTGTATCTCTTTAATTTCACAGTTGGCTAATTGTCTTGTATCGTTCGTGATATTATCTCAAATGTTTCGTCGTACCAAGTATTCAATATGGGTAAGGATGAGTCATAGTAGATTCCATAAGTGGTTTACGGTTGTAGGATTTGTTCAAACACATCTTGTATGTCTTGTTGGTTTTGTATAGTCAGTTAATGTCTTTGTTTCCCAAATGGTTTTAAAAAGCTAATAGCTTTTTTTCCCTTTTTTATGATTAGTTGGTGTTTTTCTATATTAACTATTTTTTCGTCGTTTACAATCTAGATTTGATCATTTGACGATTTTTGCGAATGTATCTTCGCTCCTTATGTACTTATCTGGTCACTTTCTGTTGGTGTAATTTCCATTTGTTCGTGAGTATGTTCAGTATTTTGTGTTGTTTGTGGTATCATCGCTTCTAATTCAGTTATCAACGTGCCGTAGTCTGGATTGTTTTCTGTTTGTATAAGTTTTATTCCTTCGATGTCTTCCATGCCACTGTCATCAATATAGATAGTTTGGTCTCCCTTATTTTGAATGTATTTGTTTTTTTATTTTTCTGTTGTTGTTTTATTTTCCGTTTTATTTTCCATTTTATTCTACGTTTTATTTTCCGATTTATTTTCCAATTTGTTTTCCGTTTCATTTCCCAAGTATCTCTGGTCTCTTTTTTGTTGTAATTTAATACCATTTGTATAATATTTATGCATTTGGATTAATATAATTTTTAGAAGCTCCGGTGTCAATTAGCCAAGTTTTGCCTTTTTTATCTTTAATTTTTGGTAACGAATCCGTGTAATTTAAATAATATTCTGGTATAAAGGAGGCGGATCGTTGTTGTTCGTGCCCTAGTTTAAAAAAATCATTTTGTTTAGCTTCTAAGTAATTTAAACGCTCACTAAGTAATTGTATTTGATTGTCCTTATCGTTTTCCGTATGAACTCTGTTACTCACGGTTCTCATGGAGACAGTTTGGCTCTCGCTTTGCTGTTCGTTTTGACTACTTTCTTGTTGTGGTTTGTTGAAGTATTGTCTTTGTTTATGTGGTTTCCGTGATTGGTTGTGTCTCGGTACTAGTTAGGTTATAGGGTATAATAATTGTATTTACCAAGTGAATGATGTCTTCAGCGAAGTCCAGTTTTCTTTCTTCCTCCAACTTCCTCAGATATATAACAAATTTCTTGATGTGGTTCCCTGGTGAAAATCTAATGAAATAGATCAGTACCCAATATCGGTGAAGTCCTGTCCTGTGGGGTTTCTTTCCAGAGGTATTTGCATCGGCCTTCTCACGCTGTTGTAGTGGTCTCACTGTCCGTTGTCAAATGAGGGACCTCTAAATGGTGGACCACCGTAAATATACTAAGTATACTGCCAGATGCCTGTTCGGGGTGCCAGTTAAATAATCTTGTAGAGGAGAGTCTTTTAAAAAACTTTATTATGAATAACAATCCAAAGACTGGTTGTAGCGACCGCTAACTACATAAGATAAATCACCCTACACTCTATTGTATATATATTGTAAACAAATGTAAATAACATGAACAAAATATAAATAATTGTAAATGTGTTAAGCAATAAAAAATGCGTGGTGCCAATTAGTTATATGAGCTGGGACACCAGTTGTAGTCAGGTATGAGGCCCAGACCCTCGGCAAACCCTTCCAGCCTCAGCCAGGGACAAAGGAAGCCCACATCATTGGTCACAGCAACGCCGATGATGATTGGTTGTGGGCAAGGCTAGCTGGGTATTTAAGCCGGTGGTCTGGCCCCCGTAAATCATTCTCCTGGCAACTATCTTGAACTCTGAAACCTTACTGCTTCTTTATGAAAAACCTCTGCATCTGTTCTCTCCTAACCTCGCTATGTTTTAGTCCGGCGTTGCCAGACCCCACACCTTCCTAGCGGGAATCTCTGTCTTCGTCTCGCTAAATCTAGCACCTCCTTGGCAGAGATCTCTCCCTAGAGGACAACGGCTGTCGCGGCCCTGAAAACTTACCAAGCAGTGTCTCACGTGACAATGTGACAATCAGTCTGCTTCTCTCCGGATCACACTCGTCTTTGTGATCCGGACGGATTTCGCCTACCCTCAGATACCGAGTGTGAATTCGTGGTCATTCCAAGACCGCACAAAAACTACCTACCTACCTACCCTACACCTCTTCTCCTGAACATAGTGAATTGTCGGTGCACATACCTATCAAAAAATGGAGTCAGATAGTAAAGCCGCCATGAAACGATTGTACAGGTTATAAACTCAAACAACCCTCACTTGTCACCAGGCACCCCCCCTCGTGACGACCCGACACTAGTATATATACAAATATTAATCAGTTACAGCGTTAGAACACACTTTAGGCACAAGTGAGGGTGTCTTGGCCAGAGTAGGTAACAAAGGGTTGAATTTTAGGGAACAAGAAGATTTTATGGTTACTTACAAAAAAAAGGGGACCATTATTCTCAACTGAAGTACACGTTTCTACTAAAAATGTAAGATATAAGGAGTATTATATAACTGCCCTGTAGCTCTTGAAGGGACCTCATTTGTCCCGACAGGCCTAACTAAATTAGCTCTGACTTTGTCAGGGGAGGTGGAGGTGCCGGGTTCGATGTTAAAACCTAACAAAGCCCAGCCGACAAAAGCCTGTCAAAACAAATAACAAACGAGATAGAGGCTCTTTTGTTGTTTTTTTTGTTACCTGTGTTCTTTTGATGAATAAACATCGTTCTTTTCACAAATTAAATGTATTCCCTATTCAACAGAATTTCATAAATTCATCCCCTTTCATGACTATGGAATATAGCCCACATTTTTTTTTTAAACAAAACATACATTAGATAAAACAATCTCTACACACTTGTTTGGAACCAGCTATATATCAACAAAAACTGATATTGTGCTCTCAGGACATAGACGAGTTTATAAAGCTAAGTACCATTCACCGCAGTTAAAGGAATATAATTCAATAATAAATGATCTAATTTAATTCACTCATAAACATTGTGGGAAATGTAGTGCTGTTTTATTTATTTATTTCATTGTGAAGTATTGAACAAATACTATTAGTCACTTAATTTTAATGTTGTTCCGTAGTGAGGTATGTGTTGTACTAGGTTTCATAATAAATAAAGGAATAAAATAATTCAAATTGACACTCTCTGGCGTTTTGTTTCCTGATTGTATTTATTTATGCAATATAATCTAAATTATGTATTTTCCCTCATTATATGTACATATTCTGTCTCAAACTTCAAATCAGTGATCATAACGGTAGATACTAATTAAATATTATAATCATTATTTTCTGTTCATATAACAAGTTGCAATAGGTGAGTTAGCTAGTAAAATATACAAATATAATATGCAACAATGTTACAGGTAATTTGTACACGTTACAATTGCACGGCTCTGATTTAGGGGCATTGGAGAACAGAAATATGTACAAAAAAAAATGGTTCTACCAATTACTTTAAAGGATTAAGTCGATCCGCCCTCTAAAGATAAAGCTATGACTTAGGGAATGCCGAAACCTCCGGTACAGTTGGTAAACATGGTTTAGTCCGGGCACGTACGCCCACATCCTTTGATCGAGTAAAACCTTTGTCCAACTTGAGCTAGTTCTTGTTTTTGACAGGTTTCTGTTCGAGTTTTATTAGTCACAACTCTACGAGAGTCGTACAGAAAAAAAAAACAATTATTGACGCTGCCATTTTGGATTTATGTTCTTTAAATGGATATCCAAGCACTGTCGGGAGCAATAAGCCCGAAGTAAGTGGCATTTCTTTCAAATTGGGGCGATTTGAATTCATCTAGCTGTATGTCTTTTTCTACTTTAGTGGCCTTAAAAAATATTTCTAGCAATTAGTCATCTTAATGGTACGATCTACAATACATAGAAATAAGCAGCCTTGGGTAAATATTCAGCAATACGGAGAATGAAAAAAATACATGAAAAAGTCAATTTGTCAAGTTTATTAGACAAGGATATGAGCCAGCTAATGTTTGACGTTTTTATCCCCCCCCCCCCTTGGTTTAGAGAATAATTATTGAACTAATACAAGATAACTTTCTCAGCTTACTTTTTTATCTAGTATTTATATACAACTATGAAAACTGGAAAAGGCACGGTAAATATGACAAAATGTCTGACATGAAGGCAGACATCCGGTGAGTACTCCTTCATATTGTTGAAGCTAAATTTTATATCTTATTGCTATTTATAGTCATGTGTGAAAGCGTCTTTCAGATGTTTGAAATAATTTCCAGCTTCTAGAGCGGGACTCGTATCCATAACAGTGATAGACTGGTCTCGGGATATTTATTTAACTATATTTAGGCAGAGGGGTAAGCGGAGGGAATGGGGATTTCCCTGTTTGGAGGGTTGTTGACTGCCACAGTGCCTTCATAATCTGTCCACGATATAAATAGCCTAGACATTTTCGAGGGTGTAGCGGTAACTATTTCTCTCCTTTTGCATATTTAGCACGTTTGGGGCTACGGGCTATTTTTCAGATGGATACATAACAAAATAACAGCGATTTGTTTCTAATGTAACAAAATAAAGGAATAAATAACCAAAATTGTATATTTCACAAGTATTTGATCCAAGAACGAGCCCTAGAACAAGAAACTAAATCGTACTTTTGGATAAATATATGTATTAAATGTATCGTTATTGATTTGATCTCATGTACGTCCACGTAGAACACACATACAACAAGAGATGAACGAAAGTACAGCCATCAGGATTGGCAATAATTATAGACAGTGATGAGTTTAAATGTACCAACAAAAATCAAGAAATAACCGAAATGGAATAGATTAAGTGGGAGTCAACTTCAAAAAAATGTGGTATGGTTTCTTGATTTGTTGCTCGAAATATAAACCGGGCCTCTCCAGTAAATTAATTTATCTGATTACTAAAGTTAAAAAAAGATCCGGGCATCTTCAGGACTTGTTGTACACATTAATGTATTGAAAACATATAATTAATAACCCGATGAGATTTCGTGCCATTAGGCAGCCAGTAGTATACAGTAAGTAATCTTGCTAAGTTCTCAGAAATTTTTAACATGAATTACCAATTACTTGTAAATTTGCAAAGGGGAAAATGTTTTCGATACATTTACTGTCGATTTTGTTGAAAAGTAAAATAAGTAATTCTTTTCGCGCTGGCACCAGTGTATTATCTGACAAAACAAATAAAAAAACAAAAAAAAAACATGAGAAATTGAACATTTTGTCATCGGCTTGGCCATCCATTTTATCCATAAACACTAATTACTACAGACTATCAAACAATCTAGATAAGTATCTTTAAGTTAATTGAACTAACTGGTTAATTATCCTTATCTAGTTAAGATCTTGTCATCGTTCGTCAACTGTAACATTGGCCATGTACTGGGTCGCTGGGAAACATTATTTCTTTAATTACTTTATGGTTGTGGGTCGTACTTTGATAAATAAATAGTCATCGATACTACCATAATATTTACAATTATTTAACACTATTTCTTAAATGTATCGTTTTAATGGTTCACCCTCAACGTTTCGTTAAATTCTTAATGACATTCTGCTATTTTAATAACAAATTTTCACTAGAAAACATTCAAAGGGAAACCTCGTAACTGTTCGATCAGGTCGAAACTACGATGACTACAAAGGGCTTTCGTTAGGAGAATCCCTGAATCCATAACTATTGACAACCCAGTAAAATCTCAACAAACAGTAGAACTTATAAATAGATACAATTCTGGTTTGCAACTTTCTATAGGGCAACACTCGTATCTATAGCACACACTCAAAGCGATACCATATCAGTAGTTTATTTATAAATTATTATTTAAATACCATATTCAAACTACATAACCCAACCATTAGATACGTAGATAGATAGATTTATTTGAATAAGAATAGAAATTATATTAAGTAAATTGTAAGAAATATAAAGGAAAAAACAATAATACAAAATACGCCATAAAAAAACAAAAAACAATGACATAAAACATATTGAATAATTGAAACAAACAAAAAAAATAAAGGGAACTGTATGATATATTACAATTTGGTAGCCTGAAGTCAATGAGGAAAACCAATGCATTTAACTCTTTATGGTGACCATTAATTAAACTCTACTTCCTAGGTCAGACGCTACATGTTCTTATTACCTTTGGCCTTGGTATATCCAGTAGTATGTTCTGTATTCTTATAGGGCATCTGTTTAAACCTGTGCAATGTGCAAACAATTTATATTTCCTCTTTGTCCGGTCAATAGTTAGCTATATTTGTAATTTGGATTTGATATCTTTTGTCTTTGTTCTACTGAATCTATGCAGTCGTACAAATGACATACAATCCGACATTTTGCACACTGCATGTTACAAATTGTTAGCCTTTTCTTCCAGCTTACTAAACATCCTGGAGGCAGGTGATTTTGTGTCATCAAAGACTTCTTATCAATGTATAATAAAGACGTGTAGATCAATTGGTTCATATTTGTTACACCTCCGCATTGCAGAATTGTGACAGAGATAGATGCAGTAGCACATGGCCAGTAATTGGCTACTAAGGCATGAGAGAATACAATGACCGCTTCATTCTGGCTATCTCTTTGGGCCATCGCAGTCCAGTTCCGCCAGACCTCTTCAATTAAAAGCAGTCCTAATTACAAATTTGCATGGAGCTCTTGTATTTAAGTTGGTAGCTACAAGATAGTATTTTAAGGGTTTTGTTTGGTAGGATGTGAGGATTCAAAACCATTATTCTTAATATATGATAATGTATTAACCAACGCGATTGGATATTATATATTTAGATAACCCCGTTAAAGATAAATACCTCTTTTTAAAAGATTTGTTACATTGATCGATAGTAGTTTCAACAGTTGACAGAACTCGGTAAAACAAAGCTACGCAGGCCAGTTCGTGACCGGCTTACACATAACACAATATAATGAAAATAATGGAAGCCATTATGAAGGAAATGGAGCCAATTATATTATACAATAACATTATTATACGGTTGTGTCACTCAGAGCACCAAACCAAATGTGTATGACAATAGTTTCGCTTCTAATTTGTACAATCATGTACTCATCAAATTACATGTTTGTCATTCTAGCCTAGACAACTGTCCTATGTTATATTTAGGCCCAAGAAAAACAACACCAAAGGAAAAAGCCGATACTGTTGTTATGATACGATTCACATTAAAGTTGTTTTCATATCACAATAACCTTTTCGTTATTTTTATTCATTGGAATTCCTGTATAGGTTTTTCTACCCACGCGGTTATGTTATCCTGTTATCCTATAAACCCATTTTCCACCACTTTTGGATTCTGTGAAATATATTTTAGGTTTTATCGGTTCAACAATGATCGAACCCACGACAAATATTAGATCATATCACGCGTTCATGTCTTCATTCACCAGACGTTAACAAGTTTTCAGCAGTGGTCTTCTCAAGGTACTGCACCTAATAAAATTGTCTTCGGACAAAACTCATATTTTGTCACTTTTATTTCATTTATTTAAACTCCACGCAATGCATTTTGAAGTTGTGGGTTCATGCAATTCGACAACTACATGGCGTGGTGGCACCTAATAACGGAAGAGTTTCCCGTGCCCTCGGCTCCACCCGATTTATGTGCCATGTTCAACATGTTAGGCGCCATGATTACATCCATGAATCAGCTGACGTCACAGTTGACTGGTCTCATTGAAAGAGTTCTGGCTAGACTCGAAAGAACAGCAACTCCATGATTGGGCACAATATTCTCAATCATAATGCTTGCGGCCTCAGGCCCGAACAGGGCAACGTCGAAGCAATATTGCCATGACCCGGATGTAGCAGTTCTAACAGATAGCAGACTAAAGAAGGACTGCTACTGTCGTTTTCCAGGCTACTCTACCTAATGGCAGGACACAGAATCAATCTCAGGGGGTGTGGCTATTCTAGTCAGGCAGGGAGGGCCATGCAAACGTTTAGACCCAGTGGTGCCGCCTGACGGGAACCACTATGTAGTCACCCTCCAACTCCGATTGACTAGCAATATCGTTGTAACTGGGATTTACAGAAGACCAAGAACAAATCTGACGACAGCCAGGCTCCTAATCACCCAGATCAGCAAAGACAAAAGGCATTTATTGGAGACCTCAATGCCAATCACAGCTGGTGGAGTGGAACAAAAGCTAACGCCCTCGGCAGACATATTATCAAGACGCCGTTCACAGTGATCCACCCAGGCGTACTGACATTTAGGCAATATGGAAACCCAGGACCTCCACTCCGAACTTATTTCCGACCCAAAAACCTCATCGGGTCACCGGCTGCTCGGCGCTTGACTTTGAATCTTCGGAATATCGGCCTATTCTCTACGAGCTAGACGGCAATATTCCAGAGCCACCTGCTACAAGATACGAGTACCGAAAGGCTAATTGGGCCCAATATAAGCATCTCATTAGTGCAGAGTTGTCCCTAATTGCGCCTCTGAGAAATACTTGGGATATTGACAGCGCCATCTATCAGTTGCAGGCTATCATTGTCCGAGCTGCTGATGTCTCCATACCGAAGTTCGCCCAGGTACCGACTTTCCTGAGGAAGCCACCGGAACACATCATGCAACTGATACAGCAACGCAACAATATTAAAAACAGGTGGTTCCGGACGAAAAACAAAGACCTGAGGCCTGCGATAAACGCTCTAACTACCCAGATTACATCTCTGATGATCCAGTGGAAGAGCACTATATGGGATGACTGTCTCCGCAGTTTACATAGTGACTACAAAGCATTCTGGTGGCTGGTAAAAACCAATGTAAGCAAGAAAAAGGCAGTAAGACTGGTAGACAACGGGCAGTTTATCTCTGTTGCAGAGCAGGCAGACATACTAGCCCACCATTTGAGAGGGAATAGTGACAGCCAGCCAATCACAGCACCCGACCGGCAGACCCTCACCCTCACTAATATACATACCTCCTACCACCAGGTTACAATAATCATTCGTCGCACCAGAGACAACAGAGCACCAGGGGATGATGACATCCAAAACAACCTTCTGAAGTAGCTACCACGGAAGGGAAATATCCCCTTTCCGTCTGAGACTATACTATTTTCCCCAGACTTGGAAGCACGCCGACGGCCTAAAGCCGGCCAAGAGTGGATATGAGCCAGCTCACTACAGACCCATCAGTCTGCTGACCCAATTGCCAAAGATTTACGAGAGGATTCTGTACAACTATCTCACTAGACACTGTGACTCACAAGACATTATCCCACCTCAACAGACCGGGTTCAGTAAAGGACTCAGTTCGGACTGTTATCTAGTGAAACTACACGTTGCAACGAACATGCGAAACAACCGAGTCACTGCGATGATCTCCCTTGATTGCTCGAAAGCATTCGACTCAGTAGATCATCACACACTCCTACGACGCCTAAACGAGCACCAATTTCCTGCGCAACTACAGAACATAATGGCTTCCTATCTCGCAGGCAGGACCTTTTCTGTGCGAATAGGAGCCATATCAACCACTAGAAGAGATTTCATCGTAGGAGTTCCCCAAGGGTCGGTGTAAGATAGCTGTAAGATAGCAGCGTATGCGGACGACATAGGAGTCTACAGCAACAGCCTCAACCCAGCGAAAGCGCTAAAGGCTGCATAGAGTGCCAGTCAGTTAATCACCGACAAGCTACGAGCTGTCCACATTCAAGTGAACCTAACCAAGACTCAAGGGATCGTTTCTCGTTCCAGCACGGGAAAAGAAAGCTTCCACCCAGCTTCAACATAGACGGGACTGATTGCAAACTTGCCAATAGCATATGCTACCTCGGCATCAACCTAGGCAGACACATGACGTCCGGCACACACCTGCAGAAGAAGCTGAAAAGTGTACGTAGGACTTGCTCTCCAGCATCTCATCACAAGCCCGGATATATCCCTTCGGCTGAAACTGCTCATATATCAGAGCGTCCTGAGGCCAGCACTGCTGTTTGGAACTCCGCTTTTCCGGTTTCTCCACACCAGCACCATAACTAGACTCCAGAGCTTCCAGAACAACATCCTGCACTGAGCTTGCACTGCATGCCTAGAGAGACTCTAGGCTCAGCCTTCAGTGGTCTCTCACCACTGTACCGCAACATTGCCGCCTCTATCAAGGCTTCCCACACTCCTTAATTCCCCCACTCCACCTTTAAACAGGTACTCCTAGTAAAAGGATCCGCTCATCCTAAATAAGTTTTCCTTTATTTTTCCCTATCCATAATCTCAAATTTGAGAGCTAAGGAAAAAAAAAAAAAAAAAAACTTTGTATTTTATTTTATTTAAATTAGGGCACAGAATTTTGGGCCATCTAAAAGGCGGGAATTTTTACCATTGTCATTTTGTACCACTGTAGTATTAAATTTGGTGATTCATGCTTGGTGAAATCTAACTTTTTCAAAATAAAATACGACCCTTCAGCCTTGACAAAGTCTAACCCCAAAACTGTATCAATTTAATATTTATTTATTTATAATTAATTAATATAACAACAGCATGTATAAAAACATGATAAGTACTCATTATACTCCAATGGAATTAAATATTTGTAAAGGTTGGCTACAATCTTGTATGTTTTATAGTGCAGAGCTCCCTCAACGACCAACAAGGGTAGAGGTAAATGGCTTAGTCAGTGGTTCAGCCAACGCGTAGGCTTGATCTGTCTCCAGTCATCTACCGTCGGCAGCTTGTACACTGCATCTTAGCACGATAACATATCATACCATAACAGTTTAATATGCACAAAAAAGGGTAAAATATTAAATACTATTGTTATTTTTGCAAAACTGAGTAAACCCCAAACATAAAAAGTAAATACTTAAGAAACTATAGGTATAGAAAAATACTTTGATAATATATTTATTAAACTTTAAATTGTCTTTTCAACCAATAAACAAAATTGGGAATAACTTAAAAAAAGTGGTTATTAAATTAAAAAAAAAATATCGTTGAAATTAAAAGGCCCGTATTAAATATACCCTGAGCCGAGAGGCAAATCAGTATTGTATTTTTGCTGTTATAAGAGTATGTATAAGAGGTGTTTAGGTTTAAATTTAGAAAGAATCAAAGTTTTTTGATACTTCTGATTATAGAATTTTAACGAGATATTGAGCTCAACAATATTTTGATGAGTTCAGGAATAGTAATTTAAAAATGAATCAGCTACCGTAGAAGTGGAAAATATAACCTGTGCCTTAGAAAAACACTTTACGAGTCAAGCATGACTCACAACATACATATCCAGTTATAAGTTCAATTAGGATATGCCGGAAATGGCTGAGGCAGACAAAGTGCATAGGTGTAGAGAACTGTGTTCAGGTCACCGAAGCTGCAACTCGAGTCAACTCTCTCGCCAACTCTCGTCATTAATAGTTGGAATGACCTGAGCAGGCTTCTCAAGCAAAAGTCAGCAAACTAGTTTGTCGGCTGGCTAATTGTACTAAGACTAATAAAACTTTCTATTGAATCCTCAAATCAAACATTCACCACTCTATTACTAAACTAAGTATATGAGTAATTTCAGAATTAACTTCCAAAAGTTGCATGACTTTGAAGCCTGTAAAGGCGTGGTATAATGTCTCCAAGTCCAAAAACTAGCTAAATACTATACATAAAGGAATCATTAATAGCGCAACTGTCTGGTGAATATAATTTTGTCTGCATTTCGCAAATGTTCGCTTCAACTGTCGTATCGATCTGAAATTATGAAGTTATTATATTAGTCAAGATTAAAACTAAACTTGATGCACAATCATAGGATGACCATGTTAGAGGAGGACTTATCTCTAAGAACTTCAATATCTTCTTGCTTATGCTAAATAATTAGGGTCATAATTTCGATTTCTATACTTCTTTTAATATAAAACATGTTTACGATGTCAACATATGCATTAATACGCTTGTAACAGGCAGAAGATTGTATTTATCGATAAAAATATCCTAGATCCAACAATTATATCCAACAATATTTTAGTTCGAAAAAGTAAAAAAAACACACATCGTTGCAGCAATGAAAAAAATATATTAAGGTCAATTGTCATGGAATCTAATAATTACTAAATAGATTAAAAACGGCATTTATTGAGATATGATATTTATTGCTACTCATAATAAATGTGCATATTTGTGTTTCTACTGCTGTAAGGTCAGGCGTATGTGTTTTAGTACGTGCGTACAGTATCTTAGTGTAATCAGTAGTTTCAACTACAGAATGTCAGTATCAAAATTACTATTGCCCTAAATGGTTTCTAATATATGGTGTTATTATTTGAAAAATTTATAGGAAACTATTGTTAGGCATTTTTTGTTACGACTCAATAATGTATTTGAATTAATAAACATATTATTACTACAAATTATATGCTGCCAAATACAAAAATAAATATAGGAATGCTTACTTGGTGTTTGTGTTGAAGTAGTTGGGAGTTGTAAGTTGGGTGGGCAGAAGGGTACTGGGTTCGCAGCGTGGGCGCACGAAGGCGAGTGGCACGCGATATCCCCGCACAGCGGCAACTCCTCAGCTTATTTTTTTGTACCCCACATTAAGTATGCCTGTGTTCATTTCACAGATGTCAGCGCGCATTATACGATTCAAATCAAGCACCATGAAAAGTCGTTAATTAATTACTATTGAGTATTCCTCCGTGTGGGATTAATCGAAGATACTGACGAAAAACATGTTTCAAACTGTGCTGCCGCTCACAATGATGGTATGTCAGGATTAAAATACTAATCAAGCATTCAATAAGCAACGCTGCTTTGTTCAACCCGGAGCTGGGTCCCTTTGTCCCTTTAGATCGAATTTCATTTTTATCCGTAATCTGGTTTTCGTTGAGTTGTAAGTCCACCTTAATACGAACACACCTTACAAAGTAAAAGTCTAGGGCTTCCGAGAAAAGAAAGGAATAAACAGGTTTTTTTAGCGTGAACCTTCATTTGTAACATTGGTCTGGCTTCGGAGTGCTTCTTTCGCTACCTAATCACTCATTGGCATATCGTGAGTCCGAAATACAAAACTTTACACGAAACAAGAAAAACTGTTTCAAATCAAATCAGTTTGATGTGTTTATCCATTTATTGGCCATTTTAAATTTGGTACCAAATAACTAAGGTTCTCTATAACAAACAAAAAATTAAATAATTTTACACGCAAAGTACCACGGCTTAGGCGACGATGTGTCAATTACTCTTTTATGAAATATTAATTTGTTTTCCAGGGTCAGTTTAGATTTTTTGTGGAATTGATTGAACCTTCTTTATCGTGATAAAATTACAACTGCCTTATTGAGCAGTAAGTAGTTTGTGATAAATGTTTATGTTTAGGGTAACATTAGTGTTGAGATAATTTGCTGGGATATAATACTCATAGTCTTGCTTTAATGGCGAACAGTAGACTAAAGCAGGCTTAATGATCTGACCAAATGATACCGCAATATCCCATACCATTCACTAATTACCTCTCATGCCACAGGAGTTAATTATCGAGGATGTACTCCGAGCACGCTGCATGCCCACAAGAAACTCGTATATTGTCTATTCCAGTTGTTTTATCGAGTAAAGCACTTGTCTGCTAAAGTTTCAGTCTATATTAAAGCTTATGGGATTTTTATCTCTTATTTAGATTATTATAAAATAGTTTACTTTCCACGGCTTCCTAAACATTTTAACCCAATAAGGCCTATTCTCGTTGAGCCCTAATTAGGTAAATAATGGAACTTTAAGTTCACTACCGAAACCTATAAAAGAATTGTCTTGAAGATACACAGCCTATATGTTAACGGACGTATCAACTCTTAATATGCTATGTGTAATTATTAATCTCGTACAAGCAAAAATATATTCCTTACCCAACATCCCCAGAGATATTTATTTATGCCAAAATTCTATTAGACAGAAAAATGAATAAATTTTAGCTAAACTGTAAAATCTAAGTAATTTTTGCGACATGAACCGTAGGAGAGCCATGGCGATCTCAAGTCCATTATGTGCTTCGACTAAACTTGTGACATACGCGCGTCAATGATCCTTATGGTTGACATGCCCTAAAACAAACAAGAAAAAAAAAAACAATGAAAAATTTGAACTTAAATGTCAACGCGACTGTCGCCAATTCGCTTACTGATTCCGAGAAAAACAATTAAAGACTAATATGGATTGTTTTTGATTATTTTTCTATGCTCTCCTTCCAATAGAGGTGTATTGCCTCCTCAGTATTTTCCCTGGATTGGCAGCTCACGTGCCTAAGTTGCTTCGTGTTGATTGATTCAGCCACTCCAGAGCTACGCTGGAACATACGCACATCCATTTGTGTATAAATAGATATACGAGTATAGCGTATACCAGTGTCCTTGTGTGGGTCATGTGATCCATCATGTGATCTATCCGATATCCACAACATCCTTTGCAAGGATATAACATGTCCGAGTTAATACTGTCTACAGGATCATCAGCGTTCAATCGAAATACAATGACGGAACAAATGTATGCGGATGCGGAAGTACTTAAACTGCTAAAAGTATTTGGAGTGGGTTATTTGTTAGGATATTGTTCAAATGTTCAATGAATGATTGTTCAATGAAACATGTGATAGTTGTCATCAAGTTGGAGGCAGCCAGCATATTGCTTCCAATATTTAACATCACACACTAGGATCTGATGTATGAATAAATAAGCGGAAAAACTGAAATTAAGTTTGAGATGTAACAATCTAGCACCAACACTCTTCTGACATCAGCGCCACCTACCAACTATGGGAACAACCTTTGTTCCTATCTTAGCATTCTATCTTAGTATTTCGAATCCTTCTCCATAAATAAACATGATGAAAATCTAACATCAACATTTCATCAATCAAAATTAATATCCCAACAAATAATCTACTCATGTCATGAAGTTCAAAGTTTACCAGCAACTCCACATTTATTTAGCATTCTAATCTTATTTCTATAAATAAAATATAACATGGATCCAAAACTAATTAATCCTGAGGTTTGTAGGTGTTGCAATTTTTATGACGAGGGAGTATACTTTATTTTGATAAAATGATGAACTTTTGGAGAATATTTACATTAGAATGTATTGCTCTATAGTACCTATAGTGGGAAGTTAAAAGGTTTTACTTGCTAACAACTATTTCTCAATCATCACAGATTAGGTTTAAATTATTTATAATTATTATTTGAGAAATTTATCGCTAGCCGTCTTTTGTTTTAACACAATTGTTTATGATATAGACAGTTTGAATAATAAAATATTTTTCCCTGATTTACGCAATATATTTAAATATTTAAGAAGGTACGCGGAGTCCTATCTCGATCATTTTTCGATTTTATGCACACATTTTCTACATCTATTTTTTTTTTGTGTGCATTAGAAATGTAAAATAATTTTAGTGATAAAAACTTCATTACAATTCGAATGAAAAATGCAGCTCAGCTAGATGACAAGGGCTCTTTAAACAATTTTTATAGCAGGTGTCAACCATTGTTAAGAGGAGAAACGGTATTGAAACGGTGAGTGATAGCCCTTGTTGGACGGAAATCGATACATTTTCAATTTGTAAGTCCATTTTAAGAAGTTCTAGGTAAGAGATAATGGGGACTATGCCATGGCGAAGCCATCCATTTCCAAAGTGACATTCACCTCGCCCATTTTATCTACCCTTAATTAAATATTTTTACTTTTCTCAAGCACCTACTGGCTTCTTATTTAACCAGTTTTAATTTGATAAAGTTGGAAATTTATCAATGAAACGCAACGACAAAATATTAACTTTCCTTAATAAAATTTCAAACAGGCATTTGAGAGAAGCTATATCCTCTCTCTCTATGTTTATGTAATTAACTATCAGCTGTAAAAAAGATTTTTGACTGCAACATGACTTTGGGCTAGAGTAGCACTCAATTCCCAAAGGTAAACTACAGCTGGAGACTACAACATGTTGTAATGAATGTAAAGTTGTACAGTATATTTTATATTTGTGTATTATATATCTGAATTTCCTAAATTAAGATGGGCTAGTAAAACGAATGAGAAAAAAAAA
The DNA here is from genome assembly GCA_930367205.1 of Acanthosoma haemorrhoidale. Lineage (NCBI taxonomy): Eukaryota > Metazoa > Arthropoda > Insecta > Hemiptera > Acanthosomatidae > Acanthosoma > Acanthosoma haemorrhoidale. The sequence goes on from OV884014.1 coordinate 40,945,617, forward strand.
TGATAGTTTCATATTTATCCACCTAAGCTCTATACCGTTGTATAGTTACTGTGTAAGTTGCAACTCTTCTTCTCTTTGTTATTAGCGATAGATGTTCAAGAAAAGGCCAAGACCCATTCTACAGTAGTATAAGGCTATTGAGATTTAGAGGGGAATACTGAAAAAACAGGCATCATATTGGTAATTTTAGATTTGGTTTATAATTAATCATTTGGTGTTAATAGCGATGACATTTTTTAATGAATACAATGACGGAGAGTACACAGCTATCGGAATTATCACAAGAAAATTTCACCATCCCATAACCTTCAAAACACTTTGGTGCAACCAATGGTGGATCAAAGTTAATGCAGCAAAATGTTCCCACATTACCTTTACCCTCTGCCACAAGTCGTGTAAACTAGTTTGTTTTAATTACATTCCTCTCCCTGTATTTAAGAAAGTGAGGTATTTAGGCTTCTATCTTGACAGACGGCTGGGATGGGACCCAAACACGAAGCTAAAAAGACGCTTTAGACAACTGCACAGACTACTTCGAAGGACATCCCATCTCTCAATAGAAAATAAATTACTAATCTACAAAGTTATACTCAAGCCAATCTGGACATACGGAATATAGCTATAGGGGACAGAAAAAAAAGTCGAAAATCAAGGGTATCGAATCCTTGTAATCAAAAGCCCTGAGAACAATAGTAAATGCCCCTTATGGCGTCAGTAACAAAACCCTTAATAACGATCTTAATATACCCTACGATCTTAAACCCTTCCTTTCCTAGTTCATGAAATTCAATCGAAACCTGGATAGATTTAGTATAGGATACCCTTGCTAGCCCAGCCATCACCTCTTACGAGACTGAAGCGGCAGTGGCCTCGTGACCTGTTACAAATAAGCGATAGTAGCGATTGGAGTCCTGGCAACGGCCAGTTTCTCCAATCATGTCCTGAGCGTCTGTGGCTCTTTTGCTCCTGGGCATCCTCCAATGGCTCGTATCTGGTGACGCGAGTAATAGAGGAGCATGATAAACTTGCCAAGACTCCGCTTCCTCGCATACTAATATGTTGTTGTCACATCTTCACATGGTGGTATGGTTGTCCATGTGGATTAGGGAGATCTTTGGGCTATTTGTAAATACTGAATGAATGAAGGGGTGAGTGAAGAACTACAAATATGGTATGAAAGAGGTCACTGATCACAATTAAGATTGTTCTATCTAAACGGAAAATGTTGTACAAATTTGTTTTTAATTATTTTAAAACACAATTAATATTAGAATACGATTGAATGCGTTTTTATTAATACGTAAAAAAGATATATTTTTTAGATATTAGTCACCAATTTCCGCTTCTTGGATTGTATCTGTAGCGACCGCTAACTACATAAGATAAATCACCCTATACTCTATTGCATATATATTGTGATCAAAAGTAAATAACATGAACTAAATGAATTATAGACAAATGTAAATGAACAAATATAAATCATGGTAAATGAGTTAAGCAATAAAACGCGGGGCCAAGCCAGCCACATGAGACGGGTCACCAGCTGTCAGTCATAAGCATAAACAACCCTTTTGGGGCCTCTTTATCTCCAGGGTACAGGGCTGCCGAGTAATTAGGCGTCGGTCGTGGTTCCTCACCACATGTGTGAAAACCAACCACCGGCCTAGGCAACCTTGCAGTCCTCCCAGCAGGCAAGGGGAGAGTGTACTTAAGTCGGGCTCCTGGCCTTGTTAATTAGTCTCTCACGACCTTTACTCGGTAACGCTTGGTTTCCGCTCGACATCTGAAAACTTGACTAATTCTTTATGAAAAACCTCTGTACCTCTTATCTTGAACATAGTGCATTGTCGGGGCACATACCTATCAAAAATGGAGTCAGATAGTAACGCCGTCATGAAACGATTGTCCAGGTTATAAACTCGAACAATCCGCACTTGTCACCAGGGCTAGGGTGATCAGGCACCTCCCTAGTGACGACCCGACAGTATCGATTGATGTAATGTTGTTATAAAGTATATATATATATATAATTATAATACATTGGGATTGTTTTAATTAAGAAATATTAACTTTAGATATTTTTTAATTTATCATTTTGCCCAGTTTCTGCGCATGCGCTACTATTAACAACCACGTACAACTATCGCTCTCCAAATCAATACCGATAACTACCGTTTATAGACCCTTTTTCGGCTTTGGGATTGTGTCAACTGGCAACTTAAGTGAGGTGGCCACGAGGGAGCCCTCAATAAGTGAGTAGATCGCTAGTACATTGGTGTGAAGTGCAAATAATAGTGACATCGGACAGAGTAGTCGGCCATCTTGACTGAGGCATCAGCCGTCGTTCACGATACATAGCTGTTCTGAGCCAGACCTGATAGGTGGCTCAGAGCCAAGACCAGTGACTCGCCACTGGAATCCCACTGGCGCTACGTATTTTATTTATTTATTTTTTTTTAACTAACAAAAATCTTAGCTAATGACAAAATGAGATTTTATCAGCAGCTAATATCACAAAATAAAAAGAAAAGATCTAGGTCCTTAGGTCCAACTCCACCAACGTCGCCAGTAAAGCGAAAACCCAGACGCTCAAATAGGAACATCCCTATAAACTCATCTGCTGCCAGCTCTATTGAAGATCTACCACCACTTGCCAGCACTTCAAAAGAAGAAACTGTAGCAGAATCTCCATTCTTCACACCGAATAGCTTCGAGGTACTGAGAAATAGCCAACCTGACGACATGGAAGTTATTCAAACACCAACACAGCCAAAGCCGCCTGCTATATTCGTCAGGAATATTAGCAATTTCAAACTATTATGCTCACAAATGAGCAAAGTTGTAGGTACCGGAAAATATACGTGCCTCAATCGCTCTCGGGATACAAAAATTTCCCCAGACACTCCGGATACTTATCGAGCGATCATTAAGTATTTAGAAGAAACCAATGCAGACTTCCATACATATCAGTTGAAACAAGAACGATCGCTTCGAGTAGTGATAAGAAATCTGCACCCGACCACACCAGCTGATGAAATTGAAGACGAACTATCAGCTCTGGGATTCAAAGTTCGGCAAATAACCAACGTTTTACGCGAGGACAGACAACAAAACGAATCCACCAAAACGGCATTACCGTTATTTTTTGTAGATCTCGAGCGGACACCTGGCGTGGAGAAAATTTATGACTTAACAACCCTGTATTACACAAGAATACAGGTCGAAAAACCTTACCCCAATAGAGACATCTTCCAATGCCATAATCGCCAGGCATATGGGCACACAAAATCGTATTGCCACCACCCTCCTAGGTGTGTAAAGTGTAGTGGGCAGCACAAAAGCGAATTGTGCAAAAAGCCCCTAAAATCGCCTGCTGTATGCGTGCTCTGCCAGCAAGACCATCCGGCCAACTACAAGGGCTGTGAGGCCTATAGAATCCTCAAGTCCAGGAGCGAGCAACGTCGCCGGCCAGAAGAAGAGAAGCCAGTAACAGGTAGCTTAAGAAGCGCCCCCACCAGAAATTTGAGGCCTTCAGTCTCTTTTGCTGATGCCGTTCGGAACAGAGAGCAGTCACAGGCACTGCCCACTTCTCGTCCGCAAGTATCTCTTCCCCAGCATTCCGCTCATCCCGCCAACCAGCAAACCCAATCCCATCCTCAACCACACATCTCGCATATTCCTTCACCTCCAAGCTCTTCAGATCTCACTAGCCTATTAACATCATTCCTTACAGAATTCAGAACCCTAATTACCCCTCTCATTTCCCTTCTTACAAATCTTGTCTCCTACCTTATCCCCGTTAAACAAAATCCATAAGTGGATCCTTCTGACTCCTTATCCATTCTCCTTTGGAATGCGAATGGTGTTCGCACCCACACTAACGAACTGACAGCACTACTCCATGACAAGAAGATCGACGTAGCTCTTATTACTGAAACAAGACTTACGAGCAAACGACCATTTACCGTTCGACAGTACCAGACTTATCGTACTGATCACCCAGATGGAACAGCTCATGCAGGTACCGCTGTCATTGTCCATAACTCCATATCCCACCACATAGTTCCTTTGGTATCACATGATTTCCTTCAATCCACTGCAGTGTCAATCACCACCTTCACTTTTCCTCTTACACTTGCATCAACGTACTGCCCTCCCAATAAATCCATTTCTGACTCCCAATTCATCTCCTTTCTAGACTCCATTGGACATCGTTTCCTTGTTTAATGCGAAGCACCAACACTGGGGGACAAGATCCAAAAATACACGAGGACGTGCTTTGCTGTCTGCACTCACACTGAAACATTGCTCCACTATCACCCCTGACACAGCCACCTATTGGCCATCAGATCCCAACCGAAATCCTTATCTCCTTGACTTCTTTTTTTACAATAGTTTAGGAACACTAAACTATTCACTCAAGCGACTCGATGACCTTTCCTCCGATCATAGCCCTTTATTATTAACCATTTCCCTTTTCCAAGACCAATTCACAAACTGCCTCCTCCTTCATTTATTAGGGGCCCAGTTGACTGGGACCACTTCCGTCAGCTTCTTACAGAGTCCGTAAACCTCAAATTATCCCTGAAAACATCCCAAGACCTAGACGATGCAGTGCATTCTTTCACTACTCTGGTCCAGAGGTCGGCTTGGGAGGCATCGTCACGCAAAAATCCACAATCATAATCGTTTACCTCTCCGCAGAAGACTCCGCTTTCTCTTTGCGGTGGATTTGGGGGGTCTCTGGGCTGTCTGTAAATATTGTATGAATGAGCGAGTGAATGATGAACTGTAAATATTGTATGAATGAGCGAGTGAATGATGAACTGTAAATATTGTATGAATGAGAGCATATATCTTAATTACTTATTGCCTTATAAAAGGCAGATTGTAATTATTGCACAATAAAGGAATTATTCATCCCTAATTTATCATTTTAAACATTATGTCTACGCAATACCATTGGGATGTGTTCCGAAAATTTTAATGGGCTCAGTGGATTTTAAACATGTAAATGTTTATGCTGGTTATGCTTAAAATTTTAGTTATGCTTTTACTATTTGAATCGCATTAATCTATGCTATCTGTGATATAGTTGAATGTATTTCAATTCCAAGTACACCGGAGCAACGAGATGTTTATTCTTAAAAAACAATAGAAATTCGTTCTTTATTTGATAGAAAAGAGAATGGATTCGTTTTTACCTCAAAACTTTACAGTTTTGCACTTCAGTTAATTTACGATATTTACAGGAGATGGTTGTGCGAGAGGATCAGTGCAAATTTCCAACTGTTCTACGAAATTCAAAAGTACTATTAAATTATCACCGTTTGTAAAATATGTCTTGGAAAAATCATGTTTTGTTCCCTTGTAAATACTTGTGAAATTTGCTTCATTGGGTGACTTGAGCTCGTGTACATCGCGCGAGAAATCAAGCAAAACTGAGGGACAGATACCATTTGTGAGGGAAATTAGAAACCGAGATGTGAACAAGTTTAATTCAGAGTATATCCTTTGTTCCTGTACCGAGAACAGTATACTCACCGAGGGTTGATATTTCAGTAATTGATAGAAAATGCTTGAAACGATCCTAACCTAAAGGCTATAATAGCCTATTTTAGTATAATTTTTCGTAGAATTTCTTTTCCAAGAAGGGGCTTTCTAGTAATTTACTTCTCGGCGTGATAGTTTGAAAAGAAAATAGCTTAAAAAAGGGCAGCTGGAAGTGAGCCAGTGAATAGAAAATACTGTTGGTGTAAATAAAGAACACCGGGAGCTGGTGCATCTAATCATCCATGACGTGCACTTTCTACCGTCGATGTAGAGAGCTTTGTTGTACTCCTTTTTGGTCCATTGTCATCGCGAGCTGTTACATCTTCTTGACTTGAGTAACCTCTCATTGTAGTCACTTTTCGTTGGCAAGGAGCTTATAAGGACTTAACGTTACTCGGTTTCACGAATAACCATTTCAAAGTCAATAACCTACAGCCCTATCTTTCGAAACATTTTTCAAAAGTCCACTGTGCTTCATATTTCAACGACAGTAACATAGAAGCAGGAAGGCCGTAGGGTGGTGTCATGGGCCCTATCCCCTACAGCCTCTGATCCACGGCTATCCCCCTAATCCCGATACCTCCCTAGAAAATCCTGTTCGTCGGTTATTTTTATTTCCAATCTTCTCCCTGTATCTGATTGTTAGGCTTCCATCTTACCAAAAGACTAGCCCACACACGACACAGCTCTTTAGATTACTTTCAAGGAGTTGATGTCCAATAAGTTAGATATTTACAAAGTACAAATATCGATCTGGACTCAACAGTTGTGGGGGAAAAGCAGTCATGAGAACAATAGTTAATGTCCCTTATTACTTCGGCGTCAGAACCCTTGATAACGATCTTAATATCCCTCACATCATGGGTCCCATTCCTGCTAAGTTCAATCATCCTCATACCTTAGCACAGTCATTATACATCCTCGCACATCCGTATAATATTTCTCGAAGATTCACGTTGCTGCGGCCTCGCAACCTGCTGTGAGTCCTGGGAATGTTTTTCCAATCATGTGCTGGGCGTCTGTGGCTCTCGCGCTTTTGATAAGCCTCCACCAGCCCCTGTACGTTGATGTGGATGCTGAACAAAGGCGATCTATTTCTCATCCAGAGGCGGTGTCATGCGAATTTCAGCGATCCTTGGACCTGTGTGTATTTGTATTTATCGTGTGAATGATTAATTGAATGGTGAACCGTGAATAGGGGATGAATGTGATCTTTGATTACATTTACTTATTGCCCGATGTCATTTTAATCAAACGATTTTTGAAATGATACAACATAAACAAGGTTCGCTTAACGAACAAAAATGAAAATTTAATTTAATCGATGGACCTGAAGGTAGAGGATCTACCTTTAAATAAGTACGGAATAATCAACGCCTGTCTGTCTTTGTCATCAAATACTATGATGGTGAGGGTGGGACCAGTCAAGTGATTTGTCTAAATCTACATTTTTCTTAGGATAAAATGTCCAATCTAGCTAAAAGCAAAGGTGTCATTGTTTACAATCATCAGTATTGAAGTTGTTTTTTTATTTATAACAAGGAAAGCACTGTCGAAAGGTGTTGTGACAAGGGTCCGAATAATGAGACACATTTTAATATTTAATTGAATAACGCAATATAATTTATTTACACAATACATGAGACATAGATATTGAAAACAGTACGCATACGCTCAAACTGATCCCTTGAACACATGCCAGGTGTGTCGTAACACACTGTTATTTATAACAGTTAACCAAACTTATAGTGATTTATAACGGTTCTTCACTACAATCTCCCCTACTTATATATGGACAGGTCCACAAACACACGTTGGAGACATAGCTCTCAACACACTTAGGCTTTTTCCGGCTCCTGGTAGGCCTAGGCGATGGAGGCACAGACGGACCAGGCTGAACAGGTGGTGGCCTTGGATGGCCTGGATTAGGCAAGTCGCACTGTGTACCTGGACTACTCACATGTGGTGAAGGAGGTGTTGGTGGTCTAGTGGTAAGCTTCTAGTTTCAGTTTTGGATGGCACCCCCATGGCACCCCCAGGAGACTTCTTTCTTTGGAACCAAGGTGGCGACCAGTTGATTAATATGGCGTTTCAGGGTGCGACCTGTGTCCAACATCGACAATATAATGGTACTGGCCGAGTTTCCTGATGGTGCCAAACGTCTTGGTTTTCTAAGCGAATCTTCGCCTGCACTCTCTCCCCCACTTGAAGACTACGAACCCGCAATGCAGTAGGCACAGTTGGAGCCAGGGGTTTGCTTTTTGGTATCAGAGCATCGATACGAGTACGGATCCTTCTCTTTAGGTACAGTTCCGAAGGAGATAGACCTGAGGCTAAGGGTGTTGCCCTGTAGTGGAACATTATGTTCCGCAGCTTAGAACACAGCGGAGCAGGATCATCAGCAGCAGCCTTGAGCGTTCTTTTCAAGGTCTGGATGCTGCGTTCTGCTAGACCATTCGTGGCTGGATGATTTGGCGTGCTAAACTTTTGAAATATCCCACGCTCTTTGCAATACCGCTGGAACTCTTCACTTTTGAAGATGACAGCGTTGTCTGAAACCATCACCGAGGGGTAACCATGTACCGAAAATATGCCTTCAAGCAGAGTTGTTGTTGAAAACGAGGACGGAGCATCGCGGATCATGCGAACTTCTGCCCACTTCGACTTTGTGTCCACACACATCAAAAAGAAATGGCCATCGCAAGGCCCCGCATAGTCAATGTGCACTCTCTCCCAATTCTTATCAGGCTGATCCCAGTGATGAATTGGCGCTTTCTGCGGACTGTGACGGACTTTGGCACAGGATTCACAGCTCTTTACAAGACGTTCTATGTCCTTGTCCAATCCTTCCCAGTAAACGTATCTCCTGGCGAGTTGCATCTTCTTAGTTATTCCCAAATGCAATGCATGAAGTTCTGGGAGAGACTTTGGTATTACTGTTTGATTGGAACGGAATAAAATGTTGCCAGAGACAGTGTACGAGCTATCCTTGCGGCTGTTCTTAAGCTCCTGCTGTAATGCTTGCAACTTTGGGTCTTTCCCAGTTTCTTTGGCAACTGTGTCTGCAGTGATAGCCATACTGGAGATCTGGAGCAGTGTTTCAGCATACAGCACGTTGACTTCCTGATCAATCGACATTTCTTGTGACTCACTAACTGGAGAGCTTGGTGCCCGGGACAGACAATCGACATCCTCGGTCTCTTTCCCTTTCTTGTATCGAACGTTGTAGGCGAGCCCTCTGAGAAAAGAGGCATACCTCAGTAAACGCGAAGAGGTCATCTGCGGCAGTGTCCGGTCCGGATGAAAAATCCTCGAAAGCGGCTGATTGCCTGTGAAGAGAACGAAACGTTTGCCGAGTAGGTAGTTAAAGAAGTGTGTTGCGGCATATACGATAGCCAGGGCTTATCTGTCGGGCTAGCTGTAGCTTGTCTCAGCCTGCGTCAGAGCTCGTGAGGCGTAGGCGATTGGACCCTCGTGACCATCAATTTCATGACTAAGTACTGCGGCTATCCCGGTTGACGAGGCATCAGTTGTGAGAATAACCTGTTGTAGCGAGCACCAAACATATATGTAAATCACCCTATACTCTGGTGCAAATAATGTATTATAATATTATGTAAATCTTTGTAAGCTTCTTGTAATAAACCAGGTCCACAAGGCAATGGTAGTAGGCCAGGTAAACAGAGGGGCACCGTCATAAAACGGTACCTGACTAGACCAGGGCAGACATAGGGGCACTTATAGGCTGTCAAATAACCTAAGTGGGTGAGTCCCTAGCAGTCATAAAAAACACACCCTTTTATCCCAACGGTCATAAAACTAAAAGGAACTGGTCACCTGGGTATCGTAAAACATACCCCTGTCAGCCAACTCCACCTTTCGCTAGGTAGGGGATATGGTATTTAAGACCAGGAGATTAAGGGCTGAGGTCCACTCTCTCTCTGCCGCACCTATGAGTCGTCACCCTGTCTCACAGTCTTGAGACCCCTTGATGCCTCGCGCCTACCACACTGCCGTGCCCCGTTTGAACTCTGAACCGGTCTTATCCTTTATGCAACCTCTGTACCCTTTTCTTTTGAACATAGTGTATTGTCGGGACACATACCTATCATAAATGGAGTCAGAATCCGCACTTGTCACCAGGGCTAGAGTGATCAGGCACTCCCCTAGTGACGCCCCCGACAATTAGTGACCCCGACGTGATCTCAGAAGAAACCTTTTCTTACGATGGCCGACCTTCCAGCCCCGTCAGACCGTACACGCCATTTCTTGGACGTGCAAACTGCCGGAATTTCATGAAGAAGACCCAAGACTATGGTTCCTGCAGGTCGAAAATATTTTTTTAACGAGCCGGATCTCTTCGTCTAAGGCCAAATCGGAGCATATTTACGCTCAGCTTCCGTTCAGGGTACTAACACAGGTCGCAGACCTAGCGTATTCTCCAAGCAATAGTCCCTACGAAGACTTAAAGGCTCGTCTTATCGAAACATACAGCCAGAGCCACTACAGACGACTGATTCGGATATTGGAAGAGACACACCTCGGAGACCAGAAACTTTCACATCTCCTGCGGCAAATGCAAGCGCTGGCAGGACCCACGACCTTTGAGGACGTCATTCGCACCCTCTGGCTTCGCGTCTTGCCAGACAGGGTCCGCGAAATACTGGCATCGCACTACGAGGCGAAATTATCGAAACTGACGTTGATAGCGGACAAAATCATGGACTTAAGTTCAGCTACCGCAATGCATACAGCCCAGCCCGCATCGACTCCCAAGGCCAGCTTGCCGCGCTCCAGCTGTGACTGCCAGACAGCCATTGCACAGCTCACCCAACAAGTAACCGTGCTGGCCAATTCAATGAACAGACGTGAAGAAAACGGGTCCGCTCGGCGATACCAGCGGCCAAAACCAACTACCGAATCTAATCATAAGGGGCTATGCTTCTACCACGGCAGATTCGGGCGGAAAGCATTTCGATGTCGCAGGCCCTGTAGGTGGGTTGATGACGCTACTACACCGGCGAGGAAACTAAAAGTCGCCACGGTCAGAGCTGTACCCATGGCAGGCCTAACCTTTCGCCGCCTATTCGTGACAGACGTCCGCACTCGGCAGCATTATCTGATAGATACGGGAGCAGCTATCTCCGTACTTCCACCACCAAAAGTAAAAAAGACTATATCCTCCGACTACCAGCTCTACGCCGCTAACGGCAGCTCCATTCCAACGTATGGAGAAGTCAACAGGGACCTCGACCTAGGCCTGCAGTGGATCTTTAAATGGAACTTCATAATGGCAGAAGTTCAGCAGCCAATCCTAGGTGCCGACTTCCTGGCTCATTATCACCTACTGGTTGATCTTCAGCACCGCCAGCTGATCGATGGCATGACCGGTCGTCGTACCACGGGAAGAACACACGTCGCTACGCTCTCCGTGATATCAAACATACCACCCGGCAACAAATACGCCGGCCCCTTACGGCGCTACCCTCAACTCACACGACCACAACAACCTATGGGCTCAATTCCGCCGACAAAGGTAGAGCACTACATAGACACTCGAGGACCGCCCGTATGCAGCAAGGCTCGTGGATTAGCGCTAGCAACATATCAGGCCGCCAAGGAAGAATTCCGGCGTATGATGGACGAAGGAATTTGTCGGCCCCCCAACAGCCCGTGGGCCAGCCACCTTCACATTGTCACGAAAAAGGACGGAACAATACGCCCTTGCGGAGACTACCGATATTTCAGACTTTAACAACCAGTTGTTTGGCACTACCATATTTTCAACACTTGATATCAAAAGGGCTTACCATCACATTCCAGTAAACCCTCAGCATAAGCATAACATTCCAGTAAACCATCATCCCCAAAACGGCTATTATCACACCCTTTGGACTTTTTTAATTTCTCTGAATGACGTTTGGCCTTCGCAACGCCGCCCAGTCGTTCCAGAGGTATATGGACAACATTTTTAGAGATCTACAATTTGTGTTCGTATACCTCGATGACATACTAATCGCTTCGGCCAACGAAGAGGAACACCAGCGTCACCTAGAAACAGTCTTCGGTCGTCTGGCTGCTCATAGTCTAACCCTTAACATCGCGAAATGCGTGCTAGGACAGCCCGAGGTCAGATTCCTAGGGTACCATGTCTCACCCCAGGGCATCGTTCCATCGCCAGCTAAAGTACAGGTAATCTTAGACCACCCCCGACCTACTACGATAAGAGACCTCAGACGTTTTCTCGGTATGATCAACCTCTATCGCCGGTGCTTACCTAACGCAGCGGAACACCAGAGGGTACTTAACGCCTACCTACAAGGGGCCATGAAAAATGACCGTACCATAATCCACTGGACCGACGAAGCTGCTAGCGCCTTCGAGGAAACCCGCAGGACTCTGGCAAACGCCGCCCATCTTGCTCATCCATCAACAGACGAACAGCTCATCCTAGCCACTGACGCCAGCGACACAGCTATGGGTATGGCACTACAACAGATGGAGGGAGGCGCCCTAAGGCCCAACGGCTTCTTCAGCCGCGCCTTCAACACTGCTCAGTCGAAATACAGCACCTTCGATAGAGAGCTATTAGCTATCTACGAAGCAGTCAAATATTTTCGACAGCTTCTCGAAGCGCGGGAAGTAATCATTTATACAGACCACAAGCCGCTCACACACGCCATGGCCCAACAAAGTGACACTTCCTGCCCACGACGCATGCGATACCTAAATTACATAGCTCAATTCACGACAGAAATACGTTATTGTAAGGGTGAGAACAACGTCGTGGCGGATGCCCTCTCGTGAATAGAAGCCGTCTGCGTCTCAGTACCTTCTTGATTCCACACGCCTCCTTTAAGCATACCCCACCCTATATCCTTCTCATACATCCTTCAAATGGGGGACTCCCCTTAGTGAAAGGCGCTCATTAGCCCAAAGTAATTTTCCCACATCCTATTTTATAAGTTTGAGAGCTAAGGAAAAAAAACAAAAAAAAAAACACTGCTCTAGTAGAAGATCACGAATTAACAGCCTTCAGGGAACAGAACGACACATGCAGGCTAGAGCCCGTTAACATCCCCGGCAGCGACATTTCTCTCATTTGCGAGACCTCACTGGGGGAGCCAAGGCCGTACTTGCCTTCGGGCTTTCGAAGATCCACAGCCTAAGCCACCCAGGAGTAAGAGCAAGTCGGAGGATGATGAGCCAGAGGTTTTTTTGGCCGGGTATGAACGCTGACGTGGCTCGATGGGTGAGATGTTGTATAGCATGCCAGACCTTAAAAAATACACCGTCACACCATCACCCCTCCAGGGCGATTCGCGGACGCGGGAAAGTTCGAGCACGTGCATATCGATCTCGTAGGACCACTGCCAACGTCAGAGGGGAAGTGATACATCCTCACCATGATTGACCGAGCCACGGGATGGCCTGAAGCAATCCCACTTGGGAGCTACCACCGTAGCCGACGCCTTCTTTAGTGGCCGGGTCGCCAGGTTCGGCACACCCATACGAATAACGACCGACCAAGGCCGTCAGTTTGAATCAGACCTGTTCACGAGACTGACTCGCCTCCTGGGTGTCGAGAGAATTCGGACTACCGCCTACCATCCACAGTCAAACGGCCGAATTGAACGATGGCACCGCTCGTTTAAAGCCGCACTAACCGCCCATTCACAACAACGCCAGTGGACGCGAAGCCTGCCAGCAGTCCTGCTCGGCCTACGAAGTGTAATCAGGGTGCAGTGTCGCCGAGCGAACATACCAAGAACCCTTACGCCTTCCTGGAGAATACTTTACACCAACACGAGTAGATCTTGACGTCCGACGCGACATCACTCAACACCGGAAAGACACGAGCAAGACGTTCGTTAGCAAGGACCTCAACAACTGCACACACGTTTTCGTTCGACAAGAACACCGGCGTAGCCTAGAACCGGCTTATACTGGCCCGCACCTCGTAGTCAGCAGGATGAATAAAACCTTGGTCATAAGGGCAGATAATAAAGAGACTCGCATCTCCCTTGACCGTGTAAAGCCAGCCTATTTGCTAGACACAGCCGAAAGTTTATCTACACCGGGTGAACCGGAGGAATTAGGAAACCCTCCACTACCATACCTCTGTACGAAGAGTGCGGTAGCACGACGTTAAATATAAAATAAACTCACTGATTAATTAATTAATAAACTGATAGGAAATTAATAAATTTTTTTTTTTTAGGTTGTTTCGAAATATACGCTATGATATTTTTTAAGAGGACCGGACGTTACTGCTTGCGACTGTAAGTCATTTTATATGATATGTTTTTTTTTTTGTTTTTTTTTCTCGTTCGTAAATGTTAACAGCGATCAATAGGCCACAACAATTGTAAAATAATGTCAGTCAAACGTGTACGTAAATATGTATATGTTAATACTTTTAACTGTTTGTAATTGTTACATTTTAATGAGTTAACTGGGTACGTTATCAAGTAGAACAGTGATTCTTTTATTGTCATCTATGTGAAAGATAAAAATTGTTTGTAATGGATATATTTAATTGTTTATTTGTAATAATTGTTCGACAAATAATTTCCAATGTACACAAAAGTGTAAGCATCTTTGATAGAAGTATGTTTGTATCATGTACGTTTTCATTATGTAATGTAATTCAATGTAAAAAAAAAACTGTCAAAATTTACAGAGTGTAGGGCAATTTGGGGGAGCAATGTAGCGAGCGCCAAACATATATGTAAATCACCCTATACTCTGGTGCAAATAATGTATTATAATATTATGTAAATCTTTGTAAGCTTCTTGTAATAAACCAGGTCCACAAGGCAATGGTAGTAGGCCAGGTAAACAGAGGGGTACCGTCATAAAACGGTACCTGACTAGACCAGGGCCAGACATAGGGGCACTTATAGGCTGTCAAATAACCTAAGTGGGTGAGTCCCTAGCAGTCATAAAAAACACACCCTTTTATCCCAACGGTCATAAAACTAAAAGGAACTGGTCACCTGGGTATCGTAAAACATACCCCTGTCAGCCAACTCCACCTTTCACTAGGTTGGGGATATGGTATTTAAGACCAGGAGATTAAGGGCTGAGGTCCACTCTCTCTCTGCCGCACCTATGAGTCGTCGCCCTGTCTCACAGTCTTGAGACCCCTTGATGCCTCGAGCCTACCACACTGCCGTGCCCCGTTTGAACTCTGAACCGGTCTTATCCTTTATGCAACCTCTGTACTCTTTTCTTTTGAACATAGTGTATTGTCGGGACACATACCTGTCATAAATGGAGTCAGATATTAAATGCCGACATGGAACAATGGTCCATGTTATAAACTACATCAATCCGCACTTGTCACCAGGGCTAGAGTGATCAGGCACTCCCCTAGTGACGCCCCTGACACCTGTTTTGAAGGGTCAAACGGAATGAGCACTTTGTCTGAGCACAACTCTGTCTTGAGATTCCGAAAGGAGGCCTCAGCAGCTGCAGACTAAATGAATCGTTCACCCTTCCTGAGTAAGCAGCGTAGCGGGTAGGACTTTGAAGAGAAATCTGGGATGAATTTGGAATAATACGTGATTAAGCCAAGGAATCTCCTCAATTCATCCACATTCTTTGGTCGCGGCATCCGAGAAACTGCTTGAATCTTAGCTGGGCACTTCTGAATTTGATTGTGTGACACTACATGACCGAGGTAATTTATGCTTTCCTTGAAGAACGAGCATTTAGCACGATTGAGATGGAGATCATGTTCTTTGAGTCTTTCCAAACATGAGATGAGAGTTCTGGAGCATTCTTCGAGATCTGAGCCATGACAGATGATGTCATCGAAGCATGCCTTGACCTTTGGTAGGCCGTTCAGCAATTGAATCAGGATCCGGTTGAATTCTGCTGGAGCGGTCTTAGTTCTGAAACTGAGGCGATTCATTTTGAACGTACCCTTATGCGTTGAAATCGTTTGTATCTTGCTCCCTTCTTCATCGACCCACAAATGCAAATATGCCTTGTGTAAGTCCAATTTACAAAAATACTTAGAATCTCTGAGACTATGTAGAACCTCATCTATTCTGCGGATAGGGTGATTTGAGGCAACGAGTCTGGAGTTCACCCCACACTTATAATCCACACATAGCCTTACACCACCATCAGGCTTAGCTATAACAACGAGTGGTGACCCCCAATCGATTGATGCAACGGGACTAATGACTCCTTGAGACTCTAGCGTGGCTAACTCTCTCTCAACTCGCTCTTGCATTGAAAAGGAACATCCCGTTCACAGACGAAAACTGGTTTCACCCCTTTTCTAAGTTAAAGCTTAAATTCGACGTTCGGAGCACACCCGATCCTTTCTTCGAAAATGTCTTCGTATTTCCTGAAGATCTCTTCGAGCGAAGTGACCGCGTTGACATCAACTGGATGGAGAGCTGAGTTTTTGTGGCTATCAATCTCATCGAGTCTTATCCCGAGACTACGAATCCACATACATCCAAGTAAAGCATCATGTCCTACTGACACTATGAATAAATCGGCTTCCATTGAATTCCCTTTTTATGCGACTGAGACGGTAACTTTACCTTTACGCTTGATGAGGTGATCTGAGTAAGAGCGGAAAGAGACTGGAGTCGGTTGCAGTGGTATGTTGAGTTCAAGTTTCTTGAAAGCAGTTTCTGAGAGCAAGGAGAAACGTGCGACTGAATCCACATCAAAAGATTAAATATTTCATTTTAAAATAATTGTGGATGCCTAATTACAATGGATCATTGAAGACACTAGTTTCTTTCATACATAAAAGTATTGTATGAAAAAATACATAAGATAGAGATATTAAATTCGTAACCTAGAGCTATGACGTTACACGAATCAGATATTCTACAATAATGTTTATATTTATATCTTGGATTTGCAATTACTCAACGGAAACCAAACTGGTACCACTGACATCGTGGGGGTTAATTTCTGCGTTGTGATCACCTAAAAATAAAGCATGATGAGTCGTAGGTATTAAAAGTAAAAATTAATATATATTTATATAATATACATTTTTGTGTTGTTATAAAAAATATATATTTGTTATATAAAATATTTAAATAAAAACTGTCACAACATTCACTTCTATATCTGTGGTGATGATGAAGAAGTGGATTAATCGAGTTATCTGAAAAATGAGTTAACCGTACCTATAGGTCTGTTTTGTTGTACTTCATGTCGTGTAAAGACGGTTAAGTTCTGCTCCGTTGCATGAGTTTAAGGTAACTTAAGTTTGTTCGTTCTTGTCACTTAAATGCCAATTCCTATGTTTTTGAAGTAGTCACTTGAGTTTTGACGTCCAAATTACAGGACTTTAGATTCGAACTCGTGCTCACCAAACTACCAAAAAAAAAAAAAAACTGGAATTTTTCTTAAATTCCGTTACTTACAATTTCGGCTCAGAGCCCTTGCTCCAGAACGCATGGTTTCAAAACATGATGAATAAGGTCTATGATTAGCCAAACTTATAAGTTACATAGGCAGCTAAACAATAACACTAAAAATTCCTTTGCAGGATGGCGTGACCGCGCAAAACCGAAACACACCCTTTGCGTGCTGTCACATGACTATAACCGATGTTAACACTTTTTAATTAAGAGAGTGAGGGGTTGTTACCCCGGAACAGGTAGTTACTCCTTACAGTTGCAGTACCTCCTCGAGGAGCAGAAAGCGCTATCTAGATGATCTAAACTACAATTAGACTGGACTAGAACACCAAGGCAACAGCCACTCCAAACAGAGGATCTGGGTCGGCCTTTATCTTCTGGCACATCATCGGGTAGGCCATCTGGGTCCCTTCTTCCTGGGTATCGGCCCTGGGAATCATTCGTCGGTGGAAATTCCTGGGGTCCCAACAAAAACAAATATATCAGCTGAGCCTTAAGGGCGTGGTCGTAAAAGTCTATAAATTTAATTATATGTATCATAACAAATATGTTAGTTATGCCTTGGGTAAAATACGAAAATGTTTTAATATTTCTAATAGAAGCTTTATTATGTATAATAACCTATAGTTTAATTATCTCAAAGATATCGTATACTTAAAATGTATTTATAAACAATTAACAGCCATAGAAAAAATATACGGGAAAGATCAGGAGTAGAACCCATGGTTTGGCCAATTATTTTTCGGAGGCTCTACCAAGTGGACTATTCAAAACACGAGTTGCGAAAACTCATGCGACGTCCAGGAATATTTTCCAACACTGTTTCTTCAATTCATACTTTGCGCACAAATAATAATAATATACAAAATCAATTGAATAATTTGCATATTGCAATATGCGATTTGTTGATAAAATTTATTGTGTCAGTGGTTTGGAGATCGTTTGGATTGGTGATAGCTATCTGGCGGACTGTTGATTCATTTTCTATCAGTTCATTCAAATATGTTTAGGTACTATTTATGAGATGTTATTTTTTATTATTGTAGTGTTACTTTTCTTTATTTCGACCTGGATGGGTACATGGAAGAAGGGCATGTAAGTTCACTAGATAAAACTTTTGGGATAATAAAAAAAAACTTGAGGATCCTATAATTATATCTAAATGATAAACATGATAAATGATGAGGCATAATGCGCTTTTGTGTCAGATTGATTTTTATTTAATTATCTGATAAAACTTTTATCAATTTTCAAAATGCATGGACAAATGCTCTTCTTCTAATGAACGATTTAAAGAAGCCGTACGTGAAGGCATTAGGATCAAGAAAAGCTCATCTCTTTGCTCAATGCTTTATTTTACACCAAAAAAATTAAAAAAGACCATAAATGGCGAAAATATGGTATTGTAAGAGAAGAAAAAACTGAATAATGGAGGAATCCTAGAATGACTACTAGGTAATGTAGAAGCATCGCTGAAAAGCAACATAAGTTCTTGCTAGCTTGTGTATCGACAGTACAGACTAATTACCTTTTAACGTGACTGGGTGTATTCCACCTTCTAAACGAAAATGTATGGATAAAGCCATTTCATTGAAAATTGGACAAAAGAACATGACCCCATCCATAAATACGTTCCACTTTAACTAAATTAACCACATATTATGTAGAATGTTCTGTACTGACGCACTCGTCACTACTTGTACACACCATTTGTAAGTCAAGGCCATGGAGTGTACAATGACGGAAGGTATACATTCCCTAATATGGTAACACATGAAAAGCCCTAATTGTTGGCACTTCTGCGTAATCAGATATAAAATTTAAAGGAAAATCAGCAATCAAGCGAAGGGGAGAAAGTAATATATAAGCAATAAAAAGAAGAAAAATAAATTTTGTCTGATCCCAAATATTTCATTTTCGGGCCAGAAAGCTTTGGGTAATCACATTACCTAACTTCAATGGCAACAATATAAAGGAATCTATAAGGTTATCAAATTATGAAAACGTACAACAAGGCTTGGTTTATCAGTGTCTCATGCAATACCTTAATTGCTTAAAATCAAATGATAAGATAGATGAAATTATTTAAATAAAAAACAAATTAGTACATAAATAAAATATTTGAAAAGCGATAGATAAATAGAAGGGCCTTATCCTACGATACTTTGAAATGCCATCAGCCACGCCGGTGTCTGTGGATCGATACTCACCTAATAATTCAGCGTGATTACTTTCCATCAAACTCACCAACAGCTATAACCCAACAAGTAATAATTGTACAGACATTGCTGCTATAAATATACGTTTTAATAGAATTTATAACAACTCCGTGAGATAATATTTCTTTATCCTAGATTCCAGTTAAAACTAATGCAGACGCAAGTGCAAGTGCGCCCTAGTTGCCTATTAAAGAGATCCAATTATTACCATGCTCTGAGCTATGAGTTGAGAAATACTAAAAGTACGTCCTTCACAACTCATTGCAATTCAACTTGGAAATCGAACTGTTGTGCAATATAATGTTCACATAGGTAAATCCCTTTTGATGAGAGTTATCGTTTGAAAACTTATACAAAAAGAATCACTAACAGAAGGTGATCAATCTGTCATCTTTTTAAAAAGCGTAGCTAGTAGCATCATAATTTTATAAAGTGGAAGGAGTCGTTTTGAAAAATGCTTAGTAGCTTCAAAGCTAATCCACTTTATTATATGCAAGTCATATAATAATAATAAGTTTTCATACTAGATAATGCTTTATTTTTATAATTTTTGACTATTTATAGCTTTAGAAAAAATTAGACTGGAGGTATAAAATATTTTGCTTTTCAGAACCTCGAATAGTAAAATATTTCCAGAATGGGATCATGCGAAAAGTGGTCCGACATACCTCTCTCGAGAGGTTAAAGAACCCGTTGCTTGCTGTGCCGTCGGTGGGTGAGTTCATCCGCCGGAGACACATCAAGTTTTTTGACTCGTTGCAGCACCTAACCAACCCAGTGTTTAACACTATGGCCCCACCACCCCTCCCGCATCGATGGCAACAGACTGTAGGGGAAAAATTAGGTTAAGCATTAGTATGTAAGTTAGTTTTAAGTTTGATCAAAAAGGTGAGCCCCATCACCTTTATTAGTCAGTTTAGTCCAGTCACGTATAATGTGTATCATTATACTTGTTGATTCATTATATAATTTTTATAAAAAGTTGTATATAATGTAGCGACGTTACAGGAAATACAAAAATAATTTTTAAATAGATTTGCCTGAGGATCTATAATTATATATAATTATATGCTAATTTAAAGGGGTTATGAAAGAAAAAAAAATATTTTGCTTAAGAGTGCTTTGTTCCTTGTAGAGTATTTAGATTAGGGCTAATGATATAAGCACAGATGAAGGAGTTATTTTGACTGTGAAGTGGAAACTGAAAATATATATATCTGCTAAGCAATGGCTGGAATATCACTGTTTTTGGTATTCTATTTGATTATTTTTTTGTTATTTCATCATTTTTGAATAAGAATTGTATGATATAATACACCTTTTCTCACAAAACACCATGAATATAATTTTTGTCTGTTGTAATATGTAAGTGTTTAAATAAATTTTTAATTTAAATTTCTCACTCAGCCGATCTTCTTGCTTCTTTGCGTTACGAGTAAAGAGGTATTGTTATAAAAGAAGTTTATATAACTGCGTTTGTTGGAAGGTCGGTTTGTGTTAATGTGAAAGATATGTTAAGTCTTCATCAAATATCAAACTGATGTCACTAATCATGTTTATCGCCGACATTGTATGTAGAAACGTTGTACGTAAATAAATTTGATTAAAACCTAAGAATTGTGTATACTGGCTAACAATGGACTTGAAGTTTCTTTTGTTCCCCGGGGAAAATATCAAGTAAACATTTTGCAGATATTTTTTTATGGACGAAGATACTAGTTTTTTTTTTTTTTGTAACAGCACTCTAAAAATTGCAGGAAAGATAATATGACTTGTATGTAGCATACATCGCCTGCAATACTTTCTTTCTTCTATCTGTGATCTTCTATGAACCTTATACCTTATCATACACAATAAGCGGTTGCCGAAACAATTCTCACCTCAAAGCAAAATGTACACTAACATGTGAGAATAGACCTCATTTAGTTTTAAACTTTGCTACAAGCCACCCCCCTAGCGTTGGGAGCATATTTTTTAGGTTAAAAGTTGCAACAGTCGTGAAGTGAAAATACAGATTGCCTGCGGGGTAGCAGATGTGCACGTCGTGAAAATAAATGGTACCACGTGCTCAAAAGTGTACAAATAAACAGAGGCCTACACCATATGTTTTCCAACCGTATCCTAGCAACAGGACAGAAATAAGTCCCTTCCACCCTTAGCAAAGTGTTTGTAAACGACTTCGTATCGATTCTTAAACTGTATGCACGGCTTCAAAAACATACAGCTGATACTATGAATCGATAAATTTATTTTAATCGATCCATTATTATTCCATACTAAATCTAAAAAAACAAGGTTTCAAAAAAATAGTCATTGTAACTCTTACAAAGTTTTTACTCAGGATATTGAGCGAGATTTCGATCATGAATCGAAACACCAGATATATTTTATTGTTTTATCATAGTTAGAACATGTTATATGCAAATTTCGACAATTGAAAAAAATATAATTTGGAGTAGAGTATTATTAAATTGAAGATTTAGCTATAGTTTCGAAATGTCAATAACATTAATGGCATAACATAGCGATAGGAACTTCTACTGAATAATATATAGTATATATATTATATACCTATATGTATATAATTATATTATAATATATATGTTTTACTTCATCTCCAGAGATGCTAATAATAAAATTAACTTTTTGAAAAATAGTGAAGGGTCAATAATCAATTACTTTTAATTAAAGAATAAATATTTTGCGATACGAAACTTCGGGGCTCTACTGTCGTAAAGGTACCTATGCTCACAAGTTCAATATATTGCCGTCTTATCATCACTTAGTCACACGCATTATAATACATTCAGCCCTTAATAAAATTTGGTAATGAATTATAATTTAATAAAAAGATTAAAGAGAAAGAAAATATGTCTGGGTTCGATAAGTTAGTCCACTCGTTCACCGAAATAATTCGTGCAAGATAGACAAAAAATTAGGTAGTAAATATTAGGAATCAAAACCTTAGCTTCACCTTTTAAGCTTTATTAGTTTGAATACTTATGCTTGGCAAGTAACGAATAAACATTTCATTTTTATTAAGGATAAGAAGAATATCCTAAGTTTTAATAATGAACAGATCCATGATACCGCAAATATACAGAAGCTAACAAAATCCTAACCTCCTGCCAAGAATACATTTGAAAACATATATGCCTCAAACCAAAATGTACAACGAATTTATGATAAGACTGAAAGAAATTTATGAGGGTATAGTTTTTAACAATGGAATAATCTCTTGTTCCATAGAGCTTAACCAGTCTAGCTGCAGATCAGGTGTTAACGAAGAGTCGTTAGAGAATTACCGATGCCTGGGAGAGTAGGTATGGGTCTGTATTGAAGGTACTGGTACCCAGTAATCTGCTTCGCTCCTTAAAGGGTACTCATCTCCTTCAGCGAACAGTGGTTCAACCTCTACTTCTCCGATAATGAGGTCGATATTTTGGGGAGGATTGACATCCAAAGTGAAAGATGTGTCAAAAAAGTGAGTTTTTCTTTAAATGCCGTTTTAATTACGATATATTGCGAATAAGTATCATTCTGTATGTAATGTATTAGGAATGCCATATTATTTTTCGATGCATAAAGAAAAACTGATTATTTAAACTTAAAAATATTTTTTTTCTTATATATTTATTTGAAAATTAATAGTCGTTAAAACACGATTACTGATAGGGAAGTAAGAATTCATTTGTACTTCGGTACAATTCAGATTCATGTATTAAATATATAATAAAAATATTTGAGAATTCACCAACTTATTCAATGCAAGCGGAGTGCACTGAGAGAGTCGGTATGAGTTGATGCGTTGATTTACCGCTGCGGGAATTGGTTCTATCATCACAGACACGCTATCGACGACAGAGAAGTCACGAAGTAGTCTTCGTGATAAACCAGAACCAGATATGTTCGTAGCTTTGATACTGTTCAGTTTGCTAGTCATTTATTCAATATTTGTCTTCTTACACAAATTTAACGAATGGAACAGAAAATTTAAGCATGTTATTATTCCAATCCTCTTTATTTTCGTCTATAAGGTTTCATGTCCTGTCTCCATTATAAATAGGATATTTGCACATTAAAACAGATATTGCTGTTTTTTGTTGGAAGCCTGTGGCTTTGCCTTAAGCATCTAGCGAAATGAAATATTACGAATAACTGTGAATGCTCCCTGGTTTGTCAGAAAAATAACCAATTCATCAAGACCTTCAAATGGAGACGATAGATGACTACATCAAGAAGAAATTCACCAATTTTTACAGTTTACAATTCGTAAAAGTTGCTATCAAATGTAACATTGCTAATTTGTGTTGAGATTCGATATTAAAACTCGAAATTCAGTACATAAAACCGTAGGAAGCAGTTTGTAAAGGATGTTGATAAGAACGGACCATGCTTTATGATCCACAAATAAGACAACTCATTAAGGATTTTGCCTTTGTAAGTAAATTCGATGAAATAGGCTGAGCGAAAAGGTTGGACTTTATTTGTGGAAGTGTTCGAAAATTTTCTGAGCAAACGCAAAGCTGAAAGCAACGTTGAACTAGTAAACCAGAGGCTTAACAGTTTCAAATCCTTTGGGTGTAACATGAGTATCAAGGTGCACTATTTACACAGCCACTTAGACCGTTTTCCGAGCGTTATGAGTGAGTATTGTTCATAAAAACAAAATTAAATTGAGCTTACATTTTTCTTAAAATACTTTATTGGTAATAGTTTTCAATACCAGGAAGTATGCTGGTTGGCTTCATTTAAAAATTGAATTTCAGAGGAAGGATACAAAATTAACTCCAAAAAAAGTTTGGCCCGTTCTCTAGCATTGAAGATTTCTCGAGCATGTTTAAGGCATTCAAAATAATAAAGTTTGCAAGTGAAATTTTTAGTATATACCATAAAACAAAAATATATTAAAAGATTAATAAACAAAAATAAAGTAAAATATTAAGTATGAAAATAAGAAATGTAATAAGTAATAAAAAAAAAAATTATAGCAGTGCTAAACTTTCTTTTTGTCTTTCACTGCAGCTGAGCACTTGATGTATTGCCAATAAAAGTAATGAAGTTCTGCCTGTATTTAAGCAGTAAGTTCTCTCTGTTCACTTATCAAGTATCTTGTAGTAGCATCCATTTTATTCACATGGTTCAGTTTGTTTCTTGCATTTACAGGCTATTAGTCAACAATTATTCCAAAGAGCTACTTGCTCAATCGTTTTTGTGTTTATATTTATTATCTGTCCATTAAAAGTGATTTTTTACAAATTAAAAAAGGTGTCTTTTAAAAAGCAGACATCCTCCAGACAGACAGAGTTGGCCGACGAGGCGTGACAGAAGGCTGCCATGGGAACAGAGGTAAACATAGACCACGAGGGTGGGGGCATGCTATATAGCCCCTGGCTGGCCATCACTGCCACAATCGAGTGAGAACACAGCAAGTAGCATCGCCTTACTGCAGGTACTCTCAGCTCGTCATCATCATCAAATATGGTGAGTGTGTGGATATCATATCTCGTATAATTACAGTGTATATATATGTGTGTGCAGCTCCAGTTTCAAATATCACTTCAACAGGATTTTTTACAAAACAGTGACAGGGTTTCTTTATCCACCTTCAAGGAGGGGGGTCATAAACAATTAATGAACAAATAAATGCCGGTAATTTTGAAAAAGCAAGAATATGATCCTGTCAGTGTATTTGCTCGGTAGTAAATGCATTAGTGGGATTCATTTCACAACTAAATTCGAGAATGAAACGACAATAAGTATATAATGTCTATTGTTCACTCTAAATATTGCATTTAAACAGAATTATTTTATAATTCCTCTCAGTGTTGCCATCTTAAATATACCTTCGATCTTAAAAGTGAGAAAAATACTCACAATAAGTGGTCTCGTTTTTACGGTATAATGATTTTATAACTAAATCATTTGCAGCATAAGCTGCGCTGTTGCTGAAAATACATGTTAAATACCTGACCTATATGAGCATCATCTCAACTAGCGTAAAATACTTACAACTTGACACACCCAGAAAGACGATCCCTGCGCGAAACTACAGCTTCTCCTTTTAAGCTTGGCAACTGTTTTTAATTATTTTTCTCTTATTTCCCACTAATATAGAATTTCCAACAAGTGGAAGTGGAAAAATATCGTTGTCGTGCATTTTGTGTACTTCTAGCCTCTAGTGACCTAAATAAATATCGTCAAACAAGAAAATCTTTTCCGCATTTCCTCTACTTTACAGATCACTTCAATAGAAATATTCGTCACTTAGACTACTTTTTTTCTGATTACATCATATTAAACTGCACAGTGTGTTTTTATTAGTGCGTGAAACTCACCGGCTTGTTGAAGTTATAAATATTGGTAGAGAATATATTGAGTTCTGTAAGTTAGTTTTGAAGCTTTCGTTAACTCGTACTCGTGTCAATCTACTTGTAATGTCTGTGAAGCTAATGTCACATTATGACCGCAGATTTACATTACGCACTGGTGGCACATTTGAATACATAATTAGAAGTTGCGCTTAACGGTCTCTCGACTAAGCTCGTAGTGGGATTCAAGACCGGGCAGTCACATTCCCAGCTCAGCATAAAGCATTAAGTGTTTTTTGTGCTCGTAATTTTATTATGATTTGTGTTCCTTTTACTGCAACATAGAATCAATGATAAATTCTATTCCATGAAAAGATCGGCAATTGGATCATTTCTGTGAATAGGGCATCATATTGAAAATCCATATGCCTTGATTAATAATTTATGTTATGACTTTAGTGGAGAATATTTAGGGGAAGAAAATAGACATAAAAATATTTTGTTCGCATATGTGACGAAACTTAAATTTTGAAGTGGGACAAACCCTTAACATATTTTTTTAAGATCACTAATGAAATTTGAGCAATGACGACAAATCAGTTGATCTGCCGAAAAAACCACTAATGTCAGCCGGACATCTGTTCCTGCCATTATTCCGATAGCTTATAGGTCAGGCTGAATATTTTCCAAATGAGAAAAGTTAAGCAAGGGTTGATTCGGCGTGGAAATGGGACTGTAATTAGCTGTGAAAATCCTTTTGCCCTGACACCGTTGCTCTTTATTCACGGTTTAAGCCAATGTTGCAAAATGTGCCTGCTTTCCCTTTGACAGGCCGTGGCTGGGCAGATCCCAGCATAATTTAGCAAGTGAGTCACTCTTGCCATATTTCATTAAGGGCTCAAATACATAGAAATTGGCACAGAAAGAGAACGAGCAACAATAGGGCATCATTCGTAATAATCAACCAATGAAAAAAGGTACTCGTAGGCTCGGGACTCGAATCCCCTGGATTCTCGACAATATGTCTTTCCAATCAAGAGTATCTCCCAGTATATTTTTTCTTATGATAGTGATTTTAAATTTTAGTGGGATCAGTACCAAAAACGAAATTGGCTGGAAGTTATCTCAGGATGTTACGTCAGTTTTTTAAGAAACGACTATGTTTTTTTTTGTGTAAATACCTTTATTAGAACTATATCTTCAAAAGATATAGTAAATAGAATGATAATTTAAACATGTTTAACTTAAAAACAGTAAATATAATAAAAACACTTTAATAGTTAATAAGGAATAATTAAGAATAAACGTATAACTGTATCCTCTGTTACAACCTAGTTTATTATAGCCTTTAAAAATGAACAAAGACGTTAAACCCTTTAAAGGTTTATATTATAAGATGGCGCCCTATAACGAGCTTTTTAATATTATCCCTTTTATTAACTTCTACGAGGAAATAGTCTGTTCTCTGCTGTTGTCACAAGAGCATTTCTTATTAAGAGTCAATTTAAGCCCGTGCAATGTGCAAATAGCTTGTACTCCCTCCTATAAATGTAATATGGATTTGATATCTTCTGTCTTTCTTCTACCCACTGTATGGAGCCGTACAATTGTTGCTGGAACAACTATAATAGTGAAAACAACTACTTCCGATGTCAAATAAGTCCATTATCGTTATTGTGTTTAAACTAAACAATAGCCCTGTAATTTCGAGCTATTTCTGAATATGCCATTTGAGTTCTATATCGATTGGGTTAGTTTCACGAACTCTATTGCCTAAAATATCTCCTTACCTAAATGAAAATATTGCTTGTGACTTGGAGCTGAGTAAAACTTGCAACTCGCACTGCTACGGCATTATTTAATGAAGTTACTGTATGCTTGAAGTTCATAACTCACGTGCTGGATAATTATAAATGCATAAACCATCGTCCAGCTATCGCGTTAGTTCGGCTTGCGTTTTTCCTCCCATTCATCAGTTCGAGGAAGATGATTCAACATTTCCGACCGCGATGCTATTTATGAGAGGGACATTTTTATGTGTCACTGCGTTATATCTGTTTTTTTGCAAAAACAGCTCGGCTGTTTTTTTTTGGTGATCAACCGTTCTTCGACTGAGAGTCATGTAATTTTACAATATATTCTACGCAATTAACTAAATACAGACAACTTATCTGGTGCCTTTCAAGTTTTAAAAATGTTTTTATCGGGTGGAGTAGAAGTAAATTGAGACGTAAGTGAACTAGTCTTGGGGATATCGGCTTTTTGTGGTCAGCAGGGGGTATTCACACAACATGATGCCGACAATAATATTAAAAAGCGTCTGTCATTTAAAAACATTGTTGATTTCCTCTCACTGTTGAATACTACTTGAAACAACCTGACAAATGCAATCCTTTTTAATGTGATAGGTCTCATAGATAAAACTAAATCTACTGGTTCTCTGTCGTTGATTTCAGCAAACTAAATAAACAGACCCATGGTGAAACAGACTAAATACCCTTCTATTTTCTGATCGTTGAAGATTCGGATTTAAATGTCAATTAGCTGAAAATAATGTTTAGGAATAGATTCCACTTGATTTGCTTCGTTAGATCAGAAAGTATTTATAGTTAGTGAGTATATAGAAAAGCCACTCTTCGCCGTTATACTCATCATGACAGCTATCGGCATGAACCAGTACAACAATAAGAAATCTGTGTGGAGTAATTCAATATCAGTCAATTCGTATTTTAGCCGTATTAAGCCACTTGTATACTGTATAGAGCGTATTTTTGTTTTAAATTGAAATTAAAAGAATATTTTCAGCTTTTATCTGTGCCTGCTTTCCTTTTGACAAGCCGTGGCTGGGAAGATCCCAGCATAATTTAGCAAGTGAGTCACTCTTGCAATATTTCATTAAGGTCTCAAATACATAGAAATGGACACAGAAAGAGAACGATTAACATATTATTATATATACATATTGTATATTAATGTGATTAGTCTTATTAAAATTATGATTATTATTACTAGGAAATTTTTTTCATTGATTATATTTTGGATTACTATTCATTTTGGTAAAAATTCTAAAAAGGGGGGCAGTCCTCCTATTCTTAATATGGAGATTGAAGTTTTTCTGAGTTTGATATGTTGATTCTACTTATTTGATTGATAAATATAATGTTGTAATAATTGAATAGATAGCAAATTATTATTATTATTATGATATATAGTATTCAAGAATTCGTTGTATCTATTTATTAGTTACAGACCTAAACTTCGTCTGGTGTAGCAAAGTTTATTCATGAAAGGCAACAAACAGCAGAAGCAGCTGCAAGACATGAAAAAAAACATGCCTCAAAGATAAACACGGGTTTGTTCAAAGTTACGAAGGAACATTTTGATACGTTTATTATCAATATCAATATATTATTATAGATAAGTCAAGATCTTTAATTTGATAACCTACTTAAAATTATAGTATATTTTGATTGCATAATAATTAGTTAATTAATGACACTATGTTTTATAGTGTTTTATCTTAGTATATTTGATGCCTCTTGAAGGATCAGGGGACACATAAAACGGCCTGAAGATGCAGAAAGAAAAAGGGGTGAAAACTTAATGGTTTCTGTTTTGAAAAAAAACCACAAGAATTAAACTGTAAAAATAAACCATACGAATGAGATGTATTTGATATTTACTTAGAGAAAATAAGGTTTGGAGCGTTGTGTAGAAAGAAGGTGGGGCAGTTGGCAGAAGAAATAAGATCCTCGGGCACACAATGGACCAAGTGGACTAGGCATTATCTCGAAGGATGTGCACTCCCCCGGCTTTCCTCTCTCGTTAGCTGCTCCGTATAACCACTTTTTTATATTCATGTATTTATTTATTTATTATTCATGGTTATTTTTGGGTTTTTTTCTGACACTTATATCAGCAGGGCTTTTTTTTATCCTCAAATGAATCCTACAACTTGTTGATCCAAGGATCAGTAAGCGGCTCATATTTATTTTAAATTGCTTAATTTTCTTCAATTTTTAGCGGCTAGTATTATTTTCTTCGATTATGATGTAAACTTACCTGTGGAATGAACTAAATTAATCACATATCTATAAAATCATTTTCGACAGACATGTAAACAGTGAAGAAAAAAAAAAGAGCAATCGCGAGAGATTGTGTCTAAATTGGGACTAAGAGTCAAAGCATTTATTAAATAATTGCAAAAATAAGTGATATTCTTTGTTAAACTATCATGGTAACTGAAAATCAGTTTTATATATGTAAGTTTACACGTTACCGCCAAACTTCGGCGACATATGTTAGTTTCCTACAGAGCTCGCTTGCATCAAATGACGCTCCAAGCTGTGTAACCTGCCATATAAGAGCTGTACAATGTTAAGACAATCAACGCTTATTATCGGCAATCGTATTGATTCAGGTTAGTTTTAAGTTTTATTTGTTTATTGTAATATTTGTAGCGCGAGCTAATGTGTACATATGTTAAATATTACAGTTCTAAACTACATCTGCAAGTGTCCGGTTTATAACCTGACAACCTCCACTTCCTTTAAGTTTCTGAATTCGAATATATATATATAGGTACATTTTTTATAATTCTACAAAACACCGTCTTACCATGTCCTCAATGATTAATCAGAACTTCAAATCTTGTAAATATCAACATTTAGTGAAATGTGCTTGCTTCAAATTTAAAGGCGAAAAATATGGCCTCACGTCAGAACCTCTTCTGATTTCGTAGCTACATTGTTCATTAACAGATAAAGAAAAACTACTTGTCCTGTATTAAAACACTATTTGGATATTTTTTTTATTTACTATTTCTTCAGTTTGAACTGTAATTACACAAATCCATTAAAACTGTCATAAATATCCGGTTCACATCCACTCAACCGGTTTTTTTCTGAGTAATAATTCTGAATGGTAGCTTCATTTGATATTTCAATGATGATGAAACGTTTTATTAACTAATTAATTACTGTTAATTATTTAAATTTTATTAATTAGTTTATGACTTTATTTACCGAAATGTATCAAATCATTTTCGTAGCATTTTGAGTAGTGTTTTAGACCGAAGATTTCGACGTGTTGATTAAACATTTGTACCATAATTGGGCATTAATGGATTATAATTACAGATTAGTGATTATTTTTTAAAAATATTGGTACTAAACACATTCCCATGTACTGTGCTAATTCGTTGGGCTTGTTGGAGAAAGGGCTGTTGAATGAGTTTGCTACTAGAAAGTAATTCAATAAAACCTTAATTAGTAATGTGATTGAATCTGTAGATCATGTCATATTGGACATTTAAATGATGTAACGAATATGAACTCCAGATGAAAAACAAAATCCCTGAGATATGACGTAATGTGTACGAACAAGTTAGCTAATTATAACCGCATCCATATTGAAAATTAAATCGAAAGAAGGGCCGATTCAGCTTAATTTGGTTCAACATTAAGCAGACCTTCGACTATGTAGACCATATCTGTTAGACAGTGACTCCATAGACCATGCAGAAGACGCTGGAGGACTTCCGTACAAGGGAGTGCTGACAGGGGGCCTGTGACAACAACTCATCCCAAATGGCCTCACTGTTTACAAACACACTCCCTAGGGACTTCTCTGGATATGTCTGGATCGGGCCTTCTTGTGGCTTCCTTATTCACCCTCTGTCAGCAGTCTTCGTTGGCTCTTCTCTGCCACAGCTTTATGGCTTCGTGTTTTTGTTGGACTTCCCTCTCGTCGAGGAATTCCCGCTTTTACTTTTTATTTACCGTACCATCAAACGCAGCATTTGTAGATTCAAAGTTTCACGCTCTAAGTACGTAAATACCGATATTACTGGTTGATCAAAGCTTTATTATATTTATTAATCTAATCTATTAAAACTACCCTCACAATATTTGAATGAACGAAATACTTTCGAATGACATAACATTCTAGTTCCTCGCTCACAGTAGATATGCGTCAAGTTGTAGGAACACGCTCGCAAGTCTAGGTTTAATGCTTTTAATTATTTAATATTAAAATTATAGTTCTGTAACAAAGGAACAAGAGCTATAGAAAAATCCACATTCACTGTCTACCGGTCGTTGTTTTAACAAGCAGACATAGTTTTCTGGGTCACATGTGAAGCAGATTGGTTCAGATATACTCGTATATAGAGGGGGCGTTTGTTTGATTGTTGCATGACAATTTAAGCATCGGTAGATTGCATTGGTGTAGCTAACCTTAATGGTTAACATGGTTTAATCTACATCCTCTGATCATATCTCGTGTCCTAACTACTGCCTGACATGAGGGACTGGGATACCTCCTGTGCTTTAATATTGTTTTTGTACTCTCTGAAGCATCGGTGGGCTGCCCAAAGTAGTTTAAATTTACAGCGGCGATAATGATCTGAGGGTTTTAATCGAAAATATCATTACATTATACTCTATAGATAGACAGGTACAAGTATATCCCATATCCCACTGTATAAATAAAGAATAGATGCAGTATTTGAATTAGGTCCCGGGATTTCCCGAATTTCCGGCTGTCTACCAACCGAACTAGCCTGGATGAGTGACGATCTTCCCAATATTAAGAGTATGATTTAGTAAAGTCACTGAATGGACATTATGTCCTTTTTACACACAATACTTTTTTTTTCTCCTCCATAGTTCGTGGTGTTGTTAAGTACATTTAAAAGATTTCAGACATATTGGTTCATTTGTATGGGAGCGACGGTAGACCGGACAGGCAGACAAACGACATCTCCAATCCATGTTATCAAGTAAAGCCACTTGGACTTGAAGTGACGAATGAAATGTATTTACTAGCTAAAATCTAAAACAAATTACCTCGAGCTGCCTTTTATAATATTCACCCTTAAATTTTTGTTTTCTGATTCATTGCCTTGAAACTAAAAATAGAAATTTTATTTTTTTAATATCTTTCTGAGTTGAAAATTAATTTTATGATATTGAAAATTAAGTTTATTAAATATAGAAACGCGTACTTATCGAATTTCGGCCTTTGATATTTCTTTAAAAGTTCATTGCAACAATCGTTTAAAATGTATTGTGAAGCTTTGGAATATTATATCTCGAAGGCTAGATATTTACCCGTGAAATTTTAAGCGTCACGGAACAATTGATTTTTTTTTTTAATTTTTTCTATTGGGGATAGTTGTATGGCTAAGTGAATGGAAAGGCTGCTCCAAGGACAAGGTTTTTTTTTGTTCCTTTTGCTATCAGAAGAATGCTCGAGAAAACCACATCATTTAGTTCGAGACTAACATCCTATAGTTTTATATCGAGCTCAATCGGTATTTGTCAGGAACGTCTCAAGATTCACTAAGCTATGTTGCTTTGAAGAAACATTAGACTGTTTGCTTAGTGCAGTATTATATTATTAGCTCTTCTGCTCAACACAACAATTAACTCTTAACTCATAAACTCTTTCAAGAGAGACAGACGAGTTAGCTACAAACGCATTCAGTTATTCCTTCAGTATCATCGTTAAGCAATTCTATATCTCAATTAATTTTTCATATGGAACAAGCAATATAGTAATCTTTTATAGAAATTCGAAATTTGCTTTTCAATGAATACATTGCGTGCTTGAAAAATATGGCACAAACCACCAAATGAGTTTTTAATTTAAGGTAGAGAGGCTCTACTTTCATTATTTGTCTTAGTTCTGTACGTTGCACGATATCGGCCGTAATGGTCATGTCTCAAAACTTCCAAACAACTTTTAAGGGTTCTCAAGTCGGAAGCTATTTAAGATGAAAAGTTGTGAAAAGGATGGAAACGCGTTAACAGCTTCAAAGATAATCTTAAAAGTAAAGTTTGCACAGTCATTTGTTGAAAAAGTATTTTTAATCATTGAGACCATTTTTTTTTTCAATTATCTGGTCTGAATTATTAATCAATTATCTGGTTGAAATCTGGGTTTCAATTAACCTAACAATGCCCTTCCTCAAAGAGCCATAACCTAGTAATATACATTAGTACTTGAAAATAATGTCAACACTAACTACTGTACCAGTGTTTCATACTAGCCCGCACTACTAGACTTGTTTACTATACATTGAGCTTAAGCTTCTAGGAAACCAGAATTTCTAGTTAAATATTCTGAGTCGTTCGCGTGACTGAATTCCTTGGTTCGTAAATTAACTAGCTCTATTAAGGTCGATAATGTCATTACTTCTGCATGGTGTTAGCCGAGAAAAATTTTTATGACTAGCAAATACTGAATAAATATCCCATTTACAAAACATCGTGACCTTTTCGTTTAGTAATAATAAATTTTATGAAATTATTGGTTGTTTATTCTTTCCCGGCCCAGAAAACTGTTTAAATTATTCAGGATATGACTGTAATTGTAGATTGTTCATTTTTATTTTAACCAAACGTTCTTCTTTGTAATGTTTCCAGGGTTCCTTTCTGCCCTGGTTTTCTGAGGCCCATGTTCAAGTCTGTGTGGTGTGGTGTTTTTTTAAAGCCAAAATTACGATAAACAATTAAAATTAACACAGTGTTCAGAATTTTAATTCAACCTGTATTTGTTTGTTTTTAATTTTAGGTAGATTTATAAAAAAATTTTCTGAGCTCTCTAATTAGAAGATTAAGGATGAGGGAAAAATGAAGAAAGATTTAGGCTGTTAATTTTTTTTTTTTTTTTTTTAGCCTTAGCTCTCAAACTTATAAAAATAGGATGTGGGAAAAATAAAGGAAAATTATTTTGGGCTTTCACTAAAGGGAGTCCCCCATTTGAAGGATGTATGAGAAGGATAGGGTGTGGAATGCCAAAAAGGAGGCGGGTGGAATCGGGAAGGTAGTGAGAGTCTACCGAGGGTGGAGCCTATAGGATACAAGCAATGAATTGGGTTGTTAAAAAAACAGTGGATTTATTAATAATAATAAAATTAATCATATTGAGTGAGTATGTCATAAAATTGAAAGAGAATGTTTCATTCAGCTCTAAGGAAATCCTTTATTTTCTGATGCTCCAGATTTGACTTAATGTTTCGCGTGTATTATTACCCGTTAGAAATGTAGGAAGCCTAAAAGGCGGTTTGTGAACAAATAGGAAAATAGCATGTGGTGGCCTCGGAGTTTGAACCTAAGGCTTTCTGTTCAATAGACACTTATCTCAAGTGCTGGCTGCAAATCCGTCATTTCTCCATATCTCCTCTTCCCAGGCAACTATTTAGACTGCTCCTTCTGATTTATTTAGAGTCTTCGAGATAGGGAGTCCATGGGTCGGTCGTTTATCCCCCCGTGGTATGGGCACAAACACGCAAGTCTTTTTTTATCATTATCGGAACTCTCTCCGTTCTGTTTTTAGATTTAGTATAAAGAAGAAACTTGTAGAAAATAATCGCAAAAGTTTAAGTAAGTAGTTTATAATAACTGAAGAAACAGTCAAGCGTTATGAAGTAATTAATGTGTTTTATTTTTAATAGTGTATAATGCATCACAGCTCATAATCGTTCAACTAACCGACAAAAATGGCTATGGTCATATGGCTAGATTAATATTCTTTAGATTATGTTTATCCAATAAAATTTTTTGGACTTGCCTCTTTCACATGAAGCCTATCACTGAAAAGGAACACTCTCTATAATTATGAGGTAAAGAAGATTCTCTCCTCGCCTCCAATTGGGGTACAATACCACCCCATTGAGTCACATCCGCTGACTCAGACCGGAGTGTGAAGTCTCAAAGATATATTTAACATTACCCGCCCGTTCTTCCTGCTCAGCTATCAATTTCCTTCAGATTGTTTTATCAAAATACTCGACACCGATAGAAACAATACACTTTAAGGCTAGATTTTCATGTTGGTACCGAAAAATAGAATTTCACCACAACAATATGTATAAGTAGGGCTGCCATCCGTCCGGGTTTCCCCGGATTTGTCCTAGTTTTGAAGACGTCCGGGGAGCGTCCGGGCGGGGTTTAAATTGTAGTCCGGGTGCAACCCGGACTATAATAAAAGTCCGGGTTTTCGATCAGATCCGTTCCCATAATTTATGTAAATAAAAACTATGGATTAGGTATTTCACCGCACGCGCTGCCGACGCTATTTTACTACGCGAGCGGCGAGCGGGGGTGGGGCGCGCTTGACCGACGCATGGCGTGATCTGGCGAATGGCGAGCGCGAGCGATCTATTTAGCTGCGTAGCAAAATATTAGATGTGTAGACGTGTGTGGCGATTCTTAGTATATAGGAAATCACCCTATACGCTATTGCAGATATATTATAGACAAGGTAAATAACATGAACAAAAGTAAATTATTATAAATCTTTTAGCAATAAAGAAAACACGTTATTAACAACGCCATTCATCATGGATGTGACTTACTGCCAGTGGACGCTGAGACTATTGTCTTGAAAATTTACAATCATTTTTCTATATACACAGTTCGAACCAAATCCCTCAAAGAGTTCTGTGAAACAGCTGATGTCGAATACAGACAGCTTCTATATCATTCCAAAACTAGATGGCTTAGTCTGTTTCCTGCAATAGAAAGACTTCTGAAGCTCTTCACTCCACTGAAAGACTACTTCGAAAATATACAAAAACCACCTGTCGTGATCAAAGATTTTTTCCAAAATCCGCTGTCAGAGGCTTATTTGCTTCTAGTCCACTCCATTATGCATATCTTGCATAGCAAAATAGAAAAATTAGAAAAAAGCGGCAATTCCGTCTTAGAAACTCGAAACATTCTTGGATCTATAACAAAAAGCCTAGACGATAGAATCAAAGAAAGCTTCGTGCCCTTAAGTATTAGAAGCGTTTTAAACAAACACGACGAGAACATAAAACAAGAGTTCAAAAACTGTACTCTGAGTTTCTATAATGAAATAAAAACGTACATTGAACATTGGAATCAGCCTCTTCAACAATTTGGTAAATTTGACTGGATGTTTTTGCCGAATATAAATGAAAAAACTCAATGGGCTGTTATCGAAGATACTACTGCATTTTTGAAAGACAAGAATATAGCAATTGACGACACGAAATTGATAGATGAGTGGGTGAATTTAAAATATTTTTGCCAAAATCTCAGCGCAGAAGATAAGCTTTTAAATGCTAATCAACTATGGTTACAATTCTTTAGAACACCAAATGCCCATTTATATTCAGAATTACTAAAAATAGCTCAATATCTTTTTTGCATCCCTGCGCATAATGCGCATGTTGAAAGAATATTTTCTCTCATGACGCAACAGTGGACAAAAGAAAGGAATGCATTGAATCCTGAAACAGTCTCGTCATTACTCAAAATTAAATTCAACTTCAGAGGCTATAAGGATTGCATCGAATTCTCTAATTTTTTATTAACTAAAAAAGAAGTTCTAAAAGCTATTGGTAAATCCGATAAATATAAGTAGACTAGCTCATGTCCGGGGACTTTGTTTCCATGGGAATTCCTTAAAAACCTTTCTTATTACCTGCTTACGTTATAGAAAGAACCTCTGCGCCGAATTTCAACTTTCTAAAGTCAAAGTCAAAATTATTCATTCAGACTCTATGTCTGTTCACAAAGAGGCAGTGAAGAACAGACAAGAAACTCAAGGTTTGCTCTTTTAAAAACTAATTGTGCAATTTTTCTTATTTACTTTAAACTGGTCTTTCCATATAGTTTTGTCACATAATCGTAGCCAATCTACATTTATGTAGTTCTAGTTTGTTATTATTTCTAGTATTAAAGTCATGCAGGTGACTGTTTGTGATAAATTGATGTAGATTGTGACGAACGTAACATTATGTTAGTAAAATTATATTGATGGTACTGTCATAATGTTTCTGTTAAAAAAATTCTAGGTGTAAGAGTTTGGGTTGTGCTTTGCTTTGATGAATAAGTGAGTGAGTCCTGCAATTTAATATATGAAGAATTTCATTAAAATTCTAAGAAATATAGATATTTTCTATTCATTATTTATTTAAATGTAAATAGACCGTAAATTGTCTGAAAGACTGTAACTGACACTAGTTTTTTTAAGAGAACTACCGTATTCGTTCAATTAAGTGTTACCAAAAAGTAAAAATTCATAACATAAGCTATTTATGTTTTAATCCTGTCTAGTCTATTTAAAATTTGAAGGCATTTCAATGTTATTGCTTTAAGAATTGCCAAATAATTAAAAACTATATGTAGTTTTCTTATTAATTCAAATTAGTTACACAGTTCTATGAATGTAAAAAACAAATTGTGTTTTGTTTGTCTGAAAATAAACATGTAGGATTGCTAAAAAAAAGTTACAATTTATGGTTTTTTAAGTTTTAGTTCTGATTCTGATTACAGTCTATTTTAAAATTTGAGGACATTTTGATGTACCTAATTAAAAATACTTTAAGAATTACCAAAACATTAAAAGCATCATTATTTGACATAAATAAACACAAATTAAAGACTGATTTAATTTAGTTCAATAGAGAACTACAGTATTTGTTTCAGTGTTTATTTATTTGGGTACATTAAGTGTTACCAAAAAGTTCAAATTAATAATGCAGTAATTTAAGTTTAAAATTTGAAGACATTTTAATGTTATTACTTTAAAAGTTGCCAAATAATTAAGAAGTATAGTTTTATTTGATTTAAATATTGATTTAATTTAGTTACATAGATCTATGGATGAAAACGACAAATTGTGTTTTCTTTCTTGAAATATAAAGCAAAATGTAAGGCTGTTAAAATTGTTCCTTAGTATAAGTTATTATAAATTTCTGAAATTGATTTAAGATTTAAGTTATTTTAAAACTAAATATTGTAAATTGTATGGAAAAATAAAAAGTTAAACAAGTTTTCATTTAATTTTATTAACTGAGTAACTAATATTGGGTTTGTTTATTTTTTATTTAATACCTAAGCTAAGAAGGTTAAAAAATAAAGCAAAATTAATAACTTGTCGTCACAAGAACGATTAAACACACTATTTCATGCAACAAAAGAGGCTTCAAATCAAAGTTTTCTTCTATCCAGTACGGAGTAAAATATATTTTAATCAAGATGTAAGTGAATGAAAAAAAGTTTTGAAATGTCCGGGGTGATAGCTCCAAAATCCGGGGAACTTACGCTTCCGGTCCGGGGAGCAGGTTTTAGAGATGGCAGCCCTATGTATAAGTTACAGTGTTCTAGGATAGCTATTGTGAAAATGATCTGAAATTTCAGCAAAATGGTGTGTAACCCTAAGTTGAATTTAGCCGCTTCCTAGAGCGCCAACATATGTATGTCAGCATGTTCTTCAAAGATATATTCAATACCTTACTCTATACATAGCTAGAATATAGATTCAAATTTAATAAAGTTACGTATTCGCAGAAATGGCAAAACTAGTTGAACCTTGGCTAACAGGACATTACATCATTAACATAGAATTATAACAGATCGGACTCCACGGACTAATATAGAAAGGAATTTTAATTCTTCCATCGAGCTGAATCGATCTACTTGCATAATCCAGTATTAATGGTTCTGGCATGCCAATGGTTGACACATGCATGGAACATTTCCTCTCCTTGTTGGGATGACAGGCACTGTATCAATGATAGGCATGATAGAGAGCCCAGTATCTTAGCGGAATGTCGATAACAATTCTTCGATAGACGAAATAACCAGTTCCGGAAAACAGTTCCTATCGGCCAAATGACTGGCTATCGCCCGGTACCGTTATCGCATGAGTAACAGTTAGGGCTGTTGAGTAACTGTGATAAAATAACTCGAGACTGTGAGGTTGTCACGCCTTCATTATAGGTTATTCTCTATTTTCAATCTTTCTATGAGGAAAATAAAAATCTTCCCAACTCAGAAATAGAAGATTGTGATGAATGCATAATGGATTCATACCAATGCATAATATTGGATTAACTCTATCATATTTACATTGGGTTCCCATAATTCACGTGGGGAATTGTCACCTTCCTGGCAATGGCGAATGTCAGGATCTGGGAATCCTCCCACACTACTTACTCCTGGAACCACATCGCCGCCTCGTAGGGGCTAAGCATGTCTATTCATATAAGGAACACAGATGATCTCCAGCCCTGTGCTTTACCACTCAGCTACCCTTGAACGCAGACTGCCCTAGCTAATATCTAATAATTATATCACTCCAGCGGTGGGTGAAGTCCAGCAAAGAGAGCACCTAGTCCATCCGTTTAACTTTTCTCACAATAAGCTGGACTGGCCTTTACTAATTTCCAGTTAATCGGTTCTATGGTAGCCCCTTCTTCTGGTATTGCATTTACAAGAACAGAGATAGATAGGCCAATAAAACCCTAAAAACTGATTCCCCTTGAACCATAGAGCATTTTATAACAGTTCTATTATTCTATATGTTCTATGCCTTGAGCTGAGGCGGCGAAATGCCGGCCGATTCGGAGAAGTTACAAACAGCTAAGGATAATATTATTCCAGATCCTCTCAGAATTTCAAATTGTCTTGTTGAAGTTTTTATTAAATCTTTCGAGGCCATATTTCAGATCCTGCTAGAGGTAGGGGTGAATACTTTGCTAGAGTAATATGTGAGTAGTGGCACAAGTTTCGGCGAATAACAGTACACTGAAGGCTCATGTAAAAAATCTATTTTTTCTTTTCTTTTGGATAATATTAGTTATTGAAACGTCTTTGATGACAGTTAACAATAATAAAAAGTTGTTTGAAGGACTTAAAGATTTTATAGTTGATGATTTATAAAAATCATAGAATTAATGACCCACAAAACAAACTTAAACGCAAAAAAGTGGGCCCACTATCCATTGAATTACCAGATTCTTTCTCACTTGTAAGCTTTCTAAAGTCACTGCCCACAAGATACTACCTATAAGATACAATACAGTAACACGAATACAAATCCAAAGGGATTTTAAGTTTTGGGAGCCAATAGTTGAAAATCGTGTATTCCATGTCGTTGTTCACAATTATAACAACTATTTCGTGCCAATAAACGATTTTTTTCCTTATTATTTGATACGTTTTTAAGATTCTTACTCCAAGTTACTGTGTCTTCACTTTCTTTGTTTCCTATATTCAATCTTCATTTCAAAATAATACTAATAATTTATTCTATAATCTAATAATAAATCTTATTCAGCTTCTCTGATGTGACTTGATAAATCATAGAATATCTTTTATGTATTTTTGGATACCTGCCTTTATTGTGACTAGCAAAAATTTTTTCAACTTGATTTGATTCTGAATGAAATATGTCTATTGTATTCCAGATGGACTCAACAATTTCCTTTCCCACTATTTTATAGTTGAGACAGGCAAACTGACATTGTGCAGAAAGGTAAAGACGGAGGCTAGAATGTGGTCATGTTGGATTCAGCACTGCCTGTTATCCAACATCCACATCCACCCATGTTATAACCCACTTCCTCTCACACATTCTTTAACTTTGAGATCGTTTACAAAAATCTCTCTCCCAACTGTTAGCTCCGGATCCGATTAACTTAAATATTCTATATTTTTCCCTCATCCTGAATTTCTAACTAGAGAGCTTAGAAAAAAAAAAAACCCCAAAAAAACAAAAAGAACTCTTAGCTCTAACAGACTGTCGGGGAAAAATTAGGATAAGAATTAGTATGTAAGTTAGTTTTAAGGTTGATCAAAAAGGTGAGCCCATCACCTTTATTGGTCAGTTTAGTCCAGTCACGTATGATGTATATCATTATACTTGTTTATTCATTATATAATTTTTATAAAATAACAAAACCTGTATATAATGTAGCGCATCATATAGTGCTTCGGCACACACTTGCGGAAGATATTGAACAGAGTACGCAGGACTTACTACTCTCTCCAGTATATCATCACAAGCTAGGCTATATCCCTTCGGCTGAAACTGTTAATATATAAGAGCGTCCTGAGGCCAGCTCTACAGTTTGGGACACCACTCTTTCGATTCCTACACGCCAGTACCATAACTCGACTCCAGAGCCTCCAGAACAAGATCCTGCGCACGGTACTATGGCATACCCCTTTTCGTGAAATGAAGGCTTCCGATATGCACGAAAAGTTCGAGGTCCCCAACATCACCGAAGCCAGCAAAAGAAGACACATCAAGTTCTTCGACTCGAT
This sequence comes from Acanthosoma haemorrhoidale, assembly GCA_930367205.1. Classification (NCBI taxonomy): domain Eukaryota; kingdom Metazoa; phylum Arthropoda; class Insecta; order Hemiptera; family Acanthosomatidae; genus Acanthosoma; species Acanthosoma haemorrhoidale. The sequence goes on from OV884014.1 coordinate 40,987,193, forward strand.
GAAGCATAGTCAAAACCCTCTATTCCGAGACATGACACCCCCACCGCTACCGGCACGATGGCAACTCACAAGTAGCGATGCTACAGGAAATACAAAAATAATTTGTAAATAGATTCGCCTGAGGATCTATAATTATATGCAATTGTCTGTAAATTTAAAGGGGCAATGAAAGAAATAAAAAAAAAACAAAAAAAAAACTCTTAGCTGTGTGATATTTGACTTTCAAAACAATTTTCATAGTGTTCAGATGTGTATGGAGGCGACATTCGGATTAAGTTACACCCTGCGATCAATGGTCAAAGCAGGGCTTCTTGGGAGGACACCCGATATTTCCCAGACGTTAATACAAGACGTGAACGTCTGTGGCTCTCGCGCAACTATACTGGCACGTATCCGGTGATGCTGTCGATGTAGGAGCGTGGGGTCTCTCTTAAAACCTTTGTTTTCGGAATGATCATGAATGATGAGTTGTTTATATGGAATGAATAAGTCCATTGATCACAATTGCTTGTAGCCTATGCCTTTCATGAGAATGTCTAGACTCTATCCGACGACATAAGGTCCCATTGTCGAAGAGTAGTGCTATTGATTCGCTCCGAACATGTGACCTGACATGTAACACAGTGGCCGCGATATGTCAGCACAGGGCCTAATGGAAGGGCTTTATCCGACACTACCGTCTTCTGGGAAAAGGCATTTCCTTTATGTTCTGCATCGAAGGGCACATGGCCATCAAGATCATATAGGTTGCCTGACAGACAAATGAGAACACATTTCTTATTCTATGTTAGCTGTAATTTGTGAATGGAGGCCCTTTGAAGAGGTCATTCACTCTTCGTGGCGAATTATGAATGGGTTTCCCCGTCCTATGGGAGAGGCTATATTCCAAACAGGTACGAGTGCAATCCTCCTCTGTCTGTCCGCCTGTTACCTAGAGATAAAATTCACAAACGAAATGATTAATGGATGGCTGGAACATTAAAAAAATATTGTTTTTTTCTAGATTATTATTATCAAAAACATATCAAATGTCAACAAAATAAATTATTCTAATGTTATTGCATAAAATATAGCTTGGGGAACTATCCCTAGATAATTGTCGTTCTAGCTAATTACGATAAGTATACTTTTGCTAAAAATTTCAACTATTTTAAATGTTTTAATTATTCTAAAAGTTAATATCCCGTGAAAATGATTTTTTTATTAAATATTTTCTCCTGCGACGATATATTATACATGTGTAATGAAGGAAGTATGTATTCTGTATGCAATATACTATTGGTATACAACAAACTATCATTTCAAGTAAAACTGTAACAATTAATCAGCCAATGAAGACATTTACAAGCAGGATAAAACCTGTTTTTTATTTTTATGCATATTGTTATAAAGTTGTACAATTCAATAGTTAATTATATGCCCTGTAGCTTGATTACATTCTATACAATTTCTGATTATCCTACATTGCGATTTGTGATTGTTCCAAAGTATAATGCACATTATTCACTGATTGTCTAAACATGTTTAAAAGTGATATGGATCACCTTACGAACCATAGACTTAGAACTAACATACATCACATGACAAAATCTTGACCTAATTTTCCCCGACAGCCTGTTGCCATCGATGCGGGACGGGTGGTGGGGTCGGAGTGTTGAAAACTGGGTTTATTAGATGCTGCAACAAGTCAAAAAACCTGTGCAACGGGTGCAGGTCGGCGTTCTTTAACCTCTTGAGAGAGCTATGTCTCACCACTTTTCTCATGATCCCAATCTGAAATTGTTGACGGTTGATTGTCAGTCAAGAGAGTATATAGTGTACATCAGAGCTTCCCGGAGGACAATGGCCCCTTCTCAAATCACTGTCCTTGTGTTCCCGTGTCTTACAGTCACTGAGAGAGCTGCTAGGATTCATATTCGGCAGGTGCAGGCCAGCTTTGTTGGTAAAACCTCTGGACTAGATACCGGGGAGGATCTGGGTTCGATTCTAGTTTGTCTGCAGCTTGTAGTTATTAATATTTATTTTGTGTTTTCATCCGTGTGGCTGTTTCTCAAATATTCTCACTAGATAAATTTTTACAATTATTGTTTATACGAACCATTCAAATCGGAGCATTTGAAAAGAGAAAAACAGGCTCTCATGACAGGGCTCGTGTTGGTAGGATTTATTGGGGCATTTGTCGTCGACAGACGGAATCCTTATAATTTATTTGGCATTTCCCGCTTGATCCTTCGCCCTCTCGTATACCCACTGCTGATTCAGGTCCACACCTCTGACGGCCATTGGTCCGATTAACAACCAATCAGGTAGCTCACTTAGTAGTTGGGGGTTCGGGAGAGGCTCCACTTTTATAGGAGTCCAGTGAATTCTAAGCAATGAGGCAAAGAAATGCAATAACATATCATTTCATTCAATCATAATCATTTCTGGTCTATAAAGGATTTACAATATATACAGGTTAGGTTTTATTGTACTACTGCAAAAAAATTTATTTACGTATATTTGCAGTATGATGGACTGTAGAAGTTAATATTTGTTTTAATTTGGTATATTTTATATTATTTTAGAGTGAAAAGTGAAGGTATAAACTATATGTGTCCTATAGCTATAATATTCAATTATAATTTACTTTTTATTAGTTATTAGTTTTCTCTTTTGTTCCATTAAGGCCTCCTATATTAATATTCTTAAATAAAATAATCCCTTTATCTATCTATCTCTCATTTATTTTGTAACAGCAATTTTTACAAATTTAGAACGAAAAAAAAAATCTGATTCTAGTGAATGAAAAAATCATATTTGATAACGTCGATAGTAACCATATTAAACAATAAATATATATAATTAAATATCTTTTGGTAAATGAAATTAGTAGTAAATAGGGTGTAACCAACAAACATTTCAAAATTTTATTTAACATTAAAAGATACCTAACTAGTGGACTAAAATTATATAAAAGTTATTATTTGTTATAAACTGATACACCTACTAACCATCTCTTGGCCTGACAACACATGCAATTACTGCGTCACTAGTAAGGCATAGATGGACAATGTTTTGTCAAGCGCATACTCACCAGGTCATAGCACCAAATATGCATGGCGGATCCCCACCAACAATAGAGGAATCAGATTTATTCATTTCGTATTGCATATATGTTTAAGAAAAATCTATGCATTTTTATCCTAAACGAATAACTTATATTCCATTATTAATATTTAACAGATCGTACTGCATTAATAATTATTCACCACATGAAAATGACCCTGTTCTTGGGGAAGGCTCAATTCAATGCGATCTAGTCAAACTTTTTGAGAATCAATTTTCTTTATTCGGTATTACTTGTTTCATCGTTTGACTAGATAACATAAAACAATGTAACATCCTATAATTCAGTCCACAATATTTGAAACATTTATTGGAGTACTCAGAAAACAGATCCGAACATTTTAAAAGACCACAAATATTACATTAGAGTTCTCATAAAATTTTAGAAAATATTATTTTAATAACAATTTTTAATATGTTTTATGAATTATCGACTTGGTTATTAATCGAATATTTCTCTTTTTTTCAGGTAAGGCTTCACACTTCTTGATCACTAATGTCAATCAGCTGTGGTAAGAAATAATTCAAGGCAAATTGCATTTAAAAATACATGTGTCATTGGGATGAGAGCCCGTGGTACAGAAAAAAACTCCGAGTTCATTTTGCAGGTTTAATACGAAGTAAAAGTATCGTCTATAGACCAAAATTGGATTAAACAAGAAGATAATTAAAATATATTTATATGTATGAGACGGTAATGGAATAATAATTTCATAGACATTTCTTAGAATGTCAATCGGTTATATTAATGTTAACCCATCCGATTTTTATTTATCATGAAAATATGACAAAGCTAGTTTAACAAATACAGTATTTGATCATTAAAACCCAGAAGTTTTTTCAAAATCATTCAAGAACTTCAGCTGGATCGCCAAAGCCTCTCTGTGATGTCATTCCATCTCTTTCTTCGCTCTATAATTTCTTTAAATAAAATCTATCCGTTAGATTAGTCGACAGGGTCTAGTGGAACTGTAAAATGAGCGGGCAGTTACTTCCTTTAGAGTGCAGACAAAAAGCCTAAGGACAGAAAGCTGGAGCCCTAAGGATCATAAGTAGCCCTGATTGGCCGCTACGTGAGGGGACTCCGCAGTGGACCCCAAGGGCCGTATTTAAACAGCGATAGGGCCAGGGGGGCTAAATGCTAATGTTATGTCTTGGCCCGGTCCTCCCTGGGGCCCTGCCCGGGGCACGTAGCTCTGATGTCGCACATACGGGCCAAGCTCTCTATTATCTGGAATCATTCGGCAGATAATGCCCCTTCAAGTATTCAACAGTTTACTGTTTTTTTATTTTATCTATTACTAACCACGAGTTAAGTAACATACAAAGTATTAACTAACAAATGAAAGCATTTAGTGAAAATTGTATTAAACTAACAGCCCAGTATAGTGAGAATACGACCTCTTCATTTAAGACCAAAGTCATTACCGCCTGACCCTATCTAGTTCAAATATGAACATTAAGTGTAAACACACAATTTAAAATTTGTGTTGATTTTGAAGCGAGTTGGAAGTATTTTTTAAAAGGTTTTTATTAAATTTATTAGATGAATTACCACCAGCCCTGCTAAAACAATAAATAATTGTGCTAAATGCTACTAAATACTTTTGACGATAGTTAAAAAATTTTAGGAAAACATTTAAATAGACCCACTAGTGTTGTTTATGAAAATATTTTCTAGTTTTTCCTTGGTCGTGAGGGGAGTTTTATCCACTTATTTTTATTGCCATTTACATGAAATTTATTTAACACGCCCATTGATTGGCAGGGATGATTGTAAATTGGCACAATAGATGGATTGATTGGTATGTACTATCGATTGTCTATCAATTATTTTTTCGAACAATCGTTGGTTTACGTGCGCATTTTTTAAGAGATATCTGTCGCCCAACACCGATCCCTTCCCCGATTCATTGGTAAATGTTTCCTCAAACTTGCTTTACTTATGAAACCATTCTTTCTTTTAATAACTTATTTTATTTTTTTCGTTGATGAGTTTGTCCTAAAATTTGACAATACAAAATGAGTTTTGCTTACAAAAAAAATAGTGAAGCTATGTCTTAAATATTTCTAGGTAATATGTTGCCTAAAAGGATGGTCACATAATATGAATAGTAGTCGGGCCTGGAATCATATAATTTATCCAAATAAATTGTTTATTATTACAATTAATTTAATATTCTGACGACCTAACGCTATACCGAACTATATGGACCAATTATAAATTAAATTCATATGTGAGATGAAGTTGGTGACAGGAATTTACCAATTTGGTATCCATGGTTAAAGAATGGAAAAATAATTTTCAAAAATGATATTATTTAGAGTCTTTAAGATGAATAGGCGTGACGACAATTGTAAAAATAAATAATAAATAAAAGTGTTGATTTAAAATGTGAATTCAATCCATTAGGAAAAACGTCTTTTAATTTTTTTTTAATATTTTTTATGAGACAAATTTCTTGTCCATAAGTTGAAAACATAAGGGTTGCTGATTTTGTAAAAAAAAAATCAATTGAACCCTAAAAAAATTAGGAATATCAGGAATATAATTTGGATTTGATACAGCACGTATAGACAGCAACATATTTTTTTTTACTGGCATAACGAGATTATAATAGCATTAAACTCCACGCCCTATCAGCCCTAGGGAGTTATTAAGGCTGATTGATGCCGAGGGCTTTATGCTCAAAGCACCGAACAGGTGTGAAGATGAAGGGCTCCAAAAAGAAGAGAAAAAAATACACTGGAAAGATAAATCCCTTAATTACCGATATTTGACTAAGCCCAATTAGACAGAGCCGAAGGCAGTTTTATCTGCGTGAGCAATAAACGATTCAAGTCAATTAGAACCGTGAGCCTCGTCGAAGGGAACTCTTTTCAGAACAGACCCTTTGATCTTTTCGCCCGGCGAAAGCCTTTCTGCAAAGGGCGAAAACAACCTGTCCACGGGCCAGTCAAAGGGAGATTATTCATAATGGATGATAAACCCTTTGAATGAAATAATATTCTTATTACGTGAATATTAGACATAACTGCAATGAATGAATTAGTGGTATTTTATACACTTCGATAAAAATATGAATTATTGTTATTTATTGCCCATATCAAAGGGATTGGATACACTTCATTCAGGTTACTTTCTGTATTTTAATACGTATACACGCTAGTCATTAATTTAACAAAACTTTGTCGTTAAACAAAACCGAATTATTATTGTAGTGAAAACAAACAGCGAAGAGGTAATTGATCTTTTCATTTGCTGCTTTAAATGAATTATCAATAAATAATATCCTCCACGAGTGGACGAGGAGGAAGCTCGTGTAATTTATAATGGTGATACAAACAACAGTGAAAATTTCCCTTATTAAATGAACGTTTGGAGAAAATGTTACCTAATACACTTCAGATCTTATTCTAGTATGCCTGGAGTTCAATTTTTCTGCAGGGGATACGAACCAGTGTTAGTCAGCATTGCGCACTGGTGCGGAAGGATGGACCCACTTAATCAAAGCGGGGAGGCTGCGATCTATCTGCCAGAGAGTCACTCTTTCCGCCGAGGCCAAGTCCCGTCTAGAGGAGTAATAAATTATGTTTAATTGACAGTTGTCACGGGAGATGCGCGAGACATGGGAGCTGTTAGCGGGCTATCGCAAGCAGATAAGGGCAACAGACCTTGATGTTCATCTTGTGCCTTAGTACTTCAAGATTGACTCAAAGAGAATAAACATGTGTGGTGAATCACGCCATTTCCAACGCTTCCCTGGGCAAGATGGTACCCGTTATTCAACGGGATGTGCACCGTGAGCGATTCACCCGTTTAAAAGTGGCTCGAACTCCACTCGTCACACACATCATCATTTATCAACAAGCCATTTCTATAAAACTTTACCATCTGTTGCATTTGTAATAACAGAAATGAGGAAGGTTTGAATTTCGCCAGTGTCAATATATTCTTTTAAATAAAAGTTATCCTTTGAAATTTAGTTCTTATGGTTTTCTTGCATTTTTTCAAAAAAACAGAAATGTTTTCATTCTTTACTCAATCTGTCTTTCTTAAAGCTTCCTGTTTGGCAAGGATACGTGAAAATAAACATTATAGGTTTCAATTGATGTCACGACAGCATGAAAATACCGACATACCATCAGGCAGACATGATTAGATCTTAGCTATATTAGCCAAAAGTGAATAAAATGTCTTTAAAACCGTTTTCACATCCATAATGAACCCTTTTAGTATGTGATAACTTGAATTCTTTTTTACCATTCTAGGCCAAGCCCGGGTTACTTACCCTCGTTTGGAATAATGGATCGTGCAATCACTCGGAGCTGAGTTACGATTGTTGATACGAGGCGGTTTGTCTCGTAAAAGATATGTCCAAGTTATGTGAGCCTTTAGGTCCTTTATTTTCTTCATAGAGCCGATAAGAAGAGTTATTACAGACGTAAAGGCTAAATATATAACTCAAAGGGTGTAGTTTCTATCACTCAATTTCAGATTAATTATTCGATTCATATGAACCTCACGAAACCTCACTGGACCGCATGACATCGAACTATCGAAGATTCACGAATACACAGATCTCATTGTTTATTTAGGCTTACCCAACCATGAATATTGTATAAAGCAAAGGGTCATGCATTGACCCTACCCGGTACACCTGTTTTAGACCCGTGATGAATAAGTAACAGATATTCCTATTTTTATAACACCGTAATGTACTTGCTATTAGCATAATTTTAACTTTGTACCGTAAATTGATGGTGACGCTAGTCAAAAACATACTGAATAGCATACTAAACATTATATACATACTAAAAAGTAATAACCCTAGTCACTATACAAAAATTAAATACTGCTTCGAAAGTTTAAGTGCTAAATTGTCTCCGTCAAATATTGATATCCTGTCATTGGGATGAACTCCTGCCCGCTAATATTTAAAACATTAGTTTTGGTATAGTATTTATTTATGAGCCACTGCCAGTGGATCTCACCAACAACAAGCCTCTAAGGGGCAACTTAATTGATATCAGACTAACTACGACTGCACTACATGCCTAGAGAAGACTCTAGGCCCAGCCACCAGTGGACTCTCACCACTGTACCGTAACAATCAACCTCCACCAAGGATTCCCACACTCCTTACTCCTCTCACACCACCTTCAAGCAGGTCCTCCTAGTACAAGGATCCGATCACCCTAAATATTTTATATTTATCCCTCATCCGAAAATTCTAACTAGAGAGCTTAGAAAAAAAAAAAAAAGCGGATCTGGGTCATTTGATTTTTTTTCTATTTATTTAGGCAATTTGTCTCCTCGGCATCGATTGAGAAACTATCGATCCCTGAAAATGGAGATGCACATTAGTTCGAATGTCAAGGACGAACGGTTCTTGATGGAACGTTCCCTCTGTAAGACTTAATTTTTCAAACCCTACTCGATATTGACAAAGCCATCAGAAGGCTTATAGATTTATCGAAACTGTCTTAGGATATAATGGGCGAGGGTGAAAAATGGTTGTTTGAAAACTATCGCTCAGATTCGACAGACCGGTCCAATAAGAAAATGCAAGAGCTGCCGAGAAGGTTTCAAACCCATCGAATATTTAAGTTAAACTGGTTGAAATTAAAAAGGTTTATTATAAAAATTGATATTCCATGAGCCCAATCCACTAGAGTACCCTAAACCTTGTAATAATAAAATATTCGTATGCCTTGTTTTATATGATTTAATCAAAAACCAATAACCGGTTTATATTTATTAGGATTTTAATGAGTTTATTAATTACAGTCCGTACAGGTCATAAACATTTTCAAGAACTTTTATTCGATTCCCTAGCATGTGAGATAACATAATTTTTATTTTGTTAGTTACTGGCTAATTTATTGGTAACCCGTCACACTTTTTTTATGCTAAAGAATATTATTTCTTTCGTTAGATATGATTAATCATCATTATCAGTTATTATATTCATTTGCCATCCTTCTCAAAATTATAGACAACTGTTATGTTTCAATACCAATTAATTACTTTATAGTATTTTCATATAATCACAGTAACTAACAGGGCTGTAAAGAGTTTCTAAAAAAACACGACTGCAACTATAAGAGTTTATATAAAACACGGTCATAACAATAATAGTTTCTAACAAATACGGGTGTCACCATAGGAGTCTAAAAAATACGGTGGTAAAAACAAAGGTTTCTGAAAAACACGGCTGTAACCATAAGAGTTTCTAAAAAAACACGGCTGTAACCATGAGAGTATCTCAAAAACACGGCTGTAACCATAAGGGTTTCTAAAAAATTCGGCTACAACCATAAGAGTCCCTAAAAAGCTTAGCTGTAACCATAAGAGTTTCTATAAAATACGGTGGTAAACGTTTATGAAAAACACGGCTGTGACCATACGAGTTTCTAAAAAAAAACCTAGTATGTATATTACGTTGATTACGATCGTAAATAATATATTAAAATGAGATGAAGCAGTTCAAATGTTTGTTTTTTACTGGATGTTTCTAAAAGCAGAAACCTTTATGTTTCTGAACTTGTCTGTTGTATATTTATATGTCCTGTGTGAGAATTATAATTTTCACTGTTGTTATAAAATAATATTAAAACTTAATAATTAATTAATAATAAAACTTTAAAATGTTTACTGTTACTTATTCTCAGTTGTTGTGCTATTTATCGCGCTATCATCAGCCAAAGAAATGAATCGTCCTCCCGAGTTCGCGAATAGCCCAGCTGGCAGAGCACCCGACCGGTTGTCATTTCAAAGTCATTTGATTTTATGACATAATTCTTTAGATGGGTCGTAAACAAACACTGAAATCACGTTTATAATTCCAATTTTTTGTAAAGAAAGGTTGATGTTTTATAAAAACCGTTGTTAAAGTGACAAAACCAGTAAGAAGCCATCTCATTTGTCTTTATCGCCCGAGACGAGAACTCGTACGGGAAAAATTGTTTTCACTGGCGAGACTTGGACATTAACCATTCAGCAGGCACTTAGAACTCTTAAAGGATTCTCAGCCCTTTTTAAGGAGGCATCCTATTTGAGGACTCGACCAAGGCCTTCACAAGGATTCTAAGGACGGCTCATTTAACATTCAACAGTTTTTTTTTCTGTCTTCTCCCTGATAAATATTGAATCGCAATAGACGATAGATAATAATTGATAAGATGATTCGAGGCAGTTATATATTTATATAATCTCGATATAATGGTTCAATTAGATAGAGAGAAAATGACTTGTATATTTATATTACATGCAGACCAAATGGTTGACATCACGGCGCTTGGCCCACCAACAACAAGCCTCTAAGGGGCACCCTCACTGATATCAGACTAACTACGACTGCACTACATGCCTAGAGAAGACTCTAGGCCCAGCCACCAGTGGGCTCTCACCACTGTACCGTAACAATCAACCTCCACCGAGGATTCCCACACTCCTTACTCCTCTCACACCACCTTCAAGCAGGTCCTCCTAGTACAAGGATCCAATCACCCTAAATATTTTATATTTATCCCTCATCCGAAAATTCTTACTAGAGAGCTTAGGGAAAAAAAAACAACAAAAAAAAACAAAAAAAAAAAAACATTACATTACAACTACTCAGGTCTTTATCGACATATATTATTAATACAAACCTCAGTGTTACCTTACTAGCAAATGCAATAACAATTACGCATCTTTATATTAAAACTAAGCTGTTTTCGCAACCCCCTAAACCAACCAAATTGTTGACAATAAATGTCTGGGTAGGGTTATAATTAATATACGCAGATTATAGTTATAACATATAATTATACAAAAATTTACGAATGACAGTTAGTTACATTCCTTGATTATGTCTGAACATGCGAAATGTTCGCTTCTAAGTGATATTTTGTCTATAAAAGAATTATGGAGAGAGAATTTGTTTGATACATGTTGCTTATTAAGCATCTATGACTAATAAAAAATCAGCGTTTGATGATTTTAGGACGTCATAGTGATTTTATATTATTAAAATTAATAGAAGCTTATTTTTTTGTAGACATTTTTAAATAGGAGTTAAGAATTTTGAGACAATTTATCATTTTCCAGCCATGTTGCAGAGATAGTTTTATTAGACACAGCATTGCACAAGCCTAAAGCTCTAGAGCTTCTAGAGAAGCTATAGCTAGAGAAGAATAGAATGGATCACACAGAGCCTAAAAGTGACTTGCTCTAAGAAATTTAAATTTCTGTTGACTTTGATGGTACTTGGAAGTAATGCACTTTATATGTAAAGAATATTTACACGTGATAAATATATTATTATTTTTTTTTTTTTTTTTTGGAAATAAAACCATAGTATGAATGAAATTTATTTGAGTATTTGTCGTTAAGGTTATAACATAAAATAATATTGGTAGTAAATTACTTTTTCATGATGTAGCCTACGAAATTGAGAGAAACATTGCCTCAAAGCCATTGGAAATGAAAATTTGTCGCCGGTATGAAATATGTGAATCCGACGTGGGGACCCGCTTAATGCGGAAAGTTGGAAAAGCTCTCAGTCCGGGTTTGAAGGGCCGTTAATGTTCTCAGAGCTAGTGGGATTTAGGGAAATGGGTTATACACTGTCGCGTGCTGGATATGAGGAATAACCACTCCCACATTCCAATATATATATATATATATATATTGGCGGTAAAGTCCCGTATTTCCCCGGAATAGGTAGTGGGTATTTTTTTTTTTTAATTTACTGTAACTGGTGTTTCAGACCAGCCTTGCTTTTTTATGGGCTCACAATTATTAATTTATTTATAATTAAAAACCAAACAAAAATACAGGGCCACGGGGCTATGGTAGATAAAGAAGAGCAGAGTGAAGAAACCATTTATATTTGCCTAATAATTATTATGATAAACCATCACCAAAACTAACAATCAATAATAATTTTTGCGTTTGGTTTTTTGGTGGTTACCTAAGTAACCGGCAAAGACCAAGAAAATCATCACAGAACTGTTATAAATATGGTACATCAGAAGCCTGAAAAGAGCTTCCATAAAACATTTTGAGATATTACTTTCCTTTCTACTGAAATATCCACAAGTATTTATAAATTTAATTTCTCTTGTTATTTGGAAATATTTAGTTTTAATTATTATTTTTTTTTAAATCACAACTCAATTGTATCTGTGAATCTGCCGATCTATCTGCGAGCCCCCTGCTCGAACCAGTGACGTGTAATTTTAGGCTCTAGTAAAATTTCCCTTTTATGATTTTAAGTGGGGTGTGAAAATAATGATTTAACCGTATTTACTTTGTGCTGTGTTTTTTATTTCAAGCTTTTGTGTTTAAAGCCATGGTGTTTTGCATCCATGTATCCCTGAGCTTCAAAATAAAATGCAAACCTATGAATGATAAAAAATATATAGATATTTAAATAATAGATAAATATTTTCCTACAATAGCTATCAAATTTGTCATCCTGATTATTAATTTGTATTATTATGGGTACTATTTTTATGCAGCAGCTTAATATTATTTATTGCCATGTTTGAAACTTACTAAAAAAACACTAAATGTGTTGATGCTTTTATTAATCAATCTGTGAAAAATGTTATACTTTTATTAGTATAATATTCTGTGATCTAAAAATAACAATGTTTTATTTCTAGCTGCAGAATAACAAAATAAATTATACTGTTTTAGTCTTGCGAATTCTCGAATTTCAGCAAAACTTTGCTGACTTGAAATAAATAAATTTGCACTAGAAGCTCAGAGATTTTATTTGAAAATTGTTTTTAAGAAACCGTGCCATGTTTTTGGTATGTATTTTGGTTTTTACTCACGATGCGTCTTATACAACAAAAAAGGCTTGAGAAATATTTCTTGTCTAAAGATTGGGAGATGGCCTCCAAGAAAAACATGAAAAAAATACCCTTTCCTAAAAAAACCCAACGGCGAAGAAAGGGTTCCCCCTCGGGAACTCGGAGCGTTCCCATCGAGCGGTCAGGATTCGTCAAGCCGTGTTAGGGACAGAAGGCTGCGTTAGTTCTGGCTTGCGCCATACCATCGCCTTTTCGACACTTCTTGTCTACCACCATCAATTAACCGGAAAATTCCTCGCTTGTCCTAAAATTCTGTCGTTGAAAGTTTTGCATTCTAGTTGAATTATTTCGGTTTTCTATTATTATTTCATAAATATTAAACGTTTTCAGTGGTAAATGGTTTTAAATTTGGAGGAAAAAAAGCCTATGATGTCTAGCCCGGGTTCATCTGAAACTACTGTTTGGAGAGCGATTCCGCGTTACCATGAGACATGCTTGTGCAATCGCAGACCCGGATCAGATCGAGCGCGAGTGACAGAGCAAAGAGATGACTGGTTTATTGTACTACACACCCTTCTGAGTCGGTTTTAAACTGAGACTACTTCCTACAACTCGGGGAGTAGCACTGTTAGAAGAAGACTTGCAAAGAACATCGTAGAGCACGTTTGAAATGATCGAGAGCACGTTATGTGGACTGAAAACAAATGGAGTAACAAAGTTCTGTTCGTAGATGTGTCACGCTTCTTCCAGTTTCAGTTGAGTTCACATGCCTGGGTCGTCTTACGCGATTGCTTTTTACTCATCTTGCCAAGCTGAATATTCTAGAACAAATCGTAGCCGTTAACCGTTCAGTTGAATGGAACTAAAAAAATTGACCACATTGAGTTCAAATTTCACGAGAAATGCACCTGATTTGGACAGCAAGACTTGCCGATCTTAGCTGTACCCGATAAGGATTGTCGACTGTTTTGCGTTGGTTGGTTGAATAAATGTGTTCTTGGATCCTAGAGGTATGAGAAGTGTTCGAATAGGAGGGTTTTGAATGTACGTAAGTATGAAGTATGGCATATATTATGAGAGGGGGAATTCCAGAGAGTAGTGTATGGAGCAAGAAAGGAACGGTCAATGTTCAATGGAAAGGGTTGTCAAGTGAATACTGCTTCGCTAACTTTAAGATTTCTCAAGACCCAACATGTTACATCAAGTTATAACTTTTTTCCAAACATACTTTAATTATAAAAATACATAATGGTTTGTAAAGTTTCTTTTTAAGTTTACGTTTGAAATAATTACTTTAGTTGAAGGAAAGGGAACTTTCAGTCACTGAAATGTTTTGAAAAATCAAATGAAGTACATTGGCCAAAATCATTAAGTACATAGAAAACCGCTTGGCTACTATATAAAACATCGCTTTTTTAGTTGTTCCATATATTTTAAACAATACGATTTTTAATTCCTAGTAATGTTAAACCATCGATTGGTAAAATAAAGAATTCCAATATTGTATCTGTGCTGGTTTAACTAGCGAAAAGAGGTTTAAAAAAAAAAAAAAGACGGCACAGTTAATATTACGGATTTCCTTCACGAGCTCATTTCAATTGATCGGAAAGTCGCCAATACTTGCTTGGATTTCTCTTCGATTGCGCCATCACGAATGAAAAATCCTCTCACCTTTGCAATCTTCGCCAATTGAGAGCTTCTTGAGATACCAGGCATCCGAACCCGTAGATCTCCCTCCTTTGATCATTCTTTTGTAATCTGTGCCGCGAACCTGAGCTAATTATTTCCCAATGTTTAAATCCACACTTTACCTAGCACCTTACTTTTCATCAGTTCCCTAATTTATAACTTATTTATAGTCTATGTCATTCTTTCTTCAATTGTTTCTTTCCACTAATGTGATATATCCGTTATTTCTCTCTCATTTCCCTCCAGTAATTATCCTACAGCTAAGTTACACTACATGTTTTCTATAGAAATCAAATTTTATTCTGTCGTGTAGTTTTTTCTTATTTATTAATATGCTGTAGGTTTCATCTGAATCCAAGGGATACGTATTTAGCCTAATTTTATTATAGGACCGAAATGGATTAATTAACTTGTTTTATTATTTATATCAGCTAGAAATTTTACTTTGTACCTTTTTGTTATCATTAGGAGACAATTTGGTTTTTATTTTTCACTTTACAATATGTTCACAAAAAAAAAAATGCAGCCGAACATGAAGATGAAAAAGTCGAACAGACAGACTGGAAACAGAGGCAGAGAGCCGAAATCGCCCTAATCCACAAGTGGAAAGATGAAAGTATAGTTTGCGGTCGGCTGGCTCACTATTACACTGGCAGAGTTCGTTCACACTCGAGTCTCCGTTGTGTGTTCCAGAGCTCGCTCCAGCACGTTCCAGTCTGCCAGTGATAGTTATGTCTGGAATAAAGCCCGTCCTATTTTCAACTTGTCAGTATTAGCAGTTTTTGCACTAGAGTCGCTTTCATTTCTACTCTTAATATGAATAATTGTTAACTTAAACCTAGACCAAAGCACATTGACATGGTACATGATGAGTTGTATTACAAATTATATCCCGCATATGTCTATCATAAGTAGCCAGGAGTTGCCATTGCTCAGTCTGCCTAATTGCGAGATTCAGACTCCAATCCAGGATTCGTAACTTTCTCAAGGGAGGGGGGTACAGTAATCAGCCCTGGGTTTCATTGTATTCCATCAAAAGCGATGAGTAGATAATTCAATACTTAAATAAATCTGGTGAAGAATTATCAAATCTGGTTCCATCATCTCCCATGTAACCTTCCCAGCTATTATTACTTCAAAAGGTGAATAAAAAGGAAAAGTTCATAATTTATAAATTATTAGCTCGGCCCCGACTTAATCAAAGTTTACTGTCTTGAGTGAGCAATATATTAATTAATATTTATGATGATATAATTTGTATTTATTAATTATCTGTACTTAATGCCATCTTAACCAAGGGAAAGAACTATAAAACATTAATAATTAACAGCCAAATTAAAAATATACAAAGTTGAACCTGGACCTCCCAATACCAATTGAGAGACTACGCCTACCGTGTGTTCGTATGTCTTTTCCTTGCCTGTTAATTATTAATAATTATAAATGATCGTTCTCATTTAGCAGCTATAAATCATTTTTAGCTATGATTTGATAAAATCTAAAAATAGCTAAACGTGAAATAACTGTTTTAGTTTAACGTAATCTGCACTAGTCAGTGTAAGTTAGAATATATTTTAAAATATAAATTGATTGAGCCTTTAATAAAGAGTGGACAGAATATATATAACTTTATGGTATATGGAACGAAATAAAGGCTGGCCGATAGAACTTTGAAAAGTATACTCATTAAGACATGACTAAACACTATCCTCGGTAGGGGCTTCCATCCTCTATGTAACATGTGTTCGACACATGTCCCGTCCTCTGAAACACAATATCCGTTGACCACGTCCTGTTCTCGCTAACGCTAAGAATCGACTCTTTGTGAGGGGTCTGTCGGCTGTGTGTTCTCTTGAGGCCTGGTCTTTGATATAGACTAGGCAATTGACTTAAAATGAAATAGCCAGTCCCACGAGGCAATGGAATAGCTTTTATCCCCGGATTTACACAACTGTCATCAGTTTCCAATTAAATCAGCCAATGAGTTTGACATGCAGTTATCATGACGACTTAAAGTACTGTTAGCAAGTCAGTTACTTCTAGCTGTCCAACATATTTTCTAAGCTTGAAAAGAGCTTCTTGTTGAGAATAGATTTTATTCTAGCCTGGGTCAACTCAGTATTTACATATATGTGTTACATACAACTCAAATAATGTCTGTCGCGCTTGAAGGAACTCAAAAAGTATTAAACTGGGACAGATTGTAATTTAATTTTAGTTATTTGGAGTGACACTGTATGAATGTATGTGATGTGAAAATAGTTCTGCTAGTGTTTTTTAAATAAATGAGCGTTGTTAGATTTTATTCAAATTTATCTTTGTATGACTTTACAGGGCCTATTGTCTGATGTATGAGATATAATTATGTATAGTATGAGAATGTATTATTATGTAATAAATCCTTGAATTATATCTGTTGTATGTGCCGCGTATACCTTCCTAATTGCATCCTCTAGCCATATTTCTTACCTGAGCAGGGATACTACCAAACGATGTCTTCTACGAGTTTGCTATGATTATTTTGGAAATTTCAACATTTTCTTACCAAAAAAAACCTTAATTGTCCGTAATATAGGAAAGTTACTGAAATTTGTTTCCATGAATATACATCTTACAAGGACAATTTGAGATACTGCAATATGTTCGAATGCAAATAGAGATGAAAAACGGACAATATAAGGAGAAAAAAGAAGCAATAAAAGGCTACCTTTGTCTGCTATTGGCAAACCCTTGCCCGCCTGGGAATAATACGGCGATCCTTTGTCCAGTCCTTTATCGCCTTTGGTTGAGCCCTTCCGTGCTCCTGCTGCACCATTGTCCGGCCAAGGGTCTCCCGGATCCTGTTAGAGCACGGAGGAGCCTACAATGCTGCCTCATCAGTCTGTGGCAAGCAATCAACTATTCTCGTTGCTCTATTTGCAAGTATTATTACAACAGCTCTTACAATCCCAGTTCTGGTGAGATAGCTATGGAAAAAGGACTTGGCGTCTCTACCCTTGCCTCTGTGACGTGATAGATAGCGTACCTCACCACAAACTATGCCCGGGTTCCATTAACGAGTCATTAACAATCATTCTTCAATGCGTTCTAATTCACCTGATCTCTTGTATTCCCCAAATTTTTAAATTGAAGGGTATGGATAGCCCTAGTTGTTATATAAACAAGAAAGACGATGCTATAATTTAAGGAACAGCGCTGTCATCATTAACAAAACATAATTTATATTGACTTAAGTACAATTTAATCGACTTGTTAAAAATATTTTAGCTGATAAAATAACACTCTCAGAATAAGATTATAGATTTTTTCTTTGGTGTACCCCTAACTTTTTTGCAAGCAGGGATCTCTCTTTGTATACATTATTATATACTGTTTATATATAAATATATATTATATTTTATTTTATTTATTATATTATAATTTGATTGCCTTCGTTCACAAGGTACCCGCAGTAAGTTATACTCTAAACTTTTACATTAGACATATTAGGTGTAATAGAATGAAAGGTTAGTGGATAAGGGAGTCAGGATTGAAATTTAAAATTTGAATCGTGATTAAATTATAGATATACCGAAATCATAGCTGTTCCATTTCATTTCTTTCTCTCTATAACATAATGAGAGGGCTCTGCCCCCTTGGGGCTTCTCTTGTTAGTCACCACCAATATAAATATTATCATGGCGTGGCAAACTTTATCACTTCCACCGGAAATGCTAAGTGATTGCAGCCGTTATATAAAAATAAATCACCATTTTCATTTGTTGGTTTTTCTTATTAGCAATTTATTCTGACTTTTTTTTGTTTATGTTTATATTTCCAATTGACACCAGCTACGTCCATTGAATGCTTTGTGTTCGTAGCGGATGTCAAATCGGCAATATCAGACCAATGGGTTTTTTTTTTTTTTTTTTTTTTTTTTTTTTTAACCTTTTGTATTTTTAAGAGATTTTTTTTTAAATGTCAGACGTAAAGGCTTTGACTGACATCCCGACTTTCCTGAACCATTATTAAACAGGCAATACAACCGTTTAGTTATGGGACTCGTATTTTTAAATGTTAATGTAAAATGCTCCATTCGGCAACTAGATTTACTGTGGAAATTCTCAGACAATTAAGAGGGAAGGACTTACATCATTAAATATACAATTAGCCTGAGAGCATGTGGATATAAAATAAATTAACTATTTGATCTAAGGATCAGTAGCAACACCGTTTTTGTTTGCTTTTATTTTTATTTTGATTATTATTATTGTTTGCATTGACTCGGAGAGTCCCTTAAAAACCTATTAAACGTTCGTGAAATTTTAATAAAAAATAATTCAATTTATTCGTTGCAATTCTATACAAAATTAAGGTTTTAAATTTAATTTATTTACCTTTAGTTTACACGTTAAAGTATTTTAACTGAAAATAATGAGAATATTTCATTTATTATGTAATATGAAAATAATATGTAAAATATATATTTTTTTTTTTTTCCTCAGCTCTCAAACTTTAAAAGTGTAGGATAAGGGAAAAATAAAGGACCTATTTAAAGAAAATGGTTTGAATTTTTTTTTTTTTTTCTAAGCTCTCTAGTTAGAAATTCAGGATGAGGGAAAAATATAGAATATTCAGGTTAATCGGATCCTTACAATAGGAGTACCTGCTTGAAAGTGGTAAGAGAGGATTAAGGGGTGTGGGAAGCCTCGGTGGAGGTTGGTTGTTTAGGTACTGTGGTAAGAGTCCACTGCTAATGGTTTGAATTTTTTTTTTTTCCTAAGCTCTCCAGTTAAAATTTTCGGATGAGGGATAAATATAAAATATTTAGGGTGATCGGATCCGTGTACTAGGAGGACCTGCTTGAAGGTGGTGTGAGAGGAGTAAGGAGTGTGGGAATCCTCGGTGGAGGTTGATTGTTACGGCACAGTGGTGAGAGTCCACTGGTGGCTGGGCCTAGAGTCTTCTCTAGGCATGTAGTGCAGTCGTAGTTAGTCTGATATCAGTGAGGATGCCCCTAAGAGGCTTGTTGTTGGTGGGCCAAGCGCCGTGATGTCAACCATTTCTTCTGCTTTACTCGATCTTGTGAGTTGCCATCGTGCCGGTAGCGGTGGTGGTGTCATGTCTCGGAAGAGAGGGTTTAGACTGTGCTTCATCGAGTCGAAGAACTTGATGTGATGTCGTCTGATGGCTTCGGTGATGGTGGGGAGCTCAAACTTTTCGTGCATGTTGGAAGCCTTCATTTCACGAAAAGGGTTATGCCACAGTGCCGTTCGCAGGATGTTGTTCTGGAAGCTCTGGAGGCGAGTTATGGTGCTGGCATGTAGGAATCTAAAGAGTGGTGTCCCAAACAGTAGAGCTGGCCTCAGGACGCACTTGTATATGAGGAGTTTCAGTCGAAGGGATACGGCCTGGCTGGTGATGAGATGCTGGAGAGAGTAGTAAGTTCTGCGAACACGTTTTAATTTCTTTTGCAAGTGTGTGCCGAACGTCATTTGCCTGCGTAGGTTGATGCCCAGGTAGCAGATGCTGTTGGCTAATTTACATTGAGTCCCGTCTATGGTAAAGCTGGGTGGAATGGTTTGAATTATTTTTACGAATGCTATTATCACTGGATGGGCTACGGACAATGACGGATAGAGGCTGGTTGAGAATGTGCTAAAGTATACTTAGCTATCATGCTAATATGTAGGCTGCTCGATTCTACCTGGGCACAGCAAACAAATCGTGTAGGATCAAGGCGGCTTGTTTGTACTCTCTTTGTCATCCCTTCAGACAAGTCAGAATATAACCCAAGGTTCTCAGCGCCTATTGTCCAATTCTAATGATCATAATTTTGAGCTTTGTTCGCTTAATGTCAAGCGATTGTTAGAATACAGAACTTCCTCCTATAACTATAGCACACAAAAATGCTGTTCTTGCGCACTAGGCAAATAGAAACGTCACAGATGAGTTGATTGATGTCGAATTATTTAAGGTGTTGTGTGTTCAAAGCTTACATCCTCACCACAGAGTCGAAGTAATAAAACGAAAGGATGGCGAACGTAATGGAGAGAGATCTGTGCTCATAAATAACCCGCCTGCTACGGTATTTTCCCTCCTCGCCACCCCAGTCCTTCGGGATCTCACTCTCCAAGCAGGACTCTATATAAGAAGGAAGTTATTCACCGATCCGGTAATCGAAGGATATCACACAATGGCTTACGTAGTTTTGAGTCCTGTCTGAATGATTCCCGGCAGCCGGATCGCTGGAGAGTAGATAATGAATTAGGCATGAGGGGGAAGCTAGCTAATGGTGTTACAGATGTCGAACAACATGTCAATTAACATATTTATCCAGTCTGATGGCGCCTCTAATTGCTTGACAAACATACTAATATCTATAAATAATAAATCCGATCGCTGCTTGGTATATATGTTAAATCGTGGACCATCATCCCTGCCAGAGGGGATTAGGGATCTAAACCATTTCAGGGCAACTGTCCATTTTAGATTGGTTAGCAGCACTGCATGTGGACAGTCAAAAACGCATGGAAAATATGGAAAATGCACTTCCTTGTAAGCATTTTTGAATACGTGCAAGAGTTTGTTGGGTTATTGGATTAGGTTGATAAAAGAGAATTGCCAGGTTTTTAAACAATTTATTAATAGACAACGTTTAGACATAACTTACATGCATGCATCAGTTCCTATTGTAAGATGGTATAAGATCATCACTGTTTAAATTATCATTTAAACCTTGGCTCTGGAGAATGACTTAAGCTGACAATGTCTCTCTCAATCTGACCCGCTTCCCCAAAAACCTCTTTCACTTATTTGCTAAAAACAACTGACTATTAATTACTAATTAGCCCCAATTTAACATATACATTAGAAAAATTGCCATTATAAGGTTAAACGAGATCAGCTAAAGATATTTTCGATTGACTCGTCTGGGGAGCACTTAATAAGGAGCCTTAAATACCGGGCCTGTCGATTTTTTTATCACCGTCTATTAATTATAAAACTGGTGGATATACATATTAAAATTATTAATTATTAAAATATTTTATATAATATGATTTAGGCATAGAGGTCTAAAATGTTTTTTTATTTTGTTTCAGGTAAGATACTAATTGCAACAAGAGCCATTTTCACCTAGGGGTGAGCATTGCAAACGTATTTACTGAGTTAATTTGTCTTATAAATGGTATACATACAATTATCCAGGGAGAGATTAGGTGGGCACAGGACTTGGGAAAAAGTTTTAATCTCCAGGCATGATTGTAGGGATGAGGGCTGGAGAGTGATTGATACCTTGCTAAAGCATTCGGGAGAGAAAGGGGGATAAAAAGCCACGTTGACATTTCATTTCAAGACTTCCATTGGACTTTCGCGTTCAGCAGCTTGTATGGTTGTCTGGAACTAAGTTTAAGTCTCTAAGTTGTACAAGAGTTTGTAGAAAACTTGGCTAGATAGTTCTGGGTTCTCAGCATTCATTTTTCCAAGCTTCATTCCCACAATTAAAGCATCTATTATGGACAATCGCTTTCAGGATTTTACTCAGCCGTTCTCTCCTTTTTAAAGCTCCTTTAATTGTGCCCTGTGATGCTTAGCTTAGCTCCTAGTTAGTCTGTTACAGAAATATAATTTGTAAAGAATCGGATGATGTGATGGGAAATAATTGAAAAAATATCGCTTTGGGTAACTATTGTTTGGCTTGTACAATGGTCGGTGATGTAATGCATAGGATTGGTTGGGGATCTGTAAGTTGCCACCCTTTGCTATCATGGTGCTGGGTGGAGAATTGATATATAATAGCATTCCACCTCCGTTCGCTAACATGCGGGTTTCCTTGCCCTATAACCTGGGGGACAACTTTTGAGCAGGACAAGTATAGAGATATTATCATAGCAGTGTATATATTTCTTATTAAGCAAAGACGATTAATAATATCGGGGGTTATGTTTGCGATATCGAAGGCCAATATTGCCTCAACAGCCACCATGCATGCCTTATCTCTTTGAATAGATGGCACAGGGTAGATTTACCACCGGACCACCTAATTAATAACCAACAAGAAACAGTCAGGCAATAAGTATTTCTGATTTCGACAAAGCCCAACTTGAGCAAAACTAGGCCCGAAACAAATTCTTTACTAAAAGGCTCCGACAACCTACCTTTCATCGCTAATTACCCACTGGCATCTGTTTATCACCTTATATTTCATTCAACCACGGTTAACAGTATATTGATGTAGTTATTAGTTTATTCGTTGCCTTAGCCTATTGTATATAAGGGCTATGAACATTAAAAATTTAATAAAGAGTGTGTGTAGGAAGCAGTTCTGAGAGGCGATTTAATTAAAATACTGTAGGAAGTAAAAATATTTTTATTAAAAGAGATAAAATTGAGTGATTTTCGTTTCGTCACCCTTCAAATTAGGCCCTAGGTTTTAGAAGCCAAGGCCCTATCTCATATTCTAATGTCAAATTTAGGAATGTATCCCAAAGTATGATATTTTTGATGAGGTCTGGAAAACGCTCGTTAAAATAACTACAAATCTACGAAACTTTTAGATTCTTTTTAGACGCTACAAATCCCCTTCTCGGGCTTAAAAATGAGCATTTGGATATTTAGTACTTGATATCAGTACGTCAGAGGTAAACTATCGCAAGTAACATTTTCAATGTTTTTCAGGAGAGCATAAAAGAGTTTTCAGATCGTACTGTATTGATTGTTGTAGATAGTGGGCCATCTTAATAATCCAAACGATGCTCTTGTTTATTCTAATCAACAGATACGATAATTCCCCCCTTGGAAAATAAGGTCAGAATCAAGGAAATGCTATATTAAAATCAAAACTAGCAAAATTGGACTTATGATACTTTACCTACGACAAACAGATAGAAATCTTCTAAGTGAGAATCACCAACTGTAAATTTAGGGGATTTTCAACTGATTTGTTTGGGTTCTTTTACGATAGCTGATACATCTATCTCTAAGTAGGCAATAGAATATTAAAATATTAGAGACTGATAATAATGGAAAATAAGGTGGAATTCGTGGCTTAAAATGCTTTGTTAATCTCACCTCTACTTGAAGGACTACAGACCAGTTCTTGAATCCATATAGAATTGCTTAACTTATAAACTTAACTCAAGATATTCCTCGGGAAAACTGGTTCTATCTTGATAGCTGTCTATCTGATACCTGCTCAAATTGCACATGAGTCACACTTCTGCCCCTCCAAGAGCTGAAAATCCGCCAAAAAATGAAATAGAAAACATAATTTTTTTTGTGCAGTGTAATACTTTTTTGGACGGAACAGAAGGAGAATTGTTTACCTAACAAGCTCTGCGTCATCTCATGTCCGCCCGGAATGTTTGTTTACTATCTTACAGGCTGTGCACGTTAGGCCCTTCATTGTTTGTTACATAAACTTGTCAGCAGAGCGTGATCGAAAACACACTATAAGGAAATAGACAAACAAATTTCAAATGCTGGGGTCGTTACCTCCTGGGTTAATGAATATAAATCTAATGTTATATTCTTATATCACATATAATAAAGTAAATATAATAAAATCAGGCATAAAATGTGATAAAAATATTAACTTATAAGCATAGTTCAGACGATTATCATAACTTTTAAAACTAATCTGTAATATTAAAAGTTAGCGAAATGACTTTTCCTGGTTGTACTCCCCCCCCCCTACTTCTCGTTACCTTAATCAATAGGTAGACATATTTTGAACTATTGTCGAATGTTCCCTTAAATTTTCAGATCTATTGAATCGTGTCCATGCTTTCGTGGAAAATGCTACAGACAGACCATCTCCCAGTAACCGACTGTTCCTTTCGAGCTCGGCAATAAAATAAGAAATAACTGTTATGAATGTGATTACTAAAAGGGACCTTTTTTTTTAATTTACGTCTACATTTTAAGTATGTATACAATATCTGTAATTAAATAGAAATTTATAACAATTAATTAATACTCATATAATAATAAAAAATATGCCCTTCCTCGGCCGTTGAGTATGTTACAGTAGTAACGTGTTGATGAACTACATATTATATTTAAACTTTTTCTGTCTATAATAAAACCAAGGCATTTATTCGATAGACTTTCGGATTTAACAAATCATTAGTAAATTTTATATTTAATCATCTAATGAACTATTTCAGTATGACCAATACTTATAGCTTTAAGGCACTTAATGCACGAATCCACTTTTCGTTTCTAAATATTTTTTCAATAACGAAATAAAAACACCTTATTTATTTCTCAATTTTATACTCACTGAAATTGAATCTTTTTTACTTTTCACAATTCAATGCGGCAACTATCTTAAATAAGTTTATAAGACTTCGAAGGCTGAAAAACCAGCCATTACTCTTGAAGCTTTTAAATTATGAAAGAAGAAACATTTAATAAAAGGAGGGGGGGACAAATAAACTATTTTATCGATTGATTGAAAAAAAGGGTAATGAGAACGCTGTAACAGTATAGATGAGAAATTTTGAATTGTGTTAAATGAACAAAGTGTACAATCAAAATTGTTTTATGTAGTTTTTTGCAATGTATTAGTTTTTCTTTTCACTTTAGCCTATTTACTGCGAAACTGTAGCTTAGGTATCTATGCATTATTTATAAACACTCAACAATAATTTAAAATAAGATAATTTTTCGTCTACAAAATCCGATACAAATTTAGTTTTAATCCGAGCTTTTAATTGGCTAATAACTATAATTTTAAAATTAAAAAAATTAGAATTAAAATTCAACTATCTATTTTGCCAAGTTGTAAGAATGAGTGAAACTAGTTGAATAAATGCCTGTACTTCACAGCGATTAGTTCCGACACCAATTTTGTTTAGTTTTCATCATCAAATTAAGTCTTATTAATGCCATGTTACTCTGCCTAGGGGTGGTCTCGAAGAATGATTTTCCAAGTAGAAAATTCTTCACACAAGACAAGACTAATTTATAGCGAAAAATTTACCTTACTCTGCCATTTCCTCTCAACAACGAAAATATACCGTGAAAATGACGCAATAACGTACCATGGAGTCCATCTAGGTGGATGCTAGAAATGCATACCCCATCATACATAGCTTTGGATTTGAGACAGGACATGACAATCTTAACACTTCAAACTTTTGGATACCCTAGTTCATCCACTCACTCAGAGAATCGATAATTAAAAAGCTTCAAATTTTCAAAATTAAATATCACGAGTAGCTCCCTTGTTTGCCAGGAAAAAATAACTCAAGATCTATAAATACAATCATAAATATAAGTGAGTGTGTATTGTACCGTAGGCTGTCAAGCCGAGCTGGTAATAAAGATATATAAAGAAAAATAAACTCGTAAAAGTGTTCTTTGTCTGCTGTGAATCTATTGAAAGGGTGAGTTGTAGAAACATTCGTGTGACCTACAAAGCTCCAGGTGTAATTTTGTCATCCGTTACCCCTGCTTGTCAGTGCCATCGTTATCGAACTGTCTCCTTCTACAAATATTCTCCAATACTTGCATTAGTGTAAAGATCTCGATGGTGTCATACCAAGGCTATATTGTTGAATATTCTTTAGTTTTTTTCAAGACCAGAAACGCCTGGATTTCATACAATATGTCTGTTGGACATGACGACATAGAGGTCCTTCAATGCGGTGATATTTTTCTATCTTAATGAAAATATGGTTTCAAATTGTCCTGATTAACAATAAAAATTAATTAATTTTGAAAATCACAAAAATTCAACGCCATCGCGTTCCTGACAACTCAACCCAAGTTTGAATTAGATGTGTGGGCTAATACCTTTTCGATTAAAATTTGTTTACTTCTCAAATGTTCCAGTTACGAAATCGTCTGTGGATTGTAAGAATATACTGCTATCAATCGATCACCCTTAATTGATGAAAGGAATGAATTTTCTTACGATTTAACTTAGCTTAATTGTCTATAAGGAGAGCCAAATGAAGACGAGAATCGAGCAGTATCGTTTGATATTTGTTTTAAAGTATAATCATTTGTAACGTATGCTCAGAAAGACTTACTGCTAATTCCCACTTGCTCCCCTGTCTTATTCACTAATACGACTACGAGCCTGGAGAGTTTACCCAAATTTGAAAATGTTTTTCATTATTGATCCCAACATTAACCCTACTGCACAAAGCGTGTAACTTTTATTTTTTTTAAATTTGAATTTATTATTATGTTTTATTATTACCATAAAAAAATAACAATCGTACGTTGAGTTTTGAACGGAGACTGTTCATATGAGACACGCAAACAAGTCCACCACGTTTACGCTCATCTTTATTTATTTATGATTAGGGAACTCCGCTGTTCAGTTAATGGGATACTCCCTCTAAATAAATATTTGTTCCATTCCATTGCTTTATAATTATAAATAGATATTTACATAATGCGGTATTATGCGCCAATTACACTTCAAGGGCAAACGAGAAGCTATAAAAAAAATAATAATTTTTTTCGTTTGTAAATTATTTATTCAAAGTGCTAAAACTATGTGAAATGAAGAACTTGTCAACAGACAGCCTGATTCCATTCTCATTATGGGAGTACATCAAAATACTACAATATATGGAATTTCTACTTTAATTCAGGTACTTGTAGTAGTAGTACCTGCACCCGTTGCTTGGTGTACCGTCGGTGGGTGAGTTCATCTTCCGGAGACACATTATGTTTTTTGACTCGTTGCAGCACCTGACAAACGCAGTGTTTAACACTATGACCCCACCAACCCTCCCGCATCGATGGCAACAGACTGTCGGGGAAAAATTAGGTTAAGAATTAGTATGTAAGTTAGTTTTATGGTTGATCAAAAAGGTGAGCCCCATCACCTGTATTAGTCAGTTTAGTCCAGTCACGTATAATGTATATCATTATACTTGTTTATTCATTATAATTTCTATAAAATAACAAAACCTGTATATAATGTAGTGATGCTACAGGAAATACAAAATAATTTGTGAATAGATTCACCTGAGGATCTGTAATTATACATAATTATCTGTAAATTTAAAGGGGCTATGAAAGAAAAAAAAAATCAGGTACTGATAATTTCAGTTAGTGTCTAAGATATAGTGAAATAATATGAAGTATTTTTATATAAAATACGGAGAAACTAAGAAGACTATTAAAAGTATTTTAACTAAGAGTCTCTTAATTGTCACTTAAATCAAAAAGAAATTTCTTTTTATATTGTTGAATTTTTTTTAAAATGATTGATATAAATAGAATATTTTAGAATGTTTATATTAAACACAGAGACGATGACCTACCCAGTTGCTATTGGTTTATTAACCCGCATCCCAAGCCTACCACACGGTGTCTAATGCCGTGGCTACGCCGACCAAGTGGACTGTATGATAAGCACAAGTGGTTGGGTTATTGAACAGCTGCGAGTGCTGGCGCCTGGCCTATTACTGGATCTCGGCCCAGGATGTGTGGGTCGTCGGCGGGGTCCGGCATAACGGGATTGTAGCCGATTCGTCACCCTCAAATCCACTCTCTTCCCTACATACAAATGACTGGCGTACCCTGGCCTGATGATGGCCGAAACAACGGCTGTACAATGCAGAGCACGGAGCCCCTGGGGCAATTTGCCTTTAGTCCTCCCTTTATGCCGTCCACATCCTCAACACAATTTTTTATATTTTACTGCGCAAATCAGACTATAATTTGTTTAAAAACATTCTTTGACCTTTCATTATCTCTATCTCTCTCATTGCTCTCTCTGGTTGTTCAGATCATTTATATATTTACTGTGAGTTCATTGTGTGAGATATGCTGATCTATACAACACATTTAGTTTAAACTTTTATAAGCATTATTTTGGTTTGATAATTAAGAAAAAGGGAAATGCTATCAGTAATTTCTAACGAAGATTAATTAGAAACACAAAACTTTTTACAATTAGACTGTTTATTTCTACCCAGCAGCTCATAATGTTGGTAAATATATACCTCAATATATTTTTCAATCGTCATTTTATTAAGCTTTGAAATATCTCTGACCTAGAGGGTAGCCTAGAGGGAAGCACGCAGACTTCCAACTGTGGAGACTAAGGTCCTTCATTTATTCTTTGAGGGATTCTGCCCTTCCAGGTGTCCTTCCAGCTGAGCTACCTCTGTCGAGTTCACACTTGTGCATTGCCTGCCTAAAATCACCTCGCAACCATCGCCATAGCCTAGATATAAGGACTACATTGTAGACTCCTTTGAAATACATTCCTGTGGCGATTACCCGACTAGATGTTGAGAAGAGCTCATGGGTCTTGGGTTCGAGTCCTGTTCCCGTCTATAGCCAATAATTGTTAATATTTCATTCTTGGGAGGGGGGGGGGAATCATTAATAATTTCACTGTGAGAGGATCGATGTCCGCGATAGGTAAGAGGTCACTAGAACGGACTGTTGCTATGATCACTGTAATATTGATTGCTTCGGCCCAGTTCGTAATAATTGTTCGGTGCGGTTTCTGATTCATGTCCATTTTTTATTTCTCCAGCCAATGGTTATCGGTTTTTTCTCCGTGACTTGTTGCGCAAGGTTTTCCCTCTTTTCTACTTTAGACGGAAAATTCCATGCAATTTTTTTTTTATTGTTGAGTCTGTGAGAATATTAGTTTTGTTATGCAACGTTTATGCTACCCTTACAAACAACTTTAATTGCATTTTTTTCTTATTGCCCTTTTTGCAGCTAATTGTAGGATGTTTCGTATGCTAATTACTGGGAAATAATGCTTGGGTTAATTGCAGAAAAGATGCTAAAAAAAGTATCATTTAACATAAAAAAGGAGACAAGTTAACATCATTCGTAATGATGAGTACTACTAAAACAATTGATGTAATCCTGCGTTTTATTAGCAAGGTTCCTACCCTGGCAATAGTTAGGACTAGATGTTCATAAGTAAAAGCTAAAATTAGTCTGTTTAGGGTTTCGAAATACTTTATTCATGTAGCCACTCATTTTTCCTAACGAAGCCGTCAAACCATACCAGACCCATCCCCTAAGGAAAAACGCCTTAGAGAAGCCGAGAATGGAACCTTAGACTCCACTGTCAGAAGTCAGCATGCTTCTTGGTCAATCAATATTTCCAAATAACTAAAACGTGAACTGATTAATCACTATGAGGTTTCATAGAACCTTAGGCCGTTTCTTCTTGGCGTGGGGTTATTTCATTCATAACCATAACAATAATAATTTCAGCATTGTGTAATAAATATTTATAGTAACAATAACAATAGTGCTAAATATTAATCTACAAATGAAATCTTTATTGCGGTAAAATTACAATCTGCCTTATTGGGCAGTAAGTAATTGTGTTCTATGTTCTCATTCATACCTTATTTACAATTATCCATTCACTTGCTCATCATAGAGCACAGAGCACTCCGGAATCCACATAATTGGCACCACTCTCACATGCGAAAGAGGAAGTGGAGTCTTGGGAACTCCCCCACGCTTCTCCGTCAGGTGCGTAACCGAATTCCAACCAGTGGAAGGACGCTGACCAAGAGCGCGAGTGCCACAGACGATCGGGACATGATTTGAGAAACTCACTAAAGTCACTGAATTCTAACTCAATTCTTACAATTACATATAACAGCTTCACAAATCCTCGCTCCACAGACCTGTATAAAAAAATAATCACTCGACAGTCGGAAATGAGCCCCGTGTCTGTTACTAGGAGTCAGGCATGGCAACCACAAAACCACAGAGACGGCCTCGAAACGGGTCTCAGACCCGATGCAAGACTAAAGCACCGATTCCTATATTGCCTTTTTCTTTATCGTATGGAACTGTAAAAAGCTATAACTTTTGGCTCCTCTAGCAGTCGCCTTTATCTAAGATTTCAATGACAATGCAAACGAAATGTACGTGTAAAATATTACCAATATGTTTTTAAAACGCCAAGGCTTTTTGTTTTTATCTTTAGTGCCATTCCAGGGTACGGAAAGAGTGCTTCGATCTAACACAGGCAAAAGTGAACAGCAGTACAGGGAGGGTGTCAACTACATACCGAGTTGAATATTAAACGTATCTATTGATTTGCAATCAGAAATTTAAATGTAATCTATATTTATATAAATGTGTCACATTTTTATAAAATACATTTTACCAGATTTATTTTCAATCCTTAGCGTAAGTGTTTTGCATAATTTACCAGATCATAATGTTATTCAGTTTGAATTTCAATTTATTTTCGCGCTTAGTCATTATAAACTAAAAATAGCACTGAAGTGTAGTTATTGACTCCTGTTGGATCATGACTAGGGTTCTACTCACTGGGGCTTCCCTAATTAACAATATGGTTAAAATATTTCAATTAGGAAAAATCTTCCGTGCTAGATGAGACAATGACGTACTGAGTAAACAAATTATTGAAATTAGGTCTAAAATTCCTGTACAAAGTGAAGTAGTTGTAGAATGAATTAAATCGAGCACTATCTCCGTGGTTGCGAAAACGTTGCGAGTGAACACGTCAAATATTGCATTGAACCACCTATTAGCAACGTTTGTGAACAAAATGAGCAAAATAGCAGAGAAATATCTCTAGTGAGCTTTGGTATACCCCCCCCCCCAGTAAATTGGATTGTTTACATAGTTTTAATCAGAGCGGAATAATATCTATCCGATTTCTTTGAAGCCTACGAGATGGTTTAAACTAATAAAAATAATTCTACTTTATTTGCTTGTTTATTATACCAGGAAGAGGCGTTATGAACAATATTTTTTTTTAAACAAATAACAACTTTATTATGATGAAATTACAATCTGCCTTTACTTAATAGGCAATAAATAATTGAGGTAAGTGATTTCAATCATACCATATTTACAATTCATCATTCGCTCGCACATTCATACAATATTTACAAACAGTCCAGGGGCCCCCCAAGTCCACAAGGTTGTTGCCTCCCTCGCAAGCGAAAGAGGAAGCGGAGTCTTGGGAAGTCCCCCACGCTCCCCCACCAGCCACGTCACCGGATACGAGCCAGCGTGACGAAGAGCGCGAGAGCCACATACGCTCAGGACATGATTGGAGAAACTGGCCATTGCCAGGACTCCCACTGTTGCGCATTTATATTAGGTAACGAGGCCACTGCCGTTTCAGTCTCCGAGGAGGATTATAGGGATGAGTGGAGCAGTGCAATGACTGTGCTACGGGATTAGGGTGGTTAGATAGGTTACTATGGAATTTCATGAATTTGGAAGGGACGAGTTCAAGAATGTAGGGTATATTAAGATCATTATGAAGGGTTTTGTTGCTGACCTAATAAGGGGCATTTAATATTGTTCTCAGGACTTTTGATTGAAAGGATTGGAAGCGCTTGATGTTCGACTTTTTTGCTGTCCCCCATAGCTCTATTCCGTATGTCCAGATTGGCTTAAGTATAACTTTGTAAATAAGTTGTTTATTTTCTATTGAGAGATGGGAATGAACAATATTAAAAATATTATTATATATGTATATTGCAATAAAAAAAATATCAATACATGAGAATTAATGTTATATAAACACTATAAATAGATTGAAATATTATGTAACAGGGTTGGAATCGTTTAAAAAATCCGTTCCAAATACTTTCAGGCATGACTCGGTCTGCCTGTTCTAGAAATGTAAAATTTTGTCATGGCTATTGGAAATGCATTAAGAACATAGCAATATTCACTAAACAAAACAATAGAAAGAAACTTTTACAAAAATTTATTATTCTGAAAAGTAATGGGAAGTTAGATTATTGCCTGCCATAACGATGTTTTGTAGGGCTAAATGTTTTCATTCATTGTTTCAGAATCTGCCATGGAATTCACATTCCAATATAATTTTTTTAACCATGAATGCCTTTATAACGCCACCTAGTGTTGCAACGGACAAGAACCACCACCTAATAAATGATATCAATAAGTTTCCATTTGATTCGTCAATAGTAAATTAACTGTTTTTATTGTTTTATATGGATTTATATAAAGTTAAAGATTTAAAAAATAAAAGTACTTGTTTCTAGACGAAATTTAATAATATAGTTATCCTCAGAGTTTTAATAGTCAATTTAAATAAATAAGTAATGTAGAATTATTGAAAAATAAATGCAAAATCATGGTGGTGTTGTTGGTTTATTTACAATTTCAGTGGTCTACATATATTACTACTTTATTTCCTAATAATAATTTCTACGGCTCTTATCCAGTGACGTGGCAGACAGTGGAGCGTGGGTGACATCCCAAGACTCCTCTTTCGCATGCGAGTGAGGTGACAACCATGTGAACTTGGGAGGTCTCTGGGCTGTTTGTAAATACTGTATGAATGAGCGAGTGAATGAAAATTGTAACTATGGTATGAATGAGATCATTTATCACAACCATTGCCCAATAAGGCACGTTGTAATTTTATCATAATAAAGTTGTTAAAGCATAAAAATAAAAAAAAATTCTACAATACTTTTAAATTGTATATTAAAGCTTCAAGTACTTTGCCAAAATATAAAACTTTGCAGAGAGAGCAGACATTTATTTCTCAAAAGGCATTCTTATTTTTTAACCCTTGTCTTTTTTTAACGACTTTTTGTTAGGTCTTGCCAAGTACCTGATTAAACTAAAGGCAGGGAATTTTGCTTGTAGGTCCTATGTAGTATGGGAAAAACGTACAAATATAAGCATATATAATTACATTGATAAAATAGACTGAGTAGAGTATCAAATTAAATATCTAGAGGTCATGAGTTATAACATTATTGCCTGAGAAGACTTTGATATCGTCCAGACCGTAACGAACAAAACGGCTTCATGTAAGTCGAAACATCCCAAACCTGATTGAAGCTTGCATAGCCTCCAATTTCGAGACCTCATTGGCTAACTAACCATGGAAAGGGCCATTTTCCTACCTGGGTTCATTTCCTGCTTCTGATTGCTCATTGTGGTCGGCCGTACTCGGTCCATAATTACTGCATATGCACCTTCTTGCTCAAATCACAGTGACGCTGATTGCGCAATTATGACTAGTCTTGTCCGAAAATCCCATGCATCGTCATATTTACGTCATTAGTTAAAAGTGTATTTTTCAATATACTTACGGATTAGAAGGAGAAAAAACCCACGAGAGATATGTCATAGTTTGGGGGGGGGGGAGCAGAGCATCAGTTTAAAACAGTTTATTTAATTAATTAAATCAATTTAAAAAAAATATTATTAAAACCATTGCTAACTCTCAAAAGTCTAAATACTGAAATTATTTTTGCAGCTTCGATTTGATCTTTCAGCTTTTTAGAATTGTACATCTTAAACGTATTCTTTTCTGTCACAAATCTTCAGACATAGCCGAACTTGTTCAAAATGATCTTCATCATGATTTGTTTTTTAAAACTTCCGTTCACCGTAGTAATCGCCATATTTCGATGTGCTGTGAAATATACTGTTATAATTTCAGATTGATGGGATCATTTCTTCGACCAATATTCCCCCGTGCCTGTTTGAGCCTCTCCTTGCCCACAAAAGATATCGGACTCTGCAATAAAGCACATCTTTGCCTAGAGGTCATTAACACGGCGGTGAGTCTTCAATTGTTTCAGTGCTGAGCATTAATTACGCAATTCAAAGCAGCCAACATCCACCAGTGGGTTTTACTGTCAATCTCATTCGCCTCAACAAGTACAAGTCCCTCGAGGTCTGGCAATCGCACCTTCATAAGCAAATTAATGAGCTCATTGAGAGACAATATATATTTATTTTTTTCTCTAGAACATTGATGTAATTTTGTTCTGTGAGAAAGAGTTCTGTTTATCTGTTAATACTAGCTTTCATGCCTTCAAAATTCCGCTTTTAGGCCAGCGGTCAAAATATAACTGATTTCATACTATCAGTTGAAGCGTTACGGCTCCACAAAAGATATGCAAATGAGAAATATTTGCATATCATTTCAGAACCGGGTTTAACAATGTGTACCGAGAGCTGTCCGTCGTTTGCAGTTTGACTTAGCCCTGTTGATCTTTGCAAAAGGGTTTATATTTAATATGTCAGCTCCATAGAATTAATTAATAATAGACAAACACGTCAAATTAATTACTGAACAAATCATATAAATAAAACGCTTGGCAGAGAGACTCGAAGGCTGATTTCATAGAATGTATACTATTCTTGATCGGATGGCCAGAACGGACTCTTTGCGAGAATTCAACTATGTACGATTACTATTGTAGAGATAGTCACTCGTGCACGACAGCACAGTTGGCAGACTAGATACTGTGGAAGTCACGGTATATGCCAGTATATTGTCTTTACTTGATAATTATTAATGACAGTGGGATCCTCACCTAAAGGGAATTGTACTGTATAAAATTAATTCAGACTAGAAGATAAATGAAACAACATTGTACGTTATGTGGGTGGGGGGACTTGGGTTATCCTGTCGACCGTGTCGCATACAATGAGGTGGTATAAGGCGCTGTTGATAATTAGCTGAGATGATTCTAGTGTAGCTAAATAGCAGTCTTTCGAATTTCTCCCAATTAGTTTAATTACAGACCCCACAAGCGCTAGGGTGTGTTTGCTTAGCGCTTTTCAAGCAAATTTCCTCCTGTGGGGAACTTGATTAGTCTGACACCGCTCCCCTTTTATGTGGCTTCGCATTCAGCCAGCTATATTAATAAGAGCTGCATAGAATGTCCTTGTATATCTTTGATGCATTTGTGTCATATGCTCGTGTCAAACAATTCAAATATAAGTTTGTTACAAAATTATATCCAGAATCTAAACAAGCTTTGTCTTACTAACTAACAAGTTGTAGCATTCATTCCCGACGAGGTGAAACTTTTCTTCATTTTAGCTTTCAAAATGAGAAATAAGCCCTTGACCGCTTTTGATCAAGAAGTATAAATATTTTATTTTTATTTTTATATAGTGAAATAAGGATGAAATTATCCTTCACAGCAATCTAACAAGGTCGGACAGATATTTAAAATGAAGTCAGTATAGCTTTATGCAGTTTTTTCTGCCCATCTTAATTTTTTCTTTTTATTCATTTACTTACAGTACAGAAGTGGTGATACAAAAACACGCAATGACTTCTCCAAGAACCAACTTGAATCCATGAACCGTACCATCGTTTTTTTTTTTTTTTTTTTTTTAATCATTTTTTAACAATAAGTGAACAAGTAATTCACAGGTGATGGGGCTCACCTTACCATATCGTATGTCGGGCAATTGTCTAAGTCAAAACATTCAACTACTGGCCCTCAGAGATCCTAAAGGAACAAAATTGACTGCGAAAATACGGCAGCGACAAAAATAGGATAAATGGGATTAGTTATATAATTCATCCTTGATTTCGGGGCAGAGGCAGGCCCTTGAAGCATGGCTGTCCCTAAAGACCAAATCTAATCTCAAGTCGAATTTCATCGACAAATACCTATTTATTTATCCCTCCAGGCTACGGGTGGTCGGTCACTGCTAATGATCTCCGTTCCCGGAAGAAATAAAGCACTTGTGAATCTGAAAACAACCAGCGGTTTTTAGTTATCCATTAGTATGTAAGTTAGTTTTATGGTTGATCAAAAAGGTGAGCCCAGTCACCTTTATTAGCCAGTTTAGTCCAGTCACGTATAATGTGTATCATTATACTTGTTTATTTATTATATAATTTTTATAAAATAACAAAACCTGTATATAATGTAGCGATCCTACAGGAAATACAGAAATAATTTGTAAATAGATTCGCCCGAGGATCTATAATTATATATGTAATTATCTGTAAATTTAAAGGGGCTATGAAGAAAAAAACAAAAAAGTTATCCAAATTTTGTTTACATCGCCTTCACAGTCCTCTTGAACATATATTAAATCATACTTCTTACTATGGGAAGACAAAATGAGGTGTATGTTAATTCGTTACTATTGCCAAGATTCGGGACAATGCCCTTCATTAATGATCTTTTTTAACTGATCAATCTTAATATACTTTACATTCTTGAACTCATTCTTTCCAAGTTCATGAAATTCCATAGTAACCTATCCAACCACCCTAATCATTTAGCACAGTCATTACACTGCACCACTCATCCCTATAAACCTCCTCGGAGACTGAAAAGGCAGTGGCCTCGTGACCTGCTATAAATTCGTGTCAGTGGGAGTCCTGGTCATTGCCAGTTTCTCCAATCGTGTCCTGAGTGTATGTGGCTCTTGTGCTCTTCGTCAGCCTCCACTGGCTTGTAGCCGGTGACGTGGCTGATGGAGGTGCGTGGGGGACTTCCTAAGACTCCGCTTCCTCTTTCGCATGCGAGGGAGGTGACAACCATGTGGATTTGGGAGATGTCTGGGCTGTTTGTAAATACTGTACGAATGAGCGAGTGAATGAAAATTTTAAATATGGTATAATTAGAATATTTGTCACAATTAATTATTGCCTAATAAGGCAGATTGTAATTTCATAACAATAAAGAAGTTTAAATATTTTCAATTGATCAATATTCTTCAATTATATTGACATAACAAGTCACATAACTACCGTTTATTTTACGTTTTAGCCGCAGAGTGAGGTTCTTACAAACGTTCTCGTGAAATAAAGCTATTAAGGTCACATTTTTAGTAATTCAACATCATTGACACTTGAAGGCTGACCTGAGTCGTGGTGACAGATACAGTCTTCAAGTCACAATTTCTTGTGGACATTCTCGTTGCAATATATATTTGTAGATCAAAAGAAGACAGGGGTCCTTAACAGGATAAACGTACATTCAACGTAAATGATTTAAAATTAGTAATACAAGGATGTAATAAATAAGTAAGTAATGCTTTATGGGCAAAGTCAGGGGAATTTGATGACAACCTAGTTAATGATAGCATGGTAGTAAAATTGATTTTGTAACTGTGATAGCATATTTGTAAAATAGTATGTTAATAACCAGTTGGAAAGAAAAAAAGTAAATCATGTCGATAAATTCCAATTTACATCGTTGAACTCCGAATACACTTTCTCAGAAAACGAATCCTTCCGAGTTCTATTGAACGAGTGAATTGAAGTAGGGAATGGCCTATTGAGATCTGGATTCTGGAGAAATGCAAGGAAAAGAGCAGGCCTGTAATAAGCGGGATAGTGAGGAAGAAATGCACTTCGAGATATGGATGGATCCATACTTGGGGGGGGGGGGGCTAAAGAGAAGACTGTCAGGATTCTTCTAGGTCTATTGCTTTTTTCAAATTATCTTTCAAATCATGTCCTTACATTCACACGTACCTTGCTTCTTCCTATAACTGTACGGAAGGCCTGGGTTTCTGGCATTTGTGTTCTTGGAGCTGTTCGTACAAGGATTTCCTCGTCGATATAGGACAAGTCAAATATTTATTCTTTGATTGTAATTGTTAAAGCAGCCATCATCCACTTCTAGTAGTAATTATTAAATAATTCGTTTAAAATTAAAATATTTTATAGATGTAATGCCTAAAAAGACACTTAAACTTTCGGAATAATTAAACTGAAATATTAGTTTGGA
Source organism: Acanthosoma haemorrhoidale (assembly GCA_930367205.1). Taxonomy (NCBI): domain Eukaryota; kingdom Metazoa; phylum Arthropoda; class Insecta; order Hemiptera; family Acanthosomatidae; genus Acanthosoma; species Acanthosoma haemorrhoidale. The sequence goes on from OV884014.1 coordinate 41,025,274, forward strand.
GCCTCTCTGAAAGACTTCAATCTAGCTTGAAGGATTGGCTGGAGAGATGGACTGGTCAATTTTTCGGCCGACAGACGGACAGACAATGCTCACAATGGCGTGAATTATCTACAGAGCAGAAAACCCCTTAAAGCATGTAAATCTCATTATTTAATAGCGTTGCCTAGTGGAATAGAAGGCATCCACAACAGCGCTGGCCAATCCACTTTGGCCACCAATGAAAGAGACGTCATTTACTTTTAAATCTCTGCTTTATTCAGCCTTTGCTTAATCTGCACTTTTACGCTTCGGTGAAGCCAGGTCTCATTTACGGACTTAAGCATTAATAATTAAACTCACGGGGGCACTTTTAATTGGGGTGGTTTAGAGTGTGGACCGTGTCATACAATGATATAAAACAAATGAGATTTATTCGTTGACACCTGAACACCCCTGGCGGACTGGGAGCTCCAAGGGTGTGATCGTTGATGCTCATTTCTGTTTTATAAAATTCACAAGTGATTCAAAATTAATTTTCACATACCAATTAAGTTTTTTTCAGATAAGAGTTTCATAAACTTAATCGTATTTATAAATATGTATATATATATTGAAACCTACCTCATTTTTTAACATTACTCTTTTTACTTTATTTGATCAATTTAACTTAACTAATTTGGCAGGTCCGTCATGAGATCTTTAATTCAAATTGTTTTTATGTCTTTGACATAGGAATTTATCCCGATTGAATCGCCCGATCTCAAGGCTAATGTTGTGGTTATTAATAAATTGAGAAACTAGGAATTGTGAAATATATTAAAATAAGATGGTTATAACAAATAATTATAATTATATAGAGTGCTGACAAAAAGTATAAAAAAATATTCAATTCCTTTTAAATTAGGATATTTACTACTAATTACAAAAAACATGAAATTTGAGCTCAATTTCTTTTAATGGATCCATAATAAGAAACAATATTAATATCACCCAATCGATGATCTTCCTGTAATCCAATCAACGTTACTTTCTGCTGTTGGTTCTTCTCCTCTCTTCCTGTATGGTAACCGCCAATTCGGGAGCTTGCTAACTGCGTTCCTTTCAACGGTTGTGCTAAGACTGCCCGTTTATCTCATCCCCACTCCTAGGAGCATAAGGAAAGATGCTTACCAGATGTGAGGGTTCCTGGTCATGATATTCTCAAATATCATGAATGTTACAATATATATATACACGAACGAAAAAAGTAAAAGTGAAGAAGCCGTACCGCCAATTAAACGCAGTACTCGTGAGTATATTTAAAAAATATTAAATTATTTTATAAAAGAAAAAGATTTGTGATACGAAATCGTCTTTTTAATTTTTTTAAACCATTTAAAAATTTCTATTGTTTTTACTGTGTCTTTGTTCACGTTGGAAAATACTAGAACCTTAAAAAAACTTCTGGCGTGGGGGAGGGCCTAAAGTAAACGAAATTCGTTGGACTTTTTTCGTCCTTAATTTTATTAAGTTAATTTAATATTGTTTTAAAATTCTTAATGTCCCGAATTTCCGGCCCGATTCACTTCTCAGGCATAAATAAATCAATTATTCTACCAAATTATTTTTTTCTATAAATTTCAGACGAATAAAATTCTGTCTATCGGTGCTAGCATGGAAGATACATTGACGGATATATAGGTAGATACAGACATACATACAGACAGACAGACATAGAGTCAGGGACAGTAGTGTTGATGATGATGGGACTGAGGCTCATCAGGGCTGATGTCATTAGAGCGGTGGCTCGTTTGTCTTTGTTTTAGCCACACAGGCACCAGCCCTTCTAAAATATGCCCTTTATTTCTTAGAAGGCCTTCTGCCATTTTTTATCTTTCTTAATACTGCCTCCTTTTTTTTATACGATCCTTCTTACTTAGAACTCTGCCGGGGGTTGGGTGGTGTAGCCGTAGAAAACAGATTTACATAATGAACACAGCTAACACAGGGTCCAGGTATATCCCTAGTTAGAAGGCTAAGATAGTTTAAAGAAAACATTTTAACAGAATAAAACAAATATTAATTGGCTAAGTTTTGGAAATAAACCCGTTTTTGTTTACAAAATCCAGAATATAGTTTAGGCAGTAAACCATAGATATTTTTTATTTAAATTTTATAACATTTTGGTCGTTTTATAGGTCCAAGGATTGATAATAATGTTTAGCAAAGAGTAAATATACTGACTAGGATTGGGCGTTGAACCCGGCACCTTCGCCCTCCCACATATTGAGGTATCCAGCACAACAGATGAACCTCGGGTGATGAACACCATCGAGTTCTATTTAATATTCAAGTAGGTTCGGTTCTCTTCCGTCTACCCAGTCGAAAGTTTAATTCCAGCCAATCCATCCATCTGTGAGTTATTGATGGGAGCCTTCAAGTTTTTTGTTTTTGTATCAAAGTGGAGATAATTCCGTTATCGCTGCAGGATTAATGGTAGGCAGATATGACTTGGAATAAGTCCAACGTTTTTCATTACTATAAATAAAAAAATCTAACACTCCATCAAGTCAGACACTCGATTCTCATTTATTTTTTTATTTTCTCTGATATACCTTATCTTATGATTTACGCATTTAAGCTCCACGACTGTAAATGTTTATTATGGAGGTAATATCTTATATCATATCTTTAAAACTATTCATGTTTCATTTAACATATATAACTTGCAATTTTGCATTTTCTTGGTAACCGTTTATAATTATTATACCTTATAAAACTATTTGTATATAAAGATGTTTATTTAGTATTCCGAAATTCGGGAAACTGTAAAAAAAAAAAATGTGATTAAACATTTGGAATGTAATATATAATAAATCACTTCTCGACTACATTAGATTTGTCTATGTTTCATTTTTGTTGTTTTGAGGGGACACTTTTCTTTTTATTTAATGGATAGATGCTTTATACGACGCGAATCAATTTTAGTGCGCGTAAAATAATTATTAGTGAGTTAGTTAATTCCTTTATTGTGCAATAATTACAATCTGCCTTTTATAAGGCAATAAGTAATTAAGATATATGCTCTCATTCATACAATATTTACAGTTCATCATTCACTCGCTCATTCATACAATATTTACAGTTCATCATTCACTCGCTCATTCATACAATATTTACAGACAGCCCAGAGACCCCACAAATCCACCGCAAAGAGAAAGCGGAGTCTTGGGAAGTCCCCCACGCTCCTCCGTCAGTCGCGTCACCGGATACTAGCCAGTGGAGGCTGACCAAGAGTGCGAGAGCAAAAAATAATTATTATGATAATTATTAGCTGTGAAAAGTATATATTAATAAATATAAATGTCCAAAAGTTTCTTTGTGATTCATTATTTATTTATTACATTGTATATATGTTTTGCCTGCTCAGCCAACATCTGGTCAAAAAATTAAACTAATTACACCTATGTATACATTGTTGTTTTAAAATTATTTTACTTTATAGTTATACATTATACATAAAGAATAAATGTTAGTCCAGAGGATGAGCGAAACGTAGACAACTGAAGACAAACGAAAAGAAGAATGAGAGAAAAGTATCTTTTATTGAGCTTTCTCAATGTTTATTTTTGTGCGCCAGTTTAATTGTTTACTGTGGGATTGGCTTGGGTAGGCGAAAAAGTGTTTTTAGTTTTACACCAAATTTATTATTGGACCAAGTCTGCACTAGCTCGTGATAACAAAAGAATGTATGTGTTTTAGATGATTGGTAATAATTAGTGATAACAGTTTCACACAACAGATTAATGAACAAGAAAAAGGAGAAACCCATCTCGTTTTTGTTTTTTTTCTGTTGTATTTAACTATTGTCACTAATTATTCGCAATCGTATTTAACACTTTCATTTTTTTGCATGGTCGGTCATTAATAAACTTGATGAAAAAATTACAACAATTTTTTCTGAGGGTAAGCCGATTTTACAACAAACTCGCACTGATAGTAGCAATGAACATTATTTTCGTACAGGACGGGTTATAAAGCGGTCTGTTGGAGTATTAAGTTTTTATATTGTCCTGTTTAAGCTTAATATTTAGGAGGCCAATGGGGATGAAGTGTGCCTTAGACATGGCTTAAGACAGAAGGTCAAAGTGGCAACAAACCAAAGCCTGGGTTCGAGGAAACAATACATTTTAGGGTTGTTTTTTTTTTCAATCCCATCGCTTGCCCAGGAGTGATGAGGTACTTCACGAGCTCTGCGGTTTTCGGGCACAATTTAATTTTCCCTCTCCGTCTAACTTTTTCTCCTTCAGCTCTTTTATAAAAACCACTTTGGGGCTTAGAAAGTATTCCTCTCCGTCCACTCTGGGTAAGTTGTGGCGTCAGTTCAAAGGCTGTTTTTTTTTTTATAAAATATTTATAAAAAAGCAATTTGCTTTACATACATATTTGAACTACGAACAAAATTATAGGGTGTGTCATAGCAGTGCGGGATAGAGAGCCTTCACTAATCTGATTATAGATAATACCTGCAAGCATAACGGGTTTACTGTCTTTGAAGCATTATAGAAAGAAACCGTTTCTTTCGCTCCTTTGTAAAGGCTCCTTTTTAATAACAATATTAAATATCTCTTACCAATTAAAAAAAAACTTACGTTTATTTATTTAATAAACATATTTTAAAATGTCTAAAAAACAATGAAACAAAATAACTTTAAGGCCTGGAAAAACCTAAAAAAACAACAATTTCCCGATATATAAAGTATTTATTGTGACTCAAGTAGAGAAAACATTATTGCATATTCTGTTCAACATGTTGAACAAACCAAATTAGAGTTGAGGTTTTACTATGATAAATAGGCGAACTATATTAAGTGTATAGCTCAAATCGTGATGTGGGGCGACAACATGTTTCTCCGCTGACAATTTTTCATTAAAATTAATCTAGCCTAAACCGCAGCCATACAAAGTATGCAGGACTGTTTAATGGCACCCGGCAGAATGTTATTGAATATTTTACGAACGGGTGGCCACCAGGTGTGGTATAAAGTGTCATTTCCAAGCGAGGTTTTATTAAAAAAAAAAAAAAAAAAACTGGTAGAGGGAAAAAAAACGTCCAATTCTTCCCCAGACCACACTATAATGCAATTGGCATCCCCCCTCTCTCTCTCTTCTACATTAAGTTATATCCCTGCCACGTCAGAACAATCTTATTCTTCTAAATGTATTTTCTACTGCCAAACTGAAATTTGAAAGGTACACTGTACAAATACTGAAGCATGCTGTTTCTGTTCAGTTAAGAGACGGAATTAAGGTTACCAGTACGAATATAAAGAGAAAGTATATTTTATAAAATCATCGATCAAAAACACACTCTAAACGACAAATAACAATTAAAATAACTCCGTTGGTTTATCGATTGTGTTGATATAAATGAGTTAGCTGTTTAAAGTTTACTTATTTGTAGCTCTATGTATGAGTGATTTTTTTTTCTAGCCTCTAAAAAGCAATTTTGTCAAGTTAGGAGTGTCATATCCAGTGCACTAAACCAGTACTATAAATTGTAGATTTAATACATAACCTGTTGTAGCGACCAATAACTACATAAGATAAATCACCCTATACTCTATTGTATATATATTGTAAATTGGTCATAATATGTTGTAAATTAATTTAAACAAATGTAAATAACATTACCAAATCATAAGTCGTTCCATATTGTAATAATATCCGTGTAAATATTGTAAACAATAAAAGACGCAGCTGAAAAAACTAGCCAGAGGCCCTTAAGGGGGAGTCAGGTAGCGCCTAGGGGCTGGGTGGGTCCTGGTCTAGAACAGTCTAGCGTCACCGCAATCCTGCAGTTTGTTTGGTCAGAATAAGACCCCAGATCATTGGTTACTGGGGGCTATATACCCCCTAGTTTTAGCCGATAAATCAGTCTAACTACGGCTCTCTGACTGGTACTTGCAGCTGCACTGATGTTTCTAGATTTGGCCTTCTCATTTATGAAAACCCCTGCATCCCTCTTCCTAACCTCGCTATGTTCTAGTCCGGCCTCGTCAGACCCCACACTCTCTCTCTGCCTTCATCTCGCTAAAACTAGCAGCTCCTTGGGAGAGACCTCTCCCTCGCGGACGAAGGTTGCCGGGGCCCTACCAACTTTACCTAGTAGTGTCTCCCACGTCAATCCAGTCTGCCTCTCTCCGGTTTACCCTCGCCTTTGCAATCTGGCGGTTTTCGCCTACCCTCAGATACCGAGTGTGAACTCGTGGTCATTCAAATACCACATAAACTACCTACAATACCTACGCTATACCTCTTCTCCTGAACATAGTGCACTCTCGGGGCACATACCTATCAAATATGGAGTCAGATAGTACAGTAGTAAGACCCGTCATGAAGCAATTGTCCAGGTCATAGCCTAATCAACCCTCACTTCGTCACAAGGGCTAGGGTAACTAGGCACCCCTTCGTGACGACCTGACACCTGTAATAAAATATTGTAAAAACGGGTTTATGCATATTATTAATATAATAAAAACCACATAAATTCATATATATATCTCGATTTATTTACAATTGATTTTAAGCACTCCGATTTTCTTTTAACAAAAATACAATTAATAATACTTTAGTTAACAATTTAACGCTCACAGGATTTATTAGATTGATTTTATTAAATTCACGTTTTATTTTTATTGATTTGCTCGATTTACAATAAGTTGGAATAAAAACTTCGAGGCTAAAATTAATCATCATTTATTCCTTTCGGGCTTCTTCCAAGCACTGGGTCGGACGCACACCCTCTTCTTCATCATCCAGAGACCACCTCTTACCCACTAAGTCCATCTGCTGTTGTCTTTTAGAGAGGAAGTTAATCTTTCTAAAAGTTCCCTACAAGTATATTTTCGGTTTGGATTCAAGCTGACGGTGTACCCGGCCTTTGCTAAGAGCTGCCGGCTGATTGGCTGATTAGAGCCTCTAGAGTCCTCTAGCGCCTGTGATTGTCTTTGGCGAAGACACAGCGGAATGCCCCGCCGAATACCAAAGAGCCGGTGCTCCTTGCATCCTAACAAAGTCCCATTAAAGTCCTAGGCTTTGTCCACTTACAACCTTTCTTATCTTATTTACCTTAACGGCTTTCTTTCTTCTTTACAGTTTTCCTCAAGTACATGTTCCAATGTTCGCTTGGCGGTCATGTACAGGTACAAATCTATAGTGGGATTTTGTTCGTTTGTACAAATGCTTCGTGAATGCAAGGTTTTTGGTTCGAATGCCCTAATGGAAATTGAATTACATTTCAAATTTCTATAACTTTTTTTATTATAACTAAATCAGATTAAAAAAAAAATGAGTGTACTGTGGACCATACTTGATGCTACAACTCATATAAAACTTATTTAATTTTTGCAAAAAAATAACAAAATTAAGATTGTATCTATGGTGCAGCGCCTCAAGAAGAGTTAGGGACGGACCAACTTTGAATACCTGTAATATATTGTTAATAGCTGACATTATTAATGTTGTTTAAATTAATTTCATTTATTTGTTTTATACTATCATATATTATTATGTTCTGTTACTTTAATATTATTTTATTTACTATTTATTAGGTTCTATTAACAAAAATAATTCTGGCAAAAAGATGAATTTAATTTTACAAACATAAAAAAATAAACTTATATTAATTATATAAATACTTGTCTATAAATTCGATTCCTTTTCTTCTTTAATTGTCTTCATTCTTTAAACAAAATTAATACTTGTTCTCTTCGTGCTATTTCTCTTCCGTTGTGCTTTAAGTCAATAACCACTAACCAACAAAGTTTTTAAGTCTTTCTTACTCACAATCTCAAGCTAATAACATGTATTACGGGCTGATCCCAAAACTAGATGAGTATAATTCTCTGTGTGTTTTCATTATCACAACCACAACTATACTAATTATAACTGGCTAAAACTAGAGAGTAATTCTGTGTGTGTTTCTTATGATACAACAACAACTATCTTTCTTTTGTTTTTTTTCATACACCCTCACTTGTTTTTATTTTGCCTTCTTGATAAGTTGGATTAATATTATATAAAAACTCCACAATATCTAATATCACAACAATATGTTTGCCTTATTTTAACATTATTTTGTTTTTGTTCTAGGTAAGACCTTTATTACTGCATTAGCCATTTTCTACTGGTAAGCAAATATACTATATACTGTATTTTCATATCCATATTAGTTGTCAATGACCAAGCTGCTCTGAAATAAGGTTTTTAAATCTGTAAATTTAATTTTATTAATATTAGTTTGTTTATTACATTATTATTAAATATTATCGACGTAAAATTCATATGAAAGGTCAATGAAAGTCATTTGACCATTCAAAGTAACAATGTTTTAACTCAGAATGGGCTGGAACCCTAATATCCAAAATGCGTGCTACTGGAATATCATTGCAGGCATTATTTAAGTACATTCTTGTCATATTTATTTGACAAGATAAATCTCGTTTATCATTTATTTTCGGCATTAAAGAGAATTCTCTAGATTCAGAGGGTGCTTGCAGGGCGTAGCCTCAGGATAAACGATTAATAATATGAATGTTTTGGATTCATACGTGGTTTTTAATACAGTGACCTGTATTTCTGTCAGCTTATAATTGACTGCTAATTTTATATTTGTTTTGATGAACGAAGTTGGCTCTTTATCAAATTTATTTACCGACGATACTTTCACCATAACGATCGTCATTCACACTTTATTTGTTTTTAGATTCAAAACTATATTAAGATAAAATTACAATCTGCGTTATTGGACAATACGTAATTATAATAATTGTTCTCATTCATACCATATTTACAATTTTACTTCTCTCACTCATCCATACGGTATTCACAAACAGCCCAGATACCTCCTAAATTCACATGGTTGTAAGATAGGGGTGGCGAGCCTCGCATGCGAAAGAGGAAGTGGAGTCTTGGGAAGACCCCCACGATCCTCCGTCAGCCGCGTCACCAGATACAAGCCAGTGGAGGCTGGCCAAGAGTGCGAGAGCCACAGACGCTCAGGACATGATTGGAGAAAATAGCCATTGCCAGGACTCCCACTGTCACGTTTTTATATCAGATGCCACTGTCGCTATAGTATCCGAGGAAGATTACAGGAATGACAAGACTGCAGTGTCTTCTGCAAATAATGCCAAGAGGGGATTCGGAGTAGAGGGGACATCGACGGTGTATAGGTTATAGAGGATGGGACACTGGCCTGTGCAATTCCTTCTTTATGGGATAGTAGTTGGAAATTCATAACCATAGTGGACTCGGAAGGAGTGGTTTGAAAGGTAGGACTGTAGAATTAGGAAAAGGATCTGTGCTATATATCTTTTGAGCTGAAAGAACCTGCGTGCCAAACCATCACACCTTACCAGGCCCTATGTATCTGATTTAAGCATTAATAACATGTTTCCGATTAAATTATTCTATGAAGATCTAAAGTGTAGCTCTTATGTAGACTTGAGAGAGAATTATTCCTAAGCTGTTTGGCTTACAAATTTTTGTTGTCAAATTATTTTTAGAAGGTAAATTCCAAACAGTTACCATTCCACTAGTATATTTTATTATTTTCCAAATAATTCAGTCAACGGACCTATAGGGCCCAATGATCTTCACTTTTCCAGTCAGTATAGGATCATTGTTGTGTCTATTTGACAATGTCAATTGACACGTCATTGTAGATTGCTTGCTCTTTGACGTCCACGTCCATTTACTTGATTATTGTAGTCTGATCAGCAGCGAATTCCGCCTCGTGCTAACTGCAGCATATCTTACCAGTCAGTATAGGATCATTGTTTTGTCTATTTGACACAGTCGATTGACACGTCATTGAGGATTGCTTGCTCATTGACGTCCACGTCCATTTACTTGATTATTGTAGTCTGATTAGCAGCGAATTCCGCCTCGTGCTAACTGCAGCATAGCTTACCAGTCAGTATAGGATCATTGTTGTGTCTATTTGACACAGTCGATTGACACGTCATTGAGGATTGCTTGCTCATTGACGTCCACGTCCATTTACTTGATTATTGTAGTCTGATAAGCAGCGAATTCTGCCTCGTGCTAACTGCAGCATATCTTACCAGTGTTTTCAGAATCGAATTATAATGAATACTTTACATGCTACTGTTGAGGTTCACATTATATAAAATATAGCTATTGTCAAAGCCCCGGCATTTTTTTATTTTATGGGGGGTTAGTATCGGGGTGATTTGGCCCTGTAATGTCCAATTAGAGGCAATTCCTGCAGGAGATTATCACTTTGGCTACCGATACGTTTTAGATACAACAAATACGCCATGATTTACATACATCTGTACATGTTCCTTTACGAAACGAGGAAACGGAACATGATTTTTCAATAAAATCAAATTTATCTTGCTGATTTGAGTTTCTGATACCTTGTGGTTGGCACCCCTCCTGACTGGCACTGGCTCTACTTCCGGCTACCTGAATAAGTGTTTCGATTTAGGTCCACTCACCCTTATAGTTGGGAGGCAAATAGCTGTTGAATGAAGCCAAATAACTCTACCTACAGCTCATGGACAGCTGAGTTGCTAGGCTAGTGTTGTTTTACAGCTTTCATTCAAATGTCTATAAACATTTTCTTCACAGAAGTGATACTACGATAGTCATTAATTGTTACCACGGAGAGCCACTGAGAGAGTTAGTTGACAAGTGCACGAAAGCCGTTATCTGCTGAGCTCGTCATCGTAGACCGCTAATTTGACCGGAGATGGAGGGTTCTCAGAAGAAGCAACCCCAAGCGAGAGACTACGTGACCCGGAGACTACAGTCATTACTTGGCTGTGTCTAATGACTAATGCCTCAGCCCCCTGCGGTCTATCGGTGTCTTCTTCACTCCTCTCTTTTCCTAGGGAAACGCCTTTCCCTGTCGCACCATGCCTACAATCATATTCTTCGTGTTACAATTCCGCTGGGGAACCAAAAAGAATTTTTTTTATATCTCAGGGGGAAAAATATATGATTCTGAATAATATTTCTCCTGAATTTAAATACGAAATCGGTTTGTCCTCATCACGCATGGTTTCTGAGAGACTGGAATTTATAATTTTAAACATTTTAATACTTTCTGCATACTTAACTACACAATACTCAAACATTTGACTCACCTATAAAGTAAGAAAATGAAGTTTTTCTGTTACATTTCACTTATGCATCCCTCTTCATGGTCCAACAATAATCGGCCAGAAAATTAGGATTCCATTAGCCTTGACACTTCTTTTCCATAGCCGAAATCTCATGAAAGTGTTCTCCCTGCTCAACACTCACTACGCCAAGATTTTCCGGAAGAAATCTAGGTGCGATTGCAAGAAGTGTACTTTTAAGGACATATTACAACCCGAATTCGTATAAGAAGTTAAGAGATCGTTGATAATATCACGGTAATTTTCCGGCTTTCGATTTCCCAAAAAACTCTGAGTAACATTTTTGAATACTTGCTAACTAAGTTGCTTTAGCCAGTAGATTCAATAGTTCCTCGACTTTTCATCATGCATTAGTGATCGTATTTTTGAACCAACAAATATCCCTTCTTTAATTCTGCACCACCTTGTGTTAAATTCGTAAAACCAGAAGTATTGCACTGAGGAAAATTCTTCATTATTCATAGTTTGATATGTATCAAAGGGAAAGACAAATTTTTAAGATTACGCAAATGACCCATTGTGTTTCACGTTATTTTGTTCAGGAATAAGTGATTCACGTTTAGGCAATTCTTTTCTAATATAAGGTGTTTTTCTGTTCCTACTATCACGTTCAAATAAAAAACAACAGTGATTTGTGTAACCAAGCTGCAGCCAACAAATATTCCATTTATATACTGCGTATTGAAACTTATTCAATGTAAATTTAAAGATTTCATATGTTTCTTTCACACTAGCAGAGTAAGCCACAGGTACTGATGGAAATTCATTGCCGTTATGCAGAAGCACAGCTTTTAAACTAACTTTAGAGGAATCAATGAACAACCCCAGTCTTCTGGAAATGCCATTAGAAATGCCATTACAAAACAGTAAGCCCTATTCTTCAGAAAAGTAGTTTTTAAATTGAGAATGACGATTACGATAAGTACATATCTTTGTATTATTTTGAAGAAGATTCCATTTTTTTTGGCCATTTAATACTGTTTTTTGGAGAAAATAAAATCTCGTATGAGATCGTTAAGATTTTATTGAGTCAGTGAATGAGGCCAAGATAAACTCTTTATAGTATAAATTTATTGATAATATAAATTATATTATATATTTATAGTAAACTCCTTTGTTCAAAAGTCGTATCACTAGAATCTGTTTCTTTTTCTTCCTTACTTTCATAAGACTCTTGGTCTCTCTTCATCTAATGTAATGGCTTTGGTATGGCCAATTCTGCGCACTGTTGAACTGGTCTCATTGCAGATTGCAAGTTAAGGTACACCACTGTAAGTTTTGATTTTGACGTAATCCCTTTAATGTTTGTTAATTAGAAACAACAACAAGTAAGAACAGTGATCTTATCGTTCCCTCCAAAATTCATATGGAATGCAAATGGCATGTGGTGAGTGTCTTTATTCCATATAGTGAGAAGCCTAGAACACGGCAAACAAAAGATATGTAGTTCCCAGGCCCTTGTTTGGTCCCCGCCTTTACATCCCAAATAAAACCATTTTACTAATGGAGTATGGTTTCACCTTTGGGACTTGAGCGTCACTTCACCACATACATAACAAAAATGGTTAGGACGATTTAAACCAACTGTAGGCATTTAGTAACTAACAATAATTAAGTATGTAATACACAATAATTGAGACACGAAAAGCTCTCGCCATGACCTGATTACTGGTTCACTACTTTCTCACCACTGCATAATTCTGGTGAATCTGTGCTACACTAGATCACGTCAATGCTACCCTTTGAGTTAGCTCATTTAGTCCCATCATATTTACAATGATCTAATAGCTTTTACTTGGCAGTGGACAAATGGAGGAAAAAAGTTTAAAAATATTTAAAGAAATAAAATAGCGAAAAACTGCGGGTTTTTGGCAAAATTCTGAATACATATTTGAAAAGGATAAAAAACTGTACACCAGGAACAAATTTATAAGGAGCGCCTAGTTTCAGACCTTGGACTAGCTGAGCATTCCCCTTCAAGATGTTGCATTACACCTGTGAAGTAAAGTTAACTTTGTGTCTAAACCAGTTTTAGAACAACAATATCATCGACTGACGTAAGATAAGTTAAGAATGTGACCGTCGCATTCAAGTTACACAACATTGGTTCCTTGTCTCAATGAAGATGAATCCGATGGGGAAATTGAAATCTGAGATTGATATTTGGTGAAATATGAAGAAGGTCAGAATTTAGGGGCGATGAAGCTATATTTAAAATATATATTACCAATAATTATCCGGTGACCGGCTGACGGAGGAGCGTGGGGGACTTCCCAAGACTCCGCTTTCTCTTCGCGGTGGATTTGGGGGGTCTCTGGGCTGTCTGTAAATATTGTATGAATGAGCGAGTGAATGATGAACTGTAAATATGGTATGAATGAGAGCATTTATCTTAATTACTTATTGCCTTATAAAAGGCAGATTGTAATTTTAGCACAATAAAGGAATTTAACAATTTAATAATATTCGGCTTTGCATAGAGTATTTTTAACTTACAATATCACCTAAACACAAACTGTCTTCTTTTAAAAGTTACCTATATCTCGCCATTAATTCTCAACAACCAATATAAAACAAAACAGAGATCGAATGTTTTGCCAATTAACAAACGGTGGAAGTTAACATGTTTACGGAACATTCTGTATTATATATTTACATTATCAAGATAGATCTGCTTATTGAGGACAGTTCCTTAAAAATATTTTGAAAGGTTATGTCCGTCCTTTATAAAAATATAAATAGGTGAAATTAACCCAAAATATCTTCAAACTGCAGTTAGCATGTTTGCATTTGAATAGCAAAACATAGAAATATATTCAGGTACAAGTGTCTCTGTTTGAGTGTTGCACTGAAGAACAATAGTATGTAATAGGTGCCAAAGACCTGCTCTGTGTCAGTCCGTCCGTTGACTAAGATGAAAATCAATCACGTTTACTCATTGTCCATTATAAAATGTACGCTCGTACAGGCAGAGGAAAGTAGCGCCTCTCTCTTTGGACTGAACAATTGGCACCCGTTACAAGTATCCGGCAGATAAGCAGATAGGTCCTGCTAAGGCGAGGATTTGCATCTACCAGCGGATCCCACATCCGTTATCCTCACCGATCCGTTGTCGGATATCTTTCTTAGGGGCTGTGCCATGGATGGATGACGCTGTCAGATAGCCCTGTCCGTCTGTATGTCGTCGGGTTTGTAGCTGCCGATTTTTCATGTCCTTCCCAAAGGGTGAGTTTTTTTTATGCAGATTTCGTTTTGAACTCCTGCTAAATAATCCCACTGTTTTTTATAATTATAAGACATAGGAAAAAATACTCAAACCCGGGACCACGTGATCTTCGCCCACTAAATATATATACCCAATTTAGTCAAGAACTCAGCCGTGACTAATGTGCATACATGCTGTAAATACAAATACAGGAAGAATAAGTATCTAGAGACAATTAATAGTATTCTAGTCCGCAGAAATCTATTTAAAAAACTTATTTAATGACGTAAAATACCTTATCTTGCTAAATCATCTCAATTATTCTAAAAACCTCAATTGAAAATCACTACAAATTTCAAAAACATTGTATATTGGAATCGCCATGAACATCATGAATAGCCGTTGGCTACCAACTATATTTTGTTTGTGTCACCTTTAACTGAAAAACAATTGCCTTTAAATATTCGTTTTTCTCCCATTTTTAAACTGAAGGTGAGCCCCATCACCTAGATTTGTTTTCAAGTTATTATATTTTTAACCACAATCTGTATTGTTGAGTAACACGAACTCCTTCAAATGCATCTGCGCATAGCAGAATGAGGAGATCGGGAAAGTATCTTATTAATATTTTCATTGTATAACTTCAAGGGGTTTAGGGAAAAAAAAAAAATAAAATAAATAAATAAATAAAGAAAAAATATTCAATAATTTCTAAACTGTTATTATTAGGGCTATTTTCCCCCCTGCAGTTTGTGTACCACCCATCACTGTTCTCTCTAAGGTATTTGAGTAAATTTATGTAAATTTTATTTAATTAATAACAATTATAAAGTACTTGAGCTTTAGTGTTGATTTTGAATTTTGAAAATTTGATTATGCACATTAAACATATATTTTTCTTATAAAAACTTTGATTGAGTTTTTTTACAAATTTTAAATTTTGTAAGTTTTAGGAACAATTGTTATTATTTAAATAATTTACATCTCCATTAGGAAGCTGAGTGCTTAAATAGACAGATTTCCCTTACCGCAGATCAAAGACGTTATTTCATATGCTCTCAGTAAGAAAAGTCAGTGTGCTATTCAAATATTTCCAATACTTCTCGTCAAAGACTTAGGAATGTTCTTTGGACAGAAAAGCCGCATTCCTGGAAAACTTCACAGGAACCAACATCCTCGGAAGTCTTCCCTCGGGATAATTTCTACCTAACGAACCAATTTGTTAAGGCATTATAAATTTAACATCGTTAAAATATTTATTCACTGAAAATATTGAAAAAAAAAAAAAATTTGACTATCGTTGATGTAATTAGTGATCAATAAGGCTTGGATTTACATATTTATATGTACTTACATATTTTCACCAGAGCAAAAGATTTTCTATACCATCGAATACTATATTTTATGTAAATACAGGTTATATTATTTCACCCAATTTCAGCCAAGTTGCCAAGTATCATTACATTCGCATTACAAGTTGCCAAGTACGTATTACATTCGTGAATTTCTTGACGAAGCAATTGACAGTATTGTGGGAATTTTATATGGTTCGTGCTGTGGTAAATCAGTTTCGATTGATTACTACGAAAAGTATAATAATCAACTTTATGGACTTGTTAGTGTGTGTTTATGAAAATGTAGAATATTTTGGGAAATTACGTGTGGTTTATTTATTTTCGTTATTGTGACAAGCGTTAAATATCACGCGGAGATGTCAATCTTCAAAGCTCATAATACTTCACAATCATTTTTCCTGGGAACCTGTTCCGGGCGATCTCGCTACGCCCTGTGTGTTCAAAATAACGCATTTCCCCGTCAGATTAGCTTTTGCCGTGACTTTAAACAAATCACAAGAGAAAAACCAGGCCTATTTGTCGACTCAGAAGACACGATATTTACTCACGGACAATTATATGTAACTATGCGCAGAAGTACAGTTAGAGAAGGTGTCGAAATTAAATGTTCTTTATAATTTTATGTTCTCAATACCAAGTATAATAAAACGAAAGTTGGAGACAAATATTTGATACAATAGAGAGATATGTTGCAAAAAGGCAATTTATCTAATGTTCGATGTAAAAATAAAAATGTAATAAAAAACAAAATTTGGAATCTGCTAATATAACCACTTCAGTAGAAGTTGTCTCACAATATTGCATTATATCCCCCATCTGGGATATGTGAGACTTGGGTCTAAGTAATAACTGCGGGAGCGAAATTTATGTAATAATAAAGTTAAGGGTGGTCATAAATAGTAGAGGCACTAGGGCTTGGCCTAATTCCGTATTACACTTATCAACATCATACATGCTATTGCGGTATTGTATGTTTTCGAAAATTCAAATAAGTCACACTGATACATGGTTGGCGCAGAAATTCAAAGTTATTTTTAGTAGCGAGTTTTTCTGTTAATAAACTGAGGTAGAATCTATCCGAACATTTCTCGACATTTTACTTCTTTACTCGTATATTCTCGTATGTACCTAATTCCTTACTATTTAAAAAACATAGTTTATAAATCATGGTACATCCCCATTCAAAATGGGACTTTATGGTTAAATATGTATAAACAATCTATAAACAAGAATAAATATTAAGTAAACGCAGAGCCCCAGAAACATTAAGCACCACGCAAATCAAATTATTAGTTCTCAATTATAGATGCTAATTAACAGTAATATAACAATAATTAGTAGGCAAAAATTAAAATAAAAGTAAAAAATAATTAAGAGTATCAAAGTCAATAATTACGAGACTTTGATGTTTAACTATAAAAGTAATATGATTTGTCTCGCACACTGCCTTAAAAACATACCCATCTATAAAATATTTACACTCGAAATAACACAATTTATAATTTCATTATCTCAATATACAATCAATTATAACTTTGAATCACTATTTATATTTATAATATAATACTTTATAAATAAAGTAAAGCTATGGATATCGAGGTTTAGGTTGATGAAAGAGAGCTGTTAGGTTAGGATAACGTTTCGGCATATCATGTATGTCTGCTTCAGGAGCTTAAGTGAGAATGAGGTTCGTGCTGACTGTTTAGACATTTAAGACGTGTATGTGTGTGTATGTATATGTGTATGTGGGTAAGAATGATCTCAGAATAAAGAATTTTAATAGATCAGCCACTATACAAAATAAATAAACAGACGAGGAAAGTAGAAATTGTGTTCTAATCTACATATTGTTATAAGGTAATAAAATAGATTTTTAAGGCCGGTTCTGAAAATGTCAAGAATACTATTAGAGTGTTATTGTTAATAAATTGCTGTGGACGCTTTCCTAACTTGTCTGTTGGCCGGATAAGTAAATATTAGGAGGACAATATGTTCTTTAGTATTTGGATTAATAGAATAATAATAATAATAGTTTTAAAGACGTCACTATAAGGCATAATAGCTCGAATATAAGAGGCCCATGTTTGATTATGGTAATTCAATTGTCCGGGCAGCCTTAAATGGAGTGTAATTTGTGCGAGATCACAATCTCTGTGAAAGATACTGCTAAAGATTGTTAAGGTCCTTTTTCCGAATAATCACTTTAAATATAGGGCATTTAGCAAATTTAATGCAGTCTTTTTTTTATATGAAAACATTCCCGCTATGTAAGTTGTTAATGTTCTGTACGCTTTATGCTTTACAATTTGGAAGGGGAAGACTGTATAATTTCTTATGGCGCATTGAATAGAGAACGTGCTTTTTATTCACACAGGCGTTCGTACTCAGGTTTAGTGTCAAGATTCAAGAGAGAGGTTTTACTTTTATTCAGCTACAGAGCATTTCTCCTTAAACAGTCTAAAGCTTATTAAGTCAATCTGAAAATTTCACAACAAATGGAAATTAGTTTTTTGGTTAAATGCAACAGTTATGCCACTTTAGGTATTGGTATAACATTTAAGACTCCTCAAGTCCATGTTTAATATTTATAGCTATCGTGTACCACCTCGTATGTATCTAACTGTTATAATAATTATAAATATTATACTTTTTTTTTTTCTTTCATAGCCCCTTTAAATTTACAGATAATTATATACAATTATAGATCCTCAGGCGAATCTATTTACAAATTATGTTAATATTTCCTGTAGCATCGCTACATTATATACAGGTTTTGTCATTTTATAAAAATTATGCAATGAATAAACAAGTATAATGATACACATTATACGTGACTGGACCGAACTGAGTAATAAAGGTGATGGGGCTCACCTTTTTGATCAACCTTAAAACTAACTTGCATAGTGATTCATAAGCTAATTTTTCCCCAACAGTCTGTTGCCATCGATGCGGGAAGGGGATGGTTATAGTGTTAAACACTGGGTTGGTTAGGTGCTGAAACGAGTCAAAAAACTTGAAGTGTCTCCGGCGAATGAACTCACCCACCGACGGCACACCAAGCAACGGGTGCAGGTCAGCGTTCTTTAACCTCTTGAGAGAGGTATGTGGGACCACTTTTCGCATGATTCCATTCTGGAAATGTTGGAGACATTTGGCTGTATTGTCAGTAAAGTGGGTAAATAGCAGGGCACCGTACATCAGAGCTGGCCGGAGGACACATTTATAGATCGTCAGTTTGAGACGAAGCGACTGGTTGGGTGAAGTTAGCAAGTGCGATAGCCGGTGTCGTACTTTTTCTATTTTATTACTAAAATGAGTAGAGAAATGGAGATGCCTATCCATTGTTATACCAAGATAGTGCATTGAGAAAGCTGGTCAGTTCTCTGTATATAGTTAGAATTATTAGTAAGGATCGAATACAGAAGACGGCTACAGTCTATG
The DNA here is from genome assembly GCA_930367205.1 of Acanthosoma haemorrhoidale. Classification (NCBI taxonomy): domain Eukaryota; kingdom Metazoa; phylum Arthropoda; class Insecta; order Hemiptera; family Acanthosomatidae; genus Acanthosoma; species Acanthosoma haemorrhoidale. The sequence continues at coordinate 41,044,449 of OV884014.1, forward strand.
AGGTAAATTGGCAGAGCATCCGGATTTTTACATTTTATAACGAGGGATATCAAGCCAGTATATTTTTTACAATAGTCACTGAACATTTTTATGAATATTTAGTAAATCCATGTGGTGTCCCCGATATTGTTTAATTACATTTTTTATTCTTAATTTAATCGTCATATAAAGGGTTCGAGACAGGATCTTGTTAACACTTATTTTTTTATTTAGTTAATGTATATTAAATTAATTAAAAATAAAACCAGTGAGGACAGTGAACCATGGATTAGATTGTCTGTATTAGCAACGGCGAATGCACAACTAACGGTTTCAAAGTAGCTTTGACCAGAAGCGATGATATCTGCTTGGCAGAACACAAATGAATACATGAGCAGTAATGCATTCATTTATGCATAGATGAATGGTACATGTGAGGCAAATGTTTGCCAATTCAGTAGCTAATGTAGCCGTTGGTGGATCTATGCACAACAGGCATCGCCTTACATAGCCACATAGCCACTTCGGTCGTTGCATAGTTCAACAGCGGTGCGCGTAATTATTCAAATATTTCATAGTACATGCTACTGACCCCTTCTTCACTGACAAGTAGTATTCTCTCAAGCGCTTCGTCATTCGTATATATATCTTATAATATTTAATGGTTTTTTAGAACTCGAATACTGAAACACTACAATACAGGGAATCAATGATAGGAAAAATCAAACTTGAATAATTTCGGCCATGTTTCATTAGCATCCCCTTGCTACAGAATTGATATATGTTACAAAATATAGATTCTACACTAATATATTTACAATTGCTTGATTATATTTCCTGTAGCTTGGCTACATTTTATAAAAATTCAGTTTTCTACTGATCTAGTGAGTTCAGATTTTCTAGTGATCTGCATTGTACAAAAGTATATTGATGTGCATTGTATATTAATGGACTGAATTTATTAAAAGTAATGGGGCTCACCTTATTTGTCATAGATTTAAAACTAACTTACATTTAACAATAAAAACCTAAACTAAATCTTAACCTAATTTTCCCCGACAGTCTGTTGCCATCGATTTGGGAACGATGGTCATAATGTTAAACACTGGGTTTGTGAGGTGCTGCATGGAGTCATTAATATTTAATAAGACATTAGATCTTAAGATGGTTTTTCTACGTGGTCTTATTTCATGGGAACCGACGATATAAATATTGAATTTTATTTCGTTTTTTCACCACCCTCGGTAGACTCTCACTACCTTCCTGATTCCACCCGCCTCCTTTAGGTATTCCACACTCTATATCCTTCTCATACATCCTTCAAATGGGGGACTCCCCTTAGTGAAAGGCACTCATTAGCCCAAAATAATTTTCCTTTATGTTTCCCACATCCTATATTTATAAGTTTGAGAGCTAAGCAACAAAAAAAAAATCATTTTTTCACGTTGTTATTTTAAATTTTAGACGAACACCATAATAGGTCAATAATCGAAATGATTTACTTCTAGTTCAGTTTCATCGCTTAAACCTCATACAACCTTACGTAGACAAGAGTACCTCGCTCATTGCTAAACCCGATGATGACAGAGTAGCAAAGAGTTCGATGAATAAAATCTGTTCATTAGAGGTTGGAAAGTATAAATCCTACACTGACCCAAAAAAAACAGTTAGTTGATGAGAGGCAGGGGATCCAGGGAGCTACTCGGGATTCAACGAGCTGGAGAGAAAATACTCCACTATACTCAAAGAGACTTGGGAGAGAGTGTCGGAGATTCGTCGTGCTATTGTGGCCAGGCGTCCGATCCAACATGCTCCGGTCATCTCCCTCAGCTTTTTATAGTCCCAACTATCCTTCTTCTACCGTTAGGGAAAAAAACGCCCCTCTTTTCAGGGTACGGTGACTGCTAGTTTTTGTCACAGGCTCAGGAATAGAAGGATACACCAGTTGATTCGGAGTAATTGCATCGACTTTTTTTTTTCAAATTTTATCCACCTGTTTTTTTGATTTTGAACTAAATTGTATTTTTGAATTAGAGGGTAGAAATAAAAAAAAAATATATATATATATGAAGAGATGCTTAGTGGAAAAATGATATTTTTGAATGATAACTGTTTTAATTAACCAAATACTACAGCCTCTTATTTGTCAGTATTTAAAAGTGACAATAAAAGGTTAAAAATACAGAAAGCGGAATGATGTTGGTATGTTTAGAGACCAACTGTTTAGTCTTGGAGGGACTTTCAAGTACGGAAGGTCGGACCCGTTCCGAATATTATAAATAGATTGTAAAAAAATCGCGCTGTATTTTTTACGAAAAGTACTTTGTTTCGTATGACGAACCGAACTATCATTGAAATATAAAAAAAAATGAACATTGAGAATGAGATTTTTGAAGATCGGAAAATACAAACTATATGAGCTATACACATAATATATGAGCTAGCAGTTAGTTCGATGACTTCCAAGTGGTGAGGTTCTATTTTTTTTTTTTCTTCATAGCCCCTTTAAACTTACAGACAATTATAGATCCTCAGGTGAATCTATTCACAAATTATTTTGTATTTCCTGTAGCATCACTACATTTTATACAGGTTTTGTTATTTTATAGAAATTATATATTGAATAAACAAGTATAATGATATACATTATACGTGACTAGACTAAACTGACTAATAAGGTGATGGAGCTCACCTTTTTTATCAAACTTAAAACTAACTTACATACTAATTCTTATCCTAATTTTTCCCCGACAGTCTGTTGCCATCGATGCGGGAGGGGTGGTAGGGTCATAGTGTTAAACACTGGATTTGTCAGGTGCTGCAACGAGTCAAAAAACATAATGTGTCTCCGGAAGATGAACTCACCCACCGACGGCACACCAAGCAACGGGTGCAGGTCAGCGTTCTTCAACCTCTCGAAAGAGGTATGTCGGACCACTTTTCGCATGATTCCATTCTGGAAGTGTTGGAGACATTTGGCTGTATTGTCAGTCAAGTGGGTAAATAGCGGGGCACCGTACAGCAGAGCTGGTCGGAGGAAACATTTATATATCATCAATTTAAGACGAAGCGACAGGTTAGGTGAAGTTAGCAAGTGCGATAGCCGGTAAGACCTTTGTCGTACTTTTTCTATTTTATTACTAAAATGAGTAGAGAAATGGAGATGCCTATCCATTTTTATACCCAAATAGTGCATTGAGAAAGCTGGTGAGCTCTCTTGCCCTCCCACGCTATACGATTTTGGCAAGGATTTTTTCCCCTTTTGGAGGGAGAAGAATACGCAGTCGGTCTTCCCGGCGTTTACGCTGATGTTTAACATGCCCAGTCTGTCACTGATAACGTTACAAACTGACTCGGCGTGTGTAAGAGCTCTTTGTGCACTAATGCTGCTGCTGTAAACCGCAATGTCGTCGGCAAAAGCGATTACAGTAGCTTTCTGATAGTTTGTCCCAACAAAGGTTCTATTTTCATTGACGACTCCGTTTTTCTTTGGATGATAATTATTAAAATAGTGGGATTACAGATACGGCAAATGTATAACAGTTGTTTCCATTTTCAACATAACATTGTTTTCTCTTACAAGGTGATCTATAGCTAGAAATGGGGATAAAAGTGAAGAGGTCACTGAAGCATGGCTCTGGAGGAGAAACCGCCTGCGTGGGAGTTATAGGCACGGCTAACACTTTTTTTGCAGTTTGCATCTCATCAAGCTGTAAGTGGGTCCAAGATTCCAGGAGGAAGTAGGCAATCTAGTCCACGAGTACTTACTTCCGTTCTCCTTGGTTCTCCACTTCCGGCCATCTTGAACCAGACCACTCCTTCTTCTTGCAGCCCTTCCTGAGATAGCTTGGGCCGAGGTACTATTATTATGGGAAGGAATCCGTCAAAATACAACGACCACAGCTCTTTCCTGCATTGATACAATATAAATGAGACAAAATTAAGGTACTAAATAGCGAACCAGTGTCGTAAGAATGTCATAGCAACGGCATTTAGTTCAGATAATGAAATAGAATGTTGTTGTTTATTTAGTATGATTTAGATTCTAATCAACTAATACGTCGTTTAAGTTATAATTGAATTGTATCGTGGGTCCATTGTCTGTTGTAACACTCAATAATGATTGTGTAGCGCATAAGAAAAAGAAGTCGTGATGTTAGCCAAATGTATCTCAAGAGCTTTGCCTTAAACTGTTAAAATTTAATCTAAATTGAATCATTTAACAAAAACTCTAGTAGACAATTGTCTTTTGTAAAATATCAAAGTAGATCTCCTTAAGACTAAACAATTAAAGGTGCTTGCATTGTATTTGATCTTTTCACATGAATAATACCGAGGCAATAATCCCCATATTTGCCGCAGAGCAGCCTCTGAATACGCAATATGGGACAAATAGAAGTTATATGCCGGAGCATAAAGTATAAACGGCTTATATAATATATTATATAACCTGTATGCTAATAATCTAATCATTTGAATAAAACTGTCCCACATTTATGCCCTTGCCGTTTCTCATAAAGGGATATATTCTTTTATTGTTCTTTTTATGTATTCATTGCATTTTATCTACGCGATACCACCGCAGTCAACCCCCCCTCACTTTACCAAGATAGGCTTTTTCTTATTGCCTTTATTCTTGTGATCATTTGATGAGTTCAAACAAATAAAGCTAAACAGGACCATCAAATAAACTCATATCACCATAGTTAGGTAACTCCGGGTTTATCCAGGCTCGTAGTATATAGAGGATTAAGTGTTATAGTTAGTATTGCACATCAAACAAGCGACATTCACTTCTTAAAACTATTCACTCAATCATCCCAGCGTACACACCAACTTTGGCGCATGAGTGGACTTTGCTGGGTTTTAGTCACATTTCATGACCTTTCACTGCATCAGACGCTCAGGACATGATTGGAGAAACTGGTCATTGCCAGGACTCCCACTGTCACGCGTTTATAGCAGGTCACGAGGCCACTGCCGTTTCAGTCTCCGAGGAGGATTATAGGGATGAGTGGCGCAGTGCAATGACTGTGCTACAGGATTAGGGTGGTTGGAAAGGCTACTGTGGAATTTCATAAACTTGGAAGGGATGAGTTCTTAAGGTCGTTATGAAGGGTTTTGTTGCTGACATAATAAGGGGCATTTACTATTGTTCTCAGGACTTTTGATTGAAAGGATTGGATACGCTTGTTCGACTTTTTTGCTGTCCCCCATAGCTCTATTCCGTATGTCCAGTTCACTGCATCAATCGTAGCAAGATTCTTTGTTAATATAAAGTCGTTCTTTACGTAAATGTTGATCAAGATGGGCTTGAATGGCAGTTGTGCTTTAATAGTACGCTAGTTGCCCGTCGCTAACACCACAACAGAAGACCGTAGGCCCGGAACCCGTTTCGATGGTTGATCCAGACGAGCGCCTCCGAGGAAGCGGAGCAGACAATGCAGTAGAAATCGTGTTACGGCCTCGTGCTCTAGGACAAAGCTTCTTGGCTCTTTTCGTCTACTTTCCTTTCCTCCACATCTTAATAACTGCCTAGAGCTTTCTTATTACAGCCCGAGTCATTTCCATGCCAGCTTTCTGTTCGGGAGTTGTAATCTAACCAGTGAAGAGTACTTACTAGTGGGAAACTCTTTTTTGTCTCTAAACTTTTCATAGATTTCGTGAAAGGTTTTTACTCATCAACAGGTAATGAAAGGCCGTGTCCTCGTGATATGTCAGGGGCACAAAGGACATAAATAAAATATAATAGAAAACGTATTTTGTGATTTTCGGACTAGTTCTTTCACAACAAAAATGCTAATGTGCTCAAACCAACGAAACTCAATTAAAGGAATACCAAGTGCAAGAAGGCCCATTTTAAATTTGAAAACCAAAGCATCGAATCAATTTATCTTTTATCAAGGAATAACTCTAGAGACTGCTGACCTTACGAAATCATAATCAGAAGAACAAATAGCCATACAAATAATAAAACAACAAGGAAAAAGCAAACAATATAATGTGATGAAAAGTAGTGTATAAGGGAGATTTTACGAAAATGACCTATGTGGCCGACTTGTCCTTAAATACATAATAAATAATGATAAAACGAATTATATTGTCCGTTAAAATGATGTTTAAAATCCTTCCTGATGATAATTAACGCTCATCGAATGAACACACACTGAAAACTACAAATAGTTAACAGTCAAACTTATTCTTACAAAAAACATATTTAACAGGAACATAACTCGCAGAGAAACAAGAAGCGGCACTTCCAAAATTGTGTGGTATAACAAAATGCGGTATAAATAAGTTTTATTTCTTATTCATATGGAATATGTTTTGTTAAATATATTCTCAATTAGAGTGGTGACACGCTTGGTAAGACAGCCAGCCGCTTTGAATGTTAGACAGGCATCACCCTCGTGACCTGTCTCACCGATCCGACCAACTGAGGCCGAAGTACCGAGCGAGGTCGGTCAGAATTTAATTAAACTACTGTCCATTTCCGTTAGTTGGGCAGGGTGAGGATTCTTGGAGTGTCTCCCACCTGTCAGAGCTTACGACGATAATTGCATTTCCCTATCGCTAATTGGCACTCACCGTCAACAGAAATACTTTCAAGTGTATTACAAGCGTATTTGTCTGCGTCGGACTTACGCACTCGAGAAAAGTCAAGTTTGACATACGACATAACTTCGGGCTAACGATGGATACTAAAATTTAGAGTATACTGCACACAGTACACAGTAGTTGAGACAATGTTTTTTTCAAACCTATAAACCCTTTGCTGTTACACAGGAAAAAAACAACGAAATTTTATATTTAGATTGCATTTGATTAGACGAAGGGATGAGAAATGTTTTCAACTGCGTAAAACATATTAAATGGTAATTAATCAATGAGAAATTAAAATATAATTAACGCCCAAAAGAAAAAAAATAATGGTAAAATCGAGAGTTGAACCCAGGACCATCAATATTTAGTCAGGTGCCTTACCAACTATCCTGCCTTCAATGACGATATTTATTTGATGACAATTTTACGGGGTTTCTAAACAAAACTGTGACTAGTACTTATTAAAAAACGCTTGATAGAAGATGTGATGGGCACATCCAGGTATCTTTCTCGGACAAGGCACGTGTTTAAGACACGAATGAACAGGCAGAGTTCGAAAAACACAAAGTTTTAGATTTTGAAAATAAAAAACATCCACTGAAGGAGCGGGAAAGTTTCCCTTTGACTACACGAGGAAAATGTGGAAGAGGTCAATCTTGAAAGAGGATATTCTTCGTTCTTTGAGGCAAAGTCCTCATTACTTTAATTAATTCTGATTGCTTGAGCCAATCAACAGCCACGAGGAGGCGGAGGTGAATAGATTATTTGAAAACTTGTTTTATTTTCCTAAATCGATGTATTGAATTACTGATCACTTGAAAAAGGTTCAATTACCGACAATGGAACATCCAAAACATCTAGAAAATTGTAATTATGAAAACAAATTAAAATTTAATCTCGTCTGTCGTCGAAGCTCTGCTTTGTTGAAAGATAAAACAATGATCTGTTACAATTAATCAACTACATTTGTATTTGCTGTTGTAGCGATAATTTTTAAAAGGTATTGTTTTTTGAAGATTAATATCTTACATCCAAGATGAGTAAGTGTAAAAGGTATTAATATTTATAGTTGTTTGTTCTGTCACGTACAGTTCTTTATTACATCGTGAATTCATTGTTAGCCGTGTGTACTTGGGAGATCTGCTTGGGATGAAAAAAAAATTTATTATGAGATCAACTTTATTTGTAAGCCTTTATTCTTTTCTGCTTATCAGGATCTCATGTAGAAATACAGAGAACGTGGAAACGTTGTCCATAACACACATGCTTCACTATCATATTTTCTTTGCTCTTTATAAACGTTGACTATACTTCTTAATCATTACTGCTATGTCAGCCGCTAAACAAGACACTAAGATAAATGGCAGTATTACATATTTGGACTGGATGCAAATTACAGTCAGTGTAACAGCCCATTAGATCAGATTGATGCCATCACGGCTTGTGTGAGCCTTCATTCAGCCAAAAGGGCAAATCCTTTCTTGGCAGAGTTCATTACATTGGGAGCTGAATGACACTCTATGCAAAGTGAATAAAGAATGAAGCATGATGATGACAATTATTTACTAAGCGGGTCTAAGTGGCGCTAATTATTCACGAATAGTTGCCGGCTGACTCACAGTGCCGGAGTCCTCCACGTCTGTGTAATATCTGTTCTTATGATGATGGGTGTGATGACTTGCCCAGAATCCGACTAATCAACTGACCGAGCAATTAGATGTCGGAGAATTCTTTGACATGAATTAATTGTCACGATTTCAGTAAGTAATTTATGAAAAACCTACTTGCTCAATCTTTGAAAAGCGCAACTCTAATCGAATCATATATATAGAGTTCTGCTTTCTAATAACGCCCAGGAGCTCCCATACTCCGAAAGCAATTACACTAGCCAGCTGGTGTGGCAATAATCAGAGAGCAAGAGACACTCAGGACATGAGTCAGAGAAAAGGACTAGAAAACCATGGCACATTTCTCGTGGGGTCACAGTGTTAACAAACACTGGGTTTGTTAGGTGCTGCAACGAGTCAAAAAAATGTGTCTTCGGTGGATGAACTCACCCACCAACGGTACGGGTGCAGGTCTGCGTTCTTCAACCTCTCTTAGAGGTATCACTTTTCTCATGATTTTGTTCTGAAATTGCTTGAGACATTTAGCTGTATTGTATTGTGAGTACATAGTGGGGCACCGCACAGCAGAGCTGGCCGGAGGACACATTTATATATCATCAGTTTAAGACGAAGCGAGTTGAATGAAGTCCTGTGTCGTACTTTTTCTAATTTGTTACTGAAATGGATAGAGAAATTCTTCTGCGCCAAAGGAGTGAATTTTTTAAAGCATTCTAAGCACACACAGTTGAACGGGGGTAGCTAAATAATGAAGGGCCTATGGAATCCTTTAGAAGTTTACAAGAGTGCTTATGTCATTCTATTCTATAATTGAAATATCACTACTTCAAAAATGTTTTGGTTTTTAGCTCATAGTTATGGACTGTAACACAAAAAAACAACGTATTTTATTAAATGGCTAAAGAGGCTTTAGGAAGTTGCTAGGTAGGAAGAATCTTGCAAGGAGAATGTTTCCTTCGTGAACGAGAGCACCCTGACTGAACAAACAGCGACCTCGGCCGATAATCGTCCAGTGTGCAGAATGGATATCGATTGTGGAAAACGGGCCAATGAGGCGCTATCTAAAGGACGATATCGCAACTGCAAGCGCTGCCTTATCAGCATAGTGCACTGGCCCTCCTACTTTACTATCAACACTAATGCCACTGCGATAGATACTCCCGATAACTTTTGTTATAGTTTTTTGGTTTTTTTTAATTGATTATTGGAGATTTTACGGTGCAGTGCATTGTAACAAAGGAAGGACAGGCGAGGTTACATATAGGGCACCGCATCAATCATAATTTTCATTGTCATGTCTAATGAATAATCCATGTATCTCATTTCCAACCATGTAGTCAATTATGTACTCAGTGGTCCATGTCTGTACAAATCACTTTAAATACATCTAAAAAAGATTGCCAAAATATTTGCAAAAAACAATATGTCCAGGCCCCGTACATAAATTTTCTTTGTCTCATTTGCCAACCCATTTTGCTATGTGCTGCACACATCACAATCAAGAACTCAAACCTTGTGAAAATAGAATTATTTCACTCAGAACTACTTCGGCTTATCTGTTAGTGGATCTCAGTACACCAGACGTACTACCTTACGTACAGACTTAAATGCCTAGAACAAGACTTTAACACAGACAGTTCTATCAAAACACAATACAGACACCCGAATCTGCACAGGCTTACCTGGTACTCCACGGTGACTCCGGAAGAACTGGGGTGAGTATTTATTATTTTAAATTAGATTTCCATTAACGACTTTAAAACTGTAATTTTTAAATTTTTTTTGTTACTGCTCATATTATATTCTTAATCGTGGGATAAAATTACAAATTTAAACCAAGTATCAAAATTGTTCTAGGTGTGACTTGAGTTAGCCTTGAAAGTTATAGAGGAATGTTCTAGTTAAGTGAAACAGATATCGTTAATTATTTATTCTTGATGAACCCTGATTTGACTCTAATCAACTCAAATAAAGACGCGATGTGGACATTAATCGGCACTTCTTTTTATCGGCCGAAGCTGCTCTAATGAGCCACATACGCGTAGTGAATTTCAGAGCTGAAGAAGGAAACGAATTTTCAAAGAAACGCACACTAAAGTGGCGGTAATTTGAACGGAAATAGAACAAAACACAAATACTAAGTGAGAACAAAACAAAACAATAAAAAAGATAAGAGAATGTATGTTAGTATAGAAGATAAGACTACAAGCGGAGCACTTAATCGCGGAATAAGCCCGCCTTTAGTATCATATCTCTAAACTATATTTAACTTTTAGTCTCATATTTTAAGGCGAAAGCAGAAAACACTTCTATACATCTGAGTTTTCCAGATAAACCATTTAAGCAGAACTTTTTCCATTATTTAAATTAATATATTGTTTCCTGTGTAACTATCTACAGTTAGCTTATATCTGCATCTTGGCGATGTAGTAACATTGAAAATTTAATGCTTAACTTCTCGCATTACAAAAGAATTTCTCAGCTAACTTATTATTACTTCTTTTATTTATGTTTGAGATTTATTTTTCCTCTAAGCTGTAAAATTTCTCAAGTCCCCTTTGAATAATGAATAAAGATGAAGATAGAAAATTAATATTCCTTGTGACAGGATTCTAAGCTCAGCTGAAACTTTAGATTAACCATTCCAAGGCCGCCAAGTCCTTGCATACTGATTTATCTTCTTTCACAACACAAATTAATGTTTGCATGTTCTAGATTAGACGTCTTGGTGTTATCAGTAGTAGTTGGTTAAACTGGCGAAAAGTTTATGAAATAACTCAAACATTCTCTATAGAAATGCTGTTTGATTAAATAACTGCAAAAAAATGTATTAATAGTCGATATTGCTGATCCCAAATTTTTTTTTTCATTTTCTAGACCAAATCTTTCACTATTTGAAAATATCAGCAAAAAAAATGTTTAACACCATATAATATTAAACCAATATTGATTCATACATTAAAAAAAATTATTAATTAATAGCTCTAAAATAAATTATTGCTACCTTTAAAACTTTACTACTGTCGAACCGTCATAATGGGACCTAGGCGTGTTTACTCAACTATCTGACTCCATTTCTGAGAGTTGTGTACCCCGACAGTGCTCTATGTCCAGGAGAACACCGGATTTTATAATTGTGTATTTTTCTATTTACATTGTATCTATCATCATACCTCCTGTAGACAAGGTGTTCTAATTTCTTGGAACTGGCTAAAGAAACTTCTGGGAAATTTCCCAGTCAAATTACGTGCCCTGGGAAATTATGAGCGACCTTATCCGGCTTTTTGTATAGTTTGATCACGATTGAATATACACTATTATCTACTGAAATAAATATATATATTTTCACAAATATTCTTAACTTTCTAGAGATTTATAGAAAACAATATTCAGCTATAGTGATGCTTATTCTCAAACTATAAATCTACTGAGTTAGATTAGGGTTGTGAATGTTTATTTCTTATCAATTTTCCCCCATTTCCATGAAAAAGTGCTTCTATAATTTAAAGGTTAACGAAGAACTCACAGTTTATGATTTTTAAAATCGTTATAATTAACAAAACACAATATTAGTTTCCAGAAAGTGTAATCTGTGATATGATAGTTTGGGGAGGAGGAAATGTCGCCGCCCCTGGATGAACAATTATCAACATTTCCTGTCCTTGATAAGATAACTATATCCTTTGTCTTACTTATTGAGGAAGGTCATTTTAAAATATTTGTAAAACATGTACCATTAAAAATTAGATATTTTTAATAGCATTCACCAAGATTATATACTTTGTATCACAATTTGAATAAAAAAAAAAATAAAATTCATGAAGATTAAATGAATCATATCTGCATCTAGACTTACGTAAACTTATGAATTACGTCTTGTCATCATTCATCTTTACTGGTTCGGATTCTGCTACTTTCCCGAAGACACTAATACTTTCGTCGACATCTTTCAACTTTCCACCATTTATAATATCTTTCAACGACTTGAAAATATGACACTATCAAGTGAGTGTACTGAGCAATTTCTATGAACTAGCGTTAGGTGAAGTATAACCAGCCACCAACTGCACAGTGTCAGATAGTCACACCATAACCAGTATCCTTTTGTAATTCATGATTACTGGTCAAATATTTATATAACCTATCCAATATACTAAAAATGTCTGGAAATTGATAATTTGACGGACTAGAAAGTATGTGCACAGACGAAAAATGGACAACAGACAGGATAAAACTAATATCTCCAGTCGCTTTAATTTAAAAAATGAGAGTAGTGGCTGATAATCTCTAGAAGGCGGTCCGAAATGTTTCAGATCTCTTGCGTCATGGGCGTGCAAACATTCCACTTTTAGCACAGGCGGAGCCTATCTTTCTTGGCCATAACTGTCAGTTCAAAGTCTGAGCTTTGTTTTCGCTTGTCAGTAACTACGTATAGGCAACATCATTGCATTCCCTTAACAACATTACAAAAAAAAATAGGTTTATAATTGGCGCTGTTTAACTGTCTTGTGCCAAATGCCTTTTTAAAGTCATGTATCGGGTTGTCTGAACAGATCTTTGTAAGACCCGTGATTGACCACTAGTACAATTGACCATCCTGTAGCACTATTGTATGACATACAGACGAGAAGCATTGCCTCTTATTTGTTTAAAAGTGAATCCTTTCAATTCCGTCGTGAAGAAATATCAATTCTCAATATACTTGAATGTTTTTAACATATGTTTTTCCTTTAGCTGTTTTCATATTGTTTCAGTTTGAATTATAGCCACAATAACACTCTCGTGCTCACTGATTTAAGGTTAACGGTCCGTTTTTTACCTCTGGAGGTACCGTCAAATTACCTCAAGCAAACTCACAGGAGGCTTTGGGTAACTTTCATGCTGCTGGAGTGGAACAGCTGAGGGCATCTTCAAGAATGCGATGCTACGAAAATATAAGACGACTTTACTAGAAAAATAAAATTAAACTGCACCCTTTAAATAAGTACAAATGGCTACAAATATATAAATCCTGCTTCGTACAATAGTTTGGTTCTAAGAGGGGTAGATGGTTTTGTTATACAATTGTAGGGACTCTAACCAAAATAATACCTGTCCCATTCTCCCACTTCTGTAGGATAGGCATTACTAATGACTATGAGTCGTCCCTAATTTTTTAATAATTAAAATTTATTCGGAGTATTCAAGTGAAATATGATAATTTTGGAGAAATGATCATCTGCCCGTAGGATTCTTGGTGGCCTTATTAATTTGAATAATTTATAATGCTAAACTGCGAGTCGAATTCTCGTTTTTTTTTACTTTTCTAAATTTACGAAATCCCCTACTAAGCTCTACAATCATAATTTGTCTCTTTAATTGAAGCTGTGATTGCATACAACAAACATGAAAGAGTGGTTGGTGAGCAATTCCAAAACTGCCTGCGTAAACAAAAGATCTAGTTGCCTAGTACATTCGTGAATTTCCTGACGAAACATTTAATAGCAAAGGAGAAATTTTATATTTTTCATACTGAGGTAAATCAGTTTCGATTGTCCTTAAAATAAAATGTTAAAGGAACCTTTATCAACAATACAATGATCAACTCACATGGACTTAGTGTCTACAGTCCAACTGCTTATGAAAATGTAGAATATTTGGGGAAATTACGTATGGTTTATATATTTTCGTGATATAATTATTTGTCAAAATCTATAATTAAGTGTATACAAATAAATGTATGCAAAATAACCAAACTAGTTTATTACTATTATAAATTCACTACACACTAACATATTAATAATACAAATTCACTAACCTTACCTTACTTTTTGTGACGATTCCTCTCCATCCTGAAGTGACTAGCTTGATAAATAACCTGTGACTAAATTCTAATAACACATTATAAGATATCGGCACGATATTAAACTTATTTCACAAAGGAAAGTAAGTTAAAAACTATTAACATCCGCCCTCCAATGTAGAATTTGGAACTAGTGAGCACTTGGACCCGGAGGTACAAAGTTCAAATCCACGAACCTGTTTGAGCACGTAGCCCAGCTGTTTCCAATGCTACGCAACACTTCGGAAATGGTTAAAAATTTCGATGTAAAATTATTATTAGTTGGCATTAATTTATTTATTAATTAGTTTTATAACTAATTAATAAATACATAGTTATTATATGTTTATCAGAATGAACCTTACAAAAAATCTGGAGGTCAAATTGTCCCCAATGGAAATCGTTCCCAAGAGCTTAAACAGCTTAGCTCTTTTTTGAAAATTTGAAAAAGCATGTACCATAGCTTCTTCAACGTTTTTTCTTTCTTTAATTGTTTTTAGTTCTTTCTGTCTTTATTCATATCATATATTTCTTTTGTATACTAGTTAATCTTAAGAGAAGGTTAGATAATATTTGTTATGTTTATAAAATGTTGACCACTGGACTTACAGTAATTGTATTTACGTTCTTACATATTTTTCATATTTAGTTACATATTTCTACGAAACAAATACTTATATATGCGCATATTTTAGTTTTTGTATTACATGTCAAGCCCAGCCCTTATAATGACATATTTAAATTTCAATTAAAATTACTTCATAGGAGTTCTGCAATTACAACTACACAAAGAGATAATCATGTGTAGCAATTGTAAAATACTATATGTTTCTCTTCTGTAATAAATTATCTATATATAATCTGTTTGGTTTTTCAATTCTTACTAATCAATTGTTTTGAAAAAAAATTCAATTTCAAATTCATCATTTGATATTTTGAGGTCTCGCCTTGTATAAATTTAAATAGTTAACGAAAATCATTGGGTATGTTTCAGTTTTAATTTTGAACAAATAGAAAAAAGTAAATAAGTTGCTGGTTGATGTCACGAAAAGACAGATCAGTTTCTTGGCTGTGTTTTGTAATTGAACGCTAATTAAATGTTAGTTTTATAACTAATTAATAAAGACATATTTCTTATATGTTTATCAGAATGGACGTTACAGAAAATCTGGAGGTCAAATTGTCCCCAATGGAAATCGTTCCCAAAATCCCTGATCAGCGTTTTATTCGAAAATTTGTGATTTGAACCCGATCAGTTTCTTTAAAGAGCTAGCATATTTCGTAAATATTGGAATTAATAGCCAGAATTTTAGAATAGTGAAGCAGCCTTTGGCCTTTTATTTTACTTATTACTGATAAAAATATTTTTAAAAGTCGTATTTATAGTAAATATTGGGTTTTGCTAGCTTAGTTAGAGTTAGCTTTAGTTTGTATCTCAGCCTACGCCTTCGTGACTTGTGACTTTAAAGACTTAATGCACTTTAGGCAGTCCAACAATGATCAATATCTAGTCTCCAGTCTCTCTGTCTTTACTTTAATTTGTAATAAAATAATTTTCAACTGAAAAATTTAATTTTATTACGTCTAATTATCGTTAGTTTGCATGAATACTCAATCAAAGACTAGGGGACCATTCTGCACCTGCTACCGCAGCCTCAACACGGTGGCAGACCGATATGTAGGACTATTATAAATAAATGTTTTAAATCGTCATGAAAATATGTAATGGACTAATTAACCTTTAGTAATAATTATCCAGACGATAACATATTAAGATGAGGATACGTTGGTATTTTAATCTATAAAGTAAAGGAAATATTGTCATGTGGCGGGAACGGTATGAGCTGGTGTGGCCAAATAGCTCAACTGCCGGATGAAAAAAATCCATCAAGCAATTTCCTCTCGTCTGCCTGTTTGGGTGCATCTGTAGTTTAGTCAGTGGGCATATATAACCTGTAGATTTGCTCGTTCAGTCAATCCCTGCCACGTGGCGTCTCTTCGGCATGAGACCTGATCACTGATTAATCAACGGCTCTCTGCTCATTGCCAGTGATTGGAGAGACCTATCAAGTATAGCCCGCTTAATACTCAATGCTGTCACTAGGTATACACAATTACTAATAGAAATCATAATCACATTGGATCTATTACACAGTCTTACAAAGTATTATATTTACTTTGACGGACTTTTATTCTCAAGTGCTACAACAACAAACAGAAATACATGAAATTTTGTAAGTGATAAAATATATATTTTTAAAAATATATATTGTTATTATATACTTGACAGTAGCCATAGTTAAGTGGTTATTATTCTGACCGAAGGACGAGTCTGAAGGAGATTCGCGAAGATAAATGGTTAGCTACTTGAATAATAATACTTGAGGTAGAAGTGAATTTAATGATTGAGAAGTAATAAAAACTCAAATTAAATATTTAACGAATTGTACATAAAAGCGGTTTACATCTTACTTCCACATACCGAGAAATAAGAATGTTGACAAGTACACCGTCACCTTAAATAAATTTTATAAAGGAATACTACCACTGAGATTGTGGATAAATCATTAAAATTTTATTTTAAATTTCTCCCTATAAACTATCGGCTGATATACCAACAAAAAACAAATCAGCCCTTATCTGTGATTTCAATATTCGTTGTCACAACTTTATGTAAAAACTAGTATATTCAGAAGTTTAGAGAGTTTATGAAAATTAACTTTATTAAAAAACCCTCAGGGAGTAATTATGGCAATTGTTGAGTATAACTTTGCAATTTAATTTTTATAAATTTTAATTTGAAAACCGAAATTAATTCTCCTTTATTCGACTTGCTACTCGTTCACTCTTATGAGGCTAAGGTAACTTGTTATAATTGCATTTATTTTTCCGAATTCTTATAATTTATCGAAATAGGCTATTACTATTAAAGTCCATTAGTTAGATTAAAATGCTTATTGTTTATTGCTTATTTATATAGAATATATGAAAAACTATTTGCGAACTTTAGTTTTTAAAGAAAAAACGAATTATGCCAATAGCTATTATTAATTTAATAGAGTTCTTCCACCTGCCGTCAACTTTATTATTTATAACTGGATTATGTCAAATTTTAAACTATTATAATTAACAATATATTATTAATACCGGCTATTATTGATAAGCATCGATAAATAAAGTTGTTAATACTGAGGATGACTTTAACTAAATATAATAACTTTGTGGAAAGACATGTCGTTTTTCTCTTTAAAAAAAAAAATATCGCTTAGTCCCATGTGCTAAAAAAATAAAATGCGGGAATCGAACAAGTGTTTTTATTTTTCCCCACCTTTGTCCCTTTGTGGGTACGGCATAAATATAAATCACATTAGTGTTTGATGACTGGGACCAGTGCAAATCCTGCCTCGTTGGTAAAATTATCCATACATTGGCGAACGAGGCCTAATTGAACGAAAGGGGGCATCGGCCATTAACGGCTCATTAGAGCGGGGAGTGAGCCGTCGTTGAAAACGCCTGCCTTGCCACACACTGCAGTGTATCGATCATGAACCATTGTTTCAACGGGTCATGATTTATTGCTGCATTCATTAGCCCCTGTCTGTCAATATCTGGCCAGAGAAGGCCACGGGCTAATACTCATGTTTTGTATCCCTTGCCGGGCTTCCTTGGAACAGAATAGCTAATAATTAAATGAACAGGACATATTGCTAACCGCGGAGTCATTGTTTTCTTTTAACCTCGGCAAGGAACAAACCATGAGATATTTGTTCGAGGTTCGTACTTCTGGATAGACGAATTACTTTGGTTTGGCAAATGTCAAGTAGGTCTCCTTCTCGTAAACGTTAGCAGACTTCTCCAGTTTCATTTGTTTCGGCTTCAACAATTCGCCACCCTATGTTTAACACTATGACCCCACCACCCCTCCCGCATCGATGGCAACAAACTGTCGGGGGAAAATTAGGATAAGAATTAGTATGTAAGTTAGTTTTAAGGTTGATCAAAAAGGTGAGCCCCATCACCTTTATTAGTCAGTTTAGTCGAGTCACGTATAATGTGTATCATTATACTTGTTTATTCATTATATAATTTTTATAAAATAACAAAACCTGTATATAATGTAGTGATGCTACAGGAAATACAAAAATAATTTGTAAATAGATTCGCCTGAGCATCTATAATTGTATATAATTATCTGCAAATTTAAAGGGACTATGAAAGAAAAAAATAAATAAATAAAATTTGCCACCCCCCAGTCCTTCTGATTTGTTCACTTTCATTTTTCTCAAAGTAGCCAACAGATATTTTTTTATTCTTTCTTTCTGTTTTTAAGTTGTTTCAAAGGACAGTCCATAGTAATATTATTTTTATACGTCCCCAAGCTTCATACACGTGGTTTCTATCTTTATGTCTTTGATGTTGTGAATTCTATAACACAAGTCCGAAATCTCATTTATAACATCATTATTCAACTCTATGGATGAATTACTTGATAACAAAATCAAAGAGGTCATGGGAACGGGTGCACGAAATTGTTGTTGGTTGTTTAATATTAAGATGTTAAACTCGCTTTAGATGGTGATCGGTGTTTGAAATATAATTATTTATTTTAAATATATAAATGTGAAATGATCTTAGATCGCGTTCTTTTAGTTAAAATTTAAAATATACAACGTGACATTAATATTAATATCTATTGAAGAATTATATTAGAATCTCTGGCGTTGGTTTGCATAATTTGCTTTCTGGTGTTCTGCCTATGTATAAAAGCAAGAAGGAAAAGTTTTGGGAGAGGAAGTTTGCGAAAACAGACAGGCCATTCCGAGGAGAGTTTCAAGTAGGCCTGTTTTACATTTTGCTGAAAAACGTTCAGGCTCTTGAGGCTGGACCGACGGGAGTCCACGGTTTTGTGCTTTTGAGTAACCACCCGGAAGCTTTATATTTGACCGCTTTGTCCCAACTTGACAATGTTCTTTCATGTCTTCACGAGCATCTGCCCCCGCTCTTCGCCATTTAGCAATTCATGATGTTGTCAATCCAACACCCAGTAGCCATTATGATTTTATTCTTTTTAATTTTACCAACTTAGTAATCGTAAAAAAAGTACTTTTTTTAACACACAGGTGCAATCCATCTCAGGTAGAGAGGCCGAGAATGGTCAGCTGGGTGCGATGAGACTCTACTTTATTACTGCAGGCCGGGTTATTATTTTTCCGAAAAAAACCCTGAATATGCATTGTAGCGACCGCTAACTACATGAGATAAATCACCCTATACTCTATTGCATATATATTGTAAGCAAACGTAAATAACACGAACTAAATGTATTATAGACAAATGTAAATGAACAAATATAAATCATTGTAAATGTCTTAAGCAATAAAAGGCGGGGGCCAAGCAAGTCACATGAGAAAGGTCATCAGCTGGCAGTCATAAACAGTCATAAACCTAAGCAACCCTTCCAGCCTGCAGGCTGGATAATTAGGACCTGGGGGGTACCTCACCATGTGCGGGAACCGCAGGTACTAAGCAACCCTTGCAGGCTCTCGGTAGACAAGGCTGGTTATGTACTTAAAGCGGGCTCCTAGCCCTGTAAACTAGTCTCTTAGTCTCTCACGACCTTTACTCGGTGACGCTTGGTTTCCGCTCAACTTCTGAAAACTTGACTAATTCTTTATGAAAAACCTCTGTACCTCTTCTCTTGAACATAGTGAATTGTCGGGGCACATACCTATCAAAAATGGAGTCAGATAGTAACGCCGTCATGAAACGATTGTCCAGATTATAAACTCGAATAATCCGCACTTGTCACCAGGGCTAGAGTGATCAGGCACCCCCCTAGTGACGACCCGACATGCATTATACCATGCAACGATAGCAATGATAATAATTTATGCTGGGGACCCTCATTCCACACTGCGGATTCCAGTTACCGATCTAACGAGAGTCTGGAAGTTATCTGCCAAATGTGATTGACGAGAACTCCCCATGACTAACCATACCCAGAGTACTGCTGTATTTAAAACTCGGGGGAGTACAGCTGTTAATACGATGAGAAAGGAGTGTGAAAGTATTGAGAACATGTTTAAAAGTGTACGTTGATGGGTGCAAATGTAACTAAATATGAAGTAGTAATATGTGTATGGTTAGCGTAAGATGATGAAATGAATGATATTTCAGAGACTATCAGTGAGCTGTTGAATGCAATATGCGCCATTATCATTATTCATCGAATGTAGGCAGCTAACGATACAACGTTGTGGCTATAGTTTACTGAGCCCTTAGAGCACGCTCACTGTTTTATTTTTTTTTATATGATTTTATTGATAGTTAAGATAAAATGTTATAACCCTCAAACATATTCACTTATAAAATTTGATTACAATTTTGTTTAAGACTTAGAAGTATTAGTTAATTTCCTAAAGACTGCTGGGTAGCCCAGTGCATAACGATGGATACGTAACAGAAATTGTGGATAGAAAATACCATTGTATTATTATTAACTTCCCTTGACGAACGGTTTACAAGTCTATAATAGCTGTAAAATAATGACCTTGTAAATGTGTTTAAAAAAACAAATCAAAATAAGGGTAGGTGGAGGGTTTGATATTTTCGGCAATTGACTTGCTAATAAGCGGTCCTTGCCAAATTTAATTTGTCCCACTACTTTCATCCCTTCCTCTCTTTCGCTTTTATTTTTATTTAAAAATTTATCTCTCAAAATTTTCAGTTTTTACATCATGTTTCAAGATTCAGTACGGTTCTTATTAATACTGCAATTAAATATTCACTCTTTTCATTGATGTTTTAGGAAATGTAATAAAGGTTAATATTATTTAAATAGTTACAGTTTTCTTATATCCATAATCATCCACATTTATAAAACTTATATGAACAGATTGAGTAAATTGCAAGGTAAGGTGGCTCGGACATGGCATCTTATGTCACTGAAAATATTCTTAGAAACCGTAATTTTTTTACGGTTGCATTAGAAAATGTAAAATGTTTAAAATAACAATTATTATACACATTATGTTTCTTCAAAAAAACACTATTTTTTCAATTATTTTATGGGTTAACTTCTCTATAACTTTAATAACTGCATAGCTTCTGAGCTGTATAAACACGCTTAAAATTTATCAAAACGGGCCTTATATTTGACCTTATCTTTATACAATATCCTACAGTTCAAATCCTCAGCACACACACTTCCAGAACACAAGATGCCGCCTCTGTGACCTTTGCAGTCCTTCCCACAGGACAGTTCCTTTCTTCTAATTATTACTATCCTTTATCTATGTTGTATTTGCAAATGTTATTGTCCCCTTTTTATTTATTTATTTTTTTTATATATATATATATATTCCTTTATTGTGCTATAATTACAATCTGCCTTTTATAAGGCAATAATAATTAAGATAAATGCTCTCATTCATACCATATTTTAACGTATTTTCTTAGTTTTGTTTATTTTATCACTGGACACTCTTTATTTTACGCAGGGGATTTTCTTGTTGTGATTTATTGTTTTTTCCTCAGACTTAGTATGCTTAGATTATATTTCAAATAAATTAATTAAATTTCTGTAATTTTGTTTTTATATTTTATTCACTATATATATATATATATATATATATATATATATATATATATATATAGTTGTAATTATATAGCTGTTAGAGATGTATTATGAAGATTTTGCTCCTGTTTCCAGCGTGAATGCATCTCAGTACACATCGGGCAGGCGGGAGTGCAGATCGGGAACGCCTGTTGGGAGCTGTACTGCCTTGAGCATGGTATCCAACCGGACGGGCAGATGCCCTCAGACAAGACCATCGGTGGCGGTGACGACTCTTTCAACACCTTCTTCTCCGAGACGGGATCCGGCAAGCACGTACCCAGAGCGGTATTCGTCGACCTCGAACCGACGGTTGTAGGTGAGTAACGGATAACTGGTTCATCCTTATTCATAATCACTTGCCGAAGGAAAAACAGGATGGCAGGATAGAAGGGCTTTGACCCGATTTCTCCCACAAACTCTTTCCTCTGGCTAGACCTTATAGTATTGAAAAATTTGGGATATAATCTCAACTAAACCTGTTTTTACACGGGATTTATAAATAGGTTAAGCATTTTTAAAATGGGTTAAAAAAATAGACCAATTCAATATAAATATAATTATGGTGGTCACATGTCACCTCTGTTATTTCAGAAAAAAAATATATAATTACATTCCAGAAACTTTTGTTGATAGTCTTTAATTCAATATAGAGGTTATCCAGCATAGAATACTGGAAGCTCTTTTTGTTTTTAGAATATATATATATATATAAGCTTTCAATTGCATGACAGTCTTACGAGTCAGATATCGTATGCTTTATTGTTTTTATTGGTGAATTCAGAAATATTTTTATCAGTGGTACATGATTTGAAGTAAAAATAAAGTTTTCGTACTAGCTGCTCTATAAATGTTTTAGTAAAGAAAATTTTGCTCCTGACAATTTTGATGAATCCTTGACAGTTTGAGAGAATGCATTCTCATCATTTGAAATGTTTTACAAGAAACCCAACAATAAGTAACATACATTAAAGTGTAGATTTTCTTTCAGAACCCCTTTGATTTAACATTTTTACAAACATGTGAACAATGCAATGAACAACATTTACAGAATTTCTCCTCGTGCTGCATACGCAGATGAATTTGAATGAGGGCAGAATTACAAAATCAACATTTCTTTTTCAAGTTAAAAGTAAAATATCAAAATAGACAGGACTAGGTGATGGGGCTCACCTTTGGTAAAAAAAAGTGTAGATTTTCTAGCCTCCCAAAAACCACTTTATTTGTCAACATCTATTTACAAATAGATGAATAAAACTCAAATGTACAAGATTTATAAATTTCTTCTCTTGCTGCATACGCAGATGCATTCAAAGGACGGTAGAATTGCAACAATATCTTTTTGACGTTAAAAGGCCAAAATACAATATACACTACTAGGTGATGGGGCTCACCTTCGGTTTACAATGTGGTAAACTTACATACTAAACTTAAGAACTAGAACCTAAGACTGAAGCGTCCCTGCATCGGCAGCGTCTGGCCATCGATGGGGGAACGTAGCGGGGGTTATCGTGTTGAACACCGGGTTTGTCAGGTACTGTAGTGAGTCGAAGAATTTGTCTACGTTGAATGAATGTATCCACCGTAGGCATATCAAAGACTTCGAGAAGTTCACTGTTGCTCTGTTGCTTAAATTGAAGTATGTCTGACCACTTTCATCAGTATACATCAGTTTCAGGAACGTTGTTTTTATTGACAGATTCATATGAGTTTTTAATTTTAAAGTTTACGTGATTAAATATTAGTCATAACAAATAAAATAAAGCAAAAAAGGTAATAAACTCGTTCATATTGCAAGTTGTTTATGACAATTTTTCTCACCATCTATTTTTTTTTTAGCTCCTTACAATTTGTCAAACTTGCATTTTGTTATTGTTAGTACTATAAATATCCAAAGTTCCTGTACACATGTTTTCTTGCTTACTTTCTCCCTTGATCCACCCCCTTCGAGTCGGTCGTGTATCATCTCAACTCAGTTTTTTTCTTCAGCTAAAAGTTTCAAACAGGAGTACCAAGTTTTTAAAAGGTTCCCGAACTTTTAAAGTTCAAAGGCTGTGTTGACTGACATGATGGAGATGATGCATAGCTTCATCTCGTTCCAGATTCCAAACCTTCAGCAGTTCTGGCTCCTGGAGTTCATAATGATAATAGTAATAATATGTCTTAATTATCTTGCTAATATGTCGGGTTTTTTTTACAGTATCAGTCCCCGCTAAACTTAAAATCAGTGTTAGTAAAATACCAATACATGAATTAAAATAACACAATAAACCGATTTCATGCATAAATATGAAATAAATGTAAGGAAACAAATATTTGACGGCACTAGAAATAAAACCGATATCGGCTAAAGCAATTCGATATTCTCAATAATCCACTCTTTAATATATTCATAATTCAAAGCATAATTAGGAGCTCGTGCATTTTTTTTTTAATTTTGAAGACTGTAGTTATTGGTATTTTATTAGCAATAAAATATCTATAAGAAGGTCTTTATTGCTACTATAGAAGATACTAACTTGGTTTTATTGCTGTTTTCAGATGAAGTACGTACCGGGACATACAGACAACTTTTCCATCCCGAACAGCTCATCACCGGTAAGGAAGATGCGGCAAACAACTACGCCAGAGGACACTACACAATCGGTGAGTAGCCTTATTTTTGACTTTTTCTTAAGCCTATTTCCAAAAATATTTTTCAATTATCTTTAATCGTCAAATATACAGGCAATGGATTTGTCAAATGGAGTAACAAGATCAAAGTATAGTTTAGCAATCTGCGTCTGTATGACCATGCCTTGATTTATTTGTTTTAGTCTTCGGTGTCATTCGTAGCGAGATATTTCGTGTTTTAAACAAGTTAGTTATCCATACACTTTAGTATTTTAATCAATAATTAGTTTATCTGAATAAATTTCAGTTTTCCTGAGATGTGGCCTAAGAGTTGACTAGAATCGTTCCTCGTTTGTATTCAATAATTGATAATAAAATATTACATTTTGATGATAAACTGAATATAGCCGTGACGGATTTCGTTACAGTCGATTACCTTTACTCGATGTCATGAGCTTGATTACTCCATGCCCTCATTTGCATTTCCGACGCAAGCCCGTATTGGATTTCTGTCAATTGCTCTTTTCTTTCTGTGTTATATTTGACTTTATTTGGATTAAAATAACAGAATAATAATTAAAAAATTGTTAATGACAAATCATATTAAAAATAATTGAAGTAAAACATCATTTGTTCCTCTCGCAGGCTAAATTTTCTACTGGGTATTACATCATTTTCTGACCATCAAGTAGTTACGGTAGACTCTCACTACCTTCCTGATTCCACCCGCCTCCTTTAGCCATTCCACACCCTATTTCCTTCTCATACATCCTTCAAATGGGGGACTCCCCTTAGTGGAAGGCACTCATCAGCCCTAAAAAATTTTCCTTTATTTTTCCCACATCCTATTTTATAAGTTTGAGAGCTAAGAAAAAAAAAAAAAAAAGTAGTTTGCTTGATTCGCCTGAGGGTCTATAATTATATATAATTATCTGTAAATGCTATGAAAGAAAAAAAAAGTAATTTGCGCACCTCCTTTTCCTACACCTCTCCCGAGGTCCCCTTCACTCCTCATTCTCTACACCCATCCAAGTAGCTTGTTTTAATATTTTCCCCTAAGGCAAGCAGGTTAGTAATATTTAATACAAGTTCAATTAATGTTCTGTAACTACTTTAATTCTGTTCCGCATTATGCCAGTTAGGGGCGGTATTTTATTCAAGGCATAACAAAGCGGACTAACGACACTGGCTGCTTCACAACCATCTGCTCAGCTTTCCCGAAGGACTTTAATTAAATTTTCGGTGGAGTCCTGGCAGAGTAACTCTATGGCTCGTGAGTCGGTACAATGCTGACGATAATCAACCACCTTGCCCTACTCAAATATTTATTAAGAGAAAAAGTTACCTTGTAAATTAGGACTAAGGCAGGAGAAAGAGAGTAAAGGGGGGAGGGGGTGACCTGATTACCGCCGAAACGGAGCAGAAGTTGGCGGGAAAGAGATAAAACCACGGGAACAGGGAGTCTCAAACACGGAGCCCTGGAGATGAAAAAACATGGACAAAGTGAATCGATCAGCTCCACGTTTCCAGGCCAGTGGTTTCTTCGGACGAGCTGGCAAACAGAAAACAGAAAAAATACAATAACTTTTTCTACAAAGATCCTCTGATATTGCTGAAGGTATTCCTGTCGGATATTACCGGCGAAGAAAATGAATATCAGTTCTCTCCAGCTACTATTTCTAGCTGGGCCCCTTTGCCAGCTGAAAAATCATTGTGGCGGGAGTACTTCATATTACTACACAAATAGACATGGCCCGATAATAAGGCTATATTGGAAAATATTTCGGTTTCCGATGGATTACAATTTTTTTCTCATAACTAGTAACTTTATTGAGGAAGTAAAGTGAAACACAGCTCCACTGTTTTCGTACCAAAGTATGGAAGTGAGGACTTGGAAATGATAGCATATGCTGCTCAAAGGCAAAGAGGTTTTGTTTGTTCAACTCAAACTCACGACCAACATTCATAGATATGATACTTTTGGCTGGAGCACGTGAGCTGAAAATGCTTACGTTCCTAACAGCCATGTAACATTGGGCTTAATCATGTCGAGATATAAAATCACTTAAGTCACTTGTGATATTTTTATTTTATAATTTTAAAATATAATACAGATTTGAGTTGCCATTTTAATTTTTTAAAAAGTTAGGTCAATTTAAAGATTAATGATGCCAAATATAAATGCATAGACTTTAAAATAAACGTGACCTTTTTTGCTTTTGGATATGTTTTATATAATATAGAATGTAGACAACGCCTCAATATTAAAAACGATTACTAGTTTTAGAATAGCAATTAATTCAGAATATTCTCATTGGAGAGACTTGAGTCCTTTTAAAAATTCTTTCTTTATATTTTATATTAAAATATTCGTCAATTTATAAAACCTTTGAAATATCCAGATGTGTAGCACTGAAAAAGGTCCAGAAAATCTGTAATGTTCAATAGTTACTCCAAGATTCCAGAATTAGTTGATTAAGGATCAGTTTAAATACAAAGAGAAGTTTAGCTACCATTTGTAAAAATCTTTGTTCAATTTCTATGTTTAGAAAAGTAAATAATAAACGTTTGTTATTGAACGATAAAAAGTACAATTGATGGAATTTCGTAGGCTTGAGGCTGTGGGTAAGGTGATGTTTCCAATTCATATATAATAGATTTAATTTAAACATGTATTCAAATTATTAATGAGGACTTTCCTTTGAGAATCAAACTAATTGGGAGTTTAGACATTTGGGCCTTGTTGGTGGTTAGCAATGGGGAAATATGTTAGTTATTTAAAGGCTAATGAAAATGTACGTAGTCATGAAATAATGCGAAAGTATTGTAAACACGATAATAATACATAGGTTTTTGTCACATGGATTTCTGGCACAGTGAAGAATGACATTTTAGCTTAAATTCAATGTAGTAATTTCACATTTTTGAGACTCTCCCTCCTGGCTGGCCAATAGTGCAACTGTAATCACTGTTTCGGACAGGTGATCCTTCTCGCTGACATAGCTGAAGGGGTAAATGTGACCCTGTGAGTATGCAATGGGCTTGAAGAAGGGCGAACACAGACATCGATTTCCTTCAAACAAAGTGAAACGGCCCTCAGGCACCCTTTCCCGCCACTTTTTACCAATTTAATTTTTTTTTCCCTCACGCCTTCGCTGTAATCTGTTTGGTAAATTGAAAAATTCCTGGTTAGTCAACGGACGAGCCCCCGGCCACGAACTCCTCAATTCTTTGGCCTAATCTGTTTATAATTCCTCTCAGGAACTTGTTACGTCATT
The DNA here is from genome assembly GCA_930367205.1 of Acanthosoma haemorrhoidale. Lineage (NCBI taxonomy): Eukaryota > Metazoa > Arthropoda > Insecta > Hemiptera > Acanthosomatidae > Acanthosoma > Acanthosoma haemorrhoidale. The sequence goes on from OV884014.1 coordinate 41,071,983, forward strand.
AAGCGACAAGTTAACTCAACAAATTCTTTTTAACTTCTTGATCACGGAACAGTAACCTCACTACAGTTTTTTTTTTTTAATTATTTTAAATATTCATATTTATTAGCCATATACCCTTGCTTCACTATTTGAGATAAATAAAGGAAATTGACTTTTAATAGTTATGAACCCGATATTTCTTAATTTGGCTAAAGACTTTTTACAAAACTTATTTGTAAACTACATTTTTCATTTCTAATGAGTTGAATAAAAATGTTATTACGCTGTTATTTTTTTTTTTTTACTTCAATCAAATTTATTAAGATAAAATTACAATCTGCCTTTTATTAGACAATGAGTAATTGAGATAAATGTCATCATTCATACCATATTTACAAACAGCCCAGAGGCCCCCCAAGTCCACAAGGTTGTCACCTCCCTCGCATGCGAAGGAGGAAGCGGAGTCTTGGGGAGTCCCCCACGCTCCTACGTCAGCCGCGTCACTGGATAAGAGCCAGCGGAGGCTGACCAAGAGCGCGAGAGCCACAGACGCTCAAGACATGATTAGAGAAACTGGCCATTGCCAGAACTCCCACTATCACTTAGTTATAGCAGGTCACGAGGCCACGGCCGTTCGCTGTTATTAATATTAGAAGAACCATGGTGTATTCAGTTACACGTAGAGCGAATTTGTTTTACGTAAATGATAGTGAAGAAACAGTGTCTGGTGAAAATTAATTATTACAATAATATGAATATATAATTTTCGTTTAAGAATGTACATAATATATATCTGGTTTAAGGGGAATTTAAATCATATCAATCAATATTTACAAAACGGTTGTGGCGTTGGTTACAATTCCTATGCAATTATTTATCAAAAGTGTGTTGGGTAAATTATTACAAATTTATCGTGTAATAATGCACAATGAACTATTTTCATTTTTGAATTGATTGAAATTTGAGTGCTAGCTTATCAAACTGTATTTTTGATTGTATCGCTTTGCGTAAGCTGCTTAAAGTCGAGTTCCTCTCAAGAGATCTCAAGTTGTGGCCGTTTTTCGATTACGAAGAGTCAGTATTGCCTTCGAGTGTGATGACTACGGAGACAGGACATGTTGGTGACAGTCAGGTCCGGAGTCTGTCATCACATCGGGGACTTGACATCGACCGGAGAGTTGGAATGACCTTCTTCTGATGTTTTTTGAACCTTCAGATGCATCACACATCATTTGTGCAGTAAGCATCAACAGAGCTCGTTGAAATAAAAAATGAATGAGTTGTCTCAAAGAAACGTAGGAAAATAAATTGATAATACCGAGACGTGTCCGAGTCCAGTCCGGATTATTAGTCAGTTTCGTAAATTTTTAACTGACAGGTATTTATTTAAAAAAAGCCCTTCAATGATTTTAATTTAACGCCATATCGATATCTGTCAGTAGAAACAAATTTTGAGTGTTTCAAATTACTTAATTCCAAAAACCATTAATAATTAGTTTTCTATCGAGCAGTTTGTAATTTATGGCAGTCAGTGATGAAGCGATGAACGCTTAATAGTTTATTATCGCACTCCTTGCAAGTTGCTCTGCCATGATTGAGAATAAGGCAGCTATGGGTATGGGTCAGTATGTCCTAGCCTGATAGTAGTCACTTGTCAAGCTGTTAGTTCCCAACTAGCTCTTGCTCTGGGGCTTTCTTTTCAATTCCATAGCTATCGCTCAGAGAATAGTCGTGTGGAAAAAAAAAACAGCGTAGAGATAGATGCACCTCCCTGGAAGGAATAATTCAAGTTAAACATTAGTTCACCGGCCAAATAGCGACCTGGAGCGATGCGAATAAATTAAAAGGCAAGTGGTGAATATTTTCACCGGACGGGGACTAACGGCCTCTATATCTCCAACTTAAAATCGTTTTTGAATCTAATGGAACATTGACTGGACCATTATTAGGAAATCTATAGCGGCTGTGGTTCAGCGCTTCTGGATTATAACTATCGGACACTTGTGCCTCCTTCTACCCTCTGCTTCGGTAGCGGACAAAGACCTTTGAGGGCCGAACAGGGACAAATTAGATGAAACGGAAGCTCCTTACACCTGGGCCAACTGTTTGGAGGCATTGTCTCCGGTCGAAATATCCAGGGAATATCATATTCTACAGAAACGTTTATCTGTTCTAACAAAAAGTGAAAAATATAAGAATACCCTGTTTGAAAAGGAAATAATATAACTGAGGACATGGAACGCAATCTACTACATAATCACACTGAGTCCCTTTCCAACTCAACAGACATAAATGGACCAATTTTGATATATATATGTACAAAACACTCCTAATAGGTAAATAAGTATAAAACATAGCATTTTGCGATATATGCACTATAAGTGAATGGATATGAATACAACAAAAAATAAAAGGAATTTGTAAATTAGTATACTTGATATAGACGTTGATGTCTGCTGCTGATTTTTTATGTCGATCGTGAGTTTGCTTTTTAATTTTCAGAAATAGGCCTTTGAAAAAAAAACAATCTCAACAAATTGATTTATGAACGACGTTTCGACGAACTGTCTTCATCCACAATGACGTGTCCTGAGGATAGAAGTGAAAAGCGAACACTTCAACATAGCTTGGTAGACTATTTACACCCTTAGCCCATCTTAAATTAGGATATGATAAAAATATACACATTTTAATAATAAATAAATTTTTATTTGAAATGCTATGGGTCCCATTCACGGTGACCCAAGATCGACAAACTTTAACACTCGTTTAATTGCACTTTTCATAAACCCAGTAAGGATTTATAAAATTCAATGGATTTCATAAATAATTAATAACGCCGTTTTTTTCAAGTTCTTTGGTCGATTGCTTTGAATCACGCAGAAAAACAGAAGACAACAGCGCAAAAAGCACGTGAACCAGCAGACGAACAGTAGGAACCAAATTCTGACAAACACCACTCATCTAGGGAAGTAGTTAAGATTTAATCAATGGGAGTCACATTTATAAAAGGATAATCATAAAATGACTAAGGAAATTTATTTATATTTTTGCAACTTTATTTAAATTACTAGCTTTTGGGAGGAACCAATGCGAGAATCCCCCCCCCTAAAAAAATATTATTGCTTCTTTTAGCTTCAGTATCTTTTGTCAAAATCGATAACTTAAAGTGAATTCCGCTAAATCTACTTTATTTTGAATGTACTTACAATTAATGGGTCCCTTTGGCTACCCAGATCATAAGTAATAAACACCGAAACTTCATCTTCTCGAACAGGCAAAAACTACAAACTTAAAAGTTGATGTGTCCAAACTAGGTAACTCTAGCAGTCTTAAGATTACTTCTAGTTTTCTTTGAGGCAAATACGTTTGGTGCTATCTGATTTCACAGGTGATAACGACTCTAATAAATAATTATGACTCATCATGATGCCTCCTAGGTTAGTATCCTTACTATACTTGTGTACCTTTCGTTCTCTCCCGCAGGCAAGGAAATCGTCGACATCGTCCTGGACCGAATCAGGAAGCTGGCTGACCAGTGTACCGGCCTCCAGGGCTTCCTGGTCTTCCACTCCTTCGGTGGGGGCACTGGCTCTGGGTTCACTTCCCTTCTCATGGAGAGGCTGTCCGTCGACTATGGAAAGAAGAGCAAGCTAGAGTTTTCCATCTACCCTGCACCTCAGGTAATGCAATCGTTTGTTCTTGTCCTTAACTATTTCGCCGAGATACCGTTTTTAATTATGCCTTTCCCTCAGGTCTCCACCGCAGTAGTGGAACCGTACAACTCCATTCTGACAACACACACCACCTTGGAACATTCCGATTGCGCCTTCATGGTCGACAACGAAGCCATCTACGACATCTGCCGCAGGAACCTCGATATCGAAAGACCCACCTATACCAACCTCAACAGGCTCATCGGTCAGATCGTCTCTTCTATCACTGCATCTCTCAGGTTTGACGGAGCCCTTAACGTGGATCTCACAGAGTTCCAGGTACTTTAGATAAATACACTAGTTTAACCTAAGATCAATAGCCTAGTAAAATTTTTAGGTGATTTCAAAATTTCGGGCAATGAGAAGTTCTTAAATACCTATTTATCAATCACAAATATAAAGGTCTTCTATTCCCTTCAAATTGGTTTTTAGAAAAAAATACCTTAAATGTATATCACAAAGTTTAAATGCTTGAAATTCTGGCTGAAATACCAAAATCTGTATCTGACTACAAGGATTAGTTCAGAAAAATATGAAAGCTTTCATTCAAGCTAAATGAGTCTTAGGAATATTAATGGTCAGGTTTGTATCTGGTTGTATGCAAGATCTGTGACTTGAGAAGTAGTGAACCTGAGACAAGCTTTATTAAGCTTTTATCCATACTTACTTTTTACCATTATTGTTTCTTAGCCAATTATACCATAATTTTAGGTTTGGTAATATTTGTAGTACAGAGAGACATACAGACTGCTTGTAAATGTTCGAAGGTAGAACCGCATCAAGATGGAAAGTTCTAGGGTGCTTGTTCGGTTTGTTTATTTGTTGCGTTAGATCAAGTCAATCCGATTGGTCATTGATTCATTAGGATTTACTTATCATGTGAAAAATAGCTAGTAATGACTAATTATTTGATGGAATGATCATGTTTATTACCGTTTATAAAATAAAAACAGAAATTGTCATATAGGAGAACGAAACTAATAGGACATACTTGAATGACCCATAACCTCATTCTTCTCAGCATCGACAGACCAACCTGGAAGGACTGATATAATAAACCATTAACCGGTCATCACGTGAGCGCGTTGAGTGTTGAAAAATTGTGAATTGCTCAACAAAGAACCGGATTAAGGCAAGAGAAATTCCATGAAAACACGTTGAATTGCTACAAAAGAATTGGTTTCTACCAACAGATTTAAATAGATGATGCGGTCACTAAGAGCCATTGATACTGACGCCACCTCAAAAGAACTTAAAAAAAAAAAAATCTTGATTGAGCAGTTTCGCTAACCGTTTCAACATATGAGCACACCATAAACAATATGTAGTTCCTTATAGATTTATTATCAACAATGAAATGCCCGATTAGTTGATTAATAGACCTTTTATTAAATACGCCTGATGACAATTAGGTCTGACTTTTCCCTCTTCGGCTTGTACGTGTGACTCTTGTCCGTGGACCATACACTGAACCTGTATGGCTTGTTGTCCGATGATCTCCTGTAGTCCAACAGGAGGGTCTCCGGAACCTCATTTTCGTCCTCTTCTTCGAGGTCTATTGGCTTGGTTTCTTCGTCTTCACTGATGGTACCTCCATCCTCCACTTCCAGTGTCTTATCCTCTGAGGTGTTACTTCCTACGTCACTGTCCCCTCCGCTCTCGCAGGTCTGGTAGTCGCTTGGTGGGCTTTCTATTCTTTTCCTCAAGCACTTCTTCTTCGTGGGCAATTGTAACTCTTCATCCTGAGAAGAACCTTCGTAACTAGGTGTCAGTTCACCCTCTTCTCTATCGCTTAAGGCGCCAACTTTCCTCTTTGCGCTGATGATGTTCCTATTGTCATCTTCAGTATCTTCACCTTCACATTCTTCTAGTGACGAACTATTTTCAATGTCAACACTTTCACTGTCTTCTATTTCAACTATTTCGATTTCGTCTTCGTCTTCAGAACAAGTCATTGCACTATTCATTTTCTACGATCTGAATTTAATTGTAACCTATCTCTTCTTGAGTGGCTCAGGTCAAAATGTGAATCGATTTGGTTATAATAGACCCCATAAAACCATTTATAAAGCATATGTTCGGCATCTGTTATTTGCGTTAATATTTCAGTTTTGTGATGAAGATTTTTTGGGCGATTAAAGATGGGTTCTCTCTTGAGACATAAGTAAATTAAAACTTGTCGAATCTACTAACGTCGATGTGTTCACAACACCTTTGAAAATTTATTTAAAGCCATTATACATTCAACATCGTGGCAAATTAAATTCGTCTGTTATGTATTTGTTTCACTTAAGCCACACGTTCATCAGATGATGTAGCCCAATGTCGATTATTCTTTTTTTTTATCCATGCTTTTATTCAGCCATTGCTACCTCCATAATTTTGACTGGTGAATCCAGTCAAGCCTTTTCAACTCTAATATATTTTCAAAAGACTATCAGTGCCTAATAATGTTTAATTCATTGTATTCATTTAAAGGCACAATAAAGGAGGGACCTCTTTTACCTGTACAAAGAACCCTACCCTTTTCATTATGCTTTGACTTCTCTCAACTTTTCGAAACTAACAAAATAACAACATGAAGCATTTTTCTTCTTCACACAGTTTGCGCAGCCATATCCTACGGTTCCAAGCGTCACCTTAAGTATACCGTCAAGTATCACGTAATGGGTAAACGTGTGTCATCTGTAAAATGTTTACGACCTCTCTCCTGTCTTATAACACGGGCTTGGAAGGTTTTGGAACAATAACATACTATACCTTTGTTTGCTAAGTGTCTTGCCCAAGAGGAGAAAAAATCCAGATAACATAACTCCATTACATAGGAGTCATCACATGGTTATCTGGTCATCACCCAACTATCAACTAATTAGACTTGTTCGACTAATTATATAATTTATAATTAGACATGGAATTCGAAGCAATTAAATATATAATCATTATTATATATTATACAATAAAATATTTATTGGGGTGTTCCCTCATTCATATATTCACTGAAAGTGTTTTATACTAATAAAAAAGCTGCTATAAATCTGCTTATCCATAGATAAATTTAATATACTTTATTAAAACTTCCATGCTATTGGAAAATATAAATATTTCTAAATCAAAAACAATTAATGGCCCGGGCGAAGTTAGCGAAATCACTGAAGACAATTTTTTTTTTTTTCACGTGTTATTTTATTTACTTTGAGTAATAGTAATTTGAGTAGTTTATTAAAAAGTATATTATCTATCTATTTATTAAATGTGTTTTTAATTCTGTAACAAGAAAGTATTGAAATTTTGATTATCGACTAAGATTCGATCTATGATCCGATTTGAAAGTATTGAAATATAAGATATTTTAGCACGGATACGCAAAGGTGGGTTTGTTTCGACCCTTTACGAAAGAGCATTTCGGCAGGGCTGCAAAGCGATGGTATTTTCTCGGTTAAATATATGGCAAGTTATAAAGGGCTCTGTTGATGGTGGTGCTAAATCCTACAACACCTACGACTCCACCCTATTTCTTTCCTCTCGTGCGCGTAGGCCGGTTTACGATGACTCTACTGTGTACCTCACCCTTCAGCAGAATATATTACATCCCTTGTATGGGCATTATTCACGATGGTCGCTATAATACTTTTTACTGAGTCTATGTTCCTCGCTCCGTCTCAACGTTCCGACAAGGCAATGTTTATTCGTAGTACTAAGAAAATAAATATCTGATTCGAGCTGAAAAAAATGTTAAATAGGAGGCCTTAAATTAGCTCATTGTTAATAAGATATAATTAATAAATATTCGAGCCGTCAACGCTTCGCCTATTCTGGTATCTTTTGGATTTTGAATAAAAAAAATTAAAAGATTTTCAAATTAATTAATTTATTATCTCTTAATTCACGTTTATTATCAATACAAACTCCAGCTATTAGATACTATATGCGTGATAATTCAAAGTTTTTATTATTATTATATTTTTTAAATGTTTTAAACAGTCCCACTATCGCACTTGCTAACTCCACCCAACCTGTCGCTTCGTCTCAAATTGATGATATATAAATGTGGCCTCCGGCCAGCTCTGCTGTACGGTGCCCCACTATTTACCCACTTGACTGACAATACAGCCAAATGTCTCCAACATTTCCAGAATGGGATCATGCGAAAAGTGGTCCGAAATTCCTCTCTCGAGAGGTTGAAGAACGCTGACCGGCACCCGTTGCTTGGTGTGCCATCATTGGGTGAGTTTATCCGCCGGAGACATCAAGTTTTTTGACTCGTTGCAGCACCTAACCAACCCAGTGTTTAACACTATGACCCCACCATCCCTCCCGCATCGATAGCAACAGACTGTCGGGGAAAAATTAGGTTAAGAATTAGTATGTAAGTTAGTTTTAAGGCTGATCAAAAAGGTAAGGTCCATCACCTTTATTAGTCAGTTTAGTCCAGTCACGTATAATGTATAATTATACTTGTTTATTCATTATATAATTTTTATAAAATAACAAAACCTGTATATAATGTAGCGATGCTACAGGAAATACAAAAATAATTTGTGTAGGTGGATCCACCTGACATTATTTAAAAAATCAGTAAAATCAATCTTTTAATATATTTAATAATTATCATTATCGTTCATTTAGAGGGTTACACATTATTTTACATTCTCATTATTTTTTTATTTTTATGATAATGTAGTAGTTCTTTATATTTGCCAGATATGAATTTGTCATCTGAACTGTGTTGTTATTCTTAGGGGGCTTACTATTCTATTTGCTTATATTCTATATAGCATTCATTGCCTTTGGAGTTCATTATATCACAGAATAACACGTCTCTCTATCTCACATTGCAAAAACTAATCCCCCCCCCCTTCCGCAAAGGAAACATCCCCTTCTAGTGTTTTAAAAACGCCGGTAGATGGCAACGCTAAATTTTCCTGTGATCCAATCTCCCTCCATAACGATACCAATTGTTATTCTAGAAAGATTGTATCGTTATCTGAGCTGTATATCGATATCTAATTATAACACATAAACATTTAAATTTTATATTTCAAGCGTTTGGAGAAATAATAGGCTTGTGGTGAAAAGGGGGTAACGTATGGGATGGTGAAAGACCTTTGGCTTCTTGCCCAATCGCCTTTTCAGACACAACTCCACCAAACTCCTGCACAGGAGGTCCGGATTTTATTCACCTTCGTGGTAGTCCTAATTGTTTATTCTGCCTATCACAGTATTCGTAAAAAATAGTTTCATGAGGGAATATTACCAAACTTTTACATCGCCTTTCTAAACCTGATAGTCTAGTTCTTTGCCTGAATGTCGCTCGAGGATCTTGTATTTAACTGTAGTCGGGTTACTCTAAAGCAAGATTCTTTTAATGTGGCCAAGGATATTTATTGATGACTTCCTGGAAAATCTGCTGCCTTTGATGGAAGAGGCAGAGGGTTATCTCCGATATACTTTATCGCATTCTTCGAATTTGTCTCCTTTGCCTCACTTAAAAGCTATTGGATATTTAGCTGGCTCTCAGTTCCTAGTCTAATGATAGGTAGAATAAGTAATTTTCCGTTACCCACAAGTGAACAATTACTTTTCACCACAGCTTTCAGCAAACAACGCTGAGATTTAATTACGTTTCTTTTTTTTAATTTAATATTTCTTCACCACCTGTTTAGTGAATAATTTATCATCAACAAACGTAAAATCAGTTATACAAGAACTATTGTTATTGTTGTTCGCCTACCTCGATGTACATGTAATTCTGGAACAATAGAATGTAGTCAAATAAATCAAGACAATGGAATTAATGCGAAAATGCTAACAGATAATCTGCCCAAAAATGAACAATAAATCTTCAATACTGTTATAGATGGATAAACATTTATCTACCAACAAATCATTGATATATTTTATCCAGAACACTTTTAAAATATAAAAATACCCCTTTCAAATACTACGGACGAGGCCGCCGAGGGTATAAACCCTAAGAAGATTATACGGACTTGTGGTGCTGTATAATGACTACGCTAGGGGAGTAAGATGACAGAATAAATAACCTCTCAATAATACATTCTATTTCAATGTTTTTCTTCGTGATAGGCTGGAAAAATAATTTTTGACGTAGAATTTTTACAAAACGCCAGCCATTTACATAATTAGTTACAATTATCGATGGATGAAAAAGTAATTCATTAATTAATACAAATATTTGAATAATTTGGATGTTGAGAAGCCGTTCTATCTATCAAGAAAACAAAACTCAATTACACACAACTAAGGTTTAAGTGAAGCTAGAGTCGATCCAAAAAACAAACAGCTGGACACATTAGCAACAAAAAAATTAGCTGGATTTGATACGAAGATGCATTTGTAAAGTGATTATTCAACAGGATGAACCAGGTTTTCATAGAATTGCTCAAGGGTAGATTAGGACTTGAATATGTTTGTATTTAAAATATTATTATAAATATATTTTCAAAAGGAAAGTTTGGTTTTATTTGTACAAATGTCACAATTAGCCTGCTTTGGAGTTTACAAAGCCTTAAGAAAAAAAGTTACAAACCGGAAAACTTTTTCTACATCTCTTAACTTTACAGTTAAGACAATATAAAAACCTTCTTTTTACGAGGCATCCTGCGAAATCACTGAACTCTTAATTGGCTCTAATTTTAACATATTCGATGAAAATCACAGCTATTTTTAATACAAGAATTATAATTCAAATTGAAACCGTGCTATAACTAGATAACAATGATTAATAATTATTAAATTGATTTAAAATTACAATAAAATGTAACCATTAATTGAAAATTCTTTTAACTACTTTTAAAAAGAATATTAATTAAATGAATATAAATGATTAGATCAACTGCTTCATAAAATGCGAAGCCGATTTAAGAAAAAAAAAGTACTTTCAGTCAAAAATCCCAATTAGTATTTTTCACAGTCATTTAATAATAGGTGGTACTTTACATAGCTCAAAACACTACATTACTTGGTTTTTTAGTAAATAATTAACGACAAATTATTTTAATTACCATATGCTGGAAATTAAGTTTTATCGATTCCGAAGAGTTCGTCGACCCCTGGATGGAGAATGGACGCTTCTCCAGTGACAGTAGACGACTTCATTTAAATGTCTAATTAATTGCTGAAAACACTTTGACTTATCCCCCAGTCAGATTCCTATTTAAAGACCGGATTAGTGCTGATTAAGCACTCCCGTTTTCGGGATCCAATTTGCTGTCCAATTTAACTCGAAGAAGACTTCGTCAATTCTATTCAAAAACGGGCGTTTCCCCCACTCATTTATTCATTATAAATTAGTGACATTTATTCATTATACATTAGAGACTAAAATGTAAACTTGTTAGAAAATTATGAAGGTTTTTGTTGGCACAGACTAACCTGGTGCCCTACCCGAGGATCCATTTCCCGCTGGCTACTTACGCACCGGTAATCTCTGCAGAGAAAGCATACCACGAACAGATGACCGTCGCGGAGATCACAAACGCATGCTTCGAACCGGCCAACCAGATGGTCAAGTGCGACCCCAGGCATGGAAAATACATGGCATGCTGCATGTTGTACAGGTAAGTCCACTCAGTTTCACTTTCGGGGTAAATTCAGCAGTAATGTAGATCTTATAGCCTATCCTTATTAATCACGATTTATGATAGGCGATTGCATGTTATACATTAGAATTTACTTGTAAGCTTGGGCCTAAACAATTCCAAATTGCTGTCGGCAAAGTCAAGATACTAAAAGCTATGTGTATGTATATTTCCATGTATATGTATTTGTTTAAGTAATGTACATGCAGATTTTCATGTAAATGAAGAAATTCGAGTAATTGCGTTTTGAAAAAAACAACAACATTGACACTATTATTATCCCAAAAACTAAGGGAGGCACCCAGAGCACGCAGGAAAATGATTTTTAAAAAATTAAGTTTTTTGTTTTCTGAAGAGGCTTTCTAGTCTAAAAATAATAAATATTTACTTTCCCGTTTAATAATTAAGCTGGCCATGCTGCTGCGGCTGTCTCTTGTTAGTTAGTAGGTCCCATCTTACCCAAGGCTGAGTATTTAATTCTAGAATTAGCGAAAACTTTAGCTGTACATGTGACAAACAATCTCAACACAACATACCATTTTATTACAATTTCTTAGAAGTTTTTGATGGACAAACGGATAAAATCTTTATTACAACAAGGTACTTAGAATAGAGAGGACTTACTACATAAATACAGACAGGACTTGGCTGCATATATATTTGCGATGATTTTGCTTCTTTCATATGCAATATTGAATCTATTCATTGGTTTTTTTTAATCTTACTTATTTAATTTGTTTTTTATGGATTTATTTTATTTTATTAGTGTCTTTTTCTTTCTCTCCTATATACGAAACATCATAGTAAAATTAAACACTTTTGATTATGCATGCATACCAATATTTACCTATGAGGGAAGGCTAACCACTTAATCCAATGAAAGGGATGATAAAACAAAGTCCAACGCCAAAATTGACAATGTATACGTAGATTTCCATCTAAATGAGTAAATTCGAGAAATTGTGTTTTGAAAAAAAACAACATTGACACTTATAATTCCAAAAATTTACTGTAGAGTTTGAAACCAGCTCTTTTGTCGACGACTGACAGAGGCACTCATAGCATCCAGGAAAATCATTAAAAAAAATTTTTTGTTTTCTGAAGAGGTTTTCTAGTCTGTAAATAATAGAGATTTACTTTCTCGTCTTACCCCTAGGCCCCATCTTACCATAAGCTGTGCCATGGTAGCATTCATTCAAGTGAACAATGCTTATCTGCTGGCATATCTAGCGAATATACTTATCGCATACAAAGAAGAAATATAGTTTTATGCAGGAAAGGAGGGATAAAATATGTAATATGTCTTTTTAGTAGAGTCTAGGACTTGAGATAGATGACACTTGACTAATGAACTAAAACTTATTAAGGACTACTCAGTCTACAATTTGTCTTATCTCTGCAGTAGTTAGTACGATAGGTCTGTAGTAGGTCACCGAAACCTCTCAGATTATGGACGGCTGATGGAGGGAGGGTCGTTCGTTACGCTGGTGTGAAAGTTGGCCGATGTATGCAAGAGGATCTCCTGTTAAACAGAGATAAGGACCCACCCTTGTCGGCCGTAATGGAAAAATTAGTTAGATATTTCTTAGATAAGTGTGACAAATGGGAAGTCGATACTTACAAGAGAAGTTTTACTATAAACAAGTTGGTTGGGGGGGGGGGTAGGGCTCTTCTAAATTTTCTACTCATAACCTCAACCTCTAGTGAACACTCAGATGGGGTACTTGCATAAATATACTAATAATTATGTTCCAATAACCAAAAGACATTCCAAATTGATAAAACAGTTTATGAGAGCATTGTGTAATATGCCAAATGGATATATTAGTTGCCTGTATTTTAACACGTTTATTATTATTAGATTAATTATCGGATGTTCTCCTTTGTTGATGTTTTTATCAGTAAAATATTATTGATGGTTCTTTTTGTTTGCTATTTTTAGAGGAGACGTTGTACCGAAGGATGTAAACGCAGCTATCGCTACAATCAAGACAAAGCGATCCATCCAGTTCGTCGATTGGTGCCCCACTGGATTTAAGGTAGTTAAACATCACTTTGAATTTAATTTAAATATCCTTCAATAATTATTGTAATTAACTATTATGATATACATTTTCCCCAGGCTTTATTCGCTTCTTCAATTAGCGGATATTTAGTCAATAACATTCATAGAGAACATGGAAATTTTATTACACGCCAATTAGAGCACATAAACTGAAATTAAAAAAAATAAATATATTATATATAACTTATATATAAAATATATTTTGGCAGGACTAAACATTTAGTGACAGGAAATAAAATATTAGATATGCACTAGGCTAGAGGTTCGACAGGGATAGCACTTGCCCACAGATCAGGAGGACCCAAACTCCAGTCCTAGCCATGACTATTTTTTTCTTTGGCTAATTGCATACTATATTACAAAATATATATGGCAAAGTATGGGTGTTTTATTACAGACAAAAAATGTTCTGTTTTATGATAAGCTGGAAATTAAGAATTCTGGTGAAATTTCTAAAAACAACAAAACCGACTGCTGCGTTGTGAAAGTGTAAACCAATGTTTACTTTACATTGTGCAATGTTAAAAGGGTTTCCAGGATTAAAAGAACAAAAAAATGAAAAAGAAAATTCCCAGGAAAAGGAAACAGTTTCATAATTAGACTTAAGAAAAAACAAGCGAACAAGGAAGAATATTTCGAAAAGAAAAAGAATCGGAACAAAAGAAAAAAAAACTGTTTCGACGCGACCATGACCCTTTTTTAGTACTATGGTTTACCGTATTCATTTTAAATAAATAACTCGTACACACGTTGAAGTATGACCAAAGTCATCTTTTATCATTGCTTGATCAGAAAATTTATTATTTATTAGCTCAGGCTATCAGTAGTTGGCATTTATGTACAGTAAACACTCGTTAATCCAACGTACGACACACAAAAATTACAGTTTCAAATTTCACAATATTATCCATGACGATCTGTTAGTTAAATTTCGGTTTTGTTTGAAAAACGGAAAAAAAATAAGAGTATATTTGTTTGTAATTTGACTACTTTAACAGAGGTGTAATAAGCAAGAGTCGAGTGATATTTCAGAATAAAACTTTACAGAGCTTTTAATTGTAGAACATTCGGGCTCGTGAATAAATGGGAAATCGCTGACACTATCAATAGTGTCTGAACTTGTTTCCTCTTACAGAGTGAACAGACCCAATCACTTACAAACTACAAAACAAGCTGAGCCAGCAGTTCTGCTATTCACACATCGAATCAGATAGGCCGGTAGCAGATACCGTAGGCAATCTGCTAATTAGCACCAGGGTAATGTGTACCTGATCATTCACAGCCATTGATAGCGTTTCTATTTACGCAAGTGTATGTTAGTGTGACCAGAGGTGCTCAATGGTTGCAAACAATTAACTACATACAACAACTAGTCCGAACTAATTATGAGCTAGCTATTTACATTACATTTGGTGTAGTATCATGTTCAGTCTCGAATCTCCTAGCCACTTGAATAACATTAACTATTTGTTCACATTCAACTCACAGTAATTTAGAAATTCCTTGCTCCTCTAACGAACCAAATAACTAGTTCAGCTGCCTCTCTATTCCCGACCAGATTACCATTTCCCAATAGATTTACAGTTGGTAGATTGGGTCCTCTTAACCTTCATTTCACTCGTCCATATTCTCATAAATAAATAAATGATCCTTGGGGGAGCAGGGAATCAAACCTAATTATCTGCAATGCTCAAACACATATAACGCCCTTGTTGATGACGGATTGTATGCACTATTAGCAATAGGTAGATCACTTACATTATATGCCATAACTTTGACATGTTTAAGTATTATATTGCATAATAATATCATTTAGTATTTGGTCTTGCTAGTGGTTTTGGGATGAAAGTAATGAAATAACATTCTAGTTTTCCAAATAAGATAACAAGTTAAAGCAATAATAATCATCACACGAGATCGAGTATTGGTGTAATCAATGGCGGATCAAAGTTAATGAAGCAAAATGTTCCCACATTACCTTCACCCTTTGTCGCAAGAATTGTCCACTAGTTTATTTTAATTCTATTCCTCTCCCTGTATTCGAGACAGTACGATACTTAGGCTGCCACCTCGACAAGCGACTGACCTGGAACCCACATACGAGACTAAAAAGACAAAAACTAAACAGGCACTTTGGACTACTGTACAGACTACTTCAAAGGACATCCCATCTCTCAATAGAAAATAAACTACTAATCTACAAAGTTATACTTAAACCAATCTGGACATACGGAATAGAGCTATGGGGGACAGCAAAAAAGTCGAACATCAAGCGTATCCAATCCTTTCAATCAAAAGTCCTGAGAACAATAGTGAATGCCCCTTATTATGTCAGCAACAAAACCCTTCATAACGACCTTAATATACCCTACATTCTAGAACTCATCCCTTCTAAGTTTATGAAATTCCACAGTAGCCTTTCCAACCACCCTAATCCTGTAGCACAGTCATTGCACTACGCCACTCATCCCTATAATCCTCCTTGGAGACTGAAACGGCAGTGGCCTCGTGACCTGCTATAAACGCGTGACAGCGGGGGTCCTGGCAATGGCCAGTTACTCCAATCATGTCCTGAGCGTCTGTGGCTCTCGCGCTCTTGGTCAGCCTCCACTGGCTAGTATCCGGTGACGCGGCTGACGGAGGAGCGTGGGGGACTACCCAAGACTCCGCTTTCTCTTCGGATGTGGATTTGGGAGGTCTCTGGGCTGTCTGTAAATATTGTATGAATGAGTGAGTGAATGATGAATTGTAAATATGGTATGAATGAGAGCGTTTATCGCAATTACTGATTGGCTTATAAAAGGCATATTGTAATTATAGCCCAATAAAGAGTATTTGCCAGTAATAAATAATCAACATTATTATTTGATAGCAAAAAATAGTTCTCTAGCCTCATCGGACCTGGAACCAGCAACCTGCCAATATCTAGTTCCGGTATCTATACCACAAAAAACTGGTATTATAAAAATGATGTATTAAAATATATTTTACATTTTCCTAATATTCCTTCAAATTAGCAAACTAGCTCTCAGAAAATTTAAGTGTCATTGGTGTTTCCTAGCTGGTTGCCTCCATGCCTGCCCGCCTCGTATCGGACAGTCACTGCGGGAGCATAGTTAGTAGATTTATATATTAGGAAGATCGTCCACACGTACAGGGTAGCTCAGTTGGCAGAGCCCCAGACTATATATTGAGCAAGTCCTGGGTCTTTGCCTGTTGATTGTTAATAGTGAACCTATACCTCTACATAAAATAATAATAATGTATGAGTAAAAGGTGTGGCACAGCCCAAGCACTTGATATTGTGTTGTTTTTGCTTTTTCTTGCAAAACATTTTCTTGGGCACATAACACACGTATTTGATTGTGGATTTATCTTATGAAGGCACACAGAAAGGAACTCTGTCACATTTGACGAATGAGCGTCCCTTAGCACGCAACATCCCATGTTCTGTAAGTGCAGTGTCTAGTATCGCCAATGGTTCCACGTGCATGCAAAGTGCACAATGCTTGCCTCACGCAGTGTCCGTGATGGCGTTCAGCTACACAGCAATTCCATCTGTTATCGACAATGTGAGCCAAATATTGCATGTCAGAGTTAACATTTTCCAATATTTAAAAAAATAGATAACCGTCTTTTGGTCGTGGGCTCTTTAAATATTAGGTCGTGTAAACAAATGTTGAAGTAATTAACTTTATTGGTCAGTATTGGCTTGGTAATAAGATCCTTCAAGAATGTGGATTTTTTCCAACCAAAACCTTTAAACATCACAAAACCTTTTCTCTAAGTTAAAATTCACAAATTTATAAAAAAACAACGTGGCCAAAATAAGCGAACTAAAACGTCATAATACGAGCAGTGTAAACAATAATATCGAATTGAATTATAGGGAATAAAACAAATATTTGAAGGGTTGAAAACCACATGGAGTTACATATTTTTTATATCTGAAAGGTTTCAGCAATCGACAGCTCGAATCAACAGATACATTGCACGATACATTTTCCAATTTTATCTCTGAGAATAGAAAATTTACAGGGTATAAAAATATATGATTTCGTGTGAGCAGGCAGACGTCTAACCGTTCAAATATTCTGAAAATAACGAATGTCAGACAAAAGAAAAACCGCTCAACTTGAGAATATATTTTGCTTCTATTCATTTCGGCTGAGAGGTCTAAAAGTAATGAAACGATTCGTTCTCCATCCTTCGTGATTATTTATGACGAGAGGAGAAGGGAATGTTTACACTCGACCTAACATAGCTGGTATATATCCGTCCGCCGAATCTCCAGTGCCCCACAACCGGAAAATTACATCAAGTCGACCATGTTTGATTACAACTTTATTTTTCCTCTTCATGAGAGCCGACCCGCTCCAATTTATCTCATATTGGATCCTTGTGTTGATAAATCACTGATAAAAATAGATTTTATAAATGTGAAAATCCTTACGCAATCAAGTTCAGCTTGAAAATCCCTTGAATAATGCTCATTTTTATTAGTATTTTTTTAAATACAATAATTCAGACATAAAAATTATGGTCGGTCTCAATAACTTTATTAACGTTGTAGCTTATTTATTAACATTTATAGTTTTTATTTTTCGGTCATTGTTAAAGACACATTAGAGGTGGTAACCAAAATCAAAAATATAAACAAAATTAAATTTTGGGATGGAACTCACTATTTGTATCCGCTCAAGCCGCTTGAAGCTGTTTTCAATTATTATGTTCGTTTTTGTCGTATGGATAAAAGGGGAAAAATCTGGTGTCTGGTTATAGGTCATGAGGTACAGTATACCTTGAGCGCCGTGAAAACTGTTGAGCGGGTCTGCATAGTCCGCAGCTGCTTCTATTACGTCCAGTTCTTTCTGTTAGTTCCTCCTTCCAAAATAAGGCATTTAAATAAGTTAATAATAAGTAAACTACCTCTGAAATTTATATAAATTAGTTACTATTAGAGTTAAGTTAAAATAACATATTTGGGTAATACAGAAAAGAAATTGAGTCATATCAGTTAAGCAAAAAATAATATTTAAGTGCTTTTAAACATGACATTGTGAAGGCCATCAAAAGTACATTTTTTCCATGAAATATTTTTATGCTATACTATTTTCGAATGAGTAGCCCATTTTTGTAATTTTTTAACAACTTTATTATGGTAAAATAACAACCTGCCTGATTGGGCTATAAGTAATTGTGCTATATGACCTCGTACATACCAATTTACAATTTACATTCACCCGCTCATTCATACTATATATACAAACAGCCCAGAAGCCCCCCAAGTCCACAGTAATTTTAAGATTTCATAAGATGCGATGAGTATACTCTAAATCTGCTCTTCAGAAAAGTTGGCCACATCCTGTGCATCAGAGGCTCTTGATACCCCCTCTCATATACTAGCAGACTATCAGTGGTTTATTAATAGATTTTTAACAAGAATGTATTGCCGCCTCCACCGAGGATTCCCACACTCCTTACTCCTCTCACACCACCTTCAAGCAGGTCCTCCTAGTACAAGGATCCGATCACCCTAAATATTTTATATTTCTCCCTTATCCTAAAATTCTAACTAGAGCTTAGAATAAAAAAAAAAAAAAAAAATGTATTGCCATGTCTGTAAGGAACAATATACTCATCTGAAAATTGCAGTGTGCACGCTATCATCAATACCGATGAGTCTCTTAATGATTTAAAAAAACAAAAATAACTTTCTAAAACAATGTTTACAAAGAGTGGTATTTGTTTGGTTGGTGCCGTTTGTGGGGATATGAAATTCTCACAGAGCACGGACTAGATCGTACGCATTCGCAAATAATTTTGTAAGCCTCAGGTCAGTTTTAATGGCAGTTGAAAAACTGTTTGATTTGTTATTATTTTACAATATTTTTAATATAACTTTCAGGTGGGCATTAACTACCAGCCGCCTACCGTAGTGCCTGGCGGAGATCTTGCCAAGGTGCAGAGAGCAGTCTGCATGCTGTCCAACACCACGGCTATTGCTGAAGCCTGGGCACGTTTGGACCACAAGTTCGATCTCATGTACGCCAAGAGAGCCTTCGTCCACTGGTAGGTGTCATTATTAGCTGATAAGCGGATCGATTAGCACAGCATAATGGTTTGAGTTATCGCTACACTCGAATCACTAAACGAAGGGGGCGTGGAGATTGACCCCCTATCCTGCTAACCCTCTCTGAACCTTCCTGGTAATTTTATCCATTTATGCCTTACTCCCCTTCAGTAATACAATCCTTCCCTCCGACTGTTGTTGTCTGAATAACATTCTCCTTTATTTGTCAAAATGTTTTGTTTAGTTTCGTTTAAAGTTCGTGTTAAAATTTTCTTTTTTTTTTTAAAAGCATGTGAAACATTATTGTTACATTCAGGCGCATACGAAATACTGTTTTCTTAGGCATTAAATGCCAGCCAGAATTTTGATGGAATGTATATGGATAGATATCTACATTAGATTGGTAGATGAGAATATATGTTGACAAAATTCGAGCTAATTCTTAACATATAGAATACAACTAAATAGTTTTTATTAAAGTTTTTGTCAATATAAAACGAAATTAATAATTCATAAAGCTTGTAGAAAAATATAAATACAGGTAAGATGCCGGGATATTTCTCAATAAAGATTAAATAATAACGGAACAAAGTAATGGGTATTAATATGACATAATCGGGCTAAGCGTTTCAAAATTAGTGAATAATTTTGTAAATGGACTAATATGACTGTGTGATACCCAGGTACGTCGGTGAAGGGATGGAGGAGGGTGAGTTCTCCGAGGCTAGGGAGGACTTGGCCGCCCTGGAGAAGGACTACGAGGAAGTAGCAGTCGACTCCAACGACGGCGAAGTAGACGAAGGGGACGAGTACTAATGAAGCTATAAGGAGCAGCTCCCGTCACCAACCTGCAACACTTGTGCCCAACTCACTATCTACAATTATCTTTTATTATATTATAGTTTTTGTTTATATTGTCAAAAAGAAACTGTTACTAGGTCATTAATTTCTTTTTGTACTAATCGAAGAACAACGAATAATCGTGTTTAATGGGTCCAAGCTTAGAATGTATCGTATATTAATTAAACATTATAATTATTAATTAGTATTTAAAGTAGTTTTATTTAACTATTTATATATGATTGAAGAGTTCTTCGGGAAACGATAGCTTTAACTGTATAATTAGTGGCTAAATGCATAATGGTGGTGAACAAGTATATCTTAGTTCATTGGTGTTTCATGTTCCTTACAATAGTGCGCAGATTGGGAATAAATCTTATTAACTGTTTAGAAATACAAATGATTAGATTGAATTCAATAAAGTGACATTAGTACATCATATTTTTATAAATGAATTTATTTTTACGTATTATTTGCTGGGAGAGAGCATTCGTATTTGATTATTTAGGTTAAATAAATAAAATACGCCTGGATAAATACGATATAATCACGGTATAGCTGCATTAGATCAAACAAATGGAAATCTTAGTAATCATATTCCATATAGTAATGCTGGACTTAAAGCATATTATTATAATACACTATTTAGCACATTTTATTGTTAATTATTTTATATTATAAATTATATTTTCTAAAGAAGTCTGGTCCATAGATAGTGAATAAGTAATTTAGCATTATTTATGAATAATTAATTAAATTAGTGTTCAATTGTCTTATAATTATTAGAGTCTTTACTAAATATTAAGGATTATAGCTATATTTATGACGTATATCAAGCTTTAATTTTTAATTTTTCAGCAATGTTGCTCCTTATGAATCTATTGTACATTAAAATTTTATGAATCTTCATTAAATGATAGGTCTAAATTTTAAAAAAGATATATAATTCGAGCTCTAATACCAAAGATTTAGTGTTTGTAATTCATTGTTGACGGGAGCTGTCAATTTATCAATTGCTAAATAAATAAAAACATATAACTATAAAATGCATTTATATTATAAATAAATATAATATAACTCATATACTCCTGCAGGCCTTAAGTGCCTAATTCATACATATTTGTAATCATATTTATGTAATCATCTTCCAATAAACTCATGCTTGTAACTCTATTTATGTGTATAGATCCACTCACACCCCAAAAAACGTATTAATTAGCCAAAAATGAATTATTTGGGGCCGAGATCTCATCAAAACCAATTGAAAATCCTATATTAATGGAAATTAGTAAAAGGCAAGTGTGCCAGCCTTGAAATCATTACAATTGCTTGTTCTGTAAATAAACTTACTGTTGTTCTGTGAAAGGCTGCTCATTTTTCAGGCAGAATAATTTTTAAAATCATCCGGCATTTGAATATTTTACAATTACGAAGGTATTCTAAAGATAAGTAATCATCAAAATATCAGTCGATCTTAAGTACTTTTATCGCACAAACAGTTGAAAACACGAGACATTTACATTTTTTTTTTCGTGAAGTTTCAGCAACTAAACTTAACACTAACTTGTACACTAGGTGCGTTTCCACAACCGTAATGAAACGAGTCTAAGCGTTACCTACTTGTAATGCGGGTGGATCATATGGTCCACTACTTTTGAAGACAACATGAACATGCGAAACAGAAATCTCAAACACATGGTCTACAAACATGAGCTATACTCATAAGCTATACACATGGTCTATAAACATGAGCTATACACATGATCTGCATTACCAATTTGAATAAAAATTAAACAGTTTCTGCAGAAATTAGAATAGTAGTAAGTTTATTTTTCAAGATAAGCTAAATAATTAATTCATTCGTGGACTGAATACTCTACTTAAGTTCAGAATTTAAAAATAAATTAAAACCATAGTGGTCAATAAGAAATTATAATAAAGAAATAATTATAATATAATAATTAAATAAATTTTTTTTTATTGAATTTAATGTGTACGCCTGAATTCTTTTTGAAATCCGAAACATCAACTATTTAACCAATATATATACAGCTGGCTAATAATACTTTAGATATTACTGATTAGCACTTCTTATTGCATTTTTGTGCAAAATTGATAAAGTTATTTAATCATCATTTAATATTTGTTATTATTTTTATTTATTTATACTTTTTTTAAAACGGTATGATCAAATTGAATTTAAGAGTTATTAAAAAAAACACAATACAAATATTTAGTAAAGTACTTATGCTGGTTTTGGTATAAAGGTGTTCTAGGGGTGTATACGCATATGTAATATTTGAACAAAAATAAAGATATAGACTAGGTTGATCTAGAACTGTTCCTAATTTGTCTAAATATAAAAATGGTATTAGTCAGCTGTGGAAAATGAATTATACAATAGAATGGTGAATGCAATTTCATCAGGATACCCCCCCCCCCGTCGGGTTTAATATTAATGGGCAGGAAGGGAGAGCTGAGGTGAAATGGGAGCCAATGAATGCAATGGCCTGGAAAGGAGTAACTCCCATTGGCTTAACCCCATCACATATATCGTTATGGGAGTCAGCACCACACAGGCAGTAACCTGCTCTTAGCCTTATAGTAGGCTATCTCGGGTCACATAAATAGTATTTTCAACTAAACCGAATATAATTTAGCTATCTGGTGCATGGATTTCTTCTGTAATTACTAAGAAGGTTTTGTGGCAGGGGTCTGATGAAAATGCTGTGACATGGACACACATAAACAGATAAGGAGTTCGTTATAGCGTCATATTTACGTACATTCCCATTATCCTGGACCATCTTCAGTCTTAGCTTTTCAGTTAAATACACAGATGCAATACGGTGAATGTGAGAAACAATATAGAAATATGCTCAAGAGTATGTGCAACATTTTCTCACTAGCTATTTTTTATTTATTTATTTTTTTGATAAAATTAGAATTTGCCTTATTGGGCAGTAAGTATTGTTCTCATTCATACCATATTTACAATTTTCATTCACTCGCTCATACATAAAGTTTTTACAAACAGCTCAGAGGCCTCCCAAGTCCACAAGGTACATTTTTTTTTTTTTTTTATTAGGCATACTCGGTGAAAAACTTTTTTTAAAAACTAAAAAAAAACTGAGATTAACTGACACATTGACTTTGAACCCGTTTAAAAAACGCCATAAAATATATAGTTACGAAATTATATTTGTTGGGCGTGTCTCTTCATGGGAACATTCCCCATTCTGTTCTGCAGTTTATTGCACGTTAGAACATTAACTATTCATAAGTGGTAAAAGTTAACTTAGCAAATGAATTTTAAATTAATTGTGTGTAAAACTTACAAATCCACTCCGTATTCACAAGTTCCCTCAATTCCTACCTTCATCCGACGCTCGAAAGGTAAAATTTAAAAAAACCAGATGTATCAATTAAATTATAATTGAACTGTATTTTTATTATTATTATCATTATTATTAATTTTACGCTATGGAACAATTAATACGGAGTAGGTTTTTTCAATTATTCTGTAATTTGAATACAATTAGAATTTTCAGTTATGATGAATTATCTCAAGCAAATTATAATGCTTTCTCAATCCTATATAATCATCATAATGTAATCTCCGAATACACCAGCAGTACTGTAACGTCCAACTATGGAGTAGGTGGCAAGTGATTGAGTCATATAACCGCTACAGAGGGGCAGTGGGGGCTGAAGAAGAGCCGTAGACGCTCAGGACACGAGGAGAAAAAATTAAACAGTTCTAGAAATCTCACAGTGAAAAATAAGAACATATCTTGGGGCCCTTTAAATTTACAGATAATTATAGATCCTCAGGCGAATCTATTTACAAATTATTTTGTATTTCCTGTAGCATCGTTACATTATATACAGGTTTCGTTATTTTATAAATATTATATAATGGAATAAACAAGTATAAACAATACACGTAATACGGACTGAATTGACTAATAAAGGTGATGGGGCTCACCTTTTTAATCAAACTTAAAACTAACTTACATACTAATTCTTAACCTAATTTTTTCCCAACAGTCTGTTGCCATCGATGTGGGATGGGTGGTGGGGTCATAGTATTAAACACTGGGTTGTGCAACGAGTCAAAAAATTTGATGTGTCTCCGGCGGATGAACTCACCCAATGACGGCACACCAAGCATTGAAATATTTGGGTAGAAGGCAATTTTTGAGGTAATTCTATGAATTTTGATCTTCGATAGTTGTCTAAGATAGATCTCCAGATAATATATACGGTATTATGATAGTGTGAGCGACCCCCTAGCACGACTTGCTAATACAAGGACTACAGTATGTACCCCTTGCATACTGAAGCAAGCGCATAGCCAGTTATCACTACAGGCTATCCCTCACATACATTATACATACTTATGTAAATAACCTTAGAACGCATTCGCCTTCGAGAGTGTCTATTTGTAAGCGATATAAATTTTTATATATAGCAAAGTCTATACTCCATATGAATTACTATTGCATTTGATTAAGTGTAATCTGTGATAGGAATAC
Source organism: Acanthosoma haemorrhoidale (assembly GCA_930367205.1). NCBI lineage: Eukaryota > Metazoa > Arthropoda > Insecta > Hemiptera > Acanthosomatidae > Acanthosoma > Acanthosoma haemorrhoidale. The sequence goes on from OV884014.1 coordinate 41,096,795, forward strand.
GAGCACTTCTTGTCGCTCAATATACCTATCCAAATTTGCCGTGACCAATAGCTTTATTAAAATGATCATTTGATGAAGTGGAATTCCACTCATCGCTTTCACTTCCCTACTGTTCATATCAACGAATGCCGAACTGTTAAAGACAGACATCAAATGCGAGGGTCCGTAAGGGATACTTGACCGTAAGCCTGTGGATATTGGAACGGAAGTGGCAGATGACGAGCTAACAGGCCCTCAGACAAGATTGAACATTTTTCGGATAAGCGATCTGAAAGTCTGCTCCAATTAGAAGGTTCCCTTCAAAAGTTGCCCCTCTTTTAAAGTGCCTTTATTGAATTTCCTTCTCTTTTCGCTCCTGATTCTGAAATAATTTTATGCTCCACCGATTCCCTGCCAATGACCTGCCGATAAACTTTCCTCCAAGGATTTAAATCCGTTTAAGGGCGAATTAGCCCTTTCATTGAGACTCCTGATCCTTATTGATGTCAGGTGAAATTCGTTTCAGCTTCGTTTTTCACAGGGTAAATCAGTAAAAATATCAGTTTACTTGAATGTCAATGGTCTTTAAGTTTCCAATCTACTTTGTAGTGTAAAGGGTTACTAGGCATAGTGGCTCCTAGAATCAGTTTCAAATGGGTGGGCCTATTTTTTGAATTTGGTAATTTTTATTACATTTCAGTACCAAATTCATCTGAACTTAGAGGAATCTAGAATATAATAAGATATATTCCCTTTGTTTTATTGTCTAATAAACAATAATAAATTAGGAATACGATGTGGAGTTTACCCTTCATGTGAAAATGTAATCGTTGGGGGCAAGCACTGACGTTAGTTAGCTGGCTAACCTGGTTTTGATCCACATCCTCCGACGATACGTCGCGTACTATAAAATTATTTATAGCCACTGCCTGACATGTGGGACTGGGGTGCCTCCTGGTGTATGCTCACGTCCATCTATTCTCTTGGGCTCCCTCTCCAATTACGTTTTAATGTTCAAACAACGGCATAAATGACGTGATGGGCTTACGCAGAATTGGTATATCTCCCCCCCCCCCAGAAAAAAACAAACAAAAAAAACAGTACGTTTTTCTCTACCTAACAGTAAAAGAAATAATACATCACATAAGAAAAAAAAGTGTATACTTCAAATTAAAAAAATAAATTTGCAAGCGTTTCAGTAAATAAATTTTTAAGTGAAAAACAATAATGACATATATATATACAAATTGGTTACTCGTTTACAAATATGATTTCTTAAAGTGCAAGAGAGTTCTAACATCGAATAGGGTTAAATTGAAAAGGCCTAAATAATATAAAATAAAATAAAACAAAACAATGTCCATAAACAGCAAAGATTAATAAAGATGAAAACATGATTATAAGCTTTGCAAGAGTCTGACTGGACGACACGGAGATTTAGAAATACAAAGGGATCGAAGGTGAGGATAAAACATGTCGGATATTAGGAGTGAGATAATTCCAAGTGGTAGAGTGACGGTCGAATGCTGGTCTGTGGGAAGGGGTGTGAAGGGTAGACGAGAGAGCAGGCTGAATGGTAAATAAAAGGAAGTGATGAGAGCGAATGACTGTGAAAAGCTGTGAACCAAGGATGTGCCTACAGAGGGAAGGGGCTGGAAATGTACGTGTTCCCATTTTAATTCTTGAAAAGTTTCTTAGTTAGACAATATCCTTATTTTCTTTTTGGAGACTGCAAACCGTTAGTTTCTCTCCGTTTTCCTCCGTAACTTGCGAACTTGCAAAACTTGGGTAATTCTCTTGAGGCCTTAATTGCACCAATAAAACTTTCTTTTTAACCCACATTAATTAATTATTATTTTTATAGTTGAAGATCGACTGTAATGTATTTTATAACATTAATATTAATAATTACGTTTGTTTGAATAGAATTCTACCTGCGCATACGTTATCAGTTGAAAAAAAACCAAATTCTTTGAAACATAAATATTTGCTGTCTTGTAATACCTAAGGCAATATTAAATTTATTTATTTGAAATATGTAAAGATCTTGTGACAGGCTGGATGCTTTGAAGAACCTCGAGGATGAGTCAATGAAAACTAATCGGATCAGAATATAATTAAAAGAAAACTGAATTTTATTCTTTCAAACAGCAGAAAGCCAATATTTTTTGGGTGAAACTATTCATCCTCAATGGAAAAAAAATTAAATTGAAAAATGTTAAAAATAAAATTACCTATGCAATTTTTATTTTAAACTCAAAATTTTATTATGTTTAGAACTCTTGAAAATTTCAATATTTTAAGAGAAAAATTACTTTTATAAATGAATTCTATTTACCTTCGAAGATAAAAAAAAATATTTCAAATATAGATATAACTTTTTTTAGAAAAACATAAAAAGTTGATGAATTAACGACTAATGTGAAAAGAGTAGTATCAATTAGAATCAATCAACTCCAAAAATTATCAATGTTTTATAAAAATTAAGTCTGCGTCAAGAGAGGAAAATAGAATATACCAATACTTTAAGTTGTAAATGATAATAATAAAACAGTAGAATTTTATCATCGAATACAAACTCGTATTTATAAATTACGAAAATCATAAAAATATTTATGCCAGCTCTCCATTGGAGTATGCAATGATTACGCTATTGTTCGTTTTAATAACTTTTGGAGAATGACGTTTGCATACCTATTACCTACCTTGGTGTGACATTTACATAAAGTACAACTATTGAAATAATTCTGGATGACTCCTAACAGGCTGTATAAATTTGACGCTTTATTTAAATTTATTCAATTGTTGTGCTGGACCACTGAGCCTAATGAAGTTGGCTATGAGCCTCTCTAGTTAGTTAGCTCTAAGTTGAGCCTAACAAAACTTAAGCGATAATTACTTGAATCCTCCCGCTCTATCCCCAACCTGCAAAGTTGCCGAGGACTTAGCTGGCTGACGGACGTGAAGTGCCCTCTGCTTCTTGGACCTAACCTACTTGTTCTTCCGCTTTAGTCAGACCAATGCTTCAGGCTTAATGCACACCAAGTAATTATTACATTATCTATCGCTACATTTACTCATTGCCAAAAAAATATTTGTGAACATTTCTAATGACAAGTCTAATATAAGAAGTAATATAATTTCTAGATGACTGATCAGTCGCTATCTATCGTCAGCTAAAGAAAAGCCTCTGATTATCATTAAATCATATTCTATTAAATCAAAATTACGTAGTTTTTTATAGATACTAAGGTTGATATCTAACTCAAAAAAAATGTTTTTTCTACAGGAAGCCTAGCTATAGTTACGTATATACATATACGCTATATGGCTGCATTTAACATTATTTCCAACAATTTGACATTATCCAGGAAAAGCTTGCTTATACATTTAACGAGAAAAATAATTTTTTTAAAATCTCAATCGTGAATTAGGAAAACCCAGAAGTATACCAATTGATATAATAACGATGGCTTGAATAAACCCTCAGAAATTAATGATTGGATTTCATGTTAAAATGCTATAGTTTAAAGTCCTGATATAAAAATGAAAATGTTCAGTCAGGTTATGCCTTTCATCAATAAATAAAGTTCTGGTGATCATATAGGGTTAGTAATTATCAGCCAGACAAATATATGTGGCCACATGGCAGGGGTCTGACCTGGGCCAGGCCCTATCCAAATAAGCCATCCCTGCGAACCCATAGCCTAGTAAATTTCTCATAGCTAGACCTCGTACAACCTCTGTAAATTAGAAAGAGCGAGAGAGAGAGAGAGTCATTTATAACTTTACTTTCGAAAATGTGCTTAATGTTGGCATTTTGGCCTCGTAAAGTGTCCCCAAAGCTTTATTTTACCTCCGAGAAGAAAAACCGTTGCAATTTGTCCAAGCTATGACTTAGAGAACATATTAATTACTTTTTTATCAAACCTATCTACCGAATATAAAGAATATTAATCTCAAATTTTTACGGTACCTAAAAGTAGGAAATGTAGCTCAAAAGGTGGAGAAAAAGCTAACTAAGAAATTTTTCTATTAAAAAATCCGCTAATAGATTTTCTTTTTCTTTCATGACATGTGGCTCTTTGCACATTGGAGTCACGTTAAGTGAATTTTTTATGAGATAAGATTTATTTATGGTGAAAATTGTCTAGATTCACCCTTTAGCAACGCCTTTACTGTTTAAAAAAATTTCTTATTAGATAAAGTAAGATAAATAATTATTATTATCATGCTGATATTGCTGTCCTTATGCATAGTGCCATTTCCCGTCATGCATTGTCCCCTATATTTCTTACAAGCCACAGCTGTGTCAATCCGCACATTTTACATCCCCCTTACCATAGTAGCAGTTATAGTGTCCACCTACAAGTCCATTTCCAACTCGAAATTTACCTATTTTCTTATCTCAATTCATCATTACTTTGTGAGTGGAAATTTCAATGCGAAGCAACAGTGGGGAAAAAGAACTCTCGAAGGTCTGCAAAAGCAGATAAAAAATTATCTGCACTTTTATTCACCAACTCCACCACTCTCTCTATCCTGATACTACCTATTGGCGTGCAGATCCCTATTGAAATCCTAACACCCTTAATTTCTTCATCCACCATGGAGTAGGAACGAGAAATCCGTCCACTAAACGCTCGATGAGCTGTCGTCTGACCATAGCCCTTTAATCCTCTCTCTTTTGATACACCCTATCCCCAAACCACCTCCTCTTTCATTCATCAGGGGCATGATTGACTGGGACCACTTCCGTGATTTTTAACTGATTCTTTTCACCTCAGAGTTACCATAAAAACACTTCAGGATCTAAACAATGCTGAAAGTTATTTTACATCCTCAATCCAACGTGCATCAACCCTGTCCAAAAGTCCAGAAAAAAACTGCTCCACCTCAAAACCTACTCGACCTATTCCGTATCAAACGCCGATCTAAGTCCTTATGCCAGAGAACCGAAACCTTGCTGACTGGCGCTGTTACATTTAAAATTGTAAATTACTAAAGCGGCTATTGGCATCCTTCCCCAACATTTAATTCTTTCCTTTATTCTTATTCCCTTGGGACCATTCTCCTTGAGAAATCCCCAAAATATCATTAAGTATCCCATTCACTTCGTCGTGGCAATGGGTCCTTTGCTACTTCAGACTGAGATGCATTCACACCACCTTTTATGTAATCCTCATCCTAACCAGCGACATCCATCCCTTGAGATCTCCTCATTTCTCATATTCCTCTTTCATTCCCTCCGAAGGGAGACAACCCTCTGAAGTCAAATACCTGTTAAGCAGCCTACTGCTCCTCAAAAACGCCATGACCTTATGAGTCAGTCCTTCGGCGACTCCAACCCGGAGAAATAATTTTCCTCCCCAATATATTTAACTGCATTTTGAAAACCACCGACTACCAGAAATTCTTTCGTCTCATTCGGCTTCCAGCAACCTCTAAAAGGACCTGACAGAGATAGAGAACTCGTGCAACCAATCAAGGTCAATATAGGCCGTTGACTTCAAACCACTTATACTCTCCGTCAAGGATCCTGTCTATCCGTAACCTTCAATTGAATACCGCTTCGCGTGCGTGGCTAATACTGCTAGATACCTAGGTTATCATCTAGACATAAGGCTTGGAACACACAAGGCTTAAACGTGAAGACAGACGATTTTGGCCGTCACACATACTACTAGAAAACAAACTTCACATATACAAACAGTTGATAAGACTAATTCGGGCTTACGGAATAGAATCATTGGGGACAGCCAAACCTTCCTACATTAGACGAACTCAAACATTCCAATCCAAAGACAAAGAAATGCAGTCAACCCTTTTACATTACAGATTCATCCCTTCACAGAGATCTCTATGTGCCGTCTGCCTCTGTCTTTACACCCTAAATATATTACAAATTCTTCAAAAACCTATCCTCTCGTTCAAATCCTTTTGTCAACTCCTTATCCAGGATCACTCATCCTGTGGTGGTGAACATGTAGACATGTGAGCCATGAGATCTTGGCTATCTCTACACATGTTCTAAGTGTCTTTGCCTGTTTTACAAGTGTTTCTGAGGACGGACGCTTGGTACTGCTGTGTGCTGGTGTGAGAGAAGCGAAATACAACGCATTTTTCTATTCATTTAATAATATTCGGCAATTTCATCTCAAAAATACAATCCATTTGTTAATTAATATTGTTCAATGAAACCACCCAACAAAATGAATGGATTCCTACGAATTGGCTAAAAATCAAATGAAATTGTCTAGGAAGAATATTTTGGCTATTGCTCCTTTATCATCAGATCGATTAATCAACATTGAATAGTTTACATAACTACATTTAATTATAGAAACAAAAATCTCTTGCATTTACATTAGTAATTAACTTACGTTTACTCATTTATGGAAAGAATTACCTTAGATATGTTTCCAAAAATGACCTAGGATGAATGATGGTCAGTTACAGCTTGGCAGGAGTAGCTTGCTTGGTTTCAACACTAACATGTAACATCCTTATTTTTTTGTTTTATCTAAACGGAAAAATATATGAGGATGAAATTTGATAAATATTAATCCAAAAAAATACATTAAATAAACTATCAACTCCCTTGTTCGTAATGTATTCTTTGTAGATTTGCCATTTTTTAACAATGCTTAAGATACTTTTCGTAGTAAGTATTTTGATAATGTTTATTTAGTCTTCTAAATTGCTAGCTTTTACGCTTTTATAGAATTTTGTTTGAATTGGAAGCTGTAGCGACCGCTAACTACATAAGATAAATCACCCTATACTCTATTGCATATATATTGTAAGCAAAAGTAAAATAACATGAACTAAATGTATTATAGACAAATGTAAATAACATGAACAAATATAAATCATTATAAATGTGTTAAGCAATAAAAGGCGGGGGCCAAGCAAGTCACACGAGAAAGGTCAACAGCTGTCAGTCAGGTACTCGTAGGGGCCTAAGATGGGCGAGGGTACCACAGGTCATAAACATAACAACCCTTTTGGGGCCTCTCTACCTCCAGGAGGCAAGGGGTCGGGTAATTAAGCGTCGGCCGTGGGTACATCACCACATGTGTGGGCAGCCCCCAGTAGAGAGGATACTCAAGGCAGGCTCCTGGCCCTGTTAATTAGTCTCTCGCGACCTTTACTCGGTGACGCTTGGTTTCTGCTCGACTTCTGAAAACTTGACTAATTCTTTATGAAAAACCTCTGTACCTCTTCTCTTGAACATAGTGCATTGCCGGGGCACATATCTATCAAAAATGGAGTCAGGTAGTAACGCCGTCATGAAACGATTGTCCAGGTTATAAACTCGAACAATCCGCACTTGTCACCAGGGCTAGGGTGATCAGGCACCCCCCTAGTGACGACCCGACAGAAGCTATTATATCAAAAGACCACCAAACTATAATTGCAGAGCTTCAATATAATATTGCTATAGTTAACCTGAGAGATATCGCACCCTGAGATTTTCTATCACGTTGGAAGAAAATCACTGGATTTTCTGTAGCGGAGTGATCTGTCTTCCATATAGTGTTTACATTATTTGTTTTCATGACTATCTTCCTCATTCCTTCTTTAGCATCCTTTAAGAGAGGTTACGCTAAAAAAAGTCCGTAGCGTGAGAGATTTCCTCATAGCGACGCTTCAATACATTTTTGCAAGTATCGCTGTTTGATGTAATATTACGTTTTTCGTAAGACCATTTGATAATGAGTCATTTACTTGTACCAAGTTTCCCATGTGTACCATGAGCGCGAAAAGAATAGGAGGGCTTGAAAATTCCATTTGTGCATTCTGTCCACGGAGGAAAAATAAAATAACGAAGAAAGTTTGATGCACACACACTAATTACTATCACTATGTGAAATTATATGATTATAGTTTACTAAAATAAATCGAAACTATGTTTTTGTTAAACTTACTTTATGATTTATTATTTAATTCTTGTTAGCTCATGAAATCATTTTACTTATTTCCTTTCCTTTTAGAAAAAATATAATAATTTTGTTTGGTATTTAAAAGTTCATTCATTATCTGATAAAGAAACCACTCAAAGTTACTGCAAGGGTGGGACTAATAAAACTATAAGTATAGCAAATTATATGTATTTATGTATTGTGTATGTTTGATGCTATAACATACATATTTATGATATATCTTTGTTATTTTATTTCTCCTTCGAGGACAGAATGCATGAATGGAATCTATTATTTCGGCACTCATTCTCTGTTCTCATGGGAGATCAGGTTTCGAAGAACCTATACGACTCATTGTGAAAAGATCTTAAAAAAACCAACTAAAAACTGTAATATTTATTATATGCATGGATTAAGATTAATGACATTTGCTAATATATTACTATTTATGTATATGCTATAAATAAACTTTTTTCATTTAAGAACGCTTTTCATTCTGATGAACCAACTTATGATTTTAAAACATAACTGACATTTTATAAGCAGCAAAAGACTATCACAGAACATTAATATATTTATTTCTCAAGTTTAATTAAATATCAAAACATATAAAAGACTAAATAATTCCCATAAAATAAACTTATACAGTAAATTATCTAAAAATTATTGCATATAATGAATAATATGATGAGGTAAAATGAGACCATTTAATTGATAAAGTAATGTTTTCATTTTCAATGAGGAATTTAAGAATTAAACTAGGCAAAATATGCAATTAAAATATATTTCATGCTGGGACATAATAGGTCAAATAGGATATATGTCCAATAATAATACAATCAACGTAGTCAAATTTTATTATTTTTATGTATTTTATGGTTAGACAACGTATAAATACATCCAAATACATAAGGAGAAGAGGTAACAAATGTATCATGTCCTAACCGTGTACCAAAGTTACCAAAATCGTAATATTTTGGCGTTATATTTTAAGGACTGATATTGATAGTGATATATTACAATAACATTTTTATATTATACAAAGAGATATTTGCACAGGTGGTGCAAAACAATACATCTGAGGATATACAATTTATTGAGTTAGATATCGTCATCCTTTAGACGAACGAATAGTGAATAACAGTTAAATTATTATTCCAACATCTCTTTGTCATAAGTGACGATATTCACAGCAAATATTTATTATAGTACAATAGCTGCCATTTGCAACTTCTAAATTTCAAAAATATTACACTGAGTGGAAAACTATTAAAAAAATTGTTTCTCTTTTGTTTTCTTTTTTTATTTGATTTTTTAAAAAATAGTATTCTTAATATGTATAATTACATCTCAAAAAAATATAAATTACATACAAATTTATTTGGTATTTTTTGGTTTAGCATTAAAATGTATGTACTTTATAATAGCTAAGTCCAAAAAAAAAATGAACTAACAACACATATAGACTTTCAATATGAATGTGAACAATTTGAACAATGTCTTCGAACAAATAGTGCAGCGGTATTTTTTAATATGTGTCTACCGCGTTACAGTTTACAGTGGCATGCAAAAATGTTTAGCAATTATTTACAATATTTATATGAAATAATAAACAACATAACCAATCACACACTTTTCAAAATAAATTTAATCACAGGCAGAAAAAGTCAACAAGTGTTTATACAATCGATACCTTTGTAACTTAAACAGCCATTTTTTTTTTTTCATTTTTGATTGATTTGATATAAAATATTATATGAAAATAAGAAAAAAAAGAAGAGAAAAAATATTATTTTGTCGATAGAACAGCTCTGCGAAACTAATTCCACTGCTTTTAGATTCTGCAGTAGGATTTGGTATTCAAATCCTCTCCGTTTAATATAAATGCTTTAGTCACCCTGGGGAATTTTTTTCCTTTGTACCACTAGACAGGATTGATAATGGTAGTCGAATAAACACTATCTGTTCATTTAATGAATTCTTTCACTGAGCAAAATCCAAATAAAAACATTCATAAGGGTTTATTAAAGTGCTCATTTTACTTTCAAGTCTCGTTATTATGGTGATAATTTCTTTCATGGGAACTATTCTAAAAATATCACCATATAAATAACTTGGTGGTCAGTTTTGCACTATCTCGACACCATTATCGTACCGTCATGTTTGACTAGATAGCTGAGAGTACCTATCCCCCTGAATAGAAAACAAATAATTAACCATGCGAAGTTCTTCGAGTGTCGCTCAAACTATCGAGGCAACTCTCATTAGAGTACAGTTCTATTGTGGCGAAAATGAAGCTTTAGGTTAGATTTAACAATCTACAATGTTTGTATTTTTATGTTGTTTTGAGAAGGAAAATTGTATTTATACCTTTGTCTTTGATGTGTCGTCGAAAGGAAAGCTGAAGGTTACAGAATATACAGAAATTTATTGGAGCACGAATAACGGCATTCTGTTCTGTTTATGACACCAGTGAAGACAAATAGATATTAAATTTTGGATAGTTATTATTAATAATCATTAACAAGTACAAATACGAAAAAGTTCTTGACTCGAATCGAGGACGTCTCAATATGGAGTCTGAACTCTGCCTTCATGATAACATGCACGATCGGACGACCTTCCCAATGTGAAATCTTTTAGGCCGTGCAAGTTAGTTCAGTTGACAGAGCGACAATTCTTCGTTTGTTAATAATTATTGACAATAGTGGGATCCATCCTGTACGCCCGAACTTAACTGTTCGGAGGCAATCTGTGTTTGGACCCCTCCGAGAAATTTTTCAGTATTGGTCGACTGATAAGCAGAAAGAACATTCAACACCCCAAGAGGAAAGAGCTACAGAAAATAAAATAAAAAGTTAGGTTTTCATCGAATTTATTAATCAGTCCCTGCCATCTCACTCTACGGCCTCATGCAGACGTAGTCTATTCAGAAATTTAACGAAAACCTAACATCTCTCATCCATCGAGCAAAGCTGATTTCTCAACTAACTTTTCAATTTATACGCATAGTACAACAAAGAATCCAATTACAGTAAAAGAAATTAAAAAGACAGTTGTTTGATATTTTCTCGAGGGTTAGTAACGCAAGCCGTTCTATCTACAACTGCTTACTTACGGGATCTGCGCGCCACACGACCGCGGACACACGAACAAACACCGGATCGAGGACAGCACACAGAGGACACCTGCCGGACCGACTTGACAAGGACTTGGAGCCAAAGCTCAGCCGAGGAGAGATCACCTGGCGAAGACCTGTATGAGGAGGAGGACACCGAAGACATTGAGGAGATCCGCTGACCACCTCTCGCTTCCGCTTCCGGTGCCCCCACCCACGGCCTCTCTGGAGGCGGCGAGGGCACTTGTTCTCTGGTCCACACAGTTGTGGTACTGACTGTAGTCTATCTGGGTGATGGCGCAATACTGGGCAGTCTTCCAGCTCCCTTTGGCCGGCATGTCGTAGGTACTCACGGAGTTGGCCACCCAGTACCTACAGGCACAACATACAATGGTACATACAAGGTAACATATAATGCATAAAAACATTGTTGAATTTAACTCAATATGATTGTTCACATTTACTAATCCTGTCGTCAATTATGTGTCCCAAACGACTTTACATTTCATTTACTATTTTTGTGCTTTGGAAACCGTTCAGGCTGGGTACATATTAGAGAGATTTTCATGTAAAACTGTAAATGTATTCTTAAGTGTTGTGTTTAGTATTACCTAGATTGTAAATATTAATTATAGAATATGTTAGTTTAAATACACGATGTATATAGTTTGTAAAGTAACAGGAAATAGATTGTAATGTACTAGTATATGTAAGGTGTTGCTGTGATCCTGGATTAGCATTTAGTACATATTTGTTTTATAACCACAGGTTTATATATAGTACATATAGTATAGTTTTACGGGTTTATAGCATTTTTGTCTTAGTATAAGATTCGATATTTTAACTTAAATGAAACAAATGCCGAAATGTGAGTGCGGAGTTTTATATATTTTAAATTAGTATCTCTTACTTACTTAAGATAAATCTCTGTATCTTCACTAACAAAAGAAATGCTATAGTTAGACCACCCTATATAGGGGGGACACAGGTAAGCATTTGTAGTGAGGTAAAGCATCTAGGGGTTACTCTGGATAGTAAATTGGACTGGTCTAAACACATCAGGAATACTACTATGAAGGCACTACGATGCCTCTATGCATGTAAAAGGGCTGTGGGTAGGACCTGGGGACTACAACCCAGAATGTTATTCTGGCTATATACCGCAGCAGTGAGACCAATGGTGCTCTATGCCTCTATGGTGTGGTGGCACAGAGGTAGCATTAGTAAAAATAGAACTTTGCTTGGCAAATTACAGAGGCTTTCATGTCTCATGATTACTGGTGCCATGAGTACAACTCCTACTGCTGCAATGGAAGTCTTATTGAACTTGAATCCACTGCACATGGAAGTAGAAGCGCAAGCCTTGAACGTGGCTTACAGACTTGCGAAATCAGGAACAAGATCCAAAGTCATGACCCACATGGGGCATGGGAACTTGTTCAGAAGAATTGATGAGGACGAGGTGCTGGCAATGCACTCTGACCTACAAGTTAAGAAACACACAGACGTCTTATACTGTGCGGTAAACACAAAGACCAAACCACATAAACTGTGTAATGGGATTAATTGCTATACAGACGGCTCACTAACAGAAAACGGATCAGGGGCCGGCATATGGAGGAAAGATAAACCAGAATCTGGGATTTCTATTCCTTTAGGTAGACACACCTCGGTCTTTCAGGCCGAAGTGATGGCGATCAATGTCTGTACCCAAACCTTAATTGGGGAGGGTGTAAGAAACAGACTGATCACAATTTTCACGGATAGCCAGGCAGCCATTGGCGCCCTGAGAAGCTATACGACCAGATCTTATTTGGTTGAGGAGTGTAAAAACAACCTAAACACACTCTCGCTAGCCAATAAGGTTAGAATCGACTGGGTGCCAGGACACACAGGCATCACAGGCAATGAAAAGGCAGATGGCCTTGCAAGGGTGGGCTCAGAACAGACACCTCTTGCACCTGAACCCATATGTGGTATCAGCCTCAGCTACGCTAAAAGGCGTATAAAATTAGCTTTAGAGGACAGGGCAAGACTCTCTTGGAGAGAAACTAAGAAACAGGAACACTCGAAACTGTTTCTTGATGGACCCTGTAAGAAAAGAAGCTCAGTACTTCTATCAATGGACAGGTGGACACTCAAAAGTGTGACAGGACTCTATACAGGTCACTGTCGGTTAAACAAACACCTCTTTAATTTGGGGATAGTGGGATCACCAATCTGCAGATTCTGCAAGAAAGAGGGAGAAACGGCACGTCACATAATATGTGACTGTGATAACCTAGCTAGAAGGCGATACCTTCACTTTGGTAGTGATCGCATTGTAGACCCCAAACTATGTGAACTGATGGATCCACTCAGTATCCTCAGATTTGCAAAGGCCGTAGGCCTGTCACATATATAGGACAGGGACATGGACGGCGCACAATAGGTCTCACTGAGGCCGTGGTGCACAAATGCCGGAACAAATAATAATGAATAATGAATCTCTTATTTGTGCTGACAAAATCTGTGATTGAATTCTTTTTAAATTCTTATACATTTTCCTATATATGCTGCTAATGATTTATATGTACATATATTTACTCCTAATAATAGTACACTAAGTGCATCCCAATCACGTTTGGCGTCCATCAAGTTTTGAGATTGAGCATAAAGGTTGTTCAATGTAGAATCGAGTTTCTTCCCCGGATTCCATTAGTGGGATCTGGGACCCTTTACCCTTTAATTAATTAATTTGTATGTGTTGGTTTACCTTGACACATTATATACATTGAAATGAGAGAGTCCTTGTGAAAAAAATATGAGTAACAGTAGTGAAAAAAAGAATTGAAAAGGAAGGAATAGAAGTGTTGAAGACTCGACGAGGTCGCCCTTCAGTGTCCTATGAATATAAATTACTGGGCAGTGTAGATCAGGATTGGTGAGCGACAACACTAAGATTGTTTCATTGTAATAGAGTCAGGGGTAGTTTTATCCACTAGGGCTTTTGTAACAGCCAGTCCATTAATGACTTAACTTTCGCTATTAATTTTATCAAATATATATATAATAATTTAAAAGCCGATATTTATTGCTTAGTCTATGTGAACCAATAAGGATTTTGTACCTTTTAATCTTAAACAGCATCTACCTTGAGAAAGTTAAAGAGAACCGACTTGTTTTTGAGAGTGTTGTGAAAAACAGATTTATAGTTTCACGTTGATATCATTTTAATACTACTATTATATAACATACATTTAGGCTAACAAACGTAATCTGATTCCACATAGAATTACATATTTATAGGTACATTTGAAAATTATTTAAAGAGGAAGATTATTAAACTACTTCGGAATATGGGAGCTTCGAATAGGAATAGTGAAAGGGCAATGGGAAGAAATGAAGGTAAGATTCAGGTTGAGAGTAGAACAAGAAGCAAGGGAATAGTGGGGGTGTTGAATCAATAAAAATATTATTTTAAGAGAAACTGAGGAAAAGTAAAATGTGAAAAAAACAAGTAAATGTTTTGTATTTCAAAATCTTAAAACCTTTACCAACCTTAAAACCTTTACAAACCTTAAAACCTTTACCAGGCTTAAAACCTTCAGGAATCTTAAAACCTTTACCAAACTTAAAACCTTCAGGAATCTTAAAACCTTTACCGAACTTAAAACTTTTACCAACCTTAAAACCTTTAACAACCTTAAAACCTTTAGCAATCGTAAAACCTTTAGCAATCTTAAAACCTTTACAAACCTTAAAACCTTTAACAACCTTAAAACATTTAATAACCTTAAAACATTTACCAACCTTAAAACCTTTAGCAATCTTAAAACCTTTACCAACCTTAAAACCTTTACAAACCTTAAAACCTTTGAAAACTTTAAGTTTTTACTAAAAACTAAAAAGTTTAAAACCTTTACCAACCTTAGAACCTTATAAAAGTTTTACGCACAAGTACGAAAATTGTATTTGATAAATATGCTATAATTGACTATTATTTGTGCCATACAAATCTAGCTATTACTGTCATTGCTAATATTTATTTTCTTTGGATGATAATGAAACCAGTGAGATCACGCTTCACTACTGGTACTATGTACTGTATTTTATTATTATCACTAATTATTAATATTGTAGTATCTTTTTAATCTATTTTAAGTGCTGCAAAAAGGTGCAAATAATTATAGCTAGCTGACACCAAAAAATAATACACTAATGTTATTAGACAATGAATAATAATGGGTCTATGTGCATACATGTTGATTCAATTAATCAAACAGGAAAACATTTAAACAAATAAAAACGTAAATGAATAGAGGGGACTGACATTAGCTAATAATTGTAACTAGAGAAATTAAAATATATTGGAATTATGACTAAGGGGACAAATAGCCTCAAATACTATTGGGATCGATCGAATTAGAGCATGAATACAGTTACTGAAAATTAAAAAATAAATAAAATAACAATTATAATTATGAATTATGAACTGTTTAATTGGAGGGAGATAAGGAGCTGGTTAAATCTAGGCTTAAAGGTCGGGAGAGTTGTCAAAACCTGCTGATAAGAATGTCCTAAGATACCAGTTTGGAAAACCCTATATGAGCAGACGAGATAAATATAAAGCTGTAATATGAGGCAGGAATTGTATATAAAACCTTTCATATGGAATATAATATGACCCTTCATAAAGGACACCATCCTTTGAACTATACTGCCTTTGAAGGGATTGACAGATTCAGTACAAGCATGGTCCAGTAAACAACCAAACAGTAAAGGATAGCTTAATTCCGCTAGAGTTCCCTTAGCTAGTAAAGAGCACATGCTGTTGATCCACGGATCACCAACCTAATAAACATAATCCCATAAGAAAAAACATCAAAACTAGCTCGGAACAATAATTTTTGACATATCTTTCTGCAATTAACAATTAAAAAAAAAATCATAATTTTTGTTTTTTAACAACTTTATCACGACAAAATTACAATCTGCCTCATTGGGCAATAAGTAATTGTGATGAGGAATCTCATTCATACCATATAATCATAAATTTATATCTTAAGTAGCCTTTGAGCTGGGTCTTAATACATCTTACGATTAATTCTATTTCGACCTGAAAGTATACCAGCATATTCGGAATTAATATGAGCTAAATCCCTTTTTTCACCACCACCCTACAACCCGGAAGATAGCTCCATAAATAAACTAACTGAATTAAATTTAATCGGTTTAGAAATAATTCCATAGAAAACCTTTCCACTTCAATAAGGGAATACTTATAACCCAGATGAAAACACACAACAAATTTGCATGGAGGGCTGTTGTTGGAGAGAGAATATAAAAAAGCGAATAACGTGCATTCAACCAAGCATGAAAAAACGTTGCATTTTGCTGAGAATGAAAATATAATAAACATGATAATTTAATTTTATATTCATTTTTGTTGTGTTGTGTTTGTGTTGTATAGTTAAGGATTTTTACCACTACGGGGAAAGTCTGAAACTGAATATATACCAAGATTTAATGAATAATAAAATAAATATAAAAAAAGTCATTTCATATTTTCTTACTAAGTGAGACATGATGAGACAAATCCATTCCCGTGTCTTAAGCGTGTGTTAATTAATTCCAGATCGGTATTAAGATGGATTCGTAAATCATTATTTTGTTTTCTATAAAAACATATATACTGTTTTCTGTATACAAGAGGAAATGTCACTCGTGAAAAGTGAAAGGAAACTCCATCATTGTACAGGGAACGTTGCGTGTTCCTTTGTTTCATACCAATTTACCACATTGCAAAAAATGAAATATTCGTTAACCAAGTCGACCGAAAAAGGCGTTCTAACATTTTCCCCTGCACATTCAAATTGTTCAAAACTCACCTGCCAAACAGTTTCACTCCTTCCTCTGTCGTAAACATCTGCGCCAAATCATTCAATTCTACTGGAGAGACTTCCACCAGGCCGTAGTACCTTCAAAAGTTTTTCAAAACATTACAAAGTTCCCTGCCGTAATAAATAGCCTTTTAATATAAATATATAATTAATTAAATGAATAAACGTATGTCATCAAACAATTTTTTTAAAAAATAAAACCAAAGTATTCAATGGCTTAAGCCGTCAACTTAAGATGTTACAAGATTTTCACTTTTATAAGAAATATTTATAATAATTAAACCATTAATTCACGTTTTGAATTTTTTCGTCCCCTATTTTAATCTGTTAAATATTCATTTTAACTAATTAATAATTAGTTAGAGGACGGAGCTTTAAACCATTGAAAAGTTTTGTGATTTATGAACTCTCTACAATAAACTCTGGTTTGACATAAAACTATTGTTTTAATATTAAGGGACTACATAAAAATGGGAAATAAATCAAAGAAAAAACTACTTGATACGTATAAAGATTAGGTTACCTTGTGAAATTATATTCAATGGTCCAATTGTCTTCTCCGCTGGCGTTTGCCGAATCCAGGTCTAAGTAGTATTGTGTGTAGTCGTAGAGCTGAAAAGAACAATAGCCATCTATATATTTGTGGATCGGATTGTTTTTTTCATAGTTTTTCATATTGTAGCTAAAATCATTTGGACAGCCCGCCCGACCCCATAAGATACGGATCCCATAGGACGGTAGTTCAGCCCAAGAGGCACACATGTCAGGAGGTGTTTTAAAGTTTACTAAGTATGATCTGAGGATGTAGATTATAACCATTTATACCAACTAACATAGAGGCATATGTAACATAACATGTGTAAGTACAATACATGCTACATTCCCATATGAATGAACAAGTACAAATCCTCCCAGTAGCTCGAGAAGTAGTAGCGAGAATTGGACTCGTTCATAGTCACTCTACATATTTACTATTTACAAATTATTTTTACTTCTCAACAAACGGTGAGTTACTATTCCTGAAGCCAAAGCAGTTTAGAGAGCCACATGGCTTTCAACTTCTCATGGAATCCCACTCATTACTTCCAGGTTAAAAGAACAAAATAAAAAAAGCTTTTATAATTAATTAGCTTTGATAAATTAATTAAATTAACAGAGGATAAGCGAAAAACAAACAGTTAAATCACAGGCTTAAACATTAAAAACTGACATAGTTTGTACAAAGAATATATATATGTGATAAAAACAAAAGTAATATGCGAAAATATATGCTTGAAACTTCAATTAGTCTGCCTGTCATCAAAATTTACAGGGTGACTGTTCAAAGCCCAGTCTCGCTCACCAAATGGCACACATTTTAAGTTCAAAACAAGAACAAACAGTAAATTTTCTACAATTTAAAATTTCAAAAGTAAGAATCTGTGTTAGAATAAACTTCTCGATAACAATAAAAATTATAAAAAATTATATTGAACAATAAAAAAATATTTTATACCTGTCGCTTCGTCTCAAATTGATGATATTTAAATATGTCCTTCGGCCAGCCCTGCTGTACGGTGCCCCACTATTTACCCACTCGACTAACAATACAGCCAAATGTCTCCAACATTTCCAGGATGGGATCATGCGAAAAGTGGTCCGACATACCTCTTTCGAGAGGTTGAAGAACGCTGATCTGCACCCGTTGCTTGGTGTGCCGTCGGTGGGTGAGTTCGTCCGCCGGAGACACATTCAGTTTTTTGACTCGTAGCACCTGACAAACCCAGTGTTTAACACTATGGCCCCACCACCCCTCCCACATCGATGGCAACAGACTGTCGGGGAAAAATTACTGTTAAGAATTAGTATGTAAGTTAGTTTTAAGGTTGATCAAAAAGGTGATCCCCATCACCTTTATTAGTCAGTTTAGTCCAGTCACGTATAATGTATATCATTATACTTGTTTATTCATTATATAATTTTTATAAAATACCTTCCTGATTCCATCCGCCTTTTTAGGCATTCCACACCCTATATCCTTCTCATACATCCTTCAAATGAGGGACTCCCCTTAGTGAAAGGCACTCATTAGCCCAAAATAATTTTTCTTTATTTTTCCCACATCCTATTTTTATAAGTTTGAGAGCTAAGGAAAAAATAAAATAACAAAGCCTGGATATAATGTAGCGATGCTACAGGAGATAAAAATAATTTGTAAATAGATTCGCCTGAGGCTCTATAATTATCTATAAATTAAAAAGGGTCTATGAAAGAAAAAATAAATAAATAGATTTCAGAACGACTCATACACGAGGAGCGACTGAACATGAGGGTGAAGTTATATTCAAAGGACGAACAAGTCTTTGCTAAAGATGCGCATGAATGACTTGCAAGCACGCATGAATGCAGACCAGGGACAACACAATGTTTGTTAAGACTGGCCAGAAGGGACAATGTTATCTTCTTTGTTTCTTTCTACCCTTCTTTCTTTACACCAAGGTCATTGTCAATATCCACGCATGCTGCTTTTTGGTCTAAAGAAATCTGAAATAGGTATATCGGACTGTTTGACAAAATGACATTTACTTCAAAGGATTTAGCATCGCTTTGCTGCTCCACTGATGAAGGCAGTAAAATTAATATTCCCTTTTACGGGGGCTTTATTTGTTTTTCGGCGGCGGTATGTCGTTCGCCCGTGGAGCTTTTGATGTCGGCTACCTTTCTCATCCAAATGAGGTTTCAAACATGTAATTATAATTGCTGACCGTTCAAAACTGGTAATCCTTCTGAATTAAACGGTTCTGCACGAGCGATCAAAGCCCACCACCCAGTTCTATATTCAATCGCACAGATATTAGAACTTTTAATGAATTTTACAGACTATGTACAATTTTTAATTGTTCATTAGAACAGAACTTGGAATACTCATACCCAGTCCTGTTGCAATGTCCAATATAGCTTACGGCTTGAAATTGTCCGTAATATAATGTATCGTCCGTTTCAATATATGCTTGGTAAAATTTATGTTTAAAAACACAAAATTCTATTAGAAATGAAACAAACCAAATTACCATGAACCTAAAATAAATAAAGTTAATATATACTAATAAATATTACATGGGTTTGTTTCCGAGTTTTTTGAACGCTAGACTTTACAATATCACTCCCTGTCATAAGGCTCTGTCAATCTATATAGGTCATTTTTGAACACTTACGATATTCCATAGTAAAGTCATAACTTTTTATGACTAACATTTTAGTATACTTGTTTTATTTATTTATTATTAGATTAACAAGTAATTAATTGATGGCTTCTTATATATAATAGAAAGGTGTTTTTTTTCATTGTATTCTCGAAAACAGATAAAACTTTGTTTATGGAGGACATTGTAAAAGTAATTTACAAAAATGTAATATAACCGTTATGAAATAAAATAGGATAATGAATTCATAATGAATTAAATTGATTCTTCCGCTGCAAAAATGTTAGATCAAATTACATCCTTTGAGTCCTTGTATCTTTGTTGCCTTCTCTTGTTTTTTTCCCTGTTATGTAACAATTACTTTAATTATCTTTCAAGCTTTGAAATCAGTGTAAAATGTTGCTTTGGGGTTGGGTTTACTACAGTCAAATTACCCCAAACATTTATTTAAAATTCCTTATTATATAATTAAAAGGGACATTCTTTAAAATGTATTGAGTTATCGTCATATCTTTTCGTTAATTTTATTAATACAAGTACAGGACATGCCTTTGGTTAAATTGTAATATGGTCTATGTGAACTCTGCTAGAGATTTTTCATAGAAATGCTATTATAATAAAAGCATAAATAGGTTAATTACTATTCCAAACTAATAAAAATAATTTATCGAGAAAAATATATAAGATATTTATTGATAAGTCAATTTTACGAAATCAATTTTCTAAATTGGTGCTGTATTAGTAAAGCATATTAGGAAAAACTGAAGTATGGAGCACTTAACAAAATTAAGGAAAACTAGATTTCAAGGAAAATTCTGTGAATAAACTTTAATAAAAGCTTATTTCTTTTTCCTGAAATTTTTGTTCTTCGATAAATTGAGGCATTAAGAATATAAAAAAATATCGACAATATGACAGATAAATAAAGATTAAGCTTAGATCCTTTTAAACATTATTCTCAGCTCTACCCTGGCACGGAACAGCTGTGACTTTCTGGATGGATTGAAGCGATAATTATTGCACTTTTTCATCTTATATGGGTCCCTATTATTACACATTTTACATATTATTTGTGAATACTTTACTCATAATCGTATGTTTTTGATTTTGGACAAATCCAACGCGCTGGAACAATTATAATTTTCTAAAACAGGATTTGGAAACTATTGATAGTTATTTATAAATTATTATTTTTAGACAAACAAGCTAACAAACATTGGGATAATAGACCATGCTATATTAAACCTAGAGTTAATGTGATCTTTTTGCAAGTTTTTGAGTCTGTGATTATCTTTAAAGCACGGGACTATTCACCGCTAGTGAATGAGATAAGATGTACTACGTTAAGTACAATAAGGCTTTTACTTTGAGCTTATTGTTAGCCCTGAGTATAATGACGAGTTAAAGGTTTTCATCAGTGCTTGATAATAAAGTGTTGTTCAGAGGTCTTCATCAAACTTACTGACCGACAAGAAAAATGTGTGGGTGTTAAACTGATCGGTACGATGTCGATCTGACTATTCTCATTAATTCCCATCAATCCTCGTGTGGAAGAAGGGGCTAGTAAAATTACGTCGCCGAACTTCTGTCCCTTGCAAATTACCGACTGTGAAATTCAGAAAAAAAGTTCAAGAATTTCCCAGAAAAACAACAAAAAACAAAAGGAAAATAAAAAAAAACTATTGGTTATCTAGAGAGAGAGAGAGAAAAAAAACAAGATTGTGTACACAAAATATAATCGAGGAAAGATTATACAAAAAAACTAAAATTATAAAATGGCAATACATATGTAATGATCGTATATATAAACAAAAAAAAAGGTAATGTTAGCAACTGGGTTAGTAATCTAAAAATAAAATGAAAGAAACATAGATAACAAAAATATAAATGTCTTTTCGCTATAATAAAAATAAAAATGAATTAAATCCTATATTTACTAAATTTAATAGTGTCAATCACCAAAAGTCAATAGCCTTCTATTCTTGCAAGTAGGATGTATGATGTGAGCTGAATCTGGAGATAGTTGGTGTGTGTAATAGCGAAATAACCTCTTACCGGTGATCCCAAAGTGGAGAAGTAAAAATTCTTCTCGATGTTCACTCTCCAAACAATGGGGAGCGTGGGTGGGTGGTGGATATCCGGTGTACAGTCAGCGATGAAGAAGTAGTGTGAGTGTGGGGTCATCATCAATCAACAATTTCCGAGGGTCCTTCTCCGTTCGCAACTTTCAGGGAACTGAGCCAGTAATTCGCCGACGATCGGAGTTGATCCGCCATGCCAAAACAAAGTCGATGCTGATCGCATTAGAGTTCACCTTATCACTTGCTTAGACGTAATCAACCTTAATTCCTAATTATACATCTCAATACAACAAAATAGTACAATCTTGTTTTTTCCTTTTAACAAATAAAATAAAATTAATCGTTATAATTAGGTGAGTGAAAAAAATAATAAAAAAAATAGTTGGGACCCAACACCGTGATTCCCCCCATCCCTATATTAGGACTCTATGCAGACGTAGTATGTGGAAACGTCTTCCAGAATTAACTTAATGAATACATAATACTATCGCCAAACCAAGCTAATCTCCAAACAGAAATCTTCCAGTCTTATTTATTCAACGTTTCATGAAAAGAAGACAAATATATCATTTCTAAATAATGAATTTGTTTCCTATAAAAAGCAATGGGTTTCCTAATGTGACTATACCTCTAAGAAAAGGGGTGGGCAATATATGCACATACGTATAGTAGGAGAGCAGAAGGAACGAACTGGGACGAAGTAAAAATAAAATCAGAGGACAAACTAAAACACAGCTGAGCTTCCACTCAATCCAAACCTATTTGCGCTTAGAGGAGAGAAAGGATTATCCTCGACATTTGGGCTAAGGAGAGCGCTTATTCCGCCAAAGTACGCCTTCCTGCGATACACGCAGGCTGTGAGCCGAGTGTGGCAGTAACTTCAACCTGTTTTTTATACACCCATTGTGGACTAAGTTCCATTGTCAACGCTCAGGGTGTAACATAACTGATGTCCGAAACTTAAGCAGGTGATCGTAGGCCTCAAATAGAACAGAAAAGTTCATTTGGGCTATGGTCCGATTCCGAAAAAGGGAGGAGCAAATTTAAATTTTGTGTTTTTTAAGTGGATTTTTTTGTAAGAATAGCCAAATGAAAATCGTGAGATGGAAACCGATCAGTTTGACACCCTTACTTTTTTCTTGTTGTCACGCAGACAGGCCATTGAAACATTGTTGATCAGTAAGCTTGATGAAGATCTCTGAACAACACTTGGAACTGAAGAAAACCTTTAACTCTTTATTATACTCAGGGCTTATTGTACTTAATGTAGTACATCTCATCTCATTTACGAGCGGTGCATAATCCCGTGCTTTAAAGATAATCACAAACTCAAAAAATTGCAAAAATATCACATTAACTCTACGTTTTCAATAAGCAATAATTGCACCTCAGTAGAACTTCATCGGTTCCAATAATGCCACTGCGCAAGGTTCTCTTCGCATGTGGATTTGGGAGGTCTCTGGGCTGTCTGTAAATATTGTATGAATGAGCGAGTGAATGATGAACTGTAAATATGGTATGAATGAGAGCATTTATTTTAATTACTTATTGCCTTATAAAAGGCAGATTGTAATTATAGCACAAAAAAGGAATATATTAAAA
Organism: Acanthosoma haemorrhoidale; assembly: GCA_930367205.1. NCBI lineage: Eukaryota > Metazoa > Arthropoda > Insecta > Hemiptera > Acanthosomatidae > Acanthosoma > Acanthosoma haemorrhoidale. The sequence continues at coordinate 41,120,564 of OV884014.1, forward strand.
AAAAAACTCTACGTTTAATATAGCATGGTATATAATCCCAATATTTGTTCGCTTCTGTGTCTAGAAAGAATAATTTATTGTTACTTATTTGTAATCTATAGTTTCCAAGTCCTGTTTTAGAAAACCATAATTGTTACTTTTTCGTTTAACAGGAAGCGATAAATAAAATAAATATTCAAGTTAGGTTATTCCCAACTGCGACATCATAAACTAGACAAAAATTTCTTTAAAAACAAGTAGAATTTGCCTTTGTAAAAACGATTTCATTATTCCTTTAGCAGAATTTCTATCTGGCAAATACTACATTGAAAATAAAATAGTAAGCCTTATATAGGACAGAAAGACCGACTCTGGAGCAAATCTGGCAAGAAATATGAAGGGAGAAATCCAATTAATAAAAATAATGACGGAGGAAGACAAGAAAAAAGAATGTAAGAATCGACCACTGCAACAGTGGGACAGACAATCTTGGTGTAATGAGAGAAGAGACGAACGGGGATTATGGAACCGTTAGCCCGAGGAACATGTAACAACCCTACACTTCAAGTTAAATAGAGTCCAATACTAAATATACCGAAGCCAAAACAAATCCTAATATACCAAGGGAGCCTCTTTTGACAAATACGTTATTGGATTCTTTGTTATGATTAATAATGATTCTAAAAATGTTAAGAGGCATTATATTTTGGAATATTTTTGAAAATATTTTAGTAACTCTCTTCAATGTGTAATTGAATAAACTGTGAGAAAAAAATGAGTGCATGATGTGAGTTATAAGTTTTTCACATTGTAATTTAACTTTTTTTGTATAAATAACACGAATTAAAGAAAATATATTAAATTCCATAGATTTTAGTATTTTTTAAAAAAATTAATTACCTTAATAGATTTTAGAGGAAGTTGTTTAGTGCCTCGTCGTGTCTAAATTAATGCCTCGAGTGAAAATATTGTTACGAGATAGTACAAGCCTTTAGTATTTACAGATGCATTTTCCTATAGTCATTCCAGCCTACAAAGCTCATCGCGTCTCCTCTCTCACCTATTGTTCTGTGGTTCTGAGTAGGAACTAATATTAAAATACTATTTATATGATAATAAAGCATTAATATCCATCGTCAACACGAGGAGTACGACTGCTAGTTCCAGGATCAAACATTAAAACCTCTTCTGGATCTGTTTAGCTTGTTGGCAGGGAATTTTCCTCTGTTCGGGGTGTTTCGCCCTAACTGGAGAATTCGACTATATATACACTGTTGTATATTTTTTTCATAGTAGTAAATAAATTAATTAATGCTAAAATAAATGTGAAAATATCCACCCAAGAATTAGAAAACTTGATTTGATCGATTCATTAGGAAAATTAAAATAAAACAGTTCCTTCCGACATTTCAACAAACTGGATTTTTCAATTAATGATTTCAATTCTTTAACAAAATTTCCCAAATAATAAATAAAGAGACTGAAATTAATTTTGAAATAATTTTATATCTACTTTATGTCTAAATATATTTGAATATTTCATTTTTCCCATCGAATCATTTAATTCAATTATTTAGTTAAATAACGTGTAGTGGTTTTATTTCTTAGTTCAATTTTCGCCTTTCTTGTAAATTCCAATCAAAAATGAGTATTAAAACGATAAAACATACAAGAGACGTTAATTTTACAAACTTCTGCCTACAATACTTACAGTATTATATTAGCAACATTACGGACAGCTCCCTTTAGTTACTACCGACATAGTGCTAAAAACAAACGATGAAAAATTTTATTTAGCCATGATCTAGGGCTCTGTAGTTCAGTTTGAGAAGCTCAACTTACAAAGAATCCAACAAAAGCCTTCGAAAGATCAATGGAATGAACTGGTTCGGTTAGAGTTAAGAGTAACTATTTTTACCACCGCTCATTTGAATGTAGGTAAGCTTTTAACACATAAACCGTTTACAACGAGTAAAGGAAATCAGATACATATAATACAAACAAAACAATAAATAGCTGTGGTGTGAATGGGTGCTAAAAAGAATTTATTGAGATCATAAAATTTACAAAAACACACAAAAGAGCCAAACTACACATATCACATTTTAGACTCTATTATGACAAAATGCTCGGAATTATAAGGGAAACGTTATATTCAATAGATTGTATAGAGTTTAATGTAGAGGGTATCTATTATATAATGTTTCTACAGGAAACGTCAAACAGGATGTCATGAACGTGTCTATAGAAAAATTCATGGATCCATCTCACAAGAGCTTCAGAAAGCTAGTGAGATTAATTATTCTATTTAATTAATTAAAGAGGTCGAAGACCCAGAGATTTGATGTCTTGGACACCAACGACAAAGAAAACTGACTTAGTGGGGGCATAACTTTTGAGTTGTAAAATCCTTATTAACAATAATTATTAATTAAATAAGCTATTAATTATATCAATGATCCGAATGGTCTGTCTACAGTGCCAAAAAAATATTTAACGTTTGTTAAAATATGTCTGTCACTGGAAGACGCTTAAAAATAATGTTTATAGCTAGAATAATGGTCAAAGTTTTACTTTGATAATACTATTGAAAATCGGTATTATTTAACTCAATATTATTTCTGTTCACTGTCAACGTCCTCCTGTATGATTGAGCATGAGAAGAAAATACGAACGTTAAATAAGGTTTAGAAGTGCATACTACCCAGTACAAGGAGAAAGCCTCATGCAAATATGTAAGCAATTTTGTATAATATTTTTAAAAAAATATTGACTCACAGGGGTTGAGGGAAAAAAATTAGGGTAAATTCTTAAAAGTCACTGAAACTGTTTTGAGCTATTCATTTCTTTTTTTAAATTGAGATCTAACGTCATGACGAAATGTAATGAGCTCCCGCCAGTGTACACCCTGCAAAGAAGTATGTAATCCCTATTTAGGATCGAATATAAAACAAATAGTGACTTTCGCTTATGTAAAGTACTGTAGGAAACTGGGGGTAAACTTTTAAATACTTTATGGAGAATTTGCATACGACCATTTATTAACGATTTTTGAACTTATAAATTTCATATATAGGAATTTCTGCCCTGAAATATTTTCTAAACGCCCGGACAACAGAAAACCTAATGAGATAAAAAATTTTCCCGCTTGGTTCCTGGCAAGTTTGTTTGAGAGGTTTAAGTTTAGACCAGGCGTTCGTTATCGGAGTTTGTTCCAGGCAGCGCTGTCTGTTAGCTCACCTCATTCCAAGTTGTTATTTGTATTTCTAAATATTCTAGTTGGATTGCGTGCCCTGTTGTAATCAGCCTAATGAATTAAAACCCTTTTCAACGGGGCAAATTAAATTAATGGCCTTCATTCTGTGAAGTACTTATAGGACGCTATTTGCAAATCTAAGTTCTGAAGGGACAAATTTAGAATCTACAACACTACTCTCCAATCCATTCTATTTCCAGTCCAAATTAGTTTACGTCAACTATAATCTAAGTTTATTTTTGTACAAGAAAAAAACGATGAGAAATTTAATGAAATATAACTAGAAATGAGTAGGTACGAACGCTTCCGTGAGTTTTTCAAATGACTTTGAACCTTCTAAATGGTCGTTAAAGCTGCTATGGTAAGTTCTAAGCACCATTGTTACTTGTACAAATATCTGTCCTCACCGATCAGAAACTCTTGATAGCTATCTGTTTTTGTATAATACGATTTATGGTGGATACTGAATATTAGTTTATAGTCAAGTACAAAAACTTTGGACCGTTTTAGTACACCAGGATTCGACATGGAATCCAAATCGATGAGAGAAAGAAACTGCAATAGCATGACCAGAGTCAATGTTGAGGGAAACATCCACTTTACTGAGTCGTTGTTTTCTGTAAGGCAGCACAGGTCGAACAATAGTGACGGACTTTTATTCATTTATTTATTAATAACTTTTATTATGAAATAATTGGTTTCTGTTTCATATTGAAACTTCTTTATTGTGATAAAATTACAATCTGCGTTATTGGGCAATTAGTAATTGTGATAAATGTTCTCATTCATACCATATTTTCAATTTTCATTCACTCGCTCATTCATACGGTATTTACAAATAGCCCAGAGACCTCCCAAATCCACATTGTTGTAATCTCCCTCGCATGAGAAAGAGGTAGTGGAATCTTGGGAAGTCCTCTACGCTCCTCTGTCAGCCGCGTCACCGGGTCACTGGATGCAAGACGTTAGAGCCCGGCCAAGAGTTCAAGAGCCACAAACGCTCAGGATATGATTGGAGAAACTGGCCTTTGCCAGGACTCCCACTGTCACATATTTATAGCTCGTTACAAGGCCACTGCCGCTTTAGTCTCTGAAGGGGATTAGGGTGGTTGGATAGGTTACTATGGAATTTTATGAACTTGAAAGGAATGAGTTCAAGAATGTAGGGTATATTTAGATCGTTATGAAGGGTTTTGTTCATGACGTGATAAGAAGCATTAATTATTGTTCTCAGGACTTTTGATTGAAAGGATTGGATACGCTTGATGTTCGACTTTTTTGCTGTCCCTCATAGCTCTATTTCGTACGTCCAGATTGGCTTAAGTTTAACTTTTTAGATTAGTAATTTATTTTTTATAGAGAGATGGGATGTCCTTTGAAGTAGTCTGTACATTTGTCCATAGCGCCTGTTTAGTTCTTGTTGTTTAAGCCTCGTGTGTGGGTTCCATGTCAGCCTTTTGTCGAGATGGAAGCGATTATGAAATAATAGGAACACACATTTTAACGAAAAATACTATCGGTTATAGTTAATAGCAGTTTAAACAACGGGAATTCAAAAAGAATTTAGATATCATTTTCTAAATATATATATATTACTTTAATGTGAAGTTATTTTATACAGAACTTTTCGTAATGTCATTTTCACTTTGCTGTGAATCTTGCCGATATAATTGATTATTAGCGAAACAAAGGTGGAAACTCCGAATTACGTTATTGGTTATCCTCAATATCTAAGTTATCATCTCAGCAGATTTATTTTTTGGTTGATAATTAATTATATCAACCACACAACGAAATTGACTATGTAAAAGGTCAAGGTTTTTGATTAAAAAAAAGTAGTCTCTTTGATAATTCGTTACATTTATATTCAAAAAACTTGTAAATCAAAATAAAAATGATTAGTAGTTGTCTTAAATTAATTCAAACTTTTGACCTGATTCAATAAAATAATATATATGTTATAACGCTAAATCTCCTTCCAAATAGCTCAAGGTAACTAAAATTAACAGTCCTACTGTGTCTCAATCTCTGGTTTGGCAGAGTTTGCCAAAGAGATTTAGTATTTGGAATGTCGTTAACTCGAGGCAGGGTAGCTCAGTTGCTAAAGACCCTGGACTGTGTATTGGCGAGGTGTCGGGATCTTGAGTCCCTATATTCAAAGTTATTACATAGAATTACAATTTCTTTTATTAGGAATAATTAAAAGTACAAATATGATCCTTTAATAGCAACATTTAAAATTTTCAACTACTTTCAGTAGTTCTTACGTATTGATCTTTAGACGGAAGTATGTCTTCTCGTTGTTGATTATACTTTCTCTATATTCCTTTTAGTTTATAATTTACTACTGAACAAATAAAATTTATTGTTAGTGAACGTAATTGATTTTTCATCCCTGATCAACAGCATTCACAAGTTCATTCGACAGGATATTGAGAGCTATTGATTCCTAAGTTCCAACTTGAGTCAAGTTACCCCTCAGTTGATATTACTTCAAGACTCAACGACCCCATCACTGCTATGTAAAATATATTTTTTATTGCATCAGGTCAAAAGGTTGAATTAATTTAAGACAACTACTAATCATTTTTATTTTGATTTACAAGTTCTTTGAATATAAATGTAACGAATTATCAAAGAGACTACTTTTTTTTAATCAAAAAAATGTTATCAGTATGTTTTTTTTTATACTAAGTGCAAACGAAGAGTTTCAACTTTCAACAGGTATTAAGGTATGATCTTTGGTGAATACATATGTCATGTAAATAATCTAGTTTGTTAAAAATTCTAAGATATATTTCACAATAAAATAATTAATATGATAATCGAATTCCCTCAAAAGTGTATCAAACATTTAAAATACGATTTCCCAGGCAAAATAACTAAAAAGAAACTCTTCATTTAACGATTAATGGAGCAGAAAATTAAAAGAGTTTAGGTTTGTTTAGGTTAAAAGCATTCAAATTGTAATTAAAACTTTTTTCAATTAGTTGGTAATTTATATCTTTTACTTTATACTAATCGTTGATGATATCACAAAAGAAATTACTGGATCCGATTATATTTAAAATTAATTAAACTTAAGCTTGATTAGTTGGGTCGGAGAAAACAGTGAAAGATTGAAAAATATTTATTAATGAAAAATATTCATTATGAAATTTCATCTTCTATTCCGCTTTTGTCAACTGAATTTTTTTCATATCATTTAAAAAGGATAATCTTTACATGAAGCCTGCGACTGTATTTAAGGTATGGTCATGGGTCTCCCAGCTCAATGAATTTTTATGGGCACAAATTCATCACCTGGTTAATTGAGCTGGGTGGAACGCGAGCCTGTCTTGTACTTGACTGAAACGATTTGCTTCGAAAAAATCGAAGAAGGAGGTTCTGTTAAGTAGTTTGGATGGATTATTAATGTGGATTGTGAAGCCGATATTTGGGACTTGATGTTCCATGTGGCATAGTCCATGCCACTCCTGTCACTCCAAGGGCCTTTAGGGACTCAATTTTTCTTATCTTGCATCTTACATCTTGTAGATAAACCAAAATCGTTTCATTAAATGAAAGCTACATGTTTGTAGCGTGAAATTGTTACCTTAAATATTTCATTTACTTATTCATTTATTCAATAATCCAAAATTACTGTTGGAAGGCTCTCGTAGGGAAGAAAAAAACCCCAGGTGTATTCAGTAGAAAAATCATGCAGGAAGTGAAAAAGATATAAGGACTGTGAGTAGGCTAACATCCTTCTACCAGGCTGTGGTAATGGGCATAGTAAGGTACGCTTTGCAGTCATGGTCGGCGCACCAGAACAAGGGGCAGGCACACGCCCTGAAGAGGATACAGCGAATGGCACTAGTACGGGTCACGAGGTCCTACAAGACGGTATCTCAGGACGCAGTGGAGGTTTCGGCAGCGGCGGCACCAGTGGATCTGGTCCTCCTGGAGCAGCGCCTCAGGTCGAAGATGAAGAGAGGGCAGATTGAAGATATTCCACCTCCCCTACGGAGAAGAATTGAGGAAGAGCCTGAGAGGTGGAAGGCCCTCATAAGGGAATGGACGATAGAGGCTTGGGGTGCCAGGTGGACTGGTACGACTAAGGGGAGCACCCTGAGGAAGTACTTCCCCTCAGTCCAGGACAGGCTGAGGGCAAGTTGGGTCTCCCCAGACTACTGGGTGTCACAAGTGCTTACAGGACACGGCGGATTTCGTGCCAGGCTGTACGAATACAAGAGGGCAGAAAGCAGGTCCTGCCTTCAATGCGGAGAGGACGACACCGCGGAGCACGTCGTGCTCTCTTGTTATGCGTTAGAACCGGCTAGAGCACGGATGCTCCGCTCGATAGGAGAGTACAGCCTGGACGCGTCCAACCGGCCGTCGCTGGTGAATGATGAAGTGAGATACACCGCGTTCTGCAGATTCGTCGGGGAGTGGAGAAGGGTACAAGGCTCCAGGTACTTCAATATATCCAGGGGGTGGCGCGGGGTTCACCCGAAGCCAATGATGTATCGGCGGTTCCAGAGGAGTCACTGTAAATATGTACATATAGATACAAGGTAGGACTGAGTAGCCTATGGTTAGATATAAGTTTAGTTATAGGGGGATAGAGGATGCACAACCCTTGTAAATATAGTACTTAAGTATAGTAGTAAGATATAAGTATAGTTAACGGGTCTGTAAATATTGTAAATAGATTAAGGATACTAGCTATAAGGACAAAAAAAAAGCTAGTAAGGATTGTACAAAGTAGATTGAAGGAAAAGTTTTTATTTTATTTTGTTTTCTTTGGAAGTTTTGTGTTGATTTTGAAAAATAAAGAACGAAAACAGTATTACTCAAGGTGCGCTGACCGGTGCAACAATCCCATTGCCGGAATACGCGCACCACAGGCTACGTAACCCCATGAGCTCGCTTCGCGGGCTTGTGGGATAAGCCCGTTTGAGGCTCAGCCTCAGAAGAGTAGGCTAACATAAACAATACCGCGAATACATAATTTCTTAACATAAACCTAACCAAGAATAGATCAGAAAATATATATGCCTCAAACAAAAATGTATAACGAACCTATGATAAGACTAAAAAAAATTTATGAAAAAAATTTGGTCCAAACAATTGAATATTCTTGCCAATTCTTCCGTAAAGCTGAACCAGTCTAGCTTGAGATGAGGCACTAATGGAGTTGTTTTGTCCTTGGGCATCCATAAAGAGTCAGGAAATAATTCCTACTAGCCAAGGATTATAGTTTGGGTTTGACAGCAGCTGGAGCAGTAGGAGGGATCCGGGGAGAACACGTTCCCAACGACCAACTCCAGTCCACGTGGGTTTCTCCTTCGAGGACCAGCCTCCTCTAGGCTTTCGTCACATGATCGATATCTTCCCCTAGAGTCTGGGAGAGTAGCTATGAGTCTGTATCGAAGGTCCTGGTACCCAGTAATCTGCTTTAGTTCCTAAAGGATACTCATCTCCTTCTGCGATCAGTGGTTTGGCCACCATTTCTCCAATAATGAGGTCTGAATTTTGGGGAGCATTGACATCAGAAGTGAAAGACGTCTCAAAAATCTCCACCAGCGATTCTGATTTGTGCTCCTGTTGTACGTTGAATTTCCCCAATACTATTGTTGCCTCGATCCGCTGCTCACACCCTCGTCCATGGCAACGTACCATCGCAAACATCAACACGATACATTCAAATTATAAACAAGTCAATAAAAACAACACCAATTTTATTGTACATTATCTTTACACGATAGTTCCTTTCATGACAATAAACTTTAATAAAATTTATATATATCTGTTAAAGTTTCGGATGGATTTCATCATTTTGTCTACCGGTAGAGTACACAAAGCTCAAAACACGACATAGACGTACCTTTTTAAAAGCCTCTTAAATACTGATAAATATGTATGCTTGTAGTAAATAATAATAATATAGATATAAGGGCATTGCTTTATGGCGAAATATGATACAAATTTAATTTTCGGTTAATCTAAATGGTTTGATAGTTGAATTTATGGCGGTTATAATCTAGAGATTAATTCTTCGTTTAATTGCAATAGAATCCGGGTTGACTTCATATCACAAATTACTGCAAACAAATAATGCCGAATTGTCTGATCTGACTTTCTTAAAATGCTCGTTATTACTCTATTATTGCTCAGAATTTTATTTAGTAGACATATAGGTATGCTTTATTTATGTATTTTTGGCCTATATCTGTATACTATTAGGGGGACCGGAAAGTAATGTCGTTTTATTTACATTTTTATACAAGTTTTTGTTTTTGATTAATGATGTAATCACTCTCGTTATCAGCAACCTTTTACCATCTAGTGTGAAAATTTTCATTGCCTGATCGATCAAAATCAATTGGGTTTTGAGCAAAATATCTGGAGATGACATCATCCAAATATTAAATTATTTGCCACTTTAAAAATGTAGCGATCGGAATAAATGAATCGGGTGAGTGTGGTGGTTAAGGCAATACCTCCCACCCCAATTCAATAATTTTTTCTAGGGTTCTTGTGGAAAAAATAGGCGCAGTAGGGTCTTGCATTGTCGTGTTGCAGAATAACGTCTTTTTTATTGACAATCCCTGTGCAATTTTAATTAAAGTTTGATTTACTCGATCCAATTGTTCACTGCAAAGATCTGCATTCACAGTTTACCAGGTATCAGCGATGAACGACTCCGTGAATACTCCACCAAACAAACCAAAACGCCTTTTTGGAGTGTAAACCTGGTTTAGCTGTACTTCGAGCCGTTTCATGCGGATAGAGATTTTCGAATTATCACAGAGGACCCATTTTTCACCTCCAGCATCACCCACCCGTGGCAGCATACTCGCCCGATATTGCGCCATCGGATTTTCATTAATTCCGATCGCTAAAAATTTGAAAATTCGAATGTCCAAAAGGCTATCTCTAGATATTTTGCACAAAAACCAATTGATTTTGATCGATTCGGCATTAAAAATTTGCACAGTAGATGGCTAAAGGTTGTTGATAATGTGGGAAATTACATTGATTAAAAACAAAAACCTGTTAAAAATTTATTTTTTTACTTTAATGTAAAAAAAAAAAACGACATTACTTTCCGGTCTCCCAATTATCTTTTCCTATTATTTTTAAATTTGTATCACCTGGCTGGTAGCTAAAACTCCTTTTTTATGTTACATCGGTTTAGCATTGTAATAACTATATTTTCGAGTTGAACTATTTTGTCTTTCGACTAATGTAAAGTACACAAACAGCGCTCATTATTACGAAAATGGTGTATTATAGTAGATTTAAGTGGATATCATTTTGGGGAGTAACAATAGTATGTAATTTAATTATGTCTCTATTATATATGCGAGTATACAAAGCAATAACTGCCCCGGATTAGGCAGAAACTAGGTTAACAAAAGTATGATTTGACACCCTGTAGACTCGTTTGAACAATACAGTGAGTTAAAATGTTTTTTTTTTTTTTTAATTAAATCTTATAGTCAATAACTACCTTCATCGATGAACTTCATATAGCGTCAAATTTCATTTCAATTTTTGGCTTATGATTTTTGAAAAAAGATTCAATATTAGCCAGTGCCAGAGTTGGAAAAAAATGAGAAAATGAGGTCAGTGCTACCCACAAAATAGTCCTTAATTTGATTCGAACATTGTTGTAAAAACAGATCTGTACTCACTAGCTATTAAACTAGCTTATTAGTACTTAGCTTATTATTAACTGAAACTAGCTATTAGTACTAATTAAGATCGAAAAGAATTTTCATGATATTTTTTTCTCTAGTAAGTAAATATACGGTGCGCAAAGTAAATTTAATAGGATGTAGTTTTTATTTATATAACTCTTTTATATTATCACTTTTAGAAAAATTGTCCGCGCTTTCACTTTGAGAAAACCTATACAGAGATAGAAGCCAGAATCTAAACAAGTATTCGAATCATCTGAAGTGGATGTGAGCTTAGAGGGGGGGGGGGGGATGGGAATAGAATCTCAAGCGGGAAAGTGTGTTTCGTTTACAGAACTTTTCAAACAGAGTCAGTCAATACGGAAAAAGTTATCACCTCTTTCGTCAGAATACTCTGCCACATTTACAGACATGGACTGCAACTGAAATATATGGAAATAATGTAATTAGAGCATGTGGTATATATGGATTCAACATAAGAGCAGTCCATTGGTAAAACTTTCTCTCGCATAAGAGGCCCTAACCCACTACGAGCTTTAGCGAATACATTAATTATATGTCAGGTCTGAAGAATCATAAACTTAGCTGGAAGGACCCCCCCCCCCATTCGTTCCCAAAACCTATTTCATCACTTCTTTCTAATAAATAGTCCTCAAGAGGCCATCTTTAAAATTTAGTTTTTTTTTCCCCCAAGGTATAATGAATGAAATCCGTTTGGTTTGTAATAACGGTAAATAAAATAAAATCTTTTCAGGCCTTTGTGGATTGTCTTATCGAACCTACATGGAAATCTATCTCACGTTGCAATGACTTAAAAAACATTGTAATTGCCATACAACATGATATAACCTTATTAAAAAATCAATTGAAATCGTATTGATTATTGATAGCATCAATAACTTGCTATGAAACTATTTTAGAACCTATTTCATGAAACAGCTCAATATCTCAATCTATACCCATTATCATTAAAATTGTATAAAAACTACTTCATATTATGATGAGTATTAAGTAAAGGGATTTATTTATCATTGAACGGTGGTTTTCATTAGAAAATTGTTTATTATAATAACATGTTTTAAGGGGACGTCTGAAATGTTTACTCAATTCTAAAGGATTTATCACATTATGTATTTTTCAACTTTTCCAAATACTAGTATGATCTCAGTCAAAGAAAAATTAGCTGACAAGTGGTCCGATATAAATAGAGTACGGAGATTAGAGCTCTGACCCTGCCAGTAAATTTCCTCTTCACTTATTAGTTATAAGTAAAGTAATTTTCTCACTAATACAAACTGACAAATGAAGGACTAAAACGACTTACATCAATTGCAATTAACTAATAACTTTTGATAGAATTAACCATCGGAAAGTCCATACATAAAGGTTGCATTAGTCCTCATATAGCTCTTTTCAACGAAATTACATTGTTAATGTATTAATGCTGTCATAACTCGAACCCAAGGTAAAATTAATTACTGTATTCTTGTTTTAAGCTAACAATATTTAGAATATCGAGACGAAATCAAATGCAACTTCCATGTCCAATTACAGGTTTGTGACTTTACTAACAAGGAACTGAACAGGGGAAAGAAACACAAAGTAAATTCCAACAAAGGCTAATTAAAAATTAAATTAAATTCACAGGAATAATTCTCAGATAGCGTTTACAAGGTAATGGGGAATCGGACAAGTGGGATTAATAAAATAAGGATATTAGTTACAAAATGTGACAAGCTTCTGGCAGTCAAGCAGTGGGAGGCCGAATCGAAACGTCACAACCGCTGACTGCCGGGCAGTTCCAAAGAAATATGGCCCCTCGATGTATTAGTCACCGTCACCGCTACAAAGGGCGGTGCCAGTGAGGACGTCTAGAATTAAATATAGAATAATAACAATACCTAAGGAATGTAATTCTGTAATTACAAAATAAGACTAGTCATTGATTTCCGTTTGGTCTAACTGTCAAATGGTTTGTAATTGGTTTATTAATTTCATCTTAAATATGACAGTGACATTGTCTGTTCGAATGATTATCGGATTCTTTACTATAATATTAGATGAGTATCATATAGATGGTGACGACTTTTGTTAATTCATAATCATGAAGTAATATTAGCTTAAATATTAGTATTGTCAACTTGAATTACAATTGTTTGCAAATATGTGAATTCGTATTTCTCATTTCTAGTTTACTACATGGCGATTTCTAATCAATGATTATTATTTATGTCTTACTATTAGAATTTTGCATAAATATTTAATTTTAAGTGCAGATAAAAATGATATTGTCTCATGAGGATATGTGACAAGATTCAACATGGCAATAGCGCTAGACATTACTCACCAGCACCAAGTATGCAGGTACTCACAGATCTGTGCATAGTCCGTGTAATTGCAGTTGTTTATCATGAAAAATAAATCCCTGTTCAACTCAATGGCTTTTCATAATGCGTAAAATTATAAAAGTAAAATATTGATAATAATATATTGAACATATTCTTAAAAATGTATTATTGAGTTTGTTAATAAATCAATGATTTGTCTATCCTAACAATTTTAAAATGCCGATATGAAAAAAACCATATATTGGCAGAACTTATAGACACCAGCACATAAGAGACAAGAGCATCTGAAGAGGAAAGAAACCGAAGTGTACAAGAAAAAGCTAACGGAGTAGCTTATCGTAATATAAGGGATAATAAACAGCCTAAAAAGAATGAACCAAAAAATGAACAAAAAAGTGGAAATTATGAAAGAGGGGATGATGAAGGGTAACGGTGTTGTTTCCAAGATGAGTTATCGAAATTTCGCATAAGGCAATATTAAATTAAAATTTATAAATAAATATCTACAGTTATAGTATGATAGAAGCATAGCAATTAACCATAGCCAAATATGAAGCAGAGGCCAGTAGAATTAACCATAGCCAAATATGAAGCAGAGGCCAGTAGAATTAACCATAGCCAAATATGAAGCAGAGAGCAGTAGAATTAAACTGTTCTGTAGTTGTGATTACAGTTGAGCACTTCCATCTAGGCCTTAGATAATTATCAAGCAAGGGCTAAGGTTTAATCTGATAATGCTTAGTCGGCACTGCTTCGGATGTATACAGCAACTTAATGCCCTTCTCTTGATTAAACTATTTATATCACTTTTGAATCAAATGTTTTATAGCCTCCAAGTCCCAGGTTCTCAACCATTTTGAGGGTTTACTTAGTGCTGTAAAAGCAGGGTTTACTTTTTTGTAATATAAGCCTTAGGTTTTCCCAGTCTGCAGTAAGGCGATCTACGGTGAAATGTTTGAGACGACATAAAACAAAGTGCCACCAGATAACAAACAACATATGTTTTTCTGTGATATTAAATACGGTACCAAATCGTTTCTTATATATTTATTGTAAATAGCAACGACTCAATATAGATCATTGATGACCTTGATCTCTTCGAGGTGCTGGTTGGTATTCCTTGCTTGGATTGCTGCAGTAAATGGGAAAAAAGTATGTAGTTATTCCTCTGTCCCGTTATTTATTTGCGAATGTGAACAAATCTCGGTCTGTGAGCGTTGTCACATATTTCACATGTAGGCCAGTGGAGTCCTACAATGAGATGTAGATGCCTCACCTTGGTCTGGGCAGTCCTCTGTGACACACTGAGCCTAGTAGTACATAATCTTGGATCTCAACTCCTATTAATCTTGGACACCTATTTTCTTATATCAAACATTAATGTAATTTAAGTTTTAGTGTACTTAACCTAGAGAAACAAACAAGAACTTTGAGTAGAAAATCGACCAGACAGCACCTCACTACAGAGAGGCCAAGCGAACACTCGTTATTTTATGTTGTTTGGTTAAGTAACATGAAAATAAATAATTGTATTTTATCGTGCACCCAGCTTGATTTGTCTCTTGTAAGCATACATTATTAACTGAGAGGAGCAGGAATCATAACCTACATAAATAAAGATAATATGAAGTTCAGCCCAATGTAATGTAATTAAAGAAAGCTTTAAACTTTTCATAAAAAACTTTTATATCTTATTAGTTTTATGTATAGCCAGTAAAACTGTAATTATAAACCTTTGTGAAGTATGCCGTATTACTGATAAAACAGTCAAATAAACTGCAAACAATTCAAATTTCCTCTATAAACTTACTTTCCTGCCCGTTTGATGTCCCCTGCTATACAAATGTCTCCTAAGAATAGCCATTATTCCGTCAGTGTCCCTTTGGAATGAATAAATAAAACCACCCCGTGGAAAATAGAATATAATCAACAGCGGCGTGCTAAAATTATAAAATTTACTAACACACCACTCCTTTAATTTGGGATTAAAACAGAAACACTAGTATTAAACTAAACGGTTATTTGAAATTTGTTTTCCTACATACTTGCAGTAAAACGTATGTCAATATTTAGTGTATAATAATGAGTCGAATTTTGAAAATGTCAATAGTTACATGCCATGCGTTCATACTTTTCTCCTTAATAATAATACTGTAGCAGAGAGTCCATTAGTATAAATATACTAACACAGCAGAACGAAACGAACCTGATCTGTCAAAATGGTCAAAATTATTTACATCTAAACCCATGATAAATAACTATGACCATCTACAATTTTGTTTTAGGTCAAACTATCCAAAAATGACCCAAACTGACAAAGATTTGTTTCTTATATGAGGTACTTTTGTGGTTTAATAAAAAAACAAATACACTCACATCGCCTGTTTCCGAGTCAATCTTGTACAGCCTCAAAGCAGGATTGTTGGCTCCACTTGGTGTCAGTTTGGGCGTCAGCGAAGGAGCGATAAAGATCGTAGACACAGGTTCCCCTGAAATATGAAGAAAAGTGAAGGCAATTAGAAAATAAAGTATAGTGTAGGTAATTATGAAATTGTACCCAACTATCTTTACAATGGCTACATCATCATGGTGTATCTTCTTAAGAAACTTAGTCCCTGTATAGGAACATAACGAATATCGTGTGAAATGTGATGAAATTAAGGTAGAGGCTTGACAATTGTCATAAAAACTTCACTTATTGACATTAAAAACGTCCTAATGGTATGCCAGAGGTAGTTTTGTGTTCAAAAGGTACCTTCTACCTTTGAGTAACATTATTTCGTTAACCAGATGAGGGGTAACATTCAAAAAACTTAATGGATAATGTAGCAGAATTTATTTTCAGGAATTATAGCTAACTAGGAACCAAAATTATGACTAAAGAAAAAAAAGGTTGTCCGAAATTACTTTTAATACATTTATCGTATAAAATAAATAGCATTTGTTTAGAATTTCATTGAAATTGAACGAGGACTTAACAAGACATTTCCCAGCCCAAGGTGAGAAACTTGCTTTTATGAAACAGTAAGCCATTTAAAAGTTTCTACATACAACTTGTAAGACAATAAGGAAAACCTTGTACCAACGGAGCTGGATTAGAAGAGAAAATTGCTTGGCTACAATATTGCAACACATTAATTGGCAATCGAAAAACAGAGTTACCTGACAAGTTAATTTTAGAGAAACCATAGTAACATTTGTTATGGTTTTATGTAATACCGGGAACATTCACTATATCACATAAATACATATTTACTAGGCGATCGTATTGACACAAGGCTATACCATTTGTAATCAAAGATCAGGGGTAATGAAATCATGAGGATCCTGACTTTTATTTTCTTAGACTAATAATTAGCAAAACCTGTATTAATAACAAATGTGAGTTATACTAAATTATTAGCTGGTAAAAGCTTCATTTTGATTCCTGTCGCAGATTTAACGGTTGATAAATAAAAGCTAAATCCAGACAAAGCTTCGAAAACAAAAATTTCCTTAAAATACTTCTGAAAGTGGGAAGATGACGGTTAATGGAACTAAAATTTAACTAAAATGACGCTTTGTCGCTCCAAATCATTTGACTGCGAAACTCCTAGTCTCGTTGACATTTGGTCAAATATTACGGTAAATGTGTACAGGTAAATTGAAGTGGATCCCCTTTATTGAGAAACTTGTACTAATGCTGGTCGCTTTATATATTTTGAACAACAAAGCGTTCTTGGCTCTGAACGATTTCTCCCACACCATTTCTTACGTTTTTGTACCACTAAATGATATTTGTCCTTCGGTAGGTCTCAACATCTTTTTGCCCTTCAACCACGTTTTCACACTTCCAGGAGCAGCTCATCACAAATTTCCTTTCTTTGAACTAATCTATATTGGAATGATTATTCATCAACTAAATGTGCAACAAAAGTATTATTTTCCATCGAAACTCTCTATAAACTGATATGACGTGCTTACCCTCTGCTCCGTAGACTATCCTGAAGGTGTCCGAGTGGAGGTGTCCGAAGAATTGGCCTGTGATTATGCGGGCGTGTTTAGAAACGAGGCTGATGTAGCGCGAGTTGTGAGGTTCTGCCAGTGAAAGTCTCGCAGGTGCGCCTTGTCGTTCGTCGTAGCCTGGGGCGATGTGGCCAACGAGATAGATCTGCAACATCAAATCCACAATTAAAATTTTACAATGTAATTGTATTAGATTTTTTAAGAAATAAATGTATTTGATTGATCAAAAGACAAAAAAAATCTGAAACCAATAACATATGAAAAATAATAATAAATAAATCAGTTTAGGCACACAAAAAAGACAGGATAAAGAAAAATAACAAAGTAAAATAAAGCGTAAAACTAAATTTAAAAAATCATTATGTAAAAGCATTCCAATTAATAAATTCAGAGATGGAATGTTATAAAAAAAAGCTCTAAAAATAACACATTATATTAAAAGAAACATTGATTAATGTATAATAGTAAAAGTATAACCCAGCAAATCATCTGGATATATAAAATAAAGATAAAATGGCAGCAGAGATTCTGGAGACGAAGAGGAAAGGATTGTAGTGAAATTAAAAAAGCTTTGAATCAAGTTTTAAAGTCTAATTTGTGATTAAAATTACTCTGTGAATGGTCTGTCGAATGCTAACGAGAATAAAGTATCGTGAATTGTGGGTATGTGACCCAATGACCAAGCATGTATCATTTCAATCGTACTCAATTCTGAGCACAACTATAAACAGTACACCTAAAAAAATATAAAAACTAGGTCAGAGACACT
Organism: Acanthosoma haemorrhoidale; assembly: GCA_930367205.1. Lineage (NCBI taxonomy): Eukaryota > Metazoa > Arthropoda > Insecta > Hemiptera > Acanthosomatidae > Acanthosoma > Acanthosoma haemorrhoidale. The sequence goes on from OV884014.1 coordinate 41,138,609, forward strand.
TCAACTCGGCGGTCATCTACCAAACTGCAAGATACATTAAATTATTAACAATCTATACATACACTCACAACCACCAGATCTGGCTAGAGAAAAAAGAAAGGCTGGGATTCAATACCGGAAGCCTATGTTCACAATTGAACGATCACTGGCCGAATAAAAGACATATCCAACTAATTATTATTATAGCAAAATTATTTTTACTTATAGGAAAAATCACTATTTATCGGCAAAATGTTTAAATGTCCATAGAAAATGATACGATTATCCATATCGCAGATAAAATAGAAATATTGGAACCAATAGGATCTCGTTTCATGAGCGGCTGCGGCTCTCCAAGCTTTTTCTCCCTAGAGCTGATTCTCGGTTAACTGGCCGCAATAGTAACGTCGAGAATGATAAGACAATCTTACAGGCCACTGAACGATATGTCTCAGGTGTTTATAAATTGAATACTTGGATATAGTAAATACTTGAATAAATGAGACGTACATATTTGGATAAGTTGTAACAATTGCTTTTGAAATTCACATTTGTTATTATAGAAACATAAGTATTATTTTTTGGAGTAGCGAAACACTAATTGGAACCATTACATCCTTATATAATCTAACATTATAGAACATGGGCATGTAATATGCATGCAGACGAGTCTATTTAACTACATTAATTCTATGTGTCTGATGTACACCCTATCACAAGTGTAGTGTTTACATTAGTGTATTCACGGCTCAGTTAACTTCGCAGCGACATAAACGCTAATAAGCGTACATAGTCAGTACGCAGCCGAGCGTCGATAACCCAAAATAATTAGGGCCTCATTATTCCTGAAAATCCATCTCTACCTTCTGTTTAAACACTATCACTACTTTCGATTTATTAGGTCGTAACTTTAACGGTAATATTACATTATTTTAAACGTAACAATTACCTTTGAATTAAATCAAGCTATGAAATAAACTTAATTCTATCACCCATAGAGCAAAACATACCTGATGATTTATGATACCAGTTAAGTAACTCATCACAAAGAGGTAGGGTTATATATAGGTTGCTGCGGTATTACAAAGTTCTAGGATAATCGTCAGTAGTACCAACTTTACATGCTAAACCGGATTCGTTACTTTTTGATTCGAGCAGCTACTCATTTATCCTTATGAGGCTGTGCCGATCCCGACCACACCCATAATCCAAAGAAAAAATCTTTTGGAGATCAAACCCGACTTTTTGCAGTGGTCAGTGTAGACAACCAGGAAGGGTAGTGAAAGAATATGAGTTATTTAATTTACATACAAAACAAGTAGTGACAACGAAGCAATCATATCGTGCCGTTTGAGAAAAAATTAAATTTTTCCTGAACTAATGCGTCCTATTTCCAGCGACTCAAAACAATTAAACAGCAAATGCTGGGATTGCTCCCCCTCTAAATCAATAGTTTCTTCGAATTATTCCGGATTTTTTTTGTTTTTTGAATTGTTTTTGTTGGCTCCCTGTAAACAATAAATACTGTCTTAGTTTGAGTGCTGAAAAAACCAATAACGATGATCCTGTTTGAGTTTCAAATACAAATAGACTTTCTATTTAATGAAGCTCCAACTCAATTGTCTGTTTTAGTTCTGTTTCTTTTTCCTTCATCGTATTTCCTAATTGTTGTCTTTATTTCCCCCTCTGGTCTTTGGAAAAACCATCAGGGAGTTTTTAGGTTTCTGATACGGCAAAATAATTATGCGATGTGATTAAATTTGTTTTAAAAATTCATTTTGTAAGTAGGTATATCTAGGAATTTTCGAGTAGGTTTTTTATCCATTCCCAATTTAAATTCAATATTATATTCTCTGAAATCCCTATACATTCAAATAGCATACTGCACGATAAAGCTAGGTCCATTGTCGTAAACCCTTTGTACGTGAACATATACAATTGGACCTTGACAGAAGGGGGAAGACAAGATGCCACTCGAACATTCTTTCCCAATAACAACTAAAATATTTATCGAAATACAAAACCATGTACAAGATAGAGTTGCTCTAGTAATGTTAAATGGTAACGCGTTCTCTGAGGTGATGGGGTTTGAAGTCCAATTACTGGAACTCACTAATAAAAGTCTACAAAGTAAAAGCAAGGCTCTCAGCCGAACAGAATCTGAAAAAGTACATTTCATTGTTAACTATTTATTATAGTCAAGATCAACCTTTTATATCACTAGATGAAAAATATAACTTACAACCCCCAAAATACACATACACGAAAACAATGAGATCCGTCCTCCTTGAGAGGCATTGCTTCTTGTGCCTCGTGGGATATGATGCAGACAGTTTTGTAACTCAGCCAGACTCAGAGAGTCGTTAAGTGTGTAATTATTGTTTTCAGAGTGTAATTGTTAGCCTTAAAGTTTTATGTTAATTGTGTAAGTTAAATTATGTTCTTATATATAGGTATATTGAGAGTAACACTTCAACAAGAGAAACGTATCATTGTTAAATATAAGACAATAAATTGTCAATAAGTCGCTCTCAATAAGTGTTTCTACTGTTGTTTACAAAATCCTTATTCACGTTGACATATTCAGGATTCGATTCTTACAAATTAAACCAATAAATAACATAGACATACGTTATAATTATTATGGTCATAAGCACAGCAACAGGCAATTCGAAAAAGCTTTTGTAATGTATGTAATGTAAAAGTCTAAAGAAATATATTTCAGAATTATGTTAGAGCAATCTGTTTATTGCAGGATAAATTTGCAAATTTACGATGTGTATCTCTCTTTTACTGAATGCTGCCTATCCTCATGTGAAAAATTGATAATTTAGTAAATTAATGTACGATGTCATTCATAAGTTTGTCAAATTATTTTTTACTGGCCATTTTCATTTTCAAATATTACTTCGTATTTATACTTAAAATGCTTCAAATTTCATAACAAAAGTGGAAAAATTATTGTTGCAAATTTTAAAGCTATAATAAGTTATAACTAGTGTTTGTAGGTTTTATGTACCAGCGTTATCGTTATTTTAATGATAACAGTATCTCTATTAAATCCATCTAATTGACAGTGTTTCAGATGGTATTTCTGAAGTTGTTCCACTGATAAACCTTCTGCTCCTATCCCTTATACGATTTCTTACCAATATTTATAAGAGTTGAGATTTATTGTTGCTACATGCTAATAGGCAGGAGGACGGGTGGATTGGTACGCCTGACAAGGGTCAGCGTGAGGAATGGAATATGTCGAATGAGACCCTCATCTACAACCAAGTTGACGTTTTTTATTATGTCTTATTGTACGTCGGTGAGTTTTAGGCATGTTCCAGCTGGCCTATATTGACATTTCCTCTGAGAGTATTTTGAAAATATATCGATGATTTCGTATACAATATGAGTAGGCATTAAAGGATATATGTTTTATTAGCGGGCTCGAAAGATTTGCCAATTATATTCTAACCTAAAGTTTACAAATGTTTGCACATCCTGCCTAGGATCTACTTCTGGGAATGTCCCTGGAATCGAATGTTTTTTTCGAGCATCATCTAAACATTTTAGCCAATATAGGCACTTCACAAAAATTACAAATTGCTGTGAAAGTAATACCATTTCAACTATTGCAATTAATTCCACTTAGGGACTGCGGTTTTCTTCTTCCTTAAGAATACGCTAGGCCGATTGTATAGCAGGTTATTAATGATCACGGATGAAGGTACATTTCAAAACAATGTCAACATGGCAAGGTAATAATTTTGTACGCAGAACGACTCTGCCGTTGCATGTAATCGCTGGAAAAGTCGTGAAGTATCACATACTGTTAAGTAGAAGAGTTTCATTGCTCCGCTTGTATCGATCAAAGAGAGTTGTTGGGTTTTCATCAAATCAATGAATGGACAACGTTTAGGCGTAATGTCATTTGCACCTGTGGCGGTAGTGGAAAAGCATATAAGTCGCATAAACATGACATGAAGCACAAAAAAGAAGAGCTTTAGGCATGGTTGACAAATTCTTCACGGGTAATCTTTTTCACGATCGCCACAGATTTATTGACGGCCGACAATGCACTGATGGTATAGTATACCTTGGAAGCCGTGAAAACGTACGTGCGGGATAGTATATACAGCCCCTGCCAGTTTTTTTCTTTTAATATTTGTCTCAAATTAATCTCTTAGAGCTTTCATTTAAGGACATTGGCCTTGAGAGCTAACAAATGTCTAATGGTTATTTTTTACGAAATAAAATATAGAGAAATTCTCAAACATTTAAATAATTTAGAAGTTTTGTTGAACAGGTTAAAAGGACTGGTTTTATTTTCAGTAAATGAAGTATCACGTCATGTGAATGTTCTGTGTTAAATTCTAGGCAGTGAGTATTAACTTCGTGTAAGAGCATTTTCTGTCCTGAATAAGAGTATGGATCATCTAAAAAAACATGTTTTCTTTCTGTTTTGTTCTTGTCTGTAATGGTTCATTCAAATAAATGAGGCTTGATAAGAACTTAAATCTAATCACCCAAACCAAAGTTGTAGGTTCCTAAGTACCGTGAGAAATCACCGCCCACTTTAGTGTCGGAGAGTAGAAAAACCTTATTGCCTTTTCAAGGATTTAAGATAAAATAAAAGGGGGTTTTGGTTCAGAGGAATTTGTTGCAATCGTAAAATAAATATATTTGTTAATGAGCTAATCTTATTTAGGTTTGATTAGTCAGTAATAAATTAAGTGATGAAGTATATGTTTTCACCGCTCATGTATTGTTACCATGGTGGGCAACTATTGGCCATGGATCTCATTTCAATTAAGGCGGATCTTGGCCAATAAAAACAGTTATAGAATCTTCTAACATATTTTTGACAGCAGAACAATACAAATAAATAATGTGACTTTTCTCGCTCAATCTCTCTTACTCTATTTCCTTTTAAAGAGTATTTTGATTAGAAGTTATTCCTTTTACATATAGTTCTATAATGTTTATGCATTTTCTTTAGTCTATACTTCTAAACTAGAGTACATAGGTGGTCTGAAAAGTTTCCAACCTCAACATGAAGATGATAATAAAATAAATAAAAGCTAATGAAATAAAAGCTAAAATAAAAGCTTTGTTAGGTCGAAACCTTTTCAGACCACCCTCGTATATCCCGGATTTTTAATAATTCGTTTATTTATTTTTGATAATCTATCATTATATCATGGTAGTATATAGTATATTACTTTAACAATATACTTATATACGCCACTTGAGTGAAGTGGGCGGTGATTTCTTACGGTACTTAGGAACCTACAACTTTGGTTTGGATAATTAGATTTAATTATAGTATATCATTATAACAAATGAGAGGGCTTAAATAGCGACAGATGTTGCCTTATCGCGCAATGAAGGAGCCCATGAGCGGACCCTTCCCGGTAAAGGACGAGCATAAACCGGAACAAGACGGAGCCGGCTTCCGGTCTTGGGTAACGAGCTGTCAAATTAGAGGGTTTGGTCCGACCTGAAATATTTCCCTGTAGGCCGTCAAACCCGCTTCGCCACTTCTCACCCTGTTATGTTTGGCCATTGGGATAACAATCTACTATGTTGCTTATAGAAACAACACGATACTATTTATATCGTTTCAATCATCACTGGCTGTTAGTGTTGTCGTTCACTTAGCATTTATTGGTAAACCATTTCTGCTTCATAGTATTATTTCCTTTTCCTTCTTTCTATTTAGTCTTCCTTGTTTCCTCCTCTATAAAATCTGTTAGATCTAAAGACAGTTTTTCATACCTAATCATTCTTTTTTCTTGTTTTTCATTCCAGGGAACTCTTATAAAACTACAAAATTAATTCTACTCTCTTCTTCATAGATTTTTTTTTTGAAAATTTGGAGCATTATTGACACATGCGTCTATAATATCCTATAACTTTTTCAACTAAAGAAAAATATGTTTGGCATTAAGTGTTGTATGACAAAGATGCTGCGTTTCTCTGTCCACCAAGTCTTAGTAGTGCCCTACATTATAGTAACAACTACTTTATATCGACGGTGAATTTGACAGTCATTAGCCTATTCTTACAAGTACAAAACCATTCTAATTGTCATGTATCTCTCACGACTTTAGAATATAACTGGTTTTTAATGAGACCTGTATTTTTTGCGTCTGTGCATTAACGTATAGCCTAGAAGTGACACGTGGCTTGTCGACTGTTCTTTGTAAGACGAAAACCCCACAGAATATCGTCCTCCCTGGAGCTCCTATGAAAGATAAAGTTTGTTTTACCCAAGCAAATAAAAATTCAAATGCCATACTACAATTGCAGAGTGAGTATCTAATTAGGGACCGGTATAAGAATTTCAACTTTCGCGAATATTTTGTTTCATACAACCTTTAAAACAGATTATGGGACCATCTCCGGGGTCACCCAAGGATTTTTTTCTTTGAATGTTGGGTCACATATAGGTCCACGCAGTCTCGTGAGGATAAATGAGTAGCCCTAGTTATTTTATTCACAAATTCAGTGTTTAACATTATGACCCTTCCCACATCGATTGCTACAGACTCGGGGAAATTAAGTTAAGATTTAGTTTATTCAAGTTTTTATTGTAAGCTGTAAGTTAGTTTTAAGTCTATGATAAACAAGGTGAGCCCAATCACTTTTAATAAATTTAGTCTATTAATATATAATGTAGATTGTCGGTTTATCAGCTATGTGAGTTCCCAAGGTAAGCAGGAGATGCCCACCACGGGACAGGGTCACTACAACCTCTAGCCGCCGTCCGGCGAGCGCCAAGAAAGAGATAAAACGGGTCGACCCGGGGTCTTTCACCCATGCTGGTGGCCTATTCGGCGGACAGCTTAATTCGCTTTGATCTGACTCCATAAGATCTTAGAAGGTTTGCCCCGACAGTGCACTATGTTCAGGAGAAGAGGAACAGGGTAGGTTTATAGGTAGTTCATGTAGTCTTGGAATGACCACGAACTCACACTCGGTATCTAAGAGTAGGCGAAAACCGTCCGGATCTCAAAGGCGATTGTGAACCGGAGAGAAGCAGACTGGATTGCCGTGGGAGACGCTACTAGGTAAAGTTTGTAAGCCCACGGCCACCTTCATCCACGAGGTAGAATATAATGAAGCAATTGTGAATAGATACGTTTGCAGAATGTATATTTTGTAACAAGGGGATATGAATAAAAAATACATTTTATTACATCCTGATTTAAGAAATCAAATTCGGTTATAACGAAATTCGTTTATAACTACTGTATACTTTTTTAGATAGCCTAGATATCGTTATAAACAAATCCCACTATATTATAAAAAGTAATAATTAACAAATATAAACAAAAAATATACTATATAAACATAGAACTTTGATAAGCAGAACTTGAAACCGGTAAAAATATCTTAATTGTTTATGTTATTGTACTTTCAGTGTGTCAACGAGGTCTTTCTACGACTCATACAAAATATGTTAGGTCGAAATTCCGAGTCAGTTGATTCTCTTTGATAAAGCCCACACCTGGGCTATTTCTAGATATTGCCTGTACTTCCTCGTAGCTTCGTAAATTATTGATTTAACAAAGTCCTAACGATACCTTAACTATATATAAAATAACTAACTCTATTTTATAATAATATTTATTTCTCTAACATTGTGGTGAGAATGCTTCTAGAAAAAAAACTGTAAAAAGAAAGAAAAGTAAATTACTGTTGAAATATCATGGCTGTGGTAGATTTGAGACGGGCAAGGCTATCATGTAATCAACTGTGCAGAAGAAGCTGGCCAGTGCTCCATGGAAGGAAAAAGCGGACAGACTCTCAAAGTTATTGTTTCACAAAGGCTGATCTCACTTCCCACCTCAGGTCTTTGAGCATTAGCCATGATTTAATAGAGCTATACACGAAAGACCACTGTCCGACCTCCGGGCTGAAACTCTACTCCAAAGGACCAATGGTATCATTCGGTGCTAACTCACTCACTCACATTACACACATGAAAGGCGGGAGAGGACAGGGAGACACACTTTGTCTATATAACATGCAAACGTGACTTTTGTATTAAACAGATCATGTCTCAAATGCTACTAACTCGTACTTAGCACCATTAAAGTAGGTTTCCATAATTTTCAGATACATGTTTGACTTCTAAAAAAAAAGTATGTATTTCTGTAAAAAATAAACATAGAATAGGATTTTTTGAAACCCATCATACGCATTTAAAACCTATTCTTTTATATTATAACTATTGTTATATTTTATAAATAAAAGTTATTTTTTTATTACAGCACCCATTAGATTCGGTAATTGGAGATCTTAGACTCCCGTATTCCCAAAGGGATTGTTTTGAGAAGAAGGGGAGTGGGATGAACTAATTCAGCCCTTTAGCCCACTTTTCCCGAAGGAAACTAGTTAACTGAATAAAAAGCCAGTAGATCCTGTCTTTAATTAACAAATACTGGTTGCGATGCGAGTGTTAACTATTATTTAATTTTCATACTTAATCAATTATATTTAATCAGATTAACGTACAATATTATTTAGTGATAACTAAATATGTATGCAATAACACATGATGTTTTAGCAACACATAATGTTCTGCACGGGTAAATAATGCTTAACTATAGACAAAGGGAGGGGTGGTGCTATGACATGAAAATGAAGTGAGTTCGAATTATTTATTATTGTGCAAATAATTTATGCAAATTGAACTTTAAATTAGAATTGGCCTGATTTAAAAGGGAAATAGAAAGATTAAATTTATTTTTTAATAGAGAGAATTAGCATTCTAGGGAGTTGCCCTTGAAAGAAAATTTAATCTGGGTGGAACTTGGACCATATAGAAAATAAAAATTAATTAATATACTTTGAGATCTCATTAAAATTTTTCCGACTAGTGTCTGAAGGATTTCTTTGTCTTGGAAGGGTGAGGAATTCCGATGAGCGGTAACCGGAGTATGCTGGAGGCTGAGAGAACAAGGAGGTAATCGATTGGAGGGGGGGGGATTGAAAAAGGTGAACTTGGTAATGGGATCTGTACATTAGCTTGGATTCTCCTGTAAAACTTTTTAAATTCTTTTTTATTCAGAGCCTGGATTTGTCTATTACAGTTAAGATAAATGAAGCCAGTACCAAACTCCTGTGGACAATTTTATTTACAAACGTAACAATACTTATACCTTTAATACTAAATACTTTTAATAGGGTTTAATAATAATTTATTCTTGCGGAATATCAAGGGTAGTCCCTATCACTGGCACTAAAGGTCGATGCTATCGCTGAAGGTTGCATTACTGACCTATTGATAAGTCATTTGTGATATTTATACATTTGGCACAGCTTAGATATGGGTATAAGCTAATGATGACAAAGAGGGTAATTGAGTAAACAACCTGGCTGTGAGAGAAATTCCTACCCATTAAAAAAAAAAACAGAATGAAAATATATTTAAAAAAAAAGACATAAAGATGTGTCAATAATGTGTTTGTTTGTGATCTTTGAATGTCACTTTCAATCTAAAGGCTTGTTCTCACAGCGTGTGGGTGGCGTAACGAACTTGATCTGCTTGAAGTTGGTACTGGTCAATTCTTCCTGGGCACAGATCCCACGGCGCGTGGTTTGGCAAACCTCTAGTGTAGGCCTTTCTTGTCAGACGAACGTTGCCTGACGTTCGTTCCTGATGTTTATGAAACATCACATATGAGGGTAATGTGGAAGTAGCATGTGCCACATTTTATGCACCGTTGAGTTAAAGTGGCAATTTGTGCACTTTCTTCAATTTAGGTTCTTTCAAAAAAAACTCATCTCATTGTTCCACTTCATTATGAAGTACTTGAAAATGACTCGTTACAAAACAAAACAAGTCATGGGATCGGGTGCACGAGTCGTACTGACTTGTCAACTGCCGGACGCACAAGCCTTTGATGTCGGAACATTATGACACTTGAGACAAAGCTCACCCAGCCAGACGATCTGGAAACGGGGCTTAAAGAGCTACACTATTCGTTTGCATATTAGCGACGACAATTGATATTATTTCATTAGCATGATCTAGATTAAAACTGATCTATGAGAAATAGCATCTTAATACTGTCATTACAAATGAAAGGATTTTTATTATTTATAATTTACACTTTATTCGTCTCTGTCTTTCAGAAACAATCTCGAACAAATCTTATTTTATAAATGAATCATCGTAATTAGATTAACATTGATTGTAAATTTAGCCAGGACTAATAATGTTAAAGATTAATTCATTTTATATAAAAGAAATGTTAATTGTTGGAAAAATGAGTAGTAAGATAACAGTTTTTGATTATTAGTATTTCTTTAGGGCCCTAAATAAAGGTATTTTCTTATTTTTCTTCGCCGAAAAATTATGCAGAAAAGACTAACAATTGGTCTTAGACCCTAAGAAGTAGTGATTCATATAAGCGTTACTGCCTGATATAAGGGAGAGTTGGGAAGGGCATTGATATCAATCAGACTGGAGTCGAGACCACACGCACCTTCCTATTCCATTATTTAGTGCCATCTCGGCACAGAGGTATACGTCTTGCGGGCTAATCTCCAGAACTTGCTCCCCTGTGGTTCGCCTCCAATCTACTATCTACAGCAAACACAGGACTGGAACAATTTGTTAGCATGTTAATTCAGAAGATAAATAGAACATCTTTTCACATTTAGCAGAATTATCTAACATGTCAAGGGATAATTAATTTGAATTTTTTTATGTTTTAGACGAGAGCTTTGAAATCGTTGCATTCCTACTTCAGGGTAAAATACGTAAACTGTGGTAAGCTAGTGAAAGTTGAAGACACATCAGAATATGTCTGTTTTTCGCTTTTGACGAAACCAAATTGAAATTTTAAATATTTGTCTTTGCTAATCTCTTATTTAAACATAATTGACTACTCTGTAGACTTTAAATGATTAAGTAATTAACTGACTTTTTTAGATAACGTTTTTTACATTTTTTCTTTTTTTGTTTATAAGTACGTATCATTTGAAATTTTGAATATAACTTTATCGGTTTTTAATTTAAACATACTTAAATTATTTATTTCTAAATATAGAAATTTGTAAAGAATATTTCGTTGGTTTGCTAGCTAAACTGAACAATGATTAACAAAGGACTTGAACTAATAAAAAATTATTTTATTAACTAGTATGCATGGAAGTGAGTGTCCGATTTCCGAGAATGTTTTGAAGAGGGTTGGCTGGGTGTGGTCCGATCTATCTTCATATATTGTTCATTCTGCGGTAGGCAGTGCCCCAGTATCAGAATTCAACTGACTCTTTTGTAAGAAAACAAAATTGTGAAGGTAAAATGTGCTGCAACGTGTTCTCTTTAACAAACCAAAAAAAAATTATTTATTTATTTCTATTACTAATCTACAAAGTTATACTTATGCCAATCCGGGCATACGGAATAGAGCTATGGGAGGACAGCAAAAATGTCGGACATCAAACATGTCCAATCCTTTCGATCAAATGTCCTGAGAACAATAGTAAATGCGCCTTATTACTTCAGCAACAAAGCCTTTCATAACGATCTTAATATACATTACATTCCTGAACTAATCCCTTCCAAATCCATGTAATTCCATAGGACTAATTTTATTAACCTATTTAACCAGCCTAATCCCCTAGCATAGGCATTACAACGCGCCACTCATCCCTATAATTTTCCTCGAAGACGTTTATCACAATTACTTATTGCCTAATAAGGCAGATTGTAATTTTATCATAATAATGTATATATATATATATATATTTCTAATAATAATAATAATTAGGCAAAGAATAAACAGTGCCATGTATTAACTTAGAACCTGTCAATCTCTAGTATAGCTATTCCTCTGTTCTATGGCTGTGCGAACACTAGCCAAGTAAATATTATTTAGCTATACGTCATATTTTTTTGAGGGTTAGATCAAAGAAGTGGACTCGACCGGATGGTTTCAGACTTCATGCTCCAGCCCTAATATCAATAACACATAATAATATAGTGTAATCGCGAAGACACTAATCTATATATTTCTCGTTGATCTAACCACACTGCTATATAGCACCAGCTGTGACATACAATGCACCTCGCTACACGTGTAGCAGACATTATTGGCACAATGTCCTAGGGCTTGTGTGCATTGGTGGTTTCACACATACACAGATTTACATGCACATGTGCATAGACTTACCGTCTGTCCACTGGCCTGCGCCTTGTCCAGCAGTCCCTCCAACCATGCCCATTGGCCGCCGGGATCTCCTCCGTTCTCGCGAGTCCACAAGTTGGTGTTGAGGACGATCACCTTCAGCTTCCGGTCCTTCTGCTCGATGTAGTAGTAGCCGGCTGCAGGATGTAAAACAAATGGAAATAATTATTTTCACACAATACTTAACCAATTATCCATTATATAAATTATAACATAATGTACAAGATGATTTATTGTCAAGGTAACAGTTTTATTAACTTTTTCATCCAACCTATTAAAGATGAAAAATTCGCTTTTCAGATCAAATGCGGATTTCCAATCTTGAACCTAAATGGCCATCCTATCTCTACCTGCTCCGCTAGCAAAAACGTAGGCATTACCATTGACCAGACCCTCTTCCGGAAACCCCATTTCTCCCAAATCCCCAGAGGGGGGGCGGTCAATAGGTACCCTTAAGCTATTTCATCACCCTCGCCATTTCCTTTCCCAGCTGTAGGGTATGAATGTAAGTCTCTCAGTTCAACTTGGGGGCTGATTAAAGCATGCCATGGACTGTTTCGTTAGAGTTGTCCACGCAACTCCACATTTCTCCTGCTACCACATCCTATCATCCTCCATATATTTGTAACCTCCTACATTTTAAATCTTTAGTCTACTCCCAGATAACAATATCTCTTCCGTCACAGCTCAACAAACTCAAATCCGATCGTTCCATTCTTGCTCTATTGAATTATTTATTTATCTCTGCTATTATTTGTGCAATAATATATTATACTTATATGTAATTATTTTTATAAATTATTATCTTATATTGTGTTTGTGAATGTTAAGGTCTTGTTAAGACCCACTATTCTTTGTAAGAAGCACTATTTTATTTTTCTAGCCAGAATTTGAACTTTGAATTGAGCTTGATTTATCTACCTGCACCTTATTGTCAACCACAGAGTCTATACTTTTAAGTAATAATTTTAATCAGGATGAACAGATAGCATGTGGTGAAATTAAATCTTATATCTTTCATGAAATTACAGACAAGCATATTGGAACATATTACGCAGCTGAAGAGCAATTTTATTTTACATAATAGCAGGGTAGAACAACAGCAAAGGTAAACAGCTCAATAATAACATTATGAATAATAGTCCGGACTAATAAATGTTATTTATACAATAAAAAGACCAATTATGTCAAAATATTTTTTTTGTTACAATAGGTTGGCGTTAGATGGCTGTCCTGAGCAATAACCAAAACCTTTAGATTGATTATAAAAATAAGTTCTCAATCGTTAAGTTTAAAGTTTAAGTGGATTATTTTTTGGCAAAAATATTGAATACCTTTTAAAAAATAATTTAAGAGGCGTAAGTATCTTTCACTTCTTATGTTTTTTACTTATTTCTTATAAACACTTGGAAAACATTACTTTATTTTCCATAGCATCCGACAAATCAACAACAACCTCTTATATTTTTTCTTTAGATATTTATAATTGTTGAACTTATCCATTTCCTTTACTCCAACCGAATAAATTCCTTTATTTTAATTAAAATCCGTCTCCTTTTATTATTTTATTTTATCTTATCGTTTAACTTATCATTTAGCCGATCATTCATAGAGATTCGATTTATTTAATTATGTTCATTATGTATTTCCTAGTTAGATAATGTTATTAATACGAGGAATGCTCGATAACATATTGTATATTAATAAGTAGTGATAAGTAGTAATAGTATGTATTTAACAATATATTTCGTTAAATGCAGACAGGAGAGAGGGAGAGGGGGGGGAGAGAGAAAGGCACTGATAGCAATGTTTGTAAACAGGGTTCCACGGTGCGTATTTATAAGTGTTTTGATCCCCGGGGATCAGTAGTCGACTGTGAAACATCGTGCTGTCTACATCGGAGTTGGAGGTCTCCCGATTCTCGACTTGTGTCCCGCTCATGTCTGTTGACACTCGAGATGAACTTTCTTCTATTTTCCTCACTTAGCGCCCAATGCTCGTTGCGCTCAAGCTGTGCCATAAATGAAGATCAACCCGACGCGTAAGATACCGATCAACGACTCTCTCTCTCTCATTTGTGAATTAACAATCGATAATCATTTGTTTATTTTCTTATTAATGAAGTATTATTAATTTTAGTATTAAGTTTACTGAATAAAGATTTATTTGTTTTGCTTTAACATTTGTTTTTATTCAGTTTCTTCATATATATTTAAAATTTATTTAGTGTAACAATTTCTTTCTGGCATATAGGCTGTAATATCAATTGGAAGTCTGGCCAATATTTTGATGGTTATTTTCAACTGTGATGGTGAGTTCGCAGTTTCTATGAATGATCATTGTCTCTTTTTCATTTCAGCTCGTCTTCGGCGATTTCTTCCTTATTATTACTTTCGTTTGCATCCATTATTTTCCTTGTTCCTTTTCTGTCTTTTATTTCCACAATTCGCATTTTGTCGGGGCTGCTGCTGGACGTCTTCAAACTTGCAAAACCATTGAAGCCGGCGAAAACTTTGGAGAAACGAGGATTTCAGGGTCAAATAGCTAACTCTGCTCCGCGTTCTCAACATTTGGTCCTCCGGGTCGCCGGATTTTGCTCGTTTTAAGTGTGAAGAAGTGTTTCCTTGGTAAAATGGCTGAATTAACGCCAGATCAACGAGTAGTAGTACTAAAACATAAAATTACAACACTTTACACGGATATCTCGACGATGGCCCAGGAAGCCAAAGAAGTCGAGAAGGACAGGACTAAATTTGATGCATTTAGAGGAAGATACAAAATGCTGGATTCCTTGTTTAAGGATGTTATAGCTGCATGGGATCAGCTTTATGAACTGCTGCTCTCGCAGGGCAAGGAGGGAACCTTTCCATACGAGGACAAATATTTGGCCAAGATAAAAGTTTATGTCAGTGTCTGTCACTCTGTTTTTGAGACGATCATGAATCCTGTACCCTCTGTGACGCAAAACCCATTAACCCAAACTTTCAGGCTGAACGAAACTTCAATTCTGGATGGCTCTGCAAGTTCATTTAATCGTTCCAGATTACCTAAAATTCAAATCCCATCGTTCGACGGGGATATATTAAAATGGCCTCAGTTTCGTGATTTATTTGTTTCGCTAATACATGATGAAGGGGGTATTAGTGCGGTAGAGAAATTCCAACATCTCATTGCCAGACTTGCCGGAGAGCCGCTGCAGATAGTTTTAGCATTTTCGATTTCTGAATTGAACTATAGCGAAGCATGGAATGCCTTGAAAAGGCGTTACGATAATAAAAGAGTCCTTGGTGCAGCTTATATGCAGAAAATAAGACAGTTTAAGTCATCAAATGCACAAGGTGGTGCACTAGCTCATTTGCGATCCTTCTTAAAGAATGTTGCAGAGAACTTTTCTGCTATAAAGGCTCTTGGCATACCCAATGAAGCTGATTTCCTCAAACTTCACGTTGCGCCGGAGGCGTTGCACCCAGAAACAAGGCAGCTTTATGAGGAGAAGCAACAAGGACAAGAATTCCCCACTTATGAATCCCTTGTTAGCTTTATTCACCAAAGATGTCAAGTTCTAGAGCTTGCTGACTCAGTCTCACCTAAGCCCTCTTCTGATAGGTTCGCACCGAACACAATGCGACGGGGCAAGGTTCTTGCCACTTTTGAACCAAAATCTGCAGATAAATTGCATTCACACGAGCAAGGAAATTTAGACCGATGTCCACATTGTAAAGAAGCCCATCCGTTATTTAGATGTTTTTCGTTTAGACGATTGCCAGCGTCAGAGAAATATGAATTAGCCAAGAAGAATCAGTTTTGTTATAACTGTCTTCGTAAGGGCCATACTTCTAATCTATGTAGCTCTAACAAATCGTGTTTGACATGTCAGAAAAGGCACCATTCCGCTCTCCATAGCGCGTTAAACGATGGCAACCCCGTGACAGATGGGCAGGCTTTGAGGACCTCTTATGCGTCCTGGCCAGTGACGGCAGGGGCCCCTACAAGTGAGGCATCTCCTGCTGATGGCCTAGTTGGAGCTACATCTGGAAGACGAACAGTTCTATTGGGTACCGCTATCACCAACATCCGGGACTGTAGTGGTATCAAGCGGGAGATTAGAATAGTGATTGATTCTGGTTCGCAATTTTCAGTTATTACCACAGAATGTGCAAAAAGACTTGGGTTTCAGCCTTTGCCGGGGAAAACCCTTTTGTCGGGTATTGGGCTGGTCCAATTGTCAGCAACGAGAGGGATGGTTAATTGCCAACTCAGTCCATTGCAAAACGAGGGGGTAACACTTGAGACCAAGGCATTGGTTATGCCAGTCATCACCTCTAGCTTACCGAGCAGATCACTGAACCCTTCTCTACGAAACTGTTTTCAGAATATTCAATTAGCAGATCCTGAACTTTGGGAGTCTAGACCCATTGATTTTCTGCTAGGATCTGACTTGTTTCTTCAAATTTTGGTGCTCTTCCGACAATATTTGGACATGTAGTAATGGGAACGCCTCCTGTTATTTCAAATCGAGAGAAAGGGTCTTGCCTGTCTATTACTGAATTTCAATGTTCTTATCAAATTTTGAGGGACTTCTGGGAGATCGAGGAAGCATTCGTTCCAGATTGCCAGCACCCAGACGAGGTTAAATGCGAGGAGCATTTTAAAACAAACCACCTAAGATTACCTTCAGGGCGGTATGTGGTCGCATTACCACTACGCAACCCATATAAAACATTTCCGAATGCTGATAGCCAGGCGTCAAGAAGATTTTTCGGCCTGGAGTCTAAATTTTCTCGAAACATTGACCTTAAAAGGCATTACGTAGAGTTCATAGAGGATTACTTAACACTCGGACATATGGAACCTACCAACAGCTCATCCTCATATGTAATTCCCCATCATGCCATTTTCAAACGAGGCTTAGATCCCGTAAAGCAAGAGAAGATAGAAGATGCATCCATGAAAACTTCTACAGGATCTCTCAATGATAACTTGTTCATTTGCAAGAAACTGCAAACAGACATTTCGTCTATTTTACTAAATTTTAGATGCCATCGCAAAGCCTTTTGTACGGATATTGTCAAAATGTTTAGGCAAGTTTTGGTGAGATCCGAAGACAGACGATTTTAACATATCTTCTGGCGATCTTCTTCAGGAGAAGCAGTTCAAAATACGAACTAAACACTTTAACTTATGGTCTTGCGTCGACCCCCTTTTTGGCGTTGAGGGTTCTTCAACAACTAGCTGAAGACGAAGGTCATAGGTTTCCTAGGGCAGCACGTATTTTTAAGTCTGATGTGTACATTGATAACATCACTGGTGATGACTCCGTGGAACAGGCCTTGAACTGAAGAATGAGATCATAAATATATTGGGCACAGCTGGATTTGTGGTGCACAAATGGGCGACCAATTCCGCGGAACTAATGAGCACTATTCTAGACACCCCTGAATCACAAGTTGCATTATCCCCTGAAGATTCCACTACCAAGGTATTGGGAATGCGGAATGTGACAGTTTCAGTTACCATGTGGAGCCCACAAAGACCGCTATTACAAAGCGAGCAATGTTATCTGTTACTGCTCGGCTCTATGACCCTTTGTGTCTCCTTGCTCCAGTCATCCTTGTTGCGAAATTTCTGATGCAAAGACTCTGGACCTTAAAAATAGGATGGGACGATATTCTACCTCCTGATATCGTGGGTACCTGGACAAAATTTATGGACGATCTGACCAATGTTAGTAACCTTAGCATTCCCCGATGGATCTGTTTGCCCGCAGCCGAGGTCTCTCTGTTTGGATTTTGCGATGCTTCAGAGAGAGGGTACGCTGCTGCAATCTTCATAAGAACCATAGGGGCTGAAGGGAAGGTGTGCACGTTTCTTTTGAAATCAAAAACACGACTTGCACCCATTAAAACTATCACCATCCCAAGATTAGAACTGTGTGCTGCGCATCTGCTGACTAATCTACTACGGCCATTGGAAGAGTTTCGAAATAAAACTCGCGTTGGAAGAGTATGGTTATTTACGGATTCCACAACAGTGCTCTCCTGGGTTCGGCTGGATCCATCAACATTAAAAACCTTCGTTTCAAACCGAGTAGGGCATATATTAACACATACCAAGCTCACTCAATGGGGACATGTTCTGTCGGCTCAAAATCCAGCAGACATAGCATCGCGCGGGCAGAGGATTGGCGATGTGATAGACAACAATTTATGGTGGAATGGCCCTGACTGGATGAAATTGAATCCCATAGAACTTCCGTCAATGCCCCCGGCATTATCCGAAATACCTGAGATTAAGCAAGCTAGTAGATGTTTAGTAGCCACCGAACCAACGGAGAGTCTAGCATCGATGATAATCACCAAATATTCAAGTTTTCGTACAGCTATCCGCGTGACTGCTTACGTTAGGCGTTTTTGTAAAACCATTCAGACTAAGGAGGTGAATCACAAGAGTTTGGGACCTCTGTATGTTTTTGAACTAAATCATGCCACTGATTACTTATTGAGGGAAACTCAACGAATTTACTTCGAACAAGATTTTGACTTTAAGGCAGGATTGAACACTTCTACTCGTTTTAAGTCTTTGGCAGCTTTTCAAGACAAAACAGGACTTCTTAGGGTGGGCGGAAGACTGAAGAATGCTGATTTACCAAAAGAAACAAAACATCCTATTCTATTGCCACCTCAAGCCCCATTAACTGCCTTAATTATTGATCACGTTCATGCATTAAATTTCCATCTGGGTCCCAAAGCTCTGCAAACCAGCTTACAACGTCAATATTACATTTTCTCCATAAAGTCTTTAATAAGAAAGAGGGTTTGGAACTGTGTTCGATGTTTTAAGATGCGTGCGAAACCTAATAACCCTTTTATGGCCGATTTGCCCTGGTCTAGAGTCAGTCAAGGGCGACCATTTTTGTCTGTAGGTGTCGACTACGCAGGACCATATACTATAAAACTAAGTCTGCGTCGTAACGCATCAACATCAAAAGCCTACCTCTGTGTGTTTGTCTGCATGGCAGTCAAGGCAGTTCACTTAGAGCTGGTTTCAGCATTGACCACTGATGCCTTTCTGGCGACCTTCGAAAGATTTATTTCGAGAAGAGGCCTCCCCAGTGATGTTTCCTCTGATTGCGGTACCAACTTTGTAGGAGCCGCCCGCGAATTGAAGGAGCTGTACATATGGCTTAACTCCAATGCCGTGAAGGAATCCATAGCTAACCACGCTTTGCATAAAGGAGTCCAATGTCATTTCAACCCACCTTCTTCCCCTCACTTTGGAGGATTGTGGGAAGCGGCTGTAAAGTCAGCTAAGTCACTTCTGTTGAGGACCTTGGGAAACAGAGCTTTCTTTTTCGAGGAACTGACAACACTCTTTGCTCGCATCGAAGCGATCCTGAATTCAAGACCCCTCTGTTCGACCTCTACAAGGCCTCTGGATTTTGATTATCTCACACCTGGCCATTTCTTGATTGACAGCCCTTTAACAGCCCTACCAGAACAAGATCTGAAGGATACAAACGTCAATCGTTTGACAAGATGGCAATTGATCCAACATGCATTGCAGATTTTCTGGAGAAGATGGTCGGATGAGTACGTCCATACTCTGCATGCGAGAACAAAATGGACAAACACCGGAACGACTTTGCAGAAGGGAGAACTGGCACTCATACAGGACCCTAATGCACCTCCGCTCAATTGGAAACTGGGAAGAATCGAAGAACTGCATCCAGGCAAGGACAACGTTGTAAGGGTGGCCACTGTCAGAACCTCTCATGGATTGTTGAAGCGCCCTGTCCATCGTTTAGCGATATTACCAAGAATTGATCAGAATGAATAAAATCATCCGATTTTAGGTGGGCGGGATGTTTAACTTATCCATTTCCTTTACTCCAACCGAATAAATTCCTTTATTTTAATTAAAATCCGTCTCCTTTTATTATTTTATTTTATCTTATCGTTTAACTTATCATTTAGCCGATCATTCATAGAGATTCGATTCATTTAATTATGTTCATTATGTATTTCATAGTTAGATAATGTTAATAATACGAGGAATGAAAGATAACATATTGTATATGAATAAGTAGTGATAAGTAGTAATAGTATGTATTTAACAATATATTTCGTTAAATGCAGACAAGAGAGAGGGAGAGGGGAGAGAGAGAGAGAAACACTGATAGCAATGTTTGTAAACAGGGTTCAATGGTGCGTATTTATAAGTGTTTTGATCCCCGGGGATCAGTAGTCGACTGTGAAACATCGTGCTGTCTACATCGGAGTTGGAGGTCTCCCGATTCTCGACTTGTGTCCCGCTCATGTCTGTTGACACTCGAGATGAACTTTCTTCTATTTTCCTCACTTAGCGCCCAATGCTCGTTGCGCTCAAGCTGTGCCATAAATGAAGATCAACCCGACGCGTAAGATACCGATCAACGACTCTCTCTCTCTCATTTGTGAATTAACAATCGATAATCATTTGTTTATTTTCTTATTAATGAAGTATTATTAATTTTAGTATTAAGTTTACTGAATAAAGATTTATTTGTTTTTATTCAGTTTCTTCATTTATATTTAAAATTTATTTAGTGTAACAATTTCTTTCTGGCATATAGGCTGTAATATCAATTGGAAGTCTGGCCAATATTTTGATGGTTATTTTCAACTGTGATGATGAGTTCGCAGTTTCTATGAATGATCGGTGTCTCTTTTTTATTTCAGCTCGTCTTCGGCGATTTCTTCCTTATTCATTACTTTCGCTTGCATCCATTATTTTCCTTGTTCCTTTTCTGTCTTTTATTTCCACAATTCGCATTTTGTCGGGGCTGCTGCTGGACGTTTTCAAACTTGCAAAACCATTGAAGCCGGCGAAAACTTTGGAGAAACGAGGATTTCAGGGTCAAATAGCTAACTCTGCTCCGCGTTCTCAACAATAATAAAGACTATTTTTTGTTATAATGATCAACATTAGAAGGGTAAGTAAGAAAAACGAAACAAGGCAAATGTTACAAAACGTTTTTGAGTGATTATTTTCCCCCCCACTGTTTTTTTGTAAGTTCTTTTTGAGTGCGAGTTATCTGAAGCTTTAACGTAGATAGGCCTGATGAAAACGAAGTAAGAGCACTATTAGTCGACTAGAGGACCCGAGAAATGTCGGCCAAGTACTACTTCAGCCCGAGATGACCATTTTATTACGCCAAATAATAAGACTACGGAGCGAGTCTGGCCTCCAGGCGCTCTGCCATTGCTCAACATCTCACCAGACATGATCGAGTAGCCTGACTTGAATTTTCTCGGCAGTATGCAATTTGGACAATCACTGATTGGAGAGTGGTTTTGTTCTGTGACGAGTCAAGTATTTCCCTACATTCTCTAAAGAGGTCGGATAAGGGTCCTAAGAGGCCCTAGAGAGTGGTTTGCTACCTGCAACATTTCTCCAAGAGTAGCGTTTGGAGATGGTTCTGTAATGGTGTGGGCTGGCATAAGTTTAGAAGCCTGGACAGAGTCACAAATAAAAACAGGAGCTCACTGACTGCAGAGTGGTATGTGACAGATATTTTAGAGGAATGTGTAATGCCTTTTGCACCATCTATTAGTTAAAATTTCCTTTATCTCCTAGAAAATACGAGACCGCATATCGTTGCTATCATGACTGGCTTGATAAAGTAGGCATTAATCGTATGACCTTTCCTGCAACAAGTACAGACGACCACGTGTGGGTTGGAGACGGCCTACCAGAGCACCACAACTGTGTTGTTGAACTTCAAAACGCATTATTGGAAGAATGGAAGAAAATTCCTCAAGAGTACATTGCCCGTCTCATTCAGACAATGCCGAAACGACTGGATGCTGTCAGACAAGCAAGTGGAGGTGTTACCAGACACTAATACTGTAAATATTTTTTTCTGAGTAATTTCGTGTTTGTGATATATTCTTACATTCAAACTGTTTGTGACATATTCTTATTTACTTATCTAACGTTGAATCAGAAGTATTTTCACACCGCCTAGGGAAACATGTACGCTCTGATGACAAGAGTTGACAATATAAATACAAGGATGAGAGGGAAAGATGAACCCGGAACGGATAATGGCAGATTGGCCGCTCCGGATGTCTGTGGAGGGAATTCCCTGAGGACTGGGTAGATCGCGGAGGCTATCAAGACGGCATGGGCAAAAGGATTTTAAAATTCAGTAGAGTCTGTGAGAGGCCATTCCATTGGCTGCTGTTGGACCCAGGTCAGCACTTCCTATAACTACCTCTCATCCTGCTTCTTAACTCCCATCCCTGACTCTTCGCCTCCCCATTCCCAAGAGGCTCCAACCGACCTATGTCATCTGAATATCAAAACATTGAACGTCTGAGATTCTTAAGGATGAATATGCTTATGAAAACATATACTCTGCAGAACAAAAAGTGTGATTCTCATCTTTCTTATGGTTCGGATCAATAGTGAGTAGAAAAATAATTCATGATTTTACTATGCAATCATCACATGGTTCACATGTCTCTATCAAGGTTATAATAGACAATTAAAGAAACATTGCTCATCCTGCTCATCGAAAAAACCAAATCCTAGCTAAGAATTCGAGGAAGGAGCGAAAATGTGCAGAGGTAATTAGGGGTAAGATTAAGTTTTGAACTTCAAAGATTATTAACGCGTGACTTGATTTGGATGAAGTACGATCTTCACTTGTGACAGAGTTGTTTTTGCTATATTGTAGATTTTCCATTGCCACATTCTATAATTTGAATTATCACCTTCTTGTTTCTGAGGAGTGGTGCTAATAGTATATCAGTGAGCGGTCATTTTGTATAGAATAATAACTGAGGAAATAAAGGAATAACCCTAATAAGAAACATTGAGCTATTTGAAATAAATTTCTAATTCTGTACAATTTGTTTTTTAAATTTCTGTAATTCTCATATTTTTCGTGTTCTGTCGGCAGCTCTAAACAATTTATATAATGAATAAAAAGGGTGACATACTCTGTACTAATGAATGCGATAAGATGCCACCCACTTGTCATAGGGCTCGTAGTTTAGTTTAAGTTCTATAATTCTTCGTGATATAGCATTTTTTTTTTTGTGTTTTTCAAATTAATTTATTTTATCTCAAGAATAACTGCACGAGGGATACAATACTTTATATAGTCACTTTAATGAATTAAAAGCGAATTTAAAAATTAAGGATAATGTTAACAATGTGCAACTGCTGTGTGTATTCGAGAAAAGATAAAATAAATTAAAACTTTAGTTGACCACGGAAAATAATTGTAAATTATTTTTATTATGATGAAATTACAATCTGCCTTATAATAGGCAATAAATAATTGGGATAAATGTTTCATTCATACCATATTTACTATTCATCATTCGCTCGCACATTCATACCATATTTACAAACATTTACAAACAGTCCAGGGGCCCCATAAGACCACACGGCTGTTGCCTCCCTCGCATGTGAGAGAGGAAGCGGAGTCTTGGGAAGTCCCCCACGCTCCCCCACCAGCCACGCCACCGAATACGAGCGAGGCCGACGAAGAGCGCGAGAGCCACATACGCTCAGGACATGATTGGAGAAACTGGCCATTGCCAGGACTCCCACTGTTGCGCATTTATGGTCACGAGACCACTGCCGTTTCAGTCTCCGAGGAGGATTATAGGGATGAGTGGAGCAGTGCAATGACTGTGCAACGGAAAATAAAAGATGATTTGTAGGTAAGTATCATTAGTCACAGTGAAAGAAAAACAAACTATGGCAAAGTATGAACATGTAGAGAAGTATTTATGTAGTTTATTCTCATAATATAATAAGCATTTATACATTTTTGGGGTCTATGACCATTTTATTTTCGTCATTGCTGTATTAAGCTGCGGTTGATTATTTTATATTGCAGCAAATCAAAAGATGGAGTTTATAAAAAAAAGTCCTAACAGTGCTGTACACATGGTAGTATGGTCTCATCTTATAAACAAACGATCACTAATGACTCATTTGCAATGATCATGATGTCAATAAATATCGTTGGTATTTGTGTAACGTGGTGGCTAATAGGTTTCCAGTTTTATTACTTCTGATAAAGTGTTTGCGTTATACATTACATATTGTCATGTGAATGATATGGTCTTACACTCCTTCTACTGGTTTTACGCATAATAAACTAAAAGGACTAATCCCTGGTTCATAGATTATTAAAAGAGCAATTTTATTGTGTTCGTAACAATATATGTTATTAGCCACGAGGGAAAAACAGCAGTTGGCAGTATTCACTGAACACAGTAGACACGAGGGCATGGAAAAGCAAGGGGCTTACGAGCATCCTTGTAGTACTCCTTTTCTTTCTAGTGGTTATAACTTTTAAAGCCGTCTCCTTTAAACAAGATTATTATTAAATCCTCATACAAGATACTTTGATATGAGAGAAAGCCAAAAATAACAACCCACTCCCTTTGTCAGCTAAAAAATATGTCAGAGAAACATACCTACGCTTCGTCAGATTATTAGGATAGTTATGTGGGTTATTGACTCGACCCTTCAAAAGTTACGTTTTTTAATTGTACCGTGGTTTATGAATTGTGGATCAAGAATGTAATAGTTAATAAATATTCCCATTAGCTAAAAATATAATGTAAGGGTCCGGAGGAAATATGGGGAGTTCTCAGGTTTGAGTCATAACCCTGCTATAATATTTTTTCTTTAGCTAATATTCATGAATAAATGTTTGAGAGCCATAACAGCAAAATAAAGTATTGTAAGTAATAATATTTTAAATAATTTCTTTTGTTGTGACTTTTTGATAACTAAATTTTTTGTTATCATACTTATAGTGATTCAGCTGTACGACCTGTCAATTATTTCATCTTGAATATTAAAAAAGGGTCATTTATAGTTTAATTATTAATTAAAAAAATTATTTACACAGTGCTGAGTACGGTATGGTACCGAAGAACGCCACGTTCTAATTAACAATGTACAATATGCGCTGAGGCTTAGGCGGACTAAAATTGCGTAAGGTCATTAAAACTGTCAGTAAGTCATTATTAGTTTCATATAGAGGTTTGATATTTTGCACGAAAACTTTCACTTTGCTCAATCGCTTATTGAAAATATTTTCTATCATTTCACGTAGAGTATAAGATTAAATATCTCGTCCTGTTTCATATCATGCTGTAAGTGTTGGTTCTTAACTGTTCTGTATTAACCCAAAGCCATCAAAGTTCCATTAAAATCTCTTTAAAAAAACTTGTTATCGTCGTATATCACTCTCGTCTTGAATGTTTATGAGATAGATACAATTATGAATTAACGCGTATTTTTTTTTTTTTTTTTACAGTTCCTTTGAGGCTCACAATGGCAGGACAGCCTCTGAACTCATCTCTTTCACTGATTGTGATTTCAATTTTCAAGCAATAGCTCTCGAGCTAGTAAAATATAAAGGTACTGACTCTTCCCAGTCTACCTTAGGACCTTTGACCATCTTTGGGGATTTATTACCTGGCATTCATTGAACATGTAATAAATGTTTACCACACCAATTAAACCGTCGATTGTGGATAGTGTTCTCCAGATGGTGCTCAGATGGTGTTATCACAGCGTATCCAACCTCCACTCAAACATTCAAGAACCCCATTTAAGAAATGTTTATTCTTCACACTCGTCACTTGGTGATTTTAGTTTCCAAGTTGCCTATTGCCAATGATCGACTTTATCTATACTATGACTCATTACATTTTTCTAAAATGAGAGATGTTTCCCAATTACCACTCATAGAACATTGTACAGTATTTGTTTTATTGAGGAGGAAGCAATTACAGGATCCGATGTGAAGAAACATGTGTCATATGTAATTTGTCCGAAGAAGAACACCCAGAGCACAAAGTCTCTTTTCACATGTATTTTCTGAAGACAAAAGACATTTTCCACAGGCTTTAATGGATCAGACCCTACAGAGTAAACACTACAATCACACAGCCCAAAAGGTGTTAGACGTTCAATATTTGATAACAAACCCTATTATAACAATAGTTTTTGGTATTGTGCGTGTTGTCTGCAAGTAATTGTGAAGGGCGATTTCTGAATAGTTATTTGGAAACTATCTTCTTAAAATTTATATAAATCAACGTTCTTCTGTTCACGAAGGCTACTGTTTCATATTTCATTTGTTTGATTTATTATCACATATAAATATTTATTTAAAATGACTATGTATTAGTAATTTATTTGTATAATTATAAAAGCCTTAAACCAATAGGGTTTTGGACGTCTAATTAAAGTGATAATTTGAAATGGAAGCTTTCAAAGCAGTTGAAAGGGCTGTGAAAAGGATTAATGGATATTGCCATTGGAAAAGCCTCCTTCCAATAAAGTTGTCCATGCATATTCATGACATGATGTCTGTCTATGGAAAAATCATGAGGATAGTTTTCCTTTTTTCATCTGATTTATCACCCATTGTGCATTGAGTCGACAACTCCACGACTAGCCGTAGCATGAAATGTGACTGTGATATGGGTAGGTGTAGTGGCAAAGAGCTTTACTGGAAAAAGAGGTAAAACTCATTTATCACTTTATGGTTTAGCGATGAAATAAAATACAACACTTTTTGTCTTGCTACAGCAGGACATATTTCTATGTATTGTTGTTTTAGAATTTTAAAGTATTGGCAAACATAAATCAAAAAACTCTCGATAGTGTCATTTGGAAAAGACATTAAAACGAATATATTTAAATACTGTAATGATAGGGATACTCCGCTCATGAAAGGGAAAATGTCATTACAAATTTAAGCAATAACAAATTTTATCTTGAATATATACTTCTAAAACCCAAGCGTCACATTGATGAAACTATATATTAACAATTCAAAAGGCAATAAATAGGTATCAACATTCTAAATCCTCAAAAATAGTAAAAAATGCTATCGTGGGTACCCAAAATGAGTTGAAAAAAAATGCAAATATATATTTATAATAGAGTACTATGTCAAAAAAAATCACATACGTGTACCAATAATAGGTTCTTGTATAATTCTATTAGTTAGGTTGCAAGAATTGAACCAGTTTCTGTTTCAACATACTTTGCTCGCATGCGTTAGTTAAAGACAAGATGGTTAGTGGACGCAAGGCGGAAGTTCACTCAAACAGAATGTTAAACCTTAGCTGCCTCCTCTAACTGAGACCTGGCAACACTTCACATTCAACACGTGTATCGTGTACCCGTGATGGCGGAAATAGTGTTTTACCATTTCCTTCGGTGTTTAGTGAAATTATAAATATAGTCGGTGTACGTATAGCACAAAACGATTTCAGTATTATTGTTTGATCGAGTGTAATGTTGTAAAGTGAAAGGACTTAATTCCCCTGCCATTAGTTGTACTGTTCTCACTTGTAAGAATTGTGGGACAAAGAGAAGAATCTAAGGGAGGGGATGAAAAGGACTTGATGGTATTCCTGCTTCTTTGGTCGAACGACATTGCGCAGTCAGACATTCCTAGGCCTCACTTACTCACATACTTTTTCAAGTCCGCACGGACTTAGGCCATGTTCTAAGTACTGATAAGGTTATACATGAAGTACTTTTTTCATTGGCGTAAGATGAAGGTGCCTTTATCAGCCGAAAGTTCATTTATCGTATCTATTTAAAGACGAGTATCAGTATTTTATAGAATTAAAATATGTATCGACGAAAAATCATTAACAAAAAATCACGACTTCTTCATTCAAAATCCCTGAGAGTTGCTCCGTCATAACACATTCAGACCGATATAAATTGAATAAACTTTTTGTGACAATTGAGGATTTACTGTATTTTTAGCCAATTGAAGTGAAGGATTACATAAGTAAGTTATTATAAAACTTCTTCAGTTAATAACAATAAATATCCGAGAAAGTTAACTGTAGGAAACGTTTCGATTAGGGAAGACCAGCTGCTTGTCTTAAGAAATGTTGAAATTTATCAAAACGGGCGAAACGTTTCCATATTTCACGTTACTTCTTAGTCTAACGTCAATCTAATCATTATTTATCGAGATAGCCGTTTTTCAGGCTTAGAAATTACACATTTATATTGATACTTGTTGGAGAGTCGAGTTTCAGGTAGCAATTCATCCTTCTTATCAGTATAAAATCAAAGTTTGTTCCAGCACAGGAACCTTACTCTAAGCTGAATACAAAAAACAATTTAAAAAGTCTTTTAGAGAAGAATCCAGGTATTTTTGAGATCTGATTACCAAGTTCACCTTTTTCCAGCTCCTAATCGATTGGTCCTCTGTCCCCCCGACCACCCTCAGCCATTCGCCACCCTTTCACCAAAGACAAAGAAACTTCTACAAACCCCATAAAAGTGAAAACACTCGTAATGAGGTCCAAAAGTATATTAATTAATTTTTATAACTTAAACGGTCCAAGTCCGAGCGAGATTAAATTTTCTTTCGAGAGGCACCCCCAGAATGCTAATTCAGTCTGTTAAAAAAAGGAATTAACCCTTTCTATTTCCATTTTAAATCGAGCCTGCTCTATTTTAATGCGGTACTATAAGTTCTATTGTCCCATTCTCGCTGCAAATGTAGTTCAATTTGCATAATTTATGCAGAAAAAGAAATCCTTTGAAATTTCTCAACCAATAAAAGCTCGCTTCTGGTTAATAAGAAGCATATTATTATAATTTTATTTCCTTCTTACTGATTTTAAATCATGCCCACTTCGTAAATTTTCTTTCTTCATCTGCTGAATCTGATCCATTTTAAACTGTTCTTTATCTAAATCTCTCTCTTCGCTTTGTTGGTGAACAAAAGCGTACCAAGCAGGCACAAAAATTGCAGTGCATAATTTATTTTTGTTTTAAAAATAAGCCATTTTTTTTGTTTACATGAAACTAGCTAATAGTCAAATTTCAATGACCAAACGGAATAGGCACTAGTCATAAATAATAAAATAATTGATTTAAGACTCTACCATGATTTAAGATTCTATTTAATTAATAGCACTACCAAGTAATCATCTTTAGTGCTGAAAAGCGTTTCCTAATCCTAATTAGAGCCAGTCTCTTCTACCAATGAATGACTAACGATAATATAAGCCCAGTTCCTTCTACCAACGAAACACAAACGACAATATTAGCCCAGTCCCTTCTACCAATGAAAAACAAACAACAATATAAGCCCAGTTCCTTCTACCAATGAAACACAAACGACAATATTAGCCCAGTCCCTTCTACCAATGAAAGACAAACGACAATATTAGCCCAGTCCCTTCTACCAATGAAAGACAAACGACAATAAAAGCCCAGTCCCTTCTACCAATGAAAAACAAACAACAATATAAGCCCAGTTCCTTCTACCAATGAAACACAAACGACAATATTAGCCCAGTCCCTTCTACCAATGAAACACAAACGACAATATAAGCCCAGTTCCTTCTACCAATGAAAGACAAACGACAATAAAAGCCCAGTCCCTTCTACCAATGAAAGACAAACGACAATAAAAGCCCAGTCCCTTATACCAATGAAACACAAACGACAATATAAGCCAAGTCCCTTCTACCAATGAAAGACAAACGACAATAAAAGCCCAGTCCCTTCTACCAATGAAAGACAAACGACAATATAAGCCAAGTCCCTTCTACCAATGAAAGACAAACGACAATATAAGCCAAGTCCCTTCTACCAATGAAAGACAAACGACAATATAAGCCCAGTCCCTTCTACCAATGAAAGACAAACGACAATATAAGCCAAGTCCCTTCTACCAATGAAAGACAAACGACAATATAAGCCAAGTCCCTTCTACCAATGAAAGACAAACGACAATATAAGCCAAGTCCCTTCTACCAATGAAAGACAAACGACAATATAAGCCAAGTCCCTTCTACCAATGAAAGACAAACGACAATATAAGCCCAGTCCCTTCTACCAATGAAAGACAAACGACAATATAAGCCAAGTCCCTTCTACCAATGAAAGACAAACGACAATAAAAGCCCAGTCCCTTCTACCAATGAAAGACAAACGACAATAAAAGCCCAGTCCCTTCTACCAATGAAAGACAAACGACAATATAAGCCCAGTCCCTTATACCAATGAAACACAAACGACAATATAAGCCAAGTCCCTTCTACCAATGAATGACTAACGACAATATTAGCCCAGTCATAGGATGGGAAGGATAAACTAAAAAACAAAATTATTAAAATTTTGATCTTCAAAAAAAAAAAACCCACGAATAAACTTATGCGAAAAATAATAATTTTGAAGTAATGTATTATTAAAAATGAAACAACTGTTGGTATAATTTTATTCAGAAAATGAATGTTTGAAAATTTCAATGGCTTTACATTAAATTTATATGGTTCACAGTTAACTTGGAACTTAAAAATAGCCAAACCTCGTGATATGATTTTGGCCGTTGCTACAAAGCTCATGTCATGACATAAACCAGGCACATCTATCGATTTATCGACCAGTTGAGACAGTAGTGCAAGATATCATGAATGTAAAGAGGTTCTTTCGCCACATTTTCGCAATGAATGGATACATGAAGCCCTCTCTAAAGATATAACGTCAGTTAAGTTTCTAATCTATGTTACACAGTAAAAAAAAAAAGGTGACAAAAATGAGTAAATAGCGTAACACTAATCCAAGGACATTTTAACTAAAATCTTCTGCTTCAAGATTATTTTTGGGGAAATTTTCCTTCCGTTATTATTAAATTCCGTTAGTAGATAATAAGATATATCATATATGAACAATGTACGAATTTGCACATATTTTTAGTAATTCAGTCAATTGTACTGTAAATTCAAAATACAGTTTATCTAAAACAGTAAGTTTTTTTCTGATTGCTATAATTATAATTTTGACTAGAATAATATAAAAATGAGATATAAAATTAGGCTATCTGTAATAATACAATAAACTGTGGTATAATTGTGGGCCCATCAGAGTTGTTTCTGAATAAAACCGACTAAATTGTTTTGTTCGGTATTTAAAATCTGTTTTTTAGAACGGCTCATACTCCAGAACAGATTCACTCAATAGTCCAACATGTTTTTGCATAACCCATTGGATCAGGAATTTTACTACCACAGCCTTATGAATCGTAAATTCGACAATGGCTATAAAATGTTTACAACCCCCAATTTTTTTTTTAGGAGGAAGGCTTATGCCGGCTTTAGGGAAAATTCCCATTTAGCCCGATTTATGAGATTCCGCTGTTTTACTTCAATGTTTGAACTTCATATTGGACACCTAAGTAATTATTTATTTAGGCATTTTCGTCTATTTAGTCACGTCCTGTTTGTTACTATTTCATTCTTATTTTTACCGAATTTTGCAAACGTTATTATTTGATTAGTTTTGTAACATTCAAACAAGGTAATCTTAGAAGCTATTTTATCTTTGAATTTTTTCCCTAGATACATTTTAAGATGTAACGCATGAATAATATTTAAGAGCCTAAAGTAGAAATCTCGTGTTTATTACGTTTTAAGTTGCTTTTAGTAATTTTTTTTTCAGTTTTTTAGCTATTTGCTTCTTGATGAAAATGTGATATACTAATGACCAAGATAATTCAACAAATGCCGAAAATTTTACATTTCTTAGTATTTTTCGTTAATTTAATAATCTTAGTCAAAATAACATATACAATAACATAGAATACTGATAATACTAAAAATGAATAAATAATTGATAGGTTAACAAGACTTTGAGATAAGGTGTCTTGAAAGTACCTAATGATGGGGTATGAGGGATTTTGGAGGGAGAGTGTTGTCAGAGAGGAGTGGAGTAAGGAAGAAATGAACGGTCGAATGCTGGAGTTTTATGCGAAGAAGTATAAAGATAAAAAAGGCAGTTGTGTTCCGGGAGTATACTGAGGCTTTGAACTGTCGGAGATTGTATACTAGTACCTAGTACCTCGTACCTAGTACCTAGTACCTAGGGACTAGTATTTAATATTGACTACAGTGCTTACCCTCATTGAAGGTTGCCATGGCTTCCTGGGGCAGCCAGGTCTTCCAGAGCTCTCCCAGTCGGCGGTAGTTGTTTGGTTCGTTCTCCCCCAGGACCGGGAACACGAAGTCGGAGGGGAAGCCACGGGCCAGCAAGTCCGTCACGTTCCTCAGGGCTTCGTACTTTTCCTCCTCAGACTTTACCGTCTCACTTACGCCGTCCCTGAAACAAGCACAGATATATAGCAGCAATTATTTATGATAAACACGTACAGACAATATAACATTTAGTACTGTACCTGTAGACAATGGACAATCCGTATATTCCGAAGGCTGTTCTTTATTAACAAACTTATCACCAAAATAAAATCGACAGAGTCTAGTAAGTATTTATGTACATAACCATGATACATGGAAAAGATTCTCGGTTATTTTAAGTAGACTTTGTGGTAGTCTCTTTTAGGATTTTCAGAGGTTATGCTATATTAGCTAACTATATTAGACATTACTAATCTAAAAGTTCACACGGATGGCTTAGTTGCAAAAAGAGCACTAAATCAGAGATTGAAAGTCGATAGTTCGGTTCCGGTACTCACTCCAAGGCTAACAATGAAAAAAATAAACCAATGAACATTCAAGGTTCACGATTTCTTGAAAGAAACCACACTTTTCTCATTGACAACTGGCGTATCCGAAATAAAGTTCCGTGTGAGTGATAGGCTTACAGGCAAAATAGAGATTTTTTAATGTTTTAAAGCTAATCTCAGCCGAATCATAGGCTTTTTAAGCTTACTTAAAATCACGAAAAAATCGTCAAATTTTTAGTCTTATCCTGTGAGTTCCATTGTTAGCTCATTCAAATGAATCGAAGAGCTGGTTGGGCGATGAGCTTCGGTTGATGAGGTCTTATTGTTACCGATATCTGTATTAATTATCCATCATACCTGTATTGATTTCCTTATTGGCAGATAACACCTCATTATAAATATTTTATAACAAACTAGCATAACCTACTGAAGAACAGAATCACTCAATGAGTACAAATTTTTCCATGTCAGGCAGACATCGTCTAAGAAATCCTTAATGGTCAGAAAAAGCACAAAGTAAGGAATGGAGTGAGAACAAATCAAATATTCAAAAAAAAAAAAAATGATTAAATCGATGCGACATATACTCGTAAAACCAACAATTTCTTTTTTTTTGGTTGACGTAACTATAATAATAACACAGTATACTTTAAACAGGTTATCCATAAAGGATAAGGCTGTTTATAAGCAGCAATGTGAACGAAATAGTAAACAAACTGTATTAAATAGGGGTTAAGGGTTTTTCTTGACTTTATGAATTAAAAATACTGAGCAATAACTAGTAATAAAATAAACAAAAAAATTTAAAGTATTAATAAAATTATTTATAGCTAACATCTTGGAATTGTTTCTGATGAAGATATATATCAATGTACTTATCTAATTGCGAGGAATTCGTTCATGTTGAGAGAAATCACATAGGCCCAAAGAAACATTTTTACAATAATATTTCATGGAGCAGTA
Source organism: Acanthosoma haemorrhoidale (assembly GCA_930367205.1). Classification (NCBI taxonomy): domain Eukaryota; kingdom Metazoa; phylum Arthropoda; class Insecta; order Hemiptera; family Acanthosomatidae; genus Acanthosoma; species Acanthosoma haemorrhoidale. The sequence continues at coordinate 41,172,281 of OV884014.1, forward strand.
GTACTCAAAAATAATTTTATGTAAGTTGATGTGCCGCCACTTTCAATCGACGTTTCACCTGTTCAGGCGACGTCAGCATCAGGACTATAATGCAGAACAAGATGCATCAATTTCCTTTTTTCGAAGTAAAAATAACAACACAAGTTATTGCGTTTGTGTTTCTTGTATTGTTATGTTATTATTGCTTCTATATGTATCTAGTTTAAGGTTGCAGTCCTCACGATGAATTAGAAACTCTAAGTTGTTTTTTTTATAGCATTCTAAAATATTTTTATTTATGAACCAATTATGGTTATATATGTTGCTTGGTTTAAAAAAAAAAAAAGCATATTAATAAAATTAGTTGAATTTGCGAAGAGATACATCGTGTTAACTAGAGCTCTAAAGCCAATAGGGTTAATCATCAAAGGCCATCAATATTAAAGGTGACACTGAGCTAGTTCACTCTGCCATGGACTGTCTCAATTATTTACACTCACTAATAGAATAAGTAAAAAGGCTTTCCTGCCACCCTACAACAAACAATCTAAGTAGATTAAAGAACTGCTCAACTTCTTTGTAATTAACAAAGTTGCTTAGATGTTGTTATAAAGTAGGTCGGCCTAACTTATCCAAAGTAATCTTACATACTGCGGCTCCTGTCGGCTACTCTTGATGAGCCTAATTTTTAATCTCTCATAAAAAACACCGTGAACTAAACTAAAAAATGTACAACTTAAATTCTATAGCTGAGAAAATGATTGTGCCTAAAAAAAAAATACAAAAATGTTCGGTGGAAATCCAGCCTGTTACATTAAAAATTACAATTTTGTTTCTACTGATTGACAACCAATCTACTCTCACAACCAGGAATAAATATATTTTTAGTTTTGTATTTTTCTATTACCCCCACGATTTTGACTCTTCAGGCGTCGTTTAATAGCAGACCCGGCCTATGCTATAGTTGTCATCAGTCCAAACCCTTGAGGACGAGGACAAAAAAGTTAAAGTATAAATCGATAAAGCTGTGAAGAAACGGAAGTTTTATTTAATTGATACTAGTGACTTTGTGTTAAGGTAGGTGTCGGCTACCCCCCAAATTCTCCATCCATATTCGAAATGTATCCGACAACCCCAGTGTGTTGTGTGATCTTTGATCAAGTAACAAACAGATATTGTGTCGAGGAGTATGCTCTTGAAATTTTAGTTAGATTAAATTATGCATGGAGATAGGAAGAGAGGCAACATCGCCTATAAAATACTTGTTAGAAAATAGAGCATCTCTCTCCGAACTCAGAAATAACGGTAAAAATATATTCATCAAAAATACACAATTATGCGTGACTCATTGATTGTGCTTTGGCTCTCTAGTGAGTTAAATCAACAGTACAAAAAATCTTAACTCTCTCCCTCTCCCTCCCTCCCTCTCTCTCTCTCCCTCCCTCTCTCAGATCCCAGTGCAGAATTTGAATGAGGTTGGTAGGATTTAAAGAAAATTTCTTAAATTCATTCAGTGGGTAAACCCGGCCGTGACGAGATGATTACTCTGCGTTGGAAAATGGTGGACCCGCCGCCTAGGGAAAAAAAAAACAAGGGAAACAAAGTATGCATTTAAATAACCCACTAATTTTGTGACAGCCATCCAGCCTCGTACCCGTTGAAACCATGAAAAAGAAGCAAAAGAATTTTCTAGAATTTAGCTTTTTCTAGTTTTTGTGAAAATGTTACTATTGTAGTATTATAGGGAATACCTCCACCTTCATTCCTTCCGGGCGATGTTAATGCGTCTGTCTGTATTATACTCATTGTTCATTATTTCAAATTCAATCGCGGCAAGAATGAAAGAAAAAAGTTAAGCCCACTAACTTTTACCATTTCGCCTTTAACTTTAAGCCCTGTACCTTATTTTTTCCTAATAATTTCCAAAACACGCTATTTTGATAGACTCCAACAGAAATGGGATAATTTAAGTCGTTTCAGCCGATTTCAATCGCTTATATTTCTCTAATATAAAATATTGATAGTTTTGTGACAGAATTTTTTTGTTAGAAATTATATTTTAAGTAATGATACTTCTTAAAAATATAATGAAATTTTTTTTCAAAATAGATAATATTATTTTTTCTATCTACAGAAAAAAAAAGAAAAATTTTCATTTCAACGTTGGCTGAATCTGTAATAATTGACATTTTTAATAATCATATGTTTATGAATAAAAACAAGGTTCATTGATACAATATTATCAATCAATTGAAATCATTTATCAACGCTTGAGTGAAACGTTTATCACCGAATAGAAAGTGAAAAAAACTGCATTCAATTATTGATTAATTCTTTTTCAGTCGTCATTTTTTTTTTTTTCCCCTAAGCTCTCTAGTTAGAAATTCAGGATGAGGGAAAAATATAAAATATTTAGGTTAATCGGATCCTTATACTAGGAGTACCTGCTTGAAGGTGGTGTGAGAGGATTAAGGGGTGTGGGAAGCCTCGGTGGAGGCATGTCAGCTAGTATGCTTTTCCTTTCAATCAGTAATAACTATTAGTGTTAGTGGGATTTATATCACAACAAATAATTACTAATAATTATCTTTCAATTAATATCACCTAATAGTCTAGTAACTAGCTTACTGCTGTATATCGATTTTTCATATTTAAAAAAAAGTACGATTTTATGATTGAAAAACAATTTTTTTCATTAATCGCAAGGCGAATTTTCCTTGAACCAACTATTAATCAAGTTTCTGTGATAATGGTAGTTATTGTTACATTTTATTGATCCCCGATGTCTCAAAGCAATGTGCACCGACACCTGGAATCGTCCTCTTTTTTTTTTGTTTATTTTTGTTGTGTGTTAATAGCTATGTTTATTTTCATGTTAGCATACATAAATGTGAATACACCTCAAATTTCACAGATTGAATATTTATTACAAACCGGACCGGAAGCACGATCCCCCCCCCCCCTACGCCAAGGAATACTCATTCATGTTGAGGTAAATCTCACTTCGGGTATACCCCAATGATATACACCAATGACATAAAAAGAAATAGTGATAATTTACAGTTAACCCTAGTTAATTTACAGTGAATCCAATTTCATTTCGTAAACTATATACTCCATGTACTTGACCTACAAACTCTATAATTAATATTTACAAATTTATATACGGGGTACATAATGCACTTGTAACACCCAAGGAAACACCCCATAGATGGCTAATGTGGATTTCTCTGAGGTACAAACATAATTTCAGGATTTTTATTTGAGCTATTTTGATTGCAGATTAAAAAAAGAAAAGGACTCTTTCAAATGGGGGAAAAAACAAACATACTATGAATCAGAAATATCTTGTGAGCGGTGGTTTGAGAAAGAATGCAAGGGAAATGGAGTTGGGCGTTTTTATTTACCTTTAATTTGTTGTCAGACTTCCCGCTATTTAAATTCAGCCTTTATTGAAACTTGACAAAATACGATTTGAAAAGTTTCGAGCTTTTAAAAATAAATATTAAAAAACCATTTGAGATTTAAAGTTTAATGCCACTGAGTATACACTAAAGCAAGGAGGTTACATATAATTGACTCCACTAGCCAGGACTCCAGGATCTAATCTGCTGTACTGCGCAAGGTCGGTCAAGCATTTCTGCCTTAGTAATCCCACTTAGTAATCCTAAGGTTCTCTAGCAGCTGATCGATGTAACTTCCCGAGTTCGCTTAAGGAGAACTCCTGTCTTCCAAGTTTTGCTCACAACAACTTATTGTGTGAATCAAAGCTGAATAGAAACCTGAAGCGGCAACAGAGAAAAACAAGAACACAATCGCTAAAGCCCTCGCCCAAAACCATGCGGGACAAAAGTGAAGTTGTCAAAAGATTTTTCATCACTTTAGACTTTTCTCTGCTCACAATAACTATATAACATTCCATTTTTATCATGATTCTTCAGGACTGAGATTATAATAGAAAAGTCATTTTCTATCTTTTAACAATGCGATCTTGTTAAATAAATCAAATAAAATATAGGTGATAAAAATATTGGGTACTTTTATTACAATAACTTCAATCGCAATGGATCAACACGACACTCCTGAAGAGTAAGGGTCAACTGAAGACTTTAAGGCTCTGGACTTTAGTTTGAGTTTCATTATTCGAATCAGCTGCTCGTGTCCTCACGAGGATGAGTGGGATCGGTTCAGAGCCATCTTGTAGAGAAAAGCAGAATCGGGCCTCACTCTCGGTAGTTAAGATTACAGAGATGAGCGACAACATACTGCATAAAATATACAAATACATTACTCTGTATATTTTAGTATACAGTTTCAGTTTTAATAGCTGAAAATATATTGTCGGGTCGTCACTAGGGGGGTGCCTGATCACCCAAGCCCTGGTGACAAGTGCGGATTGTTCGAGTTTATAACCTGGACAATCGTCCCATGACGGCGTTACTATCTGAATCCATTTATGATAGGTATGTGCCCCGACAATGCACTATGTTCAAGAGAAGAGGTACAGAGGTTTCATAAAGAATAAGGCAAGTTTTCAGAGTTCGAGCGGAAACCAAGCAAGCGTCACGAGTAAAGGCCACGGGAGAGTCGCGATAGCCTCGTGAGGAGACTGACGAGGAGACTAAGAGACTAATTAACAGGGCCAGTAGCCCTGCCTTAAGTACCCTCTCTACTTCCTGCTAAGAGGCTGCGAGGGTCTAATCTGGCGGTTGGGGGCTGTGGACACCGGTGGTGCTGTACCCGCGCTTAATTACCCGAACCCTTGCCCCCTGGAGGTAGAGAGGCCCCCTAAAGGGTTGTTAAGTTTATAACTGCCAGCTGGTGACCCTTTCTCGTTTATGACTTAGTTGGCTTCCGCCTTTTATTGCTTAACACTTTGACAATGATTTGCATGGATTCGCCAGAGGATCTATAATTATATATGATTGTCTGTAAATTTGAAGGGGCTATGAAGAAAAAAAAAACAAAAAAAAAAACAATGATTTGCATTTGTTAATAATATATTTAGTTCATGTTATTTTATTTTTGCTTACAATATATATGCAATAGAGTATAGGGTGATTTATCTTATGTAGTTAGCGGTCGAAACTTATATCAATATTCGAGGTGAGATGTTATTTAAAGAGGCACGATTATAATTCATAAAAGAGAATTTATTAAAATGAAAAGACTCTCCCTTTTAAAGCTGGCCCTGTTTGCCAAATTAGGAAAATTATTCCCTTTGACTGTGAATGGTTCCTCGGATGCCTAATATTTCTCATTTCTGCTTTATCTTGGAGGAAGATTTTAAGTATTCATTCAAACCTGTGAAGAGGTAACTCCAATGCCTTCTCTTTTTAATACATTTCGTTTCAGCAAATTGTATATCCTTTATTGGGAATTTAATCATCGTGGAACAGTTGAAAAAGCTCTTTCTATGACCCCTTCTTTCTCTTTAGCGCCCCGGCACAAGCTTACCCGGTTTCCTTTTTTAGACTTGGGGTGAAAAAATGATACTTTTGAGAAAAGTGCGCTTTGAGTAATTTCACTTTCACTTTAACTGTTTCTTAATATGTTTCGTATTTCCTTACCTGTTTAATTTCGAAATGAAATATCGACTTTTTTAAAGCAAATTTTTAGATTATAGTCAGTTTACTTTTCATATATGATATGCATACGCATATTACATTGTAAAAAAACATAAAAAAGAGTTAAGCAGCCAAGGGCTCTGTTAAGACCTTCATCGTCGTCTTCTTTTATAATTTTATAATTTTTTTCTAAATTCTCTCAACTTTTTCTTCAAAAATTAGCGTTATTGAGTTAAAAGTAAATTACTTGGGTTCCACCAAATGTTGAACCTCATCCCCACCAAAAAAAATGAGTTAATTCAGTATATTACTTTATACCATACATTTCAAAATTCTTAGCACGAAAATTGTACATCGTCGATGAAAACTGTTGTTTTGGTTCAATCTAGAAAACAGCACTGTATTTAATCAAACCACCCCATCTATACACAAGTGTGTAATGTTCAATTTAAACACGCATTATTGATATGCTAAACCCAAATGTCATTTTCACGAGGAAAGCCAGTTTTTGAATGGGAGAGCTACAAATAACGGCAGCACTTTAACGGAATTAAATCACCGTTGCCTATCCATTATTCGAACCCATCATTTGCATGCTGTTGCTTTCCCACAGCTTATGCCCTACGATATTTCAGATACGTATGTAATGTTCGTTTTTATATATGCCACATGCATATGTATGGGCGCAATATATGTTGTAAATGACACCGGCCTCATGTGCTCAATTCAATTGTAATTGATACAATAACGATTCTCCTAAAACCCAAAGCATTTATCTGGTATGGAAATGATTTAACGCTAATCATTTGAACGGTGGCTCTGCTCTGTGACTGTCAAATTCAATTTCTAATAGCTTATGATAGATAATTAATCACATCTGTATTAACACCTCAGAAACCTGAGTCGAATGCCATTGCTTTATGATTGTCATTCTCTATTCTCACTGTGACAAATTCCAAACATCTGGGAAAAAAATTTTAAAACCTCTCTAACGGAACGTGAAAGTTGTAACAAAACCACAAAACGCAGCCGAAAAAAATTCTACTAACATTGAATTAGACTATCATTGCCTTTTTTGTATGTAAAAAGCAATAACAAACTGTAATAAAAAAAATTTACAGTGTGAGAAACAATAAAAAACTTAAAAGGTATATTAGAGGATAATTCATTACTGGCTGTATAATATAACCTCAATGGTATTATAATTATTTATAGCGAAAATGTAGTGACATGTAAATGGATCGCTTTCTACCGAAACATTCTTGCGATCCCTTGCCCAGTCAGTTTTGTTATCTCGGCCCGGGTTTGAATCCCACCTCAGTGATTATGTTTTAAGCTAGAATAGATTTTATTAACTTGTTACTCGGTCAGAGGTCAAAGAGTGCACGTGTCTAAAACTTAGGTCTTGGTGGGCATACTGTAGCTCCCTTTTCTACATTGAAGTTTATATCAATGCTCAGAAATTTTTCGACTTATTACAATATTTAACAAACCCGGTGTTTAACACTATAACCCCCGCTCCGTTCCCCCATCGATGGCAGTACGCTGTCGTGGCTGGAACACTCTAGTCCTAGGTTCTAGGTAGAGATTTAGTTTGTTTGTTTAGTTTGTTTTGTTTTTGTTCCTAGTGTTTAGTGTTTGGTGTCGGTGACAAATAGAAGGTGAGCCTCATCACCTAGTGTGAATATGAGACTGAGTACTTTTAGCCGCAACACAAATCTGTTATATTATGCACTCCTCCAAATGCATGTAAATGCAGGAAGAGGAGAAAATTGTATCTCCATTATTGTATTATTTATTTTTTGTACATTACATATTTTTTGTTTGAGGTTTTGAAATTTAAAAAAAACAAAAAAAACAATGCTTACACCTAAAAAATAACCGAATTCTATTCCTTTTGTTTTACATAATTTTAATTGAAGAATGAATGAGGTATTGCAATTAAATCGTTAATCGTCCCAATTTTAATGTGGATTCGCTACCAGACGAGGCGTGAAAATTCTCTGAATCTGTCTGCTGTGTAAATACGCTAATGGTCTGCCAATCGATATTTTATGCCTTTAGTGAGTAAATGGCTACAAATTAGATAGCATTCATGATCCCCGCCTAAAGGAAAGGCAATACTTGCATCCTGTTTGCAGTTGCTTCCAGTCAGCCAAACTTTAATTATAATTTGTTTGCCTCAATCTCTTACTAAAATGAACAAACTGGTTGCTTTGGTGCCGTGCCTCTTAAACCGTACAGAATCCCTGTACCGTGATATTGTTGCACAGTGTGAAATATTTTCATATGAATATTTATTTTTGAATGGAAAGTTATTTTTGATAATAATTTCAATGCTGATTACCTGGACCCTGCTCATTATGGCTAGTTTGTTATGGTGGGGGGGGGGGGCTATTTCTTACGTGGGCCACTTCACTGTCGACCTTGTCAGTGCATCGAATGGAACCGTCAACTTCAATGCTACAGACTGTCTTCATATCATGAGAAAACTCTGTCGTCCATCACTTCCATAATTGAGGGGAATTCTCCCAGAAGTCCTGGAACACCTCGACGTGTGGCATTAATGGTGTCAATAGATCATTATAATGTTTTCTTCATGTTTTTTTTCAAAACCGGAAACTACCCTTATCGGACCTATGTCTCTCCTGAAGATTGCGAGTCAATATTTTGTAACAGTATAAGGGACTCAAGCTAGATAAAGTCATTAAAACTGTCATTTAAAGTGTTTGAAGCTTCAACTCGTGCAGTGTTTTACTTAGAAGCATCTTTGTAAGTTTTATTTGATATCTCTGAGAATTATATTTGAGAAAAGTCATTTAATGTAGGTGACTTCATAGCATAATAGGTTATATTTGATACCTGCTACCTACGACAGGCCCATTCGTTGAAAGTTTTCACCCTTGTTGATGTTATGTTTATATCTAAGCTCGTCTTTATGTAGGACCACTTAAGCTTCTGCTGTTGATAGGGAATAAATCAAAAACATAACTTCTAATTTGATCGAACGAATAGATCAATAAAAGCTAAAGTTCTATACCCCCCCCCCCAGAATGATATGATGGAAGAGAGTAGAAGTAGAAGAGAGTTAGTACCGGAGGAGAGGAAATCAGTTCGGGATGGAGGGGGAGGGATAATCTGAAGTGGGAGGTAAAAAAGAATCTGACCAAGGACCCATGTCAGGAAATGGAATCCTTTCAGCAGATCCTGTTTAGTATCTGTACAGATGCTGGGGTACAAGAACTTTATTATAGTGAAGTAGACCTTTTTAAGTTTGACAGGATACTTATGGCTACTTTTGGGAGCTCAATTCAAAGGATAAAGAAAAAAAATCAATTACCCAGAGGTGTCATAGTTGGAAGATAAGTTTATTTGTTTGTATCCTCTGTCAGCATCTCACGCTTTCATTTAAGTTAACATACTAGTATTAGATTAAAACTGTATGAATAAAAAAACAAAGAAAAAAAACCAGAATAAAACAGAAAATTCTGCTTATCTATGTTAAAAATATCTCTTAACATACTCCACTTTGATACAAATTTGGGTTAGCAAGATTTGTTTTAGTTTCTAAACTTTCTAGTCAGTAGTTCTTATGCGATAAAATAATTATTAAAATACCAACTTGTGTTAAGTTAAATGCCGTAGGGGAGGAGTGGCTTTTGAAGAATAAAAATTCGATTAAAAGTAATACTAAAGCCTTAGCAGGGGTGAAATTACTTTTAGATAATTATATCTTTCTAAACAAAGTTAGCCATCTCAATTACTGCTATAATACATTATGTCCTCTGTCCATTAACCTGTCAAAGATCCTTTTCTCTTTAGTGGTTTATTAGGTCGTTCATTTTGTAAAAAACAGTGTCAAATGAATATTGTCAATTAATTTTTTTTAACGGAAAACCTAGAACATTCCGTGGAATCACACACTTCGGGCAGTCCACGTTAACTTGACGATAGAGTTCGTAAAATGGATCGAACCAATTGAAATTCCAAAAGTTTATTCCAAAACAGCTTGGAATATTCTGATGAAATTTTGGCTAAAATAACATAAAGTTAAGTTAAAAAAAAAATTAAACAAGGAAAAAGACGATCGACCAGAAAGTGGCATTTCCAGGAACTTTTTATGATTTAAAATTTAAAACAATTTCGAAGATATTCCATAAAATAATGTTTTGATAGCCAACATTACCAGTCTCGCATTCATTATCCTACTGTTTATTTTATGTTTAAGGCATGGGTTTCCTGTGGAATTTTGTTTTTTCCCTTTTTACATCGTTTATTTTTGCACGGGCACATGAATCAAAATATATGCATAAGATAAAATCAATTATTACTGCATTAAACCCTGAATAATGTCGGCATATGTTCCAACTTAGACAAACTGCATACAATATATCGCATAATATTACGAAAATTAAATATCAAAATAAGCGATCACGTGAGAAAGATGAAGCTAAAAGTGGACTGTATGAATAAGATAGCTCTTACCTTAATAACTGTAGATAGCAAACACGTATATGTGACAAGAAAAGAAACGGGTTTATGAGGGACTTGGGTTGTAATGGAGTTGTTGATGAACCAGTAGCAGGGACGCCTCGACCACGGGGTGTAAAACAGCTAATAGAACAGGAAAAAACTCCACCTATTACTGACCGTGAACTCTTGTCTTCCTAAGCATAAGTTTTCATGACAAACAATCATAAGAAACATACAACCCTTGACTAGTAGGAGGGTGTGTCTGTCCTGCTTCTTTGTGGATAGGGCAGATAAAAAAGCGACTCCTGAACGAAAATCCACTGAGATGCGAACTCTAAAGGACTTGCAATGTCTATTGCAGTCTATAATGCAGTCTAGTTTTCAGAAAAGAACTAGAATGTATTATACTCGATAATACCGGACAATTTCGATAATATAAAAAAAAAAAAAGATATGAAATTCAATCTTAATCAATTGCATGCTGTAATAAATTTCGTTATTTGAATAATGAAAAATAAATGGTACGGCTACTTTTCATCGGTTCATTTCAGAGGCTGTAATATTGCATTTTACGGCTGCATATCTGTCTTTCTTTGTTCCGTGATTTGTTCAACATAGTCCGTTTCCTTATTTTGTTGACAAATCCCTGTTTGTGTAATAGGTAAATTAAGGTGAACAACAGGTCACAGGGGTCTATATTTCCACCTGGCCACAATATGTGCAAGTTACGGGATCACATAAATTTGGACAAAGTCATAAATTGCTCCAAGCCGTGAACTAGTGGGACCTGGCCTCACATGTTTTGTTTGTTCTTGTTAATCAGAGCGAGGCTGCAGTCAGCATAATGACACAGTGCAGGCTAATCTCTCTTCAGGTCCCTACAAATTATCAGTGTCTGCCCTAGACCCAGGGGAGAGGCTATACTTTCATCCAGGACACTGGGGGTATTCATTTTCCGGTCTCTCCTGCTTTATGATCGCTCATTCAATGGTCAGTTTTAAATTTCAAAATCACCGTTATTTCCATTACTGCGTATGAAACGATGAATGAGTATTTTTTTGTTTCGTGTGAGTTACCAATGCACAACATAATTTAGGCTATACGTTTCCGAATGATTTTGTTTTAATTGGCAAGCCTATTTCACAGCGCGGGTCTCTTATCCTCAAGCCTATAATTATAATTATATAAAATTGTACAACACGGAAAAATATTAAAAACATCGAAATTGAAAATATTAAAATAGAAATATAGTTGCTTATTCTTTTTTTTGTAATTATTGATCTCATGTTAACAATAATATATACAATATATCCCTTAAAAGATAATTAATCTAAAATCAACCATAGGAAAAAAAATGTTTATTGCCGGACCTTGTTAAAGTGGTTCCTACATGGAGTATTCATAAAATTAACCATTACAAGTGTGTTAACTGAGTTTATTGTATTTTTTATTTTCTTCCCTTGTAGTGCCAGAAGAATATTGCATAAGACATAGAATGGCCGATACAATTTAGGAAGTGTTATTATATTGTGTTGGATTTCACTCCATACATGAACACATGACAACGTGCTAAGAAATCATTAAGGTTGAATTTCCATCGATACTTATAGAGAAACAGGTTTAGCACTGGTCAGGAAACAGCCGTGAAGGACGAAAACGTAGCCTCATTGACATGACACCGAAACAATCACCCGTTCAAGAATAGAACATGCTTGGCTGACAGACAAAACGAGAGTGAAATAATCCACCAATAAACATTTTATCACATCGTCAAATTCTCAACTGTGCGACAAAGAACCGGACGCGCACGATACAATGAAAGATAAATTCCATGAACACACGCCGAACTTCCTTGAGCAAACTGATCTCTACCAACCGATTTTAATATGATAATGTCATCTCTAATCGCTATTGATGGCTATGAAGCGTTAAATAAATAATATATTGTATTCTACTAAGCAACAACTACCAGCCTCATATATTTTCACACTTTTCAACTACACAAGCTGAACCGAGCTTCATGCAACATGAGCGCTGAATCGAAAATATTGCGGAGATGATACGGCGATAGACGCTCTGGAAGAATTGGTAAAAGCGGGAGAAAAGAGGGGATAAAATGGACGCAGTTAAAATTCCAGGAATAAGGTGGTGGCTCACCTGAAGCTGTATAGGGAACGGCTTTTGGTGCTGCATTCGGATCACGGCCACCTCGATCATGAGGGCTATAGAGGGAGGAAGTGCACATGACCGAAATACCAACAGGACTTCCGGCCAAGCACATCCTGGAGGAGGATTTGTCGCTATTCCTTCTAGTTAGCAGCTGCCTTATCAACCATCAAATATAAAATTTGGGATCATCGCCATCGTATGGGATTCTAAAGAGAACTAGTTAGACCCAATGGCTTTGGACTGGAAGTGCTTGCTTAAATGCTTCAAGAGTAGACATGAAAATACCATCATCAGGTTGAAGTATTTGTGACGGTATGTTGCTTAATTAAAAATATTTGAAATGTCTTCGACACTTATTAAACAAAAATATTTTAGATTAAAAAACATCTTTAGAGACAGAAATCTTTGTTTATGCAGTAAAGTAGGATTTCTTTAAGTTATCTATACAAATATGTCCCCTCATTGCTTCATCTCAATTCATACTTTAGCCTTCTAATATACCAATGTTTTAAATAATTAAGATAATTCAAATGTCTACTTAAATGTATTTTTTCTAACGAATTTCTGCGAAATATTTTTCATAAAATATGCTGCTAGACATAAGCCAGCTGTTTAATAACTTATGATGGACAGAAACGATCAATGTAGCCAATTTTGCTGAAGAGCATAACATTATGTTATTGTCAGTACCAATATGCTTTCTCAATGTAAAAAAAAATAGAAAAGGCTTTGAAAATTAAATCACTTCCACAAACAAATGGTACAATATAATTTTTTATGGTTTAAAAATACAATTAAACAGCTTTTTAAAACAGCTGTAAATCTAGTAGAAACAATTGAATCAATCAAGTAAACACGATGAGTCCTCTGAACAAAGTGTATGATGGCTTTTGACATGTTGCTTTTTTAAGTGAGATAGGAATAAATTGCTGAATTCAATTCAATGCTGATTCAAAAACCATTAAATATGAAAAAAATATTTTATTTAATATTTATAATTTTCTGGCTAGGTTCTCAGTGAAAGCAAAATTCTCAATCTACTTGAACTATTAATAACAAAAAATAAAGGAAAACCGTTGCCTCAAAAGTTATATGACACCATGCAAGCATACAAAAATAATTTGTTAATAGATTCACCTGAGAATCTATAATTGTCTGTAAATTTAAAGGGGCTATGAAAAAAACCAAAAAAAAAACGTTGCCTAAATCATGTTATCAGCGCCAATTTTAAACTAAATTCCTTTTCTTATTATGATGAATTATAGAAAAATTATGATGGAACGAACAGAAAAAGCTAAACGGATAAGTTTAGGATGAGGGAATTCCTTTTAGACCTATCACCATTTACGTGGCTTTTGACTAAACAACCGAGATAGGATAATAGGACAATTTTCAGCCAAAAAATGTAATTTTTTGAATTTTTTATTCAGGCATTTCGAGGTTGTTGGAAATGAGTATAAACTTTGTTTCTTTCTTAAAAAAATATGTTTTCTAATTCCTTGGTCAGATTGATTACTTATTGAAAAATTATTGCAATATCTGTTTTTCATACTATAGCTTCCTGTCAAGTATAATTCTTTTTATCTCGGCACATATTGTGCTTTTAGAGACACTTGCAAAACATATTTTTACCTTAGTATCAGGAAAAAAGTATCATTGAAATCAATGGCCTCACAACCGTAGCCTCCAGGTGTAAACCAAGAAATAAAAAAACCGTTATAAACGGTCGTAAAGAGACTAATCGCAGATCAATCTTATATTGTAATGACATAATCAGCAATAAATACTAAGTACCTAAGAGAGGAATCGGAGGACGGAAATATTTCTACCTGGAAGGGAAGTCCCGAGATAAAAATCCCATTTGGAGTAGGTTGAATAGGCGAATGTGTAAAGGGTTTTTAGGTTTTTTCACAGCATCCGGTTCGCCAAACGAACCAGGTTCAATTGACAAGAAACGGCTTGAAAGAGCACTTTACAGACTATCGTGCCAAGTTTCGCGGCAACTCGATTAAAAAGGATTTCAATCGGATCCCTTTTATGCGGAGTTATGTCCGCTCTCTTTGCCGGAGCTTTATTAATAAAGTACGAAGTGGAGTGCCTTCGATTTTAGACGGCTGAGTAAGTTGTTAAGGGCAGGGACTTAGGGGCTGTAGGGCACAACAATGTGACTAAGAATACTCAATGTTAAATAACTTACTACACAATCAAGTGATAGATATATACTTGACATTAAATAAAACATGAGTTATCAATATTTTTGGCGAAAACAAAACACATACATAAGAGCTTGTAAACAATATTTTGGACAATTCGTATAATGCTAAATTAATAAAACTTTTTTCTCATTGGATGGCTATACTGTTATTCACAGACAAGCACTTGGTGGCCATTGCATTCTCTGTGTCCTACAGGCGCGTAATTTATTAAAAATTTGGATCCATTTGGCCCCTTCAAAAGCACATCCACGAACCTCATAGTCGTCCCATAGTGCCTTTTAGCTTTTTAATTATCCTAGTTTACACTTACAATAAAGCACAACTGTGGATAATATGACTTAGTGAACCGTAACCATGACAACAATAGAACATTATACAGAAACCTTTACGACAAACGGAAACACAAAACCACTGATACAATTGCTAGCTTACCAAATAATAGTAGACTAGATGTTTCCTAACCTACAATAAACAACAAACAAACAATAAACCTACGAAAGTGAATGTAGTTAGTAAAGACCATTTTTGATTTATGTAAAAGACGCAGTGATAAATTTAATTTAAATAAATAACGTGCTTCCTCGTCCAAATATTCTTTAAAAATTAAAGCTCTTCAGCAAAAAAAATGAGCTCAACATAATATTGTATAGTTTAAAAAACAATTAAACTGTGAAAACATTCATTAAAAACAAATATCTACTAGAGATGAGTGAATCAATCAAGTAAACATGATTTTTATCAATAATCCAAAGATAAGACCATCAAGACAACGGGAGCATCTTTGTGATATATTGTGTAACTACTACTTTACCGAGTCTTATGAACAAATTGTATGAAGGCTTTTGACATGTGCTATATCAAACCAATAACTGTATCTTTAAATGTCATCTCTCGATATTACACTTGTCTGTTAACGACAGATGACAAACTCTAAACGATATTTTAACTAACTATTCGTTTGTTTTTTCTAAGGCAATAACACCTGACGAATATCGAATACACTACCGTAAAAAATATACAAATGTATTACAACATATTAATCAACAAGTGCGGCTATGAGTTTGTTTTTATAACTGTCTGGGTGAATTAAGTTGTGCAGCACAAGTTCAGGATTGGATTAAGTTTCTGAAACAATCTACTCAACTCACCTAGAGTTTATCTATTCAGGACAATTGTTGCCATGCAAGTGAGACAGTTAGCTCAAGAAAATATATCTTTCTAGCATATAGTATGAATAATAATAGTTTTAAATTATTTAAAGGAATTAAACGGGGCAAGGTTGTCTTCAAATTTGTCCTACTTTTCACAATCTCCACTGTGATTTTTCTACAGGATCATTGGGGCATTTCTACTCTTATTTTTAGCATTTTAAGAAGCTATAGAAATCACAAAAACATTACGTGGATTTTACTAACATTTTTATTGGTTTAGTGTAATTGTTTTTATTCCCTTTCCCTTAGCTCTCAAATTTTTAAGATTATGGATAAGGGGAAAATAAAGGAATTTATTTGGGGTGAGCGGATCCTTTTACTAGGAGTACCTGTTTGAAGGTTGAGTGAGGAAATAATTAAATATTACAAAATATAATTACATATATTGATCAGTGTGACAAGATCATTTCAACATCACTTTAAAACCTACTTAATTTGACTGGAAAATAACACTTTCTTAATTACCATGTAATTAATAACCATGATAGGTAGTAATATAATTGAAAATACGTTTCATTTTCTCTTAGGTAATGAAATGGCCTTTATGAATATAATAATGATGCTGTAGGTTAAAAGACACATCAGAAGAAGACAGATTAGCAACACAAGCGCCGCGTGTGTCCCAGCTGCCAGCTTGGGTACCCAATGAAGCCGTCAATCAGTACTGTGCTTTATTTATTTATTAACAATACTAATCTGTAGGATCTTGCTCCATTGATGCTTTCGTCAATAATGCGTATTTTTGTTTATATTTATCATATTTATTTATATATATTTAATATTTGAACCCAGTTATAAGGCGAATTCATTATTAATTTTCTGCATGTGTTTTTATGTATATAATATAAATTCTTTTCACGAACACATTTAGAAATTATTTAGTAATCTGAAAAATGCAAAATTATAGTACATAGAAATAGAAACAGGATTTTAAATAAAGCATAACATTCAGGTTGGTTAACTCAACTGTTATCTCTTTTCATGTGTCACTTAATGTAAGAATGACATTTAATTGATTAATTTATAAAACTCATGAAATGTGTTTGTCTCTTGGATCATTCCAATTATAGCATAATATTTTAAGGTTACACTACCATATTATTTAATCTAAAAATTATTTTTATATATTACCATTTTCATATATATTAAATACATGTGTGCTTTTGGACGCACATACACACGTGTTTGTTGTTTTATGTAAGTATTGGATGCGTGTATGTATTTATTGTTGTAATAGATTTATTATATTTATAAATTCATATTAGTTATTTTTGTTAGAAAACTGTAAGTTATTATGGGCTATCCGTATCATGCCTAGTTGATCCTTGTATTTCAAACTGCTTTTCTCAATATAAGGATTTGCTAATTAAGAAATATGAAAGGCAAATATATTTACATTTACCTTTGCCAAATGTTGTGTTTTTTTTTTTCATGCCAGCTTTACTGAATATTTCGCTAAACTTAATTATTTAGGTTTAAGTTATTAATTTCATTTGTTTATTTGCTTAATGGGTAAACCATTTTGGTTTGCATTGTTTCTGCTTTCAATAATTTATTTTCAAGTGTCGAATTTCAGCTTGGCCCTCTATAACGTTAAAATCCCTCGGCCCTTTCACCTTCTCATTGCCTTCTGCTAGTGACCCGGATCAGTTTCGAAACGGGGACGGAGAATTGCATTTTGGTATCCAAAGTTGCCCCTCCCCCCAACATATTTTGGTCAAATTCTTATTAATCAAATCAAATTCAAATTCTTCGACTCGATGAAACATTGCTAAAACCCCCTATTCCAAGACCTGACACCCCCAGCACTACAAGCAAGATGGCAACTCTCTAGATCTGGGAAAGCAGGCCAAATGGTGGACATCACGGCTCTTGGCCCACCAACAACAAGCCTCTGACGGGCACCCACCACTGCTATCCAACTGAATAAGACTTCACTGCATGCCTAGAGAGACTCTAGGCTCAGCCTTCAGTGGACTCTCACCACTGCACCGCAACATTTCCACCTCTACCGAGGCTTCCCACAATTCAAGCAGGTGCTCCTAGTAAAAGGGTCCGCTCACCCCAAATAAATTCCTTTTTTTTTTCCCTCATCCTTAATCTTATAATTAGAGAGCTAAGAAAAAAAATAAATTAAACAATGGGCTTTCAGAGTAGACAGGTGTATATTACCGGCAGGTATAAACAAACGATTTTGTAACATTAATTTGGGGATAATCATTTCAAATTTAATGAATTAAGTGATTGGATCCCTAGTCCAAAGTAAATCGTGAATCAATCGCCATAAAAAGTCTTATAATTGGTAAGATTTTACATAGCGAGCTAACATATAATCCTGTTTAAGTTTAAGACTTATTAATACGAATTAACTGTAAACAGAGTAATTTTGGTATTTATAGCACGAATGACTTAACTGTAACTTTGAGAGGCTTGAGGCTGATTTGGAAAGTTAGTCCGATCGTAGGCGGTTCACAGTAGAGACCGGGGGCAGTCATGAAAGTTGAGATCGACTTTGCTGCCTGTGCAGACTTTAGGCCGCTCCATTGACGACTTGCTCGACGGATTAGATAATTAACACTAATGAGGTCCATAGATGGCAGATTAACGGCTCCTCAGTATATGCCCACCGTATTTATTTCATATCATCAACTGATAAATAAATTGATTTTGTTTTATCTACCATCTTGAATTACCAGTAGTCTATTGGTTAGCGTGCCCATTAATATGTGCAAAGGCCCGCGTTCACCCAACTATCTTTTCTGTTGGTAATATGTATGGTTGGGATAGATCAGCCTCGGGAGGATAAATGAGTAGATTCCTGAATAGAGAAGTTGCAATCTGGTTTTGAAATTCAGGTTGAAATTTCGAGTCGTAGAATTTTAAATATCAGCGAAACGAGCCTCAATCCCCACGTTTAAGTTTTTTTCAATTGTTCTCTTGATTGTATTTTAACCTAAACATATGTCAGCTTCTTTTGAACATATTCCATAAGGACTTTGCCAGTTTAAAACTACAGCCAACATAGAGACTTATACTCCAGTTAATAAACTCTTATTAACTTAAGAATACTTTTGGAAATGTGTCATTGTTATTTTACAAGATATGATTTAGCTTCAAGTTATGTGAAGTAGATAAGTTGATCAATAAAGATGAGAGAATGCGGACCCTGCGAGGAGGAAAGTCCTTTGTCTGATGAAGGCAGGACGGAATCCCGACATCAAAGGGCTCTGATGTTAACCAGGGGCAGTGATCTCGTATCGCCCTTATTATAGGCCAAGGGCTAACTAGATCACTTACTTCCAACAGTGAGCTATGTCATATCCAGGCCTTTAGGAGGAAGCTCCACTTCCATATATCTGTAGGGAAACTTTCTCTAT
This sequence comes from Acanthosoma haemorrhoidale, assembly GCA_930367205.1. NCBI lineage: Eukaryota > Metazoa > Arthropoda > Insecta > Hemiptera > Acanthosomatidae > Acanthosoma > Acanthosoma haemorrhoidale. The sequence goes on from OV884014.1 coordinate 41,191,273, forward strand.
CTGTATTTTATTTTATAGCGCGCCCTACGCCATCAATATTATTAACATTATTAAAGTGGAAATATCTGGGATGCAACAAGAAAATTTTGTTTAATTATTACACTTTTGATTCGTATACAGATCATCCATTTGAATTCGTCGAATGAAATATTACACAAGTATAAAAATCACTACCACAATCACTTCAAGAGCAGGTTCCTTATTTATTAAGAAATAACACTGTTATACCAAGTTTTGTTTCATTGGAGAAAATATTAGCTACTTGAAGAATATCAAAAACTGTCTGGTATATTGTCGACTTAAAAAATCAGAAATGCCGTTAAGGAAACATGTCAAATGTTCATGTAGTTCACGAACTAATGAAGAGAAATGTCAGCAAACATTTATCGATGAGACGTACTCACTTTAATATTTCTGTCAAACTCATACTTCAGTAACTTTTAATGTAGAATGCTCCTTTTGAATATAATGAACTTCTTTTACATTGACTGACATAAGATGATTCAATAGTTAAATACAAATTTTTTTGCAATCGTTTAGTAATTATTTAAGAAGATGTCATAGAGTCACTTATGTTTATTTCTTTACACAAATTTAACACGAATTAAATGACAAATAAACGGTGTCGAAATAATTGATTGTAGATGTTTGCCAACCGTGACCGTCACAAAATCGGCAGATAAAAGCCAACGCTTTAAAAATTCTTTTTTTTTTTTTTTAAGGAGGAAAAATATAATAATAAGGGAGACATTCCTCGAATTTTCTATTGTCGTTCATTACCTCGAGAAATCTCGTTGGAATGAGCTACATTCTTATACAGTTTTAAAGACGATAAAACAACCAGGCTTATATCACCATACCAGCCAATGGTTAAAGTCAGTTCACCTATCCCATAAAGTTCACGATTAGCACTAGAAATACTCGGAATTTCATTATTTAAACATAGAACACCATAGCTACACTCTCTGGCCATTTAAAATAAAAAACATAGGAAGAAAACATGTAATTTCCAATTAACAAATTCAACAAACTATTAAAGCAATACAGGTAATTCAGCTAGTTAAACATAAGCACACAGAAAACTATTATTATGTTTAATTATCATCAATAATAATAGATAAATAATTTATAAGCGTATAAAATATTGCAAAATGTCCAAAAATATCCTAATAGATCAATTTTCATCATCAAGTCATTCAATGCTTTTCAAAATATCAAACTAATTAATAATAAAAATTGAAATGATCAATAAACATTGTAAACATACAGGGTGTCTTAACTTAAGCAGATGACAGTAGACCTCAACTGCAACAGAAAAAATCTCTTGGGCTATGGTTTGATTCTAAACAGGAAAGTAGTAAATCTTAATTTTGTCAAAAAAGTCAGTGTTTTCAGCAAAAATAATTACAATAAATTATTCCAAAGTTTTTTTTTCAGTCAACTGGCATGTATTTTAATAAATTGATTACAAAAATACTGTTTTTATTTATATAAAATATTTAATGAGGATATGACAAATGAAATTCTCCTTTAAAAAATTACGAAATTTACAAATTGACTAAAATTTAATAATAATACTTGAATTTCCTGGTAATGATAATATAAACTGTGTTTCAATAAACATTTCAATAACATGACCGAAGGCTTATTAACAAGGAAGTTTTTGTAAAAGTGTGGGCTCTGTAGCCCAGCGGGAGGCTGATAACGAAAATCGCGAATAATCTATGATTTTATGAATAAGTAAACTTTTAAAACACCAAGTTAGCCACTGGATTTTTTTTTTTTTTTTTTTTTCTAAGCTCTCTAGTTAGAAATTCAGGATGAGGGAAAAATATAGAATATTTAGGTTAATCGGATCCTTATACTAGGAGTACCTGCTTGAAGGTGGTGTGAGAGGATTAAGAGGTGTGGGAAGCCTCGGTGGAGGTTGGTTATTGTGGTACAGTGGTGAGAGTCCACTGGTGGCTGGGCCTAGAGACTCTCTAGGCATGCAGTGTAGTCATATTTATTCTGATTTCAGTGATGGGTGCCCCTTAAAGGCTTGTTGTTGGCGGGCCTAGTGCCGTGATGTCCACCATTTCCTCTGCTTTACTCGATCTTGTGAGTTGCCATCGTGCCGGTAGCGGTGGTGGTGTCATGTCTTTGAATAGAGGGTTTAGACTGTGTTTCATCGAGTCGAAGAACTCGATGTGTCTTCTTTCGATGACGTCGGTGATGGTGGGGGGCGCGAACTTTTCGTGCATCTCGGAAGCCTTCATTTCACGAAAGGGGGTATGCCAGAGTGCCGTTCGCAGGATCTTGTTCTTGAAGCTCTGGAGTCGAGTTATGGTGCTGGCATGTAGGAATCTAAATAAGCCACTGAATTTTTTTTTTTTAAGCTGTCTAGTTAGAATTTTAGGATGAGGGGGAAATATAAAATATTTAGGGTGATCGGATCCTTGTACTAGGAGGACCTGCTTGAAGGTGGTGTGAGAGGAGTAAGTAGTGTGGGAATCCTCGGTGGAGGTAGGTTGTTACGGTACAGTGGTGAGAGTCCACTGGGAGCTGGGCCTAGAGACTCTCTAGGCATGTAGTGCAGTCGTAGTTAGTCTGATATCAGTGTCAGAGCCACTGGAAAGTTTTTTTTTTTTTTTTTTTTCTTAGCTCTCAAACTTATGAAATAGGATGTGGGAAAAATAATAATTATTTTGGGCTAATGAGTACCTTTCACTAAGGGTCCCCCATTTGAAGGATGTATGAGAAGGATATAGGGTGTGGAATGCCTAAAGGAGGTGGGTGGAATCAGGAAGGTAGTGAGAGTCTACTGAGGGTGGAGCCTAGGGGTGTAGAGTACCTAGGCAATGGTTTTTAGTCGGCCAGGTCAAGCCTGGCCCACCCCAGAATAAGTCGGCCTCTCGGCCGGAAGGTCGACACTGGTTAAACAGGTAGATGGGGTCTTGTAGCTTCGGAGATCGGCCTTGATCTCCCGGCTGGGTGTAGATCTTCAGTCTCCGTCAGGGGGCTAGGGTTCGATCGCGTCCACCTGTCTCCAGGCTTCGGCGGTCCAGCATTGCTTTCATCTGACGGGCATTGGTGGTGGTTGAAGGTTGGAGAATAGTGGGTTGTGTCTGTGTCGGAGTGAGTCGAAAAATTTGATGTGCCTTCTCTTGATGAAATCTTGAATGGTGAGCACTTCAAATTTTTTATGCATCTCGTCTGCGTTCATTGGACGCTCTGGTATATCAACAGCTTGAGGCGTACCGATAAAGCCGGGCTGTGAAGTAGATGTCCGAGGCTGAAGAATTTCTTCCTAACACTCTTTAACTTCTTGCCGAGATGTGTTGTGAACGACAAGTGTCTACCAAGGGTAATTCCAAGGTAGCATAGCTTGTTGCTTACAGGGCACTCTCGTCTTGGCCGGGTTGACTTTAATGTGGACCGCATCGAGTTTCTCGGCGATCTGTTGACTGGCGCTCTCAGCGAATTTCAGGGCTCTGGTGGGATTGATGTTAGTGCTGTAAACACCTATATCGTCTGCATACGCCGATACCTCGCAGTTGGGGTACGAGGCTCCTACGATGTGGGCGGTGTAAATGTTGAACAGCAGGGGGCCTAGCACCGATCCTTGGGGGACACCGGCAGTGTAATTTCTTCGGGTCGTAGACGTAGTGCCTATACGAACCGAAAAAGTTCTGCCTGTAAGATAGAATCTCATCAGGTTTTTTTTTTTTTTTTTTCCTTTTTTTCTTTTTTTTTTTTTTTTCCCTAAGCTCTCAAACTTATAAAAGATAGGAATGTGGGAAAAATAAGGAAAATTATTTTTGGCTGGAAAGTGCCTTTCACTAAGGGGAGACACCCCTATTTGAAGGATGTATGAGAAGGATATGGGGTGTGGAATGCCTAGAAAGGCGGATGGAGTCAGGAAGGTAGTGAGAGTCTACCAAGGATCAAGCCTAGGGGTGCCTAGGCGATGGTTTGTTGTAGGCCAGGCGAAGCCTGGCCGGCCGCCCCGCCAGGGGCCTGAGTGAGTCGGCCTAATCGGCCGGAAGATCAACCCTGCTTACAACACAGGTAGATGGGGTAATGTGGCGTCGGGCGGGAGATCGGCCTCGATCTCTCGGCTGGGTGTAGGTCCGTCAGTCCTCTGGTTCTACGATGTCTTTCATTCGCCAAGCTTCGGTGGTCCAGCAGTGCTTCCATCTGACGGGCATTGGTGGTGGCTGAAGGTCGGAGAATAGTGGGTTGTGGCTATGTCTTAGGGAGTCAAAAAATTTGATGTGCCTTCTCTTGATAAAATCTTGGATAGTGAGCACTTCAAATTTTTTGTGGATTTCGTCGGCCTTCATTTGGTCGAAAGGGGTGTGTTTGAGGGAGGTGCGGAGAACTCTATTCTGAAATTGCTGGAGCTTTAGGAGAGTGTTGGGAGTCAAATACTTGTAGAGAGGGGTTCCATACATCAATGCAGGTCTTAGGACGCTCTGGTATATCAGCAGCTTGAGGCGTACTGATAGAGCCGGGCTGTGAAGTAGGTGTCCGAGGCTGAAGAATTTCTTCCTAACACTCTTTAACTTCTTTCCGAGGTGCATTGTGAACGACAAGTGCCTACCGAGGGTAATTCCGAGGTAGCACAGCTTGTTGCTTACAGGGCATTCTTTGCCGTCTAACACGAAGGATTTCGGGAGCTTCTTTTTTCCGGATTTGTAACTAAATATTATTCCTTGCGTCTTGGCCGGATTGACTTTAATGTAGACGGCATCGAGTTTCTCGGCGATTTGTTGACTGGCGCTCTCAGCGAATTTCAGGGCTCTGGATGGATTGATGCTAGTGCTGTAGACACCTATATCGTTCGCGTACGCGAATACCTCGCAGTTGGAGTACGAGGCTCCTACGATGTGGGCGGTGTAAATGTTGAACAGCAACGGGCCTAGCACCGATCCTTGGGGGACACCGGCAGAATAGTTTCTTCGGGTCGTGGTCGTAGTGCCTATACGAACCGAAAATGTTCTGCCTGTAAGGTAGGATCTAATCAGGTTCTGCAGCTGATCCGAGAATTCGTATTCCCTCAGACGTTGGAGTAGGATGTAGTGATCCACAGAGTCAAAGGCTTTCGAACAGTCCAGAGAAATCATTGCGGTAGCTCTGCTGCTGCGGATGTTCGATGCGACGTGGTGTTGCAATCTCACCAGGTTGTTATTCGCGCTTAAGCCTGTGCTGAAACCAGTCTGCTCTGGTGGGATGACTTCCTGTGACTCGCAGTGCCCGGAGAGATGTATGTGGATAATTCTCTCGAACAGCTTCGAGAGTTGAGTCAACAGACTGATGGGGCGGTAATGAGATGGCTCATATCCGCTCTTCGCTGGTTTCAGAAGAGGGATCACTACTGCATGTTTCCAGTTCTGAGGGAAATAATGAAGCCTGAAGCAGGAGTTCAAGATGTTAGTTATGAACGAGATTCCTTTCCTCGGCAGCTGCTTCAGTAGGATGTTCTGGATCGAGTCCTGCCCTGGTGACTTCTTGCCGGTTGTTCTCCGAATGATGGCTCCGACTTGCCTGTAAGAGGTCCAGATATCGGTAGTGGTGGGGAGAGAGGGGGAGGGGGAATCGAGCGTTACTATTGGTTCGCCTTGGCCACGGCTCACTTCCTCGTAATAGGTCGCCAAAATGTCCGCTTGCTCGGTGGTGGGAATGAACTGGCCGTTGACGGCCAGCCTGACACCATTCCTTTTTGAGGTAGAGGTCTTCACGAGTTTCCACAATTGCTTATGGTCGCCGTGCAGACTGGTGAGGCGATCTTCCCAGACCGAATTTTTCCACTGAGCCATCAGGGACCTTACTTGGTTTGTGAGAGAATTTAAAACCGGTTTTAAGTCCCTGTTTCTGGTCCTAAACCACCTGTTCTTAATGTTGTTACGCTGTCTTATCAGCTGCAGGATGTGATCCGGAGGTTTCCTCAGAGAAGGGGGCTTCGGAGAAAATTTAGGGATCGATGCATCGGCAGCTCGTTCGATGACGTCCTGTAACTGATAGATAGCGTAATCTATGTCCCAGGTGTGCCTAAGGGGCGTGATAGTGGGCAAATCGGTTTTAATGAGACGCTTGTAGAGGTCCCACTTAGCCTCATCGTACCTGTATCTAGAAGCAGGCGGCTTTGGCATGTCGCCTTCTAGTTCGTAGAGAACAGAACGATGATCGGAAGTGGTAAAGTCCAGAGCGGAGCATCCGGTGACCCGGTGTGGCTCTTGTGTCAGGAGCAGGTCAGGCGTGGAGGTTCTGTCTGGGTTAGCAAAATGACGGAAGGTCGGCAATCCTGGGTGGATGACCGTAAATGGAGTTTTGGTAATATAGCGGCCTAGGCCGTTTGCTCTTGTACTACTCCACCAGCTGTGGTTTGCATTTAGGTCACCCACAATGACGTGTCTTCGGTCATGAGCTACCGTACTGAGCAGACGCTTGTACGGGTCACAGGCGGCTCTCGGTCTTCTATAGACTCCTGACACAATGGTATTCTTCGTGAGCCGTAGCTGGAGCGTTACAATAAATTGATCGGGGCCTAGGTTGACGGGGGGGAGCTCTCTTGCAATGGTTTTTTATAAAGACAAATTTTACTTTTTGTGCGAGAAGGAATTATGATACTTCTATTGAGAAATGCCGAACTTAAATATTTTTTTATTTACCACTTTTTATCCAACAAAAAGCTTCAACGACCTTACAAAATTTAAATTTACTCTTTCCCCGTTCGGAATTATACCATAGCCTAAATAACGTTTTTGTTGCACTTCAGGTCAACTTAAGTTCACTTAAGTTCCGACATCATTTACTTGAGACCCGGTATATAAAAGAAAATATTTGTAAGGAATGGTTTCATCCATATGTCAGATCTATCAACTACTGATAGAGTAATAATTACTGATTATTATATTTTTTTTTTTGAACAACGCGACATGCATACCATGATGACGTCACAAATAAGTCTATGAGTTGATAGTAAAAATTGATTTAGAAGGATATTTCGCATCTATAGTTGGTCACATAGTCATATAGTTGGCAATTGATAGAAAAATAATATTTTGTCTAGTCATAACCAACGCCTCGTCCCCGATCCGGAGTGTTACAAAAAAAAAAAAGTGTTATTGGTAACTAGTAAGCATCATGGAGGTGACTTGGTTTTCAAATATTTAATCCAATTTCCAGAAGCAATCAATACATAAAAGTTGCCAAATATTTAATAATGAATTTATAAAGTTGTATGACTATGTATGTAGTATGACTATGTTTATATACTTGATGCATTAAAACTTGCATGAAATTACTATGAATGTGCCAGTAGATATGTTGGCCATGCAAAGATTAGAAAAATGTATGGCCAACAGATAAATGTAGGGAGATACACATAAATAAAGAAAGGATACATTATGTGCACCCGGATTTATCACTCGTTAGCCACCAGCAATGGCTTAAGGTTTTATCTCGCAAAAAGTAAAAATATCTCCATACCATAAATTATTTAAACGAGGGATTACATTTCTCGAACGTCGCTCACGTAGAGGTCTCAAAAGAATCTATTAAAATGGTGTGATAAGAGATTTACATGCGTCTGTAATTTAAGGCTCATTTCAGTGACTAATATCTGTGAAAGAAATATAATTCAACCCTAGATACCCAGTACATTTCTGACGCTATTAGACAACGTCACAATAAATCCCAGCGCTTTTTGGGAACCTTTGATAATGCAACCACATTAGGTATCAATATTCACCAACCAAACGTGAAAAGTGAATCATCACCGAACAGTTGACATTCTTAACTTTGAGTTCATCGCAAAATTCGAACTAGTAACATAAGATAGAGAAATCTTCTGAACAAGTATGTTTACACAGTACAAATTATTGACGAGGAATTGACTAGGGCATCAAAGAGTATTATTACAGCTTATTATTTATTCAACTCAGCCACCTCAGATATATATACCTACATTTTTTTTTATAATCTAGTCATATCTACACATATCAGACCGGGATAACTGCTATTAGAAAAATATCAACAGTTGTACTATTTAATCATGTAATACAAATGTCACACAGCTGACAATATTATCTATAATACTTTATTGACCGTTCATAAATATAAATCTATGTTACAATTTTCAAAATCCATGAAAGACTATGAAATAAAACGGTAGGGCCCACATTGATGGCAACGCTTCACATATACGAACCTCGGAATCTATGCGTAGTAAATTTTATTTTCTAATTGTCAGGGTCTTTGGGCTATGTTGAAGGGTTATGGACGTTCCCTCCAATATTTCAGTGTTTAGTTATCACTACCAAACGATGGTTTCTAAATATTATATGAATAAATAATCCTGTTAATACGTAGCATATATCGGTAGAAAGGAAGGCAGGTATAATATATAATATAACCTTATACCTTATGCTCCATTCCCTTGCGGATATATCTGAGCTATAGACGAAAAAACATAAAAACAATAATTCACTTCTAATTAACTCTTAAGATACAATTTGAAATAAATTTCAAGTAACAGGAAAAAAAATGTGAATTATTCAAGGTGTAAGTTTCTTTTTACATTAATACCTAAGTGTCATATTTAAAATAATTTTATTTTTGTCTTAAAGACGGTTCTCATTTGATATATCAGTCACTTTCATTGCAACATATAATATTATTTGAATAGTAAAGACGTCCATATGGACTAGTCAATATAATACCATCAATTATATAAAGATTTAATTCCATTCTTCTCCCTGTTTCCGAGATAGTACGGTACTTAGGCTTCCATCTCGACAAACGGCTGACCTGGAACCCACATGCGAGGCTAAAAAGACAAGAACAGACGCTTTGGACAACTGTACATACTACTTAAAAGAACATCCCATCTCTCAATAGAAAATAAACTATTAATCTACAAAGTTATACTTAAACCAATCACGAATAGGGACAGCAAAAAAGTCGAACATTAAGCTTATCCGATCTTTTCAATCAAAAGTCCTGAGAACAATAGTAAATGCCCCTTATTACGCTAGCAACAAAACCTTCTTATCTGAATATACTCTACATTCTTGAACTAATCCCTTCCAAGTTCATGAAATTCCATAGTAATCTATCCCCTACAACAACCCTAATCCCCTGCACTGCTCCACTCATCCCTATAAACCTCCTCAGAGACTGAAACGGCAGTGGCCTCGTGGCTGCTATAAACAGCGGGAGTCTCCTCATGTCCTGTCATCAGTTTCTCTAATCATGTCCTGAGCGTATGTGGCTCTCGCGCTCTTCGTCGGCCTCCACTGGCTCGTATCCGGTGACGCGGCTGACAGAGGAGTGTGGGGGACTTCCCCAAAGTTTGCACGTGAGAGAGGTGACAACCATGTAGATTTGGGAAGCCTATGGGATGTTTGTTAATACTGTATGAATTAGCGAGTGAATAAAAATTGTAAATATGGTATGAATGAGAACATTTATCACAATTACTTATTGCCTTTGAGATTGTAATTTTACCGCAATAAAGAAGTTTGAGAATTATTTAAGGAGGGTAAAATGAGGAATTAATAGGGTGGAATAAAAAAGCTTTAGTATGCAGACACCTTTGTAACATCACACTAACGTATGTAGAGATGTGTAGATATCTCAAAGGCATTTCAAAGCCGGACGTTTCTCTCAGGAAAACAATTCATTGGAAACAATATACCTAAAGGGCTGTGTTCTTTAGATATTCTTTTCGGGTCAATTTGTCATTTCGAGAAAGGCAAAGGATGTTGCCGGATGGTTCATTTGATGACAGCCAGTGGACAAAGAAGCCATCTTGTGCTCATGCCCGTGTGGTTCCTTTGTACGGTTTGAGCGCAGCCATGGAGAAAACTCCCCTCTCCATTGGCTAACAAATAGAAAAAATACAACTATATCTATGCTAGTCTATCTTCTCACATACTACTAAAAGCTATCGCAGTCAAAGTGTAATCAAATATTAGAAGACAATTAGAACTGTTTTGCATTTTCTTTTAACCTTATAGGGTATTTATGTACATTATGTTAGTATGCGTTTTTTATCTAGTAGAATGTGACCTCATACACTCTGTGTTAGTTACTAGTATTGTATAAGACAATATTTTTCCTGCGAACTCTCTAATGTTTTATTATTGATAATTAAAAGAAGTAGTTATTTTTTACCAATCATAATTTAACAGCAAGATGTTGGTAGCTACACAGGTTTCCACAGTTCTAAAATACAGCTAAAGGAGCGCCCACTGATGTGATTAGGGAATTTCTAAAAGTTGGAAATCTCACTCAGATTTAGACGAATTCCCCAGCTTCAAGCTTCTCTTCTCTGCATTCCTTTAAGGCATTATTTGGCTACAATTTAATTCGTCATCGCACTTAACTTCAATCCATCTTTTTTTAGGTGAATTTCATGAAGAATTAACCTTCTCTTTATTGTCAAGTTAAACAAGCCGATAATATCGTTTTGTCTTTGAATGAAGTTAAACAATGAACAAAAAAAAAAAGTATATATATATATATTTACGGTTCCAAGCTTGCAGTTTTATTTCAACAAAGAGTTATAACAACACAGTTATAAATAAAAAAAACTTTAAGAGCTGTTAAGATATCATGAGGCTCTCTTCTTAAAAGAAAAGAAATACGGAGTAAAGCTAAAATTAATGCGAAAACCAAAAACAAATGAAGAATTTTTATTGTTACCTACATTTGTTTGTGCTGTTGAAGTTGATTACTGCACACAAGCCTTTTTCATTATAGAATTTTTTTCGGCCATGGCATTGTTGGTGGTCCTGGCCCCTACCGGCTGCAAGACCGTCTCTACTCAATCGGTGAGAAAAACATAAAAACTAGCGACCCACACTTGTCCTCGTGACCAACAGCGCATTCGCTTGTTGACTGTAATCAGCGTTGTCACTTGTTGACTGTAATCAGTGTTTCGGCCGGTCTATGGTGACACCACAATGAGCTAATGAGGAGGGGATTTCTGCTGCCTCGTGATAACGGGCAGTTCCTAAACTCGACAATACACAAGGAAAAAATAACAAGACGTATCGATACTTATACAGGAAAAATGTCAAGAGTGTTTCTCTTAAGTTTTAACATTTCTTAAAGCTCAGCTCAGGAGCCGTTCTATATTTAAAGTTCGGTTTGTTTCCCGTGTGACCGTGATAGTTTAACAACCGAGATTATTGAATGGAAATCGTGAGCAGGTTTTCACAATTATGAAGACCCCTAGGAGTATTTACTCAGTACTGTTTCTCAGATTCTACTTACTTTTCACTGTATAGTCATATATTTAAAAAGAAAATACAATTACGTTTATACTCGATACAAAGGAACTTCAAATCGGAAATCAAACAAAAATAGTTTTAATTGTGGCTTGTATAGGCACAACTAAATGTGATTTTTTCCAAATTTTTGCAAAAAAAAATTACTGCTGAGCAACAGGCAACTAAACTGGCTGACCACTGCGCTAGGGATATTACAGCTAGAACGGGCTACTACCACATGCCTCCTGCGCTAGATGCTGAACAGAACCACATGTTTGTATCACCGAAGCAGCTCAAGGTGATCCTTCGCCGGTGTCAGGAAAACCGAGCACCAGGGCACAACGGGATACAAACAGTGCTGCTCAAACAAATGCCGAGGAGAGGGATAGTACAACTAGCAAACTTATACAACTCTTGTATAAGATGGTGGTACTTTCCTGTCACATGAAAACTAGCTATCCTGTTTCCATTACTCAAGCCCGCAAAGAGCGGAGAGCACCCAGCCCACTACCACCCGATCAGTTTCCTACCGCAAATGGGGAAAATTTTCGGGAAAATTCTATCGAATTATCTCAAAAATTACTGCTCGGAAAATTATTCCGCCAGAACAGACTGGATTTCAATCCAGTATGAGCGCAGAAAGCTATAACATAAATAGAAACATAGCCACGGCTAAGATCTCGATTGACTGCACTCAAGCATTCGACGCTGTGTCAAATGCTATGCGACCGGGAATGCCCGCAGCAACTCTATTTAATTCTGGTTAGCTTTTCCTGAACAACAGATAGATGCGGGTGCGGGTGGGTGATAGCTTCTCCGAAGCTGTGCCACTGACCTACGGAGTACCCCCAAGGAGCCGTTTTATCCCATGTACTGTTTAACATGTACACGTCTGAGATTGCCGATATAAAAACACAATAGTTACTGCTTTCGCTGATGACATAGCGATGTACAGTAGCAGCATGAGCGCCAAGGTAGCTCTTAGGCAGGCTGAAGTAGCTTGTAACCAGATCAGTGAGAGATTGGGGAGACTCAATATCTCTGTAAACGCGGGTAAGACTGACTGCGTAATTTTCTCTTTCCAAAATGGAAAAAGTCCACCGCCTACTATTTACACTGTAGGAACGCAGCTAAACTCACCAGCCAATAACCTAGTATATCTAAGGATTAAAATAGACAGACACCTCCATTTTCGTAACTATTTTGTGGAGAAGTTGAAGCAAACACGCACGAAGTCTTACCGGCTTACGCATTTATTGACTCCCCCCAATCTATCACTGCGTTTGAAGCTGTTGATTCACAAGAGTGTAATCAGGCTTACACTGCTGTATCTAGCAATTCTAAAACGGTATACTAATGAAAGTGGTCTGAGATACTTCATTCGAGCACTACAGTACCAGAAAACCCCGGTGTTTAGCACGATAACCCCCGCTCTGTTCCCCAATCGATGGCCAGACGCAATCGAGGCAGGAACGTTTTAGTCTTAGGTTCTAAATTTTAAGTTTAGTATGTAAGTTTCCCACATTGTAAACCGAAGGTGATATTTTCACTGTTAAATAAATGTTTTTGTAATTCCACCCTCCTTCGAATGCATCTGCGTATGCAGCAAGAGGAGAAATTTGTAAATTTTGATAAATAAAGGGTTTTTTTGGGGGGGGGGAATAATAATAATAACAATAAAAGAAAAAAATATAGCAAGCCAGCCACTGCTTGCTGGTGAGTGATCGGGATGTCTAATTTCTGTTGCTGATTATAGCTATTCACAGATGGTGTATTATCAAAAAAATATCCAGCCATCTTCTGAGGCAAACAACTCCTCAGATAAATCCAGAGGGAAAATGGATTGAACAAGGACGCGAGGAGAAGACGGACCGTTCCCATTTAGGCAAATGGTCCCAGAGAAGAGTGGATGATGAGAAGCTCTTCTAGGCTAGGCTTGTGATCTACCGACCTTCAACCAACCGTGGGAGATACGGGCTCTCTAGGGGGAGGGGTCTAGGGAATCCCTCTTCTTGAGAACATTTTTCATATTCCTTCTTACGGGGAACAAATATTCCATTAGGATTTCTTAGGCTCAAATTACAAACGTTAAACATTCATCGAACATCTTCATCCTATATTTGAACTTACTGTCATAATCCAAGCATCAGTTTCCCCAACATTTCAAAAAAAAGTTTTACTACTATATTTTTTTTTCAAAATAAGTTTGGCTTGCTTAACACTCTTATGGACGTTATAAATAATACTATACACACATAGTATATAATATAAATGGATATGAAACAATCAATTTTGAAAAAATCATAACGTTACACCTTAGAAAAAGGCAGAGCGAATGTGGTTTGTAGGTGGCACTTACGAGCTCGTTTGGTTTGCTCATTTAAACTCAAAAGAATATGTTAACAGTGAGCATACCTATCCCTGAAAGGAAACAATCCTAGGTTGACACGGGGATCGAACTTGGGTCTCCTCAGTTACAAAGAGGCGTGCTAACCAACACATATAACAGACGGAGTTTGTTTTATTAAGCTAACAGTAATTATAAACTTTCATAAAACAACAAACAAGATTACTAATTGCCTGATATATTATGATAGCATACACCGTTTTCAAAATGTACAAACCAACTAACATTTACCTTCGTGATCGTAAACGCTTACACGATCAAACTTATAGAAGAAATTCTCTCGGCACGAAGGAATTGGCAGTGCTTCGGAGAAAATGGTCTTTCATTCTTCCACATACATGGATTATAACCTTATTAAAATATCACAACAGAGAATATGAAAACAAAATAAATACTGAATATATTAAAACTTAGTAAAAATTAGTAAGCAATCAATTAAAACTTATAAAAGCCATTTACAAACAACATCAATTCTACATTGTAAGCTCGATGTCTTTAATATACTTTACATGCCATGAAAGTAGAAACATTGCTGATGTTCTTTAGTCATTATAATATGTTTGGTTTTTTTCAATATCAAAAACCCTTATATTTTTACCCCTAAGACTAACTAGCAGTCTATTATAGTGATTGTGAATCCCCTACGCGACTTTTGCTTGAGATGTAGATTCTTTTTATTTGATGAAGTAAATAAATATGTTCAAACGTTTAAGACCATAAATTGAGATTAATAACCATTTTCTATTAATAGTAAAAAAATCATAAGCAATAATGTTTCCCTGTAAATAAATAGCTTTAATTCATTTTTGTAAACCGAAGGTGAGCCCTATCACCTAGTCAAGTCTATGTATGTAATATTTAACCTTAAAATGATTATTTGTAATTCTACGCTCCTTACAATGCATTTATGCAGTAATGCAGAAGAAGGAGCCACTTATCACCTTGTATCATTTATCACCACTTATCATAATGTATAATACTCTTATTGTTCATAAGTTTTTATTGGTTTTTGTTAAAAATGTTTAAATAAAGGGGTTGAGATTGCAATATAGTTTTGGTTTAGAGATTTTGTTGTCTGGCAGCTTTATGCATAGAGCCAATATAACGTGAAACAACATAAAAGAAAATTTGTGTTATGACCATTACATAGGGGGGCTTTAGAAGAACTAATGAAGGCGTTCAAGGCCTAACGTACTAGCGAATCAGTCTTCCCTCCACGAACCACGCAGACTTTTTCATCCGGCCATAAAACCACCCTATAAACAATATATTAGCAGTAATTAATGGCATTTATGACGTTTGCGTGTCACCGCGGCTGTAATTAGCCCCGAGGACAATGGCTCTATATAATTCCTACGTTATTAATCAAAATTCTAATGATAATAGGAGCTAGTGGTGAATAGAGCGGGCAAAAGGCAATTATCCTTTTTGTGCCATTATTTCGGCCACTAGGAGACAAAGCCCTTCACTTACCGACCTCATAATTTTTCACATAATTTACTGCTTCGCCCTACCAGCGCCCTTACAGTACCCCATCCGAATAACACATTTACAAGATTAAATAATTTTCCCGATGGGTCTCGCCCTTAGCCTGTATTGTCTATGTTTGGGAATTCCAAGGGGAAAAAAACACTGCATTTAACAGGAATTCTCTAAATAAATTTTTAAAATAAAATAAAAATGTCCTTAGTAAATTTACTAGGAGTAATCCCTTGACCATGCTCCTGCTACATACTTGAATCCAATATTATACAGAGCAGTAATAAATTAAATGTTTTAGGAAACATTCTTCACAGTTACAATATAACGGAATAATGGAAATAGTGTTTTAGAAGGAAAATTTATGAAATAAGTTCATCAAGTTGCTTTTATTTTATTTTACTTCAAAATGTATTTCACAAAATATCTAAAAGAAGCAAACTAGTGTTACAAAGATCCGAGCACAGACATTAAATGATATTCTTGGGATTAATTATTCTGTATGGACTTCATAAGCTCTATTTAAACCCAAAATCCATAGGAATGGGTTAAATAGGAAAAAATAAGTTTTAGAGATAGAAAATTAGTCTTAAGGTCACAGGTCACGAACTTGATCTGTCTCAAACCCGAAGTTTACCTACAGGAATTTCATACGACCCTCTCTGCTCTGCTAAATTAGAATAAGTGGGAGTTCTAAGAAAAAAAAAACACTGCATTTAACAGGAATTCTCCAAATAAATTTTTGAAATAAAATCAAAATCTCCTTATTGCATTTACGAGGAGTAATCCCTTGACCATGCCCTTGGTACAGACTTGACAGGACATAGGACTAGGTGAGATCTCATGGTTCTCATTATAAAGGGTGTCCCAGAATTAACGCAAGATTTGAATTTGCCACCATTAGTGCAGTAAAGTGCAGAAACCCTAAAAAAGAAACGACTTGACAGCTGATAGTTTAGGGTTAGTAAAAATGGAGCGTTACACGATAAAATAACGTGTCTTTATTGTTGAACATTATCTCAAAAATAATGAAAGTTTGGTGGCCGCAGTTTGAAACTTTCATACAAAATATGGTCGGAATTCTGTTTTGACTTCATCAGTTGTGAAGAGATTAATTGAAAAAAATAGGAAGACTGGATCAGTTGGACACAAAAACTGGTCGTACAAAAACAAGCCGTTCACATGTCAATATCGAAGCAGTGCATGAGACTGTTGCTGAGGATCCAGGAACATCAATTCGGCGTTGTAAACACAGTTCTTTGGGCCGAAATTGGATGATATTGATGTGGCCAATATGTGGTTTCAACAAGATGGCGTCACATGCCATACAGCCCATGAAACAATTCAATTACTGAGACATTTCCAGGTCGTGTACTCTCTCGTTTCGGTGATCAGAATTGGCCCCCTAGATCGTGTGATTTAATACCTGTAGATTTATTTTTATGGAGTTATTTGATGTCAAAGATGTATGTCAACACGCCCACATCCACTCGTGCATTAAAAGAGGAAATTCAACGCTGCAGCAACGAAATTCAACCACATTTATGCCAAATGGTCATGGAAAATATCGACAAAAGAGTGCGTATGTGCCAGCAAAGTTGTGGAGGCCATTTGCACGACGTGTTGTTCCGTAAATATCCCTATCTTATTTACTATATAATTCAATAAAAAAAAAAAAAAAAAATACTAAAACCTCTGTTTTCTATTTAAATTAAATCTTGCGATAATTCTGGGACACCCTATACATTAGATGTGATTAGATTCTACCACCTTTCATAATTTTGCAGTAGGCTACTACTAAGCCGAATAGTACTAACAATTGTGAGAAATTTAAAGTAAACAATACTAATGACAGTATTGTATTAAACATTATCAAGTCTGACGATGTGGCCGCTTCAGTTGAGGTGGTGGTGTCAGCGTTAGGCTGTTACTTTTCAACCTAAATTAAGGTTTTATAAAATGAATTCGTTACTTATTCATTAAAAAAAGTACTCACTTATCTATACAAGCCTTTTAAACCTGAAGCTGATCGATTCTCAACATGAATACTCGTTAGAACCACTATCCACTAGACTACCGGACAGTCATCTTGATGAACTAGGTAGAATGCCTAGGAAATAGTAATAGACAGGACTAGATAGAAGGGATATCTGGGTAAAATAACCATTAAAAAGTTTGCCCATAAAATAATTATGAGCCAAAAAATGTTGGCTGGATGTGCCCCCCCCCCCTAGTCGAACCATGCATTTTCAGGAATCCCTGGTTGGATTACTATATACTCTTTGTATACTAATTATGTCTGTCTTCTATTAATAGTTCTAAGTCATTTCAAAGTTCACAGGGACTCTCCCAACTTTACAGACCGAACCTTTAGACTCAATATACAGGCTAGGTTCGCACTAATGGCATCTGAATTTATTTTCACCACTTTTAGAGTCTGTGTAGTGCATTTGTTGGTTAAATCGATATTAAAGAGCCTAACAAAAAACGATTCACTTCAGCCTTTGAAACAATTAAACAATTAGAGGGACAATTTAGAGACCATTAAAAACAGGGAAAATTAGATCATAATTCTGTAAATAAGGTCATGTCATTCATTTCTAAAGTAACATAATTTTGACTAAAATATCTATTACTAAAGTCAGCACTTTATTAAAAACACATAGACTTACTTCTCATTGTTATTGATAGCACACTTACACCCGCAAGGTGAGCCATAACACTTTCGTTACTTATATAATCTTTGTAGAGGAGAGTGCTTTAAAAGAAACGAAAGAAAAGCTTTATTATGAAGTACAAGCAAAACACTGGTATATAAAAATATTAAGAGTTATGCTACTACATACTGGGTCGGGTGTTGGGGGAACAACTGTCGGCGAAACAAGTGGGGACTGGGGCTAAAGCTGAGACATGTGTGTATAAGAGAAGGGTAGTTCAAGGAATTGGGATGGAGGTCTTGGAAGGAATGCGGTTGCTTACTTAAAAATATCAGTGACTTCCATGAAGTCACGAGGCAGGTATACAGTTCTGCTCAACCCCCTTCTACTTTTAGCATTATATATAATATTAGCATTACAATATTCTTAGCATTATATAACTGTTGTTTACTTCGTTTGTGACTCGGGAACGATATCAACAGACCTCGCCGCTCTTCATATATTAAATAAAGTTTTTTGAAACGGATAAAATCTCTGTTTAAACCCCTTGTGTTTTGTACGCAAGCCTACCATAACAAAAGTCTTGTAAACCTCACAAATTACATAAAATTTAGCTACGCTACAGTATAATAAGAGCCATGTGCGTTTATGTGAACAATCCTTATTGTGGAATCTGTAATAGCCGATCTCTATACATTAAATAAAGGGTTTTAAAAGAGAACAAAACTCATACAGCTATATAAAAACTGTTTTGAATTTAATAGCATGCAATCTACAGACGATCTACCTTTATGTTATACCTCCTTAAAAAATCCAGCTCGTTGTTAATTAATGACAGGGTTGGCTAAAAGGATGAGAACTCGGCGGAAGTGGTTCAACACTTGATATCCGCAAACAGAGCCATAAATAAATTGCAGAGAGGCCATAAATATAATTTGCCGACACCAACACTGAGCAGACGGGGGTTCAACGCTCGTTGTTTTTCCTGGCCCTAACTCCTTTCATTAGCGCCGGTTTATACAGTAGCCCTAGTAATTATCTTCTTGTGCCCTTTTTTCCCTTCCTTCGTCCTCTCTCTTCTTCTGTCTACGTCGGATGTAAAAACTTGATTCAGCAGATAGTGATGTTAAACGGAATCCCTTCAGGCATTCGGACAATGCAAAGTAAAAAATGAATAATACAGGGATTAATTCCAGTACTTCATCAGCTCTTACACCAATTATTTTTCTCTACCTCTCAGGAATTTCAATTTTACCCAGTTGCAGCCAACCATTGGAATTACTATCAATTGTAAGTTACTGATTTTTTCTTATTGTGATTATATCATACTATCGTATTCAAATATATGAAACAAAAAACCAACCCATGTAACCCAACGGATACCCTCCTAGCCAACGCAACCAACCTGCTGATAATGGCGAAGATAACAGCATTGTTACAATTCTTTTATCTGATATATATTCACTATAATTTATTATCACAATCAAAGGTAAGCCATGCAATCAACACACATCAGCCCAAGCACTTTCGTACTCTCCTCTGCTTCTGATTCCGAATTCAAATTGCAACTCTTTTGAAAACTGTCCCTTTGTGAGCCCTCTGGTGTTTTTCCCCACAACTACTCCCCGTTTCACCTTATTATCTGAACTCTTTTTTTTTCTCATGTAGATTTATCTATGATTTCAAAATTAAACCTTTATTCTGAGCACTATTGTTCTTCATAGGGGATTTTTGTTTCTTTCTTCATTTCCATGAGTACATATTGGATCAGCCCAGCTAAATAATAACAAGATTAGTCAGAAAGGAATGAACACCGACCTCCTAACTAAGCCAACAAAGGACGGATTTGTTATAACGAGTATTAAACTTTACAGAAGTAAACCATCGATCCATGGGTAAATAGAAACATTTTGCCAACGCTTTTCCCGAATTTTGTATACATTAGAATAACACGCAAATGGTTGCATAGGATCGACAGGAGCAATAAAAAAAACATCTAGGAGCCTAAGAGTGGTTATACAATTAATATCGAGTCCTAGAAATAACTAATATAAAAACATAATTAAGACCAAGCGCCACTCTACCTAAGCGGGCAATAAGGACCCTTTAAAGTAAAGTAGGAAAAAATAGAACTCCACCCGCAGAAATTCTGTCTTATTCACCAGGGGGAAGTTTTTGGGAACATACTTCCCAGAAACAAACAATTATGACAGGGAAGAACAGTCTTGGATTTCCATTAGGGATCCTTTTAAAATTCAGATAGAATCTGCACAGTTATTAATTTTCCCAGCCAGACTCCCCTCAATACCCTAACATCTTTCTGCCAGTAGGATTTAAGGTATTCAGTCCAGAAAGGCATACCTACTTTCTCCCCCATCATTCACAGGGTCATTCAAATCGTAAAATACTTTCGGTAGTTCACAGCTTCATATAATAGGTACAGGCAAGTTCATTCACTCCAACCTCCATTATCTCAATATATTGTTCTTAGAATAATAACTGTACCTAATTACTCATAAAGATTACATCTAAACTTATTTTTGACTGATACTAAAATTCGATTATTCTGCTTTATCATGAGATGTCCTTTTGATAAAATAAATAGTAAAGATTTATATATACATAATTTAGATAGTGCGCTTGCCCACCACAATTTATTGCCATTTTAACCAATTGATTGTTTATATCATAAACTAATTAAAATGACGGATGACCTATATTTTAGACGCACTTCCCCTAAGCGATTTGCGAATGCAAGTTTGATTCTGTCTCCTTACTTTACCAAAAAAAACACTATGTTTCCCACCGAAAGTTACCAGATACCTACTAAAAAATGTTTTTGATATTTGAACAGGGGTTTCATTAGTTTCCATCATTAAGTATACTTTTGTTTTGTCTGTACGGTAACCTTGGTAATTTATAAAAACAAAGTCGTGTTACAAATGATCTGCCCATGGTAATCGGATTTGAACTTGAACAATAATACAATTGGACTCGAGACAGGGACATAATGAAGAAGAAAGACAAACGACTTGAGAAGAAGGAGGTTGGCCTGAGTACCGTGTAAACAGGACTGACATAGTTTCAGACTGATAATGACTACAGTGTTTGACACAAGTCTTTTAAAAACATATCAGGTCGCTTCTTCATAAGTATTTATCATATTATTTAACATTAAAATACATTACAATGTTTTATTGCAGGGCTTAGTTTATCCCATTTCCGTCATAAAGACCATACATCATCACTTAGAATTGGGAGCTTGTGAGTCCTTAACTCGGAAACCATTCGCTAGTACCAGTTGGACAAATTTAGAAAGTATTGGATTATTTTGAATGGAAACGGGATCTTCTTTTATTTTATCATAACTTCAAATTACCGATCAATAATCTGTAACAAGTCGTTAAGCATTCGACGCCAGCTAGCACTACCTAGTTTAAAAGATGATCATTGGGGTATACCTCTACTAGGTAAAATTCCAATATATTGAATTAAAATGTTTTTATGTGCGTTGTTTAGAAAAAATAACAATTTAAAATACTCATCTTCAAATAGATTAACCATTTTTTGTTCAAATATTTACTCAAGATAATGGTAAATTCGGCATATTTCGTGGATGCTATCCCTATATTGTATATGTGTACTCCTATGTGTTGATTTATTTCCTCTTAAGCACTGCACTCATCAATCCAAGCAAAACTAATATGAAGTCATATCGAGGCTATGAAAATGAAGTGTATTAAGCAAATTGAAGGGAAAAGTAAGGAGAGAAAAATACGAAGTAATTTCATTTATCATTGAGGAACACTAATTGTGGTGGCTTGGCATTCCGTGGGTCAAGACAATTAATTGGGCCAGGACAAGTAATAAAACTTGAAAAACAGGAAAACTTGAGAGACAGCTATAATATGTGCGACTATGTCCAAACGTCATCCTCAAATTGTAAGCCACAAATAAAGATAAAATCTTTCATCAGCCTAAGCCACGTGGGATGTCTCCCAAGAAATAATCATCCAAAATATGTTAGTATTGATTCATTACAACTAGAAAAAGTTATATACCAGTAAATTTTAATTGTACATAGAAACTAACTTACGCAAAGTTAATAATGTTGGGAACAGCAACTAGTATGATATGTTTATGTCAATTAGGTGTAACATATAGAAACAAATTATTGCATTAATTAAAAACGGTATATTTATACAAAAAATATGATTCGCGAAAAATTGAAATACAAAACAGTGAAGATGTGTGTGGCTCGGAGAGTCTGAGGAATCCAAGCTCCTCCCGACTCCTGACTCCCTAGCATTGAGAATCCCTTCTCTTTCACCGCCCACATTCCTTCTTCTCACTACATCGATCGAGTAAATAAATAATGCAGAATTTGGATTTTTAAGTTGCATAGGTCTGTCTGTCTGTACCGATGTGTGCACTGTTCAAGTCAAGAAATTTCACATCGAGAACACATTTTAAATTGGCACTAACTTTATAATATAGTCATCTCCATGAAAAGTTATTTCGTGAACTCATTAATATGTTTGTATTTACAGAAAAAAAACTAAATCGTATTAGGTAGGGTCGTTTTAGTGGGCTCACAGATTTCGCAACCGTAACAAAACACAAATTGTGTGCGAAACACTTTTTGGATTAAAATTATCTTATAATAATAATAACAAACTGTTTTTTTATTTTTTTTAAATATATATTAACGAAATAAAGGATGTAAAAAAAAAATACAAACAGAGACACTGCCAGTGGTAGAAAAGTAAATGAAAATTTTGTTTTTCACAGCAGCTTGTACAAAATCACATCACTTTTTCACGTTCTGGGGCATTGTAGTAAGTATGTGGCGTAAGGGGCTTTCATTTGTATGTGCTTAGCAAAATTCACAAAATTTGTAGATAGGTGAATGTAGGCACAGCAATATCAAAATATTACTCGAAAAAAGTGATTGTTAGTTTTCTTTTGTTTATATTAAATTCATCACATATTAGCAAAATATTATATTTTTATTGTGGAAATATTGTACATATACCTAGGTAAAACTTTTACAAAAAACAAGATTATTACCAGAAAAATACTGAAGATGCCTGAATCGAACAAATAAATTAAAAAAAATAAAATAAAGAACTTTAAAAACATTGTTGAGTAATTCTTACAGGATTAAGAGATCAAAAATTAGTGTTTTAAGAGAAAGTTAAAAATATCAATTTTAGCAACAGTGTCTCTCTCTCTCTCTCTCTCTCTCTCTCTCTCTCTCTCTCTCTCTCTCTCTCTCTCTCTCTCTCTCTCTCTCTCTCTCTCTCTCTCTCTCTCTCTCTCTCTCTCTCTCTCTCTCTCTCTCTTCTCTCTCTCTCTCTCTCTCTCTCTCTCTCTCTCTCTCTCTCTCTCTCTCTCTCTCTCTCTCTCTCTCTCTCTCTCTCTCTCTCTCTCTCTCTCTCTCTCTCTCTCTCTCTCTCTCTCTCTCTCTCTCTCTCTCTCTCTCTCTCTCTCTCTCTCTCTCTCTCTCTCTCTCTCTCTCTCTCTCCTCTCTCTCTCACTTTCTCTCAATGGAAGGGTAACTCGAAATGACCTCAAGAGTCATAATGCAATGTTTCCATTTGCAGTCGAACAGCGAGGAGGAGGAAGTCTGAAGCATCACTGTGTGGCATGCACCCTGCTCGTCACCCTTTGCTCACCCGAGCTTAAAAAAGAGTTCAACTTCAATTTGCACAAGTATACAGAATATACCGACTGGAGTTTGGAGGACTCAAAGCGATTAAAAGCCAACGCGATCACTGACAATCACCTTTTCTATTAATTTGTAGTAAAGTGTAATTAGCTAAAATATTCATACAAAAAAAAAATATTGAAACCGATGTGAATCGCATTTAAATATTCGATTCTAGATTCCGCAGATGGGGTCAATGTCAAAGAATTGCCCAGGCTCCAGGCTATAATAAATGACTCATTAGGGATTATTAATAACCTTTTTTACTGGCAATGAAATCAAGGTTTATTAAATACCCACCAAACCCATGTGTGATAAGTAGCTTAGATCAATGATATCCATTATTTATTAATTTGTTACTACGAAGAAGAAACAGAAGAAAAATAACGAAATAACAGGAATGTTCTTAAAAGAGGAATGGAATTAGGAAAAAAAACTAGTGGAGAGGTTAGGGAAAAAAAAATTAAAAACCTTACGACCAGGCAATATCCTCTTAAAAGTTGTCAGAGCAGCCTTACATTTTTTTTCATTTTTAATTAATTTACAACGATCTCCACAACTAAATTATATCCGAAAACTAATGAGAATATTTCGTATTTCTCGGGAATACATTTTTAAAATTTCTCAAATTGTTGCTTTGTTCACCAAAACACCAATCCTAGTTGAGGTTAAGCCTAGCCTCCAATAAGGAAAGAGTAAATTGGCTTGCTAATAAGCCACAATCCCGCTAGAAGGAAACTGTTCCAGGCGTTGGCTCATAATCAGGGCTGTATTGTAGGAGCTAAATGAAACGGCCGATAGTAACAGAGACCTACACAGCCACTTACAGGCAATTACCAAGTTTCCTCACAGGCAACTCTCTTCCTTGTAGCGAGTAAGCACAGGCCAACTTCCACAGCAAATGAGCTCATTATGTCGAGGCACTATTAAATCCATAGATGCTTCATAGTTTGTACGAATAAGCTGTAAATTTATTGTTGACGTTTAAGCTTTATTGTGTATAATCGACTAATCGGCTCGTCAGCAAAATGGAAGATAATGTCCTAAAAATTATTGCAATTATAATTTAGTTGAGAATACTATTCCTCCTTTGCCTTCTAACCTCTCAACCGCAAGAGCAATCTTGACATTTCAGGATGAAACCGTCAACATTTCATTTGCTTACAGTAACACACCAGTGCTTATTGTTTATGAAACATTTCAGTTTGCATCTTCTTCGAAGTCAATGATTCAAAGGAGAAATTATTGTCCCGGGACCTTCCCGATATCCAATAAAGAGCTATTCCAGCTGTCGGGATATTGGTTGAACAATTGTCGGAGGTGAACAATTGTCGGAAAAGGTGAACAATTGTCGGAGGTCAACAATTGTCGGATTGCTGTAGTTAATAACATGGACCGTGTTCCATGTAGGCGTTAATATCTGACTCCATTTATCGATAGGAATGTGTCCCGACAAGACAGTGTTCAGGATGAGGTTCAGAGGTTCATAAAGAATAAGACCAGTTTTCAGAGTTCGGGCGAGAGATCGGCAGCGTAATAAGTACAAGTCGTCAGGGGTCTGCTATAGGCTGTGAGGCAAAGTGCCGTCGTAGAGGTGTAGCATAGCGAGAGTCGATTAGCGGAAGGCTGAGTAGGCATATCGCGACGGTGATAGTGGCTATCGGTATGTAGAAACTAGAAAAGAATGAAGAGTGGGGCCTACCAGGGGCCAAGTGCCCCTGGTGTCAAGTTACTCGGAAGACTAAGAGACAGAGTGGGCTGAAGAGTGAAATTTACTGATATAAATATGATAACCCCCTCCCTCGTGGAAGGCTGGGTCTGTCTGCCCGGAGTAAGTTTTACGATACACAGGTAGTCACTTCCTTTTAGTTTTATGACCGTTGGGGTACAAGGGTGTGTTTTATATGGCTGCTAGGGCCTCACCCCCTTGGGTTATTTGACCACCTATAGCAAGGTTATTATCCCATGGGTCCAAAAGGGTTCCTAGCATGCTTTTATGACCAAGGGAAGTGACTCAAGGTCTATTATAATAGGGGTAAGTGTCCTTGCTTTCGGGTTTTATGGCAGTCAGGTGGCTAATTCGCGTAGGTTTATTGCCGTACCCTTTTAGTTACTTGTCTACGACTTCCGACCTCTCTATGATTTATTACCGTCTGTCGGTGTCCGTATGTCTGCCTGTTTCCTACTACGTGCCGCGACCCTGATTTATTCCAAAGAAGCTTACGAGATTTACATTATATTATAATACATTATGAACCAGAGTGTAGGGTAATTTACATATATAGTTAGCGGTTGCTACATCAGCTATGAAGGTTCATTTTGGGAAGGTCGTACGCTCGTGCAGGATAGCTCGATTGGATATTATCACAGTAATGGGTCCGAATCCTGCCAATATAATTTTTTCTTTGGTTGGTAATTATTTCGGATTAAAATATCTCGACAACTACAGCTGTTAGGAATGAACTACAAACCGTAGAAATGTTTAAAAGTGTATTGTCGCGTCGTCACGAGGGGGAGTGCCTAGTTACCCTAGCCCTGGTGACTAAGTGAGGGTTGATTAGGCTATGACCTGGACAATCGTTTCATGACGGTCTTACTATCTGACTCCATATTTGATAGGTATACGCCCTTTTCATCGTTTTAAAAGCGATTTGTAGTTACTGAGATGTTATGAGAAATGCAATGAAGCATTTTTGTACGAATAAGATCGAGTATTTTTCCAACGATCATTTAATAAAACGTTCCATAATTTCTCTTCCTGTGTTAAATTTCGATATTTCCATAAAATACAATTTAAAGCAGCGAAGCTTTTTATTTTAAATCGGAAAAATATCTAACGAAATTGGCGAGATTACCTATTCTGAGATAAATGGGTAAAATTCGGCCGAGCACGGGTTGTACCTTGACATTTTCCGAGCATCTGATGAGTTCAAAGGCACCATTACGAAGTATGAAAAGACTTCGTTATTTGTATTTTCCATATATGCATATATATATTGTAACATTCATGATATTTGAGAATATCATGACCAGGAACCCTCACATCTAATAAGCATCTTCCCTTATGCTCCTAGGAGTGGGGATGAGATAAACGGGCAGTCTTAGCAAAACCGTCGAGAAGAACGGACATAGCAAGCTCCCGAAGTGGCGGTTACCATACAGGAAGAGAGGAGAAGAACCAACAGCAGAAAGTAACGTTGATTGGATTACAGGAAGATCATCGATTGGGTGATATTAATATTGTTTTTATTATGGATTAATTAAAAGAAATTGAGCTCAAATTCATGTTTGTAATTAATATTAATTATTCTAATTTAAAAGGAATTGAATATTTTTTTTATACTTTTGTCAGTACTCTATGTTAAATATAATTATTTGTTATAACCATTTTATTTCAATATATTTCACAATTCCTAGTTTCTCAATTTATTAATAAATACAACATTAGCCTTGAGATCGGGCGATTCAATCGGGATAAATTCCTATGTCAAAGACATAAAACAATTTGAATTAAAGATCTCATGACGGACCTGCCAAATTAGTTAAGTTAAATTGATCAAATAAAGTAAAAAGAGAAATGGTAAAAAATGAGATAGGTTTCAATATATGATTAAGTTTCATATACATCGATATATAATATAAATCTATTTAAGGTTAGTAAGGATATCCTCAAAGGTGTTCTCATCTGAGATTAATCCTTTAGTCAAGTGCTCACTGATGTTGAGTATCCATTATATTTAATGGAGTGCTATTCCTAGCAGTCACAGGCCAGGCAGGGTCCTTTTACAGCCTCTGATGCCGACCTTTTCTCATCCCAGTCCTTTAAGGATCGGATAAACAATTTCCGAGGACTTAGCGTCGCTTTGATGGAACTTTATGCTCTGATTAAAAAGTTGCTCCTACGTCCTCTGATCTTTTGAAGGGCCCTTTACAGTTTTAGCACTTACAACTTTTTAGGCAGGTAGCTAATAAGTTGTCATCAAACAGCGATTTAAAAAAAAAAATTATGATTTTTTTTCTGAATAAATAGCTGATTTGCTGCCAAAGTCAATGCGGTGGATGTTGCTGCAATACGATTTTAGGCTGGTGAAGTAACAACCTGCTACCAATCTACGTGATAAATTTATTTGTTAAAACTGTGATAAAAAAATTTGTTAAGCTTAGAGGCCTTCTGTTTTATTTTATGTTTATAGACTATCCTCATAAACATGTAACAAAAAACCCAAATACTTTTTATTTGACGTGATTGGAATTAAATAGATGATGCGTATGTCTCAACTTTCAAGGGCTACTCCCTGCATCAACTTAGGCCTCTGTAGGCCTTTATCAATATATTTGATTGGATGCGCCCGAGTACAGCCTGGACAATTTAAAATTCTTGTGTCAGGGAATGTATTTATGAAATCGTATGGGCTTTGAAGTACGAAATGGTACAAGGGCAGAAAAAAACATTTTTTAAACCCAACCTACCTGCATTCTTTGACCTTCATCGGTGGCTTAGTTGGAGGGCAGTTTAATTTGTACTTAGTTTATTGGCCTGAGTCCATAACATCTTAGAAAGTGTACCCCGACAGTGCACTATATTCAGGAGAAGAGTTACAGGGTAGGTATTATAGGTAGTTCACGTGGTCTTGGAATGACCACGAGTTCACACTCGGAAACTGAGGGTAGGCGAAAACCGTCCGGATCCCAAAGGTGAGTGTGAACCGGAAAGAGGCAGACTGAATCGCTGGAGGAGAAGCTACTAGGTACATTCTGTAGAGTCCCAGAGACCGTCGTCTCCATGGAAGAGATCCCTTCCAAGGATGTGCTGGTTTTAGCGAGACGAAGCCAGAGAAGAAAGGAAGGAAGGTGTGAGGTCTGACTACGCTGGACTAGGCTCGTACGTGATAGTCTCACTGGATAGAGCACCCAACCGGATATTGGGAAAACCAGTGGTTCGATCCCCGTCATTTCACTCTCATTTTCGTTGGGTCGTTATAATATAATAAATAACATTGAGTAGCGTTCTAACTTTATGATCTTGATGGCTTGAATCGGACCGTACGATAAGCCCCAGCCTGTTATCCGGGTAGCAAAAGTTCTCCAAAGGAAAAGTGAGATAAGCTCTCTCAAAAAATCTCCAATCTGTGTGGCTTCCATTTACATTTATGTTTACATTCCATTCCCTCTCCATCATTTTTTTTCCATTGGTACATTCGTTCATCGTATAATTTTCTAAAGAATTTTACATTTTTTTTTTGGAAACGTGGAAACCACATACGTGGTAACATACACCAGATAGAAAAATACATTTCCTGGGACATTTTCAAGTGCAATAAAATGACAAGAAACATTCAGAAACGCATCACGTTTCAACAGAATAAAATAGCTTTAGTAAAAAGTAATTAGTGAACATCCAACCAAGACAACTTGTTCACAATTCTTTGTTTTTTTATGAATGTAAAGTTACACTTGCGATAAATGTTATTAGGTGATCCCTCATGGATTGGGGCTGACTTCAGGGGATTAGAGTTAGTTCTAGGGAAGGCTACAAGAAGATAACTACGATAAATAAATCATTTCTATGAGATTATAGTGTAAGCCTTGGTGAGGCGCTGAGAGCTAAAGCCAGCTTTAACATGGGCCGTGCAGAGAGAGAGAGAGAGAGAGAGAGAGAGAGAGAGAGTGTGAGTGAGAGAGAGAGAGAAAGAAAGAGAGAGAGAGAGAGAGAGAGAGAGAGAGAGAGAGAGAGAGAGAGAGTGAGAGAGAGTGAGAGAGTGAGAGAGTGAGAGAGAGAGACTTGAATTCAATTTACAAATATAATAGGAGAGGAGATCCCCTGGGAGAGGAGAAGGGAATTAGCATAAGACTAAATGTGCCTAAGTGGCCCTGCTTAAGGAGGATTTGGATTCATGGCACGCGCGCCATTACTTCTTAGCACCTTCCTTGCCCGTACTCCACCTCCCAGTGTGGGCGTGGGCCAGGCCACCAGAGGTCATCCGGGACCAACCGGTAACTCCTGCCTCGCCTTTCAGCAGGGTATTTCTTTGCTCGAGAAATTCTGTCATTGTTCACCCCTACATTGATCGATTTAACAAGTTCTAGTCCAGGTTTAGAATGTATAAGTAGAAGGTATAATATAAGATAATATATAATATAAAGTCTTGTTTTTTGGACTAAAGCTAGATTTTTTTTTTAAATCAGTCATTATATGGATTTGACTTAAACTAAAGCCTATAGGTAAAGTAAAAGGATTTGTACACTATTTTATGATTGCCTCGATATTCAAAATTAAGAATCTTTGCCAGTGATAGACATCCCCATAATACCTACACGATTTACGTTTAGTTTTTTTAAAGTCCCTTCACAGTCATTAAGAGTGTCCTCATGATCACAACTACTCTTAACCAGAATGGCTTTTTTCATAATATTTTTTATTGCTGTTCTACTACGATAATATTACGATAGCATAGATTGCTTCAATTGCCCAAAAAAAAAAGGGAAATTATTAATGGTAAACGATGCGTCCGAAATAGTTTGAATTGATTCTCCAGAGATGCTCAAAAATAAAAGAAAAGGTATGAAATATAATAAATTGGATGGCAATCGTGATCCAATTACTCGGAATTCAAAAATACATATTGACTTTTGATGTTGCGTATCCAATGAGTCTCTACCAACTGAGCTTCCATGCACAATCGTCTAGGCCCAAAGAAACATTAACTTGCATGAGTCGGGACTCGAACCCAGAATATTGCCAATAGCCAGAGGGAGCCTCTACCGAGCTTAGATTAATAGTGCCTCTGACTATGCCTCTCTCTGGACCTATGAAAATAGTATAGGGGTTCACACCACATCGATATTTGGCTATGTTAAGAATTAAATAGCTTAGATTGTCTAATGGATTACTGTTCCCTTTATTTTCCTGCATGCATCTATTTAAAGTCATTAAGGTGTGAAGTTTATTGGAATTATAGCGTTTGTGTGAATCGTACGTGTTGGCATTGTAGTTATGCGACTGCGACACCAGAAGACCGCTTCCCAATTTATTTTTTAAATATAATTTTGCTACTGCAATTAAGAACAAATACTAATGTCTGATGACTGTCACGAAAATTTTCCAACATTGCCACTACGAAGAAAAAGGAAAAAGTCACAAGCTATTTTTAGAGCATTATAATCTTAGAATTATGGCGAAGAATTATAAACCTATATAATCGATTTGGGCAAAACCCGTTTTGACCTTAAAAAAATTACATGTTATTTATATCTACATAACAGAAAAAGGAATAATAATTGAAAATACCACACTTTCCGATATTAAACGAAATCTTATTGAATGATACCATGAAGATATATCATTACGAATATTTTTCAACCAATCATTTTCAAAAAAGTTAGCCTTGCCAGTATTATTGACAGTAAATAGTCATTTTGCGGTGCCTAAAAATCAGCGAAATTTAAAAGGCACGTTATCTAGTTTGATGGTGCATTTTTATATTTGCTTTTATTTTTAATCAAGGCGTAATAAATGATTCTATGTTCATTTGGGATATAGTTTAAACATTTCAGACAGAAGACTGCAATTATCAAATATTGAATAATTAAACTCTCTAACTGTAATGAATTTCTATATACATAATAGCTACCTTGGACAGCCTCCGGTGATACCCCGCTAAGGGGATGAAGAGAGGCCGTGGGGTGGGTTAAGCCCGGCTTAGGGAACAATAGGGCTCGTATATGGTGGTCAAGGAGGCGGCGCCGGTTCATTACATCCACGGGCGTGGGTGGTTACAATCCCCAGGGGGAGTTGGGTTTCAATATAATAACTACAAATATTTATTATACTAAAGCCATTGTCAACAGAGAATAGATTCCCATTATCTAGATTAGATCCTATTGGCAACATGGCCGTTCTGGTGCTTCCTGCGTACTTTATATCAAGGATGAGACTGACAGGGTTGACTAACGGATAAATAATCACTATTAATAACTGTTAGTCATAGAAAAAATATATTTATTACTTAGGTCTTCACTACCATCCAGTCGGAGGCTCTACCAACTCACTTTCCCAGTACAAATTCTATTTGGTCATAATCTCGCAAATACTCTAGAGGTTGAACAGTATTCATATTGTGACGCCTAATTTTATTTATTTTATATAACTATATGAAAATATCTTATATTATAAATAAAACTATACATAGCTTAAAGTTTAGATGTTTGGATTCCACAGTTTTTAGTCATCGAATCACAGGCAGGGAATAGAGATGTTTGCCATATTTAGTCGGGGACTCTAACTAATCAGCTAACAGTATATTTTTTCTTTGGTATAATATAATTATAATTATAATTATATAAATTATAAATATGTAATTGTAGATTATTTAGGACTGTATAAACAATTGCGAATTGCAAAAATTTTAATTTTATTAAAATTTAGTCATTATTCAAAACGCTCATGAAAGTTAAGCGTTACGTGACAAATACTTATTTATATTGAGATATGTCCTTGCGAGAGCACTGGACTGTAATCTGCAGCATTACAGGTGAATACCAATAAGGCAATCATCACCTTTTTATGTTCAAGGGGTATTTATTTATAACTAGCTGGAAAATCATTTAAATTAACGAGCATAAACTCAGATTATTATGTTTCGCCTTACCCTATAGTCATTTTTTTATTTGCTACAATTAGTAGCAAAAACAAAACTGGCAAGGATACAATCCTGTGGGCTACTCTACCAACTGAGATACCCTGCACAAGTACCACTGCGGAGATGCACTGTGGCCAAAAACTGCACGGTGGGCAGAAAATGGAACCATTTTTTATTTGTTTAGCCCAATGATACTTCGCACAGTAGTGCCTTATTGATGCTAAATAAGAATTATGTAATAACTCGTGATAAGCTGTGACGTAAGTAGGTTATAATTACGAAGCGTCATTAAAACAGCGAATAAAATGGTTTGTAAAAAATAAAACTACCAAGTTATTTTAAAAACTACCTATTATATAAAACGATAAAATGATTCACTCCATATGCAGGATAATGGATTGAACATTTCCTAATGTGTACGGCCGTAACACGTTTTATCGGAGCACCGTTTATGCCTCCAGATAAAGCATCGTTAATGAACGACTGACTACTGGAGTTTTGCAGCCATTGCGAAGGTAATTGACGCAGGGATTCCATCTCAATCGGATTTAATGAGGTCCAAGTTTCTTGATGACGGTGACAGTAAAGAAGTTAGTGATCCGCACGCCATTACTGTAATAGGAGGAGTCCTTCTTCCAGTTACCGGGGAGTTTCATTCTTAAAGGCAGTAATTGGCAATTGTTATTTAGTCCTCTTCTCGTGCGCGACTCTGCCTTCTCGACTAGGATGGATTCGGAGTCGCCGATTCCAAAGCCTGCAAAAGAAATCCGACGTGAAAAGCTATTCTATCTTGGAGGGGCGCCAAAATCACTAAGTGGGCAAGATCTTTTGTTGGCTCGGACAAACATGACACTGTATCCGAACAATCGGCAGAAAATAATCCGATCAACAGGAGGAACGATTCCCCTCTCTTTCATATTTCCTCGACAAATATCCCAGGTTATCTTTCATTTATACCTTTGTCACAAGCATCGATTTATCGCTTTTCTTTAGCACAATAGTGAGTTAATCTATTCTATACAGTGAGTTTATGTCTGTTAAAGTACAGAATAGAACATAAATAAACTAAACAATTGAATTGTAAAAAAATCAAATGCAAATTAGGCGAAGAAATTCTTATCATATCGCTATTACGAATGGTATATTAACTTCATGAAGTATTCAACTGATTAGAGATTTATAATGGGGAAATTAAAGAAGGTCTATAATAAATTATTGTATCTTCGTTTAAGCTGAGTTTGGTTATATATATGTAAGTTTCGAATTCAGAAACCTAAAGGAGGTGGAGGTTCTCAGGTTATAAATCGAACACTTGCAGATGCAGTTTAGAACTGTAATATTAAACATATGTACACATTAGCTAGCGCTACAAATATAACAATAAACCAATAAAACTTATAACTAACCTGAATCAATACAATTGTCGATAATAAGTGTTGACCATTGTCTTAACAAGAGTACCCATATTCAGGAGGTTACAACTCAGAGCATCTTCGATCTTAGCGCGCTCTGTAGGGACCTCACATATGTGCCGAAATTTGGCGGTAGCGTTCAAACTTACATCCCCCTTTTTGAGACAGAGGGTAAAGCCCTTTGGAATAAGGCACGAGCTTACTAGCATGAAATAAGTTGGACTCCTTTTTACGAAATCTACTATCTATTAAAAATATTAACTCTGAAATTATCAGTTTTTTATTGTGAAAAGTATTAATTTTAAAGATGATTTTCTATTAGGATTAGATTTAATAAAAAGATTCAAACTATACAAGATGAAAACTTAATAATGACACAAAAAGAGATAACAAAACAAAAAGATCGGCAAATTAACAAGACTAAAATATCAGATATAAACAAGATAGAAAATGCTATACAAAAAAATAAGGAAATTTTTGCTAAGTCAAAATTCGACATAGGACAAATAAAATAACCTCACATATGTGCCGAAGTTTGGCGGTAGCGTTCAAACTTATATATATACATATATTTATTTTTTTTTTTTTTTTTTAAATAACTCAACAGTCAGTTTTTAGAAAACTCACCTAGTATTCCCTAGGAATGAAAATGTTTTTTCTTATACAGGAAGAAAATTTATCAAAGTTTAATTAAGAGCACTAATTACCATTAAAAAAATAATTCTAGACGTATGGTTGGAGATATACGTAAAAATAAATACATGGCACAGACGTTTTCACCAGTATTAGCTACTCATTCATCCCCACGAGGATGAGAAAAGCTCGACTAGACCCATCTTCATAGAGCTAATATAATTGTAGTATCAGGGGCTCAAAGCCGGGTATTCTTAGTCATGAGTAATCATGCTAAGCACTAGACTGGCACCGGAGAGTTTTCAAAATTAAGGAAAAATACCAAACAAGTAACCCCATTGCCTCTTCTTGGATAAATGATCGATATTGAAGTTGATTCGGGGACGTGAACAGCTGTGATTTACGGGCACTGAGCACTAGTGTTGCTGGAATTTCAGCTAGGTTGTAAATCTACATAAGTTCTGCAGTGAGCTATTTGTCTGCCTAGCAGTGTCTAGTCGTCACTAACTAGTGTCTGGTTCCTCGAACGCCAAGTCCAAACGGCTCAGTGTTCCATCTTAGACTGGTTTAGTGTCATCACAGCTGCGACAATTATGTATATCACTAATAAGATATTTCAAAGTGCTGAATTTTAGTATAAATTAATAGAAAAAATACCTTACCATGAAAGGAATTTCAAAAATATTCCAAAAGTAAAGTTTTCTCTACCTAGCATTTAATTTAATAGATTTTTTTATTTAAAAAGCCACTTGGCTGATGGAGCTTAAGGTCTCAGGGATGGATCAACAAGAAAATTAAGTATTTTTTACATTAAAAATACCAAGCAATAATTTTTTTTAAATGTTTAAGACTCTCATGCCAAGTCTCCTGAATATCTGATTTGTATAGACGCTAATTTTCCCTCATTTACTTCATTAGTATATATTTTAAAAATCGAAATTTGATTCATAATTGATATGAGCAATTTTTTTCAGACAAAATCATCTTAAATAACAAAACAAATTGCAAGGATATAGATCATTGTATCAACATTAGTTCAATTATATTTAATTATTGTCATCAAGCATTCTTCACAAATACGGATAACAATTTGTAATGTATCCTCAATTGGTGGCACGTTGGGTGTACAAATCGTTAGGTTTGTTTTGTTAAAAATGTCTTTTTCATATGAAAATTATTTCTTTTCGACTCGTCCATTTTCTCTTGGTGATACCCAATTAAAGTTGCACATATTAATAATATTGCATAAACAAAGCGTTTCTCTTTGGCTAATAATACTTTGTTGAAAAAGGGCATGTTCAGAAAATAAATATGAACAAATAAAAACACATGTTTCCAAGTAGAACAAAAGGTTATAGGAATACACGTATTCGTTAGACTTAAACAATGGTATCACGAACTTCTCTAACAAAAGTTTATCCAGTGCTCGTTAAAATAATATAGGAAATCAACTCAAAGTTAGTGGCTACTGAATAACAAAGAATAATTTCAGCACCAAGCTGTTCGCACAATAACGAAACACATCGTACATTTTGAAAATAGTATTTTTAAACAAGAAAAAAAATCATCAACCATTATGAATTCAAAAATCACTTTTTAAAATCGGTATCGGTTTGTCGGAGGTGAAAAAAAAAGGCAATATAACATTAGATTTTGTCAAGGGCATTAAAACGTATATTGCTTTTTCAGTTCTTAATACACACTCAATGATTGTTTTAAAATGGTATCTGTGAAGAAGGAAGTTTTCTAAAATGCAAACAATCGATAAGACCTGAAACAAGCAAACACTTTAAAATGAGGTTTCCACAAACAAGTAACTAAGTTTTTGTAATTGTCCATTTCATATAACACTTTAGCTCTATCTCGTTTATAAAAACTATTTTTAAATTGAAATTTAAATAAATGATAATTAAAACTATTAATTGACATTAGTTAATCTTGTTGCAGCCAATTTTGTTTTTATAAATGTAGGAACTCTCATTCTCCGCATTAGGGTTTCCACACTCAAGCGTGGAATTGAGCAGCTACATTATAGCTCCCTGTAGGCTCAGATGAAATACAATAATTTTCATATTTCCGTTTATTTTTGTTGTTTTAATTAAATAGAGTTGTTGTAATATGGCTCGCTCTCTCTCACTCTCCTTCTATATATTTTCGTCTAGCCCTAAGTATAAAATTTCCTCATTAGGGAGAAAACATACTTTCTACCGATGTGGTGACATTCATTTGGACGTAGAAGAAAATCACTTCGTATGGACATGACTGTCATTGCATGCTTGACTTTCAGCACATGGCAAAGTTCCAGCTAAAACTTGATGCAAGTACTTCAGAGTATTTCATGTTACCATTTTCGCTATTTGCATGAAAATTAGCCTTTTTTTTCCCCTTTCAATTTTGACATATTGTACTATGAATTGGCATGAAGAACTAACGTACATATATAAATAAAGATATGTAAAACCTATAAGTTATTATTTTTGGTTCCCCTTAAGGTAGTGATGTAAACAGTGAATTCATACATTGGAGAAGAATGGTCGAATGTTTTAGACCAAAGAAGTCTCGCCTATAATTTAATGGGTGATTATTTAATAGACGTAAGTAAGCAATATGAATGACATTAAATACACTAATTACATTATATCCTTCCTATCCCAGTTGTATGGCACTTGTATCAGGAAGGTTTCTTCATCCCTTCTTATGGAGTTGCTTGCCTTAAGTGTCCAGGATATTTTCCGCTATATATGATAAATTTAAGATATCTTAATAGCTATTGTTAGATTGATCCTTAGCATAGCTCAGGGTAGGTTCCAATTTCTGATTGTAGCATACCGTGGCAAATATTTTCACATAGAGTTCCATTAATTCAAATAACAAAAAACAAGTTAAATTTAGGAAGGTTTCTCTCTCATTCTCACTCAAAGAAGAAATATAAAATTATAAAAAAAGAAAGAAAAAAAAGAAAATGTGATACAAGATTGTGATGTTGAAAGATAAATTAGGGTCCGAAGTAGGTCTATAGCTGAGCTTAATGGCCTTTTTTAAAGAGGCTAATATAAATATGTATATTTAAATATTGAATCACTCTGTGAAACGGCCTTTTCTCCATGGCTAGAGCCATCTCATCTCTTTTAATATTTTTATTTAATACGAACCTTTCACGGGAATGCCTTTTATTTACTTAGCCTCCAAATAAAACACTGTCAAGTGTTTTGCAAAGAATCTTTATCGAAGTAAAAGGGTTCGGTTGGAGACAGCAAAGAGATAAAAAAAATCGATCTTTCTAAGGGGAAAAAACTAGAAAATGACTTTTATGAGAGCATGATTATATTAAAGTGACCTAAGTGCTTCACTTTTTAAAATAATAAGTTTTCCGTCTATGTGATTGATTACTTACGAGCTAAAGACAAAATTTAATTACTGTGATGAAGCCTTTGAAGATTATACTGTAGTATCATTGACGAGATCAGCTAAAGAGATCTGATATCCACAGGGGTGTCGTTTGACATGAGATAGCTCTAGAGGTAGAACAGGTACCCATCCCCACGCAATAGTCATCTTTTTCCATTATAAGCTAAGGGTTTCTATATATTTCAAAATACTGATTTCTGTCCTATGTTTTAACGTAATAATGCATTTATATAAGTCTGTGATAGTTCTATTCTTAATTTTTATCAATTTCCACACAGACCTAACGAATCTGTTTATTTTATATACTTAGAGGTTCCTTATAGCGTTGCTTCGAGTACTAATAAGTACGCAGGGAAGACCCGACTGCGTAATCGTCTCCCTCCAAAAGGGGAAAAAATCCTTGCCAAAATCATATGGTATAGGAGGGCAAGAGAACTCACCAGCTTTCTCAATGCACTATCTGGGTATAAAAATGGATAGGCATCTCCATTTCTCTACTCATTTTAGTAATAAAATAGAAAAATTAAGACACAGGTCTTACCGGCTATCGCACTTTCTAACGTCACCTAATCAAGCACCTGACCAACCCAGTGTTTAACACTATGGCCCCACCACCCCTCCCGCGTCGATGGCAACAGACTGTCATGCAAAAGTTGGGTTAAGAATTAGTATGTAAGTTAGTTTTAAGGTTGATCAAAGCTGTGAACATCATCACCATTATTAGTCAGTTTAGTCCAGTCACGTATAATGTGTATCATTATAAAATTTTTATCAAATAACAAAACCTGTATATAATGTAGCGATGCTACAGGAAATACAAAAATATTTTGTAAATAGATTCGCCTGAGGATCTAAGTTAAGTCCAGGCGCCGCTAGTGCCCAGCCTTAATCCCCAAACATATGTTATCTGTATATGTTTACAGGTAATACCTATAGATAGAGGTATCTTGGTCTAAATAAAGCAGTCTTGTTATAACGTTCTTATTACCAACCTTTCTTAGCTTGTATTTCAATAAACATTAACTGGTGCCGAAACCCGGGAACCGTGGAGAAAGAGAGTTATCGAGTGCGAGCGTAATTTTTTTTTGTTTTTTTTTTCTTCTATACGCGAAAGAGAGAAGATGACTGAAGGAGGAATTTTGAGACAGCCCGTCTTGAATCTCGTAGAGGGAGCAGATATTAGAAGAGTGGGAACTATGCCAGAAGTTCATGCCACGGCGCTCGCGCTGATGAGGGTAAAAGCGATGAATACCCAGGATCTGAGGAAGGCTGTTGCGGAGCTGGAGAGATTCACTGGGGAACTGGGTGAGCTGAACCATTTCCTAAAAGGAGGAGACCGTCTCACAGCTTTAATTGGAGCTAAAGCAGAAGAAAATTTAATAGATCCCAGAGACGCGGAATCGTTGAAGGCGGCCCTGATATGTCGGGTCAAGAGAAGTATACTGAATCAAATTCAGGCAGATGAAGAAACCCCGTGGGAATTAATTAAGATGAGATTGAAGAAGGCGTACGGAGGAGGACGATGGACTCCCGAGGAGGACATATTCCAAATGTTTAGGGAGACAAAGTCCCCAAGACAAAGTAACGGGCAATATGCTGCGGGGTTAGTAGTCCGTTTCAATAAGATAACGGAGAAGATGAGAGAGTCGATTAGCGTAGAAGAGGTGGAGGGTAGAATGGGATTCTTATCCACAATTCTAAAAGTGCAACTGGCCAAGGAGACAGGAAGAAAGGAAGGATTCTCTGATGAGCGCTCGTTCTCGGAGTGTGCACAATCAATGATCGACACTAGTGCCAAGGAGGAAGAAGTGAGGGTGCAAGACGTCGACAATGAGTGGAGCCGAGTTGCATACAAAAGAACCCGGACCCTGAAACCAACCTGGAGGAGACCAGAAACGTCCGTTATTGGCAGAGACAAGGGAACGACAGGAGAAAGAAGATTTAGAGGAACGAGACCGAGGTATGCCCCGCCCAGGGAAGAAAGAAAATGCCACGGATGTAGGAAGGCAGGACATTTAGTGGCACAGTGTCCTCGAACAAAATGTTTTGAGTGTGGCGAGGAAGGACACATCGCGAGGCATTGCCCGTATATCTTCCGGAGGAGAGAATACCAACGACCAGAACCAATGGAGGTAAACACTCAAGAAGTAAGAGAGAGACGGAGCATGACACATGGGGAGAGTGGATCATCAGAAGATGAGTCATCAGGGACTTCGGGAACTGAAGGAGAAGAAGCGAGGCGCAGCAGAAACAGGAGACAGACAGGGCAGAAGGTCGAGTCACGTAGATGGGAGCAACGTGATGAAGCCTGAGGAGCGTGTTGGCAGAGAGGCGACCGCATCCTGAGATGTAATGCAATTCGGGAGAGGATGTGTGCGTTGCCAATAATTAGGGTCAAAGGAGGAGAGATGTGTCTGGTGGACACGGGAAGCACCAACACCATCATGTCCCGCGGAGCGCTGGAGAGGCTGTATGGCGGAGAGAGGGCACTCCAGATTCAGGTATGTAATTGTAGTTTAATCACCCTGGGAGGCCCTTGCGAGGTAGTGGGAGAGTTAGTCATAGGGCTAAATAGGTGGGCGAAGAAAGGGGGAGATCTAAAGATACATATCGTAGGAAACATGCCGCGGGAGTACCAGGTGATAGTTGGGTGCGACATGTTGGGGAAGGTAGGTGCGCGTGTGGAGAATATCGGGGAAAAATGGAACATTAAGTTGGGGAAAGTGGAATATAAATGTCAAGGGACTATATGGGACGGAAGAGCGCGGATAGGGGCGGTTAATAAAATAGAGGGCTGGAGGGAAGGCCTACAGAGGGAGTTTGAGGATATTTTTTACGTAGAGGGAGACACGCTGGGAGCGACTGGGAAGACGGTCCACGAGATCCAGTTAAAGAAAGAACGCGTCACATTCGTGAAAGAGAGACGATATCCGCAGGCACTACGTAGGCATATTAGAGAGGAGCTAGAGAGTCTCAAACGGCAAGGGATTATAATTGATAGCACTTCGCCATATAACAGTCCTCTATGGGCAGTGAGGAAGAAAAATAGACCTGGGGACCAGACGGAGAAATACAGGGTAGTTATCGATTATCGGAAGTTAAACGAGAACACGACGGACGAGAAGTATCCTATTCCCCGATTTGAGGACATATTAGACAGATTGAACGGGGCGACAATATTTAGTACCCTAGATCTAAAGGCAGGCTATCACCAGATCAAGATGCGTGCGAACGACCAAGACAAAACGGCCTTTACATTTGAGAGGGGGCATTATCAATTTACCAGGATGCCATTTGGACTGAAAAACGCCCCGATT
This sequence comes from Acanthosoma haemorrhoidale, assembly GCA_930367205.1. Classification (NCBI taxonomy): domain Eukaryota; kingdom Metazoa; phylum Arthropoda; class Insecta; order Hemiptera; family Acanthosomatidae; genus Acanthosoma; species Acanthosoma haemorrhoidale. Next base: position 41,232,196 of record OV884014.1, read on the forward strand.
ACCTTTCAACGCCTAATGGATGAATTTTTGAGGGGAATAGACGAAGCGGTATGCCAGGTCTACATGGACGATCTATTAGTTTTCAGCAGAACGGAGGCAGAGCACGTTGAGCACCTAAGAAGTGTATTTCAAAGAGTCCGCGAATTCGGATTAAAATTGTCCATGGAGAAGTCTCTGTTGGGGAAGAAAAAAATCAATTTTTTGGGCCACACCATCTCACAGGAGGGGGTTAAGCCAGACTCTACGAAGGTCGAGGCGATTAGAAGGATGGTGGTGCCCACAGATGTAAAGGGGATCCGTCGACTTCTGGGGACGCTTAATTATTACAGAAGATTTGTGCCGGACATGGCGGCATACCTGGTGCCTATTAATAATTTACTGCGAAAGGGAGCGAGGGTGGTAATTACCCCAATCATGGAGCAGAACATCCGGAAATGTATGTCTAGCTTACAAGAGGAACCAATATTAGCATTTCCCGATTTCCAACATCCCTTCACAATCACCACTGATGCCAGCAAATACGCACTGGGGGCAGTGTTGTCGCAGGAGAGAGACGGTGGGGAGCGCCCGGTGGCGTACGCTAGTCGACGGCTCACAGAAACGGAAGCGCGGTATAGTGCTCTAGAGAGAGAGCTCCTAGGTATCGTCTGGGCTATAGACCATTTCCGCCCATATGTCTTCGGCAGAAAATTCCGTGTTCACACCGACCACAGACCCCTACAATGGGTAGGAAAGTTAAAGGAGTCCTCGGCGCGGGTCACGAGGTGGAAAGAGTTTTTGTCCCAGTACAATATGGAGATCATATATAAACCCGGGAAAGAGAACGTAGTGGCAGACTGGCTGTCCAGAGCCATTACTGTGAATGCATTGGAAGAAGGGGAACCATCCGGGGAAATCCAACAGTTTCTCCGGGAATGGACACCCGGGGAGGATGGAAGCCTCGGTACGCGAGGAGATAGCGAAGGTGAGGAAACCCTTGAAGAGGAAGGTTCCGCCGCCGAAAGACCTTTTGAAATGGAAGTAACAGAAGGGATCGTTAACGACAAAAGACGGCAGATCATTTGGAAATCCAAGACCTCAGGGCGGCTGCAGATCGCATATGACAGTTATGGGAGAAGTAAAATCGCGACGATTTGGTCGCCACCAGGGGTTAGGAACGACCAAATTTGCCGTGCAGTGAAAGATGCCTCGGAACCCGGAAAGACCCATCATGTATTTGTAGGGAATGCCACTATTTGAGAGAAAATTCGTAGACTCTGGCGAACGGAACAACTTAGAGTGGATAGGATATTTATTCGGTGCACGTCGATGGTGGAGACACTCAAAGACAGAGAACAGCAGCTGGAAGTGACGCTGGCCTATCACCAAGGAAAAACGAACCACCGTGGAGTTCAGGAAACGTTGCAAGTGTTGCGGCGGAGGTACTTTTGGTGGGGAATGAAAAAGAGCATACAAGAAATGATAGGGACATGTGCAGTTTGTCTCACTACGAAGTATGACAGACATCCGCCACGGGGGCGACAAGAAGAATCGCCCACCGCCGAGACACCGTTGAGTGACTTACAAGTCGATACCTTCACTTGGAGGGGGTATAAGTGGGTTACCACAATCGATAGCTTTAGCAAAGTGGCCATGGCGCACCCGGTGCAAGATCGGTCATCAGACGCGGTAATGCTGGCATTAAATACCTGGTTCCAGTTTTACGGAGTACCAGACCGGATCTCGTCGGATGGGGGCAGAGAATTTGACAATGCCAACATCCGAAAAGAAATGAAGACTCTCGATGTCTCTTGGCATCTTAATACCCCAGGGCACCCTAAGAGTAGAGGAGGGATAGAAAGATTGCACAGCACCCTGAGTGACCACCTGCGGGTATATCACGCGGAAAAGGGTCTGCCGGCGAATGAGGCAATGCCGAAGGCGGTGGCCGCTTACAATCATTCGATCCACACCGCGACGGGGTTCTCCCCGTTCGAGATCCTCTTTGGGCTGCGCGAAAGACGGAGAAATGGGGCAGAGACGGTAGCAGACAAGGGAATGGCGGAGAAAATGGCGAGTAATACTGTCGGTTTGAGGAAAATATGCGACAAAGTCAGAAAAAGGATAACGAGGGACAAAGCGAGACGAGTGGAACGGGAAAACCTCAAAGTCCGGGATCGAATGGGGGAACTTAAAATCGGGACTATCGTCTATAAAAAACTAGGGTCAAATAGGAGCAAAGAGCTGGTGCGATATGAGGGCCCATTTAAAGTGGTCGTGATTAGGGAACACAACGTCGTGACAATTGAGAGTATACGACCCCCTAAGAAGCGGCGAAATGTCCACATAGAACAGTTAAAGCTTCCACCAGGGGGGGAGGTTGTAGATTAGGAATGAGCTGGAGTGTCCTCGCAGCATACACGCAAGGAACATTGTAAATAGTTATAGTTATGTGATTTTTCCCTCAGAAGTATTGTTTTTTTTTAAAAGTCAAAGTTTTCTTTTATGTTTTTTGTTTACAAGTGACAGTTGGTTTTTACGTTTCATAGGATTAGAGCTTAATGTGAGGGATTACAGGCTGTGTACGGGCGGGGCTGGCCTTTGCTCCTTTGTAACATTAGTGGAGCATTATTTGAATGGACTAAGACGTCCGAGTGTTGGACTTCAAAGTTTGCGAATGGGTGTTCGTAAACTGGTGGGGGGGAGTTAAGTCCAGGCGCCGCTAGTGCCCAGCCTTAATCCCCAAACATATGTTATCTGTATATGTTTACAGGTAATACCTATAGATAGAGGTATCTTGGTCTAAATAAAGCAGTCTTGTTATAACGTTCTACGTGTTCTTATTACCAACCTTTCTTAGCTTGTATTTCAATAAACATTAACTTCTATAATTATATATAATTATCTGTACATTTATGAGGTATGATTGAGGCTATGAAAGAAAAAAAAATAGTAAGTCGTACCAAAGCAAGGAGTTCTTCTCAACGACTCACAAACACAATTACAAGGAGAGTGAATCAGATAATACAAGTGTGTAAAGTGGGCATTTTATGTTATCAACCGCGTTATTTATTGTTGCACATCCTTGTGAGTGTATGTTTCATAAGAAAAATACGAGTTAGGAGGATTAAAATTGAGTAATGATTTCTCTATCTGGCTAAATCAAGAGCTTGTGTTGGGTCGTTAACAATCTTCCTTGTATCCCCCTGGGATTGTGTAAGCGTTTGATTAATTTTAATTAGATTATTTCTCAAAATAAATAAAATTACATTTCCCACTTTTCCCATATTGCTAAACCAATTTAATATCGATAACAAATCGTGAACAAATATAAAATAAAACGAAATGTGAAAATGTAATGGAAAGTAAACAGAGGAGACCTAAATTTAAAACATTATTTCAGTTTTGTTTTCCTTCAGCTCTGATTTAAATATTCTTTGCTTTACCGTCCTCTTTACGAACGCACCATTTCTTAAACAATTTTCCCAACAGCATTGTTTTTCTCAGTTCCTGCCAACAATTTCCACTAGTCAGAAGGAAGACCACTTCTAAATATTTTGCTTTGTGTTTCCAATTTCTTGTAACGACAGTTAATTAACTTTCTTAATATTTTTAAAAATTCAGAATAAGATGATTGATAGCTCCTTTTTTATTCGTAAAAAAAACAAACTAAAAATATATCATTAATTAAAATATAAGGTTTACTAAGAAATAGAAACAACAAGTTTTACTGCTTGGTTAAATTGAAGTTTTGTGTTCTATCCGCTATAAAACCAAACAGCCCTCGCAAGAACAATTTAATTTTTAAAAGGATTCTGAGGTTTTATAGCTGAATATAGAACTAGTGGACTGTATTAAATAGCTTTACTGGCAGCTTCTACAAAGAATATCTTTAATCGTAGTGAGAAATTACTTAATTAAATCTCAATCTATGGTATATATACATTGTATTACACAGTTATACATTATACAAAAGTATCTAGTGCCCTTCTAGGGAATATTATAATATTTCTTCAAATCAAGATTTTAAAAAAAACATAAATCAAAATTTAGGTTACAGTTTCATTTTTTTTTTTTTAAGTGGAAAAATTGTTATCCCTCTTACTGTTAGTTCTGTATTCAAGTGTGACATAGGACAGAAAAAATAATAACAAACCAATGAAGAAAATTACTAAATTTACTTATTTTATTTGTTTATTCTTTATTGTGCTAAAATTACAATCTGCCTTATTAGGCAATAAGTAATTAAGATAAATTATCTCATTCATACCATATTTACAATTCATCATTCACTCGCTCGTTCATACAACATTTACAAAAAGCCCAGAGGCCTCCCAAATCCACATGTTTGAATAAATTTATTAAAAAGAAAATTATGTCCTGGAAAAACATCGGCCCTGAAAATCAGGCTGATTTTCATTTAGTTTTCTGATCATTCAGTTTTCTTAACTGGACTTGATACTCACTAATTTGGCATTAGGTTTTCATCATTAGAGGAAAACCAAAGGATTTTCTATTTTTCCACTGTTTTAGTCTTACTGTGCTCATGCACATGTGTATATAGAATCTTCCATAGAACCCATTGTTTTATTTTATTAATGCTAAACTAACTCCCTAACTAAAGCATACAAAAAAAAAAAAAAAACATAATTGAGAATCACCCCACACTCAACTGAATTCTATTGGTCTGTCAAGACATTGTTGACTAATCCTCCTAGAAAGTTTTGAAAGCTTTTTCCCCTTCGAGGGAAAGATATAACCGAAGTGTTATCAAATAATCGAGTGGTTATGAAGCTGGTTATTTCCAATCTTGCTCAGTCAATGGAACTCTATCCAGTCACTCATTCCCTTTATCGGCTCTCAGCGAACGGCCTGTATCGTTAACCTACTTTCCACTTTTAATAAAACCAAACTTGGAGTGAGTGCCTTCGTCTATATAAAAATACTATGCGATAGCAAAAGTCATTTGGCTCAAGTTGCAATAGTCTTTTTCTTTTTTTTCCCAAGCTCCTCAACACTGATGGAGTTCGTAAACGAAAACGGCCAAAGAGAGGTGCTTAATGGATAGCGATAAAATTTTAGGACTCTCCAAGATGATCCGGATCCTATTATTTCGACAATAGCCTTGAAAGGATACTCGCAATTAAACATGAACTTATCTGGGTAATGACAGGCCGTTACTGGCATTGTAATCACAGCCTGTAATTGGCCTGTCTCGACAAAGGAGGGGGTGGAAAGTTAGATGTCATATCATGAGATCTCCACAGAAGTTTTTTAAAAGTTATAATAAATTATTGTGGAAAAAATACAATTATGATTTGATGGCTTTGGTTGTGGCTGGTTGGGTAAACAACGTCCAATTTCGTATTCCCAAAACTTTCCATTTCTTTTAAGATAAGGAAGTTTACAATATCTCGGCATTGCTGACCCTCAACCCCTGAAGTTACTCAGATCCCCCTTTTGGCAGCTGAAAACTTTACAACCATCTCATTATTTAACCATTATACATCATGAATTCCATAAATGTTTTTTTTTATAAAATTGAAACTTGCTTCATTATTTTCTCTGGAATGTGCCCTTAACCACGATAAATCAACAATAGTCTAAATGGTAAACAGGTTGTGAGCTCTGCCATAATCAGATGTAATATACTTTTAACGGTTTAAGGTTAAAATAATTATTTTTAGCACCTTTATCATAGAACATACAGAGAGACATACGAAATAGTATTTGATCTGTTTAAAAGTAAAGCCTGGATTATTGGGCCCTTCCACCGTCGTCTCCCACAAAAACATTCACCTGAATGAGTTCTGAAATATATGGCGAGGGTGGTTTGTAGGTGAGAGGCCTACTCTGGCGGCTCTGTCCAAACTTACTAAGTGACTCTTTTACTTCAGATAGCTAATGGAAGACTGAAATTCAGAAAGTTGCGGACGATTGCTAAAAGTGTTATTTTGGAGTCACACGGTATAAATCAACCATACCGGTTGTAATCTGATTTTTTTTTTATTTCAGGGGTTGATTATTATTTTATTTACTTATTTTAGTCATTGATTCGTAACTGTGATTGCCACCACAATCAAAGGGTTCTAACTGTGATGGAATGGGAGTTCTCTTAGGAAGGCAGAGGACATCCAATGATTGCTGGTTTCTTATGGTTACTAAAGTCATCGTTGAATTGGGTGTAGTCAGTTATTTTACCAATGACTTTGGGTAACAGTTTGTCGAGGAAAGTTTTAGCATAATCTTATATTTGTGTGTAATAAACTGTTTAATTAGCGGCCCATTGCTTTTTTGATCAACCATGATTATTTTTAAAATCATTTAAAATAAAACACTTGTCTCTCTCTTTTGCCGATGGTGTTTAGAACAGAGAGAGTCGAGGCTGCTACGCGGTACTGTAGGCCCCTTAACTCCACCGCAACACTATGACAATATCCGCTGACACAATGGCCGCTACAATATCTATATTGGCTATTGTGTCCACCGAGGTATTGTGCTCTACAGCACCACAGCCACCAGGGGACTGGATTGATTAGGTCAGGACTCGGCTTAATAGTAGTCTTGTAACTGCTTAATTAAGTCCTATTGCTGTGAACTGGCAATTCTAAAATTTCACAACTGCGCAGGCATTGAAAATACTTCCTCTACCGGAAAGGAGAGTATCAGTGGGCAAACAGATCAGTTTTTCCCTTGTCGGTACATTTTTTAAAATGTTTAAGGATTAATTTTTGAGTGCTAATAGCAGTAATGAGAGCCGAACCCTTTTCATTCAACATTTAGTGTGTTTTTTTGGTTACCAAGAAGAACGAATTTTCATTCAATAATCTAGAGCGGTTCTCATTGCTTAAGCCCCACAAACATACGATAAGGTTCACGCAGTGATCATCAGGAAATATTTAAAATCGATTCAAACAAGGTTAATTACATGATACTATCGTGGAGCACGCAAAAAAAAGTCCCCATACTCGTCTGTAAGTAGCCTTGAGGCCCAGTAAGACTAATGATACGATCAGACGAAATGGAAAGCCGTCGGTAAAAATCACGTTGCCTATAAATACATCTTATACATGAGTACAGCCTGATTTTTGTGCTACTAAAATATTAAGGTTTAATTTTGTTAGAGAGCAATATGTTTACATAACATATCGTCAACGTAGTGAAAGTCTGTGGAGTAAACTGTTTCTCACTAGTTTTAAAAAGTGGATTTATTAATTTGTTTAGTGAGAACAACCCTTTGTGTGCGCGTATGAACGTTCCTAATCTGTTGACTCTGTATGAGTAGAGTCTGAAGTGTCACATATTTTGTAGCAATCGCTTGTATGAAGAGCCCTAATGGTTAGAAACCTTATCCTTTCCCAACTAATTAAATCAAACTGAATAGGATACAGTGAATTCATTGTTAGCCATGAGTATATAAACAAAGTAATGAGTATTTTGGCTGTTCGGTTTAGGGTGGTGGAAGAGGCCTGTTCAGTTTTCATTCAAATGGTGGCCCGCGGCCAGTGTTAGTACGAAATTAAATGGTATATTTACTGCTTAAAACATACGGAGTGCACAAAGTGTTTAAACAGATTAACATCACTCTTTAGTGAAGCTAGAATAATCGAACAATTACACACAATTAAACTTGATCTTACTTCGTTATTGAAACTTATGTAATCTAAATAAGAGATTACACTACATTTACATTTTTCATTCACTTGTTCGGTCATACAGTATTTAAAGGCAGTCCAGAGATCTGCAAAATCCACATGGTTATCACCTCTAGCCACACCTCTCTAGTAGAGCCACAGATGCTCAGGACATGCTTGGAGAAACTGGTCATTGCCAAGACTCCCACTGTCGCGTATTTGTACTGGCGCTTTAGTCTCCGTGGAGGATTATAGGGATGAGTCCTGCAGTGCAATGACTGTGCTAGGTGATCAGGGTGGTTGGATAGGCTACTATGAAATTTCAAGAACATGAAAGGGATGAGTTCAAGAATGTAAGGTATATTAAAATCGTTATGAAGGGTTTTGATGATGACGTAATAAGGGGCATTTACTATTGTTCTCATGAATTTTGGTTGACAGGATTGGATACGCTTTGTTGCTGTCCCCCACAGCTCTTAGCTCTATTCCGTATGTCCTGATTGGTTTAAGTATAACTTTGTAGATTAGTAATTTATTTTCTATTGAAAGATAGGATGTCCTTCGAGGTAGTCTGCACAGTTGTCCAAAGTGTCTGTTTAGTTCATGTCTTTTTAGCCTCGTGTGTGGGTTCTACGTCAGCCTTTTGTCGAACTGGAAACCTAAATACCGTACTGTCTCGGATACAGAAAGAGGAATAGAACTAACAACAAACTAGTGGACAGGACTTGGTAAGCAGCAGATGGTAAAGGTAATTTGGGAACATTTTGCTTCATTCAATGCTTGATCCACCATTGGTTGCGGCAATACTCGATCTCATCATGGTGTTTTGAAGGTTATAGGATGCCATATTGATATTGATCTAAATAAAATGAAAAACAAATTCTAAATTTAAATTCTATTAATTTTCACTTGTGTACATTTAGTGACCTTAATTGGCTTCCCTATTGAGTTATTTCAGGACTGAAAATTATAACGTTTCAAGTTAGTATGAGCGTTTAAAGCGGAGTATCACTGGAAACTACGAAGTCACATGGCGTACCCCCTTCTTGAGGGAGCTAGTTCATCCGGCAGAATGGCCCTTCCGAAGAAATGCCATCCTTCACTAGAACTGACCTTTAAGCTTTGGAAATACCAGCCAAAAACAAAGGAGGAGTTATTTCCTGCGAGCGGCATTACACACATGCGACGGCCAAGTCATAAAACACCATAATGGCTTCTCTTTAATAATGTCCGGGACCGTTTGGAGGTTGACATTCACTAGCCATAGCTTCATTGCAACACTTAAAACGGGTTCCATGGATGATTAAAAAGCTAAATGAGTTAGCCTTTGTTGGAAAAAACAAACGAATGGTGTTTATTAAAGAAGCGAATATCTCCAAACATTATACAAACTGCGAAAAATGATTTATACTTATTATTATCATTATATTCGCATCACAGTTTGTTTTCTAAAAAATTTTTCTTATCCACCTGTTGTAACTTTGATTTAGGCAAATTTCAAAAACACATTTGAGTTATCTCTCGCTTGTTCAATATATTTAAAGTGCAATAAATCCACAATTGGGCATAGAACAGATCCATGACTCGAGCTTAGCCTGAGGCCAGGGCTGTGTGAGTTACAGGTGACAGATGAAATTCCTTCAAGGGATGCTAAGCCGATAAGCAAGTTGGCTCTAAGTCCGCCCCCGGCATGCTTAGTCCGTGCTCAACTTCTTGATGGGGCCGTATGTAAACTTTTGTCGTCTTCCGATATTTGCTTGCATAAGTACAGATACCACATGTGAAGTACATACATATAATAATATGGCAAAGTACATACAAAATGTTAGCAGTTGAGGTTAAGAGTGTCCACGAGTTATATTACCTTTTAAATTATTATTTATGATTTTTTAAAAACGGCAACGAGTTTGATTTGAAATTGAACAAGCAGTATCGAGGTATACTTAAGAGAAGTCATTTTCCTTTTGGAAAAAAAACTTATTAAATGAGTTTGGAGTGAATTATGAATGAGTTATTTCGGGCTAGTAATAACATGATTCTTGTTTGCTTACTGGTACATTTGAAGATTTTGCAATTTTCTAAAAGCTAATTTGGTGTGACGGTAATAAAGGTGGTAGACAACTGAAAGAAATAATTAGTACGAAAATACACGAGGAAAGTACTTGCAGGAAACTGAGTGAGTTACGTTATAAATGGAAAGAGAGAGAAGGTGTCAAAGATTAGAAGAAAAGGAAAAGAAGGCATCGTCGCCAAGGTATTTTCAGAATGTGCGAAGGGGTAAGGCTGATATGGCGATATGGGTGCGGAGAAAATAGGAGAATATAGGATTATCATGACCCAAGGTAAAATTGTCAAAATATTTATACCTAAAAAATAAATCAAGATCAAACCTCAGCTGAATACAAAGTAAAGTTCTATAAATAAATACACTACAATTAATATATACAAGCTAGAAAAAGAGTCTTAAAGACGTAACATCTAATTATAATTAAGTGATCACACGTGGCAACCATAAAATGACTAGCTATAACCATATTGAACAATAGGCGTTCAATATGCCTCATTCACTCAGTGATTGATCAACGCTCTTCGATTGCCAACATTGGTATGACGTGTTGACATTGGCATGAAGGTCTTAACAATTGAACATCTCCTCACCCAAGATTTTATCTGAGCTCCCATAAACTGTATTCCTGTTTCATTTTAAAAATTAATTCAATTAAATACAGCTGAAATGTATCTCACAATCGATTTCGATTGCCTCGCAAAAATGGATTTTTTGACAGTCTTTGAATTTCATTATTACCTATCGATTTTTTTTTGTAATATGCTTCTCAGTTTGTCAGTATTATGTTATTGTTTGTTTTTTTCAAAGATGGCTCTTCAAATAGGAGTCGAACCATACATTACTACACCGATGAGAGAGTCTTCTGTAGTCAACATGGTAAACATATGCCAGACAGTTACAATTTGTAAACCAATAAGAACTTGCCTGTAGACTGCAAATAGAAAATGTTTGTCAATAGTTGACTTGCTTTGTACTAGACCTGCCCACAGCCAGGACATGGCTTGCAATTCAGCGGTCGACAGTTGAGGCACACCCTGGTGCAGTGAACAATTATTGAAGTCCCAACTACAGGGCGTGGAGCAGGCAATCACTTACTCCATGACCAGCACTTGTTTAGCTCAAGAACAAGCGGCAGCCGACCTTGTTCCACTCAGTTGACAGTTGCAAACAATCTAATTTAAACTCCGTTATATAGAAATGTAAACGGGCTAACTATGGGATTGGTAAGGCTGATTTCATTCGATGAGATTACATTGTAACTATGATTAATAAAATAGCTTTATATACCAAGAAATATGCTTCCTTAACTGGAAAAAAGACACAATATTAAACATAAAAAAATAGAAGTCAAAAATATTAAGGTTAAAGAGAGTAAATAACAAAAGCAAACGTAATATTAAAAAGAAAGTGGGGCCATGGTCCTTGCCAATAGTGAGTCGGGTGCTATACCATGTGAGCTACCCGCCTCAAGTAGACGATCTTTCTAATATGAGTGCCCCTTGGCCAAACTGGGACTCCTCTCGCAAACCCTGAAAGGACTGTACCACAGTGAACAAGGAAGGAAAGAGAGAGCTATTTTTCATATAAGTCATTATAAAGCAATTCAAGATATTTATATATTTTCCGTTGTTGTGGCCACCTCTTCATTACAAATAATAAGTTCCCCTCTTCTCGGATCACTACCTATAAACCTGCCCTGTTCCTCTTCTCCTGAACATGTGCTTTGTTGGGGGAGCACCTTCTAAGATCTTATGGAGTCAGATTAAAACGAATTAAGCTGCCCGCCGACTTGGCCGCCAGCAAGGGTGAAAGACGACAGGTCCACCCGTCTTATTTCTTTCTAGGCGTTCGCCGGACGGTGGCTAGATGTAGCGGCCATAGCCTGCGGCGGGCATCTCCTCCCCACTTTGGGAATATTCGACAATTGTATATATCTCATTACTAGTAATAATTATTATCTGAAAACAAATTGGGAAGGTCTGGGTTCAAATCCCTATCCAGATACCTTTACCCAATAATCGAAAACGTAAAGCTATAAAGAATTATTTCATTAGTTACCTCGTTATAAATATTTGATATTTTTATTGACAATTTTACAAAGTATCAATAGGGTTTTATTTATAAACCATCACCAATTAGACTATAATTACAAAAAAGAAATTAAATGTTTTCCATATGCGTGATGCATTTTTTTTTTACTTCAGGTAAGAATTTTTTTGACAAAGCAGAATTTAAAATTTGGGTATTGTAACTCAAAGTATGATTATTCTAGCAACGTTTACTCTTTGTAGTTCACAGTCGTGATTGTTATTGAAGTGAAGTAGGTTTATTAATGGGTGTCAACTAATGAACAATTCTTATGTTGAAGTATTCAATTCCGTCTAACTAACAAACAACCATGGACTAGAGATGAAAACTTAGTTGGTACATAAAGATACAGATACCTCAAAAAGTTTGTATAATGCAATGAAAAAAGGCGATTAAAAAACACTTCTAAAGTTCTGTGCAAAATAAACATCTGCTCGCTGGTTTTTATCTACAAAGCAAAAGTTATCAACATTCACAAATACTCAGGGTCAAAAAAGAAATTTCGTTAAATGAATTATTTTCTATTTATTTTGTTCAAGTATTATCTACGGTGGAGTGAAATGAATCTCACAAGTTTATTTCTCATCTGACGTTAAAATTAATTAATACCGACTTGGAAATGATCTAAGTTTTGTTAACGGTAGCTATTAACTTTGAAAACTTGACGGATATTTTAGAATAATTTCGAAGCTAGTGATGGCTAAAGTTGCGGAATAAATTAACGATGTGCATGATGGGCAGGCTGTAACTAGTTGGCCCTTGACAGCATAAGAACGGCAGACCCATCTCAGCGCTGCCACAGTTGTACTTGAGGCAAAACACCATGTTATCTACTCATCATGTTATTTAACATGGAAATGCTCTCACATGGTGTAGTGGCCAGAATAACTGATTCGGTACGGGCTTAAATCCCGTACATATAAGTGAGTGAGTACCGCTCCCCCCCCCCCATTTTTAACTCCAAACAAGAACATGTGGTTGGTATATTTTACCCCAAAAATATTGATATTTTTACCATGAGCCACAGGGCTTGGACTAGGGAGTAAATTACTTATTGCGAAAGAGAAAAGCAGGACACGAAATATTGAAAAGGTTGTAAGCAGATAATTAAGAAAACTTTAAGTCACAAACAGCTACTATATTAACAAAACATAAACCCTTTTACCATGAGTTATGTTAAATATACTTTTTCAAATTTCAGATCATTATTACCATCCTTACTGCATAACATACAGGCATACTTACAAACAGGCGAAATACAATTGGGTAATAACTCTCGTTTTGTGCTGCGGAAAACAGTCGAACGAAATCAAAGTATCATCTGTTCTAAAGTGCCTAACTGTATGACACTGGAAAGAGGACGGCAAATTCTATTTGAATTTATTTAAATAAATAACTGCCACATGTATTATATATTTATATCTCTGCTTTGGATACTACAGGAACATTGCTGCAATATTCATTACATTAAATTATCAAACGGACCTAGAAGAATTATATGAGCATGTATTGTTATTTTTTCACCCTCTGACATGGGGAATCGTAGTATAAAATTATAAAATAACGTTAAGGCACTGAGGCCAGAGGGAGAAAGGCTGACTGTTGGCATGCTATAAACCGTATGTGGGCAACAGCCGGCCCGCGGGCCGGATCCGGCCCGCTGTAAGATTTGATCCGGCCCGCGAGACATTTTGAAAAACCCAATTTAAAAAAAAAAAATACACTACTTACTCATACTCATGGAATCAAGTGAGCGAGCAAGCCGAGTGGCGGTGATCATCAAAGAGTGAGGCGGCAAACATCAAAGTTCAAAGCCATTGATGTTTGCCGCCACACTGGCGGCGCAACAAAGGATTATTGCTTCGCAATTGTATTGTTCTACACTAGACGATTCTAGATCATTCCTTCATTTTGCCTATATAAGCGGGTGGATGGCCGGAACTTAGTTCAGTCCTATTCGAGCTACCGTGGTGATAAGTTTGCTTTGTGACTTTGTGTGCATCTTGAGTGCTTACTAATTATACCTATTTTCTTATTAAGTTTATCGAACGATAAGTAAATGAAAATGATGTCTGGTGGAAGGAAACGAAAAGTAGATGCAGAGGGTCGCCAGTTTCAAGAAAAATGGACTGAAGAATTCTTCTTTATCTTGCACAATGGTAAGCCTATTTGTTTGATGTGTAATGAATCCATTTCGGTGATGAAAGAATTCAATATAAAGAGGCATTACTCAACTAAGCATCCTACGCTGCTCTCACTGACAGGACAAATAAGAAAAGACAAAATCCAGAAACTTACCGCAAATTTGGAAAAACAGCAGCAAATATTTCATAGACAAAGAACACAACTTGATAATGTTGTGAAAGCTAGTTTTATAGTTAGTTCAAAATTGGCAAAGTCATTGAAACCATTTGCCGAAGGAGAATTTATCAAGGAGTGTATGTCAGAAGTTTGCAGTGTTTTGTGTCCTGAAAAGAAAAATGAATTTGAAAAAATTAGTTTGTCAAGACGAACCGTTGTACGACGTATAGAAATGATGGCTAATGATATAAAAACAACATTGACTGGCCGTATGACTGGTATTGAATCATTTTCCATAGCATTAGACGAGAGCACCGATTTGTCTGACATAGCTCAACTGGCTATATTTATTCGAGGTGTTGATAAAGAATTCACTATTACTGAGGAATTGCTTGCTTTACAGCCGCTAAAAGGAACCACTACAGGAGAGGACATTTTTAATGAAGTTCAAAAGGTATTCACAAGTTTTGGCTTGCCATGGTCGAAATTAGTTGGAGTATGCACAGATGGTGCACCTTCTATGGTCGGCTTACGTAAAGGTTTCATCGGAATTTTGAATGAAAAAGCAACTGAATTAAATGTGCAAAAAGATGGTTTGATAGTCCTTCATTGCATTATCCACCAACAGAACTTGTGTTCTAAGTCCATTCGACTCCAGAATGTTATGAATGTGGTAGTAAAAACCATCAATTTTATTCGATCCCGAGGGCTTAACCATCGTCAGTTCAAGGCGTTTTTGGATGAAATATCAGCCGAGTATGACGACGTAACATATTATTGTGAAGTCAGATGGCTAAGCAAAGGGAAAATGCTGAAACGGTTTTACGAGCTTAGAAATGAGATAGCAGAATTTATGCAAATAAAAGATAAACCACTATCTGAATTGAGTGACGCAAAATGGATATGTGACTTAGCATTTCTTGTCGACCTTACAGGCCATTTGAATGATTTAAATTTGAAACTTCAAAAACAAGGACAGTTAGTAAATGATTTGTACAGCCATTTGAAAGCGTTTCAGAACAAAATCCGCTTGTGGGAGGCACATATGCTGTCTGGTAACAGTTACCATTTCACCACGCTCTCTGCGTATGAAAATATTGCTTACGCTCAATATGCTGAAGAACTCAAGTTACTGTCGGAGCAATTTTCGATCAGATTTAGCGATTTCAAACACATGGAAGACTGTTTCAATTTATTTGCTACTCCAACAAAAAGTAATGTACAAAATGCTCCAATACACTTGCAAATGGAGTTGATCGAGATTCAAGAAAACTCACTCCTAAAATCTAAATTTGAAGACGTGGAGTTGTGCGATTTCTACAAAAAATACCTCGAAGAAGACCATTTTCCGCAGCTTAGAAAATTTGCAAGAAGATTGATTTGTGCGTTTGGCAGTACTTATAAATGCGAACAGTTCTTTTCATTGATGAAAGTTAATAAATCAAAACATCGTACAAGGCTGACTGACGATAATTTGGAAAATTCTTTACGTCTTTGTACCAGTGGAATTAATCCAAACATCGATGAATTAGTTTCCCAAATTCAAGCTCAAGTGTCTCATTGATTTCGGTGTCGCTATTTAACTTTCGTAGTTTGTAACAATTCTAAATTTAACGATTTAATTTAATGCTGTAGGTACCTATTTTTTCATTTCATTTTGTTATTTTAATAAATTGTGTTGTAATAACATTGTCGTATTATTTCATGGCTGACTGATATCTATCGCTAAAAATTATGAACACTACTTTAAAATGCACTACTTTTAAACGCGGCCCGCGAACGTATTTGCACACTAAAGTTTGGCCCATAACATGTCAAAGGTTGCCCATACCTGCTATAAACCCTTCTTTTCAAAGCGTCACTTCTTGTGTGTTTAACTTGTTATTCAGAAGCTTTCATAGTGTGTACCATAACTGATTTGTGATATGAATGCTGTGTGTTCAGAGCGAGTGAAGGATCTTATTTCGTTTCCACGAATAAAGGCGGAAGTACCAGAAATAAAGCGGTGTGCTAAAGATAACGTTAAAGCAAGTGCACAATGGAATTTCAGCCAAAGTAGCTGACGGAATGTGTCTTCCTCCTGAAGGCATAGTTTACACAAAATGGAAGTTATACAACAAAGAAAGTAGGAAAACACACTCTAGCTCATGGTTGGCACTTTGGGATCTGGGTGTGTTGCATATTCGATGTGACAATTGTTTTGTGCTTACATTAAACTTTAGTGACACGGGACTTAAGCGTTAGATTACACACGAGTTTTTCGAAGCCGTAATGATAAATTATAAGGTAAAGTGATAATTAAATACAAAAAAGAAAACGGACCGACCAGTGGATCAAGTGAACGGGAATAAACAATCCCAAGAAAAAGTACTTTACTCGGTTCCTAGAAGGCTGAAGGGCACTCAAAAGTGTTCTGTGTAGAGGAATGATTTCAATCGTTGGCTCTCCATTTTCAATTTTCATAGTATATTTATAAACCCAAGCATCACCTGATCAACCTAACACGAAAAGTCAAAGCTCACAGTAAATCAAATTTACATTCCCTAAAGATACCTGGCCACTACTATATACCAGCAACAAAATTATTCCACAAAGTCACTCAGAAAAACGCCAGAAAAAAACACAAAACAAATAAGAGTTAAAACCAATTATGCAAACGATGATTTAAATAGTCAAAACCATCTTTGCATGACACTAAGCACTACCAATGGACAACTAACTGAATATTGACAGATATACCGTAAATCCAATATATGGAGCCGAATTTAGGACTTTGGGTTCCAAACCAAATATTAAAAGTGTGTAGGCTAGTCATAATGTAATACTGCGCTACTAGACTAGCACCCACGTGTACAAAACTTTCGGCAATGACCAACATAACTAATACATGGCTCTATCAGACAAGCTTATACTAAATATCACATCAGGATACAAAGATGTGACGAGCCATGGAAACAAAGCTGTGAATCAGGTCAGCTGGGAGGTAACATCATCATAGACCGTTTCAAGAAGTTACAAAGATGATTACAGGGATATTCACTTACAGGACGAACCCTCCAAAACTTCCTAATATCTAGTCAAGGGCTCTTATAGGAATCTTCTTGAGCAAATCTGTCGCAAAGACTGTAAACTAATGCAAGGAGGTGGACAAAAAAGACACAATTAATTTTCCAAAATTAAGGCATAATAAGAAAATATAATATTGTTGTGATGTATTTCTGGCTGTAATTAATAATTAACAGACAAAGAAAAAAAAAGGGCTTACAGACATTTCAAGTGTCTCATATAGACGATTGATACTAACTCGTGGTGGTTAGCCCAGATGGTAGAGCCCCCGATTAGTTATTAAGTAATTATTATTGTTTCAAATTTTATTTGAAAACGGGATCAACTTTTTCTCATTGAACCTTGTCGGGAGGGGCCCGCCCGGGGGAAGGCAAATGACTAAACCTATGGTATGGGACCTTTGCTGGAGGCTTAGTCGGCGGGCTGCTTTATTCGTAATTTGTTTTATTGATCTGACTCCATAAGATCTTAGAAATATGTTCAGGGGGAGAGGTATTGGGTAGGTAGTGTTGGTAGTTTACGTGGTATTGGAATCACCACGAGTTCACACTCGGTATCTGACGGTAGGCGAAAACCGTCCGGATCCCAAAGGTGAGTGTGAACCGGAGAGAGGCAGACTAGATCCCTGGGGGGGACGCTACTAGGTACATTTTCTAGGACCCCAGAGATCGTCGTCTGAATTGAAGAGATTCCGTCCAAGGATGTGCTAGTTTTATTGAGACGAAGGTAGAGAATCCCATTAGTAAGGTGTGGGTTTTGACAACGCCGGCCTAAAACATAGCAAGGTTAGGAACGAGAGATGCAGAGATAGCTAAATAAGAATGCCATTGGATAAACAAGGGCCAGTGTTGACTTCAAGTGTCTGATTCCGACTGTCTGAAAAAGCTTAGAATTTCTGCCTCATATAGGCTGCTGTTTTATTTCACACAATCAGAGGCTATCACGCCCACGCCTTCTACGTAGTTAGCTTCGGCAGCGCTGGGATCGTGAACTAGTCCCTTCTCTCTAAACTGACGCCGTAGATTTATTGATAAAACATGGAAACGTAGATGGGTGTTTTCTGATTTGTGAAGAGTACAAACCCTTTATTGCATTCAGAAACAACCTATAATCAGTACATTTGGAAGAGCTACTGAACATGCAATTTTTTCTCTCCGATGGATAATGTTTAGATGTCACAGAATGAGATTGTGCCACACTTAACTAAAGTGAAGTGAAGGGAATTAGTGACCAGTATAACGCTTAGCGGAAATAAGATAAGACTGTCCCTAAAAGTTGATGTTGAGGATGCGTTAGATATCCGGGATGTATTCCCAGTCGGGGGGGGGGGATGCGTGGTAGAAAACACAGGACCCACTGCTGGAGGCAGTACTATTATTCCCATATGACAAAGGAAATCTAGAGGCACTCTCCCTCTTCCCGCTGCCTAATAGCTTTCTTCTTTCCATCTTTTGTAGTTTTTCAGTTACTTTGTACTGGGTCATCCCAGCGTTTGTATTGTTTATTGGTTCAGCTTCGTCATCTCGAGAAATATTATGGAATAATTTTTTCAGGGATGTATTCTGGTTTTTACCTATGTCTCTGGCTGTACAAGTCAGTTTAAAGACGTAAAGTTTTAATATGGAGTTAACGTTTAATATTGATCAGACAAGAAAAGCGTCGTTCTTTGATTGGCTAGTTGGTATCACACGAAAAATGTCAAATATTTTGATTAAGGTATTAAATTAAATATCTTTACACCCTTACAAACACTATTTAAGGTTATGTTTTACAAATTATGAGTACAAAATGTTATTGAAGCTGTCATTACTTGTTTTTTTGGTGGGGGGGGGGCGTAATATTTTGGTATTTCCGATGAAGGTCCAATGATGATATAACTAAAACTACCCCAATATAGCTCAATATCATTAATCAATAGCTTAGTAAACAAACAAAATATTTATAGAGTAAAAAATACAGTTAATTAGCAGAAGCCTAGTACTGTAATTCATTTAGACATTGAGTATTTATTCATGAATGTGTTCTAAAGGAGAATTCTTGAAGCAATTAGTCAGTGAGCATTAAAAAAGTTGAAGTATATTACATGGAGATGACTAATATACGACCGTGCAGGAGAGATGAAGATCAAGTAGGGGATACATAATGGTAGAGAGCATTGGAAGACTGAGAGCCCTCAAAGGTACTTTCCAGGTAGAATCACTTAAAAGCAAGGAACAACGTGAGGGAACGCTTTTTATTGAAAGCCTGCTTTCAACTTTCCCCTCTCATTCATATGTATGACCCGGCGAGTTCATTTATTTTGGCTGGGGAAACTTTGGCGGGCAAACTTGCGCGGGGAAATATTAAAGGCGCTAGTATCCCGAGGCCCAGACCACATGCCAGACCTCAACACCCCACTGCGTTCATATTTTTTTAATTAAATGTACCTATTCTTAGACCGGAGTGGTGTTGGCTGATGAAAACTTCATATTAAACAAAATTCTTTGTAGCGATTGTCTTTATGTTACCTGTGGTGGCTGTTCTAGCCAAAGGCAGCTTCAAATTGTTTTAACCAATCTCATTTTGCATCTGCCATTTCTGTATCGAGCAGAAAAATATTTGTTCTGTAATTACATTTTAATAATATGTTTTAGTATAATTTATATCACTGGTATTTAACAAGACAGTTAAATCTATATATTTTATTTGTGTACAGTTTTATTTGGTCATTAGATTTTAATTGTTTTAACTGTATAAATTTATCCGTTTTTAACTATACTGTATATATATCTTGAAAATTACATCTTGAACCCTTGAGAATGGCGGCATGGCTGACCGAAAATAAATAATTGCTCTTTTGAGACAGGCGTTTTATTTCATAAATATTATAAGCAGTTACAATTGTAACTGCTTATAATATTTATGAAGGTTAATAAGGTACGTTAATTATTCGTGTGTCAGTGAAAACGCTTACGTTTGTGGCAAGACAACCAAGGCCTGTTATATTTCAAAGCTTTTTTCGTTAAAAAACTGTCGTTAAAATTTTCCACCGTTATTTAACAAGCTTGTGATAACGGTCTTAAATAATGCTTGCAATATCTCACATGGGATTTCTCCATGAGGTTCATATTAAAATTTACAGGCCTGTGGCTTAACCGAAATCTTAGCCTAAAAGCCTAGTACAATTTATATTCCTTATTTTTAATTAATTCCTCAGCACGACACCTCAACCTAATAAGGTAGTATATTTTCGTTATATGATGTAACCTCTCAATCTTAATGAGGCCGACTGGACCAATTCTCAATATAAAAAATTACATTTCTTGAAAAGTGTGTGCAAATAAAATCGATACGGTTTCTCTTTTTTTCAAGGTATCACAGAGGAGTCACTGTTCCCAAGGAGGGTTTTAAGGTTCTATTTTTTACTATGAAATCGTAAGGCTTCTAGTCTTTGAATAAACTAGTCAATTATTCATTTTTAAATACAAATACTGTAATTGACATTTGATAAAAATATCAAACGAAAACTTGGAGACGAACAAAATAAATTAATTTTAGTTAAGACAATAATAAAAACAATCAGTAAAATCTACATATAACAGGTTAAAAGTGGACAACTGCAGATAGAATTTCATGAAACTATCACAGAAATTTGCACACCTCGAACTTCTTGGAGCTATTGAATCGCTTGAACAATGCCGGTTTCGTAAAGTAAGAATTACGTGAGCACGATATAACAATATATTTATCTTATAGTCATTCAACAGCTAATGATGAAATGATTTAAAAATTAAAACCATATAAATTCGACGACTAGCAATATTTAGTAGATGTGAACAGGTTTGATAAAGCCTTATTGTGGTCGTTCTTTTTATTCAGATTACCTGAGGTGAAGGAATGAATAAGTATTGAATTGTATTATAGTTTAAAGAGGATTCGTATTGTCTAAGTCGTCATGCGGGACAGGGTAGCTCAGTTGGAAGAGCTTCCTACAAGATATTTGAGAAACATTACATTTTATGAATTGCGGAATGTGAGTAAATGCGATAAATACGGATGTGAGCAGACAGAGGTGCGTGGATGGATCATAGCAACTGAATGGAGCTAATTGTTTTGGTTTCTTTTAATTCCAATGGGCCGTGAATGGAGCAGTAAAACGTTAAATAATTAATTATTAAGATTTTTAATGTTGTGTTGGCATTTTGTTTGATGTCCGGATATACACTAAGATGGCGTTAGTTAATTATAACATAAAATTTAATCTTTGAGCAATGCCAACATTTTATTTGCATTTTTGTAGCTGTTTTATATCTTTCGTTAATTATATTAAATACATGTTTACACTGCTGCATTTGCCCCCCCCCCTTGGTTTAAACAGCCGTCAGCGCTCATGGCCAGCTGACAGGCAGTGGAGGTATTTGAGTGTTTCGTCCGCTAATGACTGGCAAGTGGACATATCGAACATGTGTCTGTCAGCGCTACCCTCTTTTCATTCGCCATCCCCATGTCCACAATGACAGCTTTCAGGACAGTCAATATACTTGGCAGTGGTATAAACCTTGAAGAAATAATATTGCAGTTTATCAACCCTGAAATGAGTGTTAAAAATAACTGTGTCTAAAAGAAAATTAGCCCAGAACCTCCACGTCTAGCTAATCTAGTGCGACATTTATGTATTTTCTAACAAGACATCGACAGGTACATACAAAGAAATTGAAGGAACGGTATTAACAAATGTGTAAAGATACTGGAACTGAACAAAATACAGCAAACTGGAATAAACCAAATTCACATTGAGGACCTGACCCTATCATCTGACGGTAAGAATAGTGCACACCTCATTACCTAGCTAATGCAAATACAACACTAATTGTAGAATATTTACAAATGTACTTCTGATCATCACCAAACCTAAAGCTTCGTAACAGTTATACAAAGTGAACCAAAAACAGATGGAATAGATTTAGTATTGAGGTAACAACATAAAAGTGCAACATTATAACTATTCGAGGTGTACTCAAAGGCGTAGCTAATAGTCAAAAACTAATAATAATTTTTATAATTGTACTAGTGATATATACTCGTGCTTACACTGTCTAAAATTTGATGGACGTCAGTATAAAAACCCGTAAAGGTCAAATTATTAGTGCTTTTGTATTCTGTTTAAAAATATTATTGTAATGTAAAATCAAAATAAATTGAATCATTTACTGTGGCTTAAGACATTACTTAACAAAACTAAAGACACTATGTCACTAACTAATGGTCATAACATATTTAAAAAATCACAATTACTTACAGATTTCAAAAAGCGTTTAAAGTATATTCCAGACACGAGCAATAGACATTAAGGCGATTATTTGTGTAAATGTTAAGTGAATAGAGAGAACACTGTGACACGTTCGCTTAAACGTTGCCTGATCCGAAAACATAGGCCCACACTAGACTCCGTACTCAGCGAGATGTTTGATGCGAGGGTAGTAGCAAGACCAGCCGGGTGTCGTCGGTAAAAAGCTTAAATCTCCCGTTTCTGTATAATAGAAACACGTCATAGAAATAGTTAATTTAAAAGACAAAACTTCTTCTAAGTGCAAGTAGATATAAAATGATAAAACCATTGGTGCATTCTTTTACAGTTTAATTTTAACCGGAAACCCTTCCTTCTTTATCTAAAGTTCATCTGCTGACGTAGTCTCTTTTCTGTTAGTATATTGTCAAATATATGTCAGTTGTGATTGTATTCCAATGTATACATATTTCGGGTTTACTATTTATATTTTTTTTTATTCGTTCAATGCATCTAAAAACATGCAAATGAATAAAATTATGACATGCATACAAAATTGAATGAGCAAATTTTACGGGCCATAACGAAATATAAAGCCTTGATGTTGGGGGACTACATGCAGAAAATAACACACCGTGGCAAAATGGAATCTCTTACAAGGTAAAATAACGCTGTTAACTTCGTATATGAAGAAGTTGAAATGGCTAGATACAAAGGAGACAGTGAGGCGCTAATCAGCCTCGTGAGGGCACTGAGGACAGACAAGTGGGGCAATGAGACCGCAGTCCTGGCTAGCACCTCTGCCAAAGGACTCTCTCACGTGGATAGTTTAGTTCTCAGTCATTATCTCGTCTAAGTGACTCTTATTGCCTCTTTCTCTCTGGTATGGTTCTTGAAGACCCCGAAGGGAGAGGCTCTACTTTTATTCAGGCACGGGCAAGTCGTTTATCGTACCTCTGTCTATTGGGGATATACAATAGTGGTAGTAAAAACTATTAAATCCATCTTAAACTTTAAGTAAACTTTTCACACAATGATTTAAGTATTAGCATTAATAGCTAGCATCTTTCCATAATGTTCAAAGGTATTATAAACGATGTTTAATAAAAGTTACGAAAGTGTTAACGACTTATAGTTTTAAAAGTACTAACATATTGCCGGTAAAAATATCTAAATCAGTAGTTTGATATCCTGCTCATAATATAAGCCGTAGTTGAAAAAAAATGTACTTTTCAAGGAGAGTTCAAAGCCGGACAAAATTAAAAATGAAATGAATTACAAATATTATATTCTGGTACACGGTAGTCCTACACTACGAGGTGTTACAAGTACTCAATATCCTTCTGAGTAAATACATTTAATTAAGGATGGTGTGATGTGCCGTGCCAAAATCAGTAATTACCAGTAAGAGAAATAAATAAACTGGCAGTATTGGAACTCGAACCCGAGGCCTCACTAAAATCATGTCCGAGGGCTCTGCCAAGTGAGCAATCTTCACAAAATAAGAATTATCTTTTGCAGCTACAGTTTTTTTTTTTTTAAGATGCAATTATTAATAAGGATAGGATTTATGAAACAATTGAAATTGACTTTAATTACCTTTCTCTTTATTCAGTACTATATTAATGTTATGTTCTAGTTTAAGTAAGAGAGCTCCTATGAAACATTAATTGTATCTACACGTACATCAACAAACTACTCGATCGTTAGTAGTTAATATGTGACTGGCGTAGAAGAAGCTAAATACAAGGAGGCTAGACTACAATGGGAAAGTTTTCAACTGACCGAGATCTAAAGTTGGTTTGTTTGCTCACAGGGAGGGGCATCCTTCAGAAAACTAAACGGTCCAAAGTTAACTTAAAAAGAACCAAGTTGGAGGAAGACAGAGCGATCCATCTAGTTGTTAAGTTAGGGCGGACTTAACTATAAGGCAAATATACTTCACGGTCCAATAACTTCGACTGACTAACTCAACAATAAATTCATGTTCAGTTTCACAATTAAAGTCAATCCAAGACCCAGAAATTCATAAAATGCCTTATTATGACTGTATAGATATATTTTTTATATTTATAGGTATTATTTTTTTATGTTTTCCATATAATTCAATTTAATCTTTCATTTCTTCTTTTAAATAATTATCTGTAAGTTGGTGTTTATAACTGATTTTATTAATCTGTAAAGATTTACAATAGCATTAGAATTATTAGCATCAAACGATTGAACAGTATAAAATAAAATAAATAAACATACCTGTAAAGATTAATTAAATTACACGTTATTTACCAGGTATTCTAGTGGATAGCCACAACACAAACAATAAACATAAGTCTTATTTAGAAAGTAACCTTCACACACCAAACACAGTTAAGTAACCTTCTCTCAGCTTGAGTTTACATATTTAGTAAGTTTTTTTTATAATTAAATCCAAAAGTAAACTATTATTGGTTTTATTTTTAGTTTATAACCTATTACAACTTATTAGTTTCAGTCCCAATGTACTTTTTATAATGTGTTTGATTTTATTGGGAATGTCACCAAAGCAGAATAAATTTTTTGGAACTCTCCACGAACAAAGTACCGCGTTATCAAGTTGACAAATGTGTTTGTAAAGAGCAGATAGTCTATAACATGTTATTGTAGCAGCTACACATTACAAATCCCCTACGAGAGGGTTTCATTCTCAAGCCATGAGCCTCAGTCAGTGGCCTCTCTTCAAGAGATCTTTAGTTGTAATTTAGAAGTCGAGGAAGCTTCACAACCCCTCTCTCTATTTTACAGAAGCTTCCCTCCTTTTTAGTTTCAGCACTTTTTATTTATCAATAATAACATTTTGTTTTTCTTTTAAAATTTCATATGCTTCACTTAGCATGAATGATTCCTGGCTATTGTAGAATGATGAAAGGCGCAATTCGGTACGGGATCAGAGAATTGTGGATCAATTGCGATTCGCCCTTCTCCAAACATTCAAGATATAGTTAGGTTGTCCCATGGCTCTGTGGTTACATAATATTAACATTAATAGGTCATCGTACCCAATTCTTTCAATCTAAAGTCTTGAGAGCAATAATAAATGTCCTTGTTACGTAAGTAACAAAACGCTTTATATCGATTTTAAATGCCCTCCATACTGAACTCATCCATTCCAAGATCATGAAATCCCATCGAAACCTATTCTACCACCCTTGTCCCCTAGCACAGTCCTGACACTTCGCCACTTATCCCTATAATCCACCTCGGAGATTAAAACAGCAGTGGCTCGTATCCAGTGACGCGGTTGAAGGAGGAGCGTGGGGGACTTCCCAAGACTCCTCTTTCGCATGCGAGGGAGGTGACATCTATGTGGATTTGGGAAGTCTCTGGGCTGTTTGTGAATGCTGTATTAATGAGCAAGTGAATGAAAATTGTTAATATGGTATGAATGAGAACATTTACTACAATTACTTATTGGCAAATAAGGCAGATTGTAATTTTATCACTATGTATTATGAAAATATAAAATATGAATTTCTACAAAATATATTTATAGAAAAGTGTGCAATACACATTTTTTACATTTTAACGGATTTTAATTAAGACTTATTTATTTGTTTTCCTGATTTTACCGATTTAAGGTGTTTTGAGTGCATAACTATTTTACTAATTATTTCGAGAATTTCAATATTTTAACAGTTTTTAAATTTTAATATCGGTTTGGAACAGATGAAAAGTCGGATTTATTTATTTTGATAAAATCATTTACATCGCTTGTTTACTAACATGCTAAAACATCCAAACATCAATATGGCCTTTGGTGATGGTGAAGTGGATGAAAGTACTATATATCGCTGATTATCTATGTTTCAATACGGTAATAAAGTCTTGAAAATAAATTTTGTGGATAGCCAGAAACAACGGTTGTTGATGATGAATTAAAGGCTTTAGTAGAGACGGAGTAGTGGACAAGGAGATCACTTTCAAAGCACTTAAACGTCACCCATACTTCTGTTATACACCTTCATGCTATTCGGCAAACAAAGGAAATAGACCATGGTATGGTATGGAGTGGGTGCCACACGATCTGACTGATCGCCTAATTAATAATATAATACCTTTACGTTCACTGAAAATAAAAATGTTACCACATTCACCAAATTTACCTCACCTATCACCGAATGACTATCAAAACATTCCAAAACTAAAACAATGTAAATTTTTTCTATCTCGAATCATTTTGAATCTATTGATTCATAGTCAAAACAGTTCTCTGAACAAGTAATAAAACAACTTGTTAGGCGTTGGGAGAAATGTATTGAAGCTTAGTGAAGTTATTCTGAATAAAATTATATCGTTTAAATTTGTTTCTTCTTTCATTTGCCTCTTATCCTAGGAACGGATGAGTCATATGCTTTGATCCAATACGTATATATCATAAAATTCATCTATTTATTATCCTGATTTGAAATGTTCATTAGTTGAAAAGTTTTTATTTCTTAAATATGTTAAAAGTTATTCTGTTTTATTAGCTGAAACTCTAGTATTTTTTCATGTTAACGTTTCATGACTAACAACCATTTATCTCTTTAAACATTTCGGTTCTTAAAATAACAAACTGTATTGTTTTTTTGACGCAATGAAAGATAAATGGCTACACGACTAATCCTTGGATCACAATAGTAGATATTGTTGGCCCAATATAATCTTGACCACTAGAATATATATATTTATATGAGTTAAAGCCAGTGGATTGACTATGCCGAATACTAATAATTTCAGTGGAAAGAATTCCTTGGTCAATATAACTTGGAGGTAGTATACAAGCCCGGTAAAGAGTACGTTGTGGCGGACTGACTGTCCCGGGCGATGACAGTCAGTGCACTAGAAGAAGATCAGGGGGAATCATCTAGGAACGTACGGCAGTTCTTGCGGGAATGTACGCCGGAGAGGAAAGGCGACCAACACAAGTCTGCTGATTACAGATTTAAATTACAAATTTGTGAGGAGAGAATACTCCAAGGAAATGATAATTTAAATTCAAAATCAAATGAACAAATCACTAAAAGGGACCAGGAAATTTTTGAAGTCCAAACATCAATTTCGAACCTCAACGATAAATTAGACCGAAAAGTCGAGAGGATCAATAGCCAATATAATTATTTTCGTACCGATTGCGATAGCAAAATAATGTCAATGCAACAGGAAATTTCATTGATTCCCAGGAAAATCGAAGACGGCATAAAAACAGTTGGGAAGCAAATTCAACCGAAAGGACCGGATAAGCATACCCCACCCCGTTTCGAAGGAACTCAGCAAATACATCCGCCCATGTCGGAATACGTGGAACCCTCTCAAGATCAGTCAGTTACCCAAGATATAAAAAGGGACTTTGATGACAAATTTTATTTCTCAAACAACTTCGAATCAATTATCACTGAATCTAAGGAAATGTTCAGTGACGTCCCTGGAACTATAAAAGGATTTAAATACCAACTAGAAATCGAAAACTATCTTTCTTTTTTCTACAAAAACTATCCCATTCCTTTCCATCGGATGAAGGCAGTAGAAGAAGAGATCAAAAGATTGATCGAAGGGAATATAATTGAACCAACCAGGAGTCAATATAGTTCACCTCTAGTTTGCGTTTATAAAAAAGACGGTTACTTAAGATTATGTACAGACGGACGATATTTAAATTCAAGAATTAAATCTGATTACGAGCAGACGAACAATATCAACGTAATACTATCAGCATGTCACGACGTAAGAATTTTTTTGACCATTGACTTGACGAAAAGTTTTTACCAAGTAGAGCTCGATAAAAATTCTCGAAAATATACCGCATTCATATTCAACGGGATAATTCATATAGAAAGGTCCCATTCGGACTAAAAATAAGTTCGGCCGCCTTGAGCAGAGCGTTAGACGAATTCCGACCTTACGTACAAATATATGTGGACGACATTATTGTAATGACAAAGGACGAAAAACAACACATCCACTTACTAGCACGACTATTTAAGAAACTAAGAGAATTCAACGTGACAATTCATTTCGACAAGTCGCACTTCTTCAAGGACAGTATTGACTACGTGGGCTATGTTGTAACCCCCCAAGGGATCAAACCCCAACCGAACAAGGTTAAACTAATCCACGACTACCCTACCCCTAAAAACAGAAAACAACTTAAATCATTTTTAGGATTGACAAGCTATTACCAAAAAAATTTCACAACAGTACTCACACTACTACGGACAATTAAACAGACTACTAAAACAACAGGGTAAATGGACATGGACCGATGACGACACTACTACGTTCAATACAATCAAACAGCTGTTCTCAGAAAATCTCACACTATGTCATCCTGATTTTTCAAAAACATTTTATATCGAAACTGACGCTAGTAAATACGCTTTGGGCGCCCAATTATTCCAAATTCACGATGGAAACAAGAGAATCATTGGCAAGCCGCGTATTGCAAGGTCTCGAATTCAGGTATACCACCACGGAAAAGGAACTCTATTATTTAGTCCACAAAGAAATTCCAAGTATACTTACTGAACAAACCTTTCATCATACGAAGCGATCACAAAGCACTATCATCATTGTGTAGAAATTTAAAAGGACAAACACCCCGGTGGCAACGTTGGCGAATCTACCTACAACAATATGACTACGTCATTGAACACATCAAGGGAAAGGAAAACGCCATTGCAGATTTTTTAAGCCGCAGCCCTAGTGAACCTCTGGCAAACCAACGTGAAACCAACTTCATCGTTTACCACGTTTCCTTGGAGATAGATCCAATTGCAAATGAGATATTTGAATCTTTTAAACGCTCATATCCAAGCGACGAAAGCCTTCCATTCATGAAAAAAAAAAAACAAGCAAAATTAAGAAAGGAGAAGTAATTTCATTGCAAAATCAAATTACAGACCACCAGCAAACTACCAGTGATAAGGTGAGAAAATTGAAAATAATTCAAAATAAAGTTTTGGATGTAAAGAAATTGGAATCTCAAATTCCAACTCATCTTGATGAAATTTCTCTTAGCGTGTTTCATTTGAACAACACTAAAATTAATGAGTGGAAGGAAGTTAAAAATAATTACAGGGACGTTTTTTCTGCTATACAATATGACTATAAAAAAAGATTATTAAATGAAAATAATACTGACCGGATGACACAAACTCCAGAAAGTTTATACAAACAAAAACAAAACTATTATTAGAAATATTGAACCTAGTAAAGTCTATGGAATTATCGGCAAGTGAAGCTTCCTGATTTCATTATCACTTAATCTATTCGCAGATTGTAAATATTCCTTGAATGCTTTAAGTCCATTTAATTGATTGATTTAATATTTAATATAACGAAATTGTTATAGACGACAACGACATCCCTATCTTTTTACTCAGATAAAATATTCAAATCACACACACAACAATTTTTCTCTATTGTTACTAATTACCAGTAGAATTGTCTAGTATTTTAATTAAAAACCAATATGTATTACTAATGACACTCAACCGTCTTTTCAACAAATGAAGATAGCGTGCGGTAGCTATGGAAGATCCACCACCACGACCATATGGTTGTCGCCAGGGGTGAACAATGACCAAATTTGTCGTGCTCTTAAGGATGCTTCCAAACCAGGGACCAATCACTATTTGTACGTGGGGAACACGACAATTTGAAAAACGATTGGGCACCTCTGGCGGACAGAACAGATCGGGGTGGATGGAATATTTGTGCGAAGTACCATGATGGTAGAAACCATCACGGACGAGACAACTCAAAAGGAGATAACGCTGGCGTACCATTAGGGTAAAACGAATCACCGGGGGAACGCGAAATGGCTCAGGCGTTGAAGCGCAAGTATTTCTAGTGGGGGATGAGGATGTATTTGGGGTATCCTCACTCCCACACACATCCTTTCCAGGGTCTCCCGACACATTATCGTGTTGGTACTCCCGGTATCCATCAGGCACTGCACTCCGCACGCTACTCGAATAATTGGCAGACCCCTGTATGTACCGCTCACGCTATTACTTATTAGTGGGCGGTGCCTCGCCTCTGCCACTCTTCTCAGATCTCTCGTTCGTTCCTCTCTTTAGCCGCCTGTCGTCGACCGCTTCTTTTAACACTGCTGCTCCCCCAGCCCACTCCGCTTTCTGGTTCCTCCCTTTCATTGTCGGTATCGGATATTTCAGAGGTGTCTGACGCCTCTGACTGCGGCCTCTCCCTCTTCCGCACCCTCTGAGCGTTTACCTCCATTGGCTCTGGTCAATTTCCATTGCTTCGACGGCTCATGTACGGGCCCTGCTTGGCTACGTGCTCCTCCGTGCCACACTCAAAACACCTGGTGCGTCTGCACTGTGCTGCCAAGTGTCCTATTTTCCCACAATCGTAGCATTTTCTATCCTCGCGTCTCCTGGGTCGTCCTGCATTTGCTTGGTTCCTGCCTCCCACCACCGTTCCTCTTCTCTGGCAGAAGTGTCCACCATCTCCTGGGCACATTCTAGAAACGTGCGCTACCTAGGAAGTCCCTTTTTTCCTCCTGTTTTCTTTGCCAACTGCACTTTTAAAATTGTTGACAGGAACGCCATCCTTGCTTCAACCTCGGCCGCTTTCACGGACTCCCTCATCTTCTCGGTGATACTATTGTATCTCGCTAAGAGTGTTCCCGCATACTGGCCGTTCGTCTGGTGGGGCTTCTTTATCTCCCGGAACATCTTGAAGATATCCTCTTCGGGTGTCCATCTTCCCCCTCCGAACGCTTTCTTTAACCGTTCTTTTACGGTACTCCATCGAGTCTCTTCGTTGGCCTGAATCATATCCATGATGCTTCGCTTCACCCTACACACGAGCGCTGCTCTCAGTGACTCAGCATCTCCTTCGGTGATAAGGTCTTCCGCTCGTTTTCTTTCTATTCGCGTCATCAGCCTGTAACCTCCCTTCAAGGAAGTGGTTCAGTTTCCCGGTCTCTTCTGCAAATCTCTTCAGATCGGAGATCGATTTTCTCACATCTTGAGCCGTAATTGCCTGAATTTTCATCCAGGCCATAGTATTGGCATGAGCTGCTGCCATAGTTGTCTAGGGGAGCTGTGGTATATCCGCTGCTGCGTTGAGCACCCCTGGTCTAAGTACTCCCTCCAGCATTCCTGTAATATAAGAAAACAAAAAAAAGGAGAGAACGGGAACGTAAGACTAATTATAGTTTTTGAAATAGACTGTCTTTATTTCTCTTTGTAATCCGACATATACGGGATCATGGGATGTTTACGTCCCATGATCGCATTAGTTTACCTAAGAGCTACCTCTGACTTTAACTTATATATATATTCATACCATGGCAAACCGAATAGTATTGTTACAATGTTGACCTCATTAACTCAATAGAACAATAGAACAAACAATCAGCAAAATAATAAAGGGGTATTATTTTCGATAATATCTCCAGGGAGAGCCGGGGCGATTGGATCAAATCCAGACCGGGCCATAAACCCAATTTAATCTCCCGTCCAACATGGTTTTCTCCCTTCAATTATTTAGAGAATTCCTGTCTCCACGGAGTATAAGTGATTCGCCTTCTCCATCTCTGCGCTAGATATTAACTGCTCATGGCTCGGTCGGAATTATCCGCTAGTATCCGCCTTATACCCTCTATCCGTCGTCCGTGCTCGGCTCAATTTTATCCGCTCTGGCTATATTGGTCAGCGGCTGGGCCTTCAATATCCCAGTCCTCGCTCAATTTTAATCTGCCCTTTCCGTATATCCTTTAAATATTTGACATAAAATACAGTACATAGTGTTATGTAAAAAGAGTAGAACAACACTATCCACACTACTATAAGCGACAATTATTAAACTTATCTGGTTATGTAATAAAAGAATATCAATTAAAATTAAAATCCATATTGAGCATTATTGTACAATGAAACATTACTCTGCAGGTGTAATAAACACTCTTTTGCCAAGGTTGTAAGCAAAGTAGGATAGTAAGCACAGAAGATGGAAAGAGGTAATTTTAATTACCAAGATCTGTGGTAGGGCATTATATTAAAATGCCAGATATTTTCTATAACACTAACTAATATAAACCAAACAAAACGAAGCCTCTGATCATATGAAGATTTTTAGTTCCTCTCAAAATGTCAAACGGAAATGACAAAACGGAAGAATAAAAGCTCAAAAATCATTTCATGAGAAATAAATCTAAAAAAAAATTTATCTTGTTTTATTTTTCACCTATGGTCAACGGAAACTAATATTTAGAAATACAGGTGACGAATGCTTAGGCAAGAATAACTCATTTGTGATATATTTTTGAACTTAATGGAATCTATGGATCGGTCGTGATTTTAATGGCACAGGTTTCATTCATATATTCACAACGGCTTAAACAAATAAAAAAAAATTCAAACTTAGAAACGGAATGTGACATGAGTTTAAAAAAAAATATAACGTAAATAAAAACGGCGGATAGGGATGTGGAAATATGAATGCGGGTAGCCCCCCCCCCCTTAACTGCCAGTCGTTTAACCCCCACGACCGTTTCAGGTTTTTTTTATTACAATGTTCAGCAATTGCGAGTACACAAACATATTTCACTGGGAAAAGGTTGGAAAAATCTACCTAGGGAATGGTGGCCTGCGCAAAGTGGCCCGAAACGGGGACTATACCGGACATCGCTCTTTCTCTCGAACATGTTCCAATTAAGAACCATTGCGGAAACTTCTCTGCAGTGTTTTGTTCTCAACACCAATCCGATTTGTGTATGAGTGAGACTACACATATAGTTTGGGAATTTTTGTTTGTTGGGTTGTCAAATTGAAGTCGGAAATACTAAATGTCATAGCAACTCGTCCCATTTTGCTTTGTCAAAATGTATAAGCTTGGATTTTACTTACGAAAAATGAAACAGAAATTTTAACGAATGCCAACTTTTCCGAAAAAAACATCTAATGCAACCAATACCTAGTGCAACAAAAAAACAGGAAAAGACAAGTAAACTTGATAAGGCACCTAATAAATGATCTAACTTAATTTTTGGCTATGTGAATCGAGGATATATTATGTGTAATTGAAAATTTGTAATAAAAGTTGCGACTCACTAAGTAAATAAAAAATCAAGGGTTAACTAAAAAATAGCCAAACATACTCCACACTATTGCACTTCAAAATTTGAAGATCCTCATATTCTGTATAATTCACATGATCTAGACATGGCCGGTGAGAGCGTTCGCGGGCCCCCTTCATACATACAATGCCACCTTACTAAACATCTTGTTATTTTTTATGTAGGCACTTGGAAGAGATGGTTACTGGATAAGATTTCCTTTGAATTATTTATTAGACCTTTAAAGGGTTAAATTCACATGGTGTTAAATAGTACATACAGTAAGCTAGAAATAATACAACTCAAAATTACGTGAATAATATATAATTGTCTAAATCTAGCCAAGTTGAAAAAAACAATTTTTCATTAATTTGCTGTTTAGATTTTTTTTGGACCTTACCTTGTTCTTAAAAGCTACATTATTAAATAATATCAATTAATTTTACATTTTTTGAAAACAAATTATGTATAAATTAAATTATACCCCTAACGATCAGTCAAAATATAAAAGAAATAATAAATTGTTAAGAAAATGCACATAGAACGCATTAATTATTAAAGTGAATAAAGCGTATTAATCACCCCGTTAGGGGCCCCGGGGCTCTCCCCTCCCCCCTCTTGCCGGCCTTGACTCTAGAGATCCGACAAAACGATACTCGATGAGCTTATAACATCAAGTTAAATTTTTGTTCATGTAGGATATATTTAGTTGAACGCTACACGATGCCCCAGAGTAATTTAAATATACGGTCCAGCAAAATATGTTCTAACAGAATAATGGATAATGTGGTACAGGAGAGATGAGTCGAATATCTACAATTACTTTAGTAGTGTAGGCACTTGGCTCGAGTCAGGACAGGGGGTTCAATCTGATGATGATGGTACACCAAGAGGATTTCTTTGGTAGCTCCGGTAGAGAAAGGTTCCGAAAACTAGGAAGAAGGTTCTAGGTATTCGAGATCACCGCTCAAAGGGAGAAGGTTAAGCAGAAACGCCTGATCAAACCGTCAGAACTTTTATAAACCAAATTCCATCTTTCTGGTCGGTTTCTAACGTTCATTGGGAAAAAGATCCAAAATTTAACGGGAGCAAGTGTATTTGCAGAATCCTTTCGCTTTTTTCGACCACAAGTACTATTATAGCACAAGAAAATAATGAAAAGCGCAAATATAAAGACTCCAAGTAATATAAAATTGAAAAAAAATTGTAACACCTTATATTATACTAATTTTAGGCCACAAGGGATATGATAAATTCAAAGGAATGTGAATGGATTCGGCAAAGTTGATCCGTTTTCTTTAAGCTATTTCAACTAATTGATAAGTATATAATTATGATCAAAATTTAAATTACGTTTTCGTAAATATTCATGACAGATTTAAAAAAACAATTAGCAGGCTTAGACAATTAAGAGTCCTGGGGTTGACATCATTCCAACTGCAGCCATTAGGAATATTCATTGGAAATGTATTTTCCTTTTAACGTCTATCTTTAATAGTTGCTCATATACAGCATACATGCCAAGACATGGAGAACACCACTATTAATAGCTATACTTAATCCAGGGGAAAACTCAGAATCGCGGACTAGTTTCAAACTGGTTTGTGATTATTTACAGAGCAACTGTGAACGTTACCTCATCACGGATTTAGAACATTTCAGAACGCTTTTTACAATTTACGACAGTTGACTATTTCAGAAGGTTACTTTACAAAACTACTTACTTGTGTATGAATCATAAAAAATTAATTTATAAAATAAAAACATTGTAATTAACCTCTACCAATAAAGATTTACAAGGATTGATAATTTTAAAGAGAACAATTAATTATTAATAGACATAATAAAACGTTTATAAATTTAACGATTAATAATTTGTAACTTAAGTAGCGTTATTGAGTTATGCAACTTGAATTAATTATAGCAATATTTATGACCTTTGACGGCATTCGGGAAAAGAGTCCCCTCTTTTGATTACGTATTTCTATGATTCTTAGTCCTTACTCCCATCCTCACAACGTATTACAATCAAAAATTGTTTCCAAACTATGATTTGAGTGTGTTGTAACAGATGCTTGAAAGTAAGAAGATAAAGGTCTCATCAACAAGTTGAAAGAAATAGTCTTTTATATATTTATATAAAATAATTAGTTAAAGAGAAAAGATAGAATGACTTCATCCAGACACTGAGGTTTTGTTCACTTTTAACAAGTGGGATTACCTACTGCAACCAACAAGTATTAATAAATGAAAAACTAATCCTAGCAATTAATTTGAGTGGCGGAAACCGAATACTTGCTATTGGCAATAGTTTAATTTTTCGATTCACAATCATTTTTTTCCCCTAGATCCATTTAATTCGAGTTAATCCGAGGGACGCTCCAGGCCGGAAGACATTACTTTTATCGGGTCCAACGGTCGAATCCCATTAGGGCGGAGCACCGATAGCCTGCTGTTTGCGCCCTCTCCCAGGATGCGGTAGAGGATTTGTCCGAAAAACACTCGTGAGAAATTAGCGGATTTAATCCCGGGATTAGCGGTTGGGACCAGCAGGGGAAAAAGGGGCTCCCACACTGGCGGGGACATAAAAGGAAAGAGGAGATAAAAAGGATTATGTCCTTCGGGAGATAAAATGATGGAAAATTCAATACGTTATTCAATATAAGAAGATTCATTTTAGTTTTAAGTACCGCAAGAAATGATTAATAAGGTTGTAGTTTTTTTGTTGTTTTTTCGGTTCGATTACAATTATTAACGGTGTATAATGAAAATTCAACAGCTGAGATGACATTACTACTCAGAGGGATTGTAAAGACTAAAATATGAGACCGTGTGAGAGGTGTTGATTAGAATGCTGTTATCAAAACAGGAAGTAAAGCTTTCTGTGTTTGGCCATGTGTGCAGGATGTTTGAAGTGGTTAAGCCTACTGGTACTTAGAAACATGGCCTAATAAACACCCAGGATGGCGTAAAGGAAAGTTATAGTGATTTATGACTTAATTAATTTAATCAAGTGTGCACTATTCCACAATCAAGTGTGCAGTACACCACAATCAAGTGTGTAGTATGCCACAATCAAGTGTGTAGTATGCCACAATCAAGTGTGTAGTATGCCACAATCAAGTGTGCAGTACGCCACAATCAAGTGCGTAGTATGACACAATCAAGTGTGCAGTATGCCACAATCAAGTGTGCAGTACGCCACAATCAAGTGTGTAGTATGCCACAATCAAGTGTGCAGTATGCCACAATAAAGGGTTTCCGTGACCTCAAGACTTAAGACTCATTTTTCATTAATTTCCTGAGTTTTATCAATTCAATTTTATAAAAACAATTCTCTAACTTGTTTTGTACATAGGAATTTGAATAAATAGTAAAACATTATAATTTATCTCATCTTTGGTAAAAGGCATATAGTAGGAGCATCATACTCTAATTGTGAGGTAGCGGCATATGCGGACGATATAGGGGTCTACAGCGCCAGCCTCAATCCAGCAAAAGCTCTAAAGGCTGCAGAGGGCGCAAGTCAGTTAATCACCGACAGGTTACGAGCTGTCCACATTCAGGTAAACCCAGCCAAGACGCAAGGGATCGTTTTCTCGTTCCAGCACGGGAAAAGAAAGCTTCCACCCAGCTTCACCATAGACGGGACTGAATGCAAACTTTCCAACAGCATATGTTACCTCGGCATCAACCTAGGCAGACAGATGACGTTCTACACACACCTGCAGAAGAAGCTGAAAAGAGTACGTAGGACTTACTACTCTCTCCAGGATCTTATCACAAGCCCGGCTATATTCTTGAGGCTGAAACTGCTCAGATATCAGAGCGTTCTGAGGCCAGCACTACTGTTTGGGTCACCACTCTGCCGATTCCTACACACTAGCACAATAACTCGACTCCAGAGCTTCCAGAAAAAAATCTTCCGCATGGCACTATGGCATATCTCTTTTCGTGATATGAAGGCTCCCGACATCCACGAAAAGTTCGAAGTCCCCACCATCACCGAAGCCATCCAAAGAAGACACATCAAGTTCTTTGACTCGATGAAACATAGCCAAAACCCTCTATTCCGAGACATGACACCCCCACCGCTACCGGCAAGATGGCAACTCTCAAGATCTGGTAAAGCAGACCAAATGGTGGACATCACGGCACTTGGCCCACCAACAACAAGCCTCTAACGGGCACCCAACACTGCTATCCGACTAAATAAGACTGTACTACATGCCTAGATGGACTCTAGGCCAAGCCACCAGTGGACTCTCACCACTGTACCGCAACTATCAACCTCTACCAATGCTTCCCACATTCCTTAATTCCCTCACACCACCTTCAAGCAGGTGCTCCTAGTACAAGAATTCGCTCAACCCAAACATCCCTTTATTTTTCCCTCATCCATATAATTAGAGAGCTATGAAGAAAAAAAAAATTTATCTCATTTTATGTTATTTTCTCTAGTCCACCAAAATATTATATATATATATTCATCGCCATATTTAATTAGTTCCCTAACACCCAAAACAGTATATATGCTAGGAGAAAAAATATTTTTTTCTTTATGCATAAGTGCTTAAACACCTAGCCATCGATGGAACTACTCCGGGAATTGTAACCTATTTAGATAAATTCAACCCTAGTTAAATTAATTTCTTTATAATTTTAATGGAAATATTAAAATAAAAATTACTAGCTCAGAAGCTATACACAATATTTTCATTTCTGACATTTTCCCCAATTTGAATTATTTCAATGCTAAAACATTTTTTTCACATCTCATTTACGAAAGGTTAATAGTGACTATTTCAAAACATTACTATAAATTATTCATAGAGCAGCCAAATAAAAACGTTCTTGAAAACATAATTCAAAGAGTAAGTTTTGTTATTTGACGTGATTAACAATAACTCGCACTAAAAAAATAGTCAATTATTTATGACAGATACCGATATAATAATAATATTATGTATAGCCTTATATTTATTTACCTAGCCTTTCTCAGAACAGTTAACTAGAACATTTTCGTTTTCTTCCTACGCTTTTTATTGAAACTCATGAACAAATAATGCTACGAAGTTTTTTTTTAATTGCACTAAATTACTTATACAGTACGTATTATAAGTAGTATAAGACATAAACAGTAAGATTTTATATAATAATAATAATAGGCAAGTACATAAATTCTACGCCAGACAGAACTATTTTATTCCTTATGCCAAATGTACCGTGTGCGGGTAGCTATTGTCATGTTATTTTCATTTACTGCTATAAAAAATATTCCCCGAGTCGGGCACTTCTCATTGGAAGTCATATTGGTCGTACTTTCTCAGAGGCAGACCTGGAGTAGTTACGATCTCAGAGCCGAGTGCAAAGTCCTTTTGATTCAAAGGCATTTCCACTAAGTGAATATTTCATAAGCCTTGTGGACAAGGCGTTCCTACAACTTGCTAGGTCGGGTCCGCCAACATTGAATGAATAATGAAAACTGAAAGCCGGTCTAATGCTAAGCAACATATAATTTCTGAGTCTAATATCTGCATAGCCGTATCCTGTTTTGTAACAGGTCCGTTGCAGTTGCAAGGTAACATTTGCTTACTATTACAGTCCATAAACTATTTTATATTTAAATATGTCAATTCACCCCTTTTTATCTCTTTTATTTGCCATTTGTTATTGAATTTACTTTTAGTCACCCTAGTCAAAGTACTACTTGGAACGTTAAAATGGCGTAGATGCCCGCAGATATATTATCCATGTATAACCTAGTCACATCGTTAGTCGGTAAAGGCACTGCAATCAGCAATAAATAAACCTACGAGCTCCAATCACATCGTCATTTTATTTTACCTCCATTTAAACTTCCACTCAGGTATGCTCCGTTTGTTTTCCATCGGCGTATGCAAATGAGCACAGCCTACTTTGCTCTAATGGTGGATTATGAAGCGAATGCCGTACAAATATTGAATTATCCGTTAAAGGGGAACTGACACGTGCAAACATCGGCGGATTCATCATATTCCGTACAAATGAGGGTCAAGCTCACTCAGCTGTGCTTTTCATTCCCGGGCAAATATTTGACTCGAGATGCTAACAGCCAATCACCGACTACTTCATACGCTCCGGCTGGAGCCCATCTGAAACGAGCCTCTCTGGCTGGCCAAACAAAATATTTAACGGGAAAATAACAGCAGGCTAGTTGTCAGTTCGTGAAAGGCATTTGTTTGCCAATCCCAACCGGGACACACAATACTGCCTATTATTGCAAGTGTTCACCGATGTGCGTTACAAGGCACCAAGCCACGCAAATAGAAGCCGTTTTTTGCTCAAAACTGTCCTGTCTTTACCGAGTAAAGAGAAACATAAAATCTATATTGTACATATTTGTTTACCACTTGTCTCAAAAAAAGTTAAATTAACAGAATGGTGCATCGGACCAGCGATTCGGGAATATACTGCATTTTGCATGATTCTGTTAGAAATAATCACAGCCCAATGAAAAATATATTGGCTACAGAAAATTATATATCCGTTATTAAATAGATAATTCTGTAAAAAATGATGTGAAAAACATAAAACTTAAAATATAAAAAAGAAACTTAAAACCGCCTTTGGCGTAGAATAAAGCGGTTGCACCGTAGCAAAATGTAACATTTTTTCTCTAAAATGCATCATTATATGTTGAAAAAGGGCACTAAATACCTTCTTACATACATTGAGTATGTAGTTAAACATAAATGCACCACAGCCATAACAGACTGGACCATTCTAACAATAATGTAACCTTACCACTACCACAATCCCCTCACACAGAACGTTGCCGTACGGCTGACCTCAACCATTTTCATTAAAGCCTTGTTATTTAGAACAGCAGTCGGAAAATACATTTCATTTTATTATATGGTAGATAGTCTTCATTCATAGTGAAAGATGAAAATAAATATTTTTAATGAAACATCTTTATTGTGATAAAATTACAATCTACCTTATTGGACAATAAGTAATTGTGAGAAGTAACGTTCTCATCCATACCATATTTACAATTTCCACTGGAGCAGTATTTACGAACTGCAAGTGGAAGCTAACAAGAGCGCGAGAAAAAAAAATATTAACATAAGCGTTCTCTTGCATTTGTTGATTAGCCACTAATGTGCTCCAGTGCCTAGTCAAGACAGTAAAAAGTTGAGACCCTCAAGGGTTAAAATCTTCGACATAAGGATACAGGGCGCCCTGGCAAGGAACCACCTCTTGTCACGATATACGTTAGGCAATGGACAACTGAAAGGCACCATTTGGATAGCGATAATATGTGTTATTGGCCACAATAATAATATAGTCTTCTTAAACGGCATTCAAGTCTATCATCAAATGTGGTAATCCAAAACAAATACATTAGATTACGTTTTATTATTATTTTTGGAAGTAATCTTATGCAATTGTAAATTCAGTATCTTGTAACCTACATCAGATTGGAACCTTTGACCATGTATAATAAAGATACATGTGAGGAAACTAACTGTCACATACGTTACAGGCTCTAAGGGCAAATCCTCTAGGCAAGACTTCCTTTTACAGGTCAGCAGATTATACCTTCATGCTAATGCTAACAAACTATAGCTAATCTACCCTTAGTAGCTCTGATGTATTATACCCTCACAAGTGACTAATGCGTTTGAGAATGCATAGGAGGATAATGGCAAACCGTCCTACATCATTATCATCCATACTTGCTAATGACCTAGTCGCATCATCACCTGTACATTCACAAACACACGACTAGTCAATCTCAACCATTTTAAATAATTTGTTATATCAGAATAATTTTACTCCTTGGCTTGTAAGGTTTTTTTTTTTGGATTTAAAACTTTATGGTGATAAAATTAAAATAATTTACTATTAAATTAGACAATGATTAATTGTGATAAGTGATCTCATTCAAGCCATATTTACAATTTTCATTCATACACTATTTTCAAACAGCCCAGAAACCTCCCAAAGCCACAATGTTGTCACCTTCCTGGATAGGAGCCAGAGGTGTCTAACGCGAGGCCCACAGACGCTCAGGAGATGATTGGAGAAACTGACAATTGCCAGGACTCCCACCGTCACGGATTTATATCAGGTCACGAGGCCACTGCAGTTTTAGTCTCCGAGGGATTGTAGGGATGTGTGGCGCAGTAACTGAGGTAGGGGATTAGGGTGGTTGGATAGGTTACTGTGGAATTTTATGAACTTGGAAGGGATGAGTTCAAGAATTTAGGGTATATTACGTTCGTTTTGAAGGGTTTTGTTGCTGACGTAATGAGGGCCTATAACTATTGTTCTCAGGTGTTGTAATTGAAAGGATTAGAACTGTTTTAACAAATCAAACAATCATCAAACTATTAACATATAATTCTAAACTGCTAGTTATCCGAAGATAATTACAATTTTTAAATCTAGTCTAGCGAAGCCTTGTATAAGATACCTCCTTTATTTTAATGATTGTCAAAATATGGAGTTACGATGATGTTACTTAAACCCTTCTGTCTTGGAGAAAAGACAATGGTTTTTTTGTTAACTATATAAAAACATCTTAATCAAAGGTAGCCTCATTAGTATTTTAATAACAGGAATAATAACAAAGATTTTAAAAAAACATTTAATTTTTCGCAAGAGAAAAACTTTACTTTGATTTTATGAAGTAACCTTTTTACAAAAAGAGTAAAAAATCCTAATTATATAACAATTAGAAAAAAAAAACTCCATAAGGGCCTGAGAAATAATGTCTCTTCGTAATTATCAACGTTTTAAGAGATCAGGTAAGTCACAAAGGATATCAATCATTTTTTTTTTGCACTGAATCTCTTTAATTAATAAAAAGTCGCTTTGATTGTGAAGAGCTCAAGTTAAGGACCTTGAGTTGATTCAAAAGAGGATACTCCGATCTACCACAGACCCACAGCGCAGACTCAGTACACACAAACTGGAAGAAACAATTCTATTACAGATAATTCAGGAACATGTCAGGTCCCGAAAAGTACACACGAACATGCCAATAGGACAACTATACCTCAGCTGCACAGTTGCTATTTGAAAATGATGGTTTTATACTGTAGGAAGTAATGAAATTATAGTATACTTTAAACGCTCATCAGGTACCATTATATTTTGAATGTCATCAATCACCATTTAAGTTTG
Source organism: Acanthosoma haemorrhoidale (assembly GCA_930367205.1). Classification (NCBI taxonomy): domain Eukaryota; kingdom Metazoa; phylum Arthropoda; class Insecta; order Hemiptera; family Acanthosomatidae; genus Acanthosoma; species Acanthosoma haemorrhoidale. Next base: position 41,274,876 of record OV884014.1, read on the forward strand.
AGTTTCGATCCCAATGATCAATCAAATTTTTTCATCGTTTGGTATGCCCTCCAAGTACATAAGTTAATGACATTCATATGTGTTTAAATCAGGCTACGATAGTTAATATAATACGACATTGAAGATTTAGATGGCAAATAAGAACATGCATTTTTCCTTTAAACTTTATTCTTTACACCAGTTATTCTTTTTATTGATTTATCACAATAGTCATAATCAAACGTAACTATCGTACAAAGTTTGTTTCTAGGGTGAGATCATCAAAATCTAACGATTGTTCACTTTTCATGATAGCTTATGTTATTTATCCCGTGAATACAGTTTCGCTTGAACTGTTGTGTGTGTCTTGTTCCCAGTTTTCCTACAGGAGACGAAACTCCTACCTCCGTTACTTGATACCCTGCAGGGATTTCCTTATTGTATGTGTTTGCCCTAAAACTTATCTACCTGCTGGCTCATCATTCACCCAGAATTAACATCAGCATGTTTGGTCTACGAGAACCCTATCGTTTCTTTAGATACTCTAGAGCAGGTATGGGCAACCTTTGACATGTTATGGGCCAAACTTTAGTGTGCAAATACGTTCGCGGGCCGCGTTTAAAAGTAGTGCATTTTAAAGTAGTGTTCATAATTTTTAGCGATAGATATCAGTCAGCCATGAAATAATACGACAATGTTATTACAACACAATTTATTAAAATAACAAAATGAAATGAAAAAATAGGTACCTACAGCATTAAATTAAATCGTTAAATTTAGAATTGTTACAAACTACGAAAGTTAAATAGCGACACCGAAATCAATGAGACACTTGAGCTTGAATTTGGGAAACTAATTCATCGATGTTTGGATTAATTCCACTGGTACAAAGACGTAAAGAATTTTCCAAATTATCGTCAGTCAGCCTTGTACGATGTTTTGATTTATTAACTTTCATCAATGAAAAGAACTGTTCGCATTTATAAGTACTGCCAAACGCACAAATCAATCTTCTTGCAAATTTTCTAAGCTGCGGAAAATGGTCTTCTTCGAGGTATTTTTTGTAGAAATCGCACAACTCCACGTCTTCAAATTTAGATTTTAGGAGTGAGTTTTCTTGAATCTCGATCAACTCCATTTGCAAGTGTATTGGAGCATTTTGTACATTACTTTTTGTTGGAGTAGCAAATAAATTGAAACAGTCTTCCATGTGTTTGAAATCGCTAAATCTGATCGAAAATTGCTCCGACAGTAACTTGAGTTCTTCAGCATATTGAGCGTAAGCAATATTTTCATACGCAGAGAGCGTGGTGAAATGGTAACTGTTACCAGACAGCATATGTGCCTCCCACAAGCGGATTTTGTTCTGAAACGCTTTCAAATGGCTGTACAAATCATTTACTAACTGTCCTTGTTTTTGAAGTTTCAAATTTAAATCATTCAAATGGCCTGTAAGGTCGACAAGAAATGCTAAGTCACATATCCATTTTGCGTCACTCAATTCAGATAGTGGTTTATCTTTTATTTGCATAAATTCTGCTATCTCATTTCTAAGCTCGTAAAACCGTTTCAGCATTTTCCCTTTGCTTAGCCATCTGACTTCACAATAATATGTTACGTCGTCATACTCGGCTGATATTTCATCCAAAAACGCCTTGAACTGACGATGGTTAAGCCCTCGGGATCGAATAAAATTGATGGTTTTTACTACCACATTCATAACATTCTGGAGTCGAATGGACTTAGAACACAAGTTCTGTTGGTGGATAATGCAATGAAGGACTATCAAACCATCTTTTTGCACATTTAATTCAGTTGCTTTTTCATTCAAAATTCCGATGAAACCTTTACGTAAGCCGACCATAGAAGGTGCACCATCTGTGCATACTCCAACTAATTTCGACCATGGCAAGCCAAAACTTGTGAATACCTTTTGAACTTCATTAAAAATGTCCTCTCCTGTAGTGGTTCCTTTTAGCGGCTGTAAAGCAAGCAATTCCTCAGTAATAGTGAATTCTTTATCAACACCTCGAATAAATATAGCCAGTTGAGCTATGTCAGACAAATCGGTGCTCTCGTCTAATGCTATGGAAAATGATTCAATACCAGTCATACGGCCAGTCAATGTTGTTTTTATATCATTAGCCATCATTTCTATACGTCGTACAACGGTTCGTCTTGACAAACTAATTTTTTCAAATTCATTTTTCTTTTCAGGACACAAAACACTGCAAACTTCTGACATACACTCCTTGATAAATTCTCCTTCGGCAAATGGTTTCAATGACTTTGCCAATTTTGAACTAACTATAAAACTAGCTTTCACAACATTATCAAGTTGTGTTCTTTGTCTATGAAATATTTGCTGCTGTTTTTCCAAATTTGCGGTAAGTTTCTGGATTTTGTCTTTTCTTATTTGTCCTGTCAGTGAGAGCAGCGTAGGATGCTTAGTTGAGTAATGCCTCTTTATATTGAATTCTTTCATCACCGAAATGGATTCATTACACATCAAACAAATAGGCTTACCATTGTGCAAGATAAAGAAGAATTCTTCAGTCCATTTTTCTTGAAACTGGCGACCCTCTGCATCTACTTTTCGTTTCCTTCCACCAGACATCATTTTCATTTACTTATCGTTCGATAAACTTAATAAGAAAATAGGTATAATTAGTAAGCACTCAAGATGCACACAAAGTCACAAAGCAAACTTATCACCACGGTAGCTCGAATAGGACTGAACTAAGTTCCGGCCATCCACCCGCTTATATAGGCAAAATGAAGGAATGATCTAGAATCGTCTAGTGTAGAACAATACAATTGCGAAGCAATAATCCTTTGTTGCGCCGCCAGTGTGGCGGCAAACATCAATGGCTTTGAACTTTGATGTTTGCCGCCTCACTCTTTGATGATCACCGCCACTCGGCTTGCTCGCTCACTTGATTCCATGAGTATGAGTAAGTAGTGTATTTTTTTTTTTTAAATTGGGTTTTTCAAAATGTCTCGCGGGCCGGATCAAATCTTACAGCGGGCCGGATCCGGCCCGCGGGCCGGCTGTTGCCCACATACGCTCTAGAGACTAGTAACTTATAACTAATAACAACTAGTTGCTATCATTATCAGTTTCCTCTTCGCTTTTTCACTTCACACAAAACATTTGTTTATATGTTGTATATTCTGAAACTAAATCGAGGATATCGAAACTTGATGAACGATATTGAGAAATGATTGAGTGTCAGATTTTTCACAAAAATAATTAGCTCCAATTTATTTTTATAGAATGTGTTTTGCGATAATTTACGTTTGCGTTGCTGTTATTAATTACGCTCTCAATAACGAACGATAAATCAGAATATTAAGAAGAAATTACATCGTTATTTCAAATCCAGTTGTAAATAAAATAATAATATAATCCTAAAAATGGCTGATAATTCTCAGAAGAAAAAAAAGTTAAGCCTTGGCTTAATATTTCTGAGTAATTATAACGTCATAAGAAAACTCTGAGTTATTTGTTTGTTTGTTTTTTAAAAACAAAGGCGCTTAGCAACAATTCCATGCGAAAAAATGCTAGGACAAACCTAAACGAGTTTAAGACATCTAAAATAATGTATGTGATTATTTATTTATTTACAAAGGATACATTGTATGTAATAAGAAATCTCCCAATAATAGCAATATTCTATTCGTTGCGGAAATGTATGGATATATGTATGTAAGACAATTATTAATGGTGATGTGAGTAAACTGAAATCAGTTTCTCTATAAACAAAGTTTGAAATTTTATTCACTATATATTATATTATAACAATTATTCATATTGATTTACACAATGTTACCTGTACAAAGAAACGACAATTACAGTTATTCCATTATATTATATCTGTTGAGAACGCGGAGCAGAGTTTTATTTGACCCTGAAATCCTCGATTCTCCAAAGTTTTCGCCGGCTTCAATGGTTTTACAAGTTTGAAGACGTCCAGCAGCAGCCCCGAAAAAATGCTAATTGTGGAAATAAAGACAGAAAAGGAAAATAATGGATGCAAACGAAAGTAATGAATAAGGAAGAAATCGCAGAAGACGAGCTGAAATAAAAAAGAGAAACCACTCATTCATAGAAACTGCGAACTCACCATCACAGTTGAAAATAACCATAAAAATATTGGCCAGACTTCCAATTGATATTACACTAAATCAATTTTAAATATAAATGAAGAAACTGAATAAAAACAAATATTAAAGCAAAACAAATACATCTTTATTCAGTAAACTTAATAATACTTCATTAATAAGAAAATAAACAAATGATTATCGATTGTTAATTCACCAATGAGAGAGAGAGAGAGAGAGAGGGAGAGAGAGAGAGAGAGAGAGAGAGAGAGAGAGAGAGAGAGAGAGAGAGAGAGAGAGAGAGAGAGAGAGAGAGAGAGAGAGAGAGAGTCGTTGATCGGTACCTTACGCGTCGGGTTGATCTTCATTTATGGCACAGCTTGAGCGCAACGAGCATTGGGCGCTAAGTGAGAAAAATAGAAGAAAGTTCATCTCGAGTGTCAACAGACATGAGCGGGACACAAGTCGAGAATCGGGAGACCTCCAGCTCCGATGTGGACAGCACGATGTTTCACAGTCGACTCCTGATCCCCGGGGATCAAAACACTTATAAATACGCACCGTTGAACCCTGTTTACAAACATTGCTATCAGTGCCTTTCTCTCTCCCCCCCCCCTCTCCCTCTCTCCTGTCTGCATTTAACGAAATATATTGTTAAATACATACTATTACTACTTATCACTACTTATTAATATATAATATGTTATCGAGCATTCCTCGTATTAATAACATTATCTAACTAGGAAATACATAATGTACATAATTAAATGAATCGAATCTCTATGAATGATCGGCTAAATGATAAGATAAAATAAAATAATAAAAGGAGACGGATTTTAATTAAAATAAAGGAATTTATTCGGTTGGAGTAAAAGAAAATGGATAAGTTCAACAATATCCATTATATGTCCTTACATTTCCGCAACGAATATAATATTGATATTATTGGGAGGTTTCTTATTACATACAATGTATCCTTGTATAATTTTTTAGATAAATAAATAAATAATAACAGTTATTCTCTATTCACACTCTATTTACAACTTTTGTTTCTTAATATAACCTTCTCTATTGATAGCTGCTCCATCTGGCGGAGGCCAGTAGAAGCAGCGCGGCAAATTAAAATATTCAAAGTAAAGAGAGAATACTTTCTTTACATATATATACGAGGGCGGTCTGAAACGTTTCCGGCCTAACAAAGCTTTTATTTATTTTATTATCATCTTTATGTTGAGGTCAGAAACTTTTCAGACCACCTGTGTATGTGTGTGTGTGTTTTTATAAATATTTTCAATAGATGGATTTTTACTATATCAATCATATTCAGATATATTTAAAAAATACATTACCTAACGTTAAAAATTTGTTTTTTTTAGTTTCTCAGTGCCCGAATTATTGTTAAATTTTTGAGAATTAAATAAATTTGTTTGAGTGTCCCAAGGATTATTTGAAAACAAAGCAAAAAAAAAAAAAACTTACAATGAAATAAGTCTACATTTGAAACGGTAAAAATTCTAGGGGCCTAAATTTCGAAATTGGGTTTATACACAACATTTTTTGCTCTTTTCGCACTACTCTAATAATTAACATTGTGATTTAAGCTAAAAGTTTTACCAACTGCCAGCAAATAAACAACACCATCATTAATTTGAACCAAACTATATTCATGTTGAGAAAGAAGGTGGTGTACGTCAATCGTTTGTTTATATTATTACTGGTATTATTCACTTATCTGTTTTTTGCATACAAATACATTCAGTTCTGATTCAGTTACACTATTTCTCTAATAGAGTCAAGACGTTGATTGATAAACATTAAATTTATACTATTGTTAATGATAACCAATAAACGTGAAGATAATTAAAATAACACTTTTTCTGTTAACTATTTATTTATCATTGTAGGGAAAAAACTGCAAAGAAAGAATACAAATGATGTGAGTTTAAATAGTTCTGATTTCGAGTCAATCAATCTCCATTCTTAATTTTTTTAAAAAACATAATAATTCCCGACTTATTGGATGATTTAGTCAACCCTTTAATTAAAAATGAAGGTAAAAAAGAGGAATCTAGACGCACTTAAAATAAATAAAGAAGACACTCAGAAACTACGGAAAAATATATGTGAATTAAGCTTGGTAAAATTGTTACCGATTTTTCGTGGTTTTTCTAGTACAAGTAAAAATAATAGTGGTGAAAAAATGACATTTAATAGTTAAACATCAATGTTTAATACTTTTTAGAGGATCAGAGACTTTAACAGGCCTAATTCTTTCATTCGCGGGTTAATTCAGAGAAATGAAACTAAACAAAGAAGTCCATGGAAAGAAGAAAGGTGTTTACTATGTGGCGGTAATAAATATTTTTTAAAAGCAGAAAACGAAGTGTCCTTGGTGTGTAAAATGCTTTCTGAATACTTTGGGTGTTTCCAATGGACACGTAAGCCAGTAGCAGTAATTAAGTGTCTGATGAAAAGAGCCAAGTGAAGATTAGGGAGGAATTACTGGTTGTCTCCGGGCAAGAAGAATTTACGAAATAGGACAGCCCTGGTTTGCCAACATATAAAATCATTTATATCATACCAAAACCATAATACTAGGTGTAGTGACCGCTAACTACATAAGATAAATCACCCTATACTCTATTGTATATATATTGTAAATTGGTTATAATATGTTGTAAATTAATTTAAACAAATTTAAATAACATTACCAAACCATAAGTCATACCAGTGTAAATATTGTAAACATTAAAAGACGCAGCTGCAAAAAGCCAGTTAGAGGCTGGAAGGGTAAAGTCGGCAGCCGAGAACAAAGCGTCACTGCACCCTGTGATATGGTTGGTCAGAATAACGCCGCAGATCATTGGCTACTAACGAGCTACCACTGACTATAAGTAGGGCCTGTAAATCATTCTAACAACGGCTTTCTAACCAGTATCTGCAGCTGCACTAATGTTTCAAGATTTGGCCTTCTCATTTATGAAAACCTCTGGATCTCTCTTCCTAACCTCGCTATGTTTTAGTCCGGTGTTGTCAGACCCCGCACTCTCCTAGTGGGATTCTCTGCCTTCGTCTCGCTAAAACTAGCACCTCCTTGGGAGAGACCTCTCCCTCGCGGACAACGGTTGCCGTGGCCCTACAAACTTTACCTAGTAGTGTCTCCCATGGCACTTCAGTCTGTCACTCTCCGGCTCACACTCACCTTTGGGATCCGGACGGTTTCCATTTCCACCTACCCTATACCTCTTCTCCTGAACATAGTGCATTGTCGGGGCACATACCTATCATATATGTAGTCAGATAGTAAGAACCGCCATGAAGCAATTGTCCAGGTCATAGCGTAATCAACCCTCACTTCGTCACCAGAGCTGGGTTAACTAGGCACCCCTCTCGTGACGACCCGACACTAGGCAAGGTAATGAATATAGAAGATATCTCTCTCAATTACTATTAGAAAAAAATTATATTATGAACACAGAAAAATGTGGACGGTCCAGTAAAAAACACATATACCTGTTTTCAATAAAAAAAATCCATTTACACTTACATGTACCAAAAAAACAGGTACATGCGAAAAAACCGACGTATATAAGATAACAACAAATATTCCTGAATTAAATCCTTAAGAAAAAGCCAGCTTGAGACTGATTGTTCGGGCCCTTAGGCATTAAATAAGTTTTTATTAAACTTAATTTTTTTATTTGATAAGATTTTTTTTATGATCGTAATTATTTGTAAATTATAAATTTATTTTCTTTCCCTTTCTGATTGTTTCGGCTGGAGACAATTAGTATGTAAATATTGTATACATCAAGAGACTGAATCATTTAATAAATAATTGAATTATTTAATATAATATTGTATACATCAACAGAGGAAATAGTTCGAAGGATTATACAGCTCGAGGAAGTAAATAAACACGTCTTTGCGTATTAGAGGACAAGGCTTTAGGCCTGAGCCTGTTTTTAGTCAGTGATGAAGATAACTCCATACCGGCCTGTTCCCCTGCGAACACGAAGTCGCTGTTTCTACAACTGAACTTCTCGGCCTATCTGCCTTTATATCTCCGTGCACATCGCCGACCTGCGGTTGACTATCCGAAGATCACCGTCCTGCGGCTGCTATCCGAACATCCAGCGTATCTTGACTATAAACTTTTTCTTAATTTTTATACGTTAATTATACTAACAATTATTTATACTAATATTCAGGCCTGGTTAAGTTGCTGATCAATAATTTTTTTTTTGTTTTTTAATAAAATGAGTTGTTATTTCTTTAATATTTTTGACTTTGTTTATTGTATATGCCTTATTGTTGGCAAGTTTGTGAGCTAGCCGACACAATCAAACCTCTAGCTTCTCAAGACGTAACCGGCGCAATTTTCTTGCGTTTGGGGACTTCTTAATTTTTAAGAGCCCTAGCGCAAACACTGATAATAAATTACTTGCCCAATGTACGCCAATCTGGATTTCGCCCAGTATACTTGGTGTAGATTGACCGGACGATTGACGGAACTAGAAGCAGATAATTTCCAGTGTTATGAACAGAAAATTCCTTTTTAAAATAGGCACATTCCTGTTTAAATTTCTTGAAAACTCAGTACCTCAAGCAAAAACCTAGTACAACTATCCATTGACCATGTCCTCTCCTCTTTCACGCTATCTTAACATGTCCGATGTATAAACCCTTTCGTTCGTTGTATTTCCTCATCAAACAAACGACATTCACTAGTTGAAACCGTTCTTTCTCTGAATCACTAACCGAAAACAGTACAGTACATTATTACTGAATACATCGAGAATATTAATTTTGTTATTGATGTCATTTGAAAATATTATATTATTTTTGTTTTAATTTAAATCCGATTTTATTTCATTATATCACGATTATAACCCTAAATTCATACTATAAATGTTGTTTACATTGGCAATGTTGGTATTAGCATAATTCCTACAATATCTCATTATAATGTATGATGTAACGAATATAGTGAACCCATTATTGTAAATTAGCGCTGTACTGCTACCGTTGTATGTACAAAATTTACGAGACGAGAATCAAATTTTGTGTTTCTTCTCCTATGAAGATTAGATAAAAAAGAATAAGACTTACCCAGTCCATAAGATGAACATGAGATTGTCACCGTGCTCCTGATTCATGAGTTGCACAGCCGACTGAAGAAGTGCCCAAGGCGAGTCACACGAGTGGTCCCCGAACTGCCCTACCTCGCTGGATCTCTTGCCCTTCCTGCAGCCTATAACACAATCAACCAATGCTTAGTAATATAACTACATACATAAAATATACATACATAAATAATAAAATGGACGATCACAAAAAAGAGTAAGTATACAGTATCATACAAAGAAAGCTTTCGATTAACTAATGACGACGATTTTCTCTAGATTGGGGGTGTCCCAGACTTAACGCAAGATTTGAATTTGTCGCCATTTGTGTAGTAAAGTGCTGGCAACCCTAAAAGAAACAATTTGACAGCTGACAGTTTAGTATTAGTAAAAATGGAGCGTTGCACGATAGAACAACGTGTCTTTATTGTTGAACATTATCTTAAAAATAATGAAAGTTTGGCGGCCGGAGTTTGAAAATTTTATGCAAAACATAGTCTTAATAGTATTTTGACTTCATCAACTGTGAAAAATTTAGGGAGACTGGATCAGTTGGAGACACTAAACACGCTGGTTGTCCAAAAACAAGCCGTTCAAATGTCAATATCGCAGCAGTGGGTGAGAGTGTTGTTGAAAATCCAGGAACATCAATTCGGCGTCGTAAACACAGTTCTTTGTGCCAAAATTGGATGACATTGATGTGGCCAATATGTGGTTTCAACAAGATGGTGCCACATGCCATACTGCCCATGAAACAATTCAAATACTGCATGAGACATTTTCAGGTCGTGTACTCTCTCGTTTCGGTGATCAGAATTGTGCCCCTAGATCGTGTGATTTAACACCTTTAGATTTCTTTTTATTGGGTTATTTGAAGTTAATGGTTTATGTCAACAAGCACACATTCGCCCGTGCATTGAAAGAGGAAATTCAACGCTGTATCAACGAAATTCAACCACATTTATGCCAAATGGTCATGGAAAATTTCGACAAAAGAGTGCGTATGCGCCAGCAAAGTCGTGGAGGGCATTTGCCCGATGTGTTATTACATAAATAAACCTATCCTATTTACTTTATGATCCAATAAAATAAAAATAACAACAAAAATACTAAAAACTGTGTTTTCCATTTAAATCAAATCTTGCGTTAATTCTGGGACACCCTTCACTAACCTAAATATTTTTTGTTAAAGAACCAACCATCATTAAAAGTTATAAGCAAAAGCCCAAATGCAAAGGCAGGATTGAGACTCAAACTCCTCAATTGCGGTCTAAAATAATTAAAAGTGATGTACCTAATGAGCGGAGAAAAGTATTTTTCTGGCTAAACGCAAAAAGCTCCTAGACTCGCCCTGTCACTGAAATCGGAGATTGACAAGGGTGGCCCATTCCTTTTTAGGCTTAAGTAGCTTTACGAGAAACGGAATCCAGTCAATCTTGGAAAAAGTTCTTTCTCCCACACAGACAGAAATGGTACGACACTTTGTTATCCAGAACATAGAAATTCTAGGAAGCGCATCCATACCTGGTAAACGGCACAGTTGATTCCGGCCAGAGAAGTGTCTACAAGCTGTTAACCACAGCGAAGCCACCACCATCTTGCTACATTCGAATATTCGATCATTTCATATCTCACTATTGGTTATTTTTAAGTTATTGATCCGAACACAAATGATTTAAGATTTGATTTTTTTCTGTTTCATCGGGGCTCTGCATGGTAAGATTGGACCTGATAACCCCAAACAGTCAGTAAAATCAGTCAGTTCCGCGTCTAAAAATTGACTTCTTTTTTTTCTGGATGACTGGTAGCTATTGAAGATTGATTTCTCTTTGCAGTGGTTAAGAGCTCAAATTCCAGCAGATTTTTACAAATAAAATAGATCAGCCATTTGCCAATATGACTAAAAGGTGGCTGTGGAATGAAGAATCTGTTCAAGAACATTCTACCCTGAGGGAATGTAGAATGTTGAATGAAGACGGCCCAGCCATCAATCTTAGCGAGGTGAGTGGAGGCTCTGACTGGAATTCATTGCCCACTGCTGCTCACAACTCCAGCTCCAACACACAGGTAGCTGATACAGGCAGCTCCAGTACTTATTTACAACACCTTTAGTATCTATATTTAACAATATTCCAATTACCCTAACTTTATATGTCATTTAGTACCAAAACATTGCCATACTAACTCCTATAAATCCGATTTGCGAATGGTTTGTCACACTTCTTAAATTATACAGCTATTTTATCCACCGAAGCTACTGATTTACAATAAAACCACTAAATTAGACAATAAATTAAAGAGATTTAAGAAGACAAGTCACAACGAAACTAACAAGACCCGGCTGGTTCGATGTTGCATTAGGAACTAAACCTATCTTTACTGGATGGTACGAAGTCCAAATTCTGCAACATGTACGAACCTGGTGCCCTGCTGTTTTAGGGAAGTGGGGCATATTTTGGTACTAACATTAGTTATGACTCATTCCGTGATATTACTTTAAGTTAAAACTATTGTCTTAATTATCAGAGGGAAATACACGCATCAAAAAAAATAATTTTATTTGTTAAAATACTTATTAAAATAAGCTATTGTATCTAATTAACCATTAATGAGTACTTACGGTTCACTTTCTTTGATGGACAAATCTTTTAATATTACAGAGAAACTAGTCCAGGAACCGGCTTAAAATCATAATAATCACACGCTTCTTTAGTAAAACCACATATTGACCTATAAGGACTAAATTAAACAAATTGAATAAGAATAATCATAATGAAATTAATAAGACCCACCTAGTTCGATGTTGCAATAGGAACTCGACCTGTCTTTCTTCGATGGTACGAAGTCCAAATTCTCCTACATGTATGAACCTGGAGCCCAGCTGTTTTGGGAAGTTGAGGGGATTTTTGGTACTTGCGTTGTTTATTGCTTATTCCGTCAAGCTATTATTAATTTTCTTGATTGAAATAGGGAAATATACTTATCAAAAAAGTTTTATATCGTTTAAAATCCTGAGTAAGTGAGACATTTCTACCTAATCGTGATAATTCACTGTTAAAAAGACTGCTTGGAGCTCGTTGTCTTTTGTAAATAAATGTTTTCGCCTCAATAGAAAGATAGCCTCGGAACCAACGTCTTAAAAATACAAAATTGAACATTTTGTTTTACCAGACAATATGCCTGATACACTAATAACAGCAACTATATTGATCTAAAGGCACTGAATTTGACGCGAAAAGTTATTTATAACAAAACTATAAACATCTGTCTGGTTCGATATTACAATAGGAAATGAACCTATCATTGGCCGATGGGATTGAATTAAATGTCAGGACTTATTTGTACACTTTGAGAAGTGAGGTGCATTGTAGAAACTTAAATAGGTTTATGGGTTTTAGCATTCAAGGTAGGGACTAAAAGAGCAGAACGAGAGTGCTAATAAAAGTTAATGTTCCACTCTAAAAATAGTCAATACATTTTATTCACAAAAACGTTATATTGTAATACAATATTATTTGTGCCTTATTTTTTCCCTTCTACATTTACAATGTGTCAATTAGGATTTGAATATTGTACCAGAAAGGTGATATTGGGTTCGTTTAAAGGCAATCATGTATTTTATATGCATTTTTTTCACTTATCACAGTTCTATATATGTTTCCAATGTGACCACGGGATTTATTTTTGAAAAAAATTCCTTCACTCTATAATAATAATAACGATATTGAATAATTTGAGAGTGAGGGAGAATTTCTTTCTTTTAATTTATGCTACTTAAGTACATAAACATAAACGCCAAATTCCTTTAGGCTAAAACTAAAATACAGTTAATAGGTAAAACTAGAATATCCACTTTATCTTTACGTTGTACAAAATACATAAACAAATAAAAATACCTGCAAGTAATAAGTGTGTATTGCCACTTATTATCAGACAACGACAGAGACATGAGAAGCCATCAGCCAGCCAAGACTGAAGGCACTTAGCAACAGACAGACAGTATTGCCTCATCTACAGTACGAAGTACAACTTGTAATATCTGACAACCTCGCACCTCTGTCACTCACCGGATTATGACTCCATTTATTCACTTATTAATATCCGACAATTTTTCATTTATTTTATTTTAGCCGCTTTGTTTGATTTTTTATCAATAAATGCTTTAAATAATATTATAATTTAAACGTCTACCAAATGTATTTTTTCTAACTATTTATTATAAAGCATCTGTTTGATAACTTGTGATCGACGACTGTGGCCAATTTTGCAGGAACAAAAATGAGCTACACATAATTTTTTATGGTTTAAAAAAACAGATACTTAAAACAAATATAAACTAGTCAAAACGATTGAATTAATTACGTAAACATGATTTTTAGCAATTGTTGTTATAGCTTAGACGATTTGTTTGATTTTTTTATTGCATAAAGTTGTCAGACGCTATAGCATTTATTAAATAAAATATGCACTTATTTATATGTAGAAAAACCGAAACATAAATAAACCTACAACTATAAAAGACTCTTTACTAGTGGTTCTTAAAAAAAAAAATCAATCTTCCTAGTTGACACATTCTACATAACACTTTTAATTACTGCTAAACATAGAATTTTCAATACATCTTTGAATCTTTTCTTTTACTGTACTATAAATATATCCTAACTCAAATGTATCATGTATTTAGGGAATGGAAATGTGCCTTGGTGAATATTGAATCATTTGCCTGCATACTGAACGTACTTGGAAACTAATAAATCGCGTCACAAATAAATAATGAATTATCATTGAAACTGTTCACTGCTTCTAATAATACAAATATTTGTATTTCTCTCAGGAGACAATTTAATAATATTAAACATAATATCCCGATTTAGTTTCACTGACAGCCCATTGTAACTGTCACAGCCGTAAATATGCAAAGTAGTGCGAGAATTTGTTGGGATATTGACTTGCTTTGACCCACCAATATTCAGGGAAGATAGCTGACCACGGCTCAGAAAGCCACGCTTCTTGATAAAGTGCTATAAATGCTACCCCTGGACTGGAAGTTGAGGATCCTCTTAGGTAAAAAAATGACCAAATTTGGTAAAAACTTTTCTATAAATCAGTATTCAGAAAATATTATTTTTTCTTCATATGAAGCCATAACAACTGTTTTTGGCTCATTCTCGTTTAATTTATTGTTTCGTTTAATGATGTTTGACGTTTACCTGAATTTTTTCTACATGTTTAAAAGGTTTTGCCAAAATAAAATACTTTTTTATAGACATGCCTTGCTCTTCCAACTACTTCTAATCCTTCTTCAGCTATGCCAATTAATCCCAGCCTCCCCTTCTTTTAAAAGATGTCACGGAGATGATTAATGAAAAATGAATAAATCGTTCAATGATTTTCAGTATGCTGTTCTTTTGGTCATCTGGTCTCATACTGTTTCTTACTGTTTTTATGATTTGATTGCTAATATTGGGCTAGATATGATAAACCATAAGAAGAAATAATTTATGTTACATCAATTAAGTAAAATACATAAACAACAAACATAAACGACGTAAAATCTTATCTAGACTATAATGCAAAGATATACATCTGCTTGATAAAGATAAGGAAAAATGGTTGAATAAAAGAGTAACATGAAACGGGCTCTGGTATTCAATTTCCATAAATGCGAGATGGAGGAAAGGTCCACTCGTTTCCTACATGACTTTACGATTCAGAACATAAGAGAGACAATCTGGTGGAAGTGGGCGGGCACAAGTAAATACGAAATAGAGAATGTGGAGCTGTGTTCCCTGGCTCAGCATGAAAGTATATATGGATGTGCATAAAAAGGAGGGCCCTGAATAAGGAGAAAATTTAACGCCCATCCGGAAGGGAGAAGGGAAATAGGGAATAGGCAGGGAGAGAGGGAGAGTGGATGGAACCCAGGAGCAGCATAAATACTTGGACTACACGACGAGGTGGGCTACAGATTTCCATATCTTGAGCACTTCTAGCCAGGAGCTCCTAAATAACCTCATCTCTCTCTCTCTCTCTCTCTCTCTCTCTCTCTCTCTCTCTCTCGCTCTCTCATGAGGATTCTCTCTCCGAGAGAGAGTCTCGGCGATGAGGGTTGAGATAAGGGTGTCTCCTTTAGTGTCTTTGTAGTTTGATGTGATTAGTAACACTCTAGCACGTAAGGGTTTAAGCGAGGATTATGTCTAAGTGGTTTTAATCGTTAACTAATTTCCAACGGGTATTAATTGGATCTAACTACTTTTGAATATCAATAATCAGTTGAATAGATACGAGACAATTGATACCTTGATTTTGAAAAGGTACTATAAGACAATTTTTCTACGTATTTGTATTCTAATGCTTTTGTCTTATTATAATCCGTCATCCAATTTCAGGTTTCAAACGTCCAAAAATTGCTGTTCTATATAAAAGATACTAAGTACATATTTTATTTTATTCCAAAGCATACTAAAGCCATTTCGTTCCAAAACCTACTGTATCCCTTTGTGAAACGGTATCCTTATAGGTCGTATTATTTAAAAAAGTACTCTATTCTATTTAGTTCTGGCCAAAAAGTATAGTATTAACATTCAAGGGAAAATTGCTATAACAAAAAAAAATTAGATTCTGCCGCAATTAGAATCAGGTAAATTAATCCAATAATTTGTTATTGATTGATTGGATAGAATATTGTGTTTCCTGTAAAATTTCATGGATTTAGTACCTTTTGGAAATCAGCCTCTCAATTGTGCTTATAACTAACAAAGTACATATGAAATGTCTACAAAGAACCAACAGCGAGGTACAAAAAAACATAATTGATTAAAGATAGAAAACAAATAATGAAAACATAGAAATTATTAGAAGGGGATTTGGTTGCAAAATGAATAAATTAACAGAATAATAACGATGAATTAGGAATAGTTAGATTCTAGGGAGATAAAAAAACTGATAGAGTCTAGATTTAGAGACTGAGTTTATGAAAGACGAATACTGATGGGAATGGAGTCCCTAAGGTTTGTGGGGGGGATGATGAAAGAACAGTCTAAGTAAGCAGATTTGTGAGAAGAGAGGGAAGTATTACGGGATTTGAATTGGAGGTAAAGAACCTTTTTAGTCATGATATAGAATTGGCTATGGCTGCGGTATTTAATGAGCATAAGGTAATGGTGGTCTACACATTATTCTATTCTATGACCGAGAGCGGTTTAAACCAAAGTTAGTAACTAAATTAAATGTCAAATCTATATCCCAGATAATAATTAAAATGTAATGATTTCCCTCTTAGACAATAAACAATGATTCTACGTATTATGAGGATTTTTTAATTTATATACAGTTTATTTCAAGGGAAGAACGTTTATTTGAAGTGTGAACGATACTTACAATAGCTTTTCGGTGTCACAATTGCCTCTTACATGCACATCATTAGTATGAACCTAAATTCACCAAACCGAGGAGAGTTCATTGTTACCCGTGAACTCGCAATTCAATAATTCAACGAGGGAGGCTTCAGCGGCCACAGTACAATGTTCGCTACTTCATAACGGCCTAGCAAAGATAACATTAGTGTTATTTCTCAAATGTTAACGTCTATCTTTTTTTCTATTTTTCACCAAGACAAGTCTAGTCATATTGAATGTCTTTACCTACAAAAATAGATTTGGCAAGGTCGTTGGTTATAGTATCCCTAAACCTGTGTATTGTAATGGGACTACTTCAACAAGGGGATAAATGCCACAACTATCTATAGCACTTTCCAGATATCACCACTGTTCTCCAAGATATCTGTAACTAAATCACTGAAGACCTCTCAAGACCGTTCCTGGAGTTAGTATACAGTGTTGACCAGGTTAGATCACATACTTAGGAATAGCCTTAATACAACATACAACTTGCAATTTAGTAAGTTAGATGTTGATGAACTTAGATTACTTCATCCCTAAAGCTGGTAAAATTACAATGAGGGTTTAAGGAAACCATTTGTCACACAAATATTGAAGCCATTCATATAAATATATGACTGAAGGTCTCGCGTCAAATGTGATCCATTATAGTATTAAAGGTTTCGTTCTGTTTGCAAAAACATTTTGATCGACGCATTTGGTGACTTTTTTGAAATATTAGTACATTAAAGCCTTAACGCATCATACATCATCAAATCAAATACAGATATTTAATTTGATGCACTACATAATATGATTGCGAAATATTAATTTGTTAATTACAAGTGATCGATTAATATTCGAGTATATATTCGTTTTTTTATGTTATTAAATAGGTACTCTTTGTTTTTAAAATTAATGGCTGGATGGTGAACTTCTCGGATCTTATGGAAATAGTCATCCATCTGAATATGCCAAGTATTTGAAAATACAATAGCATGTTGCATGGCCTCAGCAGCAATAGTAGGAAGGCATTGAGTGATTGATGTAAACGTATAAATATTCATCTTCCATAGTGAAATAGCCGTGTTTTTAGGTGAATAATTGCATCAGTCAGTGCCAACTTTCCATGTCCAAAACACGTTACCACTCACAGAAAAAAATTTGAATTTTTATAACTTTTTTTTATTTATTGAAAGGTTGAATGAACAAGTGAGTTTTTTTTTTATTACAGAATAATTCATAGCCTTAACGTATCCAGCCAAAACTGTGTGATCATAGCCTCGCCTGTGACTGAGATCACAGGATCATAAATAGGAAATATCATAAATAGGACTGAATTCTCTAGTGACTAGGGCTTCAAACCAAATATGAGGAGATATCAGGTTTGAGACCGGCACTTATCACTATTTTTTTCTTTTGAAAATATTATATTTTTTGCGTATCATTATTAATATTTATTTCATGCTAACTCTTTATTATCTAAGTGCTTATAATAAAAAAAAACCGTTGTCATGTTCTTAAAGAATTGATTACTCAAAGGTAGTATTAAATAATATTTCTTACTTCCATCTCTGTCCCAATAGTTAGGGTCTAGATGAAGATCACTCATGTGCCAAAAATATCCTGAAACAAAGATAAAAATCCAACTTTAGAATCATATGAACAAATATTACTCATAAAAAATAATAAATGTTTATAAGAATGTGAGTCCATTGAGGAATCGGCTTAGGATTTAATAATGAACAACATGTCAACATACATAGGTAGTAATCATTTTTCATGAAAACCTAATAACTCACTTTCACAAACCTGAGCCAATTGTCCTACGAACTCTTCTACGTATTCATATTTATAATACAAGACTAAGGTAATGGACGTTATGTTAAAACCAATAACAAATACAAAATTAACTTTTTTGAGGTTAAGAAACTAGATAGAATGAGAGAATAAACAAGTACCTACAAATTTGTCCCTTTTAATTATTTAAATCTTAACTTGCGCTTTTAATATGTCTCTCAACACGAAAGACAAAAAGGATACTTCTAATGATAATATTTCAGTTGTCATAAAAGTGTTGATTTTAGTTTAGTAGGTTATGACCGATTATATCATTTAATAATAACAATATTAAAATTACAATAAAACTTATTTTATTAGCCTAGCTTGGGTAACACAACTTGTGTAAAACAATTTATAAAATTTAATCGAAAAACTGTGAATTAAATTTCATATCATAAAATAGACCAATAACGTGGGATCATTAATCATCTCATCTGTTTAATGCTGCCTTATGCAATAAGTTATAAAACGATGCAATCAATAAAATAATATCGAAATCCACAATAAGGGACTATTTAAATGACTATCGTTTCTAATCTAGGGAAAATAGGCAATCAAACTTCCAAGGGTAAGTAATTAAAGGACTCCACTTAATAAAAACTAGCCATAAAAAAGGAACTCCAATAGACCCTAGCAATTTGAAGTGGTTTTAGTCCTGACTGCCCGGAGTCACAATCTGGCAGAAGTCGTGACCTGCCCTAGTCAGGAGGGACGGGCCAGCTGATCTCCCTCGACCTAGAATCATCGCAAATAAGATCTCGCCTCATAGACTGTACAGATTTACATTGACAAACGTTTAAATTTAGACAAATTCATGATCTACAGTTTATATAGCAATATAGCAAGACCCCATATAAATGATTTTATTTATATTAAAACAGGTTCATTAGTTGGTTTATGCAAGTATCCACTCTCGGTAATTGAATTATTAAATATTAACGTAATTTTTGACAACAATCAATCGCTTTTCTGGATAAAGTACTCATGCACGCCAATACAATATATCATGCCTAAATACTTTGCGTAGAGTAAGAGACTGGTGTTTCACAATTTTCTTTTACTCATCGATTCTCAGTAATTAGAAACTGATTCAATATTTAAATCAAGAAAAAAACTAAAGTCGTGGAATATTTAACGAAAGATATTTTACTGGTCAGCGCCCGGAACATTGTTATTTATTCATTGGTCGGAGTACAGGAGCACTCAATGCTCTTACAATATTCAATATGGCTGGCTGGTGTCATCTGCACGGCAGCGACCAGTATCTGCACATCCGACCGCAATATCCCACTCCTGTTTACTAGTACGGGCAATGGTTATTTATTTCAATTAGAAACATTAAAGAACATTAAAGAAAAGAAAAATCACAAAAAATACACATAAAATAAAAATTACATTAAATTAGGTCCTATATCCCTCTCTTGCAAGACTTGCAGTCGGTAGAGCAGCCAACCAGATATTGGCAAGCTGCCGGATTCGAATCACCGTCTTTAAACCTAATATTCAATATTTGTAATCTATAATTAAGATAAGATGCTGTTGAGGCCACCCCTTAATTACGATTAATTAGAAGTTCCCCTCTTCTTGGGCCAGAAAATATCTATCTATGTTTCCATATTATTGTAATAAAACTTATGACGTCAGGCGGAGAGGGGAGAGAAGCTAGTGGGGAAAACATCCGGAGGTGGGGAACCATCCCCACCACGGCTGGCCTGCCTATATAACCCTAGCGTCTTTGAGATATTTGAGTCTTAGGGCGGACAGTAGAAAGAGCCGAACCGGCACCTGGAAGTGAGACGTCTCTCTCTCTCTCTCTCTCTCTCTCTCTCTCTCTCTCTCTCTCTCTCTCTCTCTCTCTCTCTCTCTCTCTCTCTCTCTCTCTCTCTCTCTCTCTCTCTCTCTCTCTCTCTCTCTCTCTCTCTCTCTCTCTCTCTCTCTCTCTCTCTCTCTCTCCTTGTTTCTTGTCTCTCTGAACCTTGTTATGTTTTAGTCCGGTGTTGTCAGACCCCACACTTTCCTAGTGGGAATCTTTGCCTTCGTCTCGCTAAAACTAGCACCTCCTTGGGAGAGACCCCTCCCTCGTGGACGACGGTTGCCGTGGCCCTACAAACTTTACCTAGTAGCGTCTCCCACGGCAATTCAGTCTGCTTCTCTCCGGTTCACACTTGCCTTTTGGATCCAGACGGTTTTCGCCTACCTTTAGATACAGAGTGTGAATTCTTGTTCTTTCCAAGGCCACATAAACTACCTATAAACCTACCCTGTCCTCTTCTCCTGAACATAGTGCACTGTCGGGGCACACTTCTAAGATCTTATGGAGTCAGATCAAAACGAATTAGGCTGCCCACCGACTAGGCCGGCAGCCAGGGTGAACGACCACAGTTCCACCCAGCTCATCTCTTGGCGCTCGTCGGACAGTGGCTAAAGTTTGTAGTGACCCTAGCCCGTGGCGTGCACCTCCTCCCCACTTTGGAGATATTCGACAATCTTGACCCGACAGATGCACATATAGATGTATCATCAACAATGAGTAGATTTAGCTATAGTATATTATAAAGTATAATATATTAGCAGATGAACAATTGATTAACTCTTTGAGCACTGTTTAGTATAAAGCACTGTCATTAACAGATATGTGTCATAGCTACACACCACGGATCTCTCTTCATTGATATCCACAATGCAATATCAAAGCAATGATCACAGATGTCCTAATGGAGCCATTGGATGAAAGGGCGAATGAAGAACTCATTTTAAAATAATGGAGAATCTAATAACATAGAGTATTGATCCTTACACTTCATGCAGTGGTGCTGTTAACTCCATAATATCATCCATCATTCAAGAGAGAAACACTTTATTTTACAAAACATACTATAAACTGAGGCCGCTTACGTAAAAAAACTTTTTATTTAAACACTAGGCCTGCTACAAATTATTATTATTTGTTTTCTGTACTACTATTCTCTCTAGTATGTTTTAATGTGGTTAACCTAGTTATTAACACAAATGCTAAATTGTCTGGCAGTGATATATATATGTTAGTGAGTATTCGGTATCTATAATCCATTAGGTCTGATTTGATTATAGCAATGTGTATGTCATTGCGGGCCCTTATCAGCTCCCCCCCCCCACCACTCCAGCCCGAGGTATTGGGCCTAATGTTCGTCAGACAACCTATAGAGCCCTTATGTAATCATCACTGACTCTCCTCGTATCCCCACCACTGAGTTTTAAACATCATCAGTCATCAGTCATCCCTATTCCTTGTCCTGAAGGAAGACAGACCTTTGGGCAAGAGGGCTCGATCCAGCTGTGCTATATCCATCTCCTTTTCCCCCAGTTCCAAACAGACCCAACAGGCCGGATCAATTCATTGTACTCTACTAGCGAACAAAATATTTCTTCTAATTGTGAATTCCGAATAAATAGACGCCTCACCTGAAATGAAGAAGAAAATCTTCCGAAAAGTGTTACCATATGAAGCCCATATTTATGACAAAACATCAAGACTTAACAGATTTTTCAATAAAAAGTTCTAAGACCTGTCACAGGTGCATTACTTTACTATCGAATTCATACCCTTCACTCTTACATGAACTTGCCTTACAACGTAATAAAAAAACGTTCACGACAAACTGCACGAACTCACAAACCCACTGATACTAGGCCTGTCGACACCAGACTTACCTGCCACAATTCACCGACAGGTGAGGAAATGTAGTCACAGTTTTAATAAATAATACATTAAATTTTCAGAATTAAACCTCCTAAATTGAAGACGTAAACAGATTTCTATTTCATGAACTTTTATAAATGACGCCATGATAAGAAAAATAAAGCTTTTTCATTTAAGCTGTATTGTAAACATTTTATGTTATATTTGATATTTTATTATCGTACAGTGTTGTAAACGTGGACTCTATTAACTCTGTTATAAAATGAGCATTGCCTACAGTAAAGAGGGCTGGCTGTATTGGAAGTGAAACAATGTAAATTTTACCTGTCTGTTTGGGAAAACAGGGAAATTTGTTTGAGATAGCTTCTCAACCTTGATTGGGCGGGAGTGCGAACACGTGATTGTGTATTCCCGCCCGCGCCTAATACGATGACGTGGGGCTAAGCAGAGCGGCTCCTTCTTCTTTGAATTGCAGATGAGACCGAAATACTTCTGCTGGTAAAAACGCTTTCCTCCGTCATGTTAGCTTTTAGTGTTTCCACTTATTTATTTTCCCGCCTTTTCTATGTAAATCTTACAAGTGCCTTGAATAACAAGTGACTGCTTTAGCCAAAAATTACTTTGGCACTACAAATGGCCGAAATATAGTGGTCAAAGTACGACATTCCTTATCATTCTATGTAAGTACGTCAGCAGTTCCCCAACCTTAGTGCTATTACGCCTCCCCTCCCCCCTCCTCCATTGAAGGCCTCTTAAGGCACCTCCATTTAAATATATATATATGTACGTCTTACGTCTTGAATAATAATAAAATTTACAACAATAAAATGCTGAAAACAACATTTAACAGAATAATAACAAGGTTTCGCTATAACAATAGGAACATGCATATTTATTTTTATATTAAATTACATTAAACGCAACAAAATTTTATGAGAGGGTTGTTGTTGCTTATTGCCACAAAGTTTATGAAATCTAGCTGTCGGGGGCGCTCACCGCGGAAGATATCGTCGACTGGCCACTGCCCGGCGGGCGTCAAGAAGGAGATAAATGAATAAACAGACGGGCAGATATATTCTTATTTTGTTTATTAATCTGACTCCATAAGATCATAGAAGGTACGCCCCGACAGTGCACTATTCAAGAGAATAGGTACAGGCTAGGTATTAAAGGTAGTGTGATCAAAGAGATAACATATGATATTTATTGACACTAAAGCTGCTCTGTGAAGCATACAGTATACACATGTATAGCATATGGTGCTTTATTGACACTAAAGCTGCTCTGTGAAGCATACAGTATACACATGTATAGCATATGGTGCTTTATCGACACTAAAGCTGCTCTGTGAAGCATACAGTATACACATGTATAGCATATGGTGCTTTATTGACACTACAGCTGCTCTGTGAAGCATACAGTATACACATGTATAGCATATGGTGCTTTATTTTTGTATTTTAATAGCCATTAATCGAATGTATAAACATTACTTCAGTAAATTTGTCCTGTTACGTTACGATATATGAAGTTTATTAATTTGTAGATATTATGGTATAAACATCAACTTTTTATTAAAAAATACTTTGATAGCACTCCCCTGGGAGCCTCGCCTCCCAGGTCGGAAACCACGGGTATACGGGTAAGATTCACCTTACAAGTTGCTGCACACATTATTAGTATCGCAAAGTTTTAGAAGGTAATGATGGATAAAGAAACAAATCTCATAGATTAATTATTAAATAATTGTAATTTCTACCAAAAGATGTTTACATATCATACCAAGCTAAACGAATTTTTACTTCCCTGAAATGTACCCGTGCGAATCATACTTGACTCAACAAAATAAGAACAGCGTTTAAAAGCCTAGCATCACGACCAGCGAATGAGACATAACGAGAGAAGACATCGTGTGAGTGTTTCTTATATTGTTGAAGCTAAATTTGAAGATATATTATATACATATATATATATTTATATATATATATATATATATATATATATATATATATAATCTATGTTTGTGCCAAAAGCAGTTTCCTCAGTCGTTTTAAATTGACACTAAGTAAATAAATTCTTGTATCAGTGTAAATCAGTTTGGGTATCTGAGTAGTTTGTCATGATTTTTTCTGTGTAATGTGCTAATGGAATCGTCAACATAAATAGTTTGAGATTAAATAATCTCCATAGCATTGATGTTAGTCGTATTTAGTACATATATAAATTTGTGCTCCATGTGTCCAAATTGGTTTCAGTAGAGCTTTGTGTGTCAGCCTGTTCCAGGGGACATTATAGTTTGTCCTGGTGGCTAAATGTTTCTCGTTTCATTTTCATATGCGATTCATAAATAATTCTATTTGAAAGAACTGCAAGTCTTAAGTATTTACCTGTGTACGTTAGTACCAAAGGAAAGTATTTAGATAGTGAAAACAATGCGCCATTGTCTGGATTTATAAGTTATGAGTTACAGTATACCTCGGGCGCCGTGAAAACTGTTGTGCGGGACAGTACAACTACATTAATAACAAATATACGAGTATATTTCAATAAATTATGGTATTTTTCAATAAAAAGGAATTAGACTTACTCTGATGAAATGATAAAGCATTATTTATTCTTACAACTGAATTCACTCCCTGCTTATGTATAACCATTTGTGATACATTCATGCCTATACAGATAAACAATTTTACTATTGAGAAATTTTTATTGCAAAAACTGATACGAGGATCACTTGTCTTGCAATAGCTTTCAATACCAGATCAATAATTTTGCATTTAGTCTTTTCTATTAAGTATGTCTTTTCTATTATTAATTTCAAGAAAGTTGTGCAATTATTTACTTCCATTCACCTGTTAGATTAAGCTCACAAATACTGTGGCAGCGAAATTACATTTTACTCAAGTTCTCTTGTTGAAAAGATGTAACAAATATTTTAATACTTAAATAATTTCTACACTAGAAACGTTTTACCACCCCAATCCCTACTCTAAGCTATGAATGCGAGAGAGAGAGAGTACTTTTTTGCCTTTCAGATAGTGTGCAGACAATCTGATCGTTTACATTCTGGTTTTATCTTGTCTAGGAAGGAGCTCGATGGGAAGAAACAAAGACAGAGAGAGAGTGTGTGTTTTATTCGCTGAGACTGCGATGACAGGAAGGCGATATAAGAGGCCATCAGTGAGCGATGTGAAGAAATAAACCTGACACGACAGGCAGTGACACGAACACAGTGTGGTGTCGATCCTGGGCAAGCATAAATAGCAGCCAGTCGTAAAGGGAAAGATGTGGGCGTGAGCGCCTCAGCGTCGAAGATTCGCACTTATTCACAGCCTTTATCGGAGTTGCCGCATCCGGCAGCCATCATCATCTATCATCAGCACTTCCGCTTCCTCTCATCCCTAATGCCGACTCCTTCCTATGCTAATCCACAGCAAACATTTATTTATCCCTCCCTTGTAAACTAGGAATCCTCTTCTCTTCAGTCTCAGGTTTTGGGACCACGAATTCAACTTAGGATTTTAACCAACGTATATCACCATAAACCAAGTTGATAAAAAAATTTAAATAAAATAAATTATATTTAAATAAATACAAATAAACAAAATTAAGGACGTAAAAAATGAAGGGGCCGTATCAAAAGGTGTTTAAGTACAGGATGTAGTGTCCAGTTGAGCTAGAACTTATTCGACTAAAATATTTTATGCTATTAAACTATCCTATTACGTTGTTAAACTATCTTTATCGCTAAAAACCGTCTTTTAACGAAATAAATACAACTTTAATCTGCTTAAAAATTCAAAAACATGCCTTCATTATTTGCCTTAACCACCCATATATCATAATATTCAGAGCTTCTAGGAAACTGCTCGAGAAATCGTTAAGAATGAGCAACAATACCTGGAATGGATCTTATCACGAATATTTATTTTTCGCATACATTTATATCTCATCGAAAACTTATACGATCCGAACCTCACTGCTGTTGAATCTATATTTGAGCATTCAAATACATTAAATTTACTAAAGTCACCTACCAAACACTGACGAATTCTCTTAACGCGATTAAATGTGTACCCCGTCTGCTTAAGCTCGGACGCAAACGTTGCCGAAAATATTTAAGCCATGGAAAAGTTGAATCGTCATTGGAGTCCAGATACTCAGAATCGGCTTATTATTAAACATTAATCGGGAAGAGAGAGAGGGAGAGCGAGAGCGAGAGAGCGAGAGAGAGAGAGAGAGAGAGAGAGAGCGAGAGAGGGAGCGAGAGAGCGAGAGACAAAAAGATAATCATCTTCAGCATACTTAAATATGCCTATAAATTAAATAAAGACATTTGTTTGGGGCCAATATAATTCAAAGAAGTATTCTTTTTATTATGAATGTGGTTCTTGAAGTATCAAGTAACAGACAAAAATTCGACAGCAGAATACAGCTTCAATATGATACAGTGAAATCAGATTTTTAAAATAACGTTTAAAACAATCGTTAATAAAGAGAGATACTGGAATCCAAAGGATATTATATATCATACAGTATATAAGTACAACTTTCAGTGCCATCTGACATTTAGGACTGGGGTGGCTCTTGGGTTATTCTCTCTATCTCCAGCTCGCATCGGTGGACTGTCCGAATTAGTTTAAACACACAAACAATGGCATTAATGATCAGAGTCTTTTTTGCCAAAATAAATCCCCAAAAACAAAGAAACAAACATCCAGTCGAAAAAATAAGAAAACCAAACCGGGGACATTGAAATGCACAAAGATCGTTTTTGGGCTAATCCACATTAGTGTTAAGTTTCGCCTCGCCTTTATTGAAGTGCCTACTCATTTTCACCTGCCTACAGAAATAATTCTTCTCGATAAAAACTCTTAAGGAAAATTCGGGAATGAGACCCTTGAGTCTGTAGTGGCTAGTAAGTAGTGCAAACTTCTAGACCACGGAAGATTGATAAAAAAATGAATCATAGTGCCAGAGGAACTGTTTCAGGACATGATATATCTTGAAGCAACAATACCAAATAACGGAGAAAAGCATTTGTGTTTTAGAAGAAATAATATTTTTAATATAACAGACGGCAGAGCTGAATATATTTGAGCATCGCCTTGATGGGCACTAACGTGGGAGAAAGCGCTCACGAACCTCAGCTGTGCACTGTTAGGCAAACATGCTTCATTAACCCGATTCTTAATTACCGTCTTGGGCTCGTCTTCGTGTTTTCGGGCCATTAGCAGGGACGTTCATGGCATCAGTTAGCGGCCTGTTTAATTATTTAACCAAATTCCATCTCGTCTCAGCCACAATTATTTTCAAAAACAAAAACGTACGAAGTATGGTAATTCAAACCTGACTCAAAAAGCAAGCCAGGGTTTGAAGCATACGTTTACATCTGATATATAAACCTTTATTACTTCACTTATTGTTTTAAAAAACGTTATTTGCCTCTATTTATTATATTACTTGTGTAATTGCAGAAGTAATCAAAGTTATTATATGGTGTTATTGCAGGTTTTAGTAACGCAAATTCTGAAGGTGTCCTTTCAGTTTGTATCATTGTTGTATTCGTCAGCCTCCACTGGTTCGTATCCGGTGACGCAGCTGACGGAGGAGCTTGGTGGACTTCCCAAGACTCCGCTTCCTCTTTCGCATGCGAAGGATGTGACAACCACGCGGATTTGGGAAGCCTCTGAGCTGTTTGTAAGTATTGTATGAATGAGCGAGTGAATGAAAATAGTAAATATGGTTTGAATGAGAACACTTATCACAATTGCTTATTGCCTAATAAGGTAGATTGTAATTTTAGCACAATAAAGAAGTTATATATATATATATATATATATATATATATATATATATATATATAACTTCTTCGTATATAAAAAAATAAATAAATATATATGCGTCTTCAATTTTTAGTGGCAATTGATTATTGCTCTTAGGTAAGTGGTGCCTAGGTCAAGGGCCTAGAATAGTTTTTTGCTCACGAACATACAAAGTTATAAAATGAAAAGGCACAAATCTATTTGTTTTCAACAATGGCAGGTGGAACTCTTAAGGTTGATATAAACCAAAAACAGATTTTACAGAATATGAAAATAAAAAAAATTATTTTGTAGGATCACAGGTTGTCGAACCGTCACGAGGTAAGTGTTGTAGGCCTAACCCAATGGCGAAGAAAGAGATGGATGGCAGGTTAGGCCTGAGGTATTTTACGTGGTCTTAGAATGCCAAGAGTTTACACTCGGAATATTAGGGTCGGCATAAGTCGTCTCCAATGGTGAACCTGAACCGGAAGCAACCGCTGGGGGAGTGGCACTAGGAAGGGCGTGGTGCCTCAGAAGCGGTCGTCCATGGCTAGCAGAGCCAAGAAGCTCCACTGGGAAACGCGTAGAGGCTGACAGCTTCCTACTAAAGCTAGCAAGAAATAGGGAGGTGCAGAACTTAAATATAAGGACGGTATTTAGAAACATCAATTCAGCTGCAAGTATTAGTACATAGGAGAGCCCGAGATGTCAGCTCAAACACGGGGGGGGGGGGATATAGCCAGGTGGCAGCCAATGAAAGAGACGGTAATATTGGCCAATCAGGGGCGTGTTTATTCCAGCCAATTAGAATAGCTTGCCTTCCTCTTGACTGGCCCGTCATTGCATGATGAAACTCTAGTAGCGGTCTGGGAACTAGCCACCACGTGCTATTTATTTATTTAAACATTATTTACAATGATATAGCCGGCAGAGTATAGGATAACTTTTTTTTTCCCGTGAACAGTTTGGCAAAAAACTAAACGCTTTAGCTGATCTGGCTTAAATACGAACTGGCCCCTTATCCCAACGTAACTGTTTAATCTGTAGACTTTGGAAAACTTCTGTTTAGTTTAAAGGTTCTTATAAAACTATTACAGCGGGACAGATCATCCGATAGAAAAAAAGAGATAAATAGATTTCAGAAAACGGGTGTCATGGGTTTCGAATCTAAACATTGTTCTTGACTAATGATTCTGCGTAGGTGCACATACATCATCTACTGCTCGTCATTTCAGTTTCAATGTGTCCCATTAAAAATTAAAATAGCATAAAACCCAATAGCTAGATTCGAAACAAATGGCACCATTCAAGCTAGGTCTAGGTCGTTTAAATGCCAATCAATGACAAATATGTATTATTTTAACAACAAAAGTTGCAAAGGATGCAAGGTCTTCGATTTAGTACTCGGGGCCAAATACCAAAGAAAAACTAATAAATACTTTGAAACGTTAATTCGCCTGCAGAACGTTTGTATATTTTGAGGGGATAAAAACGCAGAATTTGTATTATCAAAACTTAAATTTTGTTCATTAACTATCTTCCTTAAAATTATTTCCGTTCGCTTCGTCAATTTTCTGTGTCTAACACACAGAACCTAATTAAAAGTATTCACCATCAAAAATCAGTTATGTAGAATGATATTTAAAAGTAGAACTGATCCAAATCTTGATAAAAACTCGGACAGATACAAAAACTAGATATTATCCCCAGAGATCTGTTTATGCCGTTTTCTTTAGCCATTGTTAACCTAGTCCTGCCTTCAACCATTTTTTTGTTATTTCCGCTTGTGCTTTAAATGCAGGGAGGGTAGGAGAGCTCTTTGTTCACTTGTCTTACAAACGAGACACAATGTTTCTGGAGCTGTTCCAATTCAGCCGGCCATTACCTCTATTCAAAAACATTACAACTGCCCCTTCCGCTGCGTGCTCTTCAATCATACATCTTTATATAAAGTCAAAACAGAACTCATTCACTATAAATGTCATATTTACTATAATCTCAAAACTGAGACAAATTGAGAAAAATTAATTGTGTGGGTAGTTTTTTTATATATATATATATATATAAGTTAATGCTTACCGGCTTTAGAATTAACAAAACAAAGGGAAAAAAGGTACAGAGAAACAACACGCTTGAAAGTTAGAACTAGACTGTTTATTTCGAGTCTATAACCCTGTATATTTACATTCGGGATGTTTACATCCCGACGTTCGGGGATTAAGGTTGAGTACTGATGCTGCCCGGAGCTTAACTTATATATATATATATATATATATGTATATATATAATCTATGTTTGTGCCAAAAGCAGTTTCCTCAGTCGTTTTAGAATGACACTAAGTAAATAAATTCTTGTATCAGTGTAAATCAGTTTGGGTGTCTGAGTAGTTTGTCATGATTTTTTCTGTGTAATGTGCTAATGGAATCGTCAACATAAATAGTTTGAGATTAAATAATCTCCATAGCATTGATGTTAGTCGTATTTAGTACATATATAAATTTGTGCTCCATGTGTCCAAATTGGTTTCAGTAGAGCTTTGTGTGTCAGCCTGTTCCAGGGGACATTATAGTTTGTCCTGGTGGCTAAATGTTTCTCGTTTCATTTTCATATGCGATTCATAAATAATTCTATTTGAAAGAACTGCAAGTCTTAAGTATTTACCTGTGTACGTTAGTACCAAAGGAAAGTATTTAGATAGTGAAAACAATGCGCCATTGTCCGGATTTATAAGTTATGAGTTACAGTATACCTCGGGCGCCGTGAAAACTGTTGTGCGGGACAGTACAACTACATTAATAACAAATATACGAGTATATTTCAATAAATTATGGTATTTTTCAATAAAAAGGAATTAGACTTACTCTGATGAAATGATAAAGCATTATTTATTCTTACAACTGAATTCACTCCCTGCTTATGTATAACCATTTGTGATACATTCATGCCTATACAGATAAACAATTTTACTATTGAGAAATTTTTATTGCAAAAACTGATACGAGGATCACTTGTCTTGCAATAGCTTTCAATACCAGATCAATAATTTTGCATTTAGTCTTTTCTATTAAGTATGTCTTTTCTATTATTAATTTCAAGAAAGTTGTGCAATTATTTACTTCCATTTACCTGTTAGATTAAGCTCACAAATACTGTGGCAGCGAAATTACATTTTACTCAAGTTCTCTTGTTGAAAAGATGTAACAAATATTTTAATACTTAAATAATTTCTACACTAGAAACGTTTTACCACCCCAATCCCTACTCTAAGCTATGAATGCGAGAGAGAGAGAGAGTACTTTTTTGCCTTTCAGATAGTGTGCAGACAATCTGATCGTTTACATTCTGGTTTTATCTTGTCTAGGAAGGAGCTCGATGGGAAGAAACAAAGACAGAGAGAGAGTGTGTGTTTTATTCGCTGAGACTGTGATGACAGGAAGGCGATATAAGAGGCCATCAGTGAGCGATGTGAAGAAATAAACCTGACACGACAGGCTGTGACACGAACACAGTGTGGTGTCGATCCTGGGCAAGCATAAATAGCAGCCAGTCGTAAAGGGAAAGATGTGGGCGTGAGCGCCTCAGCGTCGAAGATTCGCACTTATTCACAGCCTTTATCGGAGTTGCCGCATCCGGCAGCCATCATCATCTATCATCAGCACTTCCGCTTCCTCTCATCCCTAATGCCAACTCCTTCCTATGCTAATCCACAGCAAACATTTATTTATCCCTCCCTTGTAAACTAGGAATCCTCTTCTCATCAGTCTCAGGTTTTGGGACCACGAATTCAACTTAGGATTTCAACCAACGTATATCACCATATAGCAAGTTGATAAAAAAATTTAAATAAAATAAATTATATTTAAATAAATACAAATAAACAAAATTAAGGACGTAAAAAATGAAGGGGCCGTATCAAAAGGTGTTTAAGTACAGGATGTAGTGTCCAGTTGAGCTAGAACTTATTCGACTAAAATATTTTATGCTATTAAACTATCCTATTACGTTGTTAAACTATCTTTATCGCTAAAAACCGTCTTTTAACGAAATAAATACAACTTTAATCTGCTTAAAAATTCAAAAACATGCCTTCATTATTTGCCTTAACCACCCATGTATCATAATATTCAGAGCTTCTAGGAAACTGCTCGAGAAATCGTTAAGAATGAGCAACAATACCTGGAATGGATCTTATCACGAATATTTATTTTTCGCATACATTTATATCTCATCGAAAACTTATACGATCCGAACCTCACTGCTGTTGAATCTATATTTGAGCATTCAAATACATTAAATTTACTGAAGTCACCTACCAAACACTGACGAATTCTCTTAACGCGATTAAATGTGTAACCCGTCTGCTTAAGCTCGGACGCAAACGTTGCCGAAAATATTTAAGCCATGGAAAAGTTGAATTGTCATTGGTGTCCAGATACTCAGAATCGGCTTATTATTAAACATTAATCGGGAAGAGAGAGAGGGAGAGCGAGAGCGAGAGAGCGAGAGAGAGAGAGAGAGAGAGAGAGAGAGAGAGAGAGAGAGAGAGTGAGAGTGAGAGAGAGAGAGAGAGAGAGAGAGAGTGAGAGAGAGAGACAGAGAGAGAGAGAGACAGAGAGCGAGAGAGGGGGAGAGCGAGAGACAAAAAGATAATCATATTCAGCATACTTAAATATGCCTATAAATTAAATAACGACATTTGTTTGGGGCCTATATAATTCAAAAAAGTGTTCTTTTCATTGAGACTGTGGTTCTTAAAGTATCAAGTAACAGACAAATTCGACAGCAGAATTTAGCTTCAATATGGTACAGTGAAATTAGATTTTTAAAATAACGTTTAAAACAATCGTTAATAAAGAGAGATACTGGAATCCAAAGGATATTATATATCGTACAGTATATAAGTACAACTTTCAGCGCCATCTGACATTTAGGACTGGGGTGGCTCTTGGGTTATTCTCTCTATCTCCAGCTCGCATCGGTGGACTGTCCGAATTAGTTTAAACACACAAACAATGGTGTTAATGATCATAGTCTTTTTTGCCAAAGTAAATCCCCCAAAACAAAGAAACAAACATCCAGTCGAAAAAATAAGAAAACCAAACCGGGGAGATAGAAATGCATAAAGATCGTTTTTGGGCTAATCCACATTAGTGTTAAGTTTCACCTCGCCTTTATTGAAGTGTCTACTCATTTTCACCTGACTACAGGAATAATTCTTCTCGTTAAAAACTCTTAAGTGAAATTCGGGAATGAGACCCTTGAGAAGTAGTGCAAACTTCTAGACCACGGAAGATTGATAAAAAAATGAATCATAGTGCCAGAGGAACTGTCTAAAAGTTTCAGGACATGATATATCTTGAAGCAACACAACCAAATAACGGAGAAAAGCATTTGTGTTTTAGAACAAATAATATTTTTAATATAACAGACGGCAGAGCTGAATATATTTGAGCATCGCCTTGATGGGCACTAACGTGGGAGAAAGCGCTCACGAACCTCAGCTGTGCACTGTTAGGCAAACATGCTTCATTAACCCGATTCTTAATTACCGTCTTGGTCTCGTCTTCGTGTTTTCGGGCCATTAGCAGGGACGTTCATGGCATCAGTTAGCGGCCTGTTTAATTATTTAACCAAATTCCATCTCGTCTCAGCCACAATTATTCTCAAAAACAAAAACGTACGAAGTATGGTAATTCAAACCTGACTCAAAAAGCAAGCCAGGGTTTAAAGCATACGAGTACATCTGATATATAAACCTTTATTACTCCACTTATTGTTTTAACAAACGTTATTTGCCTCTATTTATCATATTACTTGTGTAATTGCAGAAGTAATCAAAGTTGTTATTGCAGGTTTTAGTAACGTGAATTCTGAAGGTGTCCTTTCAGTTTGTATCGTTGTTGTATTGGTCAGCCTCCACTGGCTTGTATCTGGTGACGCAGGTCGGAGGAGCTTGGTGGACTTCCCAAGACTCCGCTTCCTCTTTCGAAGGATGTGACAACCACGCGGATTTGGGAAGCCTCTGAGCTGTTTGTAAGTATTGTATGAATGAGCGAGTGAATGAAAATAGTAAATATGGTTTGAATGAGAACACTTATCACAATTGCTTATTGCCTAATAAGGTAGATTGTAATTTTAGCACAATAAAAAAGTTATATATATATATATATATAACTTCTTCGTATATAAAAATATAAATAAATATATATGCGTCTTCAATTTTTAGTGGCAATTGATTATTGCTCTTAGGTAAGTGGTGCAGGCAGTGGCCACAATGGCAGGTGGAACTCTTAAGGTTGATATAAACCAAAAACAGATTTCACAGAATATAAAAATAAAAAAAATTATTTTGTAGGATCACAGGTTGTCGAACCGTCACGAGGTAAGTGTTGTAGGCCTAACCCAATGGCGAAGCAAGATATGGATGGCGATTAGGCCTGAGGTATTTAACGTGGTCTTAGAATGCCAAGAGTTTACACTCGGAATATTAGGGTCGGCATAAGTCGTCTCCAATGGTGAACCTGAACCGGAAGCAACCGCTGGCACTAGGAAGGGCGTGGTGCCTCAGAAGCGGTCGTCCATGGCTAGCAGAGCCAAGAAGCTCCACTGGGAAACGCGTAGAGGCTGACAGCTTCCTACTAAAGCTAGCAAGAAATAGGGAGGTGCAGAACTTAAATATAAGGACGGTATTTAGAAACATCAATTCAGCTGCAAGTATTAGTACATAGGAGAGCCCGAGATGTCAGCTCAAACACGGGGGGGGGATATAGCCAGGTAGCAGCCAATGAAAGAGACGGTAATATTGGCCAATCAGGGGCGTGTTTATTCCAGCCAATTAGAATAGCTTGCCTTCCTCTTGACTGCCCCGTCATTGCATGATGAAACTCTAGTAGCGGTCTGGGAACTAGCCACCACGTGCTATTTATTTATTTAAACATTATTTACAATGATATAGCCGGCAGAGTATAGGATAACTTATTTTTTCCCGTGAACAGTTTGGCAAAAAACTAAACGCTTTAGCTGATCTGGCTTAAATACGAACTGGCCCCTTATCCCAACGTAACTGTTTAATCTGTAGACTTTGGAAAACTTCTGTTTAGTTTAAAGGCTCTTATAAAAGTATTACAGCGGGACAGATCATCCGATAGAAAAAAAGATATAAATAGATTTCAGAAAACGGGTGTCATGGGTTTCGAATCCGAACATTGTTCTTGACTAATGATTCTGCGTAAGTGTACATACATCATCTACAGCTTGTCATTTCAGTTTCAAAGTGTCCCATGAAAAATTAAAATAGCGCAATACCCAATAGCCAGATTCGAAACAAATGACACCATTCAAGCTAGGTCTAGGTCGTTTAAATGCCAATCAATGACAAGTTGTATTATTTTAGCAACAAAAGTTGCAAAGGATGCAAGGTCTTCGATTTAGTACTCGGGGCCAAATTTCAAGGAAAAACTAATGAATACTTTGAAACGTTGATGCGCCCGCAGAACGTTTGTATATTTTGAGGGGATAAAAATGCAGAATTTTTATTATCAAAACAATTTGTTCATTATCTTCCTTAAAATTATTTCCGTTCGCTTCGTCAATTTTCTGTGTCTAACACACAAAACCTAATTAAAAGTATTCACCATCAAACATCAGTTATGTAGAATGATATTTAAAAGTAGACCTGATCCAAATCTTGATAAAAACTCGGACAGATACAAAAACCAGATATTATCCCCAGAGATCTGTTTATGCCGTTTTCTTTGGCCATTGTTAACCTAGTCCTGCCTTCAACCATTTTTTTTGTTATTTCCGCTTGTGCTTTAAATGCAGGGAGGGTGGGAGAGCTCTTTGTTCACTTGTCTTACAAACGAGACACAATGTTTCTGGAGCTGTTCCAATTCAGCCGGCCATTGCCGCTATTCAAAAACATTACAACTGCCCCTTCCGCTGCGTGCTCTTCAATCATACATCTTTATATAAAGTCTAAACAGAACTCATTCACTATAAATGTCATATTTACTATAATCTCAAAACTGAAACAAATTGAGAAAAATTAATTGTGTGGGTAGTTTTTATATATATATATATAAACGGTAGAAAAAGTATTTTCATTGATTTTGCAAGTTTATTTTTACCCCTTTTAATTAAAATTGAATAATATGTATTATTGATATATTGATCATTTGATTTCGGCTGTTATATTTTAATGTTTTATCTTCTTGAATAATTGTCATAGACTGAGAATGTAAAAAATGGATTGCCGAAGACGCTGACTGTTTTTGAATGAAAGTGTACATTGATTTGAAATCTAATGTTATTGTATGTTGAGTTTTATACAGACCGGAGAGGATTCAGGACAGATATTGCCAAAAGTTGCGATTCATAAAACATCCGGTCATAACAGTTATGACAACAAGGCGTCTTGTCTATTTTTTGAGGTAGATCGTTGTCGGGTCAATTTTGTTTGATTTAATCAATTCGTTGCAAAAAATATATAGCAATTAAAAAAAAAAGTTTTGGGACCCCAGCACATGACCGCGCTGCCTGGCAATAATACGAATTTTACGTATACTCGTATTTGGCCGTTATTTATTATTTCAAGTTCATGAAATTCCATAGTAACCTTTTCAACCACCCTGAGCCCCTAGCACAGTCATTACACTGCGCCACTCATCCCTATGATTCTCCTAGGAGACGCAGTGCTCGTGCCCTAAGAGTCCTGGCAATGGCCAGTTTCTCCAATCATGACCTGAACGTATGTGACTCTCGTGCTCTTGATCAGCTTCTACTGGGTCGTATCCAGTGACGTGTCTGGCAGGAGAGCGTGGGGGACTTCCCAAGACCCCACTTCCTCTTTCGCATGCGAGGGAGGGGACAACCATGTGGATTTAGGAGGTATCTGAGCTGTTTGTAAATACTGTATGAGTGAGCGAGTGAATGAAAACTGTTAATATGGCATGAATGAGAACATTTATCACGATTATTTATTGCCCAATGTGCTAGGATTTTATCACAATAAAGAAGTTCTATACATCTATTATTTGACGACCTTAGTATAAAGACTCATATGAAAGGTTTATTTGAGAAATTCTATGGTCTAGTGGGGAGCAAAAGAACTATTGATAGACCGTTGCAAAAATGACTAGTTATTCGTTTGTTGAATCAATTTGTTCAATTTCCTCTGTAGCTATGTATTTGTCCTCGACCTCTCAGAGCCGATACAATAGTTTGTTAGATGACAATACGGTATCGGTCCGAAGTATTGTGAGAGGTACGGGCCAGAGGACAGCTGACAAGGGCGCAGATTGTGGAAGTGTATTACCGAGACCCCAGGGGTAGGGAGGCCATAACTAACCCTTATTGGCCAATCTATCACGACCTTCTTGATGCTGAAACCGAACCGCCACTGCCACCTCGACCGGCACATCACAGCTCTCACTTCCTCATACAAATGGCGGAAAACTTCTTGGTCGGATCCGCTATCCATCAACTTCCACTCTACAACGCCGGTACTTTCGATATTGTTACTCCATGTCTTTTTAGCTCTAGGCTAAAGTTTAGATAACTAAAGACGACAGCTTAGGAAGTGTATTTTGAAAAAAAAATAATAGTTGTTGAAAGACAAAATCCCTGTATTATTTGACTGTACCCTTCCACGATCCGGCATGAATCATTTAATACCTTAATTTGCGCCTGAGCAATGGCCTGTTTTAATCCGACTAAAAATCCACTGGAAACTTGACCAAAGTATACTGAGGCTTTTGTTGAATAAATCTGTAAAATTTTTAATGGAACAGTAGCCTCGCTACTTTGTCTTAATAACATTGTTTCAATATTTCCATCTTACCTTATATATTTT
The DNA here is from genome assembly GCA_930367205.1 of Acanthosoma haemorrhoidale. Taxonomy (NCBI): domain Eukaryota; kingdom Metazoa; phylum Arthropoda; class Insecta; order Hemiptera; family Acanthosomatidae; genus Acanthosoma; species Acanthosoma haemorrhoidale. Next base: position 41,312,645 of record OV884014.1, read on the forward strand.
CAATTTATACTGAATATATATTTTCCAGACCAAGTATTTACTGTCTTTTGGTAAGAAATTCATATGAAATACGTTAAATAATGAAGAAAGGTTTACATATTTTTTGATAAAAAAGTTTTTATTTTATATTTCAGTTATAGAATACTGTTTCTCAAAAAAAAAAATCCAAAAAACCAAAACCCTAGTATTAAACACTTGTTCCCTTTTTAATTTCGTCTAGTCTATCTTTAACAAAGCAGGAAACAATAAAGTCTTAAAATAATAAATTTTTTGTATTCATATTTTCACTTTAGAGTTTATCAATATATTAATTAGTTATTTTGAATGTAATATTGAAATTTAGGTTGAATCATTTTTAGGGTTTGAAGGTTTTTTTTTCAAAATCAGAAACCCTGATATTTTCACCTCGGTGTTGGTCTGGTGGTGATTTATAGGGGGGGGGGGAGGACTCTTGACGAGTAAACATAAACTGTTTTTATTGAGATTCTGTTTGATTACCAGGTGACATTAAAACTATTCCAAGCTCTATAATAAACAGTTGTTCAGTAATTATTTTGTAATTCAAGACAATATAATCTTCTGCCATATTTTATAGGGTATCAATCAAATGAAATATCTTTTCACCCTGAAAATGAATACGTTATTTTTGTTTATACATTTTCGAACTAAAGCTATACAAAACCGTTAATATTAATTAAAATAGTTTTCACAGTTTTAACTCATTCGTGATTTGCAAAGAGATATGACATTAAACATGTTTCGTGCCCCGATGGTGCAGAAAATAAAATTAGCCTCATGGTTAATGACAACGTGTCCTAATTAGTTAACAATTACTCGGTAATTAAATAATAACATTTTCATATACTTCAGAAATGCATAATGAGTAGGGCATATAAACCGTAGGCCCTGCTGCCCTTGTTTTAGAAAATCAGTTTGTAATATTGTAGCTAGTAAACTATGGCTAATTATAAGACCATTACACGGACTTAGTGTTGCGCTAATAGCGTGTGGTCTAATCGTGCAAATTGTGGATCATGGCTAGACTAAGCCGGCTCCAGCTTAACTGCAGGCAAGTGCCGACAGCTTAATATCAGGCTCCGGCAATACCATCACTAACTGAGCCACTGTAGGCAACAACAATCAACAGTAGCTTTTGTTGTTGTTTCTGCTGTTGTTTAGGATCTCGTGCTGCTGCTACCGACTTACTTCATTAGCCTAATGAATCCACACATATTTACAATTAGTATTCTCAGACCATTTCTCAATATTACCTTTTCATTGTTTTCCAGTCAAAATTTGAATTGATAAAGTCAGGTTAAATATCAGCAAACATGGTAATCAAGCGATATACTAAGTATGTCAGAAAATTCCCTGATTAATCCCAGAGCAGCAACAAAAAAAAATCATTTCAGGCTTAAAATGATATCCATTGCTCACTTATCTTCAATAACATTTTTTATGCAGTACCAGCTCTTTCAAGAGAACACTTCAGCCATGCTCAGGTGCCAACATATTATAACTTATGGATAAAAAACACAACACATCATCACCATAGTTGGTGCAATATAATGTAGTAAATAATTTGTATGAGCACTATTATAACTACTTGTCTGGAACGCACTTGTTGGCTGCAGTGATATCTTTAGTTGTCATATCAGCTATCATGATTATGGAGCTGGCGGCCATTTCCATGAAAACATTACATACCAATGCGGTTTTAGTCGCTGCGACTTTTTGCAAACCTTGTTGGATAATTTCCAACATAAATTTACCGAATGAGTTGTAATTATTATTATTTTCACATCCGTACAAAATTGCTTTGGTCAGTTATTAATGCGAGTCAGCTCGAAAACAGCAGGGCCAGGAGATTTTCGTTCTAGCTATTCTGTTTTCATCAAACGATGTTTTAATGCCAGCCATTCTGTAGAGTTGGCACGGAAACTCGATGACAGTTTTCCAACGAGACGTTCACTTTTAACGTGTAATTAACATTTTCCGGCTATTACAGTGGAGAGGAATACGACAGACGTTTAATAGTTAATCACACATTGTGTGAGCAGAGTGTATCCCAGCTAGTAACAAATGCAAAAACTGGTTAGTGACAAAGTCCAGTAAACAATAGATAGATAGATAGAAAAAATAGATGGGAAGTTGTTATTTCAATCGGACAAATGAATCAAAGTAGAAATTATAGAACAAACTGACAACACTATTCAAACATTGTCTATATTTATTTGGAATCAGGACACATATGAAGCGATGATATATCCGAAATATTACTTTAACCAATTCCATATCACAACCACATACTAGCAGAGTTCATTTTTCGAGCCATGTACAAGCTAACGTGAAAACTAAGACAACAGGCCTACTAAAATACAGATGCCAACCTATAAATATGGCACAATGTATTCTACAGTAGGCCAAGCACGTTAGCAAGTAAACATAAAGGAAATGTGGAATTTTGATTATATCTTAAAAGACTGGAGTAAAAACCTAAATGTTAAGGTAATTAGTTATGCAATTAAAGAGAGACTAATATATAGAATACAAGAGAGGCCAATATAGAATTGGAATATTAACAAATAACACTGGGAAAATTAACCTAACGTCTTGCAAGGACATAATCGTAACGAAAAAAACAACAAGAATCGACCCCCGAAAATATGATAATTCTATAAACTTACATAAATAAATGTTAAATGTTAACGTTCAAACTAATATTTTGTTTTAAAAAAAAAGAAAATTTTGTGAAACAATTTTTATTTTTTTCACCTAAATAAACCAAAATCCTCAATATCTGTAATAATTTTATTTTCTTATTATGTTGATGTTTTGAGAAATCACAATTTCTTGCCATTTATGTTATAGTAGTTTACCCGAGGATTGGGTGCCTCGTTATCATTCCTGTTGCATAAAACATTTCATCTACAGGGAAAAGTGTAAGGCTTTATGTATAACATGTCTTTACGTATTTATCTGTTAAACACTGAGCATGAATAATACATGGCATTTGCTGTCAGAAACAGTGACGATGCAACGTTTCCTCACAGGGTCATTTATTCTGCATCCAAGCCCTTGTGCAGAGTTCTGTTTGAAACTTAAGATAATTCGGCGTGACTTTGACATATTTAATTTAGAACTCTAGACCCACATATTGGCTCGTACTATCACGACTACATGGTGTAGTAGTCTGTTTTTTTTCTTTCATAGCCCCTATAAATTTACAGATAATTATAGATCCTCAAACGAAGTCTGGTTTTTTTTTTGTTCCAAACCTCTTTAATTAATTATAACATTTTTAACAATTTACAAAATTCCAATTTACTAATTTCTCCTCATTTTGCGATGCGCAGATGCATTCGAAGAAGGTTGAGTTACAATACAATATCAGATTGACGTTAAAATTACAATGTAATGAATATAATACTAGGTGATGGGCTCACCTTCTGTTTACTGTTTAGGAGCGAACTCTGTTTTTTTTTGTTTTTGTTTATTCCCCAATCCCCTTAAAAAAAAATGACAAAACTTTTATTTACTATAGATTCTTAGGCAAATCTATTTACATACTACATTTGATATGTCCTGTACCATCGGTACACTCTATACAAGGTCGGAATCGGCATAGAAGTTATATAATCAATACAAGTACAATGGCTTCATTGACAAGACTCTACAAGGTGATAAGGCTCACTTTTTTGATCACAACAAAAAAAAACTTAAAAACTAACTTACATACTAATTCTTAACCTAAAATTTCCACGACAGTCTGTTGCCATCGATTTAAGAGGGGTGGTGGGATCATAGTGTTAAACACTGGATTTGTGAGGTGCTGCAACGCTTCGAAAAAACTTGATGTGCCGACGGTAACTCGAGACACATCAAGCAACGGGTGCAGGTTGGCGTTCTTTAACCTCTCAAGAGAGGCATGTCGGACCACTTTTCGCATGATCCCATTCTGGAAACGTTGGAGACTTGTGGTTGTAGCGTCAGTCAAGTGGGCAAATAGCGGGGCACCGTACAGCAGAGCTGGCCGGAGGATACATTTATAGATCATCAGTTTGAGACGCAGCAATAGATTGGGTGAGATTAGCAAGTGGGAAAGCCGGTAAGACCTCTGTCGTACTGTTTTTAGTTTACTACGAATGTGAGTAGCGACATGGAGAGGCCTATTCATTTTTATGCCCAGATAGTAGAATGAGAAAACTGGTGAGTTATCTTGTCCTCCGATACTATATTATTTTGGCAAAGCTTTTTTGCCCTTTTGGTAAGAGGAGATTACGCAGTCGGTCTTCCCGGCGTTCACACTAATGTTTAACATGCCCAATCTGTCACTGATTACGTTGCAATTTGACTCAGCCTGTGTGAGTGCTCTTTGTGCATTCATGCTGTTACTGTAAGCCACAATGTCGTCGGCAAAAGCGATTACCGTCGCTTTCTTATAGTTTGTCCCAACAATTTCAGATGTGTACATGCTGAAAAGAACCGGAGACAAAACCGCTCCTTGAGGAACTCCACAAGTCAGAGGTAATGGGTCAGAGAAGCAATCACCCACCCTTAACCTCACCGATCTGTCCTTCAAGAAGGAAACCAACATGGTGAATAGCTGCTCTGGGCAATCCCAGTCACAAAGCTGTCGGCACGGCATCCCGTGGGACACTGAGTCAAAAGCCTGCGTGCAGTCCAACGAGATCATAGCAGTTGCTGTGTTCTTGTTGATACCGAGGGTGGCGTCCGTTCACAAAGCGGATGTTCTGTACTCAGATGAACCTGGATCCCTGTCTGTTCGTACGGAATAATAGCATTTTCCGAACAAGACTCCTTCAGGTAGTTCAGAATAATCTTTTCAAGAATCTTCCCCATGTGAGGGAGGAGACTGATCAGGCGATAGTCGGCTAAGTGATCGCATTTCTTCTTGGGCTTCCGCGACGGAAACAAGATAGCATGTTTCTAAGCTGTCATGAAATATCGCAAACTAATACATGAATTGTACAGGTTGACGAGTTGGGCAATCCCTCTCCTCGGCAGCTGTTTCAGCAATATCGTTTGAACCCCGTCGCACTCTGATGCTCGGTTTCCCTTACACAGGCGAAGAATCGCTTATAGCTGCTTCGGGGAGTCACCGTGTGTCACCGCCACAGACCCCGTGATATCTGGAGTGTTTTTTTTTGTTTTTTTGTTGATTTTTTTCCCCTTAGCTCTTAAATTTTTAAAATTATAGATAAGGGAAAAATAAAGGTAATTCATTTGGGGTGAGCGGATCCTTTTACTAGGAGTACCTGTTTAAAGGTGGAGTGAGGGAAGTGAGGGAATTAAGGAGTGTGGGAAGCCTCGGTAGAGGTGGAAATGTTGCGGTGCAGTAGTGAGAGTCCACTGAAGGCTAAGCCTAGAGTCTCTCTAGGCATGAAGTGGAAGCTCATTCAGTTGGAAAACAGTGATGGGTGCCCGTCATAGGCTTGATGTTGGTTGGCCAAGGGCCGTAATGTCCATCATTTGGTCTGCTTTTCCAGATCTAGAGAGTTGCGATCTTGCCGGTAGTGCTGGGGGTGTCAGGTCTTGGAATAGGGGGTTTTGGCAATGTTTCATCGAGTCGAAGAATTTTATGTGTCTTCTTCTGATGGCTTCGGTGATGGTGGGGACCTCGAACTTTTCGTGGATGTTAGGAGCCTTTATTTCACGAAAAAGGGTATGCCATAGTGCCGTGCGCAGGATATGGTTCTGGAAGCTCTGGAGTCTAGTTATGGTGCTCTTGTAAAGAAAACGGAAAAGCGGAGTTCCAAAAAGTAGTGTGAGTTGACGATGTTCATTATGTGAGATATCCTCTTCCATGGCAGCTGCTTCAGAAGGATGTTTTGGATGTCATCATCTCCTGGTGCTTTGTTGCCTCTGGTGCGACGAATGATTGCTGTAACCTGGTGGTAGGAGGTATGTATAGTGGTTAGGGTTGGGGTCCACCGGTCGTGCGCTGTGATTGGCTTGCTGTCACTATCCCCTCTCAAGTGGTTGGCTGGTATGTCTGCCTGCTCTGCAACCGAGATGAACTGCCCGTAGTCTACCAGACTTACTGCATTTGTTTTGGTTACATTGGTTTTTACTAACCGCCAAAATGATTTGTAGTCACTATTTAAACTGCGGAGACGGTCATCCCATATAGCTCTTCCACTGGATCATCAGAGATGTAATCTGGGTAGCTATAGCGTTTAGCGCAGGCCTCAGGTCTTTGTTTTTGTCCGGAACCACCTGTTTTTGATATTATTACGTTGCCATATCAGTTGCATGATGTGTTTCGGTGGCTTCCTCAGAGAAGTCGGTACCGGGGCAAACTTTGGTATGGAGACATCAGCAGCTCGGACAATGGTGGCCTGCAACTGATAGATGGCGCAGTCAATATCCCAAGTATTTCTCAGAGGCGCAATTAGGGACAACTCTGCACTAATGAGATGCTTATATTGGACCCAATTGGCCTCTCGGTACTCATATCTTGTAGCAGGTGGCTCTGGAATAATGCCTTCTAGCACGTAGAGAATAAGTCTATGGACTGAAGATTCAAAATCGAGCGCCGAGCAGCCGGTGACCCGATGAGGTTGTTGGGTGAGAAGTAAATCTGGTGTGGAGGTCCTATCTGGGTTGCCATGTTGCCTAAATGTCGTTACGCCTAGGTGGATCACTGTTAACGTCGTCTTGATTATATGTCTGCCGAGGGCGTTAGCTTTTGTTCCACTCCACCAGCTGTGATTGGCATTGAGGTCTCCAATAAATGCCTTTTGTCTTTGCTGATCTGGATGATTAGGAGCCTGGCTGTCGTCAGATTTGTTCTTGGTCTTCTGTAAATCCCAGTTAAAACGATATTGCTAGTCAATCGGAGTTGGAGGGTGACTATATACAATACCCGCTAAGTTCAGATAGAGAACATTGTAGTCCCCTTTGAAAGATTATCGCTTTAGAGGGTTTAAATGAGAGCGGGGCAAGAAATTATAAAGTAGACCAGTTCTCTATTGCAAATCCCCATCTTGGTAATCATTGTTTTTTTTTTTCTTTTTTATTATATTATCATCTTTGAAGAGGAGAACAACAATTATCGAAGAAGAGTAGAAAACAAATTAGATTGCCCCCCGCAGAAAATAAAACCCTATGTTACATATTAAAAAAGGCAATATGCCGATGTAGCAGTTGTTTATTAAAACCATATTGATATTCAACGGCGAAGTTTTAAACGTAGATACAAACCAATAGTATAAATCAAATAAAAATATCAAGCTACAATAGTTCCTGGCATTAAGAGTTTTGCCTTTAATCTTCCCAACTTCTTTTTATTACCGGCTCCCTAACATTTATTCGAAATCGATAAATGACTCCTGGAATCGGGGAAGGGGAGAGAGAGAGAGAGAGGGCTCTGGTTTATTTTATTGCCTGGGGTTTTACTGGCGAAGCTTAGACGTAAAAATAAAAGCTCTCTTAAACCTTTTGACCGAACCGAAGGCACAGTAATAAGATTCCCCGGTTATACACAGAGTATGAATATTATTACTCAGTTGGGCTGCAAAAGTTTTTACACCCTTCCCCCTCCCCTATCAGATCTGCATTGGGCAAGCTGCGTTTCCCGAGGGAGAAGACTAATATCCTCCCACATATGGCCCGAGTTAATAGGGAATTAAGTTAGGCCGATGGTAATAAGGGACCTTGTCTCCCAACTATGTCCCACAGGATCCTTGGACCAGAAGGATCAACATTATCCAATATCTAGGTCAGTATGCGCATAGGAAGTATTCAGTGAGTGTCTGCGCTTATCAGTGTCTCAGATTCACTCAACTATGAAATGGAATAATTTCTTAACTATCAACATATCAAGTATTTTAGAGCAAGAGCCGGATGTGACAAATCCCGTATACTTCAATATAAATGTATTTCAAGAACACAAACATAGACCGGAAGCAAACAAAAATGGGTTGTAAAAAGTACTATATCTTTAGGGGGATCGGAAAGTAATGTTGTTTTTTTTTACATTAAATTCAAACAGACAAATTTTTAACAAGTTTTTGTTTTTAATCAATGATGTATTCACCCTCGTTATCAACCACCTTTTTCCATCTAGTTTGCAAATTTTCGATAAAAAACAATTGATTTTTGAGCGAAATATCTGGAGATGGCATTTAGGACATCAACGAAATTTTCAAATATTTTCCTACTTAGAAACTGTTGTAGCGACCTTAATAAATGGAAATCTGATGGGGCGTGTATGTTTGGTGAGGCTGAAGATGAAAAATGGGCCCTCTATGATAATCCGAAACGCAAAAGGCTCTCTCCGAGTGAATCGCCACGAAGTACGAAGCTAAGCCAGGTTTACAGCCGAAAAAAGCGCTTTTGTGTTTTTGGTGTAGTATCCGAGGGGTCGGATTTTGAAGTGCTGAAACCTGAATTAACTGTGAATAAATATCTTTACTATGGAACAATTAGATGAAGTAAATCAATCTTTAATTGAAAAGTGCCCAGCGATTGTCAACAGAAATAGCGTGCAAAATGATAATGCAAGACTGTACTGCGCAAGATCAACCCTAAAGAAATTTAATGAATTGGGGTGGGAGGTATTGCCTCCACTCGCCTGATATTGCGCCATCTGATTTCCAATTATTCCGAATGCTACATTTTCTAAGTGGCAAAATATTTGAAAACTTGGATTATGTCCAAAATGCCACCTTTTTGCTCAAAAACCAATTGATTTTTACCGATCTGGCATTGAATATTGAACATTAGATGGCGAAACGGTGTTGATAATGGAGGTGATTACATCATTAGTTAAATAATCTTTGTAGAGCAGAGTCTTTTACAAGAAAAGAAAGAAAAGCTTGATTATGAAATACAATCAAAACACTGGTATACAAATATTAAGAGTTACGTTACTACATAATGGGTGGGATATCTAGGCACATGTGAGATCTGGAACTAAATCAGAGACATATATGTATAAGAAGAGTATAAGATTTTAGGAAGTAGGGAGGGATGCGGTTGCTTACTTAAAAATAACGGGAACCATCAGTAACTTCCATGAAGTCACGGGGCAGGTATACAGTTCTGCTCAAGCCTCTTCTTAGCATTATGTATAATATTAGCATTATAATATTCTTATCGTTATAAAACCATTGATTAAAAAAAACAAACTAGTTAATAATTTATCCGTTTAAATTTAATGGAAAAATATTATTTTCCGGTCCCCCTATTACATAAATGAACTAAATATGTAGAAGTGACGTAGATAATTAATAATTAAGCAAAGTAAACTAAGGCAATTATCTAAATAAACCCTGAGAAATGGAGTTAACGAGGTGTTTTGAAATTACAGATTTTTAAATTATTTTTATGTAGAATATAGCTACAGACAAACAGACGATATTTGATCCGTGAATGAAACTGAAGCCTCTACATTCAATAATTATAAATGTTGGTACAACTTTACTACACTAAAACAATGCTCACACATATCGAAATGCACGTTATTATTTTCTCTCCTACTTTGCCCACTTAAAAGCTGGCAAAAAGTATAAATGGTAAATAAGTATTGGCAGTATACTTCGATGAGAGGAAGAAAACGAATAGGGTATTACCAAAACTTCTCTCACCTAAGTCCAATCACCCATCCAGGTAACACACAGCGTGGGCCAATCTCCCATCCAGGCATCACACAGCGTGGGCCAATCGCCCATCCAGGCATCACACAGCGTGGGCCAATCACCCATCCAGGCATCACACAGCGTGGGCCAATCGCCCATCCAGGCATCACACAACGTGGGCCAATCGCCCATCCAGGCATCACACAGCGTGGGCCAATCGCCCATCCAGGCATCACACAGCGTAGGCCAATCGCCCATCCAGGCATCACACAGCGTGGGCCAATCGCCCATCCAGACATCACACAGCGTGGGCCAATCGCCCATCCAGGCATCACACAGCGTGGGCCAGTCGCCCATCCAGGCATCACACAGCGTGGGCCAATCGCCCATCCAGGCATCACACAGGTAGGCCAATCCCCTGCCACATGTGTGAACTGACAGTAATTCGAAGCACATTTAATTGAGAAAATAATAATACAATCGATTTATTTTGTGAGAACACCCCCCTTTTATGACGATGATGTTCCAATTTTCTAGCTAAATGTGAAATGAAAAAAAAAACACTTAGTCAATTAGCATTTATTCATTTATCAAGCGGAATATGTAATTGGGAATGAATAATGAATTTATAAATTATGTCATTGAAAAAGGAATTAAATTTTATTAAAGCGTCCCACTTCGCTCCCTTAATAATCATTATTTCATTCAGTAGTTGATTGACATCGCTTGCTCTAAAGAAACATTTTTGCGTTATTACCTTATCGACCCTTCTTCACTTTTTTTTCATTGTGTCTTTGCATTGTCTCCCATTAAATTGTAAGAAACGTAGCATTGATTTTTTAAATGTTTTCTAGAACCGAAAATTTTATTTAGGGACGAAAAATGTATGTAGAAGCAGACAAGTGCACTCCTAGATAGAACTTATTACAGGTCCTAATGATTTCGATCATTTTCAAAGCATAATTTGTATGACATACCAGGACAGATATGTCTGGGTTACATTGTATTACCCAGACAGAACCAAATATGCTTATGACTCTGTCATTGAAAACTACAGAAGAAGGATGAGGAATCGTCCTAAAGGGCATGGGAACATACGCGCTTGAAGAAAGTATACCCTTTACTGAAGAATAATACGACATACTAGATAATACGGTATACTAGAATGGTGCAAGAAGATGAACAAAACATCGGAGCTGACAGATCTTAAGCAATGTAGACAGGACCATAGAGGTAAATGATATAGCATAAGGACCACATTCATTTTTTTCATTTTCATTTGATTTTAGAACTCATTTGTCTTAGAAAACACGTGCCGGGCACAAATTAAAGCGTTTTTTTTTTTTTTTGGAACCTATATGAAATGTAACTGGTGATGTCTCTAAAGGGATCAATTTTAAACGAAAATATTATATAAGCACCCTATATTTTTTTGCCATGACGAAAGGAAAGGAAAGTTACAGACAAAATCCTGATAGAGACAAGAAGAGAAGTTTGCAGGTGAGGGAATTAGGTTTGTTAGGCCGTGGCAACAAGAGAGTCTGCCCTGGAAGCAAAGCCATTGTTGAAAAGTTCTCTAACAGTTTTGATGAAGAGACCGGAGTAGCAATGACGATCCAATAATGGATGTCACGTTTTCATCTCTTCTGCTCATTAATATTTACAGAGCTGTTACTCATGAACCTTTAGCCGTGTAGGCACTGGCGTCTGTACAGCTGCCCTCGCAATATCGGATCTGTGCAGAGCCGGTCCTGTCAATACAAATAATTGGTTGGCAAGTAATTTTTTGTATACAAAATATGAACTAGTCAGTCAAATATCTTCAATTCTGTTCGATGACCTTTTGCCATCTTTCTGGTAACTTCATGATCCCGCGCTCATAGAACTTCTGGTTCTTATCAGCAAAAAACACAACCAAGTGCGATTTGAGGTCATCTTTATTACTGAAATTTTTACCATTTAAAAGTTTCGTAAACTTCGAAATAAGTGATAATCCGATGGTGAAAGGTCGGGGTTGTATGGGGGATGCGACACCACTTCCCAACCAAGCTCCAATAGTTTCGTACGTGTTGCTAAAGATGTGTACGGCATCGCAATGTAGTGCTGGGACTCCAATATCGAGCTTCTTAACAAGTCCAAGACATCTTATGAACATTTTACTGTTTTGCAAACTCTCGAACAGTTATATGACGATTCGATTCAATTACGGCTTGTAGCGAAGAGCTAAATATATGTAAATTACTCTACACTCTGGTTCATAATGTATTATAATAGAAATGCAAATCTGTGTAAACTTCTTGTAATAAATCATAGAGAGGTCGGCAGATATAGACAAGTAACATCGAGGGTACGGCAATAAAACCTAGGGTAGGCCTCACCGCCCCTTAAAATAGACCTGCAGTCACGTCCCGTGGTCATAAAATCATGCTAGGAACAGCTTAGTCACGTAGCTTGGGAGGCGGGAAACCATAAAGCACACCCTTTCGGACCCAGGGATAACAAAACAGACCACCTGCACACAGGCTCCGCCTCCCGGCAGCGAAGGGCACGGGTATTTATATCAAGGGGTTTTCGCCCTGAGACACTCTGTTTCTTAGTCTCCATAGCCGCACGACTTGTCACTTACACCAGGGCCACCTGGCCCTGGTAGGCTCACTCTTCACTCTTTTCTAGTCTCTACATCTTGAAAGTCGCGATATGCCCAGGGTCCCGGGCCCCTGGAAGTAAGCCCACTCAGCCTTCCGCTAATCTACTCTCGCTATGCCACACCTCTACGACGGCACCTTCCCTCACAGCCTCTAGCAGACCTCTGACGACTTGTGCCTATTACGCTTCCGATCTCTCGCCCGAACTCTAAAAACTGGTCTTATTCTTTATGAACCTCTGAACCTCATCCTGAACACAGTGTATTGTCGGGACACATCCCTATCAATAAATGGAGTCAGATATTAACGCCTACATGGAACATGCTCCATGTTATTAACTACAACAATCCACCTTTCCGACAATTGTTCACCCTTTCCGACACGGCTTTTATTTTGTCATCATCTACTTCAGAAGGTAAATCAGAACGTTGGTCATATTTCAGTGAAAAATCTCCAGAACGAAATTTGTTGGAACGTGCGTTCTGTTGAACAATCAACACCATACACTTCACATATCTCTTTGTGAGCCTCAACCGCTTTCTTGCCTTTATGAAAATAAAAAAGTAAAATGTGTCGGAAATGCTAATTTTTCCACTCCATGTTAAAGCTGTCCGTAAACTGACAGTTGTAAACAAAATTACACAGAATTTTTTTCTATAGCAACCTAAAGGTATCGACTACCAAATCTCAAAAGAAAAAAACTGTAACATTGACAAAATAATAATGAAACAAACATAAAGCTATCGGCTCATGAAAACTCAAATCACTTTCTTGCCAACCCTATGAAAAACTTGTACTCCCAAATTAGTAATTATTGATTATTTTAATTTTCTTCTTCAAGTTAAATATCGCATCGAAATACTCGTGCATTTCTCTATAGAACCTATAGACTACCTATATCTTTGTCTGGTATTCCTATTTCCGGACGGTGGCGGAGAAGAAGAACATCTGGTCACTGGCTCTTTTTAATATCCACATAATTACCAAAAATATATAATGCAAAACTTTTTTGCGTTCCAAAAATACCTTACATGGAAATACGCCAGCAAAGTGATACAAATCACACTCAATGAATCAATTAATGGAAATTTCCCGGGCATTGATTGAGCCTCTTATTTAATTAGAATCCATGCATTCGACATTTTCAATTGGCTTCATTGGATTATAAAAATATTTGATCTCATTTGGAAAAGTTGGTGGCAATTATGAACTTTGGTGAAAAGAATGAGCACGAGAGGGTTTTTGAGGATTGAATCCCGTTTCGGGCACCGAACCTTGGTAGGGGGATAATATTCAAAAAAAAAAAGTTAATTTTGATTCTTTATTTTTGTGACTAAGAATGTAAAGCAATGGTCTGGCAACTATGTGATCAACAATGACTCCACAATTTCTCGACTTACTATTACGCATAAAAATTGGCCATATGTTTTTCTGTGCCTTTCCGAAAATACATAAAATCCTACAACTCAATTTACGATATTCTCTTAGATAATTTTTAGAAATTTTACTTTTGATTCAACTACAATACTTATAATCAATATAAAATATATAACAATAATTTACTAGATGTAATTTTAAATATGCAAGTTTAGTTTTGAGTACATAATTATTTCATGTAATTATATTTAGTAATATGTTGTAATAAACCACGCTGATTACGTTAAATTATTTAACTAAGCATTTCTAATGATATCACTATGTCATAAATAACACCTACAATTATAAGCAACTATTCCTTTGTTATGCAATATTCCGTGAAATAGACAAATACAAAATTTCTCATAATCGGATTTTATTAATGAATAATTTGAAAAGCACCGTATTTTAAAATTCTTAATTATTCAGATCATAATGAATATTTTGTAATAATAATCAGTTTATTTTTTTTATATCCCTTCTTTCGTGAATTATTTTGATGTTACTTCTATGACAATAAATATATCTGAGCCAGGAAATTGACAAAAAATATTTGTACCGACCGGAAGAAAATGCTTGCCGACCTTAAGGCCGTATGTGCTTTGTGTGCTTGTAGGGTGACGATGTTTGTGTTGGAGTAGCGAGGCATTGAGGAACACTACAACGCACGTATTGGAAGCGAAAACCATTCAGACTTGACCAACAGTGGCATCGAGGCTAAGTTTGCCCTCAGTACACAACTACCACGCTGAGCACTCGGAGTCTGAGGGAGGTGAAGCCGCATTGCCGATAAAGGACAGATGATAAATAAGAGTTTGCATATTGAGTGGACAGTGAACGATGGCTGTTGGCCTGTGATTGAGGGCACTTCCAAACACTCTGATTGATTGCTAGTCACCATATCTGGACAACTTCGGTGAGGGCTGTCATTCCGATAGAGCTCATTGCTTTATTACTCTAATTAAATACTTTATGGGTCCACGCGCATGTCATGACAGTAAAACTTAAAAATACGAATCCGCGTATTAAGGATTGTTTATTCCCAACCACCGGGTGAACTGGCTGCCCTTCCTTATCACAACATACATTTAATATGAAATGTAATACAGCTTCCAACTATTTTTGGAAAACAATTTTTTAGCCATTTTTTCCTCCAGCGCATATAATAACAATGGCTATGCGTTAGGTTTTTTTTTTTTATTACTCAGAAGTACCAGACAAATTTATAGTTTTAATTATTTATTTTCTTAATTTTTAGAAAATATATTTTTTAATTCCTTGTATTATTTTTCTTAATTCATTAAAATATACGTGATGACCTTAATTTCTCTAATATTTTTATGATTTTGTTATTTATATTTTAAATGTTGGCCAAAAATGACTTTCCAATGATAGCGTACTATACAAGTTAAAAAATGAAAAAAAATAACAAATAATGAATTGGCATGAGTTATTTACCAGGAAACAGTTATGAGTTCGTAAGTTCTGCATAAATATCTAAATATTTTTGGATCCATACATTTTATATGTATTCCATAAACATTTAGTAAATGAGAAATTCCCTCCACATCGCCATATGGAGAGAGAAGGTCAAGGTCGCACGTAAAAAAGTACAATATACTTAATGCACGTGTTACTCACGTGGAAATTCTTTAAGTTTTAATTTTTCATCATTTTGGATTCGTGAGCTGGGACGAGAAATGAGTCATGAATATATAAAGTGTCCATTACATATGCAGTGTAGTCGGTGAGGCCTAGACACTGCCTGATTTCTCCAGGCCAAAGCAACCATTTTAAATTTTCACCTCCAAGGCCAAAATTATCTTTAAGCCCTACTATTTTTTTTTTTTTTTTTTTTTTTTTCTAAGCTCTCTAGTTAGAATTTTAGGATCAGGGAGAAATATAAAATATTTAGGGTGATCGGATCCTTGTACTAGGAGTACCTGCTTGAAGGTGGTGTGAGGGAATTAAGGGGTGTGGGAAGCCTCGGTGGAGGTTGATTGTTACGGTACAGTGGTGAGAGTCCACTGGGAGCTGGGCCTAGAGTCTTCTCTAGGCATGTAGTGCAGTCGTAGTTAGTCTGATATCAGTGAGGGTGCCCCTTATAGGCTTGTTGTTGGTGGGCCAAGCGCCGTGATGTCAACCATTTCTTTTGCTTTACTCGATATTGTGAGTTGCCATCGTGCCGGTAGCGGTGGTGGTGTCATGTCTCGGAAGAGAGGGTTTAGACTGTGCTTCATCGAGTCGAAGAACTTGATGTGACGTCGTCTAAAGGCTTCGGTTATGGTGGGGAGCTTGAACTTTTCGTGCATGTCGGAAGCCTTCATTTCGCGAAAAGGGGTCCCCACTATTGATTTTCAGAACTTCATTTCATACTTTTTCTCAGGTCAAGGGCAGTCGTTTTTTGTCAATCAGTTATCACACTCCTAGAGTTCCATAAATGATTCTAGCTGCTTCGGCCTTTGTGTAGAACTTGCAAAAGGAAGTCAAACGCCCGGACATCTTAATGAAGTCTAAATTATTAGCGAGTAGCAAATAGCCACTGTCGCAAAGAAGCTTATTTTTTGAAAGGAGGTTATTTGATCAACGTAGCAACTTCATAATATAGACAATTATACTCCTTGATCTAAAATGTCGGTCACTATAAAAAAAAACAAAGTTTGATCTGACGGAAGAAAAATGCGCTGTAACTTGAATTAAATAGTATATTTTGCTTTATTATTTTTGTTTTTTGCCTCGGACCTCGGCCCAGTTTATGCGGGCCAAGCCGAGATGAGCAGAAGAAGATTCCAGACAAACAGGAGCTTATCCATAAAGGATGAGAGAGGGGGGAGGGCCTATAAATATGAAGGACTCAAAAGCCGAGTTTTTGGACTCGAGGCGAGGCTCGGATCCAGCACAGTAAATCACTCTAGTATCCAGGCCACTGGTGGGGCTTAGAATTTTTGAGTTCTGCCATTAGTCTCAATTTTAGAAAAGGATAGCATTTTTTAGCGTGCAAGGTCAATCCTAGCGGTGAGTAGAAGACTGTGTGACAAAAAAACATGTTTTTGGTTTTCATCAAATTTAGACCATTTGAGCATTTTCTGTCGTATCAGGTCCCAATGTGAGTGAGAACTTTGTTAGATAGTGTTCAAAATGTCCCATAAATTTTTTAAAACGATCATCACATGCCGTAATATTCTTCTTAAATAAATTATATGAAAACCTAAAATCTCTACTAAGCTGATACCCCAACGAATTATAATACTCATTAATAATGCCAGTTCCAAGGATTGGTGGCCTAGCTATTTTTTTTTTTTCTACAAATATGTTTTTCCTTGGATCCCGTAATTCAATTATAGTACAATGGTAGAGGATAAAAAAAATAATAATAAACTTTATTTTATGTTAAAAGAAAGGGGTTGTCTCTTGACAATGGATTTATCATCTAAGAGCAAACCCTGTCCGCTGTTAACGAGCGGAATCCGCACTGTTGACAGTCTTTTAACAATTTTGTAAATTTTTGCAGTTCACAGCTCAGTGGCGGAATCTTAACAAAGTCTTAGATAGTAAGTAAAGGCATTGCGGTGACACATGAGATATTTTTTACTATAAAATCCACAATTGTTCTCCAGCATCTACCCTCTATAAGGGAATTGACATTTTACATTAGTGAAAATATATAAAATATAGGGTTTGGAGACATGGATGATTAGTATATCACGATTTTTGGTTTAGTTGCAATTTTTAGTAATTTGTTTTTGTAATTTTGGTAAAGGTACCGTGTAATTTTTTTTTTTCAAAAATATAAATAAAATTAGAAAACTCACTTAGAGACTACGTCTTTTCATTATTAGTTTAGTTTCCACATCCATGATTTATAGATTTTTTAAAAATACTTATTAATTATTAGCTGTGATTTTAATCATAATTCATAATGTAAATACAATATACCATTTTTTTTTTACAATATTGGAAAAATAGTGCAATTAGAAGCCCTTACTGCCTCTAATGCCGGACTCCAACCGAATTTAGAGTCAGGTAAGATGTTCTGCAAGGGAGAAAATAGTAAATCTAAAGAGGTTTGATATTGATTAGGCTAGTGTTCGTTCAGGAAGGCTAAAGAGATTTCGGAGGACCTAGGTCAACATTCTGCCCTTGTTTGAATCTTATTATGACTAAATTATTCATTTAGTTATGTAATAATGAAATTAAAATAATAAATAAATAATTAAGGAAAAAAATTATAACACGATCCTTGGATGAACAATTATCCTTAGCTAATGTATTAGTGTATTTTCGGATTCCGAAAAACTTTCTTTTGAAAATTATACATCTGGACAGCTATATTTTTCTTTTTCCTCCTAACGGAATCTAGAATTTGACCAACTCACTGATAGCCATTTATGATTATGAAATGCCCTTACACCGACTTTGACACTTAATATCATTTAAATCTTATACCCAATTATAATTTTATACAAGTTTAATAAGCGAAATTTTCTTTATAATTGATTTCCAAAGATCATTCAGAAAAAATTAAACACAAAACCGATTATTACAGGAAATGAAGATGCTCAAGTAGATCAACTTATATGAACTGATCATATTAGACCGTGAAAATTCTTAATAGCAATTGTTGATAAACATTTAACAATCATTATTTGTAGTAAGTGATTCCAGTGTTTAAATAATTATTAGTTATCTAATCACGATGTTTTCTTCTATTTGAAATAATAAATATAGTGATAAAGCCGAGATCCCAATCAGTGAGCTGTCCCAATCGAACAAAGAGCAAGTCAATTTATTTAAGCTTTCCTGATCATTACTACGTCTTACCATTATATACACATTTACCCCAACGATGTTTTATTTTTACAATTATAACAGAAAGAGTTATATATCAAGTCAGATGTTATATATATATATAAATTCTCCCAAAAAGTTCTTACATTTTTTTTTTCTCACCTCTCAAACTTTAAAAATGTAGGATAAGGGAAAAATAAAGTAAAATTTATTTGGGGTGAACGGATCCTTTTACTATGAGGACCTATTTGAAGGTTGGGTGAAGGAACTAAGGAGTGTGGGTGACCTCGGTAGAGATGTGTGTATATGTTACGGTGCAGTGGTGAGAGTCCACTGATGGGTAAAAAAAAGTTCTTACACATTATCATACACGTTATTTTTTGTCTGTCGCCTATTGATTATACGAGCATATATCTCAATCTTTTCTATTCATGAGTTTGACACAGACATGGACAGAAACAAGTATGAATTACGTATGACAGGCAGATTGATATTTTCAATATTGTTAAGAACCTACGGTTTTGCCTAGAAAAACATTATAATTTGATGGCTACAGGTGAAATAAATCCGAAACAGATATCAGGATGAATAGGATAGGACAAATTCCTGTTTAGGAGTAAAGGTAATCAGGGGCACTAATCCTGCTTTATCAGCTCACACCCACAGGCCCCATGACAAACAGCTCCCTTTATCTCCACCGTCTATTTTTCTCCCGATTTACCACTGTCTGCATCCCTCCCGCAATTAGATAGCTCCCGGAGGGAGGTTTGCAAGAGCCAGAGGGATAAGGCACGCGTGACAGGACTCTGCGAGTGGGAACCACAACCTCGTGAATAATGTTACCTATTTGTAAGCCCTGAGGGCCCTTCATAAATATTCATGCCCTTCAAAATTAATCTTTGAGTTTATTATTCATTTTAAACTAAGCCCTGGGGGTGAGTCCCTATTTAATTAAGTCGGATTAGTTTGGCTAACTGATTCCCAAAGTTGGCTCTTAATTTCTGTCTGTTTTACCCAATTAGTTGTTTTGCTACACATTAGCTAGCCGCCTAAGTGCTGCATACCCTACTGTGATACATAATCCATATACATCACTACCTCTTCAGGGTTCATGCCAGGTTGAGGGCTAGAGTTGCTATGAAATAAAACAGCTCTATTTTTCCAACGTTTTCTTCTTCACTATGTCTTCAAGTATTCCATGCTTCAGGAGTACACGAGGCCTTTTCAATGAAGCTACATTCAAAATTGCAGCAATTAATTTTGCTGAAATTATTTGTATTATGTTTTTGTTTATTACATAAGTGTGTGTTTTATGGGTATTTTTTAAATGTGCGATCGGGGCGTCCTTATTACCAAACGGTATCGATGTAAATAATCATATTTGAACGATGTCTGTCTTTTTATAAAGTTCATCAAAAATCTAAATTAACCAAAGGTCTGTTATTTACTGTAGGACTGTTATTGTAAAAAAGGACAGCTCATTATTTTTTTCTCGTCTCAGCGCTCCACTGAAGGACATTCCTCATCCCAATCAGTCGGTAATGCCTTTTGTGCAACTGTACGAAACAGTTTGTGTTCAGAATCTAACGTATTTTTGTCCACTGAATCTAACGAGACCAAAATCAATTAGATAGAAGCAACAGTTAGGAAAATGAACTTTTGTCCACTTTTCCACCATTTGAAATTTCTGTGTGATGTCTGGATTCCGGCACCACACCATTGTTGTGTTTTTTCAATAGTGCAAAGAAAAAAGGAAATTTTAACATGTTTGTGCAGACGTTGTACCTTATTTAAAAGTAGGCAACATTATCCAGAGAAGATTGTGAGCGTCTATCTGATCAATTTAAATAACCAATACACAATTAACTAATATAATTCAATGCATAAATTGACGGGTGGGGAGTGAATAAATTTGTGTAAATGTATATCTCTTCTGGTAATGCAAATGCATAGCAGACATTCTTACCTTGGATGTACGATTGTATAACACGTATAGATAACAGGAGAGGGTAACATAGAAATTCTGACTTCTACATTTCACCATATTCCCAGCAACTGCATTTTTCTCTATTCAATTTGGAATGAATTGAAGTATGGTCGATACAGCACTAGCATCAATCCCTCCAGAGCCCTAAAATTCGCTGAGAGCGCTAGTCAACGGATCGCCGAGAAACTCGATGCCGTCCACATTCAAGTCAACCCGGCCAAGACGCAAGGAATTATATTCAGTTACAAATCCGGAAAAAAGAAGCTCCCGAAATCCTTCGTCTTAGACGGCAAAGAGTCCCCTGTAAGCAACAAGCTGTGCTACCTCGGGATTACCCTCGGTAGGCACTTGTCGTTCACAACACATCTCGGCAAGAAATTAAAGAGTGTTAGGAAGAAATTCTTCAGCCTCGGACACCTACTTCACAGCCCGGCTTTATCGGTACGCCTCAAGCTGCTGATATACCAGAGCGTCCTAAGACCTGCTTTGATGTATGGGACCCCTCTCTTCAAGTATCTGACTCCTAACACTCTCCAAACGCTCCAGCAATTTCAGAACAGAGTTCTCCGCACCTCCCTCAAACATACCACGTTCGACCGAATGAAGGCAGACGAGATGCATAAAAAATTTGAAGTGCTCACCATCCAAGATTTTATCTAGAGAAGGCACATCAAATTTTTTGACTCACTCCGTCTTAGCCACAACCCACTATTCTCCGACCTTCAACCACCACCAATGCCCGTCAGATGGAAGCACTGCTGGACCGCCGAAGCCTGGAGGATGATCGACGTCATTGAACCCGATGACTGAACGAACTACACCCAGCCGAGAGATCGAGGCCGATCTTCAATATAATTCAAACTATGAAAACGACTGTCAATGAACAAGGAGTCGCCTCTTAATCACCAGATTATTGCTACTTGATGTAAAAACGTGAAGGACAGCTCCAAATAATACAATAATCCCAGCTGTTTAATTAGTATATACAGAATACAACTATTGGGCCTCAGTGAAATTTCTTGACACCGAATAATTGCAAAAAATATGCGGACAAAGAATACAACTAAAATTGACCATAAAATTATTAAAAATACCCAACAACAATACTCACAGTTAAAACATTTATACAAATGAAATATAGGTGTTTTTTTTTATATATAAATCGTTATAACTTTAATAGTTAAAAAATAGCTAATCTTTAAATTGAGCGAAACTAATCCCTGAAATTTTTCCTATTAAATAAATTAATTAATTTTGACATAGTTGGGGTTATAGTATTTTAACCAAAAACTAATCATTGTTAAATTCAAGGTGTTGTAAAATATTATTACATAGTTTGAAGTATGGGATAGATTTAATCTTTTTTATGACCATTATCGCAGGACAGACAGACGAAACTCAATAGACCTGTTTCTCCAGGTTAAATAGAATTTATTGTTGTTATTGATACGCTTATACTTTTAATTTTCCCTCGATTTATTGCCAATTAAATCAGACAAAAAGTGGCATTCGGATTTGAGGGAAATACTTTATCAATAAAGTAATGTGAGCTTGCTTTTTACCTTTTAAAATATAAAAATACAAACGAATGAGGTTGCTGATACACATCAAAGAGAGCATTAAAAGGACAAACAGTTTTTAAATTCAAATTAAATTGTTTAGTTATTGAGTTGTACCATTTATAAATGTCAATATATATATCAATAATCGCAAAAGGGAAGTTAAGGGCTTGTTTATTGGCAAGCTCTGCGCATAGTGGCTGTTAGAGGTAACAAGGTTTTCGATGAAATTGTTGGACTGTACGAGAATTGATTTGGAAGCCATAAAAAAACCAAAATGGCTTCTCGAATAAAAAAAAACACAAACCAACAACATTTGAGAGCTATTGCAAGCTTTATTTTTACCTGTCATATTGCAGGGTTTTTTATTTTCAGTACAGTGTCTTTGTGTGTATTATTAGACTTGAACATTAAGTTATTTGAAAATAGAACATATTCACCATCTGTTGTTGTTAGGAAACGGGTTGGAGGCTTAACTCTCAGACTGGTTCAGAAGAGGACTGTCGATATGACAGCGGCCATACGAACGATTTAATAGCTCATGAATTAAGATATTATCCCTCACAAAGAGTGTCCGGTTAATTATAGTAAATCAGATACTATTGTTAATTTCTGTTGTCAAATAAATTCCGCTATTATTTATAATTATCAACCAAAGAAAAAATAGACTAGTACTCAAACACGGGACCTCCTGAATATCTAGTAGGGGGTTCAGCCAACTTAACTACCATGCGCGAGTAAAACATCTTCTTAATATGAAGTCTCTCTTGCTAAGGGTGTAAGCCATGAAACACGGTTCACGCAGGAATACAGCAGGAACACATGTGCCACCTAATTTTAGTTACCAAGTTAGTTCGCCAATTTATGCTATAATGCTATAAATCCCATTCCCAGCAATAAACATATTATTAAATCAACATTTATTAGCCTGTAAAAGAATTAAAAAATAAAAAACTCCAAGAATCGAGAGTTCAATGTCATTTATCATGATTCAAATATGTTGTTTTTGTGGACACCACTATAGCTAGCAACCACATGATCTCATATTATAAATATGACCTTTAGAATGCACAATACACATCTACCCTCCTCTCAACAGACCTCATTTTTTTTTTATTGTAGTATTCGCGGCAATTTAAACTGATGCGAGCGACGCTTGAATTGTTAGGGAGGTCATGTGGAACCCACAAAACCTCCTTACCAAACACTCATCCTCCACACAAACTAAAGGGTGTCCCAGAATTAACGCAAGATTTGAATTCGCCGCCATTTGTGCAGTAAAGTGCTGGCAACCCTAAACAAAAACAATCTGACAGCTGACAGTAGTAAAAGGGTTAGTAAAAATAGAGAACAACGTGTGTTTATTGTTGAACATTATCTCAAAAATAATGAAAGTTTGGCGGCCGTAGTTTCATGCAGAAAATTTCATAAAAAATATGGTCGGAATAATGTTTTGACTTCATCAACTGTGAAGAGATTAATTGAAAATTTTAGGGAGACTTGATCAGTTAGAGACATTAAATACACTAGTCGTCCAAACACAAGCCGTTCAAATGTCAATATCGAAGCAGTGCATGAGAGTGTTGCTGAAAATCCAGGAACATCAATTCGACGTCGTAAAGACAGTTCATTGTGCTGAAATGCGATGATATTGATGTGACAAATATGTATATAAGAATATAAGAATTAAAATACTGCATGAGACACTTCCAGGTCGTGTACTCTCTCGTTTCGGTGATCAGCATTGGCCCCCTAGATCGTGTGATTTAACACCTTTAGATTTATTTTTATGGGGTTATTTGAAGTCAAATGTGTATGTCAAAAAGCCCGCATCCACCCGCGCATTAAAAGAGGAAATTCAACGCTGCAACAAAGAAATTCAACCACATTTATGCTAAATGGTCATGGAAATTTCGACAAAAGAGTGCGAATGTGGCAGCAAAGTCGTGGAGGCCATTTGCCCGATGTGTTATTCCATAAATAGCCCTATCCTATTTACTTTATAATTCAATAAAAAAATAACAACAAACATACTAAAAACTGTGTTTTCTATTTAAATCAAATCTTGGGTTAATTCTGGGACACTCTTTATTTATACCACTGTGACTACTTCAAAGTACGGGCGTGAAATTCAGTTGGTTCCTACTTTCATTTCATGTTTTCCCTCGCTCCTATTATAAATATTTCTTTTATATACCAATATCCCCACCCTTATTATTGAACCCTTGTAAAACCAAATCACTTATAGGACAGGTGATGATGAGATCACGAAATCGTATTTGCGCTGATCTTGTGATTTGTGATTTTGGCTTACATTGAATATTGAAAAATTGGTGTCGTAATCTGCTTGTGTTTCAGCTCAGTTATAGAAAAGAGTAATTTCCTCTGGTGGGAATGACCCATCGAGTCAGGCGCTCGGACCACTACGCCAAGGATACGGACGGGGAGCTGGCCTGGATCACGGAAGGTGGTGGCGACAGATTTCATCAAGGTCTCACCCCCACGTCACCAAGGCAATTTCCCTTAAATCAAATATCTGGGTGATGGAGTTCTCGCCCCATCTCCAGTCTCCTTCTCATCCTCTCTCACTAACCACCATCCACTTTTCAAGAGGTTTGCCACCTTATGGATTGACTGATAATTTTTCTTTGATAGCAGTCATTAGCTACTATTGACAAGTATTGTAACAGTCAAAAATTAACGGCTTGTAAAGTGAACTTCAAATAAAATACTACACTTTATCTATCGTCTAGTCCACTCGAATTTGCTATATCAGCCAATGCAAAAATACAAAATTGGAAAAAAAAAACGCGTTAGAAAGTGCGAAATATAGATAATTATATTTTCATTTTTAAATATATACGTTTATCTTTAATGTGTCATGTACCATTAACTATTAGCAACATTGTACTTTAATCAAAACGAAACCAGGTATTGATTGTATTCGTTCACCTATTTTTCTCTTCTCTATAAAGTCCTACTGCCTTAGCCCAACCAATGTTTTTTTCTAAAGGCTACAGACTGCCTAATGTATGATGAAGATTCACTAATAAATCTATTAGTAATATAACATATAGTAATATATACAATATAAATATGTTTTTATCGTGTTGAGTATGGTAACAAAATTAAATAACTCGTCTTGATCGGTAATATACATGCGGGGGCTTAAGTAGACAGTACATAAAAAGGCCTAATAACTGTAATGAAATTCTTTTCGTAACCACAATGAAACCATCAATTGTCTAATGTACCTCACTTTTTTTTTTAAAGCAATTTTCAGAGAATTTTCTCAACAAATAAAACTTTTTCGAATTCAATAACTAGTTGATGAGGTTTTCTCAGTACTCTAATTATAATTTTTTTCCCTTAGCTCTCTAATTATATGATTAAGAATGAGGGAAAAATAAAGGGATCTTTGGGTTGAGCGGATCCTTGTACTAGGAGTACCTGCTTGAAGGTGGTGAGAGGGAATTAAGGAGTGTGGGAAGCCTCGGTAGAGGTTGATAGTTGCGGTACAGTGGTGAGAGTCCACTGGTGGCTGGGCCTAGAGTCCCTCTAGGCATGTAGTGCAGTCTTATTTAGTCAGATAGCAGTGCTGGGTGCCCGTTAGAGGCTTGTTGTTGGTGGGCCAAGCGCCGTGATGTCCACCATTTGGTCTGCTTTACCAGATCTTGAGAGTTGCCATCTTGCCGGTAGCGGTGGGGGTGTCATGTCTCGGAATAGAGGGTTTTGGCTATGTTTCATCAAGTCAAAGAACTTGATGTGTCTTCTTTGGATGGCTTCGGTGATGGTGGGGACTTCGAACTTTTCGTGGATGTCGGGAGCCTTCATATCACGAAAAGAGATATGCCATAGTGCCATGCGGAAGATTTTTTTCTGGAAGCTCTGGAGTCGAGTTATTGTGCTAGTGTGTAGGAATCGGCAGAGTGGTGACCCAAACAGTAGTGCTGGCCTCAGAACGCTCTGATATCTGAGCAGTTTCAGCCTCAAGAATATAGCCGGGCTTGTGATAAGATGCTGGAGAGAGTAGCAAGCCCTACGTACTCTTTTCAACTTCTTCTTCAGGTGTGTGTAGAACATCATGTGTCTGCCTAGGTTGATGCCGAGGTAGCATATGCTGTTGGAAAGTTTGCATTCAGTCCCGTCTATGGTAAAGCTGGTTGGACGCTTCCGTTGTCCATGCTGGAAGGAGAAGAAGGAGAATATACTAGGTCGTTGGCTGGTGATTTTTTCTCCGTTCCAACTATGTAACTAGTATGGAGCGGTCTCATTCCCCTTTTGGAAAGAGAAAATTACGCAGTCAGTCTTACCCGCGTTTAGAGAGATATTGAGTCTCCCCAAGCTCTCACTGATCTGGTTACAGGATACTTCAGCCTGTTTTAGAGCTACCTTGGCACTCATGCTGCTACAGTACACCGCTATGTCATCTGCGAAAGCAGTAACTGTGGTATTTTTGTACCGGGCTCCAACAATCTCAGACGTGTATACGTTGAATAGTACAGGGGATAAGATGGGGTACTCCACAGGTCAGTGGTACAGCTTCGGAAAAGCTATCACCCACCCGCACCCGCAGCGATCTGTTTTTCAGATCGCAGATTGTCTAGCCAGAATTGAATAGAGTTTCTCCGGGCATTCCTGGTCGCAGAGCATTTGACACAGTGTCCCGTGAGACACCGAGTCGAATGCTTGGGTGCAATCTAGGGATACCATAGCCGTGGCTATGTTTCTATTCATATTATGGCTAGCTTCTGACTGCACCTTCATAAGGAGGTGCTCTAAGCTCATACTGGATTGGAATCCAGTCTGCTCTGGCGGAATGATGTCGTTTTCCGAGCAGTAATCTTTGAGATAATTCAAAAGAATTTTCTCCATCTTTGGTAGCAGACTGATCGGGTGGTAGTGGGCTGGGTGATCTCCGCTCTTGGCTGGCATTAGTAATGAGAACAAGATGGCTTGTTACTCGGAATAGCACATTATTTACATGTCAGATTTGTTTGAGTTTGCCCCCAGTAAGTGTGGCATTAGACACAGTGCCCCGTGAGACACCGAGTCGAATGCTTGGGTGCAATCTAGGGATATCATAGCCGTGGCTATGTTTCTATTCATATTATAGCTAGCCTCTGACTGTACCTTCATAAGGAGGTGCTCTATTACGAGAACTGGCTCAATTTCGGTTTTGGGACCATTGTGGTCGCTTTTTCTTAGTCTGTACACCGATATTATACCTCCTGCAGGAACAATGTGGGCTTTTATTTCCTCTATGGTATGAGTTAAGTCAAATCCGTGTAGAAGACATTTTTTGTTCGGTTTGGTTCCCTTCGGGGCGTAGGTGTGGTACGGTATTTTAGCTGCTTTAAGAGCGGCGGCTGTTGTTAATAGGGCTTGTTCAGTGGCACTAAACACTTTAGTATCCTGTTGTCCTTGTACCACATGGTATCTAGTGATTTTGTGTTCGTTGAGGGAATTCTGTGGGGGGATTCACGTAAGTCATGTGTGACTTTTCTGGGGTCCCTACGGTTTGTCATACCACGGAAGGTCCGTGCGACGTTCGTCCAGTTCAGGGGGAGAGCCTCACTTATAATAGTTAAACGTACTCACCTGCCTTCACGGGAACTAAGGGCCACTGACTAAAATAACAAAACTTTACCAAATTTAAGCTCATGCCAGAATGGAAGATGGATAGCATCTCTTGTTGTTCAGAAACTATGCATTCAGTTTTAACACAACGAGAGCTAGGTTAATTTCAAGAGAAGATAACCTTTTATAATGTTTCACACTTTTGTTGCAACTTTTTTTTTTTATTATTTAATGGAGTAGATGTAATATTTAATGTCCCCAAAAGTTTGGTACGTAGTATTAACGTAGTAATTTTATTTGAGTATTAAATGTAAGCAAACAATGGTTGTCATTGAAACCTAAATTGTATTAAATGTTCGGTTCAGACAGGCCGATCGCTGGTATCCCTTTAAATTTGATCTTCGGTTCTATGATAGAAATGGTTGGATAGACATAATGTTGTACGAGAGAGAAGTTGCTGATCGACAGAATTAATACAATTAGGAGGGAGGTCTGCTCTGTAATCTGTTAGCACTTGCATATGAATGCGCGATAACAGGATTTGCATAGTCACACAACCCTTCGACTGCCAGTGGATCCGCCACTAACTGCTAATTGGGTTTGTTCTCACTCTGTTTCTTCAAAACTGTTTGTATCTGCGGTTAAACCACTCAAAAATTAGACACATTCCGACTGTGATCGTTTTCATAGTGAATAAAAAACTACAAAAAACTTCTAGTCACAGCTTGAGGTGATAAACTCGTTCGAACTTTTCGATTCGTTAGTGTCATGTACGTAACGAGAAATCACATAATGGCTGCACAAGTGGAGAATTCAAATTTTCACAATATATATCTATTCAGTTTTTTTCTAAATTTCTGGCAAGAATATGTTAAAATTTGAACTGGCGTGTTGATATCCCCAAAATGTACGATCGTTAATCGATCATTGCTAGTATGAAGTCTGTGCCAATCGATTGCGATGTTTTATCGACAATTTCTTGCATAAAGATCATATGAATGAAGACGTTTATTGGCCCAGAGATTTAATTACCAGCCTAAAACGAGTACTTACTAGATAGAGAAATATGTTTAGATTAATCCATCACTTCACAAGATGTAGCCGCAGTTTGTGGCAGATTCTTCCTCTCAACCTTATATTGGTTTTATGGACCGAATCTGCTACGTAATGTTTTAAGGAGTTACTCATTTGCCCTGACAAGGCTGAGTGAACCCCGCTTACCAGATCCAACCCACAAAGGAAGGAAATCGAACCCCGGACTACGCAATTATAATCCATTCAAGACATCAATGTCCATGATAATAATTACCCTATTTCAGCATTGATAGTTTTAGTATTCATTATGGCGAAAATAATGTGTTCAAAGTTTACTTTAGTTTGTAGTTCATTTCAATCATTTAACATAGTCAACATTACTAATAGAACTGCTTAAATAAGCCCGTCACTTCGATACTCTCATTTTTAACAGTTTAAACAAAATTCAATATTTTGCTTTGAAAGGGGTTTTATTTTTATCAAATCTTATTAGTTATCATAAATATATTTTGTATATTGTCAAATTTATTGATTGCAAACTTGTAAGTTGGAGCGCGGTAACAAGTTCTAAGCAAAACATTCATATTTCAATTATTATTAAGAAAGATGCAATAAATCTGTCATTTGAACGGACATTAGAAAGTACCATATTTTATCCTTGAGTGATAATATATTTTCAAAATGGCATTACATTACCATTTGAAAAATATATATTCCTCCAACGGTGATATGTCATTGAATTATTCCCAGCCTATTAATGTAACCGGGAATGTTGACAATTCAAACAAATTCCACCACATTTTCTTGGTAGAAAAGAAAAATTTTCTTGAAGTAAGAAAAAAACAAGGTCAGACTCCATAAAAGAGTTCGTTAGAGAAAAAGCAGGAGCGGGACCAGTAGAAAAATACACAGTAGCGTTATTGTTGAGACGGTAGTCTGAA
Organism: Acanthosoma haemorrhoidale; assembly: GCA_930367205.1. Taxonomy (NCBI): domain Eukaryota; kingdom Metazoa; phylum Arthropoda; class Insecta; order Hemiptera; family Acanthosomatidae; genus Acanthosoma; species Acanthosoma haemorrhoidale. The sequence continues at coordinate 41,342,201 of OV884014.1, forward strand.
CGGAAGCTCACAATGGCCTTAAGACTACAACTCGTCGCTATTAATGTATAAAATAACAGAATAGCAACAGGGTTATTCTTTTTAGCAACCACTTCTAGAGAGGCTTTTTGATGGAGATGATAAATCTTTATTTCTTGCCACTAGTTCACACTATACCATTTTTTGATAGAATCAATGTTTTCTATCGACCTAATTAACAAATAAAGAGGCAATAAAACCAATATAGATATGGATGGCATAGAAGAGCAGGCCAGTGTATAAAGCATATTAGGCCGAAGGGAGTTTAGTGAGTACTGTTCAGTTCTAGCACTGCTCGGGGTAAGATGGGGCCCGTCTGGATTCTCAAGGACACGCTTCAATTGCCACTCCTTCGCCCAATAAAAAACTCAAACATGAAATGCTACATAGAGATATCCTTAAAATCTACTAACTTCAAAATCCAAACACGGACCAAAACCTTAAGGACTGTAGCCATCCTGGAGCTTACATACTTAAGTTAAACCTATGGACTTTTGGCATCCAATAACATCCTTTCAACCCTCCTAAAAATCGAATTCAAGGTGAACTTGAGCGTCTGTGGCCCTCTCTAGTTCTGATTTTCGCTAGAAAACAGGGTCAGGTGTACCAGGGGTCTTTAATTGGTTGAGTTTGCGTGGGTTATTCCTTATATCTTCTAATGTAATTTTACATATGTAGCGACCGCTAACTACATAAGATAAATCACCCTATACTCTATTGTATATATATATATATATATATATATATATATATATATATATATATATTGTAAACAAATGTAAATAACATTATTAAAATATAAATCATTGTAAATATGTTAAACAATGTAAAATGTGGGGAGCCAATTAGTTATATGAGCTGGGACACCAGCTGTCAGGGCAGGTATATAGACCCAACCGCCGGAAGACCCTTCCAGGCTCTGTCAGGGAACAAAGGAAAGCCACATCATTGGGTACTACAATAGCGATCCTTATTGGCTGCTGGCAAGGCCAACTGGGTATTTAAGGCGGTGATTTTGGTCCTGTATATAAATTCTCCTGTCAACTACCAGCCCGTGGCTGCCTTGCTTGAAAATCTGAAACTTGACTGCTTCTTTATGAAAAACCTCTGCATCTCTTCTCACCTCGCTACGTTTTAGTCCGGCGTTGTCAGACCCCACACCTTCCTAGTGGGAATCTCTGCCTTCGTCTCGCCAAATCTAGCACCTCCTTGAGAAAGACCTCTCTCTAGTGAACAACGGTTGTCGTGGCCCTGTAAACTTGCCAAGCAGTGTCTCCCGCAACAATTCAGTCTGCCTCTCTCCGGTTCACACTCGCCTTTGGGATCCGGACGGATTTCACCTACCCTCAGATACCGAGTGTGAATTTGTTGTTGTGAAGACCACACAAACTACCTACCTACCTACCCTATACCTCTTCTCCTGAACATAGTGCATTGTCGGAGCACATACCTATCGAAAAATGGAGTCAGATAGTAAAGCCTCAGTAAAAAAAAGAATCAGGTTATAAACTCAAACAACCCTCACTTGTCACCAGAACCAGGGGTAACCAGGCACCCCCCTCGTGACAACCCGACAACATATTCCAAAGTAAAATTTACTATTGAATAAGAAAAATTAAATTGTCATAATAAATGTTTTTTAATTATCATATATGAGTAATAACTTCCAACAGAATATTTAAACACCCGAACTTAATATGCTATGAATGCCAATTTTCTTAATTGGTTTTGCTTTTAGGGCGCCTTCCCAAATATACTCTGCACGTTAACATGGTTCATTCCTTTATTCCGTCATTCTTCTTCTGGTTGGATATTTATATACCAATTATTTGCTGTAACTGTTCATCTCATTTTTCAAAACACTCCGTTAGCTTTTTACATCTTATTAGAATTTTCCACAACAATTTGTCTTTACGTAATGGTAAGTAATGGTTTAAATTAACGCCTTAATAACTCACTGCCCTTTGTTTCTTCTAAGCTACACCACTTTTCTATTTACCAAAATTATTTTCATCCCCTTTCCGGATAAATCATATTTTGTACGGCATTAGTTTAAGTCAATTGAATTGAATTGAAACAAAGTCCTGTATCCTACAATAATCGAGTGGGTTCTAACCCTGGCGTGCCTTGAGAATTCGGTCGATTAATTCGATGGAAATGAAGGGACTGTCACCTAGTTTGATTGAATAAATTAACTGACGATTCGCCACTGAGACAAACGACTCCTAATAAACAAAAACTCAAACTCCTAATATTCTATGAGTTGGTGGAACCCCAGTGTGAGTGGACAAGTAATCTACTCGTATACTAATTACTAAGCCCGTAGGTGACAACGAGAAGTTGTCGAATAATCCATATTTTTCATACATTAACCTATGATAGTCCGCTGTTCCAATCAGTCATTTTATAGTTACAATGTCATTACTGAATCAAATATTTAATAAAAGTATCCTATTTCGTATTAATTGATTAATATCAGATGAAGAGTGAAGAAAAAAACCCTACACTTAATTAAGCAATATTGATCCCAAAAAAAAAAACCTATTAAATTTCCAACACCTTCCTCCTGAAATGCCCCTTTTCAATATAAAAATAAATAAACACACATGGGAGATGAAGAGTCCAGAAATGTAATATACTATGAAAACAAGGGGGGGGGGGGTTCGAGGCCCAGCAGTAAATTTGCGGTCGTGGGCCAGTGGCAATATTAGGTCATAATTCTTTCTCTTCCTCGGAGCCTCCAGCCGGCCCACTCTGCTCAAGATATCCGGCCGCAAAAACTAAAGCTTTATGTGACACCGCACTATATAACTTTTAAGGGAGGATATAGCCAACCGTATTTTATATGGACTATTTTAAATATTAAAAGGGCTTTCAAACTATTATTTTTGTGGAAGCCAATTCGTCCAATTTCTTCATCCTAGACCACTTTTTACTACTTCACTAAGTTACGCATTAGCTTAGCCAAGAGACGACAATCCGACATAATTCAGCGCATCAGAAGGATTTGGGGCAATGTAGCATGGGCCAATAAGAACTCTGAAAGCTACAAATCGTATACTGATATTTTCAACAATGGCAAACGAATAAAATTAAAGAAACTGCTCTACAAGCTTACGTAATAATACTAAAAACTATTAAAACTAATAAAATTATATATATGTATTAGTGACCTGGGGAAAGTGTGTACCTCAGTTGGCCACTGGTGTGTATGACCAAGTGTGAGACCAAATATTTCGTATGATTTGACATTGGGACTTCAAGGTGTTCCCGTGCACCACACGGCAAGTTAAGGCGGTGCATTCTTCCCTATACCTGTGATTATTATGAATCTGCCTGTATTTACAACGGCCTGGACCCAACTCCTCAAACACAACATCCTGCCTTTAGCTCCCTTCACATATAGCATCCTGGGTCTTCTTTTCTCCAACTCTCTCTCTTCTAATATTCCCGTTCCTCCAAAACCCTCATATTTGTTCATCTGCTAAACATCCAGACAGATGGTCATATCCCACTATTCATATCCCACATACACCCAGTATCGTCGCTTCTTTTTAATTTAAAATTGTGTAATAGCGTTTTACTTTTCTATTTTTTCACATTTCGTTATTCATGAAACGAACCATGCGTTAATTTCTATTCGTTCTAGTTTCATATGACGTAGTGATTGTTTAAACACTACTGTCAGAGAGCAAACGCTCCGAATGTGACTAGGGCTTTATCTAGAGACCTGGGCGAATGTAAATCAGTCCTAAGGCCCTAGTAAATTACAGACGTGTTCCAACTGTTTGCCCTTAAGCAGATAACAGCAAGAGGCATACTCTCAGTAAACAGTTAATCATCTCTGTTGTTTGATATTCGGTCGAATAGTCTACCTCTTTTAACAGTTAAAGTTTAGGCTTTGAAAATCAAGGAATATTACTTACGATTATTTTTTGTCTGTTATCAATTACAATTAAAAAAGAAATATCACCACTTATGAAACTATTGTAAAAGTCGCCTTAAAAACGCTATTTGGTTTATGATAATAAATTGAGTTGTTTACTTGGTAATTAAGAACATATTTTTCTTTAATTAAAAATAGAAAATCAGTAATAATAATTTCAAAAGACTACTTATCAATAAAAATAAAAAACAAGTATCATAAATGTAATTCCATATTAATTGTTCGTGTGCATATATATATATATATATTTTTATTTTTTTTATTTTTTTTTTCTTCATAGCCCCTTTTAATTTACAGATAATTATATATAATTATAGATCCTCTGGCGAATCTATTTACAAATTATTTTGTATTTCCTGTAGCATCACTACATTATATACAGGTTTTGTTATTTTATAGAAATTATATAATGAATAAACAAGTATAATGATATACATTCTACATGACTTGACTGAACTGACTAATAAGGTGATGGGGCTCACCTTTTTGATCAACCTTAAAACTAACTTACATACTAATTCTTATCCTAATTTTTCCCCGACAGTCTGTTGCCATCGATGCGGGAGGGGTGGTGGGGTCATAGTGTTAAACACTGGATTTGTCAGGTGTGCATATATGTCTCTTATAATGGAAGCCATATTAAGCAGCGTGATTAATTACACGGGACAGTGGGCACAATTCCTGCTCGTTATGGTCAAGTTCAGTGTCAGTTAGAAATTTGGTGTAGTCTGTGGAAAGCCTCAAAAAATCACCTAAATTAAAATGATATACAAACAGACAGTGTGGATCTATTTTTTTTTTTTTTTTTTTTTTTTTTCTAAACCCCTTGAACCCATTGATATACAATGAAAATATTATAAGAAACTTTGCAAATTTCTCCTCATTCTGCTATGCGCAGATGCATTTGAAGGAGTTCGTGCTACTCAACAATACAGGTTGTGGTTAATAGGAAAATAACACGAATACAAATCTAGGTGATGGGGCTCACCATGTAGTTCTACCCGTTACACAATTACTATAAAAACAGCGGAACAAACAGAATTTCCAACTATCATGCTTTAATTTTGTTAGATAATTATATATAGAGTTGCTATTATTAAACTAAAGTAGGTAATTATGATGTAGTTACATGATAACAAATTATGAGTGTTTCTGCGTAAGCAGTAAATATCAATGGCGATCGAGGGAGGCTTTAACGATGCAATATAAGTTCGCTTAGAGCCGTAGTAGCCGAGGCGGCAGAGCGCTCGAACGGAAACTCGCCGATATAACTCACTAAGGATTGTCGACTTGTTGCTCATGAGAGAGAGCTCTCGTGGACACGGTACCGGTTGTGAGCAACTTTGTCGAGAAGAAGTTTTCTTGTGAGCTACAGGAACAGCGCTGTAATTCTTCAGGACGTGTATTTTATTGCAATAACTTTTACTTTTTATTATCGTTATTGCTCAATTTTTAGTATTGGGTTAGTTCCGGATGATATAAGCCTTATCACAAACAGTTACTTTATGAGACAAATTTTGAACAATTATATTACGGCATTCAAGTTGACACGTTGTTTCAACTTTGTTGACATGTTTAAAGTAACTAGTAATAACCGGTTCTGACTGGTGTGTTTACTAGGTAGGATCGCTTTCTCGTTATTTTATAGACATACCGTGTTATTATCGTGTGACTTTTATTAGCTGAACATAGCCTAGAATAATGTGTACTGAATATACAACGGTATGAAAAGACTGTTTAACCAATTGAATTATCCATAGCTCAGTCAAACTTCCGATTTTCTCGACCTGATGAGACTCCCAAGCTGGAATTACTGAGTGGTTTTTATACAATGATGGATGCATGTAGACCTTTCAAAGTGGAGACATTAGGAAAATGCGGACTAAGTGTTCAGACGGCACGGTCGAGTCGGATATAACCCATACCACCTCCCGGATCATATCCGCACCATTGGATCTTTCGGGATCAGCTTTCAGGTGCGGATGAGAGTGGGTTGAGGGATCCCAGTATTTCGTATCCAGGCTACGGTGTTTTTTTTTACTGGACCCATTCCCCTTCCTTCACCCCCCCCCCTAAAGGCTTGAACCTCTAACGATGTTTTCACTTATTCAATTCCCCTTTCCCAATAAAACACTTTCTGACTACTCACCAGAATTTCGTTTGGACCATCTTTTATTTTTATTTTTTAAACTTTGTTTTCTAACACGAAACGTTTGTTTCTGTATCGATCTTATTCTCTAATCAGCGAAGAATTAATTATGATTGTCTTTCTTTGTCTTGAATAAACATTTGGTTAAGTAATAAACATGTAATACATTAGATAGATAGGAAGAAAAACTGTTCAATACACGTAACAAAAAAAAAGAATATCACAAAGAAAAAACAATCACAAATTAAAATAAAGTATGGACTCCTATATCTCATATAATATAAAAAAAAATCAATATTTCGTAAAAAACAACATTTAAAAGAAAACGTTAAATTTGGAGTCAAGTAATTCATAAGAGATAAATGCTAAAAGGTAAATAAACAATAGTAATAGATAAGTAAGATAACAGACCAAAATCTAGATATGTAAAGTAAAAATAATAATAAATATTTATTAATCATTAAGAATCCAAAAAGTCACCAAATTTTATTTAATATAATCAATCAATAATATATTTGTCAATTATTTATCTCATTTTTAGAAGAGAATGGAAGGTGAAAAAAAGTTTAAATAAGAAAATAAAATGGAAAGAAAATTATAGTACAGTGTATCGCTGTTTCACGGCAATCTTCTGAGCTAGATTGCAACTCAGTTAAACCTCCTCTCATTAATAAATAAATAAATATTTATGATGATATAGTTTAGCATAATAGCGTTTAAGGAACAAAATTATGAGAAGAATTATCCAATGCTCACATACCCCAACTAACTTGATGTTATTAGAATTTTCCAAATACGAAAATATGTTGAAATTACTCCATAAAGCACGACTTGAATATAGTGGCTGTGACATCGAATTTGTGTGTCTACAACTTGCCCCTATATAAGGTGCCCCTACATTTGGTTGTCAACATTTTGTCTATTAAGAATTTTTTTATTTATTCACTTTTACGACAGTTGAAAAACTCAAGGCCAAGATTTTCAAATTATAATTACACCATAAGCTTAAGAGTCCCCGATGGAACAAACAAATGCCCCGTCCAGCATTTATCACTAGACATACAGCTTTCCAAGACGGCAAAGTAAAACACATTTCCGAGACAAAAAGTTTAAAAGTGTAAGGCCTACATGTCCCCATTCTTTCTGGCTCACTCACTCCCCTATAACGAGTGTGTGGTGGAAATCCAGGAGCTCCACCTGAAACCACGAACGATGGCAAGAGAATGGGAACCATTTTTTTTACCACCACAAGTAAAGGCAGACCAGGATTCATTAAAACTCTAACTTTCGGCTAACTTTTTCAGAACTTATTTTCACCGTAAATTAATTTTATTTTTGTTTTTGTAAAAAGAGTCAATTTTCATCACGCCAATCATTACCATTTCATTAATTTAGCATTAAACACCAGATCGAGGCATTTTGGTTCTATGTCACATGCCACCTGGTGGGGGAAAGTTCTACGTCTAGTCTAGGTCTAAGTCACCTATGTTGTAGCCATCTTGTCAGTGTAATAAATTCGGGTTGATGATAAATATCGGGGCCTTAAACCAAGGCATTGTTTTACACGTTGTATTACTTTGATATCACAGAACTGGAGGCTGGTGTCTAGCGGTTGTGTGCTGAGCGGCAACATCGAGAAGTAAGAGGAACATTGTTGGCATAGGTGATAGGCCAGGTAAGAAATTTTCTTTCTCCATCCCCCTTGGGGGATTCCCCAATTCCCTGTCTTGGCAATTCGTATTATAATGTCTATTAGTACATTCTAAATACCCTGGTCTTGGGCGTTTTGGCTTGTACAAATATTTTATTTGGTAGTCTTCATGTTAATTATACGGTTCAAGTTGTTCCTAGCCAGTATAAAGGAATAAGTAAATATTCCATGAAGTCAATTACTATATTACAATTATCTATTACCTTTTTTTATGGTAGATTATCTTCATATAAACATTTATTATTAAGTCATTGCTAAGTTGGCAAGATTGTAACAGGAGACCATTTCCTTTTTTTTTTTTTTTGAAAAAGTGGCAAGGCATTTTCAAGTATTTTTTCCAAGGAAATTTATACTTTGATCACATAATAAAGCTCCGATATTAATTAAATTAATTTTGTTCAAAATACACTATGACTATGAAAGCATGAAGAGACAAAAGAAGACTAGATCTGGTTGAAGGCAGCTGTGATAAAGTGGGAATGATTTAGCGCCAGTACCGGCTACATAATTTATGAGGTGACAATTAAGAGGAGGTATATGCTAATGAGCAAAAGTTAGGAAGCGCTATTAAGTTGCTATAGAAGCTGATGACCTCTTTGCCCTGGGTCTATAGACCCGAATCTGTGTAAGCTCTCAATGGCCTAATCTTTCCTTTATCAACTCTTGCTGTGGCCAATGAATGAGCTCTATTTACAGGGCCCATATCCATTCACGCCTCTCACTTACTTTGAATAGCTCAAAATGAATTGCCAAACAAGAATCTCCTTTCAAAGAATTACAATGATAAAATGAACCTCGACCATCCTCATACTATTTTCTTCATTCAAAGCATGCATGATATATACGAGAATAAATAGAATCAATAATTAATCACAGCTGTATTATTTTAAACAAATAAATATACACAAAACAATAGCTCAAAAAAACAAAAAAAAACGGCATGTCTCGCATAGTGGTATAGAAATTGGTTTAGCTGAATTTTCAAAAGCTTTGTTCCTCCCAACTCGAAGTTCACAGTACAAAATCAATACAACTCATTTACCCAATCTAAAAATCATCTACAAAAAACTTTTAGTCCATGTTTTAGTATTGTTCAGAGAGTACATCTTATTTTAGTGATTTGTTATTTAAAGGTTATAACCCGGTCTTAAGAACCATTTTATATAATATAATAGAATAGAACAAAACATTATAACGCTGTGTTAATAATGCTCCCATATGAACAAAACTCAAGTCCAGATAGCTATTACGTTATAAAGAAAAACGGCAATGTTGTCAAATAGTCTTTTAATTTTTAAAAATTTAAAGGAGAAACAAAGAACAAACAAATGTCAGCACATTTAACGACATGGACTGATTTGATGAAAATCGCTCAAGGAGGTTATAGAACAGGCATAAAAATCGAATCAGACGCTCGCTAATTGGGGATAACTATTGAAAAAAAAAATATGATAATTTGTGATGACAAGTTAACCATCTGTAACGCATTAATCTAAATATATGCATATTTTGTTTTTATATTTGACGTAGCTATAATTGCTTTTTCATTTCTTCCCACATTTAATTGTATTTTTTTTGCACCGATTGTAAATTTACCGGTGTCTGATACTGTAAAAGAATAACCTACTTTTATTATTAGGGCTATTATAGTCACAGGATACTAAATATTTATTATTATTATCATTCGGTATCTGGTTTAAGTGATATCGTTAAAGCTGGGTACTTCTAAAAAACGTACACTCAACTTGAATTCAGATTATATTATATTTATAAACCTTTTCAAAGTTTGTACTATATTGGCAAAAAAAAAAGCCACTAAACTAAACTGTATAATATATGGTTAGGTTGATATAAGAAGGTTTTTAGCCCACACTTCTCCCCAAAATGTTATAAGCAGTCAACGTACATGTATGTCGAAACGTTACTCATTAATAAATCTTATGTAAACTAAAATCTCTCTTTTATTAACCGAAACCAATTTCACATCAAACAGTTTTTAATTAATTACATGTCATATATTTTACAATGTACATGTATATTATTAATATTTATGCTCTAATTTATATGGCCCGTGCCCTTTAAATACCCTGATACCCTTTTTCATTTTGCTCGAGATAGCAGATGGTTGCCGACTCCCTGGTACGTGCATAACACACAGGGACCGCAGAGGACGGTCTGACAATCCTGGAGAATTAGATCACGCCCTACTCTAAATCTGTTTACGATCCTCCAATCTTGACCGGCCCTATCTCTATCCAATCGGAGTTGGCATCCACCGAGGGCTCCAATCCTCACGTCCTCTCAGCGCTCAGCCAATAAACGCTCGGCAGCTTGCCCCCACTCTAATCCTTTTGCCACCCCCTTCTCTATTTTCTCTTCCTCCTAACGCGAAAATCCTTCCCTATCCTTCTTATGTTAGCTCTGACCTTTTATACTACAGTCCGACTGGGCCTTTTACAAAGGAAAAAACATCTCTTCCTCTGCTGAATTTCCTGGAGAAGAGAATCAGCCTAGCGATAGTGAATAAACGCCCTTTGCGGAGCCAAAGTGCATAATTATTGTTGCACTAGTATCAAATACACTATCGAATTATTATGGTACGATAACGCTATTTGATATGTGCAGTCTCATTTTTTTTAAATGTAATATTTAACTGAAATTTATTGTGTAACCCATCGACACCTTGTTCTACAAAACAACAGCTTTCGACGCTGCATTATTTCCGACTCCCATCGGTGGGCTTGTTGAAAGGAACGTAGAATATGAGCGATCAATATTCAGAGATTATTGGATAAGAGGAAATAAATTTATAAAATCCTATTGTGAGTGGCAAACAAGTCATCTATTTGGAAAAAATCACGTCATTAAATTTGTTTTCTTTTTGATACTAGTTATTAAACCAGAGCTACAACTAATTTTTATGAATTTGACAGTGTTGTAAGTAAATATCAAAACCAAAGGTTTACAATAAAAATTGCAATCATAAGAAGGGTAAATCTCTAGCTTTAAAATATCACATTTTATCCAATTATAACAAAATTACACTTTTAACACGAAGCTCTCATCCTAAATTATGTTCTATTGTGTTATTTTTAATTAACATATTATATATAGTACACCTATTTAAAAAACCTGCATATATTTTGGCTTAAAATAGAAGAACTATGTTTGATGGCAACTAACAGGTACTGAAAGTTGAGCGATCTTGCAGATTTGTTGATGTGGTTGAACTATTGCCATAAATAATAAATATAAAGAAATGATTTGGGTGGTGAACAGTGCTGTGGTTGGAGCTCTTGAGCACCTATATTCATCCAGCAATTCTGTACGTTGGGCCGGGCAATCAGTGTCGACTCCAACCTCTTTCCCCCCTACAGTCATCACATGGGCATTTTCCTCATGCCGTGCCAGTGACCCAGTGATTGTCTAGTGTCATGTACGTGCAGAGAAAGGAGGCCCTCTACCACTGTCCAGCAACTGTGAGCCCTTGCATCCTCAAAGGGCAGGCAATCAAGGACTCCTACCTCCAGACCTTATCTGCCTCCCGGTCCATGTAGGCTTGATTACACGCTTGGGGAGACTTTCTCAGTCCCTTTTGTGTCCGTCGGGAAGTTCACTTGTCCAGGGTTAAGTACCTCTGGCTCCAGCGGTATTTATTCTAATGACGCCCATACGTCTACCCAAACCTGGAGAGAAGGAGCTACTCCTATAGTTTGATAAGTCAATCTCCTCAAAATGATAGGTTCCATCAATGGAGTTCAGCAACCCTTCGAAGTTGCACATGTTCTGATTGCTAGAAGCCGGCTCAAAACTCATCCCAGATGGTTTTTTAGATTTGAAGTTCTGGTTTAAAATATATGCTTAATATATAGATTGAAATCGTTTATTCAAGCGCTGGAACTCTTTCGTCTCTCATTGTTGATGAGTCGGTTCGATAGTCCTACGACTACTGGAGATCGGGTCATTATCATAGAGTGCAAATGTTAGTTCCACAGGTAGTACACAGCTAGCCACTCGCTAACACATTGGCTGTTCCGAAAGCATACACGTCTATTTGATTCCGTAGTCATATATTTGATTGAGGCCAGCTTTGCAGGTACCTTGTGTACTTATGTAATAATTAATGTGCGAACCCGTATCCTTGTTTTTTTTGTTTTTCTACGAGTTTTTTCCGGGGTTATAAACTAAATTGAGTTGTTTTTTAAACACGTGAAGGACTTAAAGAAAGTTAAAATATAAAAACATTTTGGGGATCTAAGGGGACAGTAAAGAAACCTACTTAAATCTATATGTGCTATTAATTATACGTTATCGTATTTAGTGTGCTTGTAACACCAGAACACATAAAATTATCTATAATTTAAATATCGATAATAAACAAGCCGTGAACTAATCATCATATTTTGAAGTTTTGTAGAATCCACTTTTAAAATTTGAGATGGGATTAATCATTTTTACGATCACTATTGTAGGACATACGGGGCTCAGAAACAAACTGCGATGTAGTATTAAGGTAGATTCAAGGTCTTTTATGATTATATTAACTAATACGTATTTATTATTTTGCTATTTATTAAATCAAAAGAAAGTACGAAATAAACCACTTGATCCTATGTTGGCGAGTTTTTAGTACGGAAACCAAGGTTGTCCAACTCATCAATCACTCTAGTCTCTTAGTTGTGGGCAGATTTGGTGTGCCATTATCAATTAGACCAGCTCCATCAAAGAGGTCACTAATCAAAAATATATTTTAGACAAGGGTCCTAGGCTGGCTCGTCCTTACAAAGTGAGCGTCCGAGACCAGAGGGCAAGATCAAAGCCGGCAAATGTAAACACAACCCTCAGCCACGAGTCCACCTCGGCCCAAATTAAGCATGGCCTTTATTAAACACTCCACGGGGATTTTAGTGTTGTTTAGGTAGTTCAAACAAGTGTACTGTTGACTGCTTATATTTTGTATTAATAAGTAATTTATAAGCCATACTTAACGTCATAACGTAAATATTTACTAATCAAATGAAAATATTTGAATGAATAATAGCCCTTTATTATACCTTGTGGGTGAGAGATAGATGAAAATTATAAAACCACAAAGGGAGTAATAAATTAAATTTTGTTTTATGCCAGGCTCAGATAAGGGGAGCAAATGGATAATAAAACTGGATGTAAATCTAATTCTCCCTTTGACAATTTGGGATAAAACAGGGTGGATAAAATTCACCCTATGCCTGTAAGTGCATTAAGTTTTGTTAAAAGTATCTACTTCCGTACTGAAGGTTAGTGGGAAGCGAAAATTAGGACATTTGGTTGGAGAATAAAATTTATCAGCCCACCTCTACTTGTTAAGATATTTGCCTTTGTTATAATAATTTTGATTCGAAAAAACAAAGTGAAATTTCTGAGTGTGAAGTACATATTTCTGACATGTATATGGCAAAAAGTCCCAACTAGTCGGTAGAAATCTCTTCATTGGCACTAAGTTCATATTTTTTGGCTGTTCTGTAAATGTGTATTCTACAAAACATAAATAAGCGTATCCCTTTAGTTTTGCGCCGAAACGTTGAATATAAACATTGAAAATTGCTAAGACGTGCTGCTCCAAGACTTATTTTCCTTTCAAACCACTGCTACTTAAATAACGGATGAGAGATTGATTTGACAGCCAAGTCAATTTCCTATTTCAACCTGTCAACTTATCCAACAAGCTATTAAGTAAGACTCCTTCAGCTTTGGAATTTATCCTCAGGCCTTTAACCTAAATTATTAATATTAATATTGCTTATTAATGTACAATCTGAATTAAATTATTCATTTAAGCGTAGCTCTGGCATCATGTATGGAGCAATTCATCAAACAAGCCACATATAGCGAAGATGCTTTTGGCTAAAACCACATTAGCACTGCTAAGGGGGGAGGGCAGCATAGGGGATATAGTGTGATGCAACAAAATGATGAAAAACGGTTTATTGTGGGGTCCCTAAGACCCGGAAGTTGTGTAATTCTAAGTGCAATCCCCCAGATGTTCAAAATGTCCGCCGTTAGAGTCAAATCATTAGCTGACCCCGAAAATTGATTTGAAACAATCTCGATGATATTCAAGCACAGGGTTAGTCGAATAGAACTCCCTAAAAACTTGGTGCCGTTAAAACATTCTTGAAATTTGTAGAAAGGAAAAGAGGTCTGTAGAGCTGTCTGGATTTTTTGTTTGGATTGACAACACATCGCCTTTTACTTAAAGGCAATTGTTTTAGTAATGGGCCTCGATTTACCGTAACTTCGCAACGGCACAGGTCTGCCTGTTAATAAGATGTTGGGTAACGAAGGGACTATCTTAACAGGACAAGAGGGTGGGCCCTAGGAAGGGAGAAATTACACAAAGAGTGGGTCAACTACTTGGCTTCATTCCTACATCTGTGGCCATCTGTCATCATAGCCACAGATTCTCGGGTGCGATGATTCAGGCTCCGGTTGACTGGACCCTTTAGCCACAGAGGGCTGAGGTTTGGCCTCCCGCCCTGCATTAGCCAGCCAACACTGCTTTTAAACTTATCTACACTTTTTTCCCCTTTTAACTGTTAGATTTAAGATGTCATAAGCCCAACTGCAATCGTCTTTCACGCTCACTATTTAGGTCGGGACCAATGCCAAAGCATAAGTGACATTTTACATGTAACAGGAGAACTTTATTTGAGTCCAGTCCTCCCTATGCTACTACGTAAAATTTAAATATTAAAAAAAAAGTTAGTTCTCTTTGGATGTTAATTATTAATACTCATGTTTCGATTAAATCGATAAGTAGCCTAGTGCACTATTGCATTAGAGTCAACACTGAGTTTGAGAATTCCTTTTCTGCTCTAGTAATCAAGACTTACCCAGACCAATAGACTAAGCCAAAACGTCTAATAGTTTGTTTAAAATTTGACTTTTTACTGTCATAAATAAAAACCAATACATTAACAAATTCGAGAATTATCTAGTCCTATTTGTTTAGCACTTATGTTTAAGACTTGCATCTATCACTGTAACCCTCTTACCTTATGAAGATAAAACCACTTTTATTTGATATAATCTTGCATTATCTAATTATTGTATACTGGACTATACAGGTAGTGTTAAATGCTACGAAGATGAGGCGTTGGCGTACATACATATTAGCCCTTATTGCCTCTACGGGTATCGGGTGGGTATTCTTTACGATTGGCAGTGAACGAACCCAGCCAGTCCAACTTACTCTGTCGGTTCTAATGGTTCTAATTTCCGGTCGGAAGTTTCACTGACTCATAAGCAATGTGTCATTTTGGACCGTAGTATAACCTCGATTAACGGCGACGTGGAGTGAAAGAACACAAATGAATCACGCTTAACTTTCTTAAATCTTAAAGAACCCAACTATTATTATTAAATCCCTTAACATGAATATGCTTAATATGTAACTTCATTAAGCATTATGTAAATAAGCAGGATTACCCTCAGGTAGGGAAAAGTGTAAATAGTTGACACTTTTCTCTTTGCTTGAATTTGATGGAGTGATAAATAAAAAAAAATAGTGATCAATATGATGCAAAAAAATATTTCTTTGAGTACATAACATTTTAGGTAATGAAAACCAATGCTGGGTCACTTCTACTAGAAAACTTAGCAATGACTATAAAACCATAAAACTGACATATAGAAGGTAGTCGTACAAAACAAAGATGCCTAAAATTTTAGAACTGCTAGACAGGCAGGTTCTTGACAGCCATAGCTGAAAGTGTAAAATTACTTATTTGATTTACCTGGTATAAAGGATTGAATTAAATAAATTGTGTAGAAATATCCAAAAATATTATCGTTTTTTTTTGTTACAGAATAAATATTTGAAAATAAATGGCTCTCTCTAGAATCGATATAAAAAAAACAAGAAAACAGTAAACGTGGAGTTCAATTTGTTAGAGTGAGGCTCACATGGACGAGGTTTGCCAAAACATGATTAAAACAAACTCAATTGCTTTCAAAAATAAATATAGCCAGAGGAGATTGGCTAGGCGAATAATGAATTTAGCAATACATCTTCTCATGAACACCAGCACTAATTAGGTCATAACTAGATATATTATATATAGCCCTACGTTTTCCACCCAAACCAAGTGGTTTATCAATAGCTAACTAGCAACTACAACGGCTTAGCCTAGCCCAGTTTCTCTTGGACAGACCATGCAATTATCGCTGGGCCTTGAGCTAATGATGGCTTTACTATCAACAAGTACTTGCCTGTCTGCTGTACGAGTAAATATTATTCAATCGGGCTAAACGTTGTTTGGTCCAGACAAGCACGCCATGAATGAAGGTTAAAATATAAAAAGAGGTAACTCTTTAATGTCATGGAATCAGAAAATGAAACCTCCATGTCAAATTTCATCTTTATAACTTAAACAGTGGCCTCACAACAACAACAAGGAAATTCATTCGCAGAACAACTTTAACTTCCCACTAATGAAGCAATAAAGTATGGAAAGCTTTTATTGAAAGCGGTCTCACTTTATAATGCTAACGAACGCCGCTAAATTTAAAAATCGAAAGAAAATGTTAGAAGGAAGTGGCATAAAAAATAACCCAGAAGAGCCAGAAGGAGAAACCTCTCAGCCCTCCCCTCCCTCTTTGGCAAATTCCCGTCATAAATTGTCCAATTAAGATGATAAAGGAGCAGAAAGTGGGAGTCCTGCAGGATAAAAGATCCTGTTCCCAGTCGTAAATTAGCGTGGGGACTGAGCGTAGCCACCAGCGACAGGGCTCACGTGAGTACGCAGACTTAAGCCACCGAAGGATTTGCCTGTCTGTCACGTGCACGGTCCCAATTACAGTCCTATTGTATATTCAAAGAGCTTGTCTCCATATCCATCTACTTATATCTCTTCCTGGATGTCCCTACCTCTCAGGATGAAGAACTCATCGTCTGTCTAATGGGGAAGGTCATCATTTTTTTTGTTTGAGTTTTTCTCCAATTATTGCCCTGTCGCTTTATTGTCATGAAGATATAACACCTTCGAACCAACAAAACAAGCACCATCACGCATAGCCGACCAGGAAAAAAGGGGCTGTAGTTTCAAACAGTACGAGAAAATGTTCTGTTACATTCTCACATCATACCAAACAAAACACGCTGTCACCACTTAAAAAATCTTCTCGGCCTCAGAGCAACCAGTATGCTATCATATTTATTTGTATTGTATGTTTCATCGATAAATGTTTAAGAGGAGAATATAAATGTTTGCAATTTTAGTTCATACTTGTCGTAAAAACGTTTTATTTGGTAAAAAGAAGTTAAAAAAGTAAGGCTCGTCGTTATTGTACTAACTACTCGCTATATATAGCTTGAAACATACCTAGTTCTTTTATTTTTATTAGCTTTCATGATCTAGGCAGAAGCTGATACTCAATGTCAATGTTATGAGTTAGTGTATAGATAGGGAATTTCATGTTTAAAAATCAAAAAATGCTAAAACAAATGTACATACAAGTGGTTAAACATGGGATGATTAAAGGACATTAGAAAAATATCTTAGTAAAATATTGTAACATTCATGATATTCTCAAATACCCCCATATCTCTCAAATAGGAACCCTCCCATCTGGTAAGCATCTTTCTTTATGCTCTTAGGAGTGGGGATGAGATAAACGGGCGGTCTTAGCCCAACCGTCTAGAAGGGCGAACCAGAGCAAGCTCCCGAATTGGCAGTCACCAACAGGAAGAGAGGAGAAGAACCAACAGCAGAAGTAACGTTGATTGGATAAAAGGAAGATTATCGATTGGGTGATATTAATATTGTTTTTATTATGGATCCATTAAAAGAAATTGAGCTCAAATTTCATGTTTTTTGTAATTAGTAGTAATTATCCTTGTTCAAAAGGAATTGAATATTTTTTTTATACTTTTTGTCAGCACTACATATAATTATAATTATTTGTTATAGCCATTTTATTTATATATATTTCACAATTCCTAGTTTCTCAATTTATTAATAACTACAACATTAGCCTTGAGATCGGGCGATTCAATCGGGATAAATTCCTATGTCAAAGACATAATAAAACAATTTGAATTAAAGATCTCATGACGGACCTGCCAAATTAGTTAAGGTAATTTGATCAAATAAAGTAGAAAAAGAAATGGTAAAAATGAGGTAGGTTTCAATATATCACCTTGATATAATAATAAAGCCATTTGTTTTTCGTCCATTCCCACCAGGTTGAAAAGTTCGGCAGTTTGGTTTAAAATATCTGTTTTTAGCGTAATGGTTATTTGAGAAACTCATCTGAGATTCTTGGCTCACACCCAGAGCGTCTCTGCAAAGTGTTCTTTTATTTAATTTCGTCTATGTGTCTTTCATGAATATATCAACTTAATAAATAATTTTGTAAGAAGAAATCGTTTATTGATAGTTATTTTTTTATAATCCATAAAACTATAAGAGCGTGGTTACTAATTATTAATTGAACCTGACCATGTAAACACGGTTATAAATATTTTCCACGTCTTTTCGTCATGTTAAAATTCATGACGCTAAATGAGACAAGGGACTGACTGAGAGGCTTCCCCTGAGATTCCTGGTTCGAAACCACTGATATAATACCACCGAAACCCTCCGAAAGAATAACGGTCAATCAATGAATCCATGGAGGGAGATGCAATGGGGGATTAGGAATTGAGATATGGACTAAACTGAATAAGATGAGAGTTGCGTTAGTTTGTAAAGGTTGATCTATTGAGACGAAACAATGATTCCCTGTTGCCATTCGAATAGCGTTCTCTCGGATACCCCACTACATGAATAAAATATCGGTAATCTCTCTCTCTCTCTTCACTCACCGTCGAATTTCTCTCACATGCCCAATTTATTCTTCTTGACAGACCTGCACAATTTCATCACGGCGCTTCAATCTCACTCGTGCAAGGGGGAAACCCCTTTTATGCCATGGCCACACCAAAAATAGCATTACTATTGATTCTTTTTTTTTCTTTGTGCATAAACAGTGTTAACTACAAATAGTATTAACAAAATACAGATAAGATATGTCTTTTTGATATCGTGTCAAGATTTTCGATCTTCTCTACTCTGTTTTAGGATGATTAGAAGATGACACAACGAAATCTACAGCTGAAGCGAGGTAAAGCCAAAAACAAAGAAGGCAAACAAAACTACATTAATTTCTCGCCTAAATAACGCTGATTGCGTTGTGGTCAGACACAAAATGGAAAATAATATATATCCAGATCCGTCAGGATAAATTTACCACCTCTAAGCTATCTCTACAACTTTAATTATGCCATTTAAGTACACTTTATTTTCAGTTATGGTTTGAGAATGTACGACATTATTTTAAAACAAATTTAAATATAACGTCAATAAATGATTTGACCCTATTGGTTAGTTGAAAATGGCCAAAATATTGACAGAAAATAAACTACCATTAAATGGTATATTTTCATTGTTTGCTTCCAAAAGTTACTTTTTACGAATATTTTTGTATAACCATCCCTGATGTTCCCTTAGCATTACAAACTATAATGTGCCCTTAGCGTTAGAAATGCTAACATTAAATCTTAAATAATTTCTAAACAATGACTAGAGAAACATAGAAATAGGTAAGTTGATAGATTTGATAGAGAACCTGACTTATAATTACTTTTAATTGTTTTTCTCATAGTTCTGACTGTTTTACATCCTTGTTAAAACGAACGAAACGTGCCCCTGCCAGCAATATTATGTTATAAATCGAGGAACGAGAACACCCGCAATTTATGAGAAATTGGAAGGAAATAGGAATGTTCTACCGTTTATTTCTCTGTTGACTTTTATTTCGTTTAAAGATTACAAAGTTCTACCCAGCATTTTTTGCTGCAGCTTGATCAACAAGTGGCCTGCTGTTATATACATTTGAAACGACCGCCGTTAAATAAAACTAATATCGTTATTATTTACTTTAAGTTTAGATTTTTTTAACGGCCGGTAAAATATTTCATGAAAATGTTTTGAGTAACCTTTTAAATAAAACTTTTTTTTGTTATATTTTTTTCAGTTTTAGTTGTACTAAAACGTTTTAAATGGTTCCCGACATTCGTATTTTGCAATAATAGAAAACCGGTTCATTTATTGACAAAGTGGCTTTAGGTTGTTACTAAAGTTATTTTTTGCATAAAACTACATCAATTCTCCACTATACACCTCATCGAGTCGTCAGCAGACTGTCAAGACATTGAAGCCTTTGGAACAATCTTTTTTTTTTTAGCAGTATCAGCCACGAATCACAATTCAACTTCAAATTATCCTTCACGTGTTCCCAATTAGCTTAGCCCCAGACTTGATATAGGCCAGTCAAGATCCTCAGAGTAATTTGCGTTCTTTGGCTGGTAACTGTTAGTAGGTTATATTATTTATTATCTAGTATATAATTTAAGAAATAGAATTAGTCTATAATTTAAATGATTATGTCCTCGGAGTCCTAGATTGACCAGCTGTCTTAGTTTCAGTTAATGAATAACCTATTCATCGCCTGTGTATTAGTACGTAGTATAATAGCGGTTAAAAAAATGTTTTTCACACAATTCTCATAATTTAATTTTTTTTTTTTTTTCACCATCACAATAATATACATAGAAGTGCATGCAGGATAACTGATGAGTTTTGGGTAGACTACACATCATTTTTTCTAATGTATCCTTTTGCACTAAACTATAGTCACTAATTATTACCAAACATATTTAACACTTAAACTATTTCATTGTTATCACGACCTGATGCAGACACACAGATTATGCGGTAACGTTGCCCATGAGTGAACCATAACTATAATGAATTATAACTTAACTTACAAACATACTAATCACGAACTCGCAGCGTTATAAAGATACATAAAGAGCGCATACTCGTTTCCATTGTGCTTGTTCGAAAGTAAAAACTCCTGGCGGATTTGGTATTATATACAAGAAGGTAACGAATAACGGCATAAATATTACTAGTTGATAATATCGATGCCGACGAAAGAGTGAAGGTGTAAGTGTGGTTCGAGAACCTGCCGGACATCCGCAAGAGTATCGGAGTCGGCGATAAAGGGAGGATGGATGGTCGGGATCCATGCCTCCTTCTCTCGGTAGACATTTATCCACCACAGCCCGTGCCCTCGCACACCCAACACCTGCCATTATCGGTAAAAATATTCATACGAGCTGTGCCATTATCGGGGGCTTAGCAGCGAGCCAGATTAGTCACTAATGGCAAAGACTGCTTGTGTACATCTCTTCCACGTTTATTAACCACATGAGTAAACATTTCTGTCAGATTCAATTAGCATTTTCTTGAAACACAACGGGAGAGGCTTTATGACAGTAAACAGTTTTAGGAGACCTCTTTATGTTTAACACCTTTTAAAGAGAACGTGCCGACCCAAAGTTGTCGTCGTACTTAGTAAATCGGATTTGCTACTCTTTATTCAGGTAGACCCTCATTTAAGCACAGGAAATTGAGTCAAACCCCACTAGACTCGTAACTCGAACATAAAGGGACCGAACCCGCCTTTATGAGGAAAGAATCTAAGCAGCTATGGGGAAGGTCTAATGAAAAAACTTCAGAAAAAATAATAACATAAATTAAAAATAAAAGCAAACTTATTATTGCAACTATTCATTAGTTTGCTCTAGCACATGCTTCATCTCAAAATCGGTATTGCACGATAATTATATCAAATTGCTCACGTGTATGATGATTATAGTCCACTGTCACAATATACAACTGCCTTGAAACATTTTCTGAATTTAGTACCTTCTTCTTAATGGCAGCAATACAAAACATAGGGTTGATGTGAACGACAAAAAACAAATTGATATCACGGGGCTCTAAAGCTGGCCAAGGTTGAGTACGGATTTTAGATCCAGAAAACATACTAGAGTGGTTTGACATCCTAGGTTTTTCGCAATCGTCAACTCTGATCGACAGGCACAAAAGCTCGTACCTAAATTTCTAATCCACTAGTCCACGCCTCTCATCGATAAACCGATAACGAAATCATATCGGCCATCGGGTTTCGTCCTGATTGTAATCAAGTCGTCCGCAGGAGTCTCCCAGTCAGCGGCTTGATGAGGTCTTCATTGAGCCAGGTTAAATATTGGTTGGCACTATTGGCGAAGGGGCTGATTCCTTAGCTATACTTTCAAACAGATCGTATTTCTGCCAACAACCTCATACCTTATCCCCTCCTATTTTAAACGTAGCTTTCAGTAAAGAGTGAAAAAAATTAAAATGACCAGAGTAATTTTCAAATTTGAGAAGTGGTTTGGGATATTTTCCTCCACGGCAAAGAAAATACAATTCGATAACACAAAATTAATTTCATAGGTTTAAGGTTAGAGAAAAGTTGTTTAGCGATCCATAATTCATAAAATAGTGTATATTTATCAAGTAATCATGAGCCAAAAGGGACAAATGCTAGAGGGACATTGGCTTTCGTCTGTGTGTACATGTTCTATAAAATTAGTCGTAACAATTAGTCAAACAGAAGTGGATTGGGATTTAAAGATATCATAATTTCCCCTATTGTTAACAACATTTCACAGCTGTAGTGTCAAAGTAATTTCAATGATAGCTCTAAATATATTTACTATCGGTGGACTTGTTGTCTTTTAAGAACGAACATTTATGTAATACAAAGTGGTTTTTTTAACAGCATGAGTATTTGCAATGTATAATTAAAATGAAAGACAAGATATACTAAGAAATAGTGTTGAGAGACAACAGTAGAGTAGAGATAAGCGGTTTGTAATTATTCGTATTGGTTTGAAAGGCATATTCAATGACCGAGGTAGTGGGGCGAACCCTTAGGGCCAAACACAGCCTGTCTCCCTATTTCTGCGAGAATGGGCCTGGTATGTAACTAATCTTATTAGGCAAATAATCTTATTCCTTCTCATGTTTGCACTTTACTCTCGATAAAATATTGACAAGTAGTAAATCGGTTTTTAATTTTAATATAAGGAAATGTGAAACAGTTTGCTTCAGTTCCACTTATAGAGGAAATAAAAAAGATTGACGGACGTGAATGAGGAGACAAGTGATGAACTATTTAGACCCTCCCGTCTGCCGGAAGAGGACGCTGTATTGTTCCGCCGGAAGCGGTGTTTGCTCTCTGCCGCCTCCAGCGCTCCTGTGTACCCTGTAGCCATCACATGGTGGCTAGATTGAAAATCCCGCCTCTCGCTTAATTCCATTGTTCCACCTCTCATCGCTCTCCTACGACTGTTTGCCCTCGGCAAAGTTTGTACGGTGGCTTTCTGCCGTTACTAGTTTGTGACTGGAGTCATCGAATAGATTCTCATCTGAACCTCATCAACCGGATTTAGAATTTGTATTCAACGCACTTCTTTTAGATTGGCGGATGACCAATAGTGTAGTAGAAGATACAGAAAAGCGACTATAGAAATACTTCCTTCGTTCAAACATCTCCAACGATAAAAGACACAGTTCCAAACGGCCATCCTCATCTATGCAAATTTACAATTGCACACATGCCCAATACAATAGTTATACTGCACAAGACCAAATTTTTCATTATATTAGCAAAAGACACAAGCAACTTTAGCACGCTAGACCTCAAAGCGGGGTACCACCAAATACAGATGGACCCAAAGGATCGCCACAAAACAGCCTTCACCTTCGAACGAGGGCATTAACAATTCACACGGATGCCATTCGGTATCAAAAACGCACCTATCACGTTCCAGAGACTTATGGACGAGTTGCTCAGGGGTATCGATGAGTCCATGTGCCAAATTTATATGGACGACCTCCTAGTATTTAGCGCGGATGAGGCCCAACACGAAGTGCACCTGAAAACTGTGTTCAACCGAGTGAGGCGATTCGGATTAAAATTGTCAGAGGAAAAGGCCCGGTTAGGCCAGGAAGTTATTACCTTCTTGGGACACACAATCTCCAAGGAGGGAGCGCGACCAGATGCTGGAAAGATAGCAGCCATCCAAAAGATGGCGGTCCCGTCCGACGCCTTCTAGGAACGCTAAACATTTCTATAGAAGATTCGTCCCCAAAATGGCAGCGTATCTAGTCCCTCTCAACGACCTCCTGAAAAAGGGGCGAAAGGTGATCATCACCCCCATACACTCCTCACTCCAGATCATAAATCTATATCAGCGAATGTTTGTTTGTTTTAGTTTTTACAATTTTTAGTCTGTGTATGAAGTGATAAAGTTTCTGTTTTTTTTAGTTTATGATTTAAGGCAATATTGTATTGTCCGCTAAGAGTATCAGGGTACGATACTCTAAAAATTGTACATGGCCCGCTGTTAAGTTCCCGACGGATGGTCGGGAACTGGCAGGGGGGAGTTTTGTATTGGAAACTAACGTTATTAAAGGGTTCTTATCGTAGACGCGACCAATACCGCGTATGACGACACTTGTGTTTCAGCCCCCACGGTCTGTCTCGATTTAAGGACACCTGCCGTTTCTTTTCGTTTATGATTTCATCTATTTTGGCTAACTCCTCTGGACGCTCTGTCGGTGCTACTTCCACTCGAAGTTTGTCCCGGACTCATGGTGTCTCCAGCCCGCTCTCTGCCCATTCCTGGAAGTACCTTACCGCGAATGGTTCTTCCGATGGGGTCCCTTGTTTCTCTGCGCGTCTCTGGACTAAGGGGATATCCGGCCCATTCTCCACCCAATCGAGTAAGTAACGCCCCGCGAATGGTTCTTCTTGTGGGGGGGGGGGGTCGTTTTCCATAGCGTTGACCACAAGATCTCTCGATAACCAATCCGCCACTGCGTTTTCACTACCATTCTTGTGCGCTACGTAGAACGTATACGCTGCGAGGCTTTCCTTCCATCGTGCCACCCTCTCACGATTCTTTCAACGTGCCCACATAAACCAACGGCTTGTGATCGGTGATTAACTCAAACCACCTTCGGTAGACGTGTGGCCGGAAATGCTGTATTCCCCATACCACTGCCAATAATCCCCTCTCCAAGGCACTGTCCAAGGCCGTTCGGCCGGGTTTAGTTGTCGTCCCGCGAACGCGATGGGTTCTTCCCCACTCCCTCGAACATCTGAGACAGCACCGCTCCTATTGCCGTCTCGCTCGCGTCTGTGGTGACTCTAAACGTTTGATTAAAGTCAGGAAATGCCAGCAATGGCCGTGTTGTCAATATCTCCCGACACTTCGTAATACTCGCTAGTTGCGTGGGCCCCAGTTGGAACCGCCTTCCTTTCTTCAACACCTCGGTAAGCGGGCTTGTCACCTCCGCGATTCCGAGTATGAACTTACGGTAATAGTTCACCATCGCTAAGAACCTCCGAGCCCCCCGTACATTCTCGGGTGACAGCACCTCGCGAATAGCCTTCACACTATCGGGATCCGGTCGCACCCCATCCCTCGAGACTACGTGGCCCAATAATTTGATCTCACTCGACCCGAACTGGGATTTCTCGGACAGCTGGACAGCTTCAATCCAAATTCCCGTATTCTGGGGAAGACCTCTCGCATGGTCTTCTTCCGATTTGCTGAAGACTATTAATCGTCCATGTAAACCAGCGAGAAGTCTTCCCCAAAACCCCTTTGTAACTCGTCCATTAACCGCTGAAACGTTCACGGGACCCCTTTTAGTCCGAAGGGCATTCGAACGAACTCACATGCCCACGCTTCCTCCGCCATCCGAACCTGGTGGTACCCGCTTTTTAGGTCCAGGGTACTGAACACGGTGGCTTCTGACAATCTGTCGAGGATATCGTCGATCCTAGGTAACGGGTATCTCTCGTCTTGGGTGACCTCGTTTAATTTCCCATAGTCTACCACGACCCTGTATTTCGTCGGACCCCCATCCTGCTTCCTTGGCCGCTTCTCCACCACCCACAGTGGGCTGTTGGATGGAGATTTGCTCGCCCTAATTATTCCCTGGGATTGGAGTTCTGCCAGCTGCTTACGGATAACTTCGCACATCGCGGATCGCATATCTTCTGTCCTTCACGTAGACAGGTGCGTTTGTTATCAGGTTGATCCTGTGCACCGTCCTCCCCGTGGACGGAAGAACCTCGCCCTCCCGATAAAATAAATCGTGGTTTTCCCCCAAAATTTGACTCAACCATTCTCTGGCACATCGGGCTGGTCCTATCCGATCCCTTTTCCCTTGCGTCCACCCCTGACGGTATACTAGCCCGCCCCTAGCGCGAAGGCCCACGCGTCCTCGTTACATCGTAATTTAAGTCCCACCAGTCTCAGAGCGTCACACCGAACGATTATGTCGTAACCGGAACCGACTTCCTTCATTATGTGCATCTTTACTATAACTTCCAGCTTCGTGAGTTCGGTCAAGTCTACACCCGTTTCCCCCTCCGTCTGGCACCGCCCACTGACCGTAGCTACTACGCATTCACACTTTTTAATATTCTTCCACACCCCTAATTCCTTCTCTCCCCTTTCGCTGATTAATGAATGTGTGCTCCCCGTATCGAGCAAGAATTTTAATTTTGTCTCCCCCCACCTCGCCACGGGCAACCTATTATCACTCGTTCTTGCAATATTATTGACCCTTATCGTCACTTCCTTCTCACGGTTGCCCCGCCCATCGCCGTACCCTCAATCACCCCTCCTGTTACTACTTCCACCCCTGACGGCCACCCTTCTATGGGACCCCTCCACTTGCCTCAGGTCTGTCCCCAGCCGGGTCACTGCGTCGGACCGGTCGCTCTCCTCCCTCAACGATCCTTGGCTGATGGACTGCCTGTCAGTCCACCGGGTTGTCCTCCTGCTGTCCCATCTCTGGCAGTTGATCTCCATAGGTTCGGGCCGGTGTCCTCTCCTCCTATTCTCGACCACGCTTCTAAGACATTCCCACGCTACATGGCCCCGACGGCCACACTCGTAGCAACGCGTTAGGTTACATTGAGACGCCAAGAGGCCCGTCTTGTTGCATTCGTAGCAACGTCTCTCTGTTCGCCTTTGTCGTTCGTCTGGCGTCCGAAATAGCCTTCTTGGTGCACCTGCACCTCTCGTTCTGTCACCTTGTTGTAACATCGTTCTTCTCTCCCTCCTCGGAGTCCTGACCTCTATCCAGTCAGGTTCTGGGCTCTTAGGGCGCATCGTGCTTCGCTCTTGCGCATCGATGAGTTCGCTAGGATAAAGGAGGACTCCATTGCTCAAACTCAAATAAAATTGATTCTAATAACATTTCACCAATCAGAACACTAATAAAAAAATAATAATAATTCACAAAAGGTAGATAAATACAATCAAGACACTTACTTCAATACAATACGGCTACAATTAAGATAGAGAGAGTGAGAGAGAGAGGGGGGGAGAAAGAGAGAGAGCGAGAGGGGGAGAAAGAGAGAAAGAGAGAGAGAGAGAGAGAGAGAGAGAGAGAGAGAGAGAGAGAGAGAGAGAGAGAGAGAGAGAGAGAGAGAGAGAGGGGGGGAGAAAGAGAGAGTCACATCCTTGTCCTTGGCCAGCGAGCCTCGTTGGTCTATATTTTGGTTCAATTGCACTTTCATAATCTCTCGTACGAAAATTAACCTCATTATCGCCTTGGTCTGTCAATATGTTTCCACCATCATCTCGTTGAGACGATTGTAGAGGAGAAGGAGCCTTTCCGCAAATTCTCCCTCCGTCTGGCCCGGCTTCTTGTGCTCCTGTAACAGAAAAAATGTATCCTCCTCCGGGGTCCATCGGCCGCTTCCGTATAATTTTTTCAGTCTGCTTTTCAACCCCTCCCACGGTTGTGACGCGTCTCCTTGAATGGCATTTAACACGCGGCTTGAAATTCTTCCCACTAGCGATGCTTCTAGTAATTTCACATCTCCATCAGCTAGAGTTCCTTAGAGGGTGGTTTTTATCATGACGCTAATACCCAGAATTGACATGAATGCTTCTCCGGTCCACATAAGAATCCCTGGTTTTGGGAAAATGTCTGTTAAAGCTAAGTAACGTTAAAATACAATGAAGAGAAGCATTAAAAGAAGTGGAATAAGTAGTCAGAAAAAACAACTTTGTTAAAAAAAACAATTAAAATATTATTAATAATTCAAACCTTCACGACAAATTTTAATTATAATAATAATAATATAAAATTACTTTAGTTGTCTATATGGACATTTATTATTATATATAGTTACTAGTTTGTTCACTTCTAGATTTGGTGAAAGGAAAATGCAAAAGAATAAGTACTTAGATGCCCCAAACGTTTTTTAATATACTACCTAATTGTAATAATTCTTGTAGCGACCACTAACTACATAAGATAAATCACCCTATACTCTATTGTATCTATATATATAAGTTAACTAAGCTTTTGCTTCTAAATAATTTTAACGTTCAGTAAGTAATTGTGTTTGATTGTCCTTATCGTTTTCCGTAAAATGAACTGTGTTACTCACGGTTCTCTTGGAGACAGTTTGGTTCTCTCTTTGTTGTTCGTTTTGATTAATTTCTAGTTGTGGTTTGTTGATCGATTGTCTTTGTTCATGTGGTTTCCGTGATTGGTTGTGTCTTTCGGTAATCTCTCGGTTATAGTTTAATCTATACCGTTGGTATTTTTGTTGCAGTTTTTGTTGATAATTTTGTTTTTGTATTTGGTCTTGTCTTGGTTCCCATATTCTTTTAAAATTGTGATCATACCTTTTCCCTAGGTAGTTCGGATTTCTTTGTTGCGTGTTATGATACTGTTGTCTAGGTTTCTGACTGTCAATTTTGTCATAAGTTTCTTCCATTATTTTGATAGCGGAAGTGATTAATGATCTTTGTAGGTCACGATGGTTTTATTTTTAGTAGTATATCGTAAAAAGTTTCTCAGTTCTGGTACGAATTGTTTTATGCAATGGTTTGTTATCAGTTTGTCATATGCATTCATTTCGTATATTTTCTGTAATTCTTCCTTTGAATCGTCCAAGATAATTCTTCCTTCTTGTTCGTCATGTTAAAGATAAAAAAAAAAGTTATTAAAATTATTAGCCAAAAAAAAAAAAATTTACCGGGATATCGGGACTTTTGAGCTAGCCAGCACGAGTGAAGCTATCTATCTCTGTGGCGTTTGGAATCTAATTGTCATTCAAGTTTAACTAATGTTGGTTCCCAAGCTTCTTTGGTGCAAGCGAAGGCGAGTGTTGCAAATCTTCAAAACATTCTAACACTCTATTAACTTTATAGTTATTAAACTTAATAATAAAGCTTATGCTCGTGTTATATTACAGATTATTGAAAAGAGAAAGAGTTTCAGGGAAAGTTTCTCATAACTCAAAAACTAATTTTACCACTTATATTAATTAATTAATACTATTAACAATTTAAGTATATTCAAAATGAAGGTCACTCCATAATTTCAACCACTCAAAGCTAGTTTGCCTGAGTTACGCAATAATATGAAAACATAAGATATCTTATACAATAAGATGTGGCCACAGCATTGAGCTTTTTTCATCAAACATTCACAGTTAAATAAACCAAATATACATATATTTATATATATTTTATTCATTTATATATATATGGAATAAGTGTAATAAGGTAACAGTGTTTATATTGATAGGCACTAACATGGAGGAACCAATGTTGTTAAATGTGGTCCGCTTATTCGATTTAAAGAAACAAAATTACATCTCATATGCTTGAGTGAATCTACTTTCACCTCTTCTACATACTAATACTCTTCCTCGACATGTGTCCCCTGTCTCATATACAAAAATAATATTATTTTCCATTCTACTCATATTCGAAAATGTCTCTTTTTCGTATTTGTATATTTTAGGTAGTGAGCTTCAGCCTCTCCTAACTGATATTTTGATTAACAAAACATCTTCTTCTATCATTCCTTTTTATAAATACTGTTCAGAAAATACATTAAACATGATAGGTTTAGAAACAAGAATAATGTAATACAACAATAAAAATAGTATAACGACAAGCCTGGGGTAATTTTCGTGTGCACCAAATTTGCTGTGAAACAAATTAAAATTGATGATATAGGAAATTAATTGTATACAAAGGCACTTTACTTAAACTGAAAACTATTTAATGAATCTGAGATAAATAAAGCTACATTGATAATTTAGAAATTGAAATTATCATACTTATAAGTAAACAAACCATTACTTATTTTCTATAACTATGAAAGGAATATTACCCATGTATAATTAAAAGTAATGCTATAATCTATATTGTAAAGCTTTTAAAAAAACAAAAACCTATTTAATTATTTATTATCATCCCCTTTAATTGCGTTTTCTATCTTTTCATTTTTTTTTAATGAAATCTCATCAAATTTTACTTTTTGACTATAATATCGCAACTTTCAAACAGATAATTGTTTTTTAATTTCTTTTTCCAAATAGTAGTCCTCGCAATGCCTGAACAGGCGAAATGATATTTGTAGAAGAAGTTTTGTCATTGCTCAAATTGTAAATAGAAGGTGAGCCCCATCACCTAGTATTGTATATATGTTTTTGATATTTTAACTTTAATCTGATATTGTTATGTAACCCAACCTCCTTCGAATCCATCAGCGCATCGCAGTAAGAGAAGAAATTGAAGTTTGTAATTGCAAATTGTTAAAAATGTTATTAATAAAGGAGTTTAGGAAAAAAAAAAAAGATCAATGAGAGAAACTAAACCTTAGGATAAGTCAATAAAGTTTACAATATAAAGACATCTAGTCTATTTATCTATACAAAACCCACCATCATCCGGCAATAAACAGAAATTTACTCTATTAATTCTTTCCTTGTGAAAAATTAAAACGCTTGGTCTCACTACTGAGTAATAATTTACAAAAACTGCTTTACAATTGGACACCCTCATCGGGAACACATACACAAATGAATACAATTCAAATGTTTCAGTACGGCTGCTATAATTACTTTAATAAAACTTCATCTTTGTCACACTTTATTGAGATGGCAAAATGAAATGGGACCGCAGTATGAGCTTGTATGTCTCCAGCATCAACAGGACTACTGCAGGTAGACTGATAAAAAAACAAGATACATATTTCATTTGCTAATATATAATAAAATACTGAGTGTACTCACATATATGGAGGCTATCTTTTCCAGATATGCACCGCTTAATAAGCCCGCTAAGGGACTTTATTTCACACTTTGAGGTCAGGTTTGATGAGAAACTGTTTCTTACTAAACCTTAAGAATTCAGCTGTATGGTATTCACAGATTGAAGGAAGAACCGAGATACAAATAGCGAGATTGGCACTGTATTAGATGTCAACAAGAACTGACCAGTGCAAGTTAGCGGTCCAAGGCCTCCCTCAAGACCCAGCTGATCCACTGCCTATTGAATACTTTGGCGCCAAACAGTCACATTGTTGTCTTTATCTGGCAGTTGCATCTAATCGGTCTAGTGTAGTGAAGTGTTTCTCTTCTCATGACAATTTCAATGTCTCTTTTAACATTAACCATTTAATGGCCGATTGCCAAGGTAAGTGGTGCGATATTTATAAACAATTTCTTATGATTTTGCATAACTTGGGAAATTACTTAAAACACCGATGCCTGAGAGCTAGGAGAACAAATATGGCAGAATTTAAAGTACTCTGGCTGCTGCCATATTGGATTCTTCCCTGATTTTTTTATTTTTTATAAATTTATTGCTTTTCATTTATTCATTTATGTGCAATGATAAGAACAGATTGAATACATCATTAATTTTGTTCTTATTAGGTTTTAAAATAGATAGATAGTTAAATACTTTAACTTTAGAGAAAAAAACAAATAATTATAATAAATATTTTTTTATGAATCTTCATCCTTTCTAACAGGACAATCGATAGGTGGAGATAGTGGGTAATAAATACTCATATAACGCATGATATTACAATTATAAGAACATATTCTTTGTCACTACATATGGTTTAAAGGTCTCTTTTTAGTATTCTACTTCTTGTTTAGTAGAGTTTTTGCTGAGTAGGTGCATTTTTTAAAATAAAACCGATAATTGTTTAATATATGTAGCTGTAGATGTCTTTTTCAATTTCTTTATCTGGAATTTTAGTGTACTCTTCAACCTTTAACAGTGGTTTTGGACAACTATTTTGTAATTTGTAGTGATTTAGCAACCCCCCCCCCACATAAATTGCCACCATTTTTGCTAAGTAGTGATAGCTGTGTGGCTATGAATGTTTTTTTAATTAACATTTTACATTTTTAATTTTGTTTCTTGTTTTAATCATGCGATAACCTGAGGATGACAGACGTGGGCTATTGAAAGCACTTGCTAATTAAAAAAAAGCTTTTGAAAAAAACAAAGTATTAGTGATATTTAAAACCTATATTTAAAAAAAAATTTGAAACATTGTATAGGCATGGTATATTAAAATCATTAAGAAAAATAGTCATATTACTTATATTTAAAGTTAATACTTAAACGCGAAAGTATGACTAATTGACATTGTCGGAAATCGGCTTGGGTTGAAGACAGAGGTGTTAGATTTTAATAAAAATTTATTAATGGACAACATTTTGGCATAGTATGAAAGTCTTCATCAGGTCCTGACAAAAAGAAGATAAAGGAACATGTCAAAGAAGAAAAATCCAAATTAATGAAAGTTAAGTACAAAATAATGGTTTCATCAACCCGTTATTATATTTCAATTAAATGTTTAAAATTATATTTCTGGGTGTTTTTGAATAACGCTTTGAAATTCAGGTCCATTGAATAACTTTTAAATTGTAGGACGATGACCCGTCACACATTCGGTTCCAAAATTACTATTTTATCTTTATTTCTTTTTATTTACTCCATGTAACTTTTTCCATTACGTTACAGGTCAAGTGCACGGAGTACAGTGCCTTACAATTTTGGGAGCTGTCTACGGTTCCAGGAAGTACAGTACAGCAGGCCACCTCGCCAAGGAGATACAAAGTGAGTGGTGTTAAAATTTACTTGATTTACAAAATTCACACGCATTTACAATCGACAAGTCTTTCGAACGATCGAAAAAATAAATATAATTTTTTATGAATTCCAAATACATTTTTATTATATAGAAAACGGTAAAATGCAAAAAAAAAGTATGATTAGTTTTTGGTAGACTAAAACTTTAAAATTTAAAACTTAAAATTTGTATAAGTGCTACTACTAAACACGCTTACGGACAGACAGACAGACGGTAAGAACAGGTTGACGAACTAAATCAGACCATCACTCTTAGCTGGACATTAGATTTGGCTTGCTATCGTTGCTGGGTTTACTAGCAATCACATGCATATTTAAATGTAAAAACATCTGGATTATTTAGCTGTATTTCAACGTTTCTCATAACTCAGCTTAAATTTGAATTTGAATTTTTTCGTTTTTTACATACAAAAAAATACGCTATAGGCTGTAATCAATTTCAAATATATTAAAAAACAATTTTAAGAGAAAACTAAAGAAGTATCATCTAAGTTCAATTCGAACGAATGTACCTTTTTCACATGATGAATCAAATGAAAAAAAAACTTTATTATGGACATTGTGTCCTATAATAACAACAAGAAATATAATAGGAATATCTAGCTTATGAATTATATTATGTATAAATGTATTATACGATGTGCTATGGTTAGTACATGACCTTATTGTATATAGCCTTTTTGGATAATATGCCTACGTGTTCTGTATATACCTCTACCATTTATAATATATACCCACCTGTTTTGGTGCGTTGAGATACTGGAGATTTATCACTAATTCGAAAAAAGGCATATTGTTGAACAGCTATTCCATACGACCGGAATAAAAAAACGTGAATAAAGTTTTATTTTATCTATTTTGACATGTTATTCGTTTGGGCTAACCACTCCAGCGTATACGAGATCATATCATATATAATTATAATCTACTTTTCAGTATTTGGAACAAGGAAGAGGAAGAAATGTTCTCGGGATTCGCACCCAGATACTTCACATGAGCAAGTGGTCTGCCTGTTGTAATAGTGAAGACACACACTTAATGCACGGGGTTAAAAGGTAGGAATATATTATAAATGGTAGAGGTATAATCAGAACAAGTAGGCATATTATCCAAAAAGGCTATATACAATAATGGCATGTACTAACCATAGCACATCGTATAATACATTTATACATAATATAATTCATAAGCTAGATATTCCTATTATATTTCTTGTTGTTATTTTAGGACACAATGTCCGTAATAAAGTTTTTTTTTTCATTTGATTCATCATGTGAAAAAGGTACATTCGTTCGAATTGAACTTTGATGATACTTCTTTAGTTTTCTCTTAAAATTGTTTTTTAATATATTTAAAATTGATTACAGCCTTTAGCGTATTTTTTTGTATGTAAAAAACGAGAAATTCAAATTAAAGCTGAGTTATGAGAAACGTTGAAATACACATCGGGTTTCGCTAAGAGACGCTTCGCCCCGTGTAGCCTTTATCTAAGGTTGATCCGAGAAAACAAATTTGTTATCCTGGTGCTTTGAACTCAATACCAGCCTACCAGACCGAAACCTGCTTAAATGGGTTAGAAGCAAGCACTTCACACCATAAATTACTCCAATAAGTCCCCTTCTTAACTTGCAAACATCACAATCGATTCTCTTGTAAATCTTAAACCTTTAAACTATACAATTTAAAAATTATAATCTATTAATAACAATTATTATTAGCCGCGGTATGTAAGAAACTTGTAAGTAACTTTTGTAATAATTACTGCTTACAGAAAAAAAGTAATGGTTCCGACAGGATTCGAACCGGTGGATTCAGAATATATAATATAGCAAATATATACTCAAAACAGATTGTTTATTTAGAATGATATACTTAGCAAGAAAAACAATCCGATGGTAATGTGAGTATACTTTTTATCTATGTATGCGAAGTATGTAATGCGAGTTTTCAAAGGTCACAGCTGATGACCGCGTGAAATGGTCTAGCTTAAATACAACTCTACCTGTATTTGACTTTAAAAGTAAAATGTGACGGATCTCTCAGATGAGATAGAAACACTATAACATCACAGTAGACGTGTTTTAAAACATAATTCCCAAAAATATAAAATCATTTGAGTGGGAGTGTGAGTGGGTTCATAAAGCATTTAGATCACACTATTTATACAAGTGTTACACGTGAATGTACAATGTTAAACTTTAGTCAGATGTATGGCTGTAACGTTGGGTTGTAATCTGATGGTACCATCATTTATGGTTTTCATAAGGTGATAACAAACATAGGGGTACGAAACCATTAAATTTCTATAAAATTATGAACTGTTTAGTTTTGATGGTGTAACTCACTATTAACCAAAAGCAAGAGTATTGTTGAATATACCTTAAGTATTCAATGTATGAAAGCCTTCGGGCTTAACAATAAGAACCATTTAATCGTAAGTCAGGCCATGACTGCTTCTGGAGAAGTACACCAACTAATTTTTGTCCGGATTATTTTCAAATATGACATATGGCAATTAATTATCAGTAGCATGGAATGGAATGTTTGTGGGAGGGAGAAGAACGGTGTTGGCTGGTGTTAATATGACAGAGTCACCGCATTTTCCCTATGTGCCGTACGTGACATCTGCAGCACAGCCTAACAGGAATACAAAGTTTCTCACTAAAAACATTTACATATGCAAAAGTTGAAACAGTTTCCGTTAATTAATGCTAACAAATATCGTGACTCCTCGGGAATTCCATTTACATCTAAATAGAGAGAGGCGTGGGTGATGGCGGGACGGGGGTAGATTCCAATGGGTAAGGGGTGGCCGTTGTGTTGTCGGAGTATTCGAGTCCAGTTGTACTACCGCAAGAGTTATTAAACAGTTTTTTTTAGTAGTAGTCACCAAACATTTCATAAAAGAATGCTTCACATTTTATTTATTGCTTCGTTAAGAAGGATATACCCGCAGCTTGCTCCCACTCGAGAAACGGTTCTCCGTTTTTTCTTTAGTTAACATATTCCAGCAATTTCTTATTATTCGTTTATTTACCAATTCCTCTTCTAGATTATCTATAAGTGAATTGTAGCTACCCTGCAATATGTCTTTTGCATTGTGTCATTAAATATGAAGTTAACTGTGGCATAAGTATCAATAGCTATGCTATATTTAGCATTTTGCTGTTTTTTTTCAAAACCAGAAATGGTATGTTAAAGAAATGAGAAATTATTACATTATCCCCTGATTGAAATATAGATATAAAATATCATATCGAAATTTTACGTACGATGACGTATGTATAATACTGCAAATTACTAACACATGATTTAGATTTATATTGAAACAATTAATATTTTTCTATTAATCCTATTTCTAATAACATATGATGAGAATGAAACACTGCGCCTTAAGTGATAATTTTAAAACTCAATTCAACTTATTGCTTATAGAATGATGTCAAATACACATATGTGATCAATTTAAAATTAATTTTAATTAATGAAGCACAAAAAAACGAAACAAATTTTCGATTACTTTTTGTTATATTCTTTGTGGATTAATAAATTACGCTTGTGGCTCTTTAATTATTTCATTGACAATAACAGTAAATCAAGTAAGTATCATAAAAGCATGATTGCATATTAGTCATTTGATTGATAATGACATAATAAATTAGTTAATTATTAGGTACCAAGCAAATATAAATAAATCGTAAGTATGTTTTATAGACTGTTGTTATTTGCCAAATAGGGAAAGTACATATTATAAAATTGGTTGTAATTTTATCACGTATTGTATACTCAAAAATCTTTATTGCTATAAAATTACAATCTGGTTCATTAGGCACTAAGTAATCGTGATCAATGTTCTCATTTATACCATATTAACAATTCTTCATTCATACAGTATTTAATAACAGCTCAAAGACATCCCAAATCCACATGGATGTCACCCCCCCCCCCCCCTGGAATGCAAAACAGGAAGCGGAATCTTGGGAAATCCCTAACGCTCCTCCATCAGCCGCATCACCTGATACGAGCTTAGTGAACTGAACAAGAGTTCAAGAGCCACAGATGCTCAGGGCATGATTGGAGAAACTGGTCATTGCCACGTCTATTATAATGTCTTTTGTATTATAATAACAATAAGTCATTAAAGCCTGTGTAAAAGTTGTGCCCACGAATTTTTCACAGTCGCAACGAAGCAGCTTTTTCAATTTGCATTCTGGCTCGCTTAAATTGATGTTAAAAATAACTTTTATTGCCGGCTTTGTAACAGACCGGCATTAGAACTTTCATTAAGTATAAATAGAAGTAATAACAAGTGTAATAAAGGAGAAAAAGCCGTAATATTCAATGTAAGAAATTATATTAACCTTGGCTTATAGAAAGTAATACCCTTAAAGATAAATGAAAATTGCCAGGTACACGGAGGAGGTTTTAGTTTAAGAGGTTTAATAAGATGATGGGGAAAGGGGTCAGGAGGGGGGGGGGATATTTTGCTCCAAAGTAACTAATAAAGATGATAATAAAAATGGATTGGTGGTACACCTGGCTCAGATATATAAAGCCGTGGCTAGAGCTATTAATCATCACAGGGTCTAAACTTTATCTCTTAGGACTTTTCATATCCACCTCTTTTCTATATAGTCAATAATGAACAGCAAAATATTCATCATACTAACAGCTAACCGATCCATGGAAGGGCTTCAAGTGGCATCATTAATGGCTGATGAGTGCCGACGTTAGCGGGCTGTCAATTCAAACCAATGACTGACTCTGAACACTCAAGTCATGATGATAGTCGTACTAGGTTCAATGTTCAATGCCCAATGCAACAGCAGCAGTCAATAGTACCATGGTTAAAAAAAATTAACTCTCACGTTGGATTGGGCCAGTTTGTAACTTCAAAACATCAAGCTTATATGTTTGTATGTTATGTTTGTGTTCAGTACTCATTCAGTCAGTCACCTTTCACCTCACTCAATCACCTTTATCAACTGACCTCACTCAATGGAATTTATTATTCCTTCCTTTGTAATCAGATAAAAATTTAGCCTGCTGTGAATTTAGCCAAAAATGATTAGCTGTGTGTATTGATAGACAAAAATACTATATGACTATCACCAAGCTATGGAAATGCCCAACTCCATGGGGCTCTCTCAACCTCTCTTTCCCAATACCACTTCTCCCCAATCTTTTTGAAAGCCATCTCCACAATTATTTTACACCAGGCTCTGGAAAGGTCTTCTTTGAATACTTCTCCCTTACGGACTCCTCAAAAAAATTATAGATTAATATTTCTAAAATATCATATTATATTTAAGCAAAGTACAAATCAATCTCAAGTTCAAATTTTAATTGGACTATTGTGAAAAGCACAAAAATCTAAATATATATAAATTATTAAACTAGAAAGGAAAAAATATAACTATTTACATACATAGTTTTAACGTCGGGTCTCGAAAGTTAATTGTTTTGGGGTTCTTTGTGTGTGATTTTAGCCATAGGGGTTATCCAATAGTAAAACCGAAATAGCTAGAAAAAGGTTAAATGTGAGCAAAAAAGGTCCGAAATTGTTCACGTTTTATTAATTCTTTTTTATAGTTGGTTAGGTCTCTATAAAAACCTGTACGAAAGTTGTTATTGTCTTATTTCCAAGGCCCAGGTTTAATCTCCCTCTGCGCATTTTTTTCTTTAGTGGTTTCACTGAGCTTGGTGATGATAAATTCGTAGCCACCGAAGTAAGTGAATTGAATTTAAGATAAATTCAA
This sequence comes from Acanthosoma haemorrhoidale, assembly GCA_930367205.1. Classification (NCBI taxonomy): domain Eukaryota; kingdom Metazoa; phylum Arthropoda; class Insecta; order Hemiptera; family Acanthosomatidae; genus Acanthosoma; species Acanthosoma haemorrhoidale. The sequence continues at coordinate 41,380,715 of OV884014.1, forward strand.
GAGAATGTAGAGAAAACAGACCCAAACACCACCAACCAACCTTCGTGTCATCCAACTACATATGCTTTAGAAATAAAAAAGTCAAAATAACATTTTTATGTTTTTGTTTAACTACTACTAAAAGTAGCTGCTCGCCTAGTTATCTGGTTGAATACCTTCCTCTTGAGCAGGTCGGACAGTGCAGAAATGGCTTAGAGACACTGGGGTATGCAAATGTAGAAGGACCACGAGAACGGATCAAATCGACCCGGTATTATCCGATATTTAACTGCGGAGAGATAAAAATGATACATACATATGAGCTACGAAAATACCGTTTTGTTTCTAAAGGATTAGTCAAATGTTTTCCTTTCAAATGCAAATCGTCGCTCTGTTTTTAGAGGGCTTTCTTTTTTTTTTGTTGCGTGAGCCTGTCAGCGTTTACTCCTCAGTAAATTTTCTGGGTTTTTGTCTACCCCCTCCCTCCTCTTTCCCCGATGCACATTAAGCTATTAGCCTTTGAGAGAGCCCCCCCCCGTCTAGAAGTTAGGTATTCTTTAAAAGTCTCATTTAGCCGTTGGAGTTATCCTTGCATGTAATGTGCATGCCAGTGTCTGTGGAGATACCACATCATAAATATATCAACTTGCCAAAAATTGTAAATTGCTAAGACATGAAATGACCAAAATAAAAATTATATTTAAATCGGCAGGAATGAAATTTAAAAAATGCTATTTTATCTCTTTAAATTACTTATTTTCAATGTTTGCCACATCAACAAGGTTCAAGGTGGATAGTTTTTTCTCTAGTAGCCTCCTAACCAGCTGCCTTCGATGCGTTGAAATTAATCTGATTTAAAAATTATTTTAATAAACAAACTAACAAAGACCTTTAATTTTTTGTTTTTAAACAAGCTTTATAGTCTAAGCCTTTTTAAATAAATTACCAACCACACTAATCAATATCGTATACTGTGCTGGTAGGGGTTCTCATAGTTAATATTAACACTTAAAAGCGACAGTTAAAAATTCTTAAGAGTCGAACAGTACACACTTTTTTGCACTTACTTAGTTTGTTGTTATAGTACTCCAGCAATTCACATAAGTGTAGCAGAAGTGTAGTGCTTATCATACTTGCTTCTAACTGATGAGATACGACGGTTCGATCTCAGGGTCTCTTAATCACAGGATTTCGGTTTGTGTTCAAACGACTAGGTACTTTCGTAAAGACCTAGCAAATACCACAAGTTAAGGTAGATAGGTAAGAAGCCTAGTTACAACCACGCTAGCTCCTCTACTCTATCTTGAAGAGGTAATCTGCCAAGGATTCCTGCTTTTGATGGATAACAAACTTCGAGGAGTTGATCCAATAAACGTTTAGCTTATGGCTTGCCAAGCATATTTTTTTTTCCGTTGCACGGAGTCCAAGCTGTAATAATTAAGAAAGGTCAAGAAGACTTGAAGAGGGTATGGGGCGAGGCAGGTAAGGGCTGAAATGGACTGACTGACCTAGCGCCCCTCCTCGGGCCTTCAAGCCCAATCAAGACTTCTGTCAGGCAGCGCTCGTGCTGTTTCATTAACACTGGCTCTTCTGTCTATCCAGGCCCTTAATTGTGAATTTCCTGCCTCTTCAGCCCTAACCCACCTGGAAAATTAACGGGGATTTCCATCATTGTCATGTCCCAGCTTTTGACAAAGGGTTTAGTTGGCATTTTTTCATGACCGGAAACCCTTATCACTGACTGGGCAAATTAGGCTGATGAAAAGGCTTGTTAAATTTTCATTAAATTTACTAACATCGGCATTCTATGTATAAGATAATGAGATCCTCGTAACAAGAAAAAAATCTAGATGTTATAAAAATGTAACAATAATCATTATAATAGGTAGGTAGGATAATAATATGCAATAGTTTATCGATTTGAGTTTTAATAATAAAAAAATAGATAAATGCTTAGGTATTTGAATGACTAACGTACAATTGAATGAATACTAATGTACAATGCAAATAGCAGTCTAAAAGAATGCTAAATGCATATAACTACACTATGTAATGTAATCCATAGGGTATATTAAAAGTATTAAACCATATGATTGTTAATAGCACGATAATCTATAATATAAATTTTATATGGGATTGGTGCAGATTTATAAATTACACATATTTGTACGAGCTGGTTAATGCCATGTAATTGATAGTTTTTTTCAAAAAGTCTTTAAAATCTTGTTCTTTTTTCTCAAAACCCCTTTTATTTAAACAATTAATGATGATAATTTGGCTGCCTCTACTGAGGAACCCGTAATAAAACCGTGTTATACAAACCTTTTTAGTTAATTAACACAGTCATTTAAAATTCAATGAGGTGGTAATTAAAAAAAATAATTCCCTCAACTGTAGAGTAGAGTAGCATATTAATTATTTTGTGAAGAATACCTAAATTGTAAAACTAAAACTTTTTCAAAATAGTTTTCTTTATAGCCCCCAACCCACTAAATAATGCGACTAGGAGTCCTATATGACATAAATTTCCTGGTAATATTGTAGATTATGACGTATTCCATTTGAAAATTTGAGTTTATCAACCAGCCAATCCTGTGTTTACTTCAGCCCAGTTTAATCTAACTAAATTTACTATTATTTTTTTTTAAATTTATTACTACTATAAGTTAGTCGAATGGAGCATTGTATAGCTAAGATCCCAGCTCTAATGAAGAAGGACAATATCATCATCATTCGGAAGTGATACACAGATATTCCTGCCCTATCACAGCATCAGTATCCCAGATCGCAATGACAAGATCCAGTTAGGGTTCAATGCATTTCTAATTTCCCCAGGGGGTGGGAGTGGGGGGTATCTCTGTAGTATCGACCGGAAGTAAGGATTAGTACTTTCGTAGGCGAGGTCTAAGCCAATAGCAGCTTCCCATTCATTGGCTAATAGATCCGGTTACAGTTTAATCCACTTCCGGACCGGCTAAAGGAGCCCCAGAGATTAGTGAATTCGGTCATTTTCGTTCCATTAATAACTTCCGCCGGGTACCGAGCTATATCCCTCATTTAGAACGGATAGTTGCCCTTCGCAATCATTAATTCAACTGCCATAATTTGTAATTGTGCTATCAGTATTTGTGAAAATCAGACTATAAAAACAGCCTCTCACAATTATTTCATTATTTGGACAATAACATTTTTGAAACTTGCCTAGAACTTATTCAACATTAGATTTCATCTTTGGCTCAAATTCATTTTTTCGAGCACCATTGAAATTTACATGTTTGCATTACCCTCAAATTCAAATAACTTTTGTTTAAATTGGTTTTAAACCTATGAGGAATTAAGCTCACATGTATAAGTGTATTAAGCTGCAAATGAAAGACAACTTTCATCTTCCTCGTTCTAAAACGGTAGCTTCAAATGTAGGCAGATATATTTGAAATCAATGATATCCCCGTGAGATTTGCTTTGGGCCTGTTCACTTGTGAAGGTAAGTGCTTCTCCCCTTGACAGTATGAGAAGTGAGACATGATGCATGGCTGTTGAGAAGCATGATGATTCATGATTCAAGTTGGAGGCAATTCGTTCTTCCTAACTTCTTCTTCTGCCGATAAGCGGCAGCCCTTCACAACTGGCTATAACCTCACACAGTTATAACTTAAACTATCACTTCACTACATTAATCTTTGGTGTAATTAAGCTCTTGTGACGGATTATGGGGGGTATTATTATTATTACAGAACCTCTTTAAGAAAATGCCAGTCTTAATATTTTCTACATCGCCTTTTCTTAACTCACAATCAAATAATCCATTTCATTTTCGAAAGATTTAACTCACGTTTCAGAGGTTTTCAGTAGAGAATGTTTAATTGCTTTCGTTTAAGTTATATTTATCTATAATAATTATTAATTATGTAAAAACTGTAATTAGTAACATTCTAAACCAAAAAGGAAACTTTTTTATTATTGAATATTATTCTATAACAGACCTTAATTTCTTATAAGATTTTTCTTATTGTTATTTTTAAAACATCTCTAATTCAGTGTTCTATGGTACATGTGAGTTCTATGGTACAAAAATGAAGTGAACAAAAATATGAAGAACGTAAAATAAATAAACACTATACGACGAATTTATGCCAAATCACTATACTTTTTTATTAATAAAATAAAATAATTCACAATATATAAATAAATTTACTATTTTTGGGAAAAAAAAACAATATTTAAATACCAAGGTCTGGCGTGGCCATGACGTAGTATAATATAAATATAAACAAATATCGGGTGTCGCTACGATACCGTAAAGAACTAAATCCTTTAAATTATAATTTAAATACATGTGGGTTCTATGGTACAAAAATGAAGTGAACAAAAATATAAAAAACGTAAAATAAATAAACACTATACGACGAATATATGCCAAATCACTATACTTTTTTTATTAATAAAATAAAATAATTCAGTATAATATAAATATAAACAAAACTCGATTTAACTGTTTTGTTCTAAGAGTATTCGTTAAACTATCTTTTAATATCCAAAGCACATTTGGCTTAACAGTTATATTTACCTTATTTCACTCTTCTCTTCTCTTTAATATTAAACTAAACTTATAAATTATCCAATTCTACATAAAACAATCGAAAATGAATTTAACAATTTTACTCAACTTACGTATTTTACGAAAATTATTAGTCGTTATATTATTAAACTAAACTGTAAATAATTAATTTTAATAAATAATATTACATTTTTTCTTTCAATTTCAAAGTTGTCCTGGCCTAAACACAATATGCCACCGACACATAGTTCTTCTCTATAATTTCTGCGTAGGACTAAAAAAAAAACTACTATGTTGAAGTGAAAAAACAGCTAAATATTCAAAATACCTGTATTAAATATTTCTGTTTCGTTAAATTTTAGTTTTTGCACCAAGCAAGCACGAAAAACATGATTTTTGGGAAATTGTTCACATTCAAAATCGTAAATTTATTAAATTGTTTTGAACTAACGTTTGAAAAAAAACCTTCTATTTTCTCAAACCATCTCGTGTGATTTTTTCGATGTAACATTTGAGAGAAAGGGGGCTGTGAAAATGTTGCTACGCGTGGCACCAGAATTAAGTTTTACCAACCTCGGTCTTAGTTTAGATTTATCTACCGTGCTAATGTTTAGAAAAAAGTGTACTTAAATGGTAAAAATAGATTGAGTATGAAAATGAAACGTGAAAAGGCCGCAATGGAAATAAGCACATTTATGGATTTCATCACAGCCAACCATCAACATAATTAACGAATCGTTTGAATATGTCGATAGGTTATTCGGGGACTCGGAAGAAACAAAGAGGAAGTTCATCATTTGCCTAAAAATTCAATTCAGTACGCTCCAGCCCTGGGAGTCCGGAATGGCCATGAAACATTAAACTCTGATTCAATCACTAATTCACACTAGCGGCGGTGTTAATCCACCCTTCGGTAGAGCGCCTTTGCTACGCTTAAATATTGACCAGGGCTGCTGTGGATTCGGCTGTAGTTGTGAGGAGTACTTCCGGCGAAATATGTTCTGGCCTCGATTTGTGATAACTATCCCACGGACTGTGACGTGTCCAGAATCAAAACTGCAAGTTTAACGAGCTAATTCTACAAACTTTTAAGAGGTTCTTTGTCTTCTTCCAGACTGAAACTCATTGTTGTGGGTTAAGGTAAAAAGACAAGGATGAAAGACTTACCGGTGTTGTCAGCAGCGACCACAGCAGCTGCAGCCATACTCAGCAACAAGTACATCATCTGTAACAGAACGCATTCGGATGTTAATGAGCTCGACAACAGTGAGGAGTTAAATATATAGTCATATTTCCTTCATGCGTGGATGCAATAATACATCATAATCATAATTACAAATAAATGAATAAACCTGCTGGCCTAGACGGTAGGCACCTTTATTCATATTTTATTTATTGATCTGACTCCAAAATCAATAAGGTAGGGCCCCAGAGTTCGTCGTGTGCTCGGAAGGGTCCCTTGAAGGGATCCCTTAGGATGTACTAGTTTTAGTGAAACGAAGCTTATAAACCTCACTAGGAAGGTAGTTAAATAAGAAAGCCATGGTTCAAGTAGAGTAACCAGCACCAGTGCTGGCAGAGAGAGAGAGGTTCACTTAAATGTCTTGCTCCTACTAGGTGAAACAGCTCATAATTTCGGCCTTATATAGGCTGGCCAGAGGCCGGGATATCGTCCGTGCCCTTAGTGAGCTCCGGCCGTGTCGGTATCGTAAACTAGTCCTCTCTCTCTTGTTTACGGACGCCGAAGATGTATTCATTAAATAAGCGTTTTGCGGTCCGAGAAGAGGGTAACTTCTATTTATTCGTAGTGAATAAGTTGGTACAACAATAATTATTACTATTTCCAAATGAAACAATACACTGGCATGTTTGAGAAATGGACCCGGGATCTCTCCAATACGAGGGCTCTGGCACTGGGTGGATGTCTACATATGTACCTTGTGGTCAAGGAGCTGTTAGAGTTGAGATGTGGGAGCGGTCCATTTCTTTCCACTTAGCTGAACAAGAAAATAAGTATTCGCTAGGAGGTCAAACGTTAAGTAACATATTCTGTATAACCTTAAAATCTTTATCTATTCACAGTCGTGAGGTAAGAATTGGTTATTTGTATTTCCACCATGGCTTGCCAGATTCACATCTAAATTTATACATTCAACCCTTTCTTTATCTGTACAATTTTCATATTAGTATTTACCGCATGTTGTTTCATTAAATTAATCACATCGTCTTCAATGTCATTGTAGGTATTAATTAAGTACGTAACCTCGTAAGAGTCTATCTCTTTTAAAATAATAAAATGTATTTCTTAGTCAATAAGGCAAAAATGTACGATTATTACTTGGCCTATTTTAAAGGTCATTTTCATTTTGATATTAGGACAATACTGGTATATTTTATACAATAATACAGCGCAATCATCTGTGTTTTCAAGTCTGTATACTTCTGTTTGAGGGCCCTTTAATATTAGACTAGACCCACAGGTATAAGTACGATATTAACATATGAAAATGTTGAGTAGTCTGGGGCAATATGCAGCTAACGAACAGATAATGATCTAAATCCTTTTAAAGGGTCCATTCTATTGCGGGGATAATAGCATTTTGTATTAGGGTCCTGAAGGGATTGTATTGGCACACTGGAAAGCACTTTGAAAAGGATGTTTGCAACAAGGGTGTTTAATTGGCGCCACCCTCATGCACGGGCAAGCAGACAATACTTCTTCATCAAACTTTTACAGTCGGCCTGCTTGTGTGAACAGGTGCCCGCATTAAAATTGAATCACTTCCTAATTGGACCTTTTTAAACCACCTGCGGTTTTATTAGAGATTTCCTCTAATGACATCGGCGTTTCGTTCAGCCATGTGTGGTCTTTACAAAGGTTCAATTCACCCGAGAAATGAACCGAAAAACACTAGCATTTAGCCGCAAGCAGTCATTGAGGACAAGTGCTCATTCAGGATACAAACGATGTTTATCCGGAATTATGATAATAAAACTTCACTTACTTTTAAGGCTTCTTAAGCCCAAGTTAGAAGCAAGTTCTTATGTCTGCTAAAAAAGCAAGTGACTGTTGTTTGAACGAATTGAAGTTTTTATGTTCAGTAATATGAAGTAGTTTTTCATCCAACAACATCCAGAAATTTGCGAAAAAACACTCCAGCCAGAATTTGGAAATCAATAAGTAATGTTCTTTACTTTCTTCGTCTTGTTCATGTATATACACGAGCACGCGCGCGTGTGTGTGAGGGGGTGGGCATGGTAGACTGGGCAAACCAGGAGATACAGATATGCAAGGACACGACTCAAATGCGTCCTCTAACGGTAAGCACCCTTAAGCTGCCTGACGAAAGGGCCAGCCAATTCATTCTGTTGTAACTGACAAGAGAACAGACTGAAGTGTTGAGAGAAACTGATTCCTTGCTACTGTACGCTACTGTTTACAATTCATTAAACAGTTGTCTCAGTTATTAAAACCAGTGTGTTTTCCGGTCATGTCTGATACTACATCTCCCAGATATATATTGTGACATGTTTACCCTTGTAATTAAAGTTTAGGCTCCTGTTCCAGAAGCAGATTCGATCTATACCAAATATGTATATATATCCCCCCTTACCTCTCAAATTTTTAAAATTATGGATAAGGGAAAAATAAAGGAATTTATTGGGGGTGAGCGGATCCTTTTGCTAGGAGTACCTGTTTAAAAGTGGAGTGAGAGAATTAAGGAGTGTGGGAAGCCTCGGTAGAAATGGAAATGTTGCGGTGCAGTGGTGAGAGTCCACTGAAGGCTGAGCCTAGAGTCTCTCTAGGCATGTAGTGCAAGCTCATCTAGTTGTATAACAGTGATGGGTGCCCGTCAGAGGCTAGTTGTTGGTGGGCCAAGGTAATGTCCACCATTTGGTCTGCTTTCCCAGATCTAGAGTTTCCATCTTGCCGGTAGCGGTGGGGGTGTCAGGTCTTGGAATAGGGGGTTTTGGCAATGTTTCATTAAGTCGAATAATTTGATGTGTGTTTTTCTGATGGATTCGGTGATGGTGAGGACCTCGAAATGTTCGTGGATGTCAGGAGCATTCATTTCACGAAAAGGGGTATGCCATAATGCCGTGCGCAGGATGTTGTTCTGGAAGCTCTAGAGTCTAGTTTTGGTGCTGGTGTGGAAAAAACGGGAAAGCGGAGTTCCAAACAGCAGTACTGGCCTGTATAAAATGTTAATTATATACTACGTATTGATGGAACATCTAAATATTGAATTATAAGCCAATTTATATAAATAAGCAACTCTTATCAGAATTAAAATAAAAGGTAATTAACAATTAGTTATTGATGCTAGTAGCAGTAATAGTTATGGTTATATGAGCTCGAAATATTTTCTGCGTTATTATTTATTGCTGACAGTTGATGTATTCTATATACTTTACATGTTCATTTTTCGAGTTAACTTTCAGGACAGCTAGAGAAGAGAGAGAGATCCGAATAAGTATGCTATACGAGTACTACTTAGTTAGTAGTAAACAAGCAACATGAATTAATAGTGGAAAAATACAAACAATAATATTCTATCGATAGTCATTTATTCTCACATTTAAAGCAACAGGAAATGGATTCTGTGTGGTATCAAACAGAAATCACTTTATTTCGCCTTAGCGAAGAAATTGGTTCCCTTATCCCCTCGATTCCGAATTATTGTCAGATTTCCAATAGTTTGATACGAAGTAATTTTCAGACATATATTTATAATATTATTATTATAATATATTTATAAATTACGAAAAAATGCTAGCGCTTACTTGTCTGCATATTAGGTGTTCAGTAAACGCGGGAATAATGTGGGCCTGTAAGCAGTTTTGGATAAAGCACTCTATAGCTATGGGGCTTAAAGGCTTCACTGTATCTCTGGCCAATTCTCCATTTATTTGGAGTAAAGACCTTTTTTCAATATTTGCAACTTGACTGATTGTAAGTCTATCGGTTTCTGCTGTGGGTTCCTCTATCTCATGAGATATAAGTAAATTCTATTCATTTCTCGTCACTAATAACTAGCAGCACTAATGGGTCATTTTCTTTTTCCAATATTAAAGTTTCTCAAAACAAACATAAAATGGGTTTTAATTGTGAGAGTACCTTCAGTTCCATATTAGAAAGCAATTAAAAGAATTTCCCTATTCAATCATTACATTTTTTAAAAGAATTTTGGTTCGCTTATACGGAGGAAGTATTATTAGATTTAAATTTAAATGAAAATGTTTTTGTTTCTAACTAGATCATGCCTATAATTCTCTAGAGATTGTTAGTTACGGTTGTCTACAAAAAAAACAAAAAACATAGCTAGTAAGGAAAATGTATATAGTATTTAATAAGTTCAAAGTTTGTTTTAACTGAATTTTTTTGTTTTTGTGTTGAATATAAAATAAAGGAAAAAACCGAATAACGTAAGGTGCGCTGACCGGTGCAACAGTCCCATTGCATCGGAATACGCGCACCACAGGCGACGTAAAACCATGACCCCACTTCACGTGCTTGTGGAGAAACCCCGTTTGAGGTTTTGACCTCAGCAAGGAAAAGGGGGGGGGGGATGGGATGGTCTGATCGGTGTTTATTCTACCTCGGGAAAATATATCTTACTTTTTTAAGAGGTGTCATATCATGGATGCATTTTATTGTATCTACTGAATTACTACAGGGATCATGGGACTACTTTCAGCCTTACGTATTATCCGACAGTTTTTTTGTATTTTTAAACTAATTATTCCATTTTTTTAGATATATGATACTTCAAACCAAAAAAAAGTACTTGAGCGAAGGTTTTTGAAATTTATGGGTTTTAAAACGGTCTAGCTACTATTACTAGTACTACTACTATTACTAGTGATAATGTATAGATTAATAGCTTTTGAGTAAACCTCCTTTTCCCGTAGGAACGCATCCCGTACAAAACTTGTCCCGTGGAATAGACAGGGAAAGGGAATAGAAAGGGCTAATTTATAGAAGGGTTGATAGACCGTGCTAACTTCTTGATTTACTCAGGGCTATTGTTTCTCCTTATGCTAATTTTCCTTGTGCCCTCTCGACTGTAGGGCAGTCTGATTTCCCAAGGCTATATTTTGTCCAACTTTTTGACTCCAACTCTGGCTAATAATTCATGGTGACCTCTCTCTTTTCAAAACTTTCATCATCCTTCTAAACTAGAGAGCTGAAAAAAGATCACAAGAAGTCTAAATATAAAGAATCATTACTTATCAAACATTTTATTCACTATCTTAAATGTATTCAGAAAAAAATTAATCTTATTTCATTTTGGACCCCCTCTCCCCTTTCCATACCCTCTCTCTCTCTCTCTCTCTCTCTCTCTATATATATATATATATCTCGACGATAAATGTCTCTAGTGATTTTTTTTTGGGGGGGGGGAAGACTAATGGTTACAGTTATTTTTGGTAATGGTGGCTTTAAATCGATGCAAAAAATGCCTTAGTAATATTATCTCCTTAATTTTTACCCCTACGTGTCTGTTTAATTACAACTTCTGAACAATGAAATAAATAAACATAAATAAAATCATGGACCTATATTAAGTAATTCGTACAAAGGGGTCAACTCGTCTCGTGAGACTGTATCCTTTTTATATGTTCGTCAATGCTATTTTTAAACTAATATTACAAAAAGTTAAATCAATAAATATTTTTCATGCCTATTTCACTTACATCCACGAAAGTGATAAGAACAAAAGCAGCCAATTATTAAGGAATAACTTTTAATAATAAAATAAATATTTTGCTATCAAATTAAATAGAATATCGATTTATATGCCTCGACTTCCTGATTATTAGCATGTGTTATACTTTGGCGATTTAGTTTACTATTATTTTAAAAAGTAATTGGAGTCATTTTTATAACTGTAAAGGAACTCATAATTTTGTCCGATACATCAAGCCTTTTACAATGTACTTGATGAACACACGTTAATAACATTTTATTTCCCCTTTAATAATATGTCTTTGGACGTTAGTTGTTTGTCAATTACAATTTTATCAAAATCAAACAAATATTTATTATGTTTATAATCGGTAACAAAATGTAAAAGATTAATAATTAATACAATTGTAAAAAAAAAATAAAAAAAATTAGCAGTTTAATTTATAGAGCTTTAAATACAAAAAAACATTTTGAATCATAATGACTGTGCTAGAAATAATCATAAATTTGGCGGGCTAATAGAGTGCCTGCTTGATCACAGGCTGCCCAACTCCCAAAGTCATCTAAAGTTTAAGTTGGGACCTCGCCAAGTATAAATCACGGTTAATATTCAAACACAAGGAGCTCTCCCGAGGCTTTTCTTCTCTTTTTAAAGGGATAAGCTTCTCTTTTTATTTTTTTTTGTTAAAGGACAACGCTGTACTACGGGGCAAGACGGGATCCTCAGCAAACTAGCGCTGTCTGGCCTCAAAGATGGAAAGTCACGACAGGCTTTATCCCACTCACTTAATGCCTGCGCAAATCTATAAACAGTTATACGACCATTACAACACTTTGCTACAAATAAGTAAATGCAAGATAAATAACTAAAGAGAAAGAGTTGGTACCAGTTTTGAAGCCCTGATACAGTACGAGGGGCCATTTTTATCACTGCAGACTATATTTATTTTATTAGGGGTTCAGAATTAATACAATAAAAATAAACCAGAGGGTGAACCCGCGCGTGTTTTCGTTTGTTCTTCTTAACACAACACAATTTGTAGGAATTATGAACAAGAATTGTGTACAATATACTTGCTTTCTAGTAAGCTAACCATACTTATATACGCTGTACTTATATGTACGTACTGAATTTAGTAACTAAGGGACTGTCGTGGTTTAATTAACTATCTTTGAAGCTAGAGAACGGCAAGTGAGACAGAACGGTTAAGGAGCATCCGAGACAATGCTCTTTTGTCTAGCTGGTATAGGTAGCGGAAATTGCGGTTTATCTACAGATTTCGCTTCATCCCCACACAATCATAGCCAAAAGTATGGTTAATTTTTGTACTGTAAAGTAGTTACTAGTAATGCCGCTGGTTGTATACTAATTGTCCAAAGAAAAAACCAGGATTTGAACCTGATATCAGGAAATGGGGTATATGAGGGATAGCTCGGTTGGTCCCAGTAATTTTATTATTAATCAAGTTTTTTTAGATAATTATTAATATAAAGTCGGATCAAGTTTATATTAAGGACACTTGACACTCACGATACAGTACAAAACAATCTTTCTCGCTTACTCCAATGCAGACTACAGATTAAGCCCCTTTGAATTATTGGTTCCTTATTGTTTGGGAACTTGAAGTTCGGAAAAACGAGATCACCTAAATAGTTTAAACGTTGACTCGGTTAGGTGGTCACTGGGATGGGCTTAATGTGGGCCTGGCTTTCTTTTATCATTGCTATAATAAGTTTTGAATCATTATCATCCCTTTTATATGTCTATGTGAAATTGACTTAAAACACTAAATTGTAGCACTAACTCTCTTGCGAGCTTCTGTACAATCGGTGCGAGAAGTGACAAGAAACACTCACATGAGTCTCATGCAATGATGAGCAGTAATTGCAGTGGTGGATCCTCCCATTACTGGCTCCAATCCATTTGCAGCGGCATTCCGAGCTCTCCAAGCATCCGAGCCCATTAGGGCTGTCCAATCACGGACCAGCTGGCTAGCGTACGCGCCTGTGGGATAACCTGGATGAATGGGGTAGTTCCCAGTATCTCGAGAGAGAGAGGCTATATATTCGAACAAGTACTATATATTCGTCCTCAGTCTGTCTATTCCACGGCAATGTACAGTTCATTTAAAAATTTAAAAAATATTCTAAACTAAACCTTTCTTTAAAGTGTGCCAATTAGTAACTAAAAATTTCAAACAATCTCAAAAAATTAACTTTTTTTTAAATGAAGTATTTTAAGGCCGTTTGCAGAGACTGAGTTTTTTTAAGAATTATTTTTGGGCCTTTCAAAAGGCTTGACATTTACTTGATTAATTATTACTTAATGACGAGTAAGCATAATTTAAAAGAATTTTATTATTAATGAAGTGAGGAGGTAGGTCTATTGCCACATTTTCGCGAGTCCTGAATATATCATTCGAGGTAGCGATAAATAAACATAAAATAATACATACCATTTTTTTTGTAAAAATTGGTTTATTAACCAGAACAAGAGCTCTTAAGGTTGATTTAAATAATAAATGCATTTCACAAAGTCTTTATATGACAAAAATGTATTTTTAGCCTTAGTGGTGAGTCCTGAGATGAAATACTCACTTAATTTGTATTTGACCCTAAGAGTTCGCTTTGCAATATTGTAAGAATTGCTGTAGAGTTTGAAGGGAAGGAGGCAGACTCCCCCTCACGACTTAGTATATTGTATTATTTTTAGTGCAATGTTTGGAGGCTCACATGAGCAATTATATATATATATATATATATGTAGCCTGTTAAACAATCAAAAAAGTAATTGTGAAGAACTAAAACAATAAACACCATATTCACGTTGTTGGCTCTCGAAAGTTTAACGTGTTTTAAATATTTTTGCACTTCATTTTCTAGCACCGTCTCCTTCCAACCATTCGATCCCCATACCTTAGGTTATTGTATTTAAGTTATAATATTAAATAAAGTAAGCATATTTCCAGATATGAAAAATACCTTGGAAATTACATGCAGTTTGAATCATTGCAGATTGCAGGTCGTGCACAATACATATTTCTGCATATACCTAGAAATTACACTGCTTGGTTGCCCCATGCTCCCTGATTTCCCCCCCTTAATAAATACCACAGTATTGAAAGCAGGAGCAACCCACTTAACCCCATTGGTGTATAGCGAGACCCTTAGCCATGGTGACTCCACTCCAGGCCACCATTATGTGAAAAAAGCGACGCCATCATGTTAATGCCGCGGGTGGAGGAGTCGCCGACCCAGAAACCCAGCTGTGCCACTCTCAATGATACATTAGTCTTGCTCGGTTTATTCCGCTATTTCGCCCCGGGGTACTCCTTGCGCGCCCCCCTCCGCCACTGATGGAATTTCTCCCCCTCCCCTACTCGTCGTCACTTTTAATTAAATCCATTAGCTATTCGTTATAATTACATTTAAGCAGCGAATAATTCTTGACGACGATGACTGTCTCAGCGCTATCTCGCAATATGCAATGGCCCTAGCAGTGTTTTTGACATTTCAATTATTACGCAAATTAGATTTCAGCTCGTTTTGTTTTGCCGAAAGAACGGTCAGCCATGTTTCACTTAATGAGATGTCGTTGATACGTTTCATTACTTCAGAATCTCTTCATTAAAATGATTTCGCCTATTTCAAAACATAAATTTGGTTTTCGTGTAATAATAATTCTATTACAATTCAAAATATGCTGATTAGTTGTAGAAACACAAAATTAAAGCAGGGGGATAAAGCGTGAAAAACGTTGGGCTACTAAAACTTTCAACGTTTCAGGGTAAGATGGGAGCCACCCACAGAGGGTGAGGCCGCTTTTTATGGTGGAGTGATGTGGTCCTAGTGGATAAGGTTGGTGTTGCCTTCTGGAATTCACATTAACTAGTTAGTAGCTGATGGAACTATATGACTACAGTAACAGAATAATGAAAAATAATACTTTTCGAATTACCTTCTGTATAAGCTAAAATGAAATTTTACAAGTTCTTTATAATTTAATTTTGCGAAGGGTGCCAAATTTATTTTGACTTCCTAATTAAAGTCTTTTGAAAATCGTTATTTCAGCCGTAAATAAGCTTGTAATTTTTGATTAAATTAAACAATTAAATTATTATTTCTTAAATAATAGAACGTAGTAATTATATAGTGTAGTGATTACATTAACTGACCCATGCTTTTTTCTACTCAAGTAAAATTTTTAGCCGTGAATTTATCAATGCTCTTTGGTTGATTAAAGGTAGGTGTGAGTATTACGAATTACCTTTCCCATTAATAAATTTATTCGGTACGTGTCAGGCCAAAATGATAGTATGATACTTACAGTTAATACAAAAAAATCAATTTAAGGATTCAACTCCGTTTTTTACCTTTTTGTGTTACATATCAACTCTTACATAAAAAAAAACTTGTTTGTATTTTCCTTATATTTTTTTTTGTGATTTACTAAAGCTTTTGAAGTAAAATTATGTTTAAAGAAAATAAATTAAACAAAACGGACTTAAGTGCAGAAGAAGTAGGTCACCGTTTTTGTTTTTTTTGTGTTTTTTAAATACTGCTCAGTACAGTTTGCCAACAGTTAAAAAAAAGGAGCTGCCTCCTTTCAGCAGAAAACCTTCAATTAGGGAATTAGTTGGATGAATATTTTTTTTTCATTTTACCCATAAGTGTGTTTTTTTAAATTAATAACGCTTTTATGCTTAGTGATTTATCGGAAGCCGTCTGCGTATAATTAGGGAAATGAAATGGATTCACTATCTATCCAGGCATTGCTCTTTAAGTAACGGCCTGCTTAAAAATGTATGGCCTCTCCCTTTGAGCTCTCCGTCTATCCAACAATACTGTATCACATCCATACACGTTCGGATTATCGAGCCCGAGCTATAAGTGACCAGCACGAATAGGACGGATGGAGTCCCACGGCCGAGACGAGACAATTAGGCCGCTGGCCAAGGGAAGACGGCCACACGATAAATATCCGGCGCCATGCGGCTTCAGGTGCGGCAAATGCGGATACTCTGCGGTCGGTAGCCGCACATTTCCGCCCTGTACTCAATGATCGCACCAATCCATCTTTGGAAGTGTACGCAAGCGATGGGGTATGTTACATCTAGTCAGTTGCTTTGTGCTTTTATTTGTTGTTTTTTTTTAAACAAAATTAGTTTACATCAATGAGAGACTACATTGCATCATTGGGGGTATATTGCGGTCAGAGAAATAACCACAACAGGTTGTGTGTTTACGCTGTGATCTGGTTTGTTTAATATTCAATCACACTGCTGAAGGATCGGATCAGACCACATTTAAGATTAGAGGCCGACGTTGGACAATCCATCTCGTCTATATAGGTACAAATACGAGGTTCGATTAAAAATTAACGAGAATGTTTTGTTTATTCATCGATACCAGTTTTTTCTCCTTCAAAGTAACCCCCCTCAGATATAATACACTTGTGCCAGGACTTTTTCCAATCTTCGAAGGGCTTTTCAAACTCACTTTTCAATAGAGTTCTAAGCTCCTTCAGCGATTCTTCTTTTACCTCATCTATTAGTAATTCTGCGATCGTCCAGAATCATTTTCATAACATAAGGCGCCCAGCGCGATCATCATCTTCAACGACTCCACAGCCCTCTTTGAAACCTCCATAAACTCTTGCTTTATTTATGGTAGATTCACCAAAAGCCACTGTCAACATTTCAAAAACTTTGCCGCACTTTATTTCATTTTTTTGACAAAATTTAATACTAAATTCTTTGATCCATTTTTTTTCGAAACTGAAAATCGCCGAAAACACCAAAACACATATTACCTTAGTGTTTGTGACTGCTACTAAAAAAGAAAACATTGAAAACAGTTGCGAATTTCAACGTATTTCAGAGAAATGTGTAAAAACATGGTAAAAACAAAATTAACCATCAGAATCACTTAATAATATTTTTATTACAGTTGTACACATTGTGTTTAACTGTAAATAAGTATTTAGTATGTAGCGGCCTCCGTGGATTTATTTACCATCTTTGCTGCCAGTTACCAATGAATGGTAGTATTTTATAGATTTTGATCCGTTCGAGGTATGATTATTTCCAACATTTTGAAGTTTAAGCGAAAATATCGCAACAATTTCTACAAAACGCCTTAACCGTAAAGTATTCGCCTACTTTACGACCCCTATCACAAATTTTCAAGAATGTACGGACAAACTGACAAGAATGGATATGCAAACATACTTGAATGGAAGTAGAACATTGCTCTTCAGAAATGGGAAAATTAAATGAAAATATATTTAAAGAATGTTTATTTACATCAATCACATGTTTCTTTTCAGTTGCTTTAAGGTAATATCCCCGAATAAAAATCAGTAATAAAGGGTCAAGGATTATGTCACATACATGCCTGTTATGTTGTCCTGGTGGGGGATTGGAGTAATGATGATGTGATTGGCTGTTAATCAGTGTCGCGGAGAGTGTGTTTATGTTCTATTGCCTTCGCTAATGGTACCCGATCCAATTGTACGTCATGTGAACAGATTTGAAAAACAACTAGGGAATTTGAGGGTACAGTATGTTTGTTCAATTAATACAATTTTATTTGTTCAGTGCCAGTGGAGGAGGTTTGCTGTCAAACATGTCCGTAACATGTTGTATGTTCTACAATCGTCAATTTGTAATTAACATTTTTATAGCAGAAGGGTTGATAGCCAAAGTGGACTGGGCTATGTAGGGTGTTAGGGCACAAAGGACGGGCTGAAAGGGGTTAAGATGGCCTGTTGGTCCCTTAGAAGATAGTCGGTTGGCTACAGGCTGAACTGAAGGGTCGAGTTTGTTTTTTTTCTCATCCCTCAAAGTCAAATGGACACTCTAAACATGCCATCTTCCGCTATTTATTGGTATAGCAATGCTAGGGATTGTTCAATCTTTACTTGCATGGTTTGCTCGATTAGTACCGAACCATCAACAAATTGTGCAACCTCAAACAAATTGTTCAGTCAATCAAAAACGTCAAATGTAAGTACAACTTGACATACAGAAATTATACAAATGCTTTCATGACACACTAACTGGGCATTGGAATGCACTGATTCACACTTGACATAAGAGAAGCTGGAATTGACAAATGTTATGGTATCTCGTGGCTGAGAACTTGGAACGCGATGTAAGTTTATTTTTAATAAACCCGTGTACGGACGCGTCTCGGGACTAACTTAAAAACTGCTGTTTATTGCACCCTTTAATCTGAAAATAAAAGAGTAGTAAGGTATCACATCCAGAGGGTATCATTGAAATTACCTTTGTAGTCGCCTGATTAATAATTATTAGCCGGGGAGTAAAGACTGACCCATAACCACTTATTCTCCAATCGGGACATTATTCAATAGATATATGCTACCGTTAACTTCATAAATACATAGTCTGAGTGAAATCATTCAAAGGAGACCTCAGTGGCATTTAGTCAAGTGTTATAAAAGCAGAAGTGCCAATGTTCGACATGGGATAGCTCAGATGAACTAGCAAGTCTCTATGTACTAGTTTTCTTTGCCCAATAGCTTGATAACTAATAATAAGCATCAAGCAGGGAACATACACAATTAGGCAAAATTGATTATCAGTTATATCTGCTGGTTGTAGATGTTATTGATGACAATTCAAATCTACTGCCTTCCCAAAATAATTATATTTATCACCTGCCATTGCTAAGTGCTGGTTTTTTGTTTTATTTTAGCAATGTCAGACATATTTCTCCTAATTTTCATTGCTTGGATAATATTTTAAATGTTTGTTATTAATCGTTAGATTAATATTTATGGTTGTAACTGAAATGAAAAATATTCTGATATAATGGCCAACGGTTTACAGTTTCCACTTATCCTTTGAGTGATTACTAGCAGAAACTGACCCTCCCCCCAAGCTGCGTAATAATGCAATAAGTGGAAACGAGAGCCAGGTTGCATTTGGCTTGGCTCCAAAGGGGACACATTAGTTTATTAGCCCTTAGGGCCGCTCCAGACTAGGTTCTCTATTCAATTAGCGGGGAGGGGGGACTACCAGTCATTGCTTTATCACATCAGTGGGGATGTTTTATCTTTATTTCCTGCTTCCTGCCTCGCTTACTGTAGAACCCAGTCGGTAATATTCAAGGCTTAAGTCCTGTTTTTCATCATGCAGGGGGGCTTAGAAAAAATATACTGTCTTTTACTCGTAAAATACATGGGGTCGCCCCTCCTTCAAAGTTTGATTTTCACACTTTGATTATTTTTTATACAAAGGCCACGTCAACATCCTCGTGCATTATGGGACTCTGATCATCAGCACACCTTGAGTAACTACTTAATCCTCAGAGTGTACACTTCCTAATCTGTGCTCTGTGTGTACAGTTTCCCAGTCAGACCCAGTAAACCTAAATTATCAATTTCCAGACTTTTTGGTAATATCGGATGGGTTGTAGTTTTATTAGTGTGAACATTTATCTACTAATCAAAGTGAGAGAAAATCCATTCATTTGTATTTTCAACACAAGATATCAATATGCTTTTGAAAGTTATTTTGGTATTTTTTTTTTCAAATTAATAAAAAGTTTTTCTCATTGAGTTTCTTGACAAACTCGTCCTACCAGGCACAGTTTGTCCTACCTCCAGCTATTGGAACTCAAAGACTCGTTATGGCTCGTCCTTTTCCGTGAAATCTCGGTAATTGCTACGGACATCAAAGGCTTCCTCGACCGGCCGATGACAAGCCAGTTTGCCTTGTGGTCCCGTTCCCACGACTTGTTTGATTTTGTATAAGTCATTTTCAAGTAGTTCATAATGAAGTGGATTAACGAATCTATGGCAGAGTTTTTGTAGTTTGTTTAAATGGCCTAATTAACATTTTATATTTATTTTATTACTTTCGGTATTATATTTAGGTTTATTATATTATACCTTCTCCATATTTTATTCAATGAAACTATTAGCAGCTCATGCTCCTTCCTCGTCACTGTCGTATTTATAAACTACACTTATTTGGAACTACAAAGCAAATGAAACTGCAGAGGGGACGTTTGACAATGGCGTGTTAACGTGAAGGAAATTTTCCAAACCACGCGCGGTGGGAACCATTCCTTCTTAATATTTGACTTACTACAAGTCCGTAAGTACCTTGTCGACCTAGATGATATACGGGACCTTCAAGCGCCTCCAGCCTCGGGTCACGGTAACAAGGTTTTAGGTATGGCGTTCATATGTTTACATACGACAGAATCAAGCACAAGTGAGGGTGAGATAATGTGTGCTAAGATCTTCACAACCTGCGCTGTAAAGAAGCACCCAATGTGAGCCCAAAATTGCTGGAAAGTAAACCATATGTGCTTGTCAGGCACAGTATAGCAACAGAGGCATAAGCCTGTTTTAATCTCTGGGTATTTTATTTTTGACTAGCTAATAGCACAGAAAAACTATTGATCAAGCAACTGTGTTTACATTTTTTAACAAGCCATTTGCACAGAATGTTGCTGCAAACAAGTTTCTATTGCGTTGCTTGTTCGTGGCCTCCAACCACCAATTAGCAGTCCTACCACATCGACGCTGAGGTGAGGTGTCTCAGGCACTGATGTGTTTTGTTACCGGTCAATGAAATAACAAAAGGTCGAGTGTTCAGTTGACTATATATATATATATATGTAATGACATTATTCTCACTTTAATTTGAATTTGCCGCGTTGCTTCCACTAGCCTCCACCAGCACTATCAGATAGAGAAGGTTATGTAAGGTAAAAAAACATGTAAATAGAGTGTGAATAGAGAAGTGATAGTTGTGAACTGTAATTGTCGTTTCTTTGTTTACAGGTCAAATTGTGTTAATCAATATTAATAATTGTTATAATATACTATATAGTGAGTAAAATTGCTAACTTTGTTTACAGAGAAACTGATTTCAGTTTATTCACCCCACCTTCAATAATTGTCTTACATATATATATATATGTAAGACAATTATACAATGTAAGACCTCATATATATATATATATATATATATATATATATATATATATATATATATATATATGTGTATAAGTTAAGTCCAAGCACCGCTACTGTCTAGCCTTAACCCCCAAACATGTTATATGTACATATGTTTACATGTAAAACATATATATAGAGGTTAATTGGAGTGAATAAAACAGTCTTGTAACTGTTGTTATTGACAACCTTTTTGAGTTTTTCGTTCGATAAACATTAACTTATATGCTAGAGCTGGCCGAGTTTGGACCCATATTACAAAACGTGTAATTATAAATAATGGAAGTTTGTGAGTTTCAAGAGGATAATTTTATTTGTTACATCATTGAAAAATTAAATGACACTACCATACAAAAGAAAAAATCTACAAATACCCACTGAAAATTTCATGATGGTTTTCTAGGAGTTTAATGGTTTTTTCCGGAAATAAAAAAAATAATAACAAAGCCGATGGGGAATTTCGACTAACTAACCATAAACAACTAGTGGTAAAATCAATGACTTCCGAAGGGGCAGGTACCCGGTGAACATGGTGCATGTTGAGTCATTATGACACTCGAGGTGGTATTCTCCGTGCTCATCTTCCTCGAGGCTACTCTTCCACAAATTCGTATTTTGACTTCTGTGACTTGTCTTCCCCTTCCAGCATGGAAAACGGCAGCGTCCACCCAGCTTCACCATAGACGGGACTGAATGCAAACTTTCGAACAGCCTATGCTACCTCGACATCAACCTAGGCAGACACATGACGTTCTACACACCTGCAGTTGAAGAAGAGTTGAAAAGAGTACGTAGGACTTACTACTCCCTCCAGCATCTCATCACAAGCCCGGCTATATCCCTTCGGCTGAAACTGTTAATATATAAGAGCGTCCTGAGGCCAGCTCTACTGTTTGGGACACCACTCCTACGCACTAGCACAATAACTCGACTCCAGAGCTTCCAGAACAAAATCCTGCGCACGACACTATGGCATATCCCTTTTCGTGATATGTAGGCTCCCGACATCCACGAAAAGTGTGAAGTCCCCACCATCACCAAAGTCATCCAAAGAAGACACATCAAGTTCTTTGAATCGATGAAAGATAGCCAAAACCCTCTGTTCCAAGGCATGACACCCCCACCGCTACCGGCAAGATGGCAACTCTCAAGATCTGGTAAAGCAGACCAAATGGTGGACATCACGGCACTTGGCCAAACAACAACAAGTCTCTAACGGGCACCCAGCACTGCTATCTGACTAAATAAGACTGCACTACATGCGTAGAGAGACTCTAGGCCCAGCCACCAGTGGACTCTCACCACTGTACCGCAACAATCAACCTCTACGGAGGCTTCCCACACTCCTTAATTCCCTTCCACCACTTTCAAGCAGATACTCCTAGTACAAGGATCCGCTCAACCCAAATATCCCTTTATTTTCCCCTTAACCTTAATCTTATTAATAGAGCTAAGAAAAAAACAAAAAGTTATATTTACTGTAACGTTGCTATATTTTATATAATGTGTGAGTTTTAAGCAATTTTTCTATGTTAGGCTGATATAAAGAATAAAAGGCTTTTTAAACAAATTGTGAACAATTTAAATATCTGCTTAGATATGTTTAAAATGGAAAACATTTGGCAAAATCACAGCATTGTACGTTAAATACCTTCTGAGTATTTCATCATTATCTTTCCGTCCGTTTATCCCGTTATTATAAAAATAAATGACCAGCTTATTTTGGGGTGTTGTGGAATTCATCTTCAAAATCTCTTAACCGTTCTCGTGGAACATATTTACAGACAGATAGGCAAAATACGATTGCTCAGTTCATGAATGAAAGAAGCCGATAGGCCGACACAGTGCAGCCTACTTCAGAGGCGGGGCCAGGTATGACCTGGCCGACTTCAAACCAATGCCTACTACCCCTAGGTTCCATCATAGGTAAACTCTCACTACCTTCCCGAACCCACCCGCCTCCTTTAGGCATCCCACACCCCATATCCTTTTCATACATCCTTCAAATAGGACTCCCCTCAGTGAAAGGCACCCATCAATCCGACATAATTTTCCTTTTATTTTACCCACATCCTATTTTTTATAAGTTTGAGAGCTATGTAAAAAAAATAAATAAAAAAAATATGAATGAAAGTGTAGCCAATCCCTTGCTTGAAATATACTTAAAGATATTGTTAAAAACTAAAAAATTAGCATTGACTTTAAACATTCATGTATTGAAAGTAAACTTAAGAGGTGGGAGTTGTGTTACATAGTTTCGATGATTGATTGTTCTATATGTCTCTAAGTATTACTTAAGAACTAAAAATACAAATATTACTTGTAGATAAAAAAGTACTACATGTTATGAAGACGAATACATAGCTTTGTACCAGAAGGGATAAGCTGAAAAGCCAAAATGAGATTGAAAAGAAAAATGTACGCTAAAGTCCCCCCCCCCTCCAGCAGACTTGCTTCAAAGTAAAGGGGACTGGCGAAGATAAACTTTTGTACATTACACGTGTATTGATTCAGCTTCCGCTATAAGGGCATGAGGGCACAGTATCCGATACGATGAATATGATAATCTTAGAACCTCATGTTCGTAAAAGTACCAGAGGGAAAAATAGAGGTATTCTTGAATTTATAATGTGAGTGGAGTGAAACAAGACATTTATTACTGTTTTATAATGCTCTACTGAATTTGAATAATACTTATAGATTGAAAGTGTGTTACATTAGTTTCTGCAAGCACCTTTACGTCAGCCTTAGAGTTCTTAAATAATTCATAAGGAATGCAACCTATTCTGTGGTTCGCCTATCTACATTACGCAGATCATCCGTCTGCTATCACTGAGGATGTTGAAGACATAACTTGTGTGTTGGGGAAATTAGATATGAGCAAAAGAAACAATCGAGGTAGATATCCTGTTTAAAATTAACGATAATATGAAGATAATTAAAACCATTACTGCCTCAATCCTCTGGAGTCACGCTTTTGTGAAAAGGGAATACCCTAAGAGTAGAAAATCTTCACTTGGAATTGGTATTTGGATGAGATGTTATGGGGCACAAGGATCCATTTATGCCAAGTGTAGCAATCAAATTAGATGTCCATAAAACTATTCATAACAGCGTAGAAACCAAAACATTAAAATAGTATGGGTATCTAATGGGTACAGGAAAGCACGCTGTACCAAAGAAACTTCAGAAAGTCACTAGAGAATGGAAGGAAAGTAGTGAATAAAAAACAAAGAATTTGGAATAGCCTCAATGGTCGAAGACCTGAAGAAGTTTTAGTCCGAAATTGAGGATATGACTTTGTTAAAAATAAACCTAAATATCCATAAATAGATTCTCACCTTCCTGGAACAGAGTAAACTAACACAATATAAAAATGGTGTGACACAATCCTGTCCGTAACCAGTATACCTAATGCCGAGACACATTCTACGGCTTTTATTTAAATAACTTGTATTGTTGAGTTGTAACTGTGAGCTGTAAC
This sequence comes from Acanthosoma haemorrhoidale, assembly GCA_930367205.1. Lineage (NCBI taxonomy): Eukaryota > Metazoa > Arthropoda > Insecta > Hemiptera > Acanthosomatidae > Acanthosoma > Acanthosoma haemorrhoidale. Next base: position 41,405,424 of record OV884014.1, read on the forward strand.
AGTAATATTGTATTGTTGTAACTTTTATTGTTCAGCTGGTTACATACAGTATGTACACAGTCTGTTTTAGGAACTAAAAAAGACTATGATAGAGGGTGAGGCATATAGAGAGTCCTTCGCTTTTAGGAGTGGAAGGAAGGAATGTACAGCCTCACTGCGAAGCAGACCAGGCAAGGGTAAATGAAAAAGAAACACAATTAATAAAAATAACCATTGCGGAATACTGGAAAAAAGAATGAAAGATAGGACTATAGGAACAAGGGAAAGGCAAGAGTGTTCTGGAAGCAGAAGTGATGAAAGATTGATGTAGCTGGGAATAGGATGGGCGGAGGAGTAAAACGCAAAACAATTCACCATCACTACACAAACTATTAAAAGACAACAAGCCTGTTTAGATCAGGCATACAAAATATCGAGTATGGTTTGGTTTAGATACATCACAATGAAGAATGCGAAAATATATTAACCCACCCTCCCCCACAAGAAACATATGACTTTCTAGTATATACTTATAAGCTAGTAATATGTTTATATTTTGCCCTGTGGTTGGATTTTAGAAAATTAAATTATTTGGCAACGGTATAAATCATCTTTGCAATACCATCAGTTAAATAAAATATTCAGCTGTATTATCTCCATCACTTAACACATATTTAAAGACCTTACTCTTTGGCAGAAGTCTCTTTTAATATTGTTCATTATGAAAACTTAATAATATTAAAAGTAAATATTGTTTATTACAAAAACAGCTAATAGCTTTATAAAAAGTGTATTTAAATAACGAAAAAAGGTAGAGCCCAACGATCATTAGATGAAGAAGTTAAGTATCCCTTGCAAGTTGAGTAGTGGTAACTTTGCCGGTACTCAGATAATTTGATTTGGCGAATTTCAATTAGGGTAATCATTATAGGGGAAAGGCGTTAAGGAAACACAACAGCGTGAGATGGGAGCAAGCTCAATTCTTCTCAAAGGGAGAAGAGTTTCCTTTTCAGTAAGGAAGGGCCTTTTGACTCAGTTTGACGTATCTTATTAGGGCATCTCCCGCCGCCCTATCCCGGCTTTTCCTTCTCACCAGTTTACAGGAAAGAAGTACAACGAAGTTCCGCGTATATTGTGTTGCTAATCAACGAACGGAGTTATAGCATTTCATTGAAATCCCTGCAATGTTCTCTTTAACTAATGATTATTAATTGGTATTTTTCCTGCTTTTCCTCTTCTTATTTTTAAAATAATTGGCGACTCCAATCACTTTACATTATTTTTATAGTTCTATAATCTGGTGTTTATTGCAAAAAAAACAAAATAACCCTTGCGCGGCGTGAGAATATTCTACATTACAAAAATGGGGTTTCGAGCTTCCTGGATGAGCAATCATTGAGTATTTTTGCTAATTTCGAGTTATAAGTACTCGTCATTTTGCTCAATTAGAAAATTTTGACAATTTGGTTTCTTAAATGTGAAAGGCAAATGATATAAATTATTCCTGACCTATTACTGATAAACAGGTGTTACAATATTCAAATAGGAATTATAATTAGTACTGTAGTGTATCAAGGCATCATTAGAATTGACATATAATTTGATAATTATTAAACTAAACATAATTAGCTTATAATACGTAGTGCATCGCCTATTGGCATACTTCTCTTAAGGCCCTTAGGAGTTGAAAGCATAAAGGGAAGATGTGGGGAAAGGAGAGAATTATAAATAAAATATACATGGGAAGGTCCCCCTCCCTACCCAACTCAAAAACAGCTGTTCCACCAGCTACAGCACCCCAACCTCTTCACAGCCTAATTTTTTGCTCTGAATAAACCCACCCGGCGCATATATTTACCTTACTACCTACCCTTGGCCCGTCTGCACCTTCCAATGTGTGGAAGCACCTGTACCAAATAGTGACAGGTCTAGAGTAGTAGAATGAATATTTTTTGATATATTACAACATTGCATTCAAATATTAAAATAAAAGCTCCTTTTCATCAATTATAAATAAATAAACAAAATTGTTGGTCTCTAAATTCGTTAACTTAATGACGCTAGAAATAATAAAGTTAAAAGATATCTTACAATAAAAATAAAATTCTAAAATCAATAAACATGAAATGTTGTTGAGGCACAAAATAATCAAATTTTATGAAGACAAAAAATAGGATCTGTCGGGTCGTCACGAGGGGGGGTGCCTGGTTACCCTAGCCCTGGTGACAAATTGAGGGCTGTTTGATTTTATAACCTGGACAATCGTTTCATGACGGCTTTACTATCTGACTCAATTTTTTGATAGGTATGTGCCCCGACAGTACACTATATTCGGGAGAAGAGGTATAGGGTAGGTAGGTAGGTAGTTTGTGTGGTCTTGGAATGACCACGAATTCACACTCGGTATCTGAGGGTAGATCCTTCTGGATCCCAAAGGCGAGTGTGAGCCGGAGAGAGGCGGACTGAATCGCCGCGGGAAACATTGCTTGGTAAATTTGCAGGGCCACGACAACCATTGTCCACTAGGGAGAGGTCTCTCACAAAGAGGTGCTAGATTTAGCGAGACAAAGGCAGAGATTCCCACTAGGAAGGTGTGGGGTCTGACAACGCCGGACTAAAACGTTGCGAGGTGTGGATAAAAAGAGATGCAGAGGTTTTTCATAAAGAAGCAGCCAAGTTTCAGAGTTTCAAGCAGGAGCCACGAGCCAGTTTAGTAGTCAGGAGAATGATATACAGGACCCCAACCGCCGGTCTTAAATACCCAGCTGGCCTTGCCAGTAGCCAATAAGCATCGTTATTGTAGCACCCAATGATGTGGGTTTCCTTTGTTCCCTGACAGAGCCGGGAGGATCCCCCGGTGGTTGGGTCTTATACCTGCTTGACAGCTGGTGTCCCAGCTCATATAACTGATTGGCTCTGGCAGCATGTTTTATTGTTTAACATATTTACAATGATTTATATTTGGGTAATGTTATTTACATTTGTTTACAATATATATATACAATAGAGAATAGGGTGATTTATCTTATGTAGTTAGCGGTCGCTACAGGATCAATGTTTTAAAAATAACAATAAAATCACCAAAAAATCAGTTACAGGTTTCTACCCACAAGTGCGTTCGGCACCTCTCATTGTCATTACGAAGTGCCGTAACCTAGTTTTGAAGATGTCAACTGTACTTTTGAGCTAGTACGCAAGTTTTTTTTTATTTAATTGCATATAATCATTTATGATTCTTCCAACAAAAATATATTAAAACAAATTAATTATTTATCTTTTATTTATTAAAGCGTAATTTGATATTTAGTAGTGAAATGATGGAGTAGTCTATTAAAAACCATAAATATTTTCAGATGTAATAGGTAGAGAATATTGCCTTGAGAAGAGTGGGGATGTAAAGGGCACTTTAATAAAATAACTAGCAAACATGCGGCCTTTGTCCTGGTGAGCACCGCCGCTTAGGAAAAGCACGTTACGTGTATTATCCAGCAAGGCTGTACTTTCTCGAAAAGGGAACAGAGAGGTGAACATAAATCAGCGCTCTTGTTGCATATTTAGCAAAAGGGGTCTGCGTAGTAACTGCACTCTAGGGGACCGTCAGCGTACTCTTGCCGGAGTCCGGGCAGAACCATTCCTAGCAGGAGAGAACGGTGCTAAAAAGAGCTATTAATAGTTCTCGTAGGATGCTCTACTTTCAAATAGGACAAATCTCCTTTTTTTCGGCTATTGTGCGTTTATGACCGTAAAAATGGTGTATAGATTTGAACTTTTTTAAATTAATATCCAACAAGGCATTACCATACGCTTTATATGTCTCAATTAAGATTTAATAACATTAAAAAGACCTAAAAATGGTAAACTTTAAAAAGGTCGGTATCGTTTTATACAGTTTGGTCACTTTTGAGATTTAAAGAAGTTTCATTTTTTCATCAATTCATTTTTAAGTGATTTATACATCCTACACATCTATATTGTTGTATATATAAACCCGTAAATTTTCAGCGATGGTGTTTTAATTTAAAAATTAGGTCCATTCTCTACTTTGGTATTCAACCAAAACGTTACTCTAGTGTTTTAGACACAGTACGGTACTTAGGCTTCCATCTTGACAAACGACTGACCTGGAACCCACATACGAGACTAAAAAGACAAGAACTAAACAGGCGCTTTGGACAACTGTACAGACTACTTCAAAGGACATTCCATCTCTCAATAGAAAATAAACTACTAATCTACAAAGTTATACTTAAACCAATCTGGACATACGGAATAGAGCTATGGGGGACAGAAAAAAAGTCGAACATCAAGCGTATCCAATCCTTTCAATCAAAAGTCCTGAGAACAATAGTAAATGCCCCTTATTATGTCAGCAACAAAACCCTTATAACGATCTTAATATACCCTACATTCTAGAACTCATCCCTTCCAAGTTTATGAAATTCCACAGCAGCCTTTCCAACCACCCTAATCCTGTAACACAGTCATTGCACTGCGCCACTCATCCCTATAATCCTCCTCGGAGACTGAAACGGCAGTGGCCTCGTGACCTGCTATAAGCACGTGACACTGAGAGTCCTGGCAATGGCCAGTTTCTCCAATCATGTACTGAGTGTCTGTGGCTCTCGCGCTCTTGGTCAGCCTCCACTGGCTAGCATCCGGTGACGCGGCTGACGGAGGAGCGTGGGGGACTTCCCAAGACTCCGCTTTCTCTTCGCATGTGGATTTGGGAGGTCTCTGGGCTGTCTGTAAATATTGTGTGAATGAGCTAGTGAATTATGAACTGTAAATATGGTATGAATGAGAGCATTTATCTTATTACTTATAAAAGGCAGATTGTAATTATAGCACAATAAAGGAGTATATCAAAGTGTTTTAGACAATTTTAATATTTAATCCAAATAATAATGTATGATTTATTAACGGGACGGGTCGATTTATCATCATGAACAAATTCGATAGTTTATCCAATAACCATCCCATTTTCCTCTTAATCCTCTTAATCTCTCCACTCATAGTACTGAAGATATTTATTCAATGTTTGCCCATGGTTACCCCTCTGTGAGTGTTCTATGGCGGAAAGTTTCAGAATAGGCCTCGTCAACGGATTCTCCACGTGGCAGGTATATACACAGGTACACTATACCTACAGGTACACCTTGGAAAATCGTTATTATCATGTAAAAAATGAATTATTAACTCGTATGAATTTGTTGAAATTTCCTTTTAAATACTAATTAGGTTATAAATCATACGGAATAAATTAAACACTAAAAGTAATATGCACTAATTAAAACAGATATAATAATTTTTTTCCTTTAAGATCTCACAATTCCATCAAGCCCGCCGCATATTTTATAAGATCTACAATTAGTCCAAGTTGGCATAAATATTTCTAAAATCGTAAAACCGAAATAAATAAACGTAGATATGATAAATGACTTATAGGTAACTTTCTCTCTTAATGTTAAATGTCTGTAGGCCGGAGAAGGGCGAAGAAGTGCTACTACACCCGCATGCCCGCCAAGTATCCCATGAACGTATTCTGCCTCTTCACGGCAATACTACCTTAACACATTTTATATCCCAATTTATTTAGATTTACAGTAAATAAAGTCAAGATGAGCATTTATGTTAGCATTTCAGATATCTAAATATTAAATAAAGGGTTTTGAAACAAAAAAAGTAGATTTTGACGTAGATAGAATTTGTATAATTTCGCGCCATTAACGGCCAAAAGCACTTAGAATCAAACCTTCATTACTCTCATGGCAAAGAAAGGATCCAAACCATGTACGTACTTAGGCTTATCTCGTTTAGAGGGTATTTGGACATGCTTAGTTATTCCCTGGTGCCGCGGATTCATAGTCTAGGATTTAGGAATTCATAAGTGAGTAGTTATCACCAATAGTTCCAATAGATCAGTGCCCTCGGTATTTATTAAAGGATTTCTTCTTCTCTATTTGAACTTAGCCTTTTATTACATCAATAGAGGCAACGCGTGTGTGAATGTAGAGTTTAACGCTTTCAACTCGATAATTAATATCCGTCACTTTTATTACAACTTTGGTGGTAAAGTTATATAGCTTTAATTATTTTAAGTGAAGTTGGCAATGTCTTTCCTTATGACTGTCAATTGCAAGCTTCAATTACTAGACATGTTCTAGGTTAGAAGGATAACTCAACATCCAGCAGACATATTACACATTAATCCAATACCCCAATCGAAATTATAGAAGAATATTACTTTTAATACTAGATATGATATTCTAATTAATTAATGATATTCGTGTTTTATAGAGACAAATGTCATGCCTTGCTATAACAGTGGACTTACCAAGACAGTATAACGGTTTCTGATTTTTGAAAATGTGCACTTATCGATTCATGTTCGTCCTCAACCCCGACGAGAAATGTCTCTCAACCCTTTGATCCTAATCCCAGACTGTAAGTGTCTTAAACCCTAGACCCTACCCTACATACCCTATCAGACACAAAGGCATCAAATCCACCAGCAGACCATTGTACCCCAGTCAGCAATCCAACCTTAACATCCATTTACACCCCCCCTCTCTCTCTCTCTCTCTCTCTCTCTCTCTCTCTCTCTCTCTCTCTCTCTCTCTCTCTCATGCCACAGTAAATGAGAATAGTTTAGTCTCTAAGAACAAGTTGAAGAACTGTTCTGTAAGCTAGACAGAAAAATTAATAAAATGGAAATAATAAAAAAGTTGTATTTCAAGTCTGAAATGAGCTCAGTGGAATACTTGATTAAAGTTTAAAGCACATTGCGAAATTGTAAAGAATATTAAGTGCTAAAGAATTTTTCATTTTCTAATTCTTTACGGACTCGGCGTTCAGGATGCCCTTTACAATTATTAACAACAATATTTATATTACCAATTATAATTGTAATTTAGGCCGAAATATTGTTAACTATTATTGGCCAAAGAACAAATACTAAATACTAAATACTAAAGAACAAAGACACGATGAGGTCAATTAGTAGAGCAATCCACCGGAAATATTGAGCCGTGATTAGGTTAATTGATATATAGTTTCAGGATGATGATGTCAATTAGTAGAGCACTTGACCGGAAATAAAGTGGCGTGGTGATGAGTCAATCAGTTGGGCCTTTGACCGGAAATATAGTGGCGTGGTCAGGTCAATTGGTAGAGCACTCGACCGTAAATATAGTGTCGTGATGATGATGTCAATCAGTGGCGTGCTCGACCGGAAATATAGTGGCGTGAATAGGTCAATTGGTAGACCACTTGACCGGAAATAATCTGGCGCGATGAGGTCAATTGGTAGAACCGTCAACCGGAAATATAGTTGCGTGATGATGAGGTCAATCGGTTCGAGAACTTAACCGCAAATGTAGTGGCGTGGTCAGGTCAATTGGTAAAACTCTCGACCGGAAATCGGGGTGCGGATCCCGATTGCGACTGTACATGTTTTCTTTGGTTTCAGTTTAACTAAAGATTAAAGTGCAATTCATGGATACATTCACTGATAAATAATTAAATAGATAAATATTAATAATTACTTTTAAGTTAACAAAAGCCCTTATCCAACAGCCGACCAATTTTCAGTACACCAGTTTTTTTTTTCATTTTTTCTGAGAAGGTGGCTTTTGAAGCGTCTAATGAAATTAACATATGTTTTTTAGAGAAAAATAAAATTAATTAGTTACAAATGGACATTTAATTGGATGTCATTGTTCTATTTTCTGGGACTACAGAATCGTGCGACTGAAATTGCATGTGGGCGCATACCATTAGTCACTTTATTTGTAAAGTGTAATAGTTTAGTTACATAGACACCAGTGCACTTATGAGAAAGATCAGAGCAGAAAGTGAGATGTGTAATATCTGACTCTTAAATCTTTGCTGGTGGTAAGAATGATTATAATACTGATTTTCGTCAGAAGAGTAAATATAAAGAGGTAGATAAGATAGACTAACGAGAGCAGATGGCCATAAGACGTGGCTTCTGCAAAAGATGTTCTTTATGAGATAGTAAGCACTTACTACCATTACTAAATGTAAGGCACAAATACCTCTTGTGGCTAGCTGAGCTTACTTAGAAAAAGGAAAAAATAAACTTTGAATCACTTAAAGAATATTTCTAAATGAAAATTGACCTAAAAAAGTTATGGTTATTAAAAAAAAGAAGCTCTGCATAATACTGAGAAATAATTTCCTCTCTCAGAGGTTTTCATACTTTAATAAAATTGTATGATTTTCTTTCTGCAAAAAAGTTAGAGGAAGATTATTGATTGGTAGTTGAGTAGGGCTTTCATAATAGACTCAAGTACTTGAGAGGGAGGAGAAATATCCTGACCTCAGAAACCATAAAGTTACTTTTCATTATATTTTTTTTTTAAATAAAACAAGTTTCTGCCCATGCGCTACTATTAACAACCACGTACAACTATCGCTCTCCAAATCAATACCGATAACTACCGTTATAGACCCTTTTTCGTCTTTGGGATTGTGTCAACTGGCAACTTAAGTGAGGTGGCCACGAGGGAGCCCTCAATAAGTGAGTAGATCGCTAGTACATTGGTGTGAAGTGTAAATAATAGTGACATCGGAGAGAGTAGTCGGCCATCTTGACTGAGGCATCAGCCGTCGTTCACGATACATAGCCGTTCTGAGCCAAAGTGGCTCAGAGCCAAGACCGGTGACTCGCCACTGGAATCCCACCGGCGCTACGTATTTTATTTATTTATTTTCTTTTTTTTTTAACTAACAAAAATCTTAGCTAATGACAAAATGAGATTTTATCAGCAGATAATATCACAAAATAAAAAGAAAAGATCGAGGTCCTTAGGTCCAACTCCACCAACGTCGCCAGTAAAGCGAAAACCCAGACGCTCAAATAGGAACATCCCTACAAACTCATCTGCTGCCAGCTCTATGGAAGATCTACCACCACTTGCCAGCACTTCAAAAGAAGAAACTGTAGCAGAATCTCCATTCTTCACACCGAATAGCTTCGAGGTACTGAGAAATAGCCAACCTGACGACATGGAAGTTATTCAAACACCAACACAGCCCAAGCCGCCTGCTATATTCGTAAGGAATATTAGCAATTTCAAACTATTATGCTCACAAATGAGCAAAGTTGTAGGTACCGGAAAATATACGTGCCTCAATCGCTCTCGGGATACAAAAATTTCTCCAGACACTCCGGATACTTATCGAGCGATCATTGAGTATTTGGAAGAAACCAATGCAGACTTCCATACATACCAGTTGAAACAAGAACGATCGCTTCGAGTAGTGTTAAGAAATCTGCACCCGACCACACCAGCTGATGAAATTGAAGACGAACAATCAGCTCTGGGGTTCAAAGTTCGGCAAATAAGCAACGTTTTACGTGAGGACAGACAACAAAACGAATCCACCAAAACGGCATTACCGTTATTTTTTGTAGATCTCGAGCGGACACCTGGCGTGGAGAAAATTTATGAATTAACAACCCTGTATTACACAACAATACAGGTCGAAAAACCTTACCCCAATAGAGACATCGTCCAATGCCATAATTGTCAGGCATATGGGCACACAAAATCGTATTGCCACCACCCTCCTAGGTGTGTAAAGTGTAGTGGGCAGCACAAAAGCGAATTGTGCAAAAAGCCCCTAAAATCGCCTGCTGTATGCGTGCTCTGCCAGCAAGACCATCCGGCCAACTACAAGGGCTGTGAGGCCTATAGAATCCTCAAGTCCAGGAGCGAGCAACGTCGCCGGCCAGAAGAAGAGAAGCCAGTAACAGGTAGCTCAAGAAGCGGCCCCACCAGAAATTTGAGGCCTTCTGTCTCTTTTGCTGATGCCGTTCGGAACAGAGAGCAGTCACAGGCACTGCCCACTTCTCGTCCGCAAGTATCTCTTCCCCAGCATTCCGCTCATCCCGCCAACCAGCAAACCCAATCCCATCCTCAACCACACATCTCGCATATTCCTTCACCTCCAAGCTCTTCAGATCTCACTAGCCTATTAACATCATTCCTTACAGAATTCAGAACCCTAATTACCCCTCTCATTTCCCTTCTTACAAATCTTGTCTCCTACCTTATCCCCGTTAAACAAAATCCATAAGTGGATCCTTCTGACTCCTTATCCATTCTCCTTTGGAATGCGAATGGTGTTCGCACCCACACTAACGAACTGACAGCACTACTCCATGACAAGAAGATCGACGTAGCTCTTATTACTGAAACAAGACTTACGAGCAAACGACCATTTACCGTTCGACAGTACCAGACTTATCGTACTGATCACCCAGATGGAACAGCTCATGCAGGTACCGCTGTCATTGTCCATAACTCCATATCCCACCACATAGTTCCTTTGGTATCGCATGATTTCCTTCAATCCACTGCAGTGTCAATCACCACCTTCACTTTTCCTCTTACACTTGCATCAACGTACTGCCCTCCCAATAAATCCATTTCCGACTCCCAATTCATCTCCTTTCTAGACTCCATCGGACATCGTTTCCTTGTGGGTGGGGACTTTAATGCGAAGCACCAACACTGGGGGTCAAGATCCACAAATACACGAGGACGTGCTTTGCTGTCTGCACCACACGGAAACATTGCTCCACTATCACTCCTGACACAGCCACCTATTGGCCATCAGATCCCAACCGAAATCCTGATCTCCTTGACTTCTTTTTTTACAATAGTTTAGGAACACTAAACTATTCACTCAAGCGCCTCGATGACCTTTCCTCCGATCATAGCCCTTTATTATTAACCATTTCCTTAAGACCAATTCACAAACTGCCTCCTCCTTCATTTATTAGGGGCCCAGTTGACTGGGACCACTTCCGTCAGCTTCTTACAGAGTCCGTAAACCTCAAATTATCCCTGAAAACATCCCAAGACCTAGACGATGCAGTTCATTCTTTCACTACTCTGGTCCAGAGGTCGGCTTGGGAGGCATCGTCACCCCATCGTCACACAAAAATCCACAATCATAATCGTTTACCTCAGCATCTCAAAGATCTAATCCAATCCAAACGCCACTCCAGAACAGTGTGGCAAAGATCCCGGCATCCTATTGATCGTCGCACGTACAATCAGTACTGCCGATTGGTAAAGCGGCGATTGGCATCCTTCCGTTCCGATTCTTTCAATTCCTACCTCTCCTCTCTGTCCACCAGGGATAACTCCTTGTGGAATGTAACCAAAAAAATCCTAAAGTATCAACCTGTTTTACACCCACTCCGTCGTGATGATGGGTCCTGGGCGGCTTCGGATGGGGATAGGTCGGAGGAATTTGCTCTGCATCTTACCCATACTTTCACACCTCACCTTTCTCATCAAAGCCATACTCACAGCACAACTGTGGAAGATTTCCTCACTTCACCTATTCCTCTCTCTCTTCCACCAAAAGCCGTTAACCCCTCTGAGGTTAAATACCTTCTGAAAAATTTACCTTACCGAAAATCCCCTGGATATGATCTCCTTACTCCTCAAATTCTCAAACAACTTCCTCCTAAAGCCATAATCTTCCTAACCTACATATATAATTGCATAATCCGAACGACGCACTTTCCTCTCCTCTGGAAACATTCCGTTATTGTCCTATTCGCCAAACCCGGTAAACCACCCAATGACGCCTCATCTTATCGTCCAATTAGCCTACTCCCTATCCTCTCAAAAATATTTGAGAAACTCCTATTAAAACGTCTACTTCCTATTGTTCAATCCAAAAACCTTTTTCCCACACACCAGTTAGGTTTCCGCCAACGACATTCCACTGCTCAACAAGGCCTTCGCGTTGTTGATCACATCTCCTCAGCCCTTGAAACCAAACAGTATTGCACTGCTGCCTTTCTCGATATAGCTCAAGCTTTTGACAGGGTTTGGCACGCAGGTTTGCTCTACAAGCTCAAAAGATATTTACCACAGACCCTTTTCCTAATCCTACAATCCTACCTTTCAAACCGCTGCTTCCAAGTCCGCTGTGGTTTAGAATACTCTAACTACTATCTCATAAGTGCAGGAGTTCCACAGGGCAGTGTCCTGGGCCCCATCCTCTATAACCTATACACCGCTGATGTCCCCTCTACTCCCAATACCTTCTTGGCCACATTTGCAGATGACACTGCAGTCTTGTCATCCCATCCAGACCCCGACATAGCATCCCATAACCTTCAAAAACACAGATCGAGTATTGGTGCAATCAATGGCGGATCAAAGTTAATGAAGCAAAATGCTCCCCCATTACCTTCACCCTTTGTCGCAAGTCTGGTCCACTAGTTTATTTTAATTCTATTCCTCTCCCTGTATCCGAGACAGTACGGTACTTAGGCTTCCATCTTGACAAACGACTGACCTGAAACCCACATACGAGACTAAAAAGACAAGAACTAAACAGACGCTTTGGACTACTGTACAGACTACTTCAAAGGACACCCCATCTCTCAATAGAAAATAAACTACTAATCTACAAAGTTATACTTAAACCAATCTGGACATACGGAATAGAGCTATGGGGGACAGCAAAAAAGTCTAACATCAAGCGTATCCAATCCTTTCAATCAAAAGTCCTGAGAACAATAGTAAATGCCCCTAATTATGTCAGCAACAAAACCCTTCATAACGACCTTAATATACCCTACACTCTAGAACTCATCCCTTCCAAGTTTACGAAATTCCACAGTAGCCTTTCCAACCACCCTAATCCTGTAGCACAGTCAATGCACTGCGCCACTCATCCCTATAATCCTCCTCGGAGACTGAAACGGCAGTGGCCTCGTGACCTGCTATAAACGCGTGACAGTGGGAGTCCTGGCAATGGCCAGTCTCTTCAATCATGTCCTGAGCGTCTGTGGCTTTCGCGCTCTTGGTCAGCCTCCACTGGCTAGTATCCAGTGACGCGGCTGACGGAGGAGCGTGGGGGACTTCCCAAGACTCCGCTTTCTCTTTGCGGTGGATTTGGGGGGTCTCTGGGCTGTCTGTAAATATTGTATGAATGAGCGAGTGAATGATGAACTGTAAATATTGTATGAATGAGCGAGTGAATGATGAACTGTAAATATTGTATGAATGAGAGCATATATCTTAATTACTTATTGCCTTAAAAAGGCAGATTGTAATTATTGCACAATAAAGGAATTAAAAAAGTAAAAATAAATAAAACAAACAGTTTTCTATACTTTTTTATTTATTAGGGTTAGTCAAAATTCGGTGTTTTCATAAACAGTTTATTTAACTTTTGAATGAAAGAAAATTATTGAGACTGTTTTTAATTAAATCATTTTCTTTTTACATAGCATGATTCAATTTGTTTACGGATATCCTTAAAAATAATCTAGGAATAATTGGTATATTGTTTCAAAAAATGTGCTATCTAAAAAAATAAAATGTAAAAAACGACACTGCTTGTACGGAATACTGATTGTTTTTGCCTTTTTGATATTAAATTTGACAATGTTTTAGGCATCAAAGAATTTTTGGATTGTGCTATTTTCAAGAAATATTGTTATATGTGAATTTAAAATATTGACAAGTTATCACCACATTAAGCCTTACGCGATAATCACGAGAAATGAGCTAGCAGACATGATACAATATAAATAGAACAAGTGACATATATAAATGAGAAATCTGTAAAGCTAATAAGTTGACTGTCAATAAAGACAACTCCTACCTTTATAACTGCAGGCAGCAAGCATACATATGTAACAATAAATGAAACATAATTGTGAGAATATTGGTTTGTAACGTATTGTCCACTTATGCTTCTTTTTTTTTTATGAACCTTCATAACAGAAACTTATTCGTTGGTGCTACAAGCGAAACGCGAAGCGGAAATCGTTGTTGAGACGCCTTGACCACGAGGTGTACATACAACAAGTCGCTCAATATACACAATAGCACAAAACACCGAGTCTTTCTGACCCTTGTGAAACCGAATGACTGGCTGTTCAATATAAAAACCTAAGGGTGACAATTGAGAACTTGAATTCACAAACAGCTGACCTCTATTAGAACTGGGATGTGCAAACGGATAAGCCGTGCACAGTTGTAATTTATCCCTATAGTCAAGGCAGTCGATACATTTTGAGGAGCATCTCTCATTAGGACTTGATGCAGACAAGTATAGTTTGTCGAAACGTTACACAGTAATCGATTTGTCTAATAAATCTAACGACTCTATTACAGCAATCTGCTTAAATAGTCCCAACCTATTTTTAAAATAAAGTTTTTAATTAAAAAACTTTAAATTTATTATTAATTTAATAAATTAAAAAATTAAATTAAAAAAAACCAAATGTCTCCAACACTTCCAGAATGGAATCATGCGAAAAGTGGTCCGACATAACTCTTTCGAGAGGTTGAACTGCAAGACTATGACCCCTCCACCCCTCCCGCATCGATGGCAACAGACTGTCGGGGAAAAATTAGGATAAGAATTAGTATGTAAGTTATTTTTAAGGTTGATCAAAAAGGTGAGCCCCATCACCTTATTAGTCAGTTTAGTCAAGTCACGTAGAATGTATATCATTATACTTGTTTATTCATTATATAATTTCTATAAAATAACAAAACCTGTATATAATGTAGTGATGCTACAGGAAATACAAAATAATTTGTAAATAGATTTGCCTGAGGATCTGTAATTATATATAATTATCTGTAAATTTAAAGGGGCTATGAAGGAAAAAAAAAAAAAAAATTAACATAAAGTCTTCTTATTTTATTTCAATAATATCTTCTGGAAACTTACTTTCTCTTCGGGTGCTTACATGGAGAAATAAGTCCTAGTATATTGCAGCTGTACACATCAGCACAGGTACAATGCCTGGCAATAAGAACTTCTAGAAGTGGCCAAGGCTTTCAAGAAGTGGAGCCCGTGGGATCGCCGAAGTGAGTGGGGGAGGGTAAAAGCCCCCCCCCCCATTGTCGTTAACAGCTTGACCCAATGGCGGGAGGGAGGGGTACTGGAGCAGTATCCAAAAATCGATCTGGCCCGCAGTCGACCCGCCAATTTATCGATCCCAGTCGGCCCTATATCAGGCCAAATACGCATGATAGAAATGGGGATTTAGCATGGACATACATCACATACATGAAGGGTTCAATTCCCGAAGAAGCGCAGCTCCGGATAGATAAGCCCTGACAAGTGAAAAAGTTTCCCCTTCAGCTCCATAAGTTACTGACAATCGGCCGCCATAACAAACCCCCGAGCCGGCCATTACCTATTGTCCTCCAGGGACCGTATGTCTCCGCACTATTTCTTCCCATTCCTGCCTCAACTCCAATTTTTATATCCACCCCTCTCCTAATGATGTTTGATGGTTATTTGCCCTGGCCGCTATATTTCACCTCATCTGCCCTCTTTCACAAACCGAATCGAACATAATTTCTTAAATCATATATGAAATAAATTGTATTTGTGAAATATATAAAAATTAACTCTCATTAGATTTTTGTTAGTATTAAACTGGTCTGGGTTCATTCAGCCTCGTAAGGATGAATGAGGAGCAACTAGAATAATTTAGCTAACAGCCAACTCCATAAGACTTTGTACCTATTTGAGTGAATAGCCTCTGCTTTTGGGGCAAAACGTGATAATATTAATGATGAATATTCACATAAAATAGTTAACACATAGTTTAAGACACACCGAAGACTCTAACGGAAAACTAATTTTAAAAATTAGACACCAATAATAATAGCTTAGTTTTTTTTGTTACAATTACAATTTTAGGTCAAAAAAGGTATTAAAAATATCAAATTAAATACTAACGTAGTAACGAAACGCTAATCGGTAGAAACCTTGAAACCATATTGTCTGTCTGTAAAATAAAGAACAGTATTTTTGGGATCTTTCGATACTCGTCAACCTTTGCGAGTAAACCGGAATAGACTCACTTAATACTTAATTATTGTCTATACTTTATTGTATATCTGATTGATTAGTTATGTCTACCCAATCAGCTATATCATATCTTAACTGGCTTTACGTGCTGTACTAAACATTTGATTATGAGATAGGTACATGCAATAATTAGTGGTGATTATGAGGTAGATGTAGCTAGATACTTGCGATTGGCCAGACCGACAAAGATATGTTGCAGAGCCTGCTACAGTTGCAATGTTGCCTAAGTGCATTAGCCATTAGCATGATTACAGGGCTGCGGGGCAGATCAAAAGGAGGCTTAAACAAGATCATTCCTCGCTCTACAGTCCTGTATTTGCAGAACATATATTCGTTACGGTATTCCCTACATTTCTTTCAATGTATAAAAATAAATCTGCAAATGTAACAAAAGCTAATTTATATAAAAAAACACGCGTGGTTTCGTTACGGCTAAAATGAGTTTTGTCTACATGTTGAATATTATTAACCAGACCCTATATTCACTTAGGAAATCGTTTTTTTGTTTGTTTTTTTATTGCAAATAATTTACTCAGTAATGGCCTCGAGGTTGTGTTTATTTATAGCATCTTTCATGATAGCCTGTTCGGGTGCTAGTTATATATCCAAAATTATCTTTTTTAATCTTTATTATTCCGACAACATAAAAATAAAATGGACAGGCGAATGTCGCTGTCTGTGAAGGATGGGTTTATATAGCGTTTCTGGAGCGCTGAGCTCGGGCTACTGGAATACTGCTTATCAGGACCATGTATGAGCACGCGGGTGGGGATGTCTAATAGGTGATTTGAATATAACTATCTATATTCATCTCATCCATGTCATTTTGTCATATTTCGTGGTGACAGCTGTGAATCAATAAGTAATGTTGAAAAAAATTTACAACGTTTTAGTTACCTATTCATAAATAAAGATAAAATTAGAATTATTTATGATTTTGAAAACCTTTAATGCGTTTTAAATTTTACATCAGGCACTTAAGCTGATCGAAAACACGTACTAGTATTTATAAATGTTAATGAGCTCTTGCCTCTTGCAACTGCCATGAAAAATAAATAGAGGACGAAAGGTTTCTGTTTTTAATCGCTCTTAGAATCGTTTGGTCGCTAAGCATTACAGCGCAGTTATTCAAACCTAATCACTCAATGGTATTAATTCATTTAATCATTTTTATTTTGAAGTTTATAATGTATCATATTTGTAATTTTTTATAGCACTTGACACATCTACTGTAATATAGTGGGAATCGTTTAACTCTCTTCAAACACATCAGAAATTCTTCTTATTTCACAAAAGCAAAACCATTATGACCAAATGCTTGTTATTGTTAAAAGTCCTATTTAGAACCTGTGCAACTTATGTGTGGTTCGATACGACCTTAAGAGGTCCGACAATCATCAGGCTCAAGAAATAAAGCAGATTTGATCAAGTACTCATGGAAGTATTGACCAGTGTTGAAGAATCAAAACTTTTTGAGATATCTGTATTTACTTTAATTATTTAAGTGTGGTTTTTGGAGAGGGTTACTTCAATAATAAAACTTCATTTATTAATTTTGTCTATTTATTGATGCCTTGTATGATACGAAATTCTTAGCCGGGAAACTTAAAAATATAATTAGGAAAATTAACACAAAAGTCCTGCCAATAATAATTACCAATCTGACATTAGTAAATAGTTCTGATATAAATAGTCAACTGAAAGAAAATAATTCCTAATGCCTAAAGAAGGGGGGACGGTTTCTGTCTTTGAAATAAATATTTAACATAAATGTATTGTAGGCTGTAGCGACCGCTAACTACGTAAGATAAATCACCCTATACTCTATTGTAAATTGGTTATAATAAGTTGTAAATTAATTTAAACAAATGTGAATAATAATACCAAACCATAAGTCATATCAGTGTAAATATTGTAAACAATAAAAGACGCAGCTCAGGTAGCTCCTGGGGCTGGGTGGGTCCTCCTGGGTGGCTCCTGGTCTAGAACTTTCAAACGTCATCCAACCATGCGATGCGAATGGTCAGAATAAAACCTCGCCCTATTGGCTACTTGGGGCTATATATACCCCCTAGTTTTAGCAGATAAGTCATTATCCTTTTATTTTTCGCTTATCCTATTTTTATTTATTTGAGAGCTATGAAAAAAAAAAAAAACCAAAAAAAAAAATAAAAACCGACACGCCATTCTAACTACGGCTCTCTGGACTGGTACTACTGATTCTAGATTTGGTCTTCTCAGGGGTCTAGTCTGATTCTAGTTGGTATGGAGTCAGATAGTACTGTAGTAAGACCCGTCATGAAGCAATTGTCCAGGTCGTAGCCTAATTAACCCTCACTTCGTTACTAGGGCTAGGGTAACTAGGCACCCCCTCGTGTCGACCCGACATAGGCCTAAGACGTTAATTTATTGGGACTTGTTTCCAGTTTTTTGCGATTGGTCCAGTATGTTTGTACGGTACATATTCATTGATTTTAGCTTTGGCATTCCTATAAATATACGCCGACCAAATGATTTTATATTTCTGAACTACTGCGAACGTGAATATGAGTGAGTAATGTGAATGAAGAAAAAGATGGATTGGTAAATGTTGAAGGTTAATTAGAAGGACAAAGTAGATCTTTCCAAGATCCTTACAGGGTTAAATTGGGAAATAGCGGAGGGATGTGAGTTGAATAACGGGATAATTTTCATTCATTCGAAATTTCACACCTGTTTTTTGAATTATGGAAATGAGAAATGTTATGCCTAGTTAAGAAAAGAGAGTGCTAGGCGTGAATGAACTCGGCTAGTCTTAATGCCAACTGCTTATCTTAATCCTGCTCATCATCAGTGCTATTATAACGATCATCTCGGGTTTCGAAGTGGGTATTGCCTCAAGTGCCGATATCCGATGAACCCTAGCCTCAGGTCATAGACACCTGAGCTAACCCGGAGTAAAAAGGACGGTATTAATTACAAAGGACGGGGGGTTGAAAACAGAGAAGATGGGGAAACCGCTTCAGGAGGGAAATTTAATTTTCCATCGTGGCGGAGGAGAGACTGTAAAACCGTCTCGGATTGGCCCCTTTGATTCAACCGAACCTGACCCAGCACTCGAGAAAGTTGTCTGAACCACTTTACGTGTCCGATGGCACGCGTATCGCCTTCCCGTTTACAGCAAGCACTTTAGGCTTCCTGGTCGCTTGGTTATCGCCTCGCTAATCGGACTCAGGTACCATCATCGATCCTTCGATTCGACTACTACTACACAGCACTACTAGTATAACTTTTTTTTTGCTGCCTGGGATTTTAGAAGTGATTTTAGCTATATTTGGGGTGCTGTATATAAATATGAAATCAGATTTTCTCTATCTACTCTACCTTTTTAGATCTGAGTTTTTTATTATCGTGCAGTGCTGACTCCATTTTGTGCAGTTTTAAATCACAAATACAAGGATTAGTTCCTTTATATTTTCCCTATTGTCTAATTAGTTCCAGGAAAACCCAACAGATAGAGAAAGCATCCGTAACTTAAGGGACCTTCAACGCTTCAACTAGAGTTAAGGTTAGTTTGTTAGTTCTCGCCGTGCAGGGTTGATCGTAGTTGGATATTTGTGTATTTGGATCCTCGCGGTTTATTTGTGTTTAGGAAACAGTTACTATAAAGTTAACCTGAAGCGTACTGTGTTAACTGTTTTGTACTTGTGTTGTCGAATGGAAATAAAATGGCTTCAAGTAGAATAAGTTGTTCAAAACATCCTGATGTGTATTGCTATATATGTGGAGAACTAAGAAACCTAACATTTTGAATAATTAAATGGCATCACAATATATACATAAATAAAATGTTTTAATTATTCGACTTAGGTGTAGAGGCGTAGATCTCCAGATAACAAAATATTTTTTGATAAATAGATAGATATTTAATATATGTTCAAACATCTTATATATTTTGATAAATAAAATATATTGGTCAAGTTTTATATGTATATGAACGACGCACATTGGGGCAGAGGTGGAAAAAAATCATTTTCTGAAAGTGAAGTTTTTGATAGACTGGTTCTTGTTTTCGAAACTTAATGAGGCGTATTTTTCCATCATAATGATTTTGCAATAAAACATGTTTAGGATGTATCAAAAACCACTTCAATGTAAGAAATCGTATATTTTATTAAAATTACATAATTTTGTCAAAAATTTGCTTATCTCAGCATATTTTAATATACATGGTAACAATGGTAACAGAGGTTCATTTCTAAAGTTATTTACCGTTATATTGTTTTTTTATAAGTACTTGAGTGTACAACATATGCTCTGGTTGGGCAATAAATCGCGTTTAAATGTGATTTTGAGCAAATCCCAACTATTTTCCGTAATTATCCAACGTTTTTGAAACTGCAAAAAAAGCTTCGGATTCCTCCACCTTGGGAATGGTTTGTTTATATTTTACATACGTTTTACAAGAAAACTCATAAATAATAACAATAGTAGGACATTGTTCACATGTACGGTTGTTTACTCAACTAAAGTATATAGGATTACTATTGTCAGTACTGGTCATTTACGGTTGTCGGTGTGTATCCGAAATGGAATCCAGCACGATAAAATACAGTAATCTCGTGAATGTTTATTTGAAAAAAGAACCGTTGGGTATTTCAATTCTGAAAACGTTTCCTCACATTAATGAGGATCGTGTGCTTATTTCCTGAGTCATTAAAAAAAAGTTCTGTGCCTCACTTTAAAATAAAATTTACATCAGTAAACAGGTACCCGAATGTTTTCCGTAATAAGTTCAGGGAGGGGATGGAAAATGAATACGCGTAACAATGGTTCTACCCGTTGGCATACTTGCCGTGGAAGCCCGACTGAGAACTTCGAAGATTGTGGCCATAGTTCCTAGTCTTCAACCATCTTACCTTCACGACTTAATAATAAGCTAGCGCCCTCGTACAGTTTTCAGTGCTAATGTAGCATTACATATTTTATTCAAGCTAAATTCACTAAGTACCAATATGAAGTGATGAACCGAAAACACCCAATCTACAAAAATATAATATTAGCAAAAGAGGAATGCTACCCCAGTGACTGTAAAATTACAGATACTTTCGGTGAGTTTCCCCTCCAGAATTTGGTGAATAATACAGTCGAAGAATTTTTAAAACCAAACCTGGGGAGGAGGTGGCAAAATTTTGCTGCAAAGTACTGTTGATTACTTCAAAATAGGCCTTTGATTGAGCCTCCGGACATTAATTAATCAATCAATTTGAAAAAATCATAATTTTATAATAAATTTTGATATAATTAACTAATCAAGATGATTTTGGAAACAGAATATGCAAAAAACAATGTAAAACCACCTTACCTACCTACTCACTTATACCTCGTTGGTGTAAACTGAGAATAAGGATCACGCAAAACTAGGCCATGCAAAATGGGAAATCTGTCATAACGGCAGAACGACTAAATATATCAATTTAGATACAGTTCCATTCCATTCTAGACCATTGAAGACATTGAAATCGATACTCGAATTGACTCCAGGTGAGTTCATTAGCGAAAAACAGATTTCTTGTAAATACAATAAATTAAATTGCTTCATACACAGAATGTTTATCAGTGAATCAACAATATTGGTAATACATAACTAACTGTATGCGATATAACTGTATTCCGAGTAGAACTGAAATAAACTTGTTACTCACTGTAACTGTGTTACGGCAATCCTTCTAAACATAATTATATGGATTAATTTTTTTTTTTTAAATGTTACATTCCATTAAACTTAAATACATCTACAAATACTAATTACGTAAACACTTTAGCTGAAAGTCTACCCCGATGCAGTGAAGTAACTTGAACGTGTATTAATTAAATAGAATTGACAAATTTCTCCCAAATATCTCTGCCTTCAACTAGATGACGTACTTTTAAAGTGAGAAATGATATTATAGATTGCCTAAATCTTGATAAGCCGGAAGCCAATCAGTTGTCTCATCCATTCAGATGAGTCTTATCGAAGTTGCTTCCGGTTCTGTCTGCAGGTTCCCTCTTCTAAGAGAAATTGGAGCTGTCTTATCACTTCCTGTGATCAGCCCTTTTTTTCTGATTGTCATCTCTTCAAATAACCAATAGGATCTAGTTACGATATGCAAATTTGAAATCATTTTTGGTTTACACTGTGAGTCTGTTGTCAGATGGCAGTATGTCGATGAGCTAAATTAAAGCGTTTGTTAGCAGATTGGCTAGGGTTGACGAAAAGGTTAGGTGTTCATCAAGTTTATTTGTGTTCTACGTTTCCACACACTAAGTGTCCCCGCATCAAGATACTTGTGCAAAAAAAAGGGTGTTATCGACTGTTTGGGACATTTGGGTATACTGATGTCTTAATTCAAACAGCAAAGGTGAAAACTTATATCAAATTTTCAAAAAACTCAAGCTGATCTAGCAAACGACTCAACTCATTTCAGTTCATACTGTCAAATTCAGTTGTGTGATGGATCCCTTTGTATTAATAACAATAATTAGCCAAATGAAGTGATGGAGAGGTCCTGAATTTTAGTCCCAACCCTCCCGGAATATTTTTTTCTTTTTACTAACAATTATATATATATATATATTCCTTTATTGTGCTATAATTACAATCTGCATTTTATAAGGCAATAAGTAATTAAGATAAATGCTCTCATTCATACCATATTTGCAATTCATCATTCACTCGCTCAACTAACAATTAATAATAATATCTTTGGATACATTTCTTATTTTTACTCCGAATTCATTCCATGTTTTTATCTATTTGAACTATGTTGCTTTAATGTTTTATCTGTTTTATTGCGTTTCTTGGTTTGTATAATTTTTTTTGCTTAATAAATGGGATATTTTCCAGTTTTATACTCCATAGGCATTTGAGGTCTGGTCATCACGCATGCTACTAGCAGAAGTCGTGTGAGGTAACAATGTAATAAGTAACAATATTTTTTTTATAAATATCTATCTATTTATTTCCAGTTCAGCTTTACAGCCATCCATGACCTGTCTCGTTTCTATGTTTATAACATGATGTCTTATGGAAGTCTAGGTTTTAATGTAGAATATTAGGACGGATAGCCAATTTTGTATTTTATTGTAGCTTCTACTTATTGCGAACTGTGATAGTATTTCATAAATTTATCTATTGTCTCTATTGAAGGTCTTCATCTTTCATTGTAGTTGTTTATTTATGACGATTCGCAGCTTTATTTGAACACTTGAACTTTTTGAAGTATAGAGCTACAGGCAAAGCCCCATACTTCACAACTTTCTTTCAGGATGGTTAAGAAGACAACAGCATGTTTCAAGTGCAATTTCAGGGTTTTTATGATTGGGTAAACAAATAAATAAGTAAGTTAAACACTAATATTTTCACTTTCGATGGGGAATGTGTCGTCATAGCAGGGGAAGAATTCAGAATCACGATGTTAAATAACGCGAGTATGAACTTAATTAAAATAATGCACCTTTTATGTCCACAGCTCTTATTTATTTTCCAAAAAGTGCTTTCGACAGCTTTAGGCCGTCATCTTCAATTATGTAAAATAAAAAGTCAAATTGTAAAAATCTTAACTTAAAAAACCATTAAATACAATCCGGCATTAATTATTTAATGGACATAATTATTTAAGTACAATCAGTACTGCCGATTGGTAAAGCGTCGATTGGCATCCTTCCGTTCCGATTCTTTCAATTCCTACCTCTCCTCTCTGTCCACCAGGGATAACTCCTTGTGGAACGTAACCAAAAAAATCCTAAAGTATCAACCTGTTTCACACCCACTCCGTCGTGATGATGGGTCCTGGGCGGCTTCGGATGGGGATAGGTCGGAGGAATTTGCTCTGCATCTTACCCATACTTTCACACCTCACCTTTCTCATCAAAGCCATACTCACAGCACAACTGTGGAAGATTTCCTCACTTCACCTATTCCTCTCTCTCTTCCACCAAAAGCCGTTAACCCCTCTGAGGTTAAATACCTTCTGAAAAACTTACCTTACCGAAAATCCCCTGGATATGATCTCCTTACTCCTCAAATTCTCAAACAACTTCCTCCTAAAGCCATAATCTTCCTAACCTACATATATAATTGCATAATCCGAACGACGCACTTTCCTCTCCTCTGGAAACACTCCATTATTGCCCTATTCGCCAAACCCGGTAAACCACCCAATGACGCCTCATCTTATCGTCCAATTAGCCTACTCCCTATCCTCTCAAAAATATTTGAGAAACTCCTACTAAAACGTCTACTTCCCATTGTTGAATCCAAAAACCTTTTTCCCACACACCAGTTTGGCTTCCGCCAACGACATTCCACTGCTCAACAAGGCCTTCGCGTTGTTGATCACATCTCCTCAGCCCTTGAAACCAAACAGTATTGCACTGCTGCCTTTCTCGATATAGCTCAAGCTTTTGACAGGGTTTGGCACGCAGGTTTGCTCTACAAGCTCAAAAGATATTTACCACAGACCCTTTTCCTAATCCTACAGTCCTACCTTTCAAACCGCTTCTTCCAAGTCCGCTGTGGTTTAGAATACTCTAACTACTATCCCATAAGTGCAGGAGTTCCACAGGGCAGTGTCCTGGGCCCCATCCTCTATAACCTATACACCGCTGATGTCCCCTCTACTCCCAATACCTTCTTGGCCACATTTGCAGATGACACTGCAGTCTTGTCATCCCATCCAGACCCCGACATAGCATCCCATAACCTTCAAAAACACCTTGACGAGATCGAGTATTGGTGCAATCAATGGCGGATCAAAGTTAATGAAGCAAAATGCTCCCACATTACCTTCACCCTTTGTCGCAAGTCTGGTCCACTAGTTTATTTTAATTATATTCCTCTCCCTGTATCCGAGACAGTACGGTACTTAGGCTTCCATCTTGACAAACGACTGACCTGGAACCCACATACGAGACTAAAAAGACAAGAACTAAACAGACGCTTTGGACAACTGTACAGACTACTTCAAAGGACATCCCATCTCTCAATAGAAAATAAACTACTAATCTACAAAGTTATACTTAAACCAATCTGGACATACGGAATAGAGCTATGGGGGACAGCAAAAAAGTCTAACATCAAGCGTATCCAATCCTTTCAATCAAAAGTCCTGAGAACAATAGTAAATGCCCCTTATTATGTCAGCAACAAAACCCTTCATAACGACCTTAATATACCCTACATTCTAGAACTCATCCCTTCCAAGTTTACGAAATTCCACAGTAGCCTTTCCAACCACCCTAATCCTGTAGCACAGTCAATGCACTGCGCCACTCATCCCTATAATCCTCCTCGGAGACTGAAACGGCAGTGGCCTCGTGACCTGCTATAAACGCGTGACAGTGGGAGTCCTGGCAATGGCCAGTCTCTCCAATCATGTCCTGAGCGTCTGTGGCTCTCGCGCTCTTGGTCAGCATCCACTGGCTAGTATCCGGTGACGCGGCTGACGGAGGAGCGTGGGGGACTTCCCAAGACTCCGCTTTCTCTTTGCGGTGGATTTGGGGGGTCTCTGGGCTGTCTGTAAATATTGTATGAATGAGCGAGTGAATGATGAACTGTAAATATTGTATGAATGAGAGCATATATCTTAATTACTTATTGCCTTATAAAGGCAGATTGTAAATATTGCACAATAAAGATAATGACAAATTATTTAAGTGGATGAACACTAATTATTGGCTAGTTTTATTTACATATCGTATATGATTGTGGTATCTCATAATAGATGAATTGGTATATTTTAGTTCAAAAGGCACCAATTTGTCTTTTTACTGATTGCCAGCATTTTCGACAGCCCACGCCCGAGGCTATGAAAATTATAACAGTAAAAGTTATAGCCAATTCATCGGCCCCAATTACTAAAATATGGCGGCCTATTCCGTCTAAAACGATTGGGAATAAATTAAAAGAGTTGTCTAAAGACAGATGGTGTATGATTTTCAGTGGCCATTGCTCCATCGTTTCTTAGCCTTCGGGCAACAGGCATGCAAGTGCAAATGTTAACATTATGGAAGAGACTGGAGAACATTGTCATTTAACCGCACCAAATGTCCATCAACAGTTTAGCTTAGGCAGTGTTAGACAGAACAAGTGTTATTGGGTCGGATAGGTAAAGGAGGTCAGACAGTGACGGCTTGAGCCCTAGAATTAGATCAGGGACAATTAAAGCACTAAAGACCAGGCCTAGTACAGACCATGCAAACAGTACCCGCCCAAGTTAGAGCCAGTTGCCAACTCTAGCCTGCGATTTCTCATTTACATATTCCCATCCTCCATCTCGCTGAACCCTCGGTTAATTAAAGTCATTATTTGCTTCACTGCCGCCTCAACTTTTCTAATTAGTGGATATTATTTGTACGGTCAAGGTTTGGCCCGGAAATTCATATACCGTTATTAATTTATATTCTGTTAGCTTTGCTATATTCTATGAAGCCCCATGTAAATAATCTCGTAGTGTTTTAAAGGGCAGGCCTGCTGAAAAACAAGTAACCATCTTGAACAATTAGCTTTATTCATATATATTTTTTTAATTTTAGGGCTTGTAAAAAATCATCGTAAATAACTATAATTATTAATAGTTATTCATAGCATGTCACGAGGCTACAGGACTGCATTTACCATTTGATGAGTAGTGGAGTGTAAAATGACTGTGCTAGGGGATTAGGGTGGTTGGATAGATTAATATGGAATTTCATGAACTTGGAAGGGATGATTTTTAGTAGGTCACGAGGCCAATAGTTACTAAGAAGTTTGTGTGCACTTATAGTGTTTTACCGTTTAACAGATTTTATTTTAATTTGTTATTAATCATCTATGTGTTTTCTATGAAAACTGAGGCTCTGAGGCGATAAATGTAAGTTATGGTAATAAATAAATAAAATTATAGATTTATTTTCTTAAATTGTCGCGTATATTTTACTCCGGCCAATAGATTCAACTGAACTTATATCAACATTGTAAAACGTAAAAGAATGCGCGAATAAAAATGTGAAATAAATTAATCAATACAAAGAATGAACTTTTGAAAAAAGTAAACAAGAATTGAAAAGAAGAATGTGTGTGGGCACCCTAGACGTTAAAACTTACTTGTTCACAAATAATTGACCATTTACTTTAGAATATTGATTATTATATTTAGATTATTTACCTAAATTAACTCGGGCGCAATTGGCCCCGAATTGTGCCGTGGTGGAGTATACGGTCCGCTTAATATATTACCTTTTTGCCATACTATGGAATGTTCTGGAACTTTTATGTGATCGGTGAAGGGATTATTTTAAATTAGATCTTGTGATACCTATACAAGCATATTCCAAGTACTCCTTTTAGAGGAACAATAGACAAAACTGACCCTGTTACTAAAGAAATATATTGGCAGGGTAGGCAATACGGGGTTGGGAACTATGCCAGCTGAGCTACCGTGCCTTGAGTGTCGACCTTCATTACACGAATCCTCTGTGGATAAAGTCCCTAGAAGAGGTATTGAGAAGGCCCGGTTCTTCTGTTGCTTAGAATTCCTTAGGTAAAGCTCCGAAACGAGACAGCCATATATTGTTATTAACCGTGCAAACTCCGAACATTAATGGCTGAGCTTAATAATATTATTATTGTCAAGTCACGTGGAGATTGATTTATTGCCGTCAACCAAAGAGAGAAATGGATAAGTGTTAATATTTAAAAACTTCCTGTCCCATATGTGAATTTTAGAAGATAGAAAAGGTAATATATATAATAGTATATATATTGTTAATAATAATATTAAATTTGTAGATTTGGAAAATTTAGGAAGGATACTTCTAGACGTATCGGTTCGACAATAGATCATACTTCGTCTTGTGACTGACAGCCCCTGCCATGTTTCAGCCACAACTACTTTACAGACATCTCACATATTGGAACATATCGGAAAAAAATATCACTCAAATGACGTGCATGATAATATTTTATTTATTAAATCTATTCTCGTTAAAAAAAAAAATCGTTCCCACCAGAACGTCACTTTTCACCATGGAAAAGATGGTCAAATAACCTTGTACCCTGATGAGGAATTAGAAGACGGCGGCGTGGCACGAGCACCTTCGTGGCTTACCTGCTCTTTACTCATGAAAACTGTCAGTACAGCTTAAAGTCTCCAGCAATTTCAGAACGGTATCATGAGAAAAGTGGTCGGACATACCACTTTCCAGGGTTGCCACCGGTGGGTGAGTCCATCTACCGGAGAAACATAAAGTTTTTTGACTCGTTGCAGCATCTGACAAACCCAGTGTTTAACACTATTACCGCACCACCTTTCCCACATCAATTTCAACATGCTGTCTGGTAAAACTTAAGTTAAGTTAGTATGTTTAGATTTAGGTTAGTATTAGCACAACACGTTCTTAATGCCTAAGTTAGCAAAATTAACCCTAACCTCACAAGTCACATTAAATATAGCTACAGTGAATATAATAAGCACAATGCGCATTTATTTAATTGACTTAGGGTAGTCATATTATGAAAGATTGGAACCCTGGTGCAATCTTTTTGTTTTGACTAAGAATCGTTAAAGCAGGCAAGCATGAAACGACAGATACAAAATATTAATTCCATTCTATGATACAATATCAGTTTTCTTAGTGTTTTTTACAATAGCTGAAACACACAAAGTAAATACACTATATATATAATTAAATGATGACTCAGCTCTCTATCGGCTCCTCATCATAATGCTGACCACTGTCCTTTCCTATCTTATAGATACGAGCTCCTGGCTAAGAGATAAGTAATCCCCTTCTGTGATTCATTTATGTACGTTCATTTAGCTGCTTAAGCCATTTAAATATTTTATTTAAAACTTTGTTGTAGTGTAAATTAATAAAGTCATTTTAAAAAAATTCAATAGCTTTGCACTTGCTTTAATTGGCGCCATAACAGGGACCTAAGGGCATTTTAGACAACAGAGATTTTTATTTCGACCACAGACGATCCAATAAAACTCAACAGTCTTCACTCTACAACAAGGACACATAATAATTACCAGGGATATAAAGGTAATAATTTTAACCCTAATTTCCTACAACACCAACCGTGCTATAATAGTAATTATAACAATAACGACGCGCAACAACCCCAACAACAACGACAACAACAACAACAACGATATAATTACCAACAACAGTGGAATCCACAAGCACAACATAACTATTTCAATCAACCGCGACAAAACCAAGTACAGAACCAACCGGTAAATAACCAACAAAATCAGTCTTATCCACAGACAGTTTCCATGCGTACAGCTAGTGACAGAGAACATCACATTGAAGACGACAAAACAAAATAATCCAAGAACTACAAGAGAGACTAGACCGCGTGGAAAACCATTTTTTAGGCTCGGGACAAATACAAACCGATCCTCCTCCCTTAGAGGAAAAGGAACAATTTTAGATAATAATAATTTAAATAATAAAACAATCCACCTCTCTTATAGGAGCAGGACCAATCTTAGTTAATAATAATAATTTAAATAATAAAATAACAAAACAATCCTCCTCCTTCAGAGGAGCAGGACCAATCTTAGTTAATAATAAAAGAGACCAAACATACTCGGTAAAAAGAGACCTAACATACTCGGAATTAAAAAATAAAAATAAAAGAGACCAAACATACTCGGAATTAGAAAATAAAAATAAAAGAGACCAAACATACTCGGCAAATAAATATAATAATAAACAATGCGAAGAACTGCATTATACTAACGACTTTTTTTTTTTTTTTTTTTTTTTTTTTTTTCTTCATAGCCCCTTCAAATTTACAGACAATCATATATAATTATAGATCCTCTGGCGAATCCATTTACAAATTATTTTGTATTTCCTGTAGCATCACTACATTATATACAGGTTTTGTTATTTTATAGAAATTATATAATGAATAAACAAGTATAATGATATACATTCTACATGACTTGACTGAACTGACCAACAAGGTGATGGGGCTCACCTTTTTGATCAACCTTAAAACCAACTTACATACTAATTCTTATCCTAATTTTTCCCCGACAGTCTGTTGCCATCGATGCGGGAGGGGTGGTGGGGTCATAGTGTTAAACACTGGATTTGTCAGGTGCTGCAACGAGTCAAAAAACTTAATGTGTCTCCGGCGGATGAACTCACCCACCGACGGCACACCAAGCAACGGGTGTAGGTCAGCGTTCTTCAACCTCTCGAAAGAGGTATGTCGGACCACTTTTCGCATGATTCCATTCTGGAAGTGTTGGAGACATTTGGCTGTATTGTCAGTCAAGTGGGTAAACAGCGGGGCACCGTACAGCAGAGCTGGCCGGAGGACACATTTATATATCATCAATTTAAGACGAAGTGACAGGTTAGGTGAAGTTAGCAAGTGCGATAGCCGGTAAGACCTTTGTCGTACTTTTTCTATTTTATTACTAAAATGAGTAGAGAAATGGAGATGCCTATCCATTTTTATACCCAAATAGTGCATTGAGAAAGCTGGTGAGCTCTCTTGCCCTCCCACGCTATACGATTTTGGCAAGGATTTTTCCCCCTTTTGGAGGGAGAAGATTACGCAGTCGGTCTTCCCGGCGTTTACGCTGATATTTAACATGCCCAGTCTGTCACTAATAACGTTACAAACTGACTCGGCGTGTGTAAGAGCTCTTTGTGCACTCATGCTGCTGCTGTAAACGGCAATGTCGTCGGCGAAAGCGATTACAGTAGCTTTCTGATAGTTTGTCCCAACAATTTCAGATGTGTACATACTGAAAAGAACCGGAGACAAAACCGCTCCTTGAGGAATTCCACAAGTCAGAGGGAATGGGTTAGAGAGGCAATCACCCACCCGTACCCTCACCGATCTGTTCTTCAAGAACGAAACCAACATGGTATATAGCTGCTCTGGGCATTCCCAGTCACAAAGCTGTCGGCATAGCATCCCGTGGGACACTGAGTCGAAAGCCTGCGTGCAGTCCAACGAAATCATAGCAGTTGCTGTATTCTTGTTGATACCAAGGGTGGCTTCCGTTTGTACCTTATGTACGGTAAGTCGTTAGTAGTGAAGGTATACTAACGACTTACCGTACATAATAGATTTTAAGAACAACAAGTGATTAATTGATGCGGGTGCGACGAAAAATTATATACACCCGGACATAGTGAAAAAACATAACTTTACATTAAGAAAAAAAGAATTTTTTATCAAAACACCCAAGGGTTATGACGACGGTAATTCGAGCGTTGTAGTAAATATCAAAAATGCATTGGGTATAGACCAACTGACTGAATTTTTAGTCTACCCATTTTCCAATAGGTTTGACATTCGTTTCGATAGGTTTCGATAGGAATTTAAAAATGAATATAAATTGTACAGAAAATCACATAGTGATCGGAGACAATATATTCAAATTTAAAGACTCAAAGAACGAAATAAACTAAAGAAACTAAATAAAATAAAGAAATGGACAACGAAGAGGAAATAAAAAACATACTAAGAACGGAACATTTATCAAAAGAATCATCTAATAAATTAATAAAAATAATTTCAAATAATGGTGAAGTAATAAAAAGGGAAAACGAGAAACTCCAAGCAACTAGTTTAATAAAACACCGAATAAATACAAAAAACAATGACCCAATTTATACAAGAAATTATAGGTACCCCGAGCAATTCAAAAGACAGATAAAAGTTGAAATTTTTATACGTGTTTGATTGGAACAACAATAAAATTAATGAATGGCAGGAGTTTAAAAATAACTTAAGGGATGTTTTTTGTGCTTTAGAGTATGACTATAAAAAGAAAAAAAAGAAAGTCTTTTCTTTCTTTTAATATTCTCATTCAATAATGAATTATTTTCTTTTAATATTCTCATTCAATAATGAATTATTTTCTTTTATTATTCTCATTTAATAATACTGATAAGATAAGATGACATATAAACTGTAGAAAGTTTATACAAAAAGACTATTAGTAGAATTAGTAAACCTAGTAAAGCCTATGGAACTATCGTCAAGATAATTCTACCTAAATTCTGTCCAAGTGAAACTTTGTGATTTCATTATCACTTAATCCATTCGCAAATCGTGAATATTCCTTAAATCCATTTAATTGATTAAGGCCCTTATAGACCAATTATTAGATACAACTGACATTGAAAAAAATAAACTAATTACTATTAGAAATATTACAACCAAATGAAACTTTTGAAGCAACATGGCAATAAATTCCATTTCAAACAAATTTTGAAACTTTAAATGAAATTTACGAGGACTATTACAAACAAATACAAAAACTGATTGAAAAAGACTATAGAACAATAAGACTTAAAAGATAATTTTTATTATGTGAAGACATTACAGAATTAAGTGACCAACAGCAGGCAATTCTAGACTATCATTACGGTAAAACATGTCATCGCGGAATTTTAGATACATATGATAAATTAAAACGAACAATTTAGTTTCCTAACATGAAAGATAAAATAACCGAATTAATAAATAAATGTGAAACCTGCAAAGTAACTAAATATGACTGGAAACCAATAAAAATAAATTTGTAACAACTCCTACACCTGAGAAACCATTTCAAGAAATCATGATTGAATTAATATTTCATGACAAAAAAATCATATTTACATCCATTGATACATTTTCCAAAAGACTATACACACAAATATTAAATAACAAAAATGCTCTAACTATTTGCCAAGTTCTAGAGGAATACATAAGTTTATATCCAATTCCAGAAAAAATTATATCTGATCATGGAAAAGAACAACATAATAATACAACAATTTTGCAAAGCGACTAATATAGAAATACATTACACTAGCAAAAACTATTTAAATTCACTAGGTATACTAAACAAATGTCATGCCACTTTTAATAAAATAATGAGAATAAACATCAATCAAAACAAGAATAACAAATTTGAAAGAATCGTACAAACTAGTACTATAGCATACAATAACACTTTAAATCAAAACCTTAAATTAACTCCAAATGAAATAACGTTCGGAAAAAAAAAAGACTCATATGACACACAAGACATACAAGAAGTACATGTTAATAATTATTTCCAACAATTAAAAGATTTGCATAACACAGTTAAACAAAAAATAGAATTCATTAAAGAAACTCGCAATGAAAAACTTAATCAAAATCGTGAGGAACCTCCTGAGCTTAACTCAGAAGAATTTGTCAAAACACCTAGAATTGAACCAAAAAAGAATTTACTATACAATAAAATAAAAATAGGCAACACGCACATAAATAACATTAAAAGACCAAATAAACAGAAGAAAAAATATTTTGTTACAGACAATGACACTGACATTCATCTTGATCCAGGTCCTAGTAACCGTAACAGCAATTAACATACAAGATCTAACATACAACAAAGGAATACTAAAATAAACAACATCAGAATAATAGACAAATACTATGAAACATACCATTACTACAACACCACGATACTGATTGACGAAATTAGAAAAATTAATAAAGTAATACACAAATACAGTAAATCTAGCATCTACGAGATTATTAAAGGATACGACAGTTTACTAATTAACCAAGAGAACTTAATATAATTTCACTCAAAAAGACAAAAACGTGGAATAATAAATGGATTAGGTGAAGCAATTTCATGGGTCACTCGAAACATGGACGCAAAAGATAAAGAACATTACGACTCATTTCTTGAAAAACTAGCACTAGCAAACAGGCCGGCTAACATTAACGAACTAAACATTTTCAACACAAACAGACAGATTATAGACAAATTTAATAATGACATAGGACGAATCAATACAAATTTTAAAGAGACCCAATCTAATATAAAAATGGTTACCACTGAAGAAAAAGCTTATTCGTTTCTTACTCATATCCAGCTATTAGAAAAAAAGATTTCTGAACTCATTTTAACAATGGAATTTTGTAAAATCGGAGAAATACATTCCAAATTATTAAACGATATTCTTAAAGGATTTTTTTTTTTTTTTTTCTAAGCTCTCAAACTTATAAAAATAGGAATGTGGGAAAAATAAGGAAAATTATTTTTGGCTGGAAAGTGCCTTTCACTAAGGGGAGACCCCTATTTGAAGGATGTATGAGAAGGATATGGGGTGTGGAATGCCTAGAAAGGCGGATGGAGTCAGGAAGGTAGTGAGAGTCTACCAATTTTCTTAAAGGAATATCAAACAATATAACTTTAATCTCAAATGACAACACCATTATATGGGAAAACACAAAAATATATTGTTCTTTTCAAAGTGCTTCATTTCACGTAATTGTCAAGCTACCCACGAACAGTCCTATACAGGACACCTTATTGTACCAACACCCATTATTATTAATAAAATGTATAAAGAAATTGATATTACTAACCCAATTATTATTAAGAAAAATAACAATTATTATAAAGGAAATTGTATCCTTGATCATTTTTATTATTGTAAAAACTTAGAGATTAGTAACAATAACTGTATTAATAATATTATTATAAATTCTACTATAAAATAATGTACTCATATGGAAATTTCTACTAACATTAGATTTAATGAATATTTAAAAGTTTATATTATTTTTAACCAAACTAGACTATCCAATTGTATTAAAGAAAATATATTCCTA
Organism: Acanthosoma haemorrhoidale; assembly: GCA_930367205.1. NCBI lineage: Eukaryota > Metazoa > Arthropoda > Insecta > Hemiptera > Acanthosomatidae > Acanthosoma > Acanthosoma haemorrhoidale. The sequence continues at coordinate 41,439,955 of OV884014.1, forward strand.
CCCAACATAGCATTAGTAAATACCACTGAAAAAGATTGTATATTGAACAAAACATATACCCATAATTATAATTTAATCCCTTTGCCAATGTATAACTTCACAAATATGACCCAACTTAAAATTGAAACTATTAACCAAACAATACCCCCATTTATTGAAGTAAAAGACACTTTCGATTTTTCTTTTACTCATGGAGGAATTATTATAAATGTACCCACAATAATTTGTACAATAGGAATAATTATTTATAAATGTAAACAGAAGAAATCCAAAGAACTTATTCCTACAACACCTCCTTTTATATTTTTATTACCTATGGCTAATTCATACCAAATTTCTACTCCCAGCAATCCCATTCCTGGAGTAATGTCGAATTTTCATGAGGGAGGAATTAAATGATGACTCAGCTCTCTATATTACACCTTATGCACGAACAGCTGTATTTCGATTGGTAATTCAAAACATACCAGGCTTGGATAAAACATTAAAATATACCACTTACAACAGATGTCCCCTGTCGAAAAGAAAAGCACAATCAAATAGGTACGATAAAGAACAAAACCACACCAATAAAACGAGAAATTTCTTATTTTCGTATCGTACTCCATTTAGATGACTACCAAATCTTCAGCAACAGTCAAAGGAATAATAGAAGGACTCTCTGTTTTAGGAGGATGTTCATAAAATTGTTTAATATTGTACAAGTGAATAACTTCAAAATCTATTTAGAATAGCGAAAAGGCTGAAAAAAAAAAAAACAGGCAACATGAGATTCGACCAAAATTAAATTTTATTATTTATCGCAAATCCTCAATCAACTCCAGTGCCAAAAGCAAAATCAGAAAATAGCCACCCAAAATTAAAATAAAATATTAAGTAAATGTTATTCATCCCGTCTGTAGGGGATTACTATTCAAACACACCCACTAAATTTAACCAGCTATATTCCATTTGACTCTATTGAAGCCATCACAGTCTTTTACTCAGGATTCTACTGTCTCAAAGTTTTACTTGAAGCATAGAGAGTAAAATAAAACGACAAAGAAAATATGATCCCCATCAGATAAGATATATTTAACCGAGTTCCGGAGGCACTCGCGAACAGACATAGAAGTTTGTAAAAGTGGCGTTCATCAGTTGGGAATGGTATTAGCTAGCGGGAGAGAGATTGTTCCGAAGACAGAGTGCGGAATTATTGGATCAGTGGAAAAATAGGATATGAGAAAAGAAGGTGTAGAGACAGACGAAGGAGGAAGGAGGTGAGAGAACTTTTCAAGGAACATTTGAACAAGTTGCAATGTCACTCCTCAGGGAGAAAGAGTATTAAATTAAAAGACAAGCACTGCGGATGTCAAGACAAGTTAAGGGCTGTCGGCAGTAGTAGGCCTAGTTTGGAGGATGGGGATCATCTCTGTTTTACTCTCTGTATCTTTTGAAAAGTCTTGAAGCAAACTTTTAGCCAAAATCGATAGCTTAGCCTTTTCACAAATGTCTAGTAATATTAAAATAGGCAATAGATTAAAACAAAGATTAGTTTTTAAACCAAATTATTGGATGCCCTCTAATTTCTAGTCAACAAGATCTTCATAAACATTTACTCCACACACACACATATATGTATATTATACGATTCAAACGCTATGACGAAAAAAATGAGATTAATAAATATATTTATTATCATTTATCATATATATATATATATATATATATATATATATATGAAATAAATTCAATAAAAAGTAAATTAATTAAGGTAAGTGAACTTGAAAAATTTCTGTCTCTTTGGAGAGAGAAAGAGAGAAAATCAGTACAGAGACATTCAGCGCCCTAGTTGAGTGAACTAATGAAATGTATTTTTTCTTAATACGTTTTCAAGGGGTTTATGACAGTTTCCATATGTCTTGACATTGTTTCTTAACAGTTTGCCTCGTTTATTTCGTTTATACAATCGAAAAAACAATTTAACTCATTGTCTAATAATTACGAAAACAATTTTACAAGCTCTGTCCTATCCTGGCCGCATCGTGAGCCTTATGAGAATATCGCTAAATAAGAATATCGCTACCAGATATAAACCCCTTGAAAACGTATTAAGAAAAAATACATCTTCAAACGAGTCCACTTGATTGTCCTTACGAGGCTGAACAACGACGACATATCACTCATAGTTGCCTGAGCTCGGAGGCACACGCCAACTATTTGAGCTTATTACACTGCCATTTGTCACAACGGCCCCGGGAAAACAACTATTGTTGATTCATTGCTCTGTTTGTTCGTGCTAGCTCATCAACTACAAACTATGTCATACCAGATGTACAATCCTACTACAAATGTCGTACGATTCAAACGCTATGACGAAAAAAATGAGATTAATAAATCTAGGCTCTAAAAGCTTTAATTCAAATCAAGCTTGATGTATTTGGCCATTACTTATGAGAAGTTGCACGATTACATTGGCAGTTTGGTCTACTTTTATGCAATTGTAGCTAAGGTGCCAAAAACGCCCAAGTTTTTAGTTTATTTATTTATCAACTTAAACTCAAGTGTAAATACACAACTACACAAAAATACAAAAAAAGGCACAAAGGATTTTCTATTTTAATTTAAAAATGAGTTTGACTGAGGATCAAGTAGCTTTCTTAGAAGACGGACAAAGCTAAAGATTTGAAGCCAGAGCATTGGGCTTACTTGGGTTTAAACATCTGTTTGGAGAGAAATTAAACGCTACGCTGAATCAGGTTTGTGCAATCGCAGACCCGGATGAGGTCGGCCACGAGTCACAAAGCCAAGAGATGACCGGTTTATTGAACTACACACGCTTCGGAATCAGTTTTCAACTGCTACTGAGACTCCTCAACTACTTCCGATAGAATAAAATTTGCTGATGTGAATTTAAACTCTCAGATACTAGCATAAAGGCCATTATAGACAATAGAACATAGTAGAGCTCACTTGTAATTTCCTCGGGAATACATGTTGTGATGATTACAGCAGCCTCAGTAGCAGTTGAACACCGACTCCGAAGCGTGTGCAGTACAATAAACCGGTCATCTCTTGCCTCTGTCACTCGCGGCCGACCTCATCCGGGTCTGCGATTGCACAAGCATGTCTAACGGTAACGTGTAATTGCTCTCCAAACAGTAGTTTCAACTAAACCCAATGCACGAGCTGTATATCTTGGATTTCGCCCATCTTCAACTAAAGCAACAACTTTCTCCACCGTCAAAACCATTAAATTAAAATAATAAAACTTTTTTCTAAATTTTTAGATTTCAGCTACACTCGAAATCGAAATAAAAATGCCTGCATAATTTTTTTTTTTTAATTTGTTGAAAATGTATTGGGGTTTTCCTTCATTTTGTATTTTCTTATCTCCTAAAACGAGATCAATGTTTTAGAAAGTTCAACTTTTTTTTTTTATATCAAAGATGTAGCGTAGTCTTGTTCACAGTGACTATGCACAATGTGGGGCATGTCCTAAAGGGCATATCTATCGTATATGCCTCGCATGCTGAATACACCCACTGGGTTTTAAATATTTTTAGTAGTTTATTAAAGATAGCTTTAAGTGTTTGAGTAGGCCCTAAAGTACGGAAAAGGTAGAGAAAAAAAATATTTCAAATACAAACGAGGCTATGTATAAAACCATACACTTTCATTGTTGTTGAACCTATCAGAAAGCATACGTTGGAATAACTTTCATTCAAAAGCTTCTTCAAATCGTCTAAACATTGCCAATAACTACCAACTAGAAAGAATTTTGTTTCTTAATGGTATATGCCGATTCTTCTGTTGTGTCTCTATGCTTCTTGAAGACATTTCATCGTGATATCATCAAAAGGTAAAAAAGAATACTCTCCATAAAACGTTTTAACCGGCAATCTAAAGCGTACCACATTTTTAACTTAAAAAATAAAAACTAAATTAACAGAAAACTAACTGGGCTGTTCCACTGGCTAAGGGCAATTGAACAAGGAGATTATTCAAACGACAAAATATTCCAAACATTTTCAGCCCCACATTCGCACCACAGCCCACCCTCCCATACAGACTGCCCTAAAAGCCTCATAAATCGCTCTGTGAAAGCCCCCTCCCCCTCTCTCGGAGCACACAGATATATGCTGAGTGGCGTCAAAAAGTCAGGGCCTGAGTTTGGTGGCTGCAAGTGACATCCATCACAGAACCACAGGGATGTCATAGCCGTGTCCTCTTCGGCTGTGGGGGCATCCTTCATTCTTAAGTGAATCCTCTGTCTCTTTGATTTCTCCAAGAAAAACGTGTATCAAGATCATTATATTAAGATTACTGGGCAACCGAGGAGATCCGGACTCAATTCAAGATTTTTTTCATCACTCAGGGTCGATGGGGTAAACGATAAAATAATAAGCGAATCGTGCCCATAAATCTGTCATCAAGGTTAAAATATCCTGAACCAAATGGTTGGCACGTGGAATCAGGAAAGGTTCGATGTTTGTTGTTTGATTAAACAATCAATGATACTAAACCCAAAATAGTTATTTAAAATATTTTATTATTTTTTTAAAAATAATTATTAAGAAGTTTTACCTTATAACATGTGTATTCATGTTTTGATATAACTGACTAATCATTACTACATTAAATATGAACCTCCGTAAATCGAAAATCTCTACAAAAACCAATCTCTTATTCAGAAACCCTGATTTTTTTCTGTATATCAAATTTGATTTCTATTTGACGAATAACAAATGTTCGCAATAAAAAACTGAATGAATTCCTAGGAAAAATAATTATTAAGAAGTTTTACCTTATAACATGTGTATTCATGTTTTGATATAACTGACTAATCATTACTACATTAAATATGAACCTCTGTAAATCGAAAATCTCTACAAAAACCAATCTCTTATTCAGAAACCCTGATTTTTTTCTGTATATCAAATTTGATTTCTATTTGACGAATAACAAATGTTCGCAATACAAAACTGAATGAATACCTAGGAAGGGATATCAGTTAGGAAAGGTGTGACAACGTTGTATAAGGCAATAGAAACTCCGTGAAGACATTGTTGATAAAAAAACAATTAGCGTAATGAAACACGTGCCGTTAGTGACACTTCATTTCTAATGACTCAATCCCTTTCCTGACTTTACGTTAGGATTTATTTTTAAATTCGCTTTACCTTTATCTTTCGTGCTATACCCCAAAACCAAAATCATGAAATGTTAAATAGATTATTGGCTTAGTAACACAAAGTTCTAGAGGTGATCGCGAATCGATTTAAATCTATAAAATATTACTAGATGTAAGAAACAATATTAAAATTGGTGAACTTTCAGGAGCATGACGTATCCGTGACTCGACGGTTATAAGGTACAGTCGAACGTTCATATATTCAACTTAAAACCTCCTAAATCGATATATAGAAATTTCGGAATATAGGTAAATCATACTAGAAATAATTGCAGTTAATCTTTTAGCGTTAACGGCATTAAGAGTAGAGCAACTGAATTTTCCGCATTTTTTTGTCAGTACTTGCCCGATAAAGCTTTGACTTTCAAAGACAATGGATGTATATTATTGAGGAGATATATTTGTCAATAGTTAATGTACAGATACAAATGTCATAATGAAGAGAACAACTCTCACTAAATACTACCAATAGACTCTGTGATTTGTTATTTAATGTTTCACTGGCATCGTGTACTGAACTTTATCATAGCCACTGTTTATTTTAGAGGCATTTTGCAATGAAGTTCTATTAGATGCCAAAATGCTGAAATGCTCATTATCAGATTCAAAAGATGCTGAAAATGACATCATCCGAATCGACCGTGTGATTGTAATAAGTGCGGATATTCTGTGAGGCCAAAAGACAAACTGATCTTACATCTAGGGGCTGGATCCAAGGGTGCCACACTCAAACGATGAAGCAGTAACGCCAATTATTATAACGTGCATTGCCTTCATAGTTGCTCTACGTGAATGTGATTAATTAAAAATGATTTATCAGGAGAGCGGGACGTTTATACCTAAGGTTATATATAACTGGCAAAGTTATATGTATTAAGGGCTAGTTAATAAGCCGACCTAATGCCCGACGAATCCCTGATTGAATGAGGCATATCGAACGGCTGCCGTTGTCAGTTATTTACTATGTCAGCATCTTACATATTTACTGGAGGCTGCACTGTTCAATTATTTCATTCTCAGTTTGGTTTTCTTTGATAGAAATCTTCAAAATTTCTCACATTTCCCGTATAAATGTGTGAATGGATTTTAAGGGATATTGACTTATGTTGTTACTAGATTTTATTAATAAGCCACGTTTTAATTTACTATGTGTATGTGCGCGTCGGTTCTTGACAGGGGAAAAAAAATCTTAAAATCTATACATGCATCTTATTCCTCAAACTATTATATCCCAATTTACAATGCACCTTATATTTTCGTTAAATTTATGTTCTTACAAATACTTGCTTTATCTATTATGAGATGTTTATTGTGCACTTATATCTACCTATCTTTTTTGATAATCATGGCTTACAACGAGTGTTAACATATTAGTTAGTTGTAGGTGTTTGTGTTGTGCAACATTCCTGCATGTAAATTATTAATTACTTTAAGGCTTATTTTTAGAATGTCACTTTTCGTTATTGCTTTAGTTTAGATGTGATGTAATGCGTCATCAAAAATAGGAAATGCACGTAGCCGGTTCCATAATACATTTGTTACTAATTAACAGCTAAAATGTACAATTAAAAAACAAATTGCTCATATAATACATTTATTACACTTGATATAATTTTAATTAAGAATGGCCTCATTGGCAACACACGCCGGGTATAAAATATTTACACAGGGGATTGCATATGTTAGCCAATACAAACGCTATTAAACGGTTCGTATTCCCTTCACAGGTGATAAAATTCTACGAGCATTAAGGCCCGTAGACAGCCGTAAATTTGGTGAGCTTGAGAATTTTAAATAGGGAGATAGAATACAACAATACATTGTACAACACAATACAACACCCTCGGTAGACTCTCACTACCTTCCTGATTTCACCCGCCTCGTTTAGGCATACCCCACCCTATATCCTTATCATACATCCTTCAAATGGGGGACTCCCCTTAGTGAAAGGCACTCATTAGCCCAAAATAATTTTCCCACATCCTATTTTATAAGTTTGAGAGCTAAGAAAAAAAAAACAAAAAAAAAAAAACAATACATTGTAATATAATAGCAGAACTCTTCACAGAAGCATTCTTGTGTCTTCTACAATACATCTATGGCCCTACTAACCTGAATAGCATACCAAACGCCTAAACAAAATTACTGAAATAAATACTATTATGATCATTGTTCCAAAACCAACTATTGTTTTATTTATTTCTAGTGGGTTGATTCAAGGTCTTAAATCTCACATTTTCGTAGACCAAGTAGTATTATTGGTATAGATGATTAAAAAATCCAAAAATGATAAACGTTAATGAGCTAGTAATTTTTGTTAATAAAAGTGCCTAAATAAAATGATAACTATGAAAAAATTTAAAGGACTACTACTCGGAGAGATAATTGAGTTGATTAGAAGACCGTGTATGATGGTATGGCTCTGGTTATTTGAGCCTTTATCTGATTATTATTGATGGCATATAATGTTTGATAAAGCAAATGAAATATTATTTCTTTCATTGGCCAGCCATTTCTCCTCATTCCGGGTCTTCGGTTTGGTAATGAAGATGTCTTTGCTATTCGCTAAAAGCCGTGAATAGGCTAAGAAATTACATTTATAAATTTCGTGGTTCAGAAGTTCAGCAGGAATTGGGAACTTATGCGAAATAAAAATTAATGATCCATAAAACAATGAACAACATCCCAAATCTATATCTATTTACTCATTCCATACAGTTGCACTGTCCAGAAAAAAAAAATTTAATTTCCAACAAAAGAAAAGTAAATTTATGAATTATACAATAAATACAAGCATTGATTGAACAGCATTAATAAATGTGGTTTCATTGAGATTTACGATATTGCAGTTGTCATTGAAAAACTAATTAACATTTTCAATTGAAGGGTTAACTGGCGAATATGGATATAGAACAAACCCAAGGTGAACCAGTATGTGGAAATTTCCAACCTCCCACCTCTATGAAATTAATTCTTTGTCGACTAGATCCAATGAGAAGGGCCCTTTGCGTTGTATATTATTCACATGGCATTTCTAATTAAGTGTTGCATGGAGGAATTCCCTTTGTTTCTCAATCCATATTTAATATTTATAAACTATTATAGCTCATATTAAAGTTCATACTATAAACAATCAAGAACCGCTCAGTACTTCGAGTCAGCAAATCCCAAATGAAGTGCGTTCAATCCTTTCACTCTGAAATATCAAAAACATCAATGCTAAACGACAAAAATAGATCCCTCCGTTATGGACCTAAAAACTTTCATTAGTCAAATCACCCCGTAATTCTGCGACTGGTCAATTTTCTCCTCTCATATCCTGAGCGTCTGTGGCTCACGCACATTGTTTTGGACTCCACTGCCCCTACAAGAGCTTTATTCGTGTAATGTACGTCAGCTGGTAGAGCCCCTGACTAGGTATTTGGGAGGGGGAGGTTTAAAGTCACGACTATGCCAGTGCAGTTTTTCTTTTACCAATAATTAATTATAATCGTGGGATCCATACCAAAAATTGACTGTATAAAAACGATGCAATTGAATTGTTTCTTGTTTCATAAGGGTTATCTATTAGTAAACTCTAAGTCTAACAGTGGAATATAAATATGAAACCCGTTTTGACTTTGCACCTTCGGTCTAAGGGGCAGGCCGATTTGTATCGTTAGAGTTGTGGCCGCAGTAACCCCCTGTGGTCAGGTGGTAAATTGAAAATTGAAAACTTATATATACGAAGATTCGTTTGTTCTAAAGGCTTAAATTTGCTGTTAATACAACCTGTTGGTGGAGGTGTTTCCTACAAGCGTTAAGTAATATATACTATCCAATACCCGCAACTTGTTTCCCTTTCTTGTAACCTCAACCCGTTTCCTTTTTGCAGCTATTAAGGCGAGAGTTGTTATATTTATACAGTCCACTACAGCTCACCGGATATTTCCAAATTATTTGTTCATTTTATTTTGATTATAATACAATTGATTCCTATGTTTTTTGTCTAAGTCGCATCAATCTTTATTAGCCTTATCAGAGTTAATGGACTCATTTTCCTTTTCATCATGTTTATTGTTTAGTTCGCGCTCGTTTAGGCTGCGTACACCGTAATAGAGAGGTTCTGTATTGGTTTTTGAATGTGTTTATTTAAACTTGGTTATCGTTAATCGGGTGGATACATTAACATTCCTTTAAGTATAATGATATCTAGTTTTCACTGCAAAAAAGTGTTTCATTACATAACGTTACGACATGGTTACAATATTTACAGCAGCTACACTTTACTCCCTTCTGAGTTTTCTGGTAGATACTCGGCTGTAATTGTTTGAAAGCCCGCCCTAACCTTATTCGTGGGTAATTAGTTTGCCAGGGTATATTCCTCGGTGAAATGAGATTGTGGTCCAGATGTGGGGCCTGATTGATTGAGGGCTTGACTAGCACATAGTCACACAGCCATTGGAGCACATACGTTCTCTATGGCCGGGTCGATAGCTTCTACCTGATCAGCCAACCAAGCTAATTCAACCCATTTACCTGCCAGTAATTAGCCCTTCAATCATGGTTCATTCCCTTCCAGGGTCAAAACTTCGTTGTTCGTTCGCTCGAACATGGGCCGAGGTCACCCTTTTATCAAGGACCCTTCTTTTTTTTTTTACCGTTAACTTTTGGGAGGAAATACGAGCCTAAGTATTACTAAGGCCAACCTGGATTGCTGTACTGTAAGTACTCATCTCATTAGTCAGAGATTTAAAACCGTTAGGGAAGCCTCGTTCTGGTAAATTAGATTTGTGTGTTGCCCATCCTTGAGAATGACATTGTGAATGACCGGAAGTGCTCGTCGTTTAAAAAAAATTAATATAAAATTGTGGACAAGAAAATAGTTGTTATATCCATAATATAACTTACATATTAAGTTTTCAGTTGCAATTCTCTAAACTCTATAGTAAATATTGGTTTGTTACGACCAGCGATTACTAAGGGTCCTGTCCAGTAATATTGAGTATAATAGATATCAGAAGTTTCCTGTTCGACATAACTTCAATTAGGTATTCTATAAAAAAAAAATTATTATGGAAATTAAACGACGTCAACGGAAAATAGTATACACGTATCATATAAGCGGGATTTTTAATTTAGTTTGTGTTGGAAATGAATAAAAAAATTCACTTTGTCAAGTGAAAAAGTATATTTTTGGACTTGACGAAGGTCTTTGTGGGATTTTAATCATCCCTTTAAAAGTATTGTTTTGAAATATGAACAGGTAGGTGAATATACCTACATAGCACTGTAGTAGACAGTGCCTTTGATCATTTCTGGTGCACTCTACTTGAAACGTTCAAGAGCAATCACTTCCGGACTCGTCTGCATGATATAACCAACGCCAATCACAATAAAGAACCCGAGAAGTACTTGATACCCTCCGTTCTCCCCTGGCAGATAATGGGGATGACCAGAGGGTTGTCTGGACCTGCTTGGTGGGAACGACTTCCACAGATAACAGCAAATTAGAGATGAGCTTAATTGAATAAGTTAAACAAAGTTCGTGACCTTATTATCTTGCCTGGCTTAGGGTTCGCCTTTTAGCAGCGGCGAAGTCCAATTAATTATCCAAGTGTAGGGAGGGACTGTTTCAACATTGTGTGACGTTCGAACATTTCGAACATACATAGTAGCACACAGCATGACGATCAATTTTCAGGAATATACGAAGTGGAGTAAAACCGGCGATCTAAGAGTCCCAGGCTCAAAAAATAAAAGTTATATTTCACTTCTTGGTAGATTACTTTAATGTAAAGTCAAGTGCCCTATAGTTCAAAAAGTAAGGTTCCTATTTATTGGATTTATTAAAAATGTTGAACAAGAAGGAAATCGTGAAAAAGGACGTTTTAAAAAACACAGTGGCGTACTTACAAAAGGAATTCGAACTGAGACCCATCTGTCAGAGGTCCAAGAAAGAAGCGTTTCTTTGTGTTTTAATTATTTTATTAGTATAGTTCTGATCCGTACCGCTCTATAGTCTTGAGTAAAGTTTATAATTATATACTATTAGCATATATTTTTCATGAGTAAATCATTCTGTGTAATAAATATTTTGTACAAAGTCATTTTGAATTTTTATGTTTCGCGAATAGGCATAACGGTTTCAATACAACCACCCCTGTTAATTAGTTGACTGGTTGTGGCATTGCTGATTACAGTTTTCCTTCATCGATTCAATTAGTCGGGTCATACACCAATTGCAGTGTAATGTTTATCTATTGGTTCATCAGCAGCAGAGGACTTTAACCAATAAAAGTATCAGAACTTATGAAGTTGTACGAGGAGTAAGGTAAAATGGCCTCGTAGGGACGACTGTAACAATCGATTGCTTGTTTGTTATGTACTATCGATTGTGTCTGTCTAACATTGTTAGCCAAGGTTCATTGAACAGTTCAGTAAATACGACTGAACTTAAATACATGGTCCATAGGCCATGAAAAAATAACCCTACCAGTGCACGAGGTCCAGGAGGGAGCTCCCATGGGATTTGTAGGATACCAATTCCGAGCTAGGGGAAAAAAAGGTTAAGAGCGTGCATTTTTTAGCAGGATCCTCTCCCCGCCCCCCTCTTTCGAACACCAAATCACTCCCTAAATTCCATAAAATTAAAAAAATTGTTCGGTGGGACAAGCGATAAATTTAATGGAAAAACGGCTCTTGCGTCGTTTATTGATTTTAAAACTTCATATGGTGTTTTCCTATCTACTAAATTTTAGGTTATTAAACAATCGTTTAAATGAAGAAATTGATTGAAGAGCATTATCGATCATCGGTCAATTTGGCGCTCTTTGGAGGAACAAGAGCCAAGAGGAGTCGCGGTCAACTACAAAAGATATAGTTTCTGAAAGACCATACTCGAGCAGATTCTATTTGAACCATTAACCAGTAGTACGTAAGTCTCACAATTGATTAAAGATTTTTTTCTTTTAATGTGCATCGTAAATTAGTTAATATCTGAGCGAGAAGAGAGAGGGTATAGTGCATGCATGCCGCGGATTGCGTATTTTTGTATATGCACGTTGCATGACAAGTGTAGTAACGACTCTGAGTTGCTCTAAGCTTTAAAATATTAAGGAAGTGCAGTGGCTTCCTCAAAGTGTATTTAATATTTACAAATTATGCCAAACTATCTCTCTGCCAACTAAATCATGGGTCACACTGTGTACCCGCTGTCAACAATGTGTCCAACTGGCATGTACAGGGTATATACGGAGATCATGGCTTTGAGACCCGATCCCACTCATGTCTTTGACTAATTTTTTTTTTCAGAAACTTCTTCATTGTGCTAAAATTACAATCTGCTTTATTAGGCAATAAGTAATTGTGATAAATGTTCGCATTCATACCTTATTTACAATTTTCATTCACTCGCACATTCATACAGTACTTACAAACAGCCCAGAGACCTCCCAAATCCGCATGGTTGTCACCTTCTTCGCATGCGAAAGCGGAGTCTTGGGAAGTCCCCCACGCTGCTCCGTCAGCCACGTCACCGGATACGAGCCAGTGGAGACTGACGAAGAGCGCAAGAGCCCCATACGCTCAGGACATGATTGGGGAAACTAGAAATTGCCAGAACTCCCACTGTTACGCATTTATAGCAGGTCACTAGGCCACTGCCGTTTCAGTCTCTGAGGAGGTTGTATGGATGTAGACTTATAGTTTTAAAAAAATTAGCAGGGAGACGAACTGTAATACATTTTAATGCAATACTTCTTCCGAGCTGAATTCAATGGGGGGGTTTTTTTTTTTCAATGGTTCATGTTTTCATTTTTTCTGAAAACGTATATTAAAATTATCTGCAATGAAACATACCTGAACATTTTTCAAAATTACTTTATGAGAGTTTAACCACCTATTAACAACTTACCTTAATTTTGGACTATCTTTACTTTGTTCATGTGTATTTCATAAATACAATTTAGTACATAGTCGATACAACAAGTCTATACTAACAGATCTATGCATCAATCTTTTTATCTATTTAATGCAAATGTCATTTTAATAAGTATTGTACAAATGGCTACGATATATTTTTCTGCCGTGATAAATAAAAGGACAGTAGCTACGTATATCGCGACGATCGAAGCTAACAACATAAATGCATAATGCCTTTGTCCTTTGATGTTTAATCTCTTAGGCTGAGAGACGTCACTGTAAACAACTAGATAACTCATGGGATATTGTTGTGGATGGGACAGGAATAAATATAAAAAGGACTAGTCCGGGACAAAGCGGGAAGGGAAATAAAGGTCTCAGGTCATTCCCTCTCTTTAGTGCTCTTTTATTCCCTTAGGGAATTTCGGGAATGACTGCATCAAATACCCAGTAGGTTCATATTCGCCATCACGGGCGCTACAGTGAACAGAAGGAAGCAATGGAGGGGTAGAGGAGAGGATTTAATTTGATCCAAGTAGTGAGTTAGCGTTCTGCCATGGCGACGATGTAACTTTGTTGTAAATAGGAACATTCTACGTCATTTTGAAACATACGCGGTGTTTAGCCAGTTAACACATTTTTAAGTGTGAAACTTAAATGTATATTTTTCTAATTTAATAATTTCCTTTCTCAAGCTGTGGCCAAGACATGTTTTTTTTCTTTTAAATTATGCTACGTGAAAAAACAAATTAATAAAAAAGAGGATTCAGGCATTTTTAGAACCTTAAATGGTTACATTTTTTTTCGAGATCACTGTTCATCAATTAAATTCCGAATTAGTGATTTCCTTTAACTTTCTTTTGAAATAATTTAAAAAAAAAAAAAAACATTTGAATTGCTCCTTCCACCAAGAAACCAAGCAATAGCTAATTCTAATCTTCAGAAAACCGCGTTCTCTGCCCAAACGCATTTGATGTTTTCACTTTATATAATATTTTGGCCTCAATTTCCTTAATCATCGTTAAATTTCCTCTAGGCTAATGTTCTGTTTCTTTTTTCTTTTCTTTAAATGATTTCTCAGGTTAAAAACAATTTAAAAATTACGCTTTTCACTCAAGTCAAAAAACAAGATTTTAAAAGTTATTCCAAAGGATGTGGGCAATAGAAATCGCGTATTTAATGTTTTTTATTTTAAGTTAATTGGCTACAAATTGAATTTTTTGGGTTATTTACAATTTTTTAAACCGTGTTTACTGAGTTGGTCTGACAATATAAATATAGTTCATTCGTAAGTTTCAATACATGTATATATATATCTGTACCTCGGAGGGATACAACACGAGCTCCTTTGGATTCGTCCCACATAATACAATGGACTGACGAATCAGAAGAATCAAAAAGGGTGTAATTCAACGTCCAAAGTTTTCTCTTGTAAAAGCTTATGCAATTTGTTATAAGGGGTGACGGCAAACATTTTTGAAGATCACCCGTTAATACCTTAAGTGTTGTATCCCTCCGAGGTACAGATATATATATTATTACGTTTTTAAAAATTTTTAATTTTATCTTTAAATTTTTCTTATCTGAGGTTTTAAGGTTCTGATATTAAATAAATAATTCTGCCAAAAAAGTGAATTTAATATTACAAAAAAAAACAAAAAAACTTATATTAATTATATAAATACTTGTTTACAATTTTTCTTCTTCTTCTTCTTTAATGCTCATCAATTATCTTCAAACCAAATCAATACTTTTGCTTTTCGTGCAATTTCTCTTCCTGGATCTGCTATAATTCCAATAACCACTAACCAAAGGAAATTTTAATGTTTTTCTGACACTCACAATCAACAGCTAACATGTCTCACGGACTGATCATAACAAGAGTGACGCTCACTTGCTGTGTTCTCTTCTAACAACCGCAACAACTATCTTGCTGTTTACGAGTATAACCCTCACTCCTTTGTTTTGATCACCTTCTTGATACACAGTTCGATCAAACCTGTATATTTCAAATTCTTAATAAATAATTTTTACAATATCAAATATCACAACAATATATATATATACTGTTAACACTTCGAGATTATTGTATGAGGAGTATCCTGTAAGGACTAAGTTACTGCAGGCTGTGGATTGGACTAACAAAAATGTCTGTCATCTTTCCGCTGCTTGAAGGAGACTTTTAGACGGGGCTGTCTAAGAGAAGATGAGGGAAGAGAAAAAGAAAGAAATGTTTCAGCAACTGCTGAAAGAGAAATAGGGTCCTAGGTAGAACTTTTTAACTGAACGAAAACAAAAAGTAGGCTGATTGCTTTCAGGAGACTCCCTTAGTAACTGCTCAGGTATAGAAAAAAATATTTTGTATTTGAATCCAAATAAGAATTAAGTAATTGATATTTATTGCATTGGCTTACAATTTAAGCATAATTACTTCTGGAATGATATTTTGTAAGTAGTCCTGTTCTGGACTTGTTCGAGTCTTTTAGGTGTGCTTTTAGCCTGATGGCTGAACGACTGGGACTCTTCATCACTAATAAATCGTGTAAAGTCAAAGTAACTGAGAACTAGAAAAAAACAATAATCAGGGATATTTGTAATCAGTCTAGACGGTGTAGATTTATTAAACGTTTAGGAAATTATCATAATTTGTATTGAACGAATAAATTTGTTTTATAACTGAAGCCATATTTTGTGAGAGTAAGTTGAACTAAAAGTAAAAAAACCTAAAGACTAAATACAGCTGAATAGAGAAGACAAAGTTTGATAGAGAGTGCTATTAAGGGCAACGATGGCAGGTAGACCGAAAAATAGCCACGATAAACAACTTTTTTTTTTTCGGTCTAAGAAAAGAACTTTTCCCAGTAAGTTTCTACGGTTACATCAATTATCCATAGGTCGATCCCTTCTTAAATCTCAAAGAACACAAAGTAATAAAAAGGCGCATAAAAAATGTACAAAGGTAAGATGAATTATATACAGGTTAAAACTGTTTTCAGTTTTTAGCTTTTGCTTTACAACAATGGTGGATGGTAGTTCTACAGTGTCAGTCATATGTTGTAACTTCTGGTCTGGGCAAGTTCATTACAACATTGCTGGGTTTTAAGTAGAGTTGGGCAAACTGCTATGTTAGGTAAAATAAGTGAAGGAACAGTTGGTGTAACTTTATCATAGCTGTTTGAGGCCAGGTTCACCTTAAATATCCCCCAGTCTTTGAGTCTACTGTTTCATATTGGAACACATTTACAGCCCTCTTTGCCTTCAACTTAAAACTATGTGATGCTTTTTTCTCTATAGTATAAGCACCATCATAATTAGGAGGATGTCAATTTATTGGCAAATCGCCCCCCAATCGATGTCGATGGTCGGATGGATCCAAAAATCAGCTAAGCTTTCTATTTTTCCAGCGGTAAATATTTGTTTAAATAATCAACTCTTGACAAACGACTGACCTGGAACCCACATACGAGACTAAAAAGACAAGAACTAAACAGACGCTTTGGACAACTGTACAGACTACTTCAAAGGACATCCCATCTCTCAATAGAAAATAAACTACTAATCTACAAAGTTATACTTAAACCAATCTGGACATACGGAATAGAGCTATGGGGGACAGCAAAAAAGTCTAACATCAAGCGTATCCAATCCTTTCAATCAAAAGTCCTGAGAACAATAGTAAATGCCCCTTATTATGTCAGCAACAAAACCCTTCATAACGACCTTAATATACCCTACATTCTAGAACTCATCCCTTCCCAGTTTACGAAATTCCACAGTAGCCTTTCCAACCACCCTAATCCTGTAGCACAGTCAATGCACTGCGCCACTCATCCCTATAATCCTCCTCGGAGACTGAAACGGCAGTGGCCTCGTGACCTGCTATAAACGCGTGACAGTGGGAGTCCTGGCAATGGCCAGTCTCTCCAATCATGTCCTGAGCGTCTGTGGCTCTCGCGCTCTTGGTCAGCCTCCACTGGCTAGTATCCAGTGACGCGGCTGACGGAGGATCGTGGGGGACTTCCCAAGACTCCGCTTTCTCTTTGCGGTGGATTTGGGGGGTCTCTGGGCTGTCTGTAAATATTGTATGAATGAGCGAGTGAATGATGAACTGTAAATTTTGTATGAATGAGCGAGTGAATGATGAACTGTAAATATTGTATGAATGAGAGCATATATCCTAATTACTTATTGCCTTATAAAAGGCAGATTGTAATTATTGCACAATAAAGGAATTAACAGTAAATAATCAACAATGTCGGGCCGGAATCGTAGATTTTTTTTTATTTTAATGTTGTTTTCTCGAAATTTCCACCCGTTCAGAATTCAGATCCGAAATAGCGCCTACTTTTGTTTTTAAAAAAACGATATCGTGCAGAGGCTAAACGGGGCCGCTAAAATCCGATCGCAGTTTCTTGATTTGTTAAACCTTTCTGAACGTTTCATGAAGAAAAAACATTTTTAACTGTTGAAAAGTAATCGTTATTCTTTTTGAAAGTTTTTTTTTATACAGGATGGGATTGCTTGGTAATTAAAACATTTTCAGATCGGGTTAAAATCAATGATCTGGACACCCTAATCAAAAATAATGTGTAATATGTAGGTATTAGATTGGCGCTGATATAAGGGAATCCTTAATTATGTAAAGCATCAAACAACTTGGATTTTGTTACAAAATTTGTACCTAGTAAGTCTTGGCATGCCCTATCTCAAATATTGTGTGAATGGGGGGGGGGGTACAGCAGAAAGTTTCAACGGTAAAAGTCAGGCCTTTTTTTAATTTTTAATGAGGAATGTTTGACTTTAATATGTAAGCTAATAGGAACATATAAACTTTTGGCCGAGTCATTGTTAGTTATTGGTTGGTAACTTTATATTAGATGGAACATATTCGACTGCAGTCGGCAGAGGACAAACAAAATGAGGTGATAGCTACGACACCACACTCTCTGCAATAGACCTCTCTGTCTCTCTCAGTTTTATTGGCTGGAGGGGAGGGGGGATGGATCAAGTATTGGTTTCTCTCCATGATCCCTTTTAGACGTATAGAGAAAAATATATAGCGATACCAGTGAAATATCTCCGGTACAGTTTATTCCAA
Organism: Acanthosoma haemorrhoidale; assembly: GCA_930367205.1. NCBI lineage: Eukaryota > Metazoa > Arthropoda > Insecta > Hemiptera > Acanthosomatidae > Acanthosoma > Acanthosoma haemorrhoidale. The sequence continues at coordinate 41,458,128 of OV884014.1, forward strand.
TGCCTTTTGCTATTTTTTCCATTTTGTCCAATTCAACAACTAAAGCTGCAGTGTCTGTTTCTATATCCTTCTAACGATAGTAATTAATTCTAATTACCCCTGTTGCTAAAACTACTTGTTCAGGTTGAAATATCTTATATACAGTAAGATAGGATAAGTGGAAGAAATATTGACTATTGCGTCAGCTATAGCCCCATATCCTAACAAATAGGTGTAGCTCATTCAGTTTTATATCTTCACAAAAAAAATTATTTTTAAGTTGTTAACTCCCAAATTCAGAACAATTATGTCAAATTCTCAGGACATACGAACGAACTCTTTTCTTATATTAAGTGTTATTTTATTTCGTCTATTGTAAACCATGATTTGATAGTCAAACCAAAATTTTTTTAAGTAAAAACAGAATAAATAATAACAGTTTGAAAAAACAAATGTCTATCAAAAAAAAAAAAAGTAAAAAGTACCGAATGGTTTCCCGAAAGAAGACGATGTATTTTTCAAATTTTGCACTAATAAAAACGTGATTATTTTTAAAACGAAATGATAAATAACACCGTAGATTTGGCCGCTAAAGAGTTTTTATGAAAAAAAGAAAACACGGAAATTTCAATAAGCTATCGTGGACAAGGTGAGATAATTGTGCTAATTAATTATATTTGGAATGTTACGTGAAAATAAAAAGTCATGACTACAGTGTCGATGACAAGTGACAGCTCAGTGATAATAACGCTGGTGGGAAAAACAGTTGTTGGAGTGGGAGTGGCCTCCCCCACATCCCCTCACTAACCACTCCTGTGTTCATTCGTTTACTGCGCAGTCAGTTCCCTTCGGAGTTTTTTTTTTAAATCGATTATAAACTAAATAGCATTTTTGATAAATTTTCCCTAAGGAAATGAAGGAGGTATAAAGTTATGAAACAACATCAACAATACTTAGGAGACTTGGCAAAATTACTCAAATTTGTTTCTTTTAAACCTTTAGGATAACTAATAATCTCATCAGCAGTTAAAAAACAAAAAATGTTTTTGTAATATTATAGGTATTAAATGAACGGTAACGTCCCTAATATGCTCTTAACTTTAATTCTATTATCTTCTAATCCGGGACTTGTGAAGAGTGAGCTACATGGGTCCCACTTTTATTTAAACTATACGTTTAATTTTATCAGAGGTTGTTGTTCTAAAAAAGACTTACAAATTTCAGAGATATTGAATCATTTTTCCGACATGTGTAGACGAAAAGTAGAACGTCTTCCATCTGCCTGGGTCATTGTGATAAGAATATTAATAATAATCTATACAAATTTTGCTCATGTTTATTGAAGTTGTAATAAATAGGAAAGGATATTCTAGGAAAAGCAGACGACTTAGGACATGAAGATAAAAATATCAGCTAGACGCTATATCTCGACTGAAAAATTGAAACGAGTCCTATCAGTGCGCTTGTTAAGCGTAAGAGCAACTTTAAGCTACTAACACTTTTCAAACGTAGCTCATTTCAGCTGCACTTCACAACTGCCGCCCTAACGAGAATCCAGTCCTAGTAAGGCAAGTACCATGACGGTACATAATTCCTCGTAAGCCTGAGAATTATATCATTTTTGGACATTTAAAGAAGGCAATATAATCTGTATTAGTTTTTAGGGTTTGTTAGTTGTACAATTGTGTCTGGGCTCTCCTGGTGGAAGAGTATACATGCAGGTCTGTCGTATTTCATATTGACAAGGACAAAAAAAATATATCTATCTTCATAAGACAAATTTAAGTGTCATAAATTAACTAATTGCTTAAAAAATAATTATATATTATTTTGCGTAGGGTATCAAAGTAAAAGTCTTAGCGTCTTGATTATATATATTTTGTAATATGTTTACTTTTTTTTTCAAAAACTTTAATTGGAAAATAGTCATCAAAACTGGTAATCATATCGTGTTTAAAACTTTAACTCAGTGCTCTGTTGACATTATTTTCGACATATATTTTATTATCTTATTTCGTCCTCACCATGAGAAAAAAATGAGGATACTAATTCTGAAATTCTGGCTTGAGTAGTATTAAAAGCTAGCGAAACTGTTCCACAATTTTCTTTTTTAAGCGTTTACTTTTTTCTTGACACTTGCAATTTTAAAACTGGTTTATATAGCACTACCTGTGAGCTTATTTTCATGATTTGTTGAATATGTCTTTTTTAAAGCAAGATGGATTATTTAAAGCGTCAGTAAAACCAAAACTCAATTTCCAAATACAAAATTGTTTCACGTTTGTAAAACCTAATTTCTTCTCTGTCACTAAAAGTGAACATCAATTAGGTTGGTTGTATTTACAAGGAAAAAAAATAATGACGAATCTCCTGTTGGTTGGAGTAGTGTTTTCCAAGCGAAAGCTGATCTCTTCCTCGAGGAAAATCCGGTTCCGGCACAAAGGATGGTAGTGGTCGCTATTGTAAACATACCTAGAATTTTAATAAAACAAGAAAAAATATAAAAATAAAATAAATCTATTGAGATTGAAATACGTAAAAAATTGTTATTTTGAATATTAGAAAAAATAGGAAGTTGGAGAATAGTAAAAAATACTGTCTTTCCAAATTATGATAGGATTTTATTATTGATAATGAAAAAGAAAAGAGAAAGAAAAAAAACTGACTTAAAAATGTAATAATAAACTGTTATAATAAATATATAACATTTGCTGAAAGAAAATGAAAAAAAAATTAAAGAACGGCCAACTAATAGAAAGAAACGACAAAATCAAAATAACTACTCAAATTGATTACAAATTGTTCGATGATATTTTGATCAATCGGACTATGGCACAAAGATGTACAAATAAAAAATCCTTGTGGGTAAGTGGACATACGTCCAATGAGGTGATCGCGAGTCCATGATCGATGTGCGCATATCGAGTTTTCTTCCAACTTGGATGTCAAGAAGCCAGCTGTGCTCAAGATAAACAATAGGGCGATGGACCGGTGAGAATCGAAGTTGCAAAACCGTCCATGGGTGAGGGTACTGTGACTCTGTCAACTGACGTGTTTCTGCCCAAACTCATCTCTGGATCCAGGCTACTTTTTGGAGAGACTTATCTTGACGTGCTGTGTCATACTCATTAAAATGTTTAGTGGGTTGTCATTCCAATATCAGGGCCTCGAAAAGTCACGTATTGTTATTATTTTTGTTTACAAACAATAAACTGTAATGTAAACTTTTTAAAATTAATTTATACACATCTAACACTTTTCATTAATTATTCAACAGAGCAATATTTCATTATATGCAAATTATCAAAAACTCATACATTTCAATGAAATTTTCCCCGAGACATAGCTTAGAGATCTATACTTATCACTAAGACACCTATTTGTTTTAACATTTTGTAATAAATATGTGGAATGAAATAACAACATTTTTTGTTTGTTTTTCCCTTTTGAAAAATAATTCACAACAGGAAAGACAAATAAAATTAACATATCTGACCAATTAATTATTTTTTTTTTATTTCAACACCTCAAACAATATAATACAAGTGATAAAATAATAATAAAATAATTGAATTATAGATTTCTCCTCTTCTTGCATTCACATGCATTTGGAGGAGTGCATAAATATAATAATTTTGTTGTGGTTAAAAGTCAATTAATTAGAAATTACTCCAATAAAAAAATCAATTTAAAACAAAATAAGTACTCGAGATTAAACAACTTCGAATCCAATTTTTTTTACGTAGTTGGTGTGTACTTAACAAGTCTATAGAGATCTGTGAAGTTAAGTGTGAATCGGTGTAGTGGTTCTGTGGTTGGCGGCAGTTTTCGGCTCGTAGATGAATGACCGGTGGAGAGAATTACAAGTGGTAACAAGATGGCATGGCAGGTCGGAGAATTGTCAAACGATTACAACACATTGTATCTGTATTGTATCTAATTTATTTATCTTCGACCTAAAGTCAAATCGCTACGGTTAAATCAACTCAAGTGTAATCTCATTATTGGAAATAAGAACTCATATTTTAATTGCTGAGTTGCTAGTTTTAAATAAGGAAAATGCCCTTAGAAATATTTTATTTGCAACCCTATTCAACATAATAGAAATCTATCAATTTATAATATCACCTCAAGTTAATTAATGACGCTGTTTTGTGTCTTTTCATGGAGACGATGGCTGTAGCATGTTAATTATGATGGAGATAATTATGTCTCTAGCTTGACCCTGTGGACTGGCAGAGAGAGGAGTGACAACATAACGCTATCTGATTATCAATAATTATCAGTCAAAGAGAGAATATACCTGATGATGGCGACCTCCTCATTACCTTAGTCCTTGCTAGTCCTATACCTTCTGTCCTAAAGGTTTATGCTTTAGAATAAATAATAACAAAACTTTGAAAATGTTTTATGGATGGATGTCATCATATGAAGAACCATTAGGGGAACATTCATGTGAAATTGGCAACTGAGTCGTTTTTTTTTATTTATTGAAATAAAATGAAATCACAGCTAGTTTTATATTATAAATCTGTCCATTTGATCAATTAAAGTGCCTGATTTTGATTGGAAAAGTTTCCCTGATAGTAACTAGTTTAGTGGGTTCCAGTCGATTCGCTCCGAGCCCACAACCCACAGTCACGCCCTAAAGGCACCCTTTGAAAAAAGATTTATTCCTTTACCATAGTTCACTGGATTATAAGCAATGTCCGTTGCAGTATTTGCATAAAATACATGTACGCCCGTCGATATTGTGAGCCATACTGGGGATTAAGTTCGAATCACGTGTGATCAAATTGAGGTTTTGAGCTCCAATTATAATTATAATCCACTAAAAGCTCAACACCTAATAATAAATCTCATTAAATAGAGTGTTTATTAATTTCGTGCCCTACTCAATATGATAGATAATATTTATTTTTTATTGCTTATTAATGTATCGATACCACTTCATAATTTCTCATTCGTGGGGCTCTGGTTTAATTTTTAGTATAATCTGTATCTAAAATGGAACAACCCCGTGTTTCTAAGTCAAACTCGGGTGTGAATTCATTTTGAAACGTAAAAAAAATTATTATAATAAATAATTAATAGATAAATTATTAGTTTGAGTATGTTATAATATATATAAATGACTAGATACATTTTACTATAGCTGTAGTTCATGCTTCATCGATATAACTTTATTTTTTTAAGACATTACACAGAAATAAGACGAAATGAGCCAATATTATATACTAATATTAACCATGTGGTGCCCTCGACGAAAATTGCACAGGTGCTCTTTTGAGACGTTGAGCGTTTGATCCGCCTTACCTTCAGCGAGGAGAGACCGAATTTAAATTTTAATTTTACAAGAGAGCTGGTAAATGAATTGTGTCGCAGCTGTATTTAATCAGTATTTCCCGTCAAATTGGAAACAACTGTTGACTCAGGGGCTCAATCGTCGGGATGGAAAGGTGTACTCATTGACGAGGAAAGAGGGATTAAATGGTAAGACTGGGAAATCCTTTTAATCTATGCAGCCCTGGAGCAGCAACACTCATTTGCATCTTTGAGGGGTTTATGGCCGGCTAGGCATTTATGCAATCTACTCATTTCCCACGCCGAAATCATAAAATTATTTACTTTTTGCCACTGAGGATTCATCAAGGCTTTTTATTGCTATATCTCAATTTTTCACTCTTTATTACTAACAGCGAATACGTCCGCTAAAAATTTTATCTCATGCATAATTATGAAGTAACAGTTATGCATGTACAAAGTAGCTAACAGGATATTACTGATAGCTTTAATGATCTTTCGCAAGTATACTTTGAAAAAACATAACACTAGTCACGTATTATTGATCGCCTGTTCTCTATATTTTATTTGAAACAAAATTCAAAATTATAAACATATAAAACTTCTTCATACTTTTCAATTTATTAGACCTATCATATTCTATAGCCATTGTTACATTTCTCCTGTTCTTTTGAGCAACTTAAACCTTCAGGTCAATAACATATCTCTAGCCTAGACAAGGGACTCTAAAGAACTAGGACAGACAACTGACAGGGTTTCCGATCATTAATAACTATTATTCAAACATTTAATATAAACGGTTCGGACACGAACATGGGACTTCCCGAATATCCAGTTACATGGTTTACTCCTACAAGACTTTCTGGTTTTACTTGTATGTTTTATTTTTTTAGAAATCATCATACAGGGCGTATTAACCTATTAGGGCATACCGTGAAATTATGCTACAAAGTATGCTTTGTAACATAAAACGATGCCTTATTATTTACCAAAATAAATCTCATTTAAACCCACTTAATTTAATTAAGTTTATTTACTTAATTAAAGTTAATTAAGCGAATCCATTTTCACACGGTTTTAGAGCAGACCTTCGGTGCATTTTCCTTGGCTAGTCAAAATTTAAAGTTTGAAAGTTTCATTTCCCAATCTCATTCATTCTTTATAAAGATACCTTATCATGTTGAGGAAAACACTTTTTGTTTAGATCCGACACGGTAGAGTTAAAAACTAATTAAAGCAAAGTTTCAATAATTTCGAATTGTTTTATATTTAGGAGCATCATTTTAAATACTTTAAAAACAAATTGATTGAAAACCCATTATTTTGTTTTATAATATTTTCCAGCTTTTGCTCGGTACATTTCTGATAATTTTAAATAAATTTTTGAATTGAGCTGCTGTATTAATGTATACATTGTGAACAGTTGAAAAAAATGAAGATTAGATCATTTCTTATATGATATATTTGTTGGAAAAGGTTTTATTTTTCAGTAAATTCACCGTGAAAACCTTTCCATTTCAATTTTGAACCTCAGAATTCGATGAAAAATGAAAGACTACTTTTTACTTTATTTGTTATTATAAAAGAACCATCTTTAGAAATATTCAATGAAAGATGAAAATTCAAAAACTGTAGTGATGTGTGAGGTGTTGATTTCAGTTCCGAAAATTCTGAAATACTGAATATTTTTGAAACTTAAAATAGAACATGTTGTTCTCCGATAGCAACTCTAACCTTTCCTATTCTTTATAAAGTCTGCACACAGCGAGCAACATAAAAATTTAAAAAACTTTACACTGTAATATATAAACAAGATAAAGCTATTAAAAAACAAATTATGAGTAATCGAGACTAATATAAATTAACAAAGAGGCTTAAGAGCCGTAATTGAAACAGTTGAGATGTTTATTATCACTTTCATTTTCCAAGAGGTAGGTGTCCATTTCAAGGGAGTTAAATCGCAACACACCATTAGTCCTAATGAAGGGTTATTGTAATTTTTTTAGATTCAAGAAATTTTCCATAATAGTTTAACGTTTAACGCCTCCGAGATACTCAACCATACATTTAGTTGTTCTATTATAGAGGGTATCTATTGATCAGTCTTGATATGCAATAAACAATATGAATATGTTAGTATAATGGTTTCAATAAAGTACAGATATGAAAAATAGTTTTTCACGCGAAACCCTTTATATATCTCATTTGATATAAGACTATTATGGAAAAAATTTTTTTTCATTTTTCAAAAATATCTCTTGGAAGTGTTGTATATGCGATCTCGTGATTTTTTTGTTATAAAAGGATTTTTTTCTTTATTCCCTCTCCAAAAAAAAAAAAAAAAAAAAATTGAAATCAGTAATTCTGTGAGTTGTTGAGTGTTATAACCTGCAGAGTGTAGCTATTATGTGCCCTATATATAAGATATATAATATTTAATGTATTATGTATTGGCGATGTACGAGCTAGGTGGTGGACAGTACTTGCCTGGAGCTGGTGCGTTGGGGGCGGTCGAGGCGAGACTGATGAGAGCTGAGTCCGAAACCACCCTCGCATGCGCCGCAGCCCCACCTAGCCACCAAGGGCACTTTATGCATCATATGTCATACATATTACATAGTCATGTATGAGCACTATGGAATCATGCATCAGGTGTTGCACCTACATACAGTTGTCCCAATAGCTGAAGAGCTCTTAGCCCCACCTGAGGTGTTGCCTACACTGCGACCAGAACCATGTGTCTTGGGTTGTTCAAGGTAGTATTTTCTTTCAGCGGTAAGGAATTAAGACTTCATCACATTTTACATGCTTCTCTTATTATTATAGTAATATATTCAATATATTCCATTCAAATAGATATTAATTATTTATGAGGCCATGACAATGTACAGTTCTTTCGTTTGTGGGTTCTTGACTACTTTTTATGAGTTTCCTTGTTTAATCTACATTAGTCAGCTGGTAGCCAGCAATAAAGAAAGACGTCAGTTAATCTGTAGAATAGAAGACAGCAGCTTCTTGCTTGAGTTTAAATAAATATAGTTGTAAATGAGAAGAAAGGTGTGTTATGAGTATCGAGTTCAGGATTAACAAGTTTAACTTAATGTGCCCAGAATAAATAAATCCGAAGGAACCCGAAGTAGAACCCAAGGTAAAAGACGGTTAATATAATTAACCTATTTCATTCGTAATCATTTTCAATAGAGGGTAAATACCCAATAAACTATAACATTTAAATTGGTGAATGATTAATAACAAGGAAATAAAATGAGGGCATTAAATATATCTAAGCTAACTATACCAAACGCATTGCTGAACATTCGAAGCATTGACTAGCCATGGATCCGAGACCCTGACTTCACCATCTCCAGGCCGCCTGACAGCTTGTTGTTGCTTGTAGGCACAGTCTTGAGACTTTCGAATGATACACAGAGAATACAGACGACTTGGCCCTTCTTGGATATTCTTTGGTTAGTTCCCGCCTTCCAAACCAGAGGGAGTGCTTCAGAAACAATGCCCATGCCGATGTGAACTTTCCCAGGATACCCCGCTGGCTTATCCCTTTACTTGTGCAAAAGTTGAGGCACAATCTGGGTCGAATTCCGGAGCGAAACTTTCTCTCAGGACTGTTAAAACCCACTAGGGAAGAAACTGAAAAAATCGACCGGAGTGGAATACATCACAAATAAGGTTTTCGTTTGGTTCTTGCAAACGATTTTAAGGTTAATTAATAATTTCTGGGCAAAGATAAACTATACTTGCAGAATCATGACTCGAACCCAATATCTAGTCAGAGGCTCAACCATTCGAGTGGATGATCCTCCCACTGTGAACTGCTCAGTGGTAAAACTCGCGATAAGTCCCAACATTGGCAGTATGTTTTATTTTCCTGCTAATTATTAATAATATTTGATTAATAAATTTGACGATTTTTACCAACTTTTACTTTTTTTTTTTAATTAATTTGATATCCCGTTTATTATTACAGGGGCATATATTTTTTTAACGTAATTAATAGATTATTAATTAACCCTTATAAAAAAAGACGTCAGCTAATCTGTAGAATAGAAGACAGTAGCTTGTTGCTTGAGTTTAAATAAATATAGTTGTAAATGAGAAGAAAGGTGTGTTATGAGTATCGAGTTCATGATCAAAAAGGTTAACTTAATGTGCCCAGAATAAATAAATCCGAAGGAACCTGAAGTAGGACCCAAGGTAAAAGACGGTTAATATAATTAACCTATTTCATTCGTAATCATTTTCAATAGAGGGTAAATACCGAATAAACTATAACATTTAAATTGGTGAATGATCAATAACAAGGAAATAAAATGAGGGCATTAAATATATCTAATATTAAATTAACCCTAACGATTTTTCACAGGAATGCTTTTTTTATAGCATCTCGGAGCCACCAAATAAAACTTCAACTTAAATTATGCCATCTCTCCAAATCCTATCCATCTATCCAAGTATATGGAATAAACTTATGAATTTTATTTTTTTTTAATTTTTAATTTGACTCCCTGAAACATGAGGAAGTTTTTGATAGCGATTGATCCATCAACCTTAACTGGGTCCCCAAAACCTTTATTTAAGTATCTGCTCATTTATCCTTAGCCACCAATTAAAAAACACTTTCCTAGCCAGGAATGGAACCATTGCCTCAGCATTATAGCCACTAGGCTCAAGGAGTCAGTCTATGATTTGCCCCTAGTTGTATTCCCCGCAGGAAGAGAGCGAGCTTGCTTTATTTTTTCGGGACAAGTAGTGCAACGAATTTTTTTAATTAAATAATTATTAAATTTTTAATTAGTAATTATGATTTAAAAAATTTAACATCTACCATATCTTCGAAGTTTTGGATAAAGTATGGATGTATATTTGAGAATATGAAATATTACACGATATTTAAGCGAGTGGGATTCGAAAAAACACATTTAGCAGCAACATATTTTACAGTCTATTATCTATTATTGCTTTTTTATTATATATTCTTTAGCAAGACCTACTCGATAATAGTTAACATTGGTAAGACAAGGTAAGACACCCAACTTATCTAGCTAATTGGAAAGGTAGGAATTATGCCAGCAGAAAACTGTACCTATGTAGAAGGTTTTTTATTAATCTTCATGTAAGGTGTCGGGCTAAGTGGGGAGGAGAAGCCCGCCGCGGGCTAGGGTCGCTACAACCTCTTAGCCGCCGTCCGGCGAGCGCCCAGAAAGAGATAAGGCGGGCGGACCGGTGGTCTTTTGCCCAACCTAGTCGGTGGGAAGCTTTAATTCGCTTTGATCTGACTCCATAAAATCTTTAGAAGGTGTTTGTGCCCCGACAAAGCACTATGTTCAGGAGAAGAGGTACAGGGTAGGTTTATAGGTAGTTTATGTGGTCTTGGAATGACCACGAATTCACACTTGGTATCTAAGGGTAGGCGAAAACCATCCGGATCCCAAAGGCGAGTGTAAACTGGATTGCCATGGGAGACACTGATAGGGAAATTTGCAGGGACACGGCAACCGTCGTCCACGAGGGAAAGGTCTCTCCCAAGGAGGTGCTAGTTTTAGCGAGACGAAGGCAGTGATTCCCACTAGGAAGGTATGGGGTATGACGACGCCGGACTAAAACATAGCGAGGTTAGGAGAGAGAGAGAGATGCAGAGGTAGTTGAAATGAGAAGTTCATGGTTTGAGTAGAACAGTAGGCGCCATTTATTTTATAAAACACTACAAAAGTAATTCTCTACCTATGTTTAAGTGTACATTTGAATCAATAATTCTACTTGATGAATAACAAATCTGATTTTGTACTCTTCTGAAAAGAGAAATTTCATTAAGCTCTACCAGGAGAAATTAAGATTATTTGATTAAATACTGAATTAAATTTACGACATTTGCAATATGTGATAATAGGCTACAAATTTTTATTTTCAGCAGTATTTATAAACTTTATGCAAGATAAAACTAAATTTGCATTTTTATCTTTTCCATCTTGTTTTTGAGTAACTTAGCTTCATGTTAGCGTTTTTCAAAGGGTAGTTTTTTAATTAAATATCCATCAGTCACCTAATATGTTAACACATTTATTCATGTATTCCTTATTTAATTAAGAGAGATATTTATGTTCAGCTCCATAATCTCCGTTTCTCTGAGGCTGTACTTGTTGGTCTGATAATTTCCAATAATTCTATATAACAGTTTTCATTCTCAAGTTATAGTATCGTTAAAATTATCCCATAAATATGAAATTTTAAAATTATATCAACCAACACTCAAAACCGTGGTAGAGTGGTAGAGCTATGAAATAATTATTCACCAAAGGTCGCCCAGAAATTAGCCACACGAGTAATGTGAATTACAAAAAAACCTTCTTGTTCTCCAAAACCCTTTCTTTGAATAGTAGGAAACATTTGTCTCTTAACAAAAATACACGATAACTGCTGATACATGCTTTAAACAATGTCATTTTTATTTCTTCAAAAATACAATGTGAACCGTTCAATCAACAAAATGGGATCTTATAAAGAACCTTCATTAAAACGATTTGTTCACGACAGGACAAAAGATATTTAAATATATTTATTGCCTAGTTGACTATAAACATTTACTACGCCATTACAAATAGTATTTTAATGCATATTATCATAGGTTTTTATTTTTATTTATTTTCTTTTAAACTTTTTTCTCTCTCTTTCTAGAATTTCTCTCTCTCTAGAAATGTATATAATGACGGGAAGTGTGAGAAAACATTCATACAAAATTAAATATGTAACATATTTGTGCCGATTTCACTTAATTGACCTCCTTCTCACAGCAAACGAAAAAAATGATGGTTTATAGTTATTTTTTTCCCTCCTTATATGACCACCGCTACCGAAAAGATGGCAACTCTCAAGATCTGGTAAAGCAGACCAAATGGTGGACATCACGGGACTTGGCCAACCAACAACAAGCCTCTAAGGGGCACCCATTACTGCTATCCAACTAAATAAGACTGCACTACATGCTTAGAGAGACTCTTGGCCCAGCCACCAGTGGACTCTCACCACTGCACCACAACAATCAATCTCTACCGAGGCTTCCCACACTCAACCTTCAAGCAGGTACTTCCAGTACAAGGATCCGCTCAACCCAAATATTTCTTTATTTTTCCCTCATCCTTAATCTTATAATTACAGAGCTAAGGGGAAAAAAAACAAAAAAACCTATAAAGACATTATTCATTATCTCTCTTTTAATAAATTCACCCCATCACTTTTAATAAATTCAGCCCACTTGTGTATAATGCACATCATTATACTTCTGTACAATGCAGATCACCATTAGCAGAAAACAGAATTGGTATAAAATGTAGCCAAGTTATAGAAAATATTATAAGGCAATCGTAAAAAGATTCGTTCGTAGAAGACAATAAACCAAAAAAAAGCTGAGGTATTTAAAAAAATTAATTTTTCTTACCCTGCAAAAGGAATGACGTCTTTAATGCCATTAAACCAGATTTAAATTTTTTTAAAAGTTTTTTTTGTATTGTCACAATATCGATTCTCTGCATTGATTTCTTTTATCAGAAGATAAGGTCTGCTAAAGCTAATATTGAAAAGGTTTTATGTCTTCTATTCATATAAACAAAGATTGGTTTATACATTTACATTATGTTATCAGCTTTATGACTATAAAAACTTAACTAGTTTTAGATCAATAATAAGGGACAGAAAGACTGTTGCGAAAGTGTACCTTTGCACCCCGTGTAGGCTTGTACAAGTTGGCGGTGATCTTTGCACCGTTGACCCTTACTGGCCAGTCCTCTCTTAGCTACCGTACTACTGACTATATTAGTATTAGTAATTATATAGCATATCCCTTAATGTGTCTTAAGACCACTTTCCTCTTAATCAACAAACATCTAGTGCGTCTTAATTAGTCAATATCATGTTCAGAGCAAATTGAAAGCGGATTCTCGCCGGAGCAGAATTAGGGAGTTGTTATCTACAGGTCGCAACGAACTATAAGTACACATGTTTAAATATTTAGTTTTGTATTTAGCTGCGGAGTAATTTAGGGTGGTTTAGGGTTCTATTGAATGATTTTTGGGTCAGAATAATTCGAATTATGTTATGGTCTTTCTCTCATTCAAACACTTAGTAGCTATTATTAACTGTGGATTTGACAGTCCTTAGCTTATTACAAAAGCCAGTATAAAACTATAGCCTTTGCCCAAGTATACACTTTTTTTTTTTTATGGACTCTTATAAATCTGTTTGATTGTACTTAGGGGAGTTGGAGTAAATCAGAATATCCTAAAGCAAATTCTAATCAGCTAATTTCGAGATTCTATTGACTATTCATTATTAATTTCAAATACATAATGTAATAGTAAAACCATGTTCACTTAATGCCTGAATAAAATTAACTCTCCCTTCAGGCTTGAAAGAATATCACACCGTGAATAGTTTTAATTTAATAAAATACCCTGGGTGATATAAAAACGAATAATAAACAAGACGAGAGAGAGAGAGAGACCCTGCCTCGTAAATTAATCATTCCTACAGCGGAACTCACTTGTTCAATTGTACCTGAGTCGAGAGTTAATTAAACTTAATTAACATCTATTCATTTCTTGTGAATTGAGGTGGCCTAAAAATGAGCGAAGATTCTAAAGAAGGGTGCCTAAGTTGGTGAACACGCTAATGGAGAGAATGGACAATGGAAAATTGGGAATTTAATAAACAAGGGCAGAGGTGGGATGGGATCTACTTTTGTCTAATGAATCCTTAATTTGTGATATACAGGAATGCCAAAAGGGAATAGGGATAGGGAACAGAAGGAAGGAGGAATAGTAGGAAGGTAGAAAAAAAAAATCAGAATATTGTCGACCGATATCAAGGCTCCATAATTAGTTTTACTTTCCACTCCGTTTCATTTTTTGTCACGTTTGTTTTAGCTTTTCTAATCAAGATAAAATTGAATTTTAATCAAATGTTTTTTTTGGTCCGTGGGAAGATAAATGTGTTCACGTATTTTCTCGATTTCCCATTTATTCAATTAAATTGACGAAAACTGTGCCTCATGGGAAACAGTTTAGGTAATCACTAAGTCCTGCTTTAAGTTCAAACTGCGGTGGGAAGAGGTCTGTGATCCAACTATACATATTGTTTCTTTTAGGGCATTAAATAATTATCCTCTGTTAATAGTTATTTAGGTATATTTTGCTATTTTAAATTAAATCAAAGTAAAAACAGCCCATGTAGAAATTGCTGACGTAGTTGACAGAGGGCTCTGAGGTCCTCATGATAAATGATACAGTTGATACAAAAATAAAGCCCTTTATGAATTGAAAGTCCTATGTTGCACAAGGTTATGCCGTAGGACCGGCAACCCTAAGACAGCTAACCCTAGGACCACCAACCCTAAGAAGTATGCAAGCAATAACTGTTTATTAAATGATATAACCTTATTATAATTTAACAATCTGATGTAATTCACTGTGTAATAAAATCAAAATCAAAATATTTGTTATAGATTTTTATTTATACAATTATCAAGTCTTTGTTTATTTAATTTTTTACTGATGCAAAATAGTCATGCGAAGATAAATATTTATTTCCCTAAACATTATAGGAAAGGTATTATAAACCATAATTTAAATCTTGTCTTCTAAATAACCATTTCATGAATAGTTCATGTTTTCTAACAGTTTCTTCTCTTTCTCAAATGAACATACTGACAAAACTAAATGATCATGTCATTTCCGAATACAATGGTTTCGATCCATCCGACGTAGTAGGACACTCTTGTGTAGACCCCAGGCGAGTTCGGCAACCCACATTGGTTCCCGTATGAGGTTATTCCGATTTGAGTCTTGATGCAATTTCCAGCTTTTCTTATTACCAAAGGCCCACCGGAGTCACCCTGAAACAGATTTAGTGCTTTAAAATGCTGTCATTACATTTTATGCTTTATCGTCAAGAATAATGAACCAAAGCTCATCTCATGGTTAATATTATTCTTAAACGGACCTTACTCTGGTAAGGGAGCCCTTTATTAATTAAATTGTCAGAAGAAAATAGTTTTTTTAACCCCTTACCATTATCTGTGCGTAATAATTTAATTCTCCTCTCCAATTGATTCTTAGCGAGGGTACAATATTCTTTGTAAGCATCGAAAGCTTCATCACGGGTGTAATGTGAGTAGTCATGAATAAACAATATAAAATATTTGTTACTTCCGGTTGAAGAAGTTTTCATCGGCCCATTTAAGTTCAAGTGACCAAGATCAAGTACTCATCTGAGTACAGAACATCCGCTTGTGAAGGTACAAACGGAAGCCACCCTTGGTATCAACAAGAATACAGCAACTGCTATGATCTCGTTGGACTGCACGCAGGCTTTCGACTCAGTGTCCCACGGGATGCTGTGCCGACAGCTTTGTGACTGGGAATGCCCAGAGCAGCTATATACCATGTTGGTTTCGTTCTTGAAGAACAGATCGGTGAGGGTACGGGTGGGTGATTGCCTCTCTAACCCATTCCCTCTGACTTGTGGAGTTCCTCAAGGAGCGGTTCTGTCTCCGGTTCTTTTCAGTATGTACACATCTGAAATTGTTGGGACAAACTATCAGAAAGCTACTGTAATCGCTTTCGCCGACGACATTGCGGTTTACAGCAGCAGCATGAGTGCACAAAGAGCTCTTACACACGCCGAGTCAGTTTGTAACGTTATCAGTGACAGACTGGGCATGTTAAACATCAGCGTAAACGCCGGGAAGACCGACTGCGTAATCTTCTCCCTCCAAAAGGGGAAAAAATCCTTGCCAAAATCGTATAGCGTGGGAGGGCAAGAGAGCTCACCAGCTTTCTCAATGCACTATTTGGGTATAAAAATAGATAGGCATCTCCATTTCTCTACTCATTTTAGTAATAAAATAGAAAAAGTACGACAAAGGTCTTACCGGCTATCGCACTTGCTAACTTCACCTAACCTGTCGCTTCGTCTTAAATTGATGATATATAAATGTGTCCTCCGGCCAGCTCTGCTGTACGGTGCCCCACTATTTACCCACTTGACTGACAATACAGCCAAATGTCTCCAACACTTCCAGAATGGAATCATGCGAAAAGTGGTCCGACATACCTCTTTCGAGAGGTTGAAGAACGCTGACCTGCACCCGTTGCTTGGTGTGCCGTCGGTAGGTGAGTTCATCCGCCGGAGACACATTAAGTTTTTTGATTCGTTGCAGCACCTGACAAATCCAGTGTTTAACACTATGACCCCGCCACCCCTCCCGCATCGATGGCAACAGACTGTCGGGGAAAAATTATGATAAGAATTAGTATGTAAGTTAGTTTTAAGGTTGATCAAAAAGGTGAGCCCCATCACCTTATTAGTCAGTTTCGTCAAGTCACGTATAATTTATGTCATTATACTTGTTTATACATTATATAATTTCTATAAAATAACAAAACCTGTATATAATGTAGTGATGCTACAGGAAATACAAAATAATTTGTAAATAGATTCGCCTGAGGATCTATAATTATATATAATTATCTGTAAATTTAAAGGGGCTATGAAGAAAAAGGAGAAAATATTATATTTCTCAGTTACAAATCCGGAAAAAAGAAGCTCCCGAAATCCTTCGTCTTAGACAGCAAAGAGTTATAAGCAACAAGCTGTGCTACCTCGGGATTACCCTCGGTAGGCACTTGTCGTTCACAGTGCATCTCGGCAAGAAATGAAAGAGTGTTAGGAAGAAATTTTTCAGCCTCGGACACCTACTTCACAGCCCGGCTTTATCGGTACGCCTCAAGCTGCTGATATACCAGAGCGTCCCAAGACCTGCTTTGATGTATGGGACCCCTCTCTTCAAGTATCTGACTCCTAACACTCTCAAAACGCTCCAGCAATTTCAGAACAGAGTTCTCCGCACCTCCCTCAAACATACCCCGTTCGACCGAATGAACGCAGACGAGATGCATAAAAAATTTGAAGTGCTCACCATTCAAGATTTTATCAAGAGAAGGCACATCAAATTTTTTGACTCACTCAGACATAGACACAACCCACTATTCTCCGACCTTCAGCCACCACCAATGCCCGTCAGATGGAAGCACTGCTGGACCGCCGAAGCCTGGAGGATGATCGACGTCATAGAACCCGATGACTGAACGACCTACACCCAGCCGAGAGATCGAGGCCGACTCGACCGAAGCCACAATGACCCCATCTACCTGTGTTAGCAGGATTGACCTTCCGGCCGAGAGGCTGACTGTAATCATTTCAGGATTACACCTGGCCGACTCATTTCAGGCCCCTGCCGGGGCGGGCCAGGCTTTAACTGGCCGACTACAATCCATTGCCTAGGTGCCCCTAGGCTCAACCCTTGGTAGACTCTCACTACCTTCCTGATTCCATCCGCCTTTTTAGGCATTCCACACCCTATGTCCTTCTCATACATCCTTCAAATGGGGGACTCCCCTTAGTGAAAGGCACTCATCAGCCCTAAATAATTTTCCTTTATTTTTCCCACATCCTATTTTTTATAAGTTTGAGAGCTAAGAAAAAAAAAAAAAAAAAAAAAAAAAAAAAAACCAAGGGAAGTTTTATTGCTGAACTTACTGCTTTTAAATTGTCCTTCATGTAGAGACGTTCTAACCTCCAATGATGGATATGGTGTCCAAATGGTAAATGCCATTATTTAATTTAATGCGATGGCAATTTAGCCTTCATTAGGATTACAAAGCTTCCCTCTATGCTGATTGAAAACAATTTGAATGACTTTACTAGGGATTTTACTCACTGAGAAAAGATTGACTGCGAATAACTTACGAACTTAGGTGAATAATGTGCACCATGCTTCCTTCTTCTTGATTAGCCTTCATGCCTCGGATCAAAGGAGGCATGTCAAAGTCCTAGACAAACTTGGTGCTCAGTGGCTGCTCATTAGCAATGTAATTATATCTTATTATCAGATTTTATATTTAAAAATTTATTTTTTGTTAAATCGATAGAGGTTAAAGTTTCAAGGTACTCATTTGTTGACATCAGAACATAAGCATGTTGATTCTTTTAATCACTTCCACTACTGTTGACTCGTTTGAAAAAATAAGTTACATCAAAATGTCCTGGTTTCTGGAACTTATAACACTTGGGAGGTTGTTGTCTGATGGACGGTCCCTTACCACCTAACTACGATATTCTAGTATCGATTAATGTACGAGGCCATGTCATGATTCGATTTATATCATTTATCACTCGATTTATTTGACGGATATTATTTATTTGACATAATCCTCCATAGAATTACAACTGTCCTACCGCGTTAAAACAAGCTGTCGCAGCAGTACAACTCATCGTGTTAGACCCGAGTATTCAAATAGAGTATGAATGGTATCCCAAACTTGGTGGTCTCAAATTTTTCAATATGGTGGATCAAATCACTTTTCTTCTTCAAAGCTTTCATCAAGACTTTTCTATATTTATCAGGGGTTTTTTCCGCTTTTATGCTTCCCACAGCAAATTCCCATTGATCCTATTCCTGTCAAATTTCCACGAGGATCACCTAGTCTTGTAAATATGCATTTTGACCTGTTAACTTCAAAAAGAAATTGTTGTTGTAATTCTACCCTCCTTCGAAAAGCGTTATTTTTGCGGCATCTTATGCCAGGTTGAAACCGATACGAAATGTTCCAATTATTCTACCGTTACTACCAAACACTTACATCTGGCCCATAACCAATGTTGTGGCAGCAGTTATGAAATACAACTCAGTTGATCACAAATATGTAACTTTACTAGCGCACTAAGTACATGCCAGGAGGGAGCGCGTCATACAACATACGCGACGTATAACGTCACTCACAAATATCAGTGCCGATTAGAGAATGTTCCAATACAAATTTAAAATATATTTCTTCATTATAATATATTACGATTATGTTAAAAATAATTGGCTTAGAAAAAATGATTGTGCGACTTGCAGTTGTATGGAGTCAATATTTAATTACTTTCGTACAGTCTCTTGAGATATTCTCAGAGGTTGGTGGAGACTCATAGAAGCGATCATGAGCAAATCGTTATAGCTGTTCTTCAATTGTAAATTTAATAGAGCTAAATAATAGTTCTATTGATACTCACCAAGCAAGCGTCTTTTTTTCCATCTGGAACTCCTGCGCAGAACATGAAGTCAGACTGGTAGCCTTTGGGTGTTCTGGTGGAGTTCAAACTGAACATGAGTTTGTTGCACTCGGTGTCGTTGTAGACTAAAAGCTTTGCTTCTAGGAGTTTGTCACTGGTTCCTGCAGCTGGAAGTGAACAAGGATCGGTTAGCTCTGGAAACTACAAACATTTGCCTCTTTTTAAGGTCGTAATATTAGACCGGTAAGAAGGAATGAGCGAAGACATATTCAAAATCAGCATTATAGAGATAATTTTTAAATGTCTTTCTTTAATGGTTTAGCTAACTTAACAGTTCCATCATATAAAATACTTGCGATTTAATTCGTTGTTACGCAAAAACTGCTTAAGAAGCTGGTATCGAAGCAAAAGGTATGCCTCGCAACGTATATTGTCATGGTGTAAATATGTGGATTAAAATACGTTTGTTGGGAGTTACAGAAAAACGTGAAGCATTCTACTGCTTTTGAGCGCTCTTAAGTCGGTTCACAAGCTATTTAAATAAATAATTAAACATTAAACATGCAACAATGAAAAAAAAAGTACCTGATTTTAATTCATATCAAGTTTTTAAAATATTTTTACAAATGACAAGTTGTTTTTATTTTAAAATAATTTTCATCGGAAACCAAAGAAGTTAACTCGGACAAAAGTTATTAGAAAATTACGAGTAGTTTACTTACAATCTCACTTATGGAATATCTGAGTCTACTTGCATCAGTGCTGCGTTGGCAGACTCGACAACTATCTCTAGATAATTTGATAGCGGTTTGTTGCCGAAAACTGCCAACACAACAAATGCGACTTGCCCATTTTGTCTACTGAAAGGCTTGAATTTTTCATAAACCAGACACGATTACTGTACTTATCCTCGGGTCTACTTACCGAAGTCTGTCCTCCCCCAGCCAGTGACGGTGGCCGATGTCTCTGGGATGTCCTTCTTGGTGTGCAGGCAGACAGGCATGACCCAGGCGTTGAAGACCACAGGGCCATCCAGCTTGAAAAGGGCGATGTCGTGGTAGACCTGGGAGTCGATGTAGTCCGGGTAGGTGATCCTCTCCACGATCCTCATTTCGACCGGCTTGGCGTCTTCCTGGTTGGAGGATAGGTCCAAGTCTCCTAGGCGAGCCCATCGAGCCAGACCTCTGTCAAACAGTCGCAAGGTTAAATTACAGTCGTGTTATGACAATTGTAGTCAGCAGAGTTATTCTTAACCTAACATTTTCTTGTAGCGGTGTTGGCCACACAGGTCTTTCTCAATGAAGGTGGGTTGTTTCTTTTTTACCCTAAACTCACCTACTTACATCGTTTACCTTTCATGCCTGTACAGGTCTTACAGGCTTCTGGAATGTCACATAAAGAGAAAGACCAAATGCCATCAAGAGGAAGAAACTTTTTTGGAGGTACTCGTCGTTTTCAAGTACTTGTTTCGTAGCTGAAAAATAACCACACCAAGACCATTGCAGAAGTCTGGGTCTGATGTACTTTATTAAAGAATAGGCAACATTATGCAATTCTGACTTTACATACTCAACCAATATGCTAACGACCACGTAATTAACTTAAATAAACAAAATCATATTACATAATTTCATATGTAAATAGGGATTCTGTGAGAAATGGGAAAGCAAATGAATGGACTGTACAGATATGGAAACTGTTAACTTTTGCTGTGATGAAGAAAAGTAAAATATGCATTAGCAGGATAGGAACAATTCACAGCAAACACTTCCTTCATAACATCCAGTGAACCGTTAATGGACATTTGGCGGACCTCACGCCACTAAAAATACTTCGACCACAAGGTGAGGACAAACTGACTCAGGTGCAGCAGACAACCAACGGCAGGTGGAGAACTTCCACCCGTCTAATATACACAATTATTCAAACGATATCCACGGAAACTATTTAACACAAATTGGGCAAAAATATAACTAACAGCTACTGGCTGAAAAGTTTTAAAAATGCAAAAGAATTCAACCCTCCAGCCCCACTTGAAAGGTAGTCGTGAATAAGGTGTAATAACTCCTTTAAGTCTCATCTAGATGTGAGCGCTACTCGCGAAATGAGTCACTGTCTGCTAAAATAGAGATCATTGTCAAGTGCGAAAACTTGCTCAGAGCGAGTTCTTCTTCGCTATATGTTCGTAGATTCTCCCCTCGTCTTCCTCAATCATACCCTATATGCCCTCGAGTGTCCTGCATTGATCTGAGTGTCCGTCGCGAGTGTACACAAGCTCGTAAGACCTTGGGTCAACTTGGCCCGATATCTTGAAGTTTCTTACCTTTATAATATATTCCACATCAGAAACTTTAATGCGGTATCGGTCCCTCTAATATTTATAATTATCAATTAAAAAAAAAATGAAGTTGGGAGATCCCTGGTTTGAGTCCTGCCCTAATTTATTAATGGTTAGTTAATAACTATAATATATTTTATTTCACCATATCATCCAATGCACACTGTTTATTTCCGATGAGTTAATCACCATTATGTTTTACTTTTGAAAGGTTTTGTTTCTCTTTTTTATCTTCACCTACATGCAGCCCAAGGAGGGATAAATTTGCATTCCCAGCAATCAAAGGCTATCCTAGTTAAATACATAAATAAAAATTGTACAAATACAAAATATACTTACAATGAATATGGATTGACGCAATGTGCCGCACTTAGGACATATTTCGCACTGATGAGTGAGCCTCCACATCCCCAACTTTTTTCATTTTGGTTGCCGTAACCAATCAGTGCCTATTGTAAAAAAACATGCTGTGGTACATAAATATAAAAATAAAAAATGAAATACCAATATATATATATATATATATATATATTAAGTACACCTTATACCTTAATTAGTAACACACTAAACTATTTAAAATTGTTTATATGCAAAATAATTTCTAAAAATATCCATAATTATGAAAATGAAGAAATGAAATTAATGTCTTCGCAAATCTTTATCCATGCGTTGACAAATAGTTGACTAACTCTGTGACGTTTTGTTTTTTTATTTGTCTGATTAAGAATTGGATCAAATAAAAAAAGTCTAAAAATTAGAGCACTGCAGCTTGTAAGAATCAGAGGTACATTTCTGCATAAGGCTGGGGTTGGTAAGGTTTGACGCCTCCACCAATAGTTCTATCTATGAACGTTGAGGCTCCGGTTTCAATCAGGTACGAGAACACCGTCTTTTGGGTTTGTTCTTCAATAATTTGAAGTTAAGTAATCTAATTTTTATTTATGATTAAATACGATTAAGTGAAAAGACGCCTCTTAGTTAATAAGTATCAAACCAGTTTTAATATGTATTTTTTCTTTACATTTTAAATTAATATCTTTTTTTTTTCATTTACTTGGAGCTTTTCCGTTACCGAATCTATTAAGAAATAAAAATAAATAAATTTAGTTGTAACACTATTTTGTTTTCTCATATTATGGTTATTTTATTATTTGCATAGATTACTTTTAAAAAACAATCAACATCGTTTGATTCTCATTGTTGTCGAACAATTATCCTAGATTATTTCATTTGTATTAGTATTTTACGATTCGTGTCCTCAACCATTTTCTTTAGTGTTTTCAGTGTGTTAAATTCACCAATCACTTATTTTGTGTCTTTGATTTGAATAATTTTAGTGTTGTAAGATTTAAAATTTTTATTTTTACATTGTTTGCTAACACATAAAAAAGATCTTGTATCATATGCTGTAATAATAAAAGTTAATTGATAAAAGTACATAATAAAATTTACAGTGACAAGGAAATGCCAATGGCGATTATTAAGAACTTGGTTTGCCTTTGTGCCGCTGAATACGCGTCACATGAAGCTTTAAGAGTTGTTACGCTTCCAACTTCTTTGCAGATAGGAAGCTCTACTCTGCCTTACAAAGTTTGCCGTACAAACTTGTGTCTGTGCATTTTAAAAACTCTTGTCAAAAGTAGATACTACTGCCTTTCCTTGGTATGGCTGTGAAATGTAAAATAGTTAATGATTTCGGCTGCGAAGTGTAGAGTAGAAGCCGTGTTGCATCTAAATAATTAAAACTTCATACAATCGCAGACATTTTGTTCAACTGATATTCTAATACCTGAGGAGACTGAAGAGGAGACATGACTAGCGAACGTTATACATCAAAAACTCACGTAGATGTACTTACCCCAAGCAGAAGCGGCTTCTAGAAGCAAATTTCGTTGTTGAAGGAAATGTAAATGTGGAGACTCGCTGCAAAGCACTTACATCCACGTCGCTTTCGTTTTGAGGTAAGAAATGTTGAATGTAGGATAAGATTTGAAGGAATATTTTCCCTATTTTTTTTTTTTTTCATCTGGGATTTTGTAGCTTAGAGAAAATCACTACTCCTCAAAATTATCATATTCTTACAATGTTTAATGAACATTTTACCATATAAAATCTTCTCCTGGGTTGAGAAGGTGTGCCACCATGAACTAAAACCATTCTAAAGTCGATCGGTTGACAAACTTTTTGATATTTCATAATCCTGCAAACTGAAAATTGTCTACGGTCATTAAGTGTAAATTCGTTTGAATAAAACGTGTTTGGTGGCACACAAAAGGCAATTCAACAAGTGCTATACATGAAATTGATGTGGTTCACTCAAGAATGTCTACATAAATATTGGTTTTTTGACAACTTTTTATCACTAAAAAGTCAAAATTTATGCCTGCACACGACATTAATGTTACTGTTTCTCCTTGGAATTGGTTTTCCGATCTTGTTATTCTAATCGTATACAGGCAAAACTTCCACTGTTTATTATTTACTGAAAAATGCATAAAAAAGCTTTCTATAAACATATAAATTACATAGATACGAGCACCTACTAGCATAACAGTTATTTTATCGAAATAAAATATCGAAGCTACGCTACGAATAGTGCGATGTGATGTTTAATGACTAATTACTAACTAATAACACAATAAAACATCTAAATACTAAAGCAAACATTTACAAATAAGCGTTTTGAGAATATAATTGAACTAGTTTCAAGGGAATCAAAAGAATAACACAAGCGTGATGATTTATAGGCAAAAAAAGTCCTGGATTCATAATTCATTTAACTATTATTTACTGTAGCGTGTAAAATGTTTGTCTTTTGTCATGATAGTCTTTCTTTCTCAAAATCATATCAGAATAGGAATTCTTATTCATTAATATTTATTATAATGCCCCTACCGTTTGCCCATTGATACTAGATCACTTTCGAAAAATTTGACTACTTTCAATAACATAAATACCGCGTTTTTGTTTTTCCTTAGAGATACCTGTCAATAAAAGCTCATACGAGTAAAGCTGACAAGTTGTTGCAACTGTGAGAGTTTGTACAGTTTTACCTCTTCGCTTCTCAAGTTCCTTTATGAACTATGTACTATATAACTATATACTATGAAATATTGCCACTTCTTTTTTTCGTTAACGACCGCTTTTTTTGGTGTTCTTTATTTGATATTTGAACTCAGTAAACCAATCGTTTTTGGTTACGTCGATACCAATCATTCATGAATCAACTCTGCCAAGCATGGTTAAATGACAATGGAACCTCAGGGAATATTAGTCATACATTAACATAAAGTAGAACGTGCCGATTCCATAAATATCAGAATTGCTGAAATCAACGCGGGAGCTCTTGAGCTCTGGTCCGTGAAATGAAAACAAATTAGGGGCCAAGTTCATCTTGAAAAACCTGGGCATTTGAACCTCTCAATCTCGATCTACCGGTCTCGGTGAGGAGGGACATGGTCTCTCTCAGTATCGCATTGGACCTGGGAGTATAAGCCTCCCTCTGTTTGCAGTTGGCACCGAAGTCCCCAAAATAACAGTTACTTTATCGAAATAACATCAACGGGCTCCACAACAATGGAAGAATGCGATGTGATGTTTAATGACAACAGATATCAGAACCAATTAAAAGCGACGCACCATTGGAGAATTAAGAATATAGAAAACAGCGACAGAAATAATAACACGGGTCACATTTCGAGCTAAAGTAATCATTAATTCTTTTAATACAGTTTATTATTATTTAGATTCAGCTAACATTAATTACCAATTTTATTTTTACATAAAGCTAATTTTGAGGCAAATTAATTAATTTTCTAAGTGTTTCCTCAAGAAGTAATAAAATATTAAAGACCAACAATTATAATATTTGATAGTGAGCAGAATTACAGTTTTATATTTTATTTATATTTACAATTTAGTAATATATCCCTTTTAATATCGACTGTTCGTATTAGCTTATATACTTTCATTGTTATTTTATGTATTTTACTGTTATTACATTTAGCTTATTTTTTTTTATATATTACCAATGTACCTCTATTATGATTCATGGGACACATTAATATTCTGCTTTGACAGAAAGATAATGTTTCGAAGCCATGCTTATTTGTGAGAAAAGTACTTTTCTACGAAGATAAAAAAAAAAAAAATATGATCTTCCCTTACCATGAAAGGAGACTGCCTTCGCTTCACAGGGGTCCCTCCTACAACGGCCGGCCTCAAAAGCCCACGTTTGAAACTCCGTGCCGAATACGTCGTGGCTCGGCAAGTCGGTCCAGTATTGAGATGTATACAGTCTGAATATACAAATAATAAATCCTTCATACAAAGGTTTCCACAGGAGTCTAATGGTTTTATGTTAGTTTTTATTGGCTACTCGCTTCAAACGTAACAGGCTCCAGAGCAGTACATTCAAAACTGTTACCCACGGAAGTTGTAACGTTCTCACTAGCTAACTCCGCGGTCATCGTTATATTTAGCATGGAAATATTATTTGATTCGTGAGCTCACGACATATCAGCAGAACAAATAGCGTGGTTCCAAAATTGGTGTAGTGATTAAGCGATAAAATACAAAGACCTAGGGGTCGTTTCATTTACTTGTGGCACAATTTAAATTATGTCATGTAAACTGTGTACCATTGTGATGACACAGTGATGTTTTTTTCCCGACAGATTGATCACTATTGTAAACGGAGAGGTTCTACATTAAAAAAATTACGAGGCGTCTTACAAATGTTCTTTTGTTCATGATCCAATTAATGAAATACTTGCAAGTGCATTTAACAATACTCCAGAAATGTTGTCAGCGAGGAGTGGGGTAATGCACCACAACCCGTTCATCACATCATCATTGATGCTCTGCTCTGCCTTACAAAGTTTGCCGTACAAACTTGTGTCTGTGCATTTTAAAAACTCTTGTCAAAAGTAGATACGGCTTCCTTTCCTTGGTATGGCTGTGAAATGTAAAATAGTTAATGATTTAGGTTGCGAAGTGTAGTGTAGAAGTTAAGTCCAGGCGCCGCTAGTGCCCAGCCTTAATCCCCAAATATATGTTATCTGTATATGTTTACAGGTAATACCTATAGATAGAGGTATCTTGGTCTAAATAAAGCAGTCTTGTTATAACGTTCTACGTGTTCTTATTACCAACCTTTCTTAGCTTGTAATTCAATAAACATTAACTGGTGTCGAAACCCGGGAACCGTGGAGAAAGAGAGTTATCGAGTGCGAGCGTAATTTTTTTTTCTTCTATACGCGAAAGAGAGAAGATGACTGAAGGAGGAGTTTTGAGACAGCCCGTCTTGAATCTCGTAGAGGGAGCAGATATTAGAAGAGTGGGAACTATGCCAGAAGTTCATGCCACGGCGCTCGCGCTGATGAGGGTAAAAGCGATGAATACCCAGGATCTGAGGAAGGCTGTTTCGGAGCTGGAGAGATTCACTGGGGAACTGGGTGAGCTGAACCCTTTCCTAAAAGGAGGAGACCGTCTCACAGCTTTAATTGGAGCTAAAGCAGAAGAAAATTTAATAGATCCCAGAGACGCGGAATCGTTGAAGGCGGCCCTGATATGTCGGGTCAAGAGAAGTATACTGAATCAAATTCAGGCAGATGAAGAAACCCCGTGGGAATTAATTAAGATGAGATTGAAGAAGGCGTACGGAGGAGGACGATGGACTCCCGAGGAGGACATATTCCAAATGTTTAGGGAGACAAAGTCCCCAAGACAAAGTAACGGGCAATATGCTGCGGGGTTAGTAGTCCGTTTCAATAAGATAACGGAGAAGATGAGAGAGTCGATTAGCGTAGAAGAGGTGGAGGGTAGAATGGGATTCTTATCCACAATTCTAAAAGTGCAACTGGCCAAGGAGACAGGAAGAAAGGAAGGATTCTCTGATGAGCGCTCGTTCTCGGAGTGTGCACAATCAATGATCGACACTAGTGCCAAGGAGGAAGAAGTGAGGGTGCAAGACGTCGACAATGAGTGGAGCCGAGTTGCATACAAAAGAACCCGGACCCTGAAATCAACCTGGAGGAGACCAGAAACGTCCGTTATTGGCAGAGACAAGGGAACGACAGGAGAAAGAAGATTTAGAGGAACGAGACCGAGGTATGCCCCGCCCAGGGAAGAAAGAAAATGCCACGGATGTAGGAAGGCAGGACATTTAGTGGCACAGTGTCCTCGAACAAAATGTTTTGAGTGTGGCGAGGAAGGACACATCGCGAGGCATTGCCCGTATATCTTCCGGAGGAGAGAATACCAACGACCAGAACCAATGGAGGTAAACACTCAAGAAGTAAGAGAGAGACGGAGCATGACACATGGGGAGAGTGGATCATCAGAAGATGAGTCATCAGGGACTTCGGGAACTGAAGGAGAAGAAGCGAGGCGCAGCAGAAACAGGAGACAGACAGGGCAGAAGGTCGAGTCACGTAGATGGGAGCAACGTGATGAAGCCTGAGGAGCGTGTCGGCAGAGAGGCGACCGCATCCTGAGATGTAATGCAATTCGGGAGAGGATGTGTGCGTTGCCAATAATTAGGGTCAAAGGAGGAGAGATGTGTCTGGTGGACACGGGAAGCACCAACACCATCATGTCCCGCGGAGCGCTGGAGAGGCTGTATGGCGGAGAGAGGGCACTCCAGATTCAGGTATGTAATTGTAGTTTAATCACCCTGGGAGGCCCTTGCGAGGTAGTGGGAGAGTTAGTCATAGGGCTAAATAGGTGGGCGAAGAAAGGGGGAGATCTAAAGATACATATCGTAGGAAACATGCCGCGGGAGTACCAGGTGATAGTTGGGTGCGACATGTTGGGGAAGGTAGGTGCGCGTGTGGAGAATATCGGGGAAAAATGGAACATTAAGTTGGGGAAAGTGGAATATAAATGTCAAGGGACTATATGGGACGGAAGAGCGCGGATAGGGGCGGTTAATAAAATAGAGGGCTGGAGGGAAGGCCTACAGAGGGAGTTTGAGGATATTTTTTACGTAGAGGGAGACACGCTAGGAGCGACTGGGAAGACGGTCCACGAGATCCAGTTAAAGAAAGAACGCGTCACATACGTGAAAGAGAGACGATATCCGCAGGCACTACGTAGGCATATTAGAGAGGAGCTAGAGAGTCTCAAACGGCAAGGGATTATAATTGATAGCACTTCGCCATATAACAGTCCTCTATGGGCAGTGAGGAAGAAAAATAGACCTGGGGACGAGACGGAGAAATACAGGGTAGTTATCGATTATCGGAAGTTAAACGAGAACACGACGGACGAGAAGTATCCTATTCCCCGCTTCGAGGACATATTAGACAGATTGAACGGGGCGACAATATTTAGTACCCTAGATCTAAAGGCAGGCTATCACCAGATCAAGATGAGTGCGAACGACCAAGACAAAACGGCCTTTACATTTGAGAGGGGGCATTATCAATTTACCAGGATGTCATTTGGACTGAAAAACGCCCCGATTACCTTTCAACGCCTAATGGACGAATTTTTGAGGGGAATAGACGAAGCGGTATGCCAGGTCTACATGGACGATCTGTTAGTTTTCAGCAGAAAGGAGGCAGAGCACGTTGAGCACCTAAGAAGTGTATTTCAAAGAGTCCGCGAATTCGGATTAAAATTGTCCATGGAGAAGTCTCTGTTGGGGAAGAAAAAAATCAATTTTTTGGGCCACACCATCTCACAGGAGGGGGTTAAGCCAGACTCTACGAAGGTCGAGGCGATTAGAAGGATGGTGGTGCCCACAGATGTAAAGGGGATCCGTCGACTTCTGGGGACGCATAATTATTACAGAAGATTTGTGCCGGACATGGCGGCATACCTGGTGCCTATTAATAATTTACTGCGAAAGGGAGCGAGGGTGGTAATTACCCCAATCATGGAGCAGAACATCCGGAAATGTATGTCTAGCTTACAAGAGGAACCAATATTAGCATTTCCCGATTTCCAACATCCCTTCACAATCACCACTGATGCCAGCGAATACGCACTGGGGGCAGTGTTGTCGCGCGAGAGAGGCGGTGGGGAGCGCCCGGTGGCGTACGCTAGTCGACGGCTCACAGAAACGGAAGCGCGGTATAGTGCTCTAGAGAGAGAGCTCCTAGGTATCGTCTGGGCTATAGACCATTTCCGCCCATATGTCTTTGGCAGAAAATTCCGTGTTCAAACCGACCACAGACCCCTACAATGGGTAGGAAAGTTAAAGGAGTCCTCGGCGCGGGTCACAAGGTGGAAAGAGTTTTTGTCCCAGTACAATATGGAGATCATATATAAACCCGGGAAAGAGAACGTAGTGGCAGACTGGCTGTCCAGAGCCATTAATGTGAATGCATTGGAAGAAGGGGAACCATCCGGGGAAATCCAACAGTTTCTCCGGGAATGGACACCCGGGGAGGATGGAAGCCTCGGTACGCGAGGAGATAGCGAAGGTGAGGAAACCCTTGAAGAGGAAGGTTCCGCCGCCGAAAGACCTGTTGAAATGGAAGTAACAGAAGGGATCGTGAACGACAAAAGACGGCAGATCATTTGGAAATCCAAGACCTCAGGGCGGCTGCATATCGCATATGACAGTTATGGGAGAAGTAAAATCGCGACGATTTGGTCGCCACCAGGGGTTAGGAACGACCAAATTTGCCGTGCATTGAAAGATGCCTCGGAACCCGGAAAGACCCATCATGTATTTGTAGGGAATGCCACTATTTGGGAGACAATTTGTAGACTCTGGCGAACGGAACAACTTGGAGTGGATAGGATATTTATTCGGTGTACGTCGATGGTGGAGACACTCAAAGACAGAGAACAGCAGCTGGAAGTGACGCTGGCCTATCACCAAGGAAAAACGAACCACCGTGGAGTTCAGGAAACGTTGCAAGCGTTGCGGCGGAGGTACTTTTGGTGGGGAATGAAAAAGAGCATACAAGAAATGATAGGGGCATGTGCAGTTTGTCTCACTACGAAGTATGACAGACATCCGCCACGGGGGTGACAAGAAGAATCGCCCACCGCCGAGACACCGTTGAGTGACTTACAAGTGGATACCTTCACTTGGAGGGGGTATAAGTGGGTTACCACAATCGACAGCTTTAGCAAAGTGGCCATGGCGCACCCGGTGCAAGATCGGTCATCAGACGCGGTAATGCTGGCATTAAATACCTGGTTCCAGTTTTACGGAGTACCAGACCGGATCTCGTCGGATGGGGGCAGAGAATTTGACAATGCCAACATCCGAAAAGAAATGAAGACTCTCGATGTCTCTTGGCATCTTAATACCCCATGGCACCCTAAGAGTAGAGGAGGGATAGAAAGATTGCACAGCACCCTGAGTGACCACCTGCGGGTATATCACGCGGAAAAGGGTCTGCCGGCGAATGAGGCAATGCCGAAGGCGGTGGCCGCTTACAATCATTCGATCCACACCGCGACGGGGTTCTCCCCGTTCGAGATCCTCTTTGGGCTGCGCGAAAGACGGAGAAATGGGGCAGAGACGGTAGCAGACAAGGAAATGGCGGAGAAAATGGCGAGTAATACTGTCGGTTTGAGGAAAATTTGCGACAAAGTCAGAGAAAGGATAACGAGGGACAAAGCGAGACGAGTGGAACGGGAAAACCTCAAAGTCCGGGATCGAATGGGGGAACTTAAAATCGGGACTATCGTCTATAAAAAACTAGGGTCAAATAGGAGCAAAGAGCTGGTGCGATATGAGGGCCCATTTAAAGTGGTCGTGATTAGGGAACACAACGTCGTGACAATTGAGAGTATACGACCCCTTAAGAAGCGGCGAAATGTCCACATAGAACAGTTAAAGCTTCCACCAGGGGGGGAGGTTGTAGATCAGGAATGAGCTGGAGTGTCCTCGCAGCATACACGCAAGGAACATTGTAAATAGTTATAGTTATGTGATTTTTCCCACAGAAGTATTGTTTTTTTTTAAAAGTCAAAGTTTTCTTTTATGCTTTTTGTTTAAAAGTGACAGTTGGTTTTTACGTTTTATAGGATTAGATGTGAGGGATTACAGGCTGTGTACGGGCGGGGCTGGCCTTTGCTCCTTTGTAACATTAGCGGAGCATTATTTGAATGGACTAAGACGTCCGAGTGTTGGACTTCAAAGTCCAGGCGCCGCTAGTGCCCAGCCTTAATCCCCAAATATATGTTATCTGTATATGTTTACAGGTAATACCTATAGATAGAGGTATCTTGGTCTAAATAAAGCAGTTTTGTTATAACGTTCTACGTGTTCTTATTACCAACCTTTCTTAGCTTGTAATTCAATAAACATTAACTTAGAAGCAGTGTTGCATCTAAATAATTGAAATTCGTACAATCACAGACATTTTGTTGAACTGATATTTTAATACCTTTGGTTTTCTGCTGTTATTCTAATCATATCCAAATGAGTAGGCGTAAATGAAGAATTTTATGACACTATTGTTTGTCTGTGTCATAAAGGGAAATTTACCAAGAATTATATTTTCTTTTTTGCTACTTTATCATTTATGTTTAACCGAACTGTAATCTAAATCAAATTTTTCGAAATAATTTGTCTTTTATTATGTTTTTTTTTTTTCATTAAAATACTATGAACTACAATATAATTTGGGTGTCCAAATTGATTTAAGTAAGAGAATTGTTGCAACAAGCTTCCAATTCAAATAGAAGGTTCGAATGTTTCTCCAGTATCTAGACTTGTGTACGTACAAAGCTAAAGATGCTTGGAACTTGTAAGGGCTAATAGGCTATCATGTGTCAGACATTTGGCAAGAATGATTGTTCAGGGTTACCAAGAACATCTTAGGAAAGGTCAATGGCATGAGAGGAGTTGGCTGGCGAAAGGTAATATTTGTAGTACTGCATAATTAAGTAAGTAGGGGTAATAGTATTGAACCTTGAGGTACCCCTGCTTTTACTAGCCCTAATAAACGTCACTAAACTGTCGGCCAAGAGGTTGTCTCAGTTAAACTTCAGTATTCAGAAACAGGTAAGTTCTTCTTACTAACGAATGGAGTTTGAAGAGGAGACATGACTAGCGAACGTTATACATCAAAAACTCACGTAGATGTACTTTTCCCAAGCAGAAGCGGCTTCTAGAAGCAAATTTCGTTGTTGAAGGAAATGTGAATGTGGAGACTCACTGCAAAGCACTTACATCCACGTCGCTTTCGTGTTAAGGTTAGAAATGTTGAATGGAGGATAAGATGTGAGGTAATATTTCCCTTTTTTTTCATCTGGGATTTTGTAGCTTAGAGAAAATCACTACTCCTCAAAATTATTATATTCTTACAATGTTTGCGTATCAAATGTTAATAAACATTTTACCATATAAAATCTTCTCCTGGGTTGAGAAGGTGTGCCACCATGAACTAAAACCATTCTAAAGTCGATCGGTTGACAAACTTTTTGATATTTCATAATCCTGCAAACTGAAAATTGTCTACGGTCATTAAGTGTAAATTCGTTTGAACAAAACGTGTTTGGTGGCACACAAAAGGCAATTCAACAAGTGCTATACATGAAATTGATGTGGTTCGCTCAAGAATGTCTACATAAATATTGGTTTTTTGACAACTTTTTAACACTAAAAAGTCAAAATTTATGCGTGCACACGACATAATGTTACTGTTTCTCCTTGGAATTGGTTTTCTGATCTTGTTATTCTAATCGTGTACAGGCAACACTTCCACTGTTTATTATTTACTGAAAAATGCATAAAAAAAGCTTTCTATAAACATATAAATTACATAGATACGAGCACCTACTAGCATAACAGTTATTTTATCGAAATAAATATCGAAGGTACGCTACGAATAGTGCGTAACTAACTAATAACACAATAAAAAATCTAAATACTAAAGCAAACATATACAAATAAGCGTTTTGAGAATATAATTGATCTAGTTTCAAGATAATCAAAAGAATAACACAAGCGTTATGATTTATAGGCAAAATAAGTCCTAGATTCCAAGTCCCCAAAATAACAGTTACTTTATCGAAATAACATCAACGGGCTCCACAACAATGGAAGAATGCGATGTGATGTTTAATGACAACAGATATCTGAACCAATTAAAAGCGACGCACCATTGGAGAATTAAGAATATAGAAAACAGCGACAGAAATAATAACACGGGTCACATTTCGAGCTAAAGTAATCATTAAATCTTTTAATACAGTTTATTATTATTTAGATTCAGCTAACATTAATTACTAATTTTATTTTTACATAAAGCTAATTTTGATGCAAATTAATTACTTTTCTAAGTCTTTTATTAAAGACCAACAATTATAATATTTAATAGTGAGCAGGAACGCCATAAAGTAATATTCAGTATTATATTACAGTTTTATATTTACAATTTAGTAATATATCCCTTTTAATATCGACTGTTCGTATTATCTTAAATACTTTCATTGTTATTTTATGTATTTTACTGTTATTACATTTAGCTTATTTTGTTTTATATATTACCAATGTGCCTCTATTATGCTTCATGGGACACATTGATATTCTGCTTTGACATAAAGATAATGTTTCGAAGCCATACTTATTTGTGAAAAAAGTACGTTTCTACGAAGATAAAAAAAAAAAAATATGATCTTGCCTTACCATGAAAGGAGACTGCCTTGGCTTCACTGGGGTCCCTCCTACCACGCACGGCCCGTTAACTCCACGTTTGAAAATCCGTGCCGAATACGTCATGGCTCGGCAAGTCGGGCCAGTATTGAGATGTATGCAGTCTGAATATACAAATAATAAATCCTTCATACAAAGGTTTCCACAGGAGTCTAATGGTTTTATGTTAGTTTTTATTGGCTACTCGCTTCAAACGTAACAGGCTCCAGAGCAGTACATTCAAAACTGTTACCCACGGAAGTTGTAACGTTCTCACTAGCTAACTCCGCGGTCGTCGTTATATTTAGCAAGGAAATATTATTTGATTGGTGAGCTGGTTAAATTGGTGTAGTGATTGAGCGATAAAATACAAAGACCTAGGGGTCGTTTCATTGACTTGTGGCACAATTTAAATATTGTCATATAAACTGTGTACCATTGTGATGACACAGTGATGTTTTTTTCCCGACAGATTGATCACTATTGTAAACGGAGAGGTTCTACATTAAAACAATTACGAGGCGTCTTACAAATCTTCGTTTGTTCATGATCCAATTAATGATTTTTTTTTTTCCTTAGCTCTCAAACTTATAAAAATAGGATGTGAGAAAAATTATTTTGGGCTAATGAGTGCCTTTCACTAAGGGGAGTCCCCCATTTGAAGGATGTATGAGAAGGATGTAGAGTGTGGAATGCCTAAAGGAGGCGGGTGGAATCAGGAAGGTAGTGAGAGTCTACCGACGGTGGAGCAATTGATGAAATACTTTTAAGTTCCATTTAACAATACTCCAGAAATGTTGTCTGCGAGGAGTGGGGTAATGCACCACAGCCCGTTCATCAAATCATCATTGACTGCCGTAAATTACAAAATTGACAAGACAAGCTGACTAATATAACAACTGGAAGGAATAAAGCATGACTTCACGTTGAACTTCCTTTCATTAGATTCTAACAACAGATTTAAATACATGATGCCGTTGCTAATAATCATTGATGCTACCTTTTTTAATGAAGATTAAAAAAAATAAATAAACGTCCCATTCAGGCATCTTCTCAAGTCCATAGACATCGTAACAAGTAAGTTCAAATAGTGTTCTATATTTCCTTTTTATGTGTTACAAATGCAGAGGAAAATTTCAATATCAATTCGGTAAATCCCCAAGGAATTACCCTACTTAAATATATATAGAGAACAATTAATTAGTTATTCTATGTTGCTCATTCTGGTTGTAAATGTGGGATAGTTAATGATGTTTTATTTCTTTTTCAAGTCCTTTCTAGTTAATTTACTAAACGTCAATAATGAGTCGCGAATTAAGGTCCATCGGGGTATGGATCTAGTATGCTTGTCAATTAGTAGGCGACAGCACCTCCCCTTCTAGATTCGTCTCCTATACGCCATCACGGGACCGGGAAGCGGGTATAGCAGGAGTTTAGGAGAAGCCATCACACCACTGAACCTCTCCAGGAACCGTAGAGTCAGGATGTGATGGAAGAAAGAAATAGCTGATCCGGGTATGATGGACTCCAGCATGACTACTACCCAGTAACGTTCGTTAAGTATAGATAATTTATGAGCGACTAGTGACATGTGAGCCATCACCTAGTCCAGTCTTGTATAAGTAATTTTAACTTTAAAACGATTGTTTTAGTTTTTGTATACCTAAATGCATGCTATGCAGAAAAAGGAGACATTTATCGCCAATTTGTTCATGCTATTGTTCATAGTTTGTAAAAATGTTTAAATAAAAGGGTTGAGGGGAAAAAAAAATTCATATCACCCTCGACTAGGAAGAGCTAGGTGATGTCACATTAAAAAATGACCATGGAGGAATCCACCGACGAAGTCAGTTCCCGACCTCCAAGGATTACAGGAGGGTGCCAAACCTCCCAGTCTACCTCACCACTTCTCCCGCATCGATGGCAACTGTCGGAGAAAAATTAGGTTAGGAATTAGTATGTATGTTAGTTTTAAGTTTGATCAAAAAGGTGAGCCCCATCACCTTTATTAGAGTCAGTTCAGTCCAGTCACGTATAATGTGTTTAACTTAACGTGCAATTACTATACTTGTTACTGCATTACATATTTTTTTATAATATCATAACCTGTGTATAATGTAGCAACAACAATATAATGTAACAACGCTACAAAAACAATTTGGAAATAGATTCGATTGAAAATCTATAATTGTATAATTATTGTAATATAATATTGTGTTATAATTACTGTCAGTTTTTTAAGGCTCTATGGAAAAAAAAAACTCCCTTTTCACACAGAGGTGATATTTTGGTAACGTACTCGTCTGAAATGTTCAGGATCTTCTTTAAAAGGCTATTAATGCCTCACTCTAGCAATTATTAATTTAATTTTTGAATTTTCTTATTTTAAATCTAAACAATTTCCCAATAGCCTCCATATTAAAAGGCTAGAATAATTGCATAGTTTGTTCTGTTACTATCCTCACTTTCTTTCTAAATGTTTTTCAATTTTTCCTAAAGTTCCTTAGGCTTTTTTCTCCAACTTTTCAGTTCGACACCATTATAAATTCTTAACTGGGTCCTTAACTTATTTTTTAAATATGACAAACATCTGCTTCTTTTGTTATTAATTAATTACACTCGTTGAAAATCACACACAAATAGCAATATTAAATAATATAATGGGGTAAAAAAATTATATTAAAATTAAATAAACGGTTCAGGGGCGAACGAGCATAACTTTAGACCTATACTCAACTTAGCATTAGACTAATACCTCTCCAATAATTAAAGACCGTAAATGTCAGGTCACCCTGTCAATGATTAGTCATCACTAGAAGAAATGCTTTAGTTTTTACGACGCCTTCAAATGGCCCTATGGCACTGGGTCATGCTCACTCATGCAATGAAAACCGACATCAACATTTTCATGGCTCCGTGGCAGATTATTATCTAGCAATACTTCATGGACCTTGTAGTGAGTCGTTCATAACTGAGGTGCCAACTTGCAGGTTATCCCGACGTTCAAGAACGACTAGGTCGTTGTGCTATCAATCGATCATTGACTGAGAGATCCCGAACGAATTCAGTTTTTCACCTCTTGTGAGCTTCAACTAACTTTTGAAATTATTATTTTCTACGCCCTAAAACAATTTATTACTATTATATATAGTTTATTGTGTTATTACAATTGTACCTTCGTGTTAATTTAATGTTGCGTGTATCCTATTGGATTGTCAAAAACTTAATGTCCTCGAACAGCCACGCTTATTATAAAATTCCTTTTTAAGTGAAGATAAAAAAAACCTGACCCTGTCTTACCATGAAAGGGGAGTTCCTTGGCTTCACATGGGTCCCTCCTACCACTTCTGGCGATGGAATCGCCCGTTTAAAAATTTGTGCCGAATTCGTCTTAGCTCGGCAAGTGAGTCCAGCTTTAAGATCTGTGCAGTCTGAATATACAACAAATATAAATTCCTAAATCCATCGTGTTAGCACAGGTGGTTTCGTGTTAATTTTGAATGGTCACTCGCTTCAACCTTCAAACACTGCAGGACGGAGCCCTACCAGGAGGAGGAGGAGGACCATACCAGAAGAAGCGAGGATCCCATGAAAATTGAGACATGTTCACTAGCCATCTGTACGGTTATTGTTATATTTACTAATTGTTAGCACGGATATATTATTTTAGTGGAGAGCACATGATATATCAGAAAAAAAAAATGGCATGGTTTGGTTCCTATGCGATCTAATGGTTAAGCATATATGGTGTTAAAAAAGACCTGAGGACTATACTTTCACTT
Source organism: Acanthosoma haemorrhoidale (assembly GCA_930367205.1). NCBI lineage: Eukaryota > Metazoa > Arthropoda > Insecta > Hemiptera > Acanthosomatidae > Acanthosoma > Acanthosoma haemorrhoidale. Next base: position 41,496,265 of record OV884014.1, read on the forward strand.
GTACCTACAGTTTTATTTTTTAAATAAAAATTGAATTAGCTTATACTAATGACATTAAAAAAACAAAAATTATCTTGACTCTTAAAAGGAGAGACTCTGCATCGATAAAAAATATAAGGCTGTATAAAACATTCACTCTCTGCCTGTGCAATGATATGAGGCATAAAATGACCCAATTGATAAAAGATTTTAAAGATATTTAATAACACTCCGCATTTATAACCTATTTATTAAGGAGTGTCTAAATACTAATACTGACAGAAGCAATGAAAATAGAGGTGTGACGAGGAGGTGAGGTTTGGCACCGGTCAAGAAACAGTCACGCCAAAGCAAATACAAGTGGTTACTCATTTGAGAATAGGACATACTAGGCTTACCCTAATGTACCAACTTCTTGAACTGTTCATATGAACCTGGAATGAGGGGAAAAATGCACCATTGAATGTTTATCACAACATTTATTAATCAAATAATGACACTAATGAATAAAGCAAGTGAAATTACATTAAAAACAGATTTAAATAGCTAATTTCATCGCTAATATTCGTTGATATTGATGCCATTTTATGTATGAAGATAACAAACATTGTTTAATATCCTACTCAATATGGCGGACAAACTGAAATATGTTAGGTTCGCTGAACATAGTAGGAAAAAATTATTCGTTCAGGCATCTTCATGATCCTATATACAAATACAGCGAGTTCGGTATTTCCATAATATTTTGTAGAATTAGTTAAAGTTAAACATTTTTTTTTTTTTTTTTTTTAATTTCAAAACCCATTTTTACAAACCGATGAACAAAATTCAATGAACAAGATTTTACAATTTTCTCCTCATCCTGCATACTCAGATGCATTTGAAGGAGGTAAGATACAAATACAAATTTCTTTTTGAAGTTAAAAAGTAAATAAACAACATACAGGACTAGGGGATAGTTTATGTACTGTTTATGTACCCGACTAATAACACGAACTCCTTTTAAAGATCATTATCCTTATAGTTGTAGATATACACTTTATGTTGTTATTTTTTTTTTCAGAATATTTTTAGGCTCTTCCGGAAAGAAACATGTACACATATTAAAAGTTTTTTTGTTTTTTTTAAACTAAAATACACGTGGTAATAATGCGTGACTAATTCATATTTGCCGTGTTGTAAATAATGGATGATTAATTCGTCATACCCATGCAAATGGTGCATCCATATTTTTATATGTTTATATTTACATGTAGGACGTGGGCATAATTTTATTTCTCAATTTTCTAAAAATTCTCATGGCGTCTATACGTAGTACGACGCCATTGAAAACTGTAAACTTACCCTTCTTGAATGTTTTGTGAACATCATAAAGGGCCAAATAATTTCATAATCGCTATTTTGTTTTTATGTCTCGATTTCTTGGGCAATCTCCCCTCTGCTTTATGGGAAAGCTGGACTGAGGACTGAGGAACTCATTTTATATTCTGTTTGGTCTTGTCCGCGAATGTATACTTGCTACGCTGATTAGCTGAAGTTGGGTCGGATCTTGCGTCACCTTCCAGAAGATCACCTGCATCGTCCACATCTGGTCTGTGCCAGTGTCCCAGATCTTGCGTCACATTCCAGAAGATCACCTGCATCGTCCACATCTGGTCTGTGCCAGTGTCCCAGATCTTGCGTCACCTTCCAGAAGATCGCCTGCATCGTCCACATCTGGTCTGTGCCAGTGTCCCAGATCTTGCGTCACATTCCAGAAGATCACCTGCATCGTCCACATCTGGTCTGTGCCAGTGTCCCAGATCTTGCGTCACCTTCCAGAAGATCACCTGCATCGTCCACATCTGGTCTGTGCCAGTGTCCCAGATCTTGCGTCACCTTCCAGAAGATCACCTGCATCGTCCACATCTGGTCTGTGCCAGTGTCCCAGATCTTGCGTCACCTTCCAGAAGATCACCTGCATCGTCCACATCTGGTCTGTGCCAGTGTCCCAGATCTTGCGTCACATTCCAGAAGATCACCTGCATCGTCCACATCTGGTCTGTGCCAGTGTCCCAGATCTTGCGTCACCTTCCAGAAGATCACCTGCATCGTCCACATCTGGTCTGTGCCAGTGTCCCAGATCTTGCGTCACATTCCAGAAGATCACCTGCATCGTCCACATCTGGTCTGTGCCAGTGTCCCAGATCTTGCGTCACCTTCCAGGAGATCACCTGCATCGTCCACATCTGGTCTGTGCCAGTGTCCCAGATCTTGCGTCACATTCCAGAAGATCACCTGCATCGTCCACATCTGGTCTGTGCCAGTGTCCCAGATCTTGCGTCACCTTCCAGAAGATCACCTGCATCGTCCACATCTGGTCTGTGCCAGTGTCCCAGATCTTGCGTCACATTCCAGAAGATCACCTGCATCGTCCACATCTGGTCTGTGCCAGTGTCCCAGATCTTGCGTCACCTTCCAGAAGATCACCTGCATCGTCCACATCTGGTTTGTGCCAGTGTCCCAGATCTTGCGTCACCTTCCAGAAGAACACCTGCATCGTCCACATCTGGTCTGTGCCAGTGTCCTAGATCTTGCGTCACCTTCCAGAAGATCACCTGCATCGTCCACATCTGGTTTGTGCCAGTGTCCCAGATCTTGCGTCACCTTCCAGAAGAACACCTGCATCGTCCACATCTGGTCTGTGCCAGTGTCCCAGATCTCATCTTCCCTTCGCATATCTTTTTCTTCATTATTTCCATCGTCATTCCACTTCCGTCTTCTTGACACGATGTCTTCATACACATCCTTGATGTTACTGAGCGAAAGCAGACTCATAACTGCGATAAGATTCGAAAAGAGGAGAGTTCAAAGGAAGATACTGACGATATCAAATGACTAGATCAAATGTGCTGACAATTTAAAAAAAGGTGGGACTCATCTTGCCCCCCCCCCCGTTACCAACTAAGGGTTAAGACCTTTTTTTATTGACTTAATTTACTAGTATATATGATTACCGTTGTATTTAACTCAGTACGTTATCTTTCGTATTGTTAATTGGAGAAAATTCATTGTTGTTTATGATTTTCATTCATCGTTAAGGCTCATAAATCTTCAAGTCATCTCCCGGAATTAAAAAAAAAAATTTTTGAAGATGAAACCTAAGAATTTTAAAATTTACTTTTACTAGTTTTAATGTTTACTGTGTTAGGACCAGCTAATATGGTATTTCTCTAAAAAAACGATAACGAAACGCACTATTATCAAAAGTTTTAGATTAAAAGGTGAATGGGTTATCACAAAAAAGTCGTTTAACGGTTGTAATAACACTCACAAGAGTGTTCCCAACTGTCTGGGTTGCTGGCCAACATTATTTCACTATTTTATATAAGTTATTTGTTCATTGAAATTTTTATGAGGTAGGTTTGAGGGAAAACGTTGCTGGTGGGAAATATTTCAACTATTACTAATTCATCTTACCATGTGATTATGATCACGTGCTAAGGCTCGAGTCCCGCCTACAACAAGCGTTCTCACAATAAACGGTTTCTCGGTCTTAGCCGAACATCTTGAAGTAGTCGTCTGTGGTGGTTTTGGATCTCGGCCCGTCTTGGTGTTGCCACACAATGACTGAGCCTTCAAACTGCAATCTGCATTTCCAATGTCATTGTTATCAATAAATTTGTGTCGATGATGATAGTTCACATATATTATCAATTATATTGCTATCAGGTATTGCAGTTTAAAGCATTAAAGCGTTCACTGGTTAGTCGTATATTATCAAGTCGCGAAATGAAAAGTTTTTTTTTTTTTCTAGACAAAAAAATAAACTACAACCGTTTCTACATGAGTCCTTGGATATCACCCATGCCGTTCTGTGGCACAATTTGAACTTTAAAAGTAAACCGTATTGCCATAAAAGATATATATTTCACAGATAAATCCACACATTGTTGGTGAATAGTTTCCTGTTTATTTATGCGGCACATTTATTTGTTTAATTTATTGCAATTTAAAGCTAAACGAATATGTATTCGATTGAGCCAGTGGGATTCCACTACTTATATGACACTAAGGACCGTGGTGGTGTAAGCAAGAACCGAAGCTGGTCTAGTCACTGCTTCCTTTTTATTCTGATGAAATGAATGAGTTCAGTTTTACTTCGAGTTAATGTAGTGTTCAATTTATTACAGGGGCTTAACCAAACAGTTTTTTTTTCATAGGAGGGGAGGTTGAGGGGAATACCAATGTATTATACAACGTATTTATAATTATTATTAGTATACAACCCCATCGGTTGTTATTTCCAACCAATGAATGGTAGGGCTGGGATTTAAACAAGGGTTTCTGATTTTGCAGATTCCCGCTCTCCAACTCAACTGTCCATGGATACCACTCTGGCCTAGTCAATATCTAGCTTATCTATAGAATATGCAATGTTTCATAACGCATTGCTATCTAACCGAAGTGATTGTTATTTGAATCTCACATTATTTTATTTTTAATTTCCCATTTTCAAAAGTAATTTTATTATACTAAATATGGACCACACGATTGAAAATAATAAGGAATTAATTTTTTTTTTTCTACTTTCCAAATTTCACATTACCATATGATTATGAGTGCGAGGAACCACAAGGTTGCCACCAACAACACCAAGCACAGGGAATGCGGTAGGTAGCTGCGAAGATGCCCCATTGAGCATTGGAAATCCACTGCATACAGGTCTCAGGCTGTTGCAATCTAACAACATAAAGTTCGCCAAACTGAATCAAATTTCGCCATCCTCCTGCAGATAGAACACTACTTCCTAGTTCACATTGTGAGTGTCAGAATCCTCCGACAGCTGTTAGATTATCACCACAAAGGAAATTAATAGTCGTAGCATGTAGCAATCACCAGAAGAACTTGTTTCCTTAAAAATCTGATTAAGCAGGAAAACGAAAGAATAAGCGATTTTTTAAAGAAACCATTTACATCTTTGTATTGAATATAAATAATTTTCCATTCAAAGATTAAAATAATCTCAAAGAGTAAGAGAAATAAGATGAATCCATGCTTGAAGCAAGTGAAAAAAATATGATACCAACTAATGTTAATATGTGAATCCCACCGTTCACATTATCAAGTTAATTGTTAATGTTTAAAATCTGATTTAGTGAATTTTTATCAGAACGATATATAATTTAAATCTGTATAAACAATTATGGTATAATAAACTTATTGTTGAATTTCCCCTTGTCTAATTCAAAAGAATACTTCTCGAACAACCTTACTTACGTGTTAGAATATCAATGAAGTGACATGCAATTCCTCACCTCCCTACACCTTTTTTTTAGAAAGTGGGATAGTTATAACAAGTTTGTTATTAAGGAATATAAACAAATATGATTGAAATCTATCTATAAAATATTTTTCTTTTTAAAGTCACTATTTTTCGCAGGGTATAGATAGAATCCCGTTTTAATTTTTTTTCTAGACAAAAAATAAACTACAACCAATTCTACATGAGTCCTTGGATATCACCCGTGTCGTCCTGTGGCACAATTTGAACTTTAAAAGTAAACCGTAAGCCATAAAAGATATATATTTCACAAAGAAATCCAGGCATTGTTGGTGAATAGCTTTCTGTTTGTTTATGTGGCTCATTTATTTGTTTAATTTATTGCAATTTAAAACTGAACGAATGTATTAAATTGAGCCAGTGGGATTCCACTACTTATATGACACTGAGGACCGTGGTGGTGTTAGCAAGAACCGAAGCTGGTCTTGTCACTGCTTCCTTTTCATTCTGATGAAATGAATGAGTTCAGTTTTACTTCGAGTTAATGTAGTGTTAAATTTATTACAGGGGCTTAACCAAACAGTTGTTTTTTCATAGGAGGGGAGGTTGAGGGAAATACCAATGTATTATACAACGTATATATAATTATTATTAGTATACAACCCCATCGGTTTTTATTTCCAACCAATGAATGGTAGGGCTGGGATTCAAACAAGGGTTTCTGATTTTGCAGATTCCCGCTCTCCAACTCGACTATCCATGGATATTCAATGTTAATTGCCTACAATTTGGTGATCTCGACGTGATCGACTTTTGCGTGATCGGTTTCGACGTGATCGAACTCAGTGCTTCAAGTGATTCCCAGCATGGCACCGCTGGCAGGAGAAAAATCTGAAGATAAACTTGAGGACCAACCTGAGGTAACTAAAGTTTCAATTACAATTCCTACCTTCTGGGCTGATAAACCTGAATTACGGTGTAGCGACTGCTAACTATATATGTAAATTACCCTACACTCTGGTTCATAATGTATTATAATAGAAAATGTAAATCTGTGTAAACTTCTGGTAATAAATCATAGAGAGGTCGGAAGTCGTAGACAGGTAACTAAAAGAGGGTGCGGCAATAAACCAAGAGAATTAGCCACCTGGTACCATAAAACCTGGGCAAAGGACACTTACCCCTATTAAAACACACTATTTTACCCCAACGGTCAACAAACTAAAAGGGAGTGACTACCTGTGTATCGTAAAACTTACTCCGGGCAATTACCGGCCTTCCACGAGGGAGGGGGTTATCATATTTATATCAGTAAATTTCACTCTTCACCCCACTCGGTCTCTCAAGCTTCATAGCCGCACAACTCGACACCGGGGGCACTTGGCCCCTGGTAGGCCCCACTCTGTCTCTCAGTCTTCCGAGTAACTCGACACCGGGGGCACTTGGCCCCTGGTCGGCCCACTCTTCATTCTTTTCTAGTTTCGACATACCGATAGCCGCTACCACCGTCGCGATATGCCTACTCAGCCTTCCGCTACTATACGACGGCACTTCGCCTCACAGCCTATAGCAGACCCCTGACGACTTGTACTTATTACGCTGCCGATCTCTCGCCCGAACTCTTAAACTGGTCTTATTCTTTGTGAACCTCTGAACCTCATCCTGAACACAGTGTCTTGTCGGGACACATCCCTATCAATAAATGGAGTCAGATATTAACGCCTACATGGAACATGGTCCATGTTATTAACTACAACAATCCGACAATTGTTGACCTCCGACAATTGTTCACCTTTTCCGACAATTGTTCACCTCCGACAATTGTTCAACCAATATCCCGACATCTGGTGACCCCCGACGTGCACAAGAGGTTTTCCCGACATACGGTTTTATCGAATAGAAGCCCAATTCAATCTTATGGGTATTATCAAAGAAGACACGAAGTTCAAGTACCTCGTTTCTCAGCTAGAAGCTAAATATATGGAAAATATATGGACATTATTAGAGGTACTGAGGTTAATAAATATACGCTAGCTAAGGAGCGTCTTCTTCAGCTGTTTAAGGAGAGCGATAACCAGCAAATTAGGAGGCTGTTGGCAGGTTTAGAGTTAGGTGATCTCAAGCCTAGTCAGTTGCTCCGTAAAATGCAGGCTTTGGCTGATGGTGATATGTCATGGCTCCAGGGTTACGAAACGCACCCAGCAGTTTCCAACGTTTTATCCATCAAGTTTTTACTGGTCTCGATTTTGTATTTATTTTTTTAGATGATGGCCTAAATGCTTCGTCAACTGAAGAAGAACACAAGCGTCATTTGGAGATTGTTTTCAACCGCTTGGACAAATATGGCTTGCGTATAAGTGTAGTCAAATCTATGTTTGGAGTGCAAGAATTAGAATTTTTGGGGTACAGAATCACTCCAGGTGGATCAATACCTCTTCCAGAGAAGGTCAGTGTCATCGTAAACTACAAGCTTCCCTAGACTGTTCAGCAGCTTCGCCAGTTTTTGGGAATGCTAAATTTTTACAGAGGTTATTTACACAAGGCTGCAGAAACTCAAGCCATTTTGCATGCCTATCTTAGAGGACAATAGAAAAATCACATGGACTCAGGAAGCAGTTGCCTAATTCGAGCAATGCAAAGTTGATCTCGCTAATGCAACTATGCTCACTTATCCTTGCCCAGACTATCCCTTGGCACTTTTCATCAATGCCAGCGATGTTGCCATGGGTGGTGTGGTCCAGTAACTTGAACCTAATGGGTGGAGACCTCTAGCTTTTTACTCTAAAAAACTAAGTGCTGCTCAAAAGTCTTACAGTGCATATGACAGAGAGTTGTTGAGCATGTATTTATCGGTCAAGCATTTTAAACATCTGTTAGAAGGGCGTCATTTTGTGATTTTTACAGATCATAAACCTCTTATTTTTTCTTTCAAGCAAAGAAATGACAAAGCTTCCCCTCCCCAGCAAAGACAATTGCAGTACATATCTGAATTTACCACAGACATCCGCCATATTAGTGGAAAGCAAAATATTGTTGCGGATTGAGGCTCTAGACGTGTTAGACTTTGACAAGATAGCCGAAGAACAGAAGATTGACAGCGAACTTCAGGATCTTATGACATCTGATTCTGCATTAAAATTACCAGCTTCCTTGTGGAAATCATCTTTGGTGTGATGTCAGTACGGACGCCATCCGGCCATTCATTCTCAAGGCATTCCGGCAACATTCTTTCATCTTATTCATGATAAAGCTCATCCGGGTGTTAAGGTGACCGTCAAGCAGGTATCGTGTAAATATGTTTAGCTCAATGTTAAAAAGAACATCCAGGATTGGACTAAAGCGTGTATGCCATGCCAGCGTTGGACCAGTTGGATGGAAGTTGTACCACTCACCAACATCACTGCTGAAACAGTTGCTAAGGCTGTTTATAGTCACTGGGTTGCGCGATTTGGTGTTCCCAGACGCATAACGAGTGATCAGGGTCGTCAGTTTGACTCGGGATTGTTCAAACACTTTAGTGCGTTATGTGGCGTCAAACTCTACCGCTCTACGCCTTATCACCCTCAATGCAACGGCAAGATTGAGCGACTCCACCGTACATTGCAAACAGCATTGAAGGCACATAATTCTCGGAGCTGGACGGAAACTTTGCCAACGGTGCTGTAAGGCTTACGTGCAGCAATTCACCCTGATTCTAATTCTTCCCTATCTCAAATGCTCTATGGAAAAACTATCACATTACATATAATATATATATTATATTTTATTGTTTTTGTATTTTCTATATTCTGTTTATTATTCTTTGAAGCTATTCGTATGTAATAATAATTTTGTTTCGAGTCAATATTTTTATATTTTGTTTCATAAATATTAACGTGTTCACTGGATAGGGGGTAATGTAGGGACTGAAGATATCAATTATTGTTTGAATCTAGTCAACCTCTTTGTACTAGAACCTCTTTGTCATAGGACCTCTTTGTAATTGTAACCTTGAAGTAGCAGTAGAGAGAACAAGCCATGTTAACAGACCGCATGTGTGGTATGCAATAAACAGTATAGTGACCTTAATGAGGGTCTTGTTAATTACCTACAAATATATTCTTCTTTCTCATTATTAACATGCTATAAAATATAATGGTATTTTCCGTTGTTTTAACTATTTCCAGTTCATTTATATACATCCTTATAATGCCATTTGTTTTTAAAAATAATATAAAAATATTTAAACTGAGAGAGAGAGAGAGAGAGGGAGTAAGGGAGGGATGGAGAGAGAGGGAGTGAGGGAGGGAGGGAGAGAGAGGGAGTGAGGGAGGGAGGGAGAGAGAGAGAGGGAGAGAGTGAGAGAGAGAGAGAGAGTGTGAGAGGGGGGCATCGGTAGGATTTCTTATAGTAAGAATGATTAATAGTCAATCTCAGGTTCATTTCTGCGTCGGAAGGTGATAACGTAGAGTTGTAGAAAATTCCCGTCAAATAAAAATGTTTTGTGGTGGCTAGAAAATATTATTCATAACCTTCTTATATGACTTTAAGGTCATAACCTTATTCATAATGACTTTAATGTGAGATAAGTTTTTGTGCTAATATATTTATCAAACCAATACTGCAGTTCAATTATTCCGTCTAATAAAATACTTTACAAATACCTATCATTACTCACGTTTGATTAACTTTCCATATAAAACCTAGTCATAATTCAAAATAAATTCCTTGATCATAAAATGAATCATTATTCAACACCCTGGTATTCCTTCCATAAAACAAGAAATAGTAAACGATTCACACGAGAAAATTTGTCGACGGTCTTTTAGCTAAACTTGCCACTCACCTCATTTTCTTTTGGCGAATCAGGTATGTGGGGTGTATTTTTGGGGGATGCATCTACAATAATGTCGATATTTGCACCTACGTATTTACGCCCCTCGCGGTCCGGTTCAAATTCTCCGGTCCTTTTTGGGTCAAATATCTGATGCCTTTCCCTGTATGAGTGTTGCCTGCGGGTTCGATCTGTATATACCTGAGTCTAACAGTCAGTATTATTTATATGTCAATCGCAGATGGCTAACCCAGTACACCGACTTTACATCTTTGCCGACTTTACATTACCCTATACTCTAGTGCATATATATTGAAACCTACCTCATTTTTTACCATTTTATTTTTCTAATTTATTATATCAATTGACCTTAAATAATTTGGTAGGTCCGTCATGAGATCTTTAATTCAACTTGTTTTTATGTCTTTGACATAGGAAATTATCCCGATTGAATCGCCCGATCTCAAGGCTAATGTTATAGTTATTAATAAATTGAGAAACTGGGAATTGTGAAATATATACAAGTAAAATGGTTATAACAAATAATTATAATTATAAATAGTGCTGACATTAATTATATAAAAAAATATTCAATTCCTTTTGAACAAGGATAGTTACTACTAATTAGTTATATAAAAAAAAATGAAAATTGAGCTCAATCTCTTTTTAATGGATCCATAATAAAAAAACAATATCTATATCACCCAATCGATGATATCCGTGTAACCTTCTTCGGATTTCTTCTTCTTCTCCTCTGCTTGTGTTGATGACCGTCAACGGAACGGGAGCTTGCTCTGCTTTGCTCTCTGGCTCTTGGCTAAGACTGACTAAAACTCGTCCTTCATCTCATCCCCACTCCTAAGAGCATAAGGGCTGATGCTGGACAAAGTGGGAGGGTGGCTGGTCATGATATTCTCAAATATCATGAATGTTACAATTGCCTTCCCTTATAAATAAAAAAAAAAATTTATGAAAATTTTTTTTTTTTTTTTTTTTTTTTTTTTTTTTAAGTGGACCCACAATATTTTGTTGCTGCGTTCGATTTGTTGAATTGGTTGTTTATAACGGGTGATGAAATTTTACAAAGTTTATAATAATAATAGTTCAAATTTTGCAAGGTTTTAAATTGCTTGAAGAGCGTACAAGTTGTTTTAATTTTTTACTTAACTAAATTATTATGCTAATTAGTATGGATTAGTTCGAAGGTACATTGTTTTATGGATCATAATGCGATTTGGAAAACATTTGTTGAAAAGACGGTTGAGTGTGATTAGTAATACATATTGGTTTTTAATTAAAATACTAGACAATTCTACTGGTAATTAGTAACAATAGAGAAAATTGTTGAGTGTGTGTGATTTGAATATTTTACCTGAGTGAAAAGATAGTGTTTATAAAAAAACTATAAATGTTACAAAAAGATAGGGAGGTCGTTGTCGTGTATAAAATAATATTAAATAAATCAACTAAATGGACTTAAGCATTCAAGGAATATTTACGATCTGTTCTATAGATTAAGTGATAATGAAGTCAGAAGCTTCACTTGCCGATAACTCCATAGACTTTACTAGGGTCAGCATTTCTTATAATAGTTTTGTTTTTGTTTGTGTAAACTTTCTAAAGTTTATGTGTCATCCGATCAGTATTATTTTCATTTAATAATGAAAATAATAAAAGAAAACTATAATTTTTTTCTTTTTTTGAAGTCATATTGTATCGAACAAAAAACATCCCTGTAATTATTTTTAAATGCCTTCCATTCATTAATTTTAATGTTGTTCAAATCAAACACGCAAAAAGGAATTTCATCAAGATGAGCTGGAATTTGAGATTCCAAGTTCTTCATATCCAAAACTTTATTTTGAATTATTTTTAAATTTTTCACGTTATCGCTGGTTGTCTGCTGATGCTCTGTAATTTGATCTTTCAACGAAATCACTTCTCCTTTCTTGATATTCGCTGTATCTTCTAACTCTGAAAATTTATTTTCCAACAAACTCATATTATTCTCATCGTCAAGCTTTATTAGATCATGTTGACGTGAGGTACACTCATCATTGTTATCTGCAATCTTCTGTTCATCCTCCAATGACGTCATTTTCTCTTCATTATCCTTAATTGAATATAAGCTAAGATCTGTCTGACAATCAGCATCAACTAGTTGTGACTTTGTTAAATTTATTTTTTCATGATCTGTCGTATTTTTCAATAGAATGATTTCTTCTTTTAATTTTGAATTTACATTATTATTTACTTGGAGTGTTCTCTCCTCACAAATTCGCAATTGTCTATCTAATTCATAGTTTACATCCGTGTAACCTTGTTCGAATTTAGCCGATCTTCCCGATTTTATTTCTTCCCTTAATTGATCAAACTTCCCGATCAACTCTTTTTGTTCTTTAATTGCGTTAAATTGACTGTTTAATTGGGCAAGGATTAGTTGTAACAACTTGGCATGATTTATCGTGGGTTCGGGGTCGGGGGCTGAGGGGTCTCCTTTAGAGGCTGGGTTTGACCCAACCCCCCCAGTACCTGAGTCAGACCCGCACATGTTTGTGTTCGTCATTTGTGTCTGTGTTTGTGTAACAAATGTAAAATTATAGGAAAATATATAATTTGTTATTGATTAGTTCTAGTTATTATTCTAACATGCAATACCTCACAATTCCTTTGGTTTCTTTAGAATTTTTGAAGTTAATCCCGGAGCGGCCCCCATTGAAACCTACCTCATTTTTTACCATTTTATTTTTCTAATTTATTATATCAATTGACCTTAAATAATTTGGTAGGTCCGTCATGAGATCTTTAATTCAACTTGTTTTTATGTCTTTGACATAGGAAATTATCCCGATTGAATCGCCCGATCTCAAGGCTAATGTTATAGTTATTAATAAATTGAGAAACTGGGAATTGTGAAATATATACAAGTAAAATGGTTATAACAAATAATTATAATTATAAATAGTGCTGACATTAATTATATAAAAAAATATTCAATTCCTTTTGAACAAGGATAGTTACTACTAATTAGTTATATAAAAAAAAATGAAAATTGAGCTCAATCTCTTTTTAATGGATCCATAATAAAAAAACAATATCTATATCACCCAATCGATGATATCCGTGTAACCTTCTTCGGATTTCTTCTTCTTCTCCTCTGCTTGTGTTGATGACCGTCAACGGAACGGGAGCTTGCTCTGCTTTGCTCTCTGGCTCTTGGCTAAGACTGACTAAAACTCGTCCTTCATCTCATCCCCACTCCTAAGAGCATAAGGGCTGATGCTGGACAAAGTGGGAGGGTGGCTGGTCATGATATTCTCAAATATCATGAATGTTACAATATATATTATAAACAAATGTAAATCATTGTAAAGTGCTAAGCAATAAAACACGGAAGGGAAACAAGTCATAAACAGCCAGGTACACACTGGCCTAAGAGCAAAGGGGTTCCACCTGACAGCCATAAACAGTCGTAAACTAAGCGACCCCTTTAGGCCTCTCTTGCGGTCACGCGCCTTGTGACAGGTGTGCGCGGGAACCGCTGCCGGATTAGACCCTCGCAGCCTATCGGCAGAAACTGTATTTTAACCAGGGTTCTGGCCCTGTAAATCAGTCTCCATGCACACTCTCTGGCGACCTGTAACTATGCTTGTTTCGCTTCCGCTCGAACTCTGAAAACATGCCTTATTCTTTATGAAACCTCTGTACCTCTTCTCTTGAACATAGTGCATTGTCGGGGCACATACCTATCATAAAATGGAGTCAGATATGTTATTAACTCGAACAATCCGCCCTTGTCACCAGGGCTAGGTGATCTGGCACCTAGTGACAACCCGACACAGGTCATTATTGATTGAATTAAATTCTAAAAGTTGATCACCTAGAGCAAAAAAAAAATGTTGATTGCGCAGAAAGTTGCTCTATAGCTTACCATATGTTTATGGCTGGGAGTTACTACTTGTGTCCCTCCAACGACGAATTGACGAGGAAATTTCGTCACGTCCTTCTCCTTCGGTCTGTCAGTTGTTGTCTGTTGTGGTTTCGAGTCCAGCTTGGCGGAGTTGCTAAAGCGAAGTGGGTAGCAGGGTAGGTTTAAGTCGATTATTTCTTGGCAATCTAAAATTCAAATAAATTATAACAGATGGCCCGAATCCCAATGTTTATATTTTTAAATTTTAACTAAGGTGGTTATGAAGCCATGTCACGTTTTGAGGACTGATAAAAAACAGAAAGTGGGACAGTTTCAACATGCAGTAACAATTATTTAAAAAGTTTATAATTTTTTTTTTTTTGCATTGTTACGAACTCTTATTCAGGACTGTGTCTGAAGCCACCTATGTCTATTTCACTTTGCTGTATGCCGCCCTTATAAAGATAGAACTTTGAGTTCAGCCAAATTTACTAAACCAACCTTAAACCTAAAGATAACCAAATTCAAGCCCTAGAGCCTTACCATGTAAGTAGCGATGTGAGCCTTCACTTCTCGGCCACCGAATACGAAATGACGTTCCATCCTATAGTTCTGTGAGTCCACTCTATTTCTCTGCGAACCATCAACGTCTTGAGGTTCATTGGGATCGAATGCCTCGAATGCTTTGCCAAGGAACAAGTGACGAAGCAAACAGGATCGCCGCTTAGCTTTAAAGAACGATTGGCAATCTAAAATTCAAATACTACATTTTAAAGTGAATCCAATTTGTACATCATCACATCCGCTTAATTTTTTTAGAAGAGCTCCCATTGAGACGTCCACTATAGTTAGTAGATCTCCAAATCAAACCAATTCGTGCAACCGGTATATGGCCTATTCATCAAATCAGGAAAACACATCACTCTCTGATCGATTTGTTGTCATCTAGTTGAGTTGAATGTAAACATCGAAAATAAATTCTGAATAGATAAGTGTTTGTAGACACGACTAGTGTCCGGGGAAATTATCTCTGAACAGCTAGTACATATTTGCCGTTTTTCCTGTTCCGAAAACATATGGACCCATTGCACTCAGCTAAGTCAAATGTTTAAAGAGACGGTAGTAGGGAGACAAGCGTTGTACTACCCGAGCTGCTTATTTTTGTGCATTTCTTCTCTAATTTTTCCTTATCTTGGATATTAGTATAGTCAGCCATGAATGTTATAATTTTCACAGGTAAAGCTGAAGTGGATTCTTGGATCATGTAGAATATACGTGGTGAGGTGAGATTTCCTAATTCACTTATAAATACGGAATTCAGGCAGCATTGATTGGGTCAAGCACGGACATATCACATATTATTAAATTTAAATAAAAAACAACCTTTCCAGTTATAACTCCATGATAATGTCAACCACCATGGTTGGGGAATGAGTAAACATCTTTAGGTATTTGGCTCATAAATCGTAACCTTAGATTTAAACTAGTTGTTTGAGATTATTTAAAGCAAATGTTTCATATCAAATAACGTAACATAATACGAGTTTATATTCGTGTATTCAAAATATACCTTTTGATGATGGCTCAAATTCCAACAAGACTTCCAAACTAACAGAGACAACCACACAATCAGGCATTGTTAAAAACATTTAAAAAAAAAAATTAAATATAGCATCCAATAAATGCAATTAGCCCAATTCACATGCTGGCAATATTAAAAATATTTTATCAGTCTGTCACTTTACTAGATCATAAAAAAACTATAAAAACCCAATATTATATCAATGCGAGATGTCACTATTAAATCTGCCTAGGTAGGTTTATAAGCATAATAAAACTTACCTATAAACCTTATTATCTCAGTCATTGAAAAAAAGATCTCGGTGAAGTGATAGAACTGGGATTTGAACCCGGGACGTCACCTCCGGTCTTGATGAAATTATATAGAAGCATTATATAAAAGCATTATATAGAAGTATTTGAATTATTATGGAGAAATAACGGGTTGTGGATTCACGGTAAGATGAGCAGTTAGGGTTTTGTAAACGTAGCGAAGCGTAAACTAGTAGAGATTGTAATATGGCATTGTAAATTATTTATTTTATGACGTAATGGAATAATAGGCTAAAAAGGAGTTGGCTCAGTCGGTAATTTGCTCATCACTAATGTTCCTATGTGTTGTTGAATATTTATTTACAAAGATTAGTGTAATTTTGTTGCATCTATTTTCCGTCGACGAAGTGAAAACACTAATTATATCGGTATTTAATGTACATATGGAAAATACATATGTCTTAAATTTAGTTAGTTAACTACTGTTTGTTTGATAGTAAAGTACTCTCTCTCTCTCTCTCTCTCTCTCTCTCTCTCTCTCTCTCTCTCTCTCTCTCTCTCTCTCTCTCTCTCTCTCTCTCTCTCTCTCTTTCTCTCTCTCTCTCTCTCTCTCTCTCTCTCTCTCTCTCTCTCACACGCTCTCTCTCTCTCACAATCTCTCTCTCTCTTGGCCTTCTTATTCAACTACCTCTTCATCTCTCTCTCCTAACCTCGCTATGTTTTAGTCCGGCGTTATCAGACTCCACATTTTCCTTGTGGGATTCTCTGCCTTCGTCTCGCTAAAACTAGCTCCTCCTTGGGAGAGACCTCTCCCTCGCGGACGAAGGTTGCCGTGGCCATACAAACTTTACCTAGTAGCGTCTCCCACGGCAAGCCAGTCCGGTTCACACTCGCCTTTGGGATCCGGACGGTTTTCTCCTACCCTTAGCTACCGAGTGTGAATTTGTAGTCATTCCAAGACAACATAAATTATCTATTACCTACCCAGTTCCTATTCTTCTGAACTTGCTTTGTCGGGGCACACCTTCTAGGATCTTAGGGAATCAGATAAAAAACGAATTAAACTGCCGTAAGGCACTCCGCCGACTAGGCCGCCAGCAAGGGTGAAAGACCACAGGTCTTTATCTCTTTCTTGGCACTCGCCGGACAGCGGCTAGAGGTTGTTGCGACCCCAGCCCGACTTTGGGGATATTCGACATCTAACCCGACAATGTTAACAACTGAAATGGAAATGACAAATCTTAAAGTGGTAGAGAAATACACTGTTCGTATTAGTGTATGTATCTTTGCTTAGACACCATGCAATAATATTTAACGTGTATAATTTTTTATTATTTTTTCAATATCTCCGGAGTACTTAATTCTACAGAAAAAAAAGACATTTCCAGACTTCACTGTACTGCCAAACTTGGTTAGATTAGCACAGCGTAGTAATAAATCTTATTAAGACTTCCTTCCAAACATGTGACTTTACAAACGCTTAGCACTGAATTCCAACTAGATATCGCTTTAAGGTCTTTTAGGAATTATAATAAACCTTTGTTATTGTAGATGTATGTGGTTATTGGTAGACATATTTATTGACCACGAGGTGTTTTGGCGATGTACATATGACTGTAGTGACGAATTTAGTGCCTGAAGAAATGTCAAGTTAGATCTAACTTATAGAAGGAACTTTTTAGTATATGGTGTTATGATAATGATAAAATTGTCTCGGCCATGAAAATTATTCGTTAACAATGGCTTTCAGGTATTATGTCACATGGACTGAGCCATAAACCTGCTACATATTTAGCACTGTGTACACTTGGCCGAATGTTTCTTCGTAATTGTATTTTCGTAAAATTCTTCTTCTGTGACCTGTATTTTTCAACATTCCCTACTCATTATCGTTGGGTTTTGTATAAAAAAAAATTCGGGAAATATTCATTAGAATTAAAACATATCATCAAGACTTGAGGTAAATTTTCAAAGACAACATATTTTCCGAGCCCGAAGAGATAACTCCTTTAATCCAGCTATCTTCTGTCAGATGGTTAAAAAAATTTTGTAAATAAGAATTGTAGTTGTTTTGGTTCTTTAAAACTAATTTCAGGGTTGTTTATTGAATAGTTTTTAAGAAACGTTATAATAAATGTTATGAATACTAGGAAATGGCCCCTTTTTTTTGGCAGTGACTTGCGCAAAACAAATATTAAAAGCTATTTTAGATTTCTAGTTCTGGATTTTTCACCACAAAAAAACATGTTTGTATGTTAACATGAGAAGAGATCCAAAGAGCCCACTTTACTGACAATACAGCCAAACGTCTCCAACATTTCCAGAATGGGATCATGCGAAAAGTGGTCCGACATACCACTCTCAAGAAGTTAAGGAACGCCGACTTCATCAAGTCATCCACCGGAGAAACATCAAGTTTTTTGACACGTTGCAGCACCTCACAAACCCAGTGTTTAACACTATGACCGGTGGTGTCCCGGGGACTCCTCCCGCATCGATGGCAACAGACTGTCGGGGGAAAATTAGGTTAATAATTAGTATGTAACTTAGTTTTAAGTTTTTGATCAAAAAGGTCAGCCCCATCACCTTATGTTAGAGTCTTATCAACCTCAAAATTATATCATTTTTATAAAAAACAACTAAACATGTATATAATATAGCGACGCTAAAGGAGATATAAAAACCATATGTAAATAGATTTGACTGCGAATCTATAGTTGAAATAATATAAAATTTTTAAGGGGTTGTGAAAAAAAAAAGTTTTTTTCTTCTAATTTCTTCCCCGCCAATTTTGGTTTAATATTTGATTGAATTGTTCAGAAACCGAGTTATGTCTACGAATAAAGCGAAAATAATGTTAATTCTTTATTGATGTTAAAGAAATATGCTAAATATTTGGTCTTTGGATAAATACATGGAATCCACAAGAAAAATCAAACTGTAGATAGGATAATGGTCGTTTGGTTTCTAGTTCTGGATTTTTCACCACACAAAAACATGTTTGTATGTAAACATGAGAAGAGATCCAAAGAGCCCTTACTGACAATACAGCCATGGAAGGATCATCATTTATGAGCAGTGGAAGGAGGACATTCAGATAAGTAATATACGAAATGAAGGCTAGACCCATCCCTACAGAAATCACTTGAGTGGGGACGCCCTGAGTAGACAATAGGGTGAAAGAAGGATGTATCGAGGACTGGGAGAGGGTGTGTCCACTTGGCTCTCCCGAAGGGATGAATGCGGGCAGGAATGCTACATATTGCCTCCGAGAAAGGCGTGAATGGGACATGGGTGTCTGTCGTCCCGATGTGCAGAACCTTTAATTACTGCCCAATGTCCAGTAGATCACTAATGCAGGTACGACCAAGTGTCACGGAGTATTTCCTTACTCACGGCCATTTGAAGCCTTTGTCTCATTTCCTTTTTCAAATCATATATTTCATTAAACAATATATTCATAAACGGATGTAGAATACAAAACCTTATTTTTTTTAATATAATCTTTTTGCTTTAGCGTCTTATCTTAAAAAATCCGAAATAGTATCTGGACATTATGTCAGTTCATCCAATGGAAATGCTAACAGTTGACTTTGGATTTGGAGAAAATCCTGCGATCGAAATTATAGTGTTGTAATTAATAGCACGATGCGTTAATATTCATGTGATTGTTGAAATTATGATATGAAAGACTACCAATAACAACAAAACACTATCGACAATATCATCACCGTATGGTTTCTATAGTCACATCACAGGTCAATAGGAGATCACCAATGCGAAAACTAGTAATTTTTGTGCATCAAATGAGTTAATTTTCAAACTGGTCTTGGCTGGCCCAAATGGAGTTTTTTACCGTTTCATCACGAGTAAAGTATTCATTTATTTATGACATGAGAGGAACTCGAAACAATCTACCAATTGACCGTTGTGTAATCTTGAACCAGAAAAACATCATCCACCAACTTAGAAAGTGCCTGAAATATTATCAAAAACCTAATGACAATAACAGTGTTCACATTTAGCACTGAGCCCGGTATCTTTACTATAACCTAAATATTCATTACATGGTCTATGTCACTTCCTTCAAGCAATCATTGTCGGTCTCATTCAGTCTACACGTTTGAAGTATTTCTCTGACCTATCAATGTATAATTCGTTCGTTTATTGGTTAGTAATTTATTACTTCGTATTAAATTATTATTGGGCCCGAGGATTAATTGCCTATGACGTTGAATAAATGTCCCATACCCTATTCTTCTAGCTCTGATGGATCTCTTCCGGATGGCATACTTCAAAAGGCTACGTTACAAGGAGCGTCCAACACAATTGACCACAAATAATAACTTACAATAAAGCTGATAGCCCTACGTTTTGGGATCTGTGAAAGGAATAAAGAAACGAGACAGCGTGGCACGTAATATTTTATTACCTTGTACCTGTCAAAGCACCCCATGTCATTCTCCAAAGCATAAATACTATCTTAGAATAATGTAAATATTAATATACCTATGACTAGGAAAAAATACTTTCCTTTTATACATTATATTCCCACATAATTCTTGGATATTTCGCGCATAAAGTTGTGTTTTTACCCATATACACAGATAACTGGAATACTGATAAGAAATAATGACTAGCCTAAACTAGCCTAAATATTTCTTATAGAAACTGTGGATGTTTGATTCCAGCTCATGATAAAATATCTCATTTGGAAACATTCCACCTGGCATATATTTATATTGGTTTCTATATAGTAAATGTCTTCTCAAAGGTTATTAACGAGGGGTTTTCATTGGGACTCAACCAATACAAGGTGTAGCTATTACTTTATTGAGAAAATATTCTACTGTAAATAAAAAACAGGTTACGAAGCCGCGGTCAGAATCTGTAGTCGGCTCAGGAGTTATGGCGACCATTTAGAGAAATATTTCGAAGTTATGATAACGCAGTATTTTTCAACAAACTTTATTTGTTGTGAATAACATGGTACAAATAATCCAAGACTTTTTTTCTGATGTGTATTAGTGTCACCATTATTGATTCGATGATCATTTTATTAAATATTTTAAAATTTAATGTTTCATCGTTTATTCTGAATAATCTACAATGTAACCACTGGTAACCTGACCTATTACGTACAGTTATGCTACCGATAGAGTTTCAGTTGTACAACACGGTTGACTTCTCTAAAATACTAAAAGTAAGCAAGTGTACATTATGTCTCGAGGGTTTTATTATTTTAGTAATTACTATATATTTATTGAATTGAAAATTAAGTTAGTCATCTCAAATAGTTCCATGCTGATATACACTACTGCTAACATGTATCTGTGCCAATCCAGATTGCACCTGTATAAGTATGTATGTATATTTGCATGTCAGCCATACGATAACTCTATTGGCCTAACGGTTCGAAAACCGATTCTTTATTTATATTTTGGTTAAGATTTAATAACAAAATGTACGACAAAACAAATGAATTGTGAAAAATGTGTATGTTTCTGAAGGATTTAAAAGTGACATTAAAAATGATTTTCCGGTTGTGGTTGCGTTCGCTTACCGGAACCAATTTTAATTTTGATCAATATTTTAGCTATTTATATTTTATATTTAAACTGCTTTAGAAGGGAAATTATTTGAAAAATAAATTTATTAAAATTCTTTAATATTAGCTAATGGGAAACTATTAAACAAAATGGTTGTATATATTTATTATGCTAATAATTAAGAATTGTACCTGTTATTGGCGAAATGAAAACAATTTAATAATTGCAGTCTTCATCGACTAAGGCCACAAGACAATGATATGGGTCATGAGTAATGTTGGCCTTAACCAATCAAATTGTAGAATATGTTAAAAAATAATTAATAAGATCACTTATATAGAAAATAGAAACTAATTAGTCAATATATTCTTATACTTTGATTTCTTCTCGAGTATGCCACTTAACGCCCCCCCCCCCCACATTTCATTTTTGTCCGTTAACGGTGCAGTTGATACAAAACTGACTATAACAACACTGCAACACTGACGGCAGACATTCCTGGCAGCATATTTGTCAATAAAAATAGTTATTTAATAGATTTAACTGAAAGCAATTTCCTACCGTTTATTTGCAGATATACATTTTTTGTCAATATTACATGTGTGTAGGCACTAAGTATAATTTGTCAAATAAACAAATAACAGTGAACGCTTTAATGTTTTAAACTGTGCAATAATTAGAGATCCATTCTTAAACAGTACTGTAAATTCCTTAGTTCTGAGCTAAAATGCAGTTTGGGTACCACTCATACCATTAGGCACTTATAAGGGTTACAATTTAAATTTTGTAGTCACAAATTTAATTTTTACTATTTATACTTTTTGTAGAATTAAAATCTAATTGTAGTTAATTAAAAAAAAAAAGGCATTTCTAAAAGTTGAACTTTGAGTTCATATCACCTACAATTATTCCTTTAAATAACAGGTTTTAACAAATACTTTTCTTGTTATAAGAGCCTGATGCAGTGAAGTATTTCAAAACAAGGCCCTAGAATAAATTTTGATAGAAATGAAATATATATTTTGTATTGACTAAGTCGACTTCCGACAAGTAAATCCACTTAAATGAAGAATATGTTACTATTTTCTTTTGCTGTTTTAAGAATAGTCAACGCAACACTTATGGGCAGCACCTTAGGCCATAGGGTCTCCTGGGAACCCATTGGGTTGGAGGGTGGAGATAATGAGATGAAGCCATTAATTTCGGTTATTGGTGGTGACACAATCAACCCTTTTTTTTTTTATTTAAAAAGCGAAAAAAAAAGTGAAAGAATTTCCATTTCGATACCAACGTCAACACCGACACCAAAATAGGGTATTTAACAAAAATGTTATGTTTAAATTTTCCAGAAGAAAAAAAACTCGCGGTTTTTTATTTTATTGGGAAAATAAATTGTGCCTAGGGTATCCTAAACTGCATTTGAGCCATAGTCCTAATATCTAATAGTACAATCCATTGAGCGAATATCGGGCAGAACTAACTAATATTATACTTAATTTAGAAGGAAGCATGCTGATGAGACCTAAGTGGGCCTTACCATGTGAATGTGAGACCTCGGTGCCACCTCTATACCACCTTGGACATTTCTCGAGAGATTGACGTTCTTCCGGCATCTAATATCCAGCACCGCACATACTATAACCACAGAACACCAAAACTATGTCTAGAGTGCGCACCACTAAACTTAACTGTTAGTAATTAGTAAACTTAGAATATTTAATTAATTATAATTAAAAACTATCTGGATTTTAAATGGTCCAAAAGATTTCATTCAGAGCATAGATATCCCCAGCCAATCCATCAATTTATATTATGCTCGTATGCCGAAAACATGTACACATTATACTCGTATAATGTTTTTAGGTTTGAACACTCTGTTGACATGGTGATTTATAAATAAATGGTGGACTGTAGTTTTGTCGGGGGGGGGTGAGGGGGGTTAAGAGTATTTAATACTCTGATGAGTATTTCCTGGGGTAGAGCGGGAACTAAATTACAATTAAACATGGATAGTTTTAGTTTTAATTGTATACGAGTCAAATCTCATAATTAACTTAATGAGAGATCCTCTCAATCCCACCCTTTATGGGCACTGGGTTAAGGCTAATGACTAATGGAAAAATAAATCATGTTTTAAACATTTTTTTTTTGTATGACTATAGCCAAAATATTATTATATTCTACTAATGAGTTACTTTTATATATTTTCGCTTTAATGCGTTGAAATAAAATTCACCTTTGAAATTTGAAACTAACTGAACGAAAATTTTCAATGATTTTTTCGATCCTTAAATAAAAACGCAGTCCATATTTGTTAACTACTGATCATCGTTGACGTCATAATGAGTCTCAGTTTAAAATCCAGTCCACCAGCCAACCTTTTACCAACATGCTTTTTTAAATTAGTTTACTCTTCACCAATGTAAAAAATGTTCTCTAAGGAAACTCTCGTATTAAGAAACAATTTTAACTTGACATCAATTTTAAATAAAAATTTAACTTTAAAATAAGTATATTTTTAAAATTCCATACGTAGGCCAATTTCACTATCATAAAACACCGATTGTAAATCGATGCTCAATATTTCCATATATAAAAAAAAAAGAGTGGTTTTGACGGAACAGTTTCCTTGTAAACAAATTGTGACAAATGCGGTCAGACAGACTCTATTGAAGCATGTTATAAATAACTGAACGAAATGTTCACATCAAAGCCAAAACATTTTTTGTTTTTTTTTGTATTACTTGCTTTTTCAAAACATATTGTTTTTCTCGTACCTATACTAGCTCAGTATACTAACAAATAATATATTTTACCAAAAAGTACTATTGAAATTTAATTTTTCGCTATCTATTTTAAATTAAGTACTATTTGTGATAATTCTAATTTTCGATTGGGATGAAGTGGGAATAAAACAGACACCATAAATCATATGCACATGCTCAAATAATGTAGGAATACTATTTATAAAAAACAAATCCTAAACAAACACTTTCAAATGTTAATATATCAAAATATATTATTGAAAAAAAAAATATTATTTGGTGTTTTAATAAAAACTATTTTCATCCAACATGCACATTTGCATTCACGTTCACTTCCAGTTAGATATGTATATATATATGTTTTGATTCAATATTTATTTATTCTGTAATAACGATATTCAATTATTGTTTTTCTGTTAGTGTATATAATTGTTCGAGTAAGATTTCCTTTGCTCAGAATAAATAACATCCTAATTCGCTTCACGTTGCTTTATGAAGTAGTAGATGTAGCCAAAGAAAACCTATGTTGTTGAAGAGAAATTTCCCAGGAAACCTAAGTGCTATAATCTGTTGTGAACATGAGGTAATTGTTTCCCGCTAGAGTTAGAAATAATAAGTGACTGCGTCTGTGGAGGAGTCACTTCTTAAGATCAAGAAAGCTTTAACTACGACTTCAATTTCCGTTTTTCATCTTCAAATACCATTAGGTTTTTAGCACGGAAAAAAAATTAAACTAAATTTTGCCTCATGCCTAAGGCCATATTAAAGCTGGTAACTCGAAAACAGGTTGTGGTATATTCCAAGAAATAACGTTCTGAGAAATTACATCAGAAATTCCAATATTTATTAAGTTTAACTCTTGGGTTAGGATATTTTATTGATTCAATTATTGCAATCAAACATTAAGAAACTTCCTTTAGACAGAATGTAACGTTTTTTCCACGTCTCTTGTTTTTCTTAAACAGATACCTCATCTACCCGAACATAAATCATTAGAAGGAGGTCAAACATTCACAGAATAAATTACTTAATTCAATTGGCTTATTATTAAATACACAAGTGGTATTTATTATTTTAATGATAAAGTATTCAAGATAAACATTTAAGACATTTATTTGTGTGCGTACAGGCCACATCAAATAAATTCGCGATCAGAGTTTTGTTCCCAAGCTACAATCTGTCTTTAGGAAAATTCAATTTGATTTATAATAAAAATAAACAAATTATAATGGAATTGGCAAGAAAGTAATTTCGGTTTTTTAGTGTGAGAAGTAAAACTCAATTTTTTTATACAAAAAAATGAACTTTAATCAGTCAAATATCTTGCATTTTGTTCAATGACCCTTTGCCATCTTTCTGGTAACTTTATGATACCGCGCTCATAGAACTTCTGGTCCTTATCAGCAAAAAAACTCAACCAAGTTCGATTTGAGGTCATCGTTATTACTGAAATGTTTGCCATTTCACCCATTCCCCTAACACCTATTCCCAATCAAGCTCCAATAGTTTCTTACGTGTTGCTAAAGATGAGTGAGGCCTCGCATTGTCTTGGCGGAACTCAAATATCGAGCTTCTTAAGTCGATATGCTTAAATCCAAGACATCTTAAATGATTTTCGATTGTTGTGTGTAATGCATTTAATTGTTTTGCGATCTCTCGCACAGTTATATGATGATACGATTCAATTATGGCTTTCATTTTGTCATCATGAACTTCAGAAGGTCGACCGGACGTAACGCTGGTCAACTTTCAGTGAAAAATCTCCAGAACGAAATTTTTCTCCAAAACTCTGTCACGTGCGCTGTGTTAAACAATCAACACCATAAACTTCACATATCTCTTTGTCTTCAGCCGCGCTTTGTTGCCTTTATGAAAATAAAAAAGTAAAATGTGTTAAAAATGCCTATTTGAGCACTCCATGTTAAAACTGACCGTAAACTGACAGTTCTAACAAAATTACACGGAATTTCTTTCTATATCTGATTTAATGTCCTTACGACAGCATGCTCAGTTGTTGACAAGTATCCAATAGCCAGGCTGTATTTATTATAGCCTTTATAGAAATCCTCTAGCCATCTGTTTATTTGTTGTCTAGTTGTTTCCCTGTCTCTAATGTCCCTCTAACAGGGGAAAGATGGGACGTAGCAGCGGAGAGAGCTTTAATACAAATAGCCTCAGTTCTGGCGCTGATGGTTCCTTCGGTCTTCTTCATCTGAACCAAAAAGGGGAGGGAAAAAACATCAACTACCTCTCAGGGAAAAGTTTGCGGGATTTATCAATGGAAGTGGTTAATTCATCTCTCCCCCCCCCCCCACTCTCATGTCTAGCTGTTGACGTGGTAAAGCGCTCATTTTGGTCAAGATGTAATAACAGAGTCCTCTCGAAATAGCCCACCCAATAGTTGAGGCTGTGGAGCCACCTTGCTATCATCCTCTCTCTAAAAATTAACAGGTCTGCCTCCACACCCAAAGAGACACCGGTCAGCTGCTGTTGTTCGATTATTCCAGCACATTTGGCTCTAATGTTAAATTTTCCTAGAATTTCGTTTTCCTTCGAATAGAATTGAAGGTATTTTAATAGTACACGTTATTTAAGCTTATACATTTCAATTCGTCTATAAAAACCCATTTTTAGGGTTTCGTTGGATTTTTTTTTTCAAAATCATTAACGATTATGTTTTTATTTAGGTTTGCCCTGTTGAGTGTCCTGAAAAGATTTTATATTGAGATTGTATTTAATTACAATAATATGAAAAATAAAACATAACTGAGGATTTTCAATAAATTATTTGTTTTATAATAAAAACATAATATTTTTCAGTCTTATTGATCAGGGTAACAAATTATAGATCTCGTTTCGTTAATTAATACTATGTATTTTTTTTTTCTTACTTTACTTAAAGTCACAGTGTTCGCAATTAAGCACATCTACTTTTGCAAATAAAGGTGATATATCAACTGCTAGTTTCCTTTAATACTCCGAAATTACCTGGTAAAAAAACGATAAATATTTTTATCATAATGTTGTATAATCCAACTATAGTTAGTGAGACAGACGGGTTTTCCGGCCTTCAAAGGTCTGTCGATTGCTTAAATAAAATTAATATCGGTTGTTTTTTTTATAGCGTGGATGTACTGCTCAAGACTCTAACGATCAGTTTGAGTAAGACATTAGTTTTTAACATTCGGTTAGTGAGGAAGAAGTGAACGAAACATTAGTGAGAATGTGAGGTAGCAAGACATGCAACAAGAACACACAGCATTGTACTCACACTGCTCCACCTTGAGACCACTGTTGACCCTGGTCACCAGCTTTGTCGGGCAGCAGATGACCGGTTCCTTGTTCTTGAAGGTGCAGATAGGAGGGTGGTCTCTTCGGAAGTCTCCGGGATCTCTGCACTGGGACAGGGGCTTACAGGCGCCCTGGCCCCCACCTAGGGGCTGGCATTCGTCACCTATAACAGAAATTGTAACGTCACGACTTAGGAAACTCTAAAATACCACTGCCTGATCTACAAGTGATTACTGTGTTATATTAACATGGTAGGTAGAACAATAGATCCCTTTGCTTGGTTCTTAGTCTGCCGCTAGCTTTAGTCTATACCATTGTACACTGCGTGTCCTTTCTCGACCCGGATTCCAGTTAAGAGATTCTGTAATTACGCATTTATCTGACTATACAAAAAAGATTTATTATACAGTATACACAAATAGTAACAGTTATGTTACTGCATACTGGGTCGGATGTTTAGGGACGAGTGTCTGGGAACAACTGCCGGGGATTAAGTGGGAAGTGGGACTAAAGCTGAGGGTAGTTCTGGGAAGTGGAAAAAAAGGGTTGGAAGGAAAAGTTACTTAAAGTGTCTACTCAAAAAATATGTTCATTTCACGCCCAAAAGCATATTTTCAACTTCAAAGAATATTTACCAATGTGGTGTCAGATTTAACTTAATTAGACTTGTATTTTTGGTGCGTGATAATGGAAGTGTGTGCTGCCTAAAACAAAGTATGAGTAAACTCTTACAAGTAACTTTTCATTTCCGCTCTTCGAAGAACGGCCCACACAAGTTGTAGCAAGTTATTTCAGGTAGCATGATAACCGAATG
This sequence comes from Acanthosoma haemorrhoidale, assembly GCA_930367205.1. Taxonomy (NCBI): domain Eukaryota; kingdom Metazoa; phylum Arthropoda; class Insecta; order Hemiptera; family Acanthosomatidae; genus Acanthosoma; species Acanthosoma haemorrhoidale. The sequence continues at coordinate 41,524,482 of OV884014.1, forward strand.
GTTCCATAAAATCCGAAACTTCATCCTAAGTTAAATAATCTTTGTAGAGGAGAGTCTTTTAAAAGAAATGAAAGAAAAGCTTTATTATACAGTATACACAAATAGTAACAGTTATGTTACTGCATACTGGGATGTTTAGGGACGAGTGTCTGGGAACAACTGCCGGGGATTAAGTGGGATCTGGGACTAAAGCTGAGGGTAGTTCTGGGAAGTGGGAGGGAGGTCTTGAAGGGATGAGATCGCTTACTTAAAAAATAACAGGAAACAACAGTGACTTCCATGAAGTCACGAGGCAGGTATACACTAGAAGGGGCTTGCTTCTACTTTTAGCATTGTAGCGATCCTAACTACATAAGTGTTAAATCACCCTATACTCTGGTGCATATATAATATATTGTAATTATTGTAAATCATGTTTAAAGTTTCAAGCAATAAATCATGCAGGGACCGGCAGTCGTAACAAGTCAGGTAACAGCAGGTGCACGGCTTAAAAGCCACCTGGCCGTCATAAAACAGACCCGGTAGACCTAGGGTCACCTTCCGGTGGTCATAAAATCTAAAAGCCATGCCATAAAACAGTCCTTTAGGGGACGAGGGGTCACGTACCTCGTGGCAGGTGTGACACAACATACCCCTTTCAGGCCAGGCTCCGCCTTTTGGTAGGAAGGGGAAATAATATTTAAACCAGGGGGTTTTGCCGTGTTGGCTTACTCTTTCTCAGTCTCCTCATCTCCTCAGCCGCTTTACTCGGTCGCTTTGTGCCAGGGCCGCTTGGCCCTGGAATGCAGTCACTTAGACTCCTCGTCAGCCTACTCTCTCTTTAGCGCCTCTGAGCCCGTCACCCTATTTCTCAGCCACCTCGCAGACCCTATGGCGCCTTGTACCCGTTACGCTGCCAGGCCCCCGCCCGAACTCTGACAACTTGTCTTATTCTTCATGAAACCTCTGTACCTCTTCTTTTGAACACAGTGTATTGTCGGGACACGTCCCTATCATAAAATGGAGTCAGATATTAACGCCGACATGGAACATGGTCCATGTTATAAACTACAAAAATCCGCAATTGTCACCAGGGCTAGAGTGATTAGGCACTCCCGTAGTGGCAACCCGACAAGCATTATATATAATATTAGCACTATAATATTCTTAGCATTATATAACTGTTGACTCTGGAGCGGAGGGCACATGGGACCTTTGGCATATAATTAACAAATCAGAGGTATAAGCATTTGCTAACACGGTTGTAAAATTTGTTTCACTTAAAAAAAAACCGGACAAGCAATTACTTTCATTATGTCAAACGATGTCCACTCAAGGAAATCCAACCCTGGAAAGTCAAGAAATAAACACAAAACAAGAAAATTATTCTCTTTTGATTCGTCAGAGGATTGCTAGATGTCGGGTGCAGTTTATCATGTAAACTCATAGGAGATCTGTATTTTCGGTCTCAGAGTTTCATATGATCCTCTCGCAAAGACGTAAAGAAACAAGAAAGCTAACTATCCAAACTTGAACCTATTTTCCCAGCCCATGTTATTTTAGCTCCATGCGCCATCAAGCCAAACCACATCCCGATGCTAAACAACATACTTTCTTCTTTCCCTTGACCTGTTTGCTGAAATCAACACCCTCTAAGAACGTACACTGGGATCCTGTCTCTCAAAACAGATAATTATCTGAATCCACTTTAGAACACAGAATACTACGCCAGTAGGTCAGGTAAGACTGTGCAGTTAGAATTATACAGAAACAAATAGAATTAGAATATTTAGTCACAGCACTACTCATAGTTCGGTAAGACCGGTCATGTATCACCTCAAAGCAACTGTGCTTCCATGCCACAATATCATCGTGTATGCAATATCATTCGAGTCAGTTAAAACTGTGTTTTTTTGAAATTTTAACTTTTTTTAATTTTATTGTATTTATTAAAAAGGTGATTTTCATTGACCAACAAATGAAAATTTAAAAAAAACTAGACTGGATTCTCAGAACCCAACTCATGCATTTCTCTCTTATTTCACTTTAATTTTTATTTTAAAATACAATTTACTCCGTAGTTAATGACTAAAAAACGATTAGTTCGCTAAAGGCTTAGGTTGTGGTAGTCTGGTGTTGGGAGCGGTGATTGTGGTGCTACTCAAATCTACTGGAATCCACACAAAGCGTAGCTCCAGTAGATTCGCCGCCCCCCTCCCCTGCCTCATATGAATTTCAAAAGCTCTTTATTGGTGGCTAGCCCCTTCGATGAAACCATCAGCGCTTGGCAATGGCTATTTGCCGCAATCGGTGCACATATTGCCTCCTGCTGGAGCACACCAATTGTTTCCGTTGCTCCCTCTCTGTATGTGTGTATCATCCCCCACTGTTGATAAAAATGTATTCTATATACAAGTGAGTAGCATTCTACCTGCGTCGCCACAGTATTTGTTTTGTACCAATGTGTTTTTAAATCGATAATGAACTAATCTCTACTCTGTAAATGTACACAAAGAAAATAATTGTTAAAAACATTGAGACGTTCTGCCTTTTTGGAATAAAAAATTATTCACAAATGTCTCATCATGAAAAATGTTCCCACATAAACTTTACCCTCTGCCGCAAGTCCTGTCCGCAAGTTTTATTTTAATTCCATTCCACTTCCTGTATCCGAGACAGTACGGTACTTAGGCTGCAATCTTCACAAAAGGCTGACATGGAACCCACACACGATGCTAAAAAAACAAGAACTAAAAAGTCGCTTTGGACAACTGTACAGACTACTTCGAAGGACATCCCATCTCTCAATAGGAAATAAATTACTAATCTATAAAGTTATACCTATGCCAATCTGGACATACGGAATAGAGCTATGGGGGACAGCAAAAAAGTCAAACATCAAGCGAATCCAATCCATTTAGCAACGAAACCCTTCATAACGCATATACGTTACATTCATGATCTTATCCCTTCCAAGTGGATAAGATTCGATAGTAACCTATCCAACCACCCTAATCCCCTAGAACAGTCCCACTGCACTGCGCTAGCATTGCGCCACACATCCCTATAATTCTCCTCAAAGACTAAAGTGGCAATGTCCTCATGACCTGCTATAAATACAAAGACAGTGGGTGTCCTGGCAATAGCCAGTTTCTCCAATCATGTCCTGAGCGCCTGTGGCTCTCGCGGTCTTGGTCAGCTTTCACTCGCTTGTATCCGGTATCGTGGCTGATTGATGAGCTTGGAGGACTTCCCAAGACTCCACATCCTCTTTCGCATGCGAGGGGAGTGACAATCATGTGAATTTGGGAGGTATCTGGGCTGTTTGTAAATACTGTATGAATGTGAACATCAATCACAATTACCTATTGCCCAATAAGACAGATTGATCCCAATAAAGTTTTGAAAAAAGAAGACACCATATTAATTGCAGTAATAAATTTATAAGAGCACTTTAAGTTAAGGAGCTATTAATTATATTTTAAGGGGTTTAATTTACAAATTATTATGAGTAGGATTGATAAAAGAAATAAACCAATGAATAAGTTCAATGAAAATGACCATGGTTAAAATGTTTTCTACATCGGTAGAGGAAACCCAGATGACGTATTTCGGAATCTTCCGCCTCTGCTAAGGCCAAACAAAGACCAGCTCGATGCGGACGGGGTTTCCCCATCAGAACCACTTGCCGAGGGAATGTCTAACTGTACATGGTTGCGGGTATTTTATTTCCTTCACTCTTCTTTTCTTATTTTGTTTAAACGGATGTTAGGTAATCCCATAACATTAGAACATCCTGTGATTTAGGGGTTCGAGTCTCACTCTTAAGAACTGTTTGGGCAAATCGCTATATCTGATTGTATAAAAGTCAACGGTGGTACTCAGTACACTGACAACCTACAATTTTCCCATATTTTTTCTGCAATTCTAAAGGTATTTTCAACAACAAATGCAAATTATTTTTTTCCTGATTATTTATACCAAAGTGAGAAGTATGGACATGTTTAAAGTTACGATTTCCCCCCCTTGGTTAAAGCACTCATTTAAGAAGGTAATTTAGACGTTCATAAAAATAAATATGGTCTAGGATAGCTGAAATAGATTTTTTATGAGACATTTTAGACATTCACAAAGCGGTTATGTCACCAAGATGTTCCTTTTCGCTCTAAAATACCTGAAACTATTTAATATTTATTGTAATATTCATTTTTTCATCGTTCATACGTGACAGTGGGAGTCATGGCGTGGCCAGTTTCTCCAATCATGTCCTGATCATCTGGCATTCTCTCGATCTTGGCCCAGCCTCCGCTGGCCCTAATTCAGTGACGGGGCTTAAGGACTTCCCAATACTCCGATTCCTCTTTCGCACGCGAGGGAGGTGACAACCATGTGGACTAGGGAGGTCTCTGGGCTGTTTGTAAATACTGTATGAATGAACGAGTGAATGAAAATAGTAAATATGATATCAATGAGATCATTTATCACAATTACTTATTACCCAATGAGGCAGATTGTAATTTATCATAATAAAGTTGTTGTTGATAAGTAAAAATAAGTCCTTCATTGTTATATCCAATTATTTTTTAGTTAGTTAGTTCAATTCCTTTATTGTGCTATAATTACAATCTGCCTTTCATAAGGCAATAAGTAATTAAGATAAATGATCTCATTCATACAATATTTACAGTTCATCATTCACTCGCTCATTCATACAATATTTACAGACAGCCCAGAGACCCCCAAAATCCACCGCGAAGAGAAAGCGGAGTCTTGGGAAGTCCCCCACGCTCCTCCGTCAACCGCGTCACCGGATACTAGCCAGTGGAGGCTGACCAAGAGCGCGAGAGCCACAGACGCTCAGGACATGATTGGAGAAACTGGCCATTACCAGGACTCCCACTGTCACGCGTTTATAGCAGGTCACGAGGCCACTGCCGTTTCAGTCTCCGAGGAGGATTATAGGGATGAGTGGCGCAGTGCAATGACTGTGCTACAGGATTAGGGTGGTTGGAAAGGCTACTGTGGAATTTCGTAAACTTGGAAGGGATGAGTTCTAGAATGTAGGGTATATTAAGGTCGTTATGAAGAATTTTGTTGCTGACATAATAAGGGGCATTTACTATTGTTCTCAGGACTTTGGATTGAAAGGATTGGATACTCGATCTCGTCAAGGTGTTTTTGAAGGTTATGGGATGCTATGTCGGGGTCTGGGTTAGACGATAAGACTGCAGTGTCATCTGCAAATGTGGCCAAGAAGGTATTGGGAGTAGAGGGGACATCAGCGGTGTATAGGTTATAGAGGATGGGGCCCAGGACACTGCCCTGTGGAACTCCTGCACTTATAGGATAGTAGTTAGAGTATTCTAAACCACAGCGGACTTGGAAGAAGCGGTTTGAAAGGTAGGACTGTAGGATTAGGAAAAGGGTCTGTGGTAAATATCTTTTGAGCTTGTCGAGCAAACCTGCATGCCAAACCCTGTCAAAAGCTTGAGCTATATCGAGAAAGGCAGCAGTGCAATACTGTTTGCTTTCAAGGGCTGAGGAGATGTGATCACCAACGCGAAGGCTTTGTTGAGCAGTGGAATGTCGTTGGCGGAAACCAAACTGGTGTGTGGGAAAAAGGTTTCTGGATTCAACAATTGGAATAGACGTTTTAGTAGGAGTTTCTCAAAAATTTTTGAGAGGATAGGGAGTAGGCTAATTGGACGGTAAGATGAGGCGTCATTGGGTGGTTTACCGGGTTTGGCGAATAGGACAATAATGGAATGTTTCCAGAGGAGAGGAAAGTGCGTCGTTCGGATTATGCAATTATATATGTAGGTTAGGAAGATTATGGCTTTAGGAGGAAGTTGTTTGAGAATTTGAGGAGTAAGGAGATCATATCCAGGGGATTTTCGGTAAGGTAAGTTTTTCAGAAGGTATTTAACCTCAGAGGGGTTAACGGCTTTTGGTGGAAGAGAGAGAGGAATAGGTGAAGTGAGGAAATCTTCCACAGTTGTGCTGTGAGTATGGCTTTGATGAGAAAGGTGAGGTGTGAAAGTATGGGTAAGATGCAGAGCAAATTCCTCCGACCTATCCCCATCCGAAGCCGCCCAGGACCCATCATCACGACGGAGTGGGTGTGAAACAGGTTGATACTTTAGGATTTTTTTTGGTTACGTTCCACAAGGAGTTATCCCTGGTGGACAGAGAGGAGAGGTTCGAATTGAAAGAATCGGAACGGAAGGATGCCAATCGCCGCTTTACCAATCGGCAGTACTGATTGTACGTGCGACGATCAATAGGATGCCGGGATCTTTGCCACACTGTTCTGGAGCGGTGTTTGGATTGGATTAGGTCTTTGAGATGCTGAGGTAAACGATTATGATTGTGGATTTTTGTGTGACGATGGGGTGACGATGCCTCCCAAGCCGACCTCTGGACCAGGGTAGCGAAAGAATGCACTGCATCGTCTAGGTCTCGGGATGTTTTAGGGACACTTTGAGGTCAATGGAGCCTGTAAGAAGCTGGCGGAAGTGGTCCCAATCGACTGGGCCCCTAATAAATGAAGGAGGAGGTAGTTTGTGAATTGGTCTTAGGGAAATGGTTAATAATAAAGGGCTATAATCGGAGGAAAAGTCATCGAGGCGCTTGAGTGAATAGTTTAGTGTTCCTAAACTATTGTAGAAGAAGAAGTCTAGGAGATCTGGATTTCGGTTGGGATCTGATGGCCAGTAGGTGGCTGTGTCAGGAGAGAACGTGGAACAATGTTTCCGTGTGAGTTCAGACAGCAAAGCACGTCCGCGTGTATTCGTGGATCTTGACCCCCAGTGTTGGTGCTTCGCATTAAAGTCCCCACCCACAAGGAAACAATGTCCTATGGAGTCTAGAAAGGAGATGAATTGGGAATCGGAAATGGATTTATTGGGAGGGCAGTACACTGATGCTAGTGTAAGGGGAAAAGTGAAGGTGGTGATTGACACTGCAGTGGGCTGAAGGAAATCATGTGCTACCAAAGGAACTATGTGGTGGGATATGGAGTTATGGACAATGACAGCGGTACCTGCATGAGCTTTTCCATCTGGGTGATCAGTTCGATAAGTCTGGTACTGTCGAACGGTAAATGGTCGTTTGCTCGTAAGTCTTGTTTCAGTAATAAGAGCTACGTCGATCTTCTTGTCGTGGAGTAGTGCTGTCAGTTCGTTAGTGTGGGTGCGAACACCATTCGCATTCCAAAGGAGAATGGATAAGGAGTCAGAAGGATCCACTTATGGATTTTGTTTAACGGGGATAAGGTAGGAGACAAGATTTGTAAGAAGGGAAATGAGAGGGGTAATTAGGGTTCTGAATTCTGTAAGGAATGATGTTAATAGGCTAGTGAGATCTGAAGAGCTTGGAGGTGAAGGAATATGCGAGATGTGTGGTTGAGGATGGGATTGGGTTTGCTGGTTGGCGGGATGAGTGGAATGCTGGGGAAGAGATACTTGCGGAGGAGAAGTGGGCAGTGCCTGTGACTGCTCTCTGTTCCGAACGGCATCAGCAAAAGAGACTGAAGGCCTCAAACTTCTGGTGGGGGCGCTTCTTGAGCTACCTGTCACTGGCCTCTCTTCTTCTGGCCGACGACGTTGCTCGCTCCTGGACTTGAGGATTCTATATGCCTCACAGCCCTTGTAGCTGGCCGGATGGTCTTGCTGGCAGAGCACGCATACAGCAGGCGATTTTAGGGGCTTTTTGCACAATTCGCTTTTGTGCTGCCCACTCACTTTACACACCAAGGAGGGTGGTGGCAGTACGATTTCGTGTGCCCATATGCCTGGCAATTATGGTATTGGACGATGTCTCTTTTGGGGTAAGGTTTTTCGACCTGTATTCTTGTGTAATATAGGGTTGTTAAGTCATAAATTTTCTCCACGCCTGATGTCCGCTCGAGATCTACAAAAAATAACGGTAATGCCGTTTTGGTGGATTCGTTTTGTTGTCTGTCCTCACGTAAAACGTTGGTTATTTGCCGAACATTAAATCCGAGAGCTGATAGTTCGTCTTCAATTTCATCAGCTGGTGTGGTCGGGTGCAGATTTCTTATTACTACTCGAAGCGATCGTTCTTGTTTCAACTGATATGTATGGAAGTCTGCATTGGTTTCTTCCAAATACTTGATGATCGCTCGATAAGTATCGGGAGTGTCTGGGGAAATTTTTGTATCCCGAGAGCGATTGAGGCACGTATATTTTCCGGTACCTACTACTTTGCTCATTTGTGAGCATAGTAATTTAAAGTAGCTAACGTTGCGTACAAATATAGCAGGTGGGTTGGGCTGTGTTGGAGTTTTGTTGACTTCCATTTCTTCTGCTGGAATGTTTTTTAAAGCCTCAAAGGTGTTTGGCGTGAAGAAAGGCGACTCTATGGCGGTTTCTTTTTTGGATGTGCTGGCTTGTGGAGGTATCTCCTCCATGGAACTAGCTGCAGAGGAGGTCATTTGTACGTTCTTGGTTAAGCGTCTCGGTTTTCGCTCCACTGGCGATGATGTCGGGGTTGGACCTAGTGACCTAGATCTTTTTTTTATTTTGAGAAATTACTTGTTGATAAAATGAGATTTATTGAGATAAGATGAGATAAGAGTAACAACGTTTTTTATTGTTAGTAAAGAAAAAAGTACGTAGCGCCGGTTGGATTCAAGCTCACAACCTCCAGTGGCGAGTCACGGGTCTTGGCTCTGAGCCACCAGACCGTAGCGGCTCAGAGATTATATTGAGTGACGTTAGTGAACGATCCGAATGGCGCTATGACAAATGCTTCTCAATATGGCGACTTCTCGTCCGATTTCACTTTTGTTCTACACAAATGCCAATTATTTTTTAAGGTAGTCGCTTTATGTTAAACGTGTTTTTCGAAATCATTCAATGAATTCCCCAGCCTACACCTAGTCCATCTCGACATGCTCACTTCGAAGTGGTTTATACATATTTTGGAAAATAAAAATTATTTAGTCAAAATTAGACTTGATATATATAAAAATTGTGATGCTACAAAAATTGGACTGAATAGCTGTTGGTAATCATGCTTGTATCTTTTAAGAGGTTGTTATTCGTGCATTTATTTTCCCTTGCTTGAATCTGCTCTTTCTTATTCAGTAGCAATGAGAGGGCAAACACGATGACTCTGACTCATGACATGATCAGCTCATAGCAAGGATACGTGTATTCCCTCATCGAGTCCTTGAATCGGCCCTAGTCAATTTGTGCTAATCGTCAAATTCCGAATCATATACCCGCCGAAGCCTTACAGCAATCAGATGCCGTCACGCGATACTAAACCGGTCTGCGTTTTCGTCCTTCGCTTTATTTTCAATTACGCGATAATGTTCAACGTTTTCCCTCACTGCCTCGCACCCATGGCTCTGACTACCTGACCGTTCCTTCCTCTCCGACGACCGACAACCAATAACCCCAATGTTCAAAAAATTAGGATGCGGTGAAGAATTTCTACCGAGCTCTAAGGGAGAGGCTCTACTTTTATTCAGGTAAAGGGAGATCGTGTTTAGTCTGTAGCCTACCTAAAATAGGGGTCTTACAAATTATTCCGTCAATTTCAAATATTCTCATTATTTTTTTTAATTAAAATTGAAATTTCAAATAGATATAAAAAAAATGAAGTTAAATTTTAGTTGCCAACATGTTATGACAAATACAATGAAGGATTTCTTTACCAATGTTCTAGACATAGTTGGTTTTTTTTCATTTTCTATTGCCATTATTTCTTAAATTGTATTAAAGATGATTATATAATTAATATTGATTAAATAATAATTGAAATAATGTTTTAGATTGAGAAACAAGTAAGGATAAAAGTACACTGAAATCGTAAGACAATTTTCATATATTTACTCGAACGAATTAATTGTAAATTGTGTACCTTATAAGCAGCCTCGATATTACTTTTTAGCAGCAAGTGAAGCTACTGCGAGAAATATTATGTCTCTAGTCTCAAAGATTATAACTATGATTTAGATTTTATTGTCAAGCGATTCATTATTGAAACTTACTCGTCTCTAGCTTAAAAAATGCCTCATGAAAACCAGAACAGACACTCAGGCACAGAGGCCAGAAATATTTATTTTCTTCTGGAACGGCAACAATTAAAAAAGAAACAAAAATCAACTTTCAAGGTGTTATGAATATATTCCACTTATTGTTTTGATCGCTTGGGTGAGCTCGGAGCTCGTTAAAAACACAACAGGAGATTCATTAATTGTAGCCATTAATTGAAGTAATCTAAATTAATAGAGCGATAAAGTGAACGGTATGAGGTTTAAGTACTTAGACTCGGGGCGAGATAACAGATTACGGCTTAATAACAATATATGGCAGGGAGCTCCTCAAAGTTTGTTCGTTACTTGACTAGCCCTAGTGTAAAAGTTACATCTGATACTACTGGCTCTTGGAACACACTTCTCTCTCGGGCAAAAGTATCTCTTAGTTCCAACTACAGGAAAGAGGTTGTTCGCTTTTATTCTGTCTTAAAGCAGACAAATTGCTTTTGTTTAAGTAAAATTGTGCGCTAGAATGTAAGACATGCCGATTTTAACACCATAAAAAACGGAGAGTATCAAACAATCTGAAGGCATTAGTTATTTCATTAGTTAAATAATAAATATTTAATTTTATAACACATCATAAGTTCCTGATAGTTGGGACTTACTATTTATTCATAAAATTAATTTAATGTTTTTGAGAATACAAAGGGGAAAAGAGGCTTAGAAGCCAGGAACGAATATCGAAGGATTTTAAACAAATAATAATTTTAATTTGGGTGAGCTCCATAGTGACTAAAACACAATTTTCCAAAGTGAAATAAAAAAATTTTAAGTACACAACATATCGACCTTAATAATCGAACATTATAAGTAGAACTTTCACCAAGCATTGTTTTTTGGATCCTCCCGTTAATCATAGGATTAGTTTTGATTTATTTCCGTTACAAGGAATATTTTAGCTTATTCAAGTTTGGTTAAAATTATAAAAATATAAATAGGTTTTATTGATCCGTAAATGAATCCGTGCTTATTAGCGTTATTTAAATGATCTAACCTAATAGTTTTTCTTTACCAGTTTTATTGCTATTCCCTTGAAGATGCTACGGAAAAGGATTAAACTGCTCGTTGCTTAATGATAAAAATTTGTTATCTCTGATGGTGGTCAGGATTTCTTCGGTCCAGTTTGTCTTTTCGTGTTTCTTATTTTTTTCCCTTAAATAATCTACCTTCTTCAACCTCCTGCTGAAAAACCATCCTTGCATTTTAACATACTTCTCTAAATACTGACCTCAGCAGACTTGAACGGCTGCCATCACCATCTATTTAGAATACCAAACCTATTATTTCGTCTATGATTGATGTAATAAAGATGTATTCAGACAAAAAAAATTAATAATTAATATAATCAAGTCGAACATCAATCGTATCGAATCCTTCCAATAAAAGGTCCTGAGAACTATAGTTAATGCCCCTTATTACGTCAGCAAAAAAAAAACCTTCATAACAATCTTAACATGCCCTTCATTCTTGAACTCATCCCTTACAAGTTAATGGAATTCCATAGCAACTTATCCAACCAAGCTAATCCCCTAGCACAGTCATTACACTGCACCACTCAACCCTATAATCCATCCTCGGAGACTAAAGTGACCTGCTTTAAAAACGTGACTGTGGGAGTCCTGGCAATGACCAGTTTCTCCAATGATGTTCTGAGCGTCTGTGGCTCTCGCGATCTTGGTCAGCCTTCACTGGCTCGAATCCGGTGACGCCACTGAATTGTAAATATGGTATGAATGAGAACATTTATCACAATTACTTATTGCCCAATAAGGCAGATTGTAATTTCATCACAATAAACTATCCAACCACAGCCAATTTTCGCCTTAAGGAATTTTGTTAAGGATTTAATTCTATATTTATTTATGTATTTTACGTTATATAGCCTTATATTTGGAATGAATGCGCATATTTAAAGCGCTTGATAAATTTGTTTTAATATAAGTAGGTACTTTAAATAATGACCTTTTCGCAAAGTATACCAAATATGGCCTACAACTAGTGTACCCGTCCTATAATTACTCTATTAGTAATGTGTCTCTACTAAAAGCAAATACTACTTATGCCAGTATTTACTCACTGTTCATAAGGTCACGTCAAAATCGAGGAATGAACCCTATATACATCAATTTTCCTTAATCATCTATGACAGCTTAGAGGCTCGTAGCCTTGAACTCAATCTGTAGACCGCTGCCACTAAGTCAAAACATTTAGCTCAAGGATCTTCCCTGTGACGGAGCATTCTATATCTTGCAGTATATGCTTGTGGTTCATTCAGACAATGTTTGAACATTATTATTACTTATATTGTAACCCGCTGGTGTACGAGTTCATTTTTAAGGGAGAAAAACTCGGCCTTGATTATGATCTTATTATTATTATTGATTATGATCTTATTATTATTATTATTGTTTATGATAATTAACGAGAGTTTGCTAAGAGAATGGAAAAAAAAGGTACCTTCAGATTCAATAGTGATAGCAGCTTAGGTTCCAGAACGTCTAATGAAACCAGTGGATTCTAGATTTGAATCTCGGCAACTTCATGGTTATCTTTAGTCAATTATCATTTAAAAAATGATTTATCTGTGAAATATATGCAATTAATCATGCTCCCTAATGCATCCAAGTTTTCTGGCCCGCATGACCTCCATTTGTCGCATCTGTGGAATAAAGGATTCACAATGAGGTGAATATAACATATAAGATAATTGTCACGGAATTAAATAACGAAATTGTTTGAATGAATAGGAGCTAAATAATAATACCACCGAAGTACAGAAATCGAAATAAATTTATGGTTTAAGCAAGAACACTTTGATTCCTTTCCAAACTTATATTTTTATTTATTAAATTCGGAACTCACCTTCACATTTTTTGTGAAGATTTAAATTTCATTGCAGAAGTATCGAAGTAAAGTGGAAAAATAACTGACAAAACTACAAACCATCAAATTAAATAACCGATTTCTACCAACTAATAACAAATTATGTAATATGTTAAAAGCAATTTTGGATTTCCGTCTCTAATTTGTCCTTCATTATGGGGAAAATCCTCCAGTGACTTATGAGTCTTTAATTTATTTTTAACAGCTGCTTGTTATATTTTGACTAAAACCTAATCAACATATTTCGAGGTGTTATGAAGTATTCTTTTAAATTTTCTTATGAATTCATTGGTCATTTTGTAACGACCACTATGGTAGAGCATAGTGCTTGGAGGGAAGTGGATCCTTTAAACATAACCAGTTCAACCAACAAGAACTCATTAAAAAGTTGTTTATTCTCCTGTATTTCCATGAACATTTACAGTAAATTATTAAGTCATTTTTCCATGAAATGTTCGTGCTTTCACTTCTTCCAGGAACGTTGGAGGTTCAATGACGTATTTAGCTCCAGGCAACAGGAAAGAACGAAATTAAATACTTGGGCTCTGTATCACGTCATAGCTATTCAAACTTTAAACAGGTTTTTGCCGTTGCTAGGGGTCGCTGTGTTATTTTCGAACTGGCTCTGCCGCCGACTGTGATAATAAGAGACTTCAATGCTGCCTTCGGGCTCCAAAGAATTTAATTTATAAATACATTAGTAATCTATGTATAACCTACAGACATTGTATAACCTATTGAACTAAATCCCAACCAGGATGACTGAGAAGATTATTTCAAGCTGGTATGTCTTGATTGCACCATTGTAGATTGAACAGAAATCCTGCTGTATAGAATATTAACGTGAATCTTCTTTAGTTAATAAGCTATGCTGGTACAGTGAAGTAAAGAGAATGACTAAAGATTGCTAGTAAAAAAAGACTTCTTCAGCACATTCCATAGACATGAAGGAAAAACGAACAAACGGTGAAGAGATGGATGGAGGGAGCTATAGCAATTAGAGGAATACGCCAAGAAGATGAAATATGTTGTAATGAATAAATAGTAATGGTGACAGAAATATAATATAAATTACAAATAATAATAATAGGACCCTAATTATATAATAAGAGCATTAATTCTAAAAAGTGTTTAAAGAGGTGTAACTATTTGTTTTTTATCCAGGATTCAAAAAAACAATAATGTATAATTTAACATTTATTCTTGGTCAGAAATTTGGATCGTACAACCCAAAGTTTATAATGCCAACTAGCCCTATAAACGTTATGAAAGCATTCTTTTCCAGAATCATCAGGGATATACTTTAGCCAATTCACTGAGTACTGCATGCCATCAATGCCATATTTGAAAATATTAAGTCTCATGGCCATTGTAATGTTTATTACAAACTATACTTTCCTACTTCAAAAAAAGTACTGTAGCATGGTATTTATTCACCAGAAAACACGTTTTCTTAAAGTACAAATAGTCCGAAATACAAAATAAAAAATATTTTGCTTAACCTACTCAAATTTAGATGAAACGAATTTGAATAGTTGGTATACAATGTAATAATAAATGACATAATATGCAACAGTTCACGCATAAAAATTGTTTAGTTTAAATTTTGTTAACAATTTGATCTCTTGGTATATATCCTCAATCGTCCAATGTTGTTAACAAATAAAAATAACCTTCAAAACCCCACAAAAAATTATTTTGTCCTAGTTTCTCTTACAATGGAAAGTAGTAATATTTTATTGCTTATTATCACCAAATAGTAGTAAATCGAACAATAGAAAGAATTCTTAAATGTATTTTACCTGATATGATGAAAATAAGTTACCACTAATTAAAGTCCATTTAATTATAATTAAATATCATCCTTTAATGGCTTCTGGGTCTATTGAAGAAATATAAATCCTAAAATCTTATATATTATATATGTGTGCATTCATTGTAGCATTTAATACTGTAAACATACTAGTTGTAGGATTCATCGCGACAGAGTAGTCGATAACACAGATACAGGTTCTTCAAAGGTCAATGGCACGGGAAAATTCATGGCAATTAAAATAATTATTTGAAAATATTTTTAGAACTAATTAGGGAAGATGGCAATATTTTTTGTATCTACGAAATTTATCTTGTTTGAATATTCTATTATTTCATTAGTTATAAAAATGGACTGACAGACAGAAACATTCCTGTACCAAGTCCCCCATGATTAGTAATAAAGTACAAATAAAAAAAAATCAATTTCGGCCCAAAACATTTCATATATATTTATATTAAAATAAAGTTTAAACCTCAATCAAGAAATAAACAGTTATTAATTAAGATTCCAGTTAATAAATTAATATATCTAACGTAGTAAAAACATAAAACAAGGCAAAGTCTTATTTGACACAAATAAACAAATCGCAAACCATAATTTAAAAAAAACTATATTATTCAATCTTCATTTATTTTTAGATTGCGACGATTGATTAATTGATTAGGTAACTTAAAATTATAACGTTGTATAGATTTTTTTATTTTGTTTTGTAAACATTCTTAGGCACAAAATCTTGCTAATCACAATATACCATTCTTATGATGTAACCTTAAGTGACAACAAACAATAAACAATACATTTATCAAAATTAGTTGTTTGTTTTAACGTCTTATTTATTAAATATCGTTTATTTTATCAGAATGAAGTGGTTGTCAGCATCCATTTGTGGAATTCGGTGGAGTAACTTTAAATTTGTGTTATTATTTTTTATAAATTGGCTGGAATCCAATGGAATGAATGTCAGGTAACAAGATATCTTTCTTTTCTAATAATTATTTAGAAGGCCCGGGCCTCAAGATTGTGGATCTACCTTTATTATTTCCTTTTATAAGTCATAGCATAAATAATATCGAGTCTTTAGTAGATAAAAACAAATTTTATAGGGTTAACAAATGAAAAACAAGCGCTAAAAACTACGGAAATAAATGACAAGATCACTTTAAAGTGAAAAAAAAAATCAATTTTCTGTAGTATACTCGATTGCCGGAATGGAATGGGTCTAATAGGACCAAAGACAAGTGGTGTTGAACCACTAAGGAATAAGCAAAACGTGACTGACCTTCTTCAAGTCCGAGGATCTGGCCAGAGGATTGAGCGAGGAAGCTCAGCCCGATCAGGAACAGCAACATGGTAGAACTGGTTGGGACCGGCCCCCTCCACGCTCTGTCTTCGCATCCGGTTCTCCTTCCTCGGCTACATGAGGATGCAACAGTAGTACTTCCCGCGACAGTACAGGGATAACATGTGACGTCAATCACAGATAGCCATCTCAGCCATCGGGTCAAATCGATATCTTGTGAGCTCCAGTTTGATAAACAGGGCCAACAAAGGCCAGCTAGAAACAGAATTACATATCCTAACTGGTCTAAAAACTCTTTGTCCGAGTGTAGAATCTTAACTCGATAAGACCTAAGGTTGGATCTCCAGTAAAATAAACAGATTTTTTTATCTAAATCTCAAAAGTATCCGTAAAATAAAAACAGATAATAAGATAAAAACAAACAGTGAAGTAAGATGAATCAAAACACATATATAATCCAAATTGCCGTGATATTTGGGAGAACCTAACACATATATTAGCAATCTTTTTTTTTTCTTAGCCCCTTTAAATTTACAGATAATTATATACAATTATAGGTCCTCAGGCGAATCTATTTACAAATTATTTTTGTATTTCCTGAAGCGTCGCTACATTATATACAGGTTTTGTTATTTTATAAAAATTATATAATGGAATAAACAAGTATAATGATACACATTATACGTGACTGGACTGAACTGATTAATAAAAGTGATGGGGTCACCTTTTTGATCAAACTTAAAACTAACTTACATACTAATTCTTAACCTAATTTTTCCCGGACAGTCTGTTGCCATTCCTGATGGAGGGGTGGTGGGGTAGTAGTGTTAAACACTGGGTTGGTTAGGTGCTGCAATGAGTCAAAAAACTAGATGTGTTTCCGGCGGACGAACGATTACCGTAGCTTTCTTATAGTTTGTCCCAACAATTTCAGATGTGTACATGCTAAAAAGAACTGGAGACAAAGCCGCTCCCCAAACCCGTACCCTCCCCGATCTGTTCTTCAAGAAGGAAACCAACATGGTGCATAGCTACTCTGGGGTGCTTCCCAGTCGCAAAGCTGTAGGCATCCCGTGGGACCCTTGAGTTGAAAGCCACGCATGCTCACATCAGTCCAGCGAGATAGTACTTGCTGTGTTCTTGTTGATACCAATGGTGTCTTCACAATCGGATGGTCTGTACTCAGATGAGCCTGAAAACCTGTCTGCTCGAACGGAATGATAACATTTTCCGAACAGAACTCCTTCTGGTAGTTCAGTATTACCTTTTCGAGAATCTTCCCCATGTGAGGAAGGAGACTGATCGGGCGATAATGGGTTGTTTGGTCGCCTCTCTTTGTAGGCTTCCGCAGCGGGAACAAGATAGCTTGTTTTCACGCTGCCAGGAAGTATCGTAACCTGATACATGAATTGTGCAGGTTAACGAGTTGGGCAATCCCTCTCTTTGGCAGCTGTTTCAGCAATAACGTTTGCACCCCGTCACCCCCTGGCGCTCGGTTTCCCTGGGGACACCGGCGAAGAATTGCCTTGATCTGCTTCGGGGAGACAAACATATAGTTCTTACCTGTCTCTAGTTGTTGAGGATCGTGTTAGTTACCTGTCTTAGCGGCGTTGTCTGCGGTATAGTGGTCAACCAGTATTTTCGCCTGTTCTTCCGCGGTGTAGAAGGTGTCTCCATCATGAAGACGGACACTTGAGTCGTTCTTAGTAGTGGTCTTAAGGAGTTTCCAAAACTTACGGAATTCGTCATTTAAGCCACGAAGCTGTTCCTGCCACATTGCCGTCTTCCAATTCCTCATTAAGCCACGAATTCGCGTAGTGAGAGAGTTTACTGCTTTCTTGGCTTGACGAGTCCTTGTTCTATACCAGTTGTTCTTCCAATTATTGCGTAATGCAATAGGCCTGGTGGTTTTTGTAGCATGGGCGGCTTCGGGATAAATTTAGGGATAGTAGAGTCGGCTGCATCGACGATAACCTCGGTCAGGAAAGCTACCTGTCGATCCACTTCCTCTGTAGTGTGGAGAACAGGAACGGTATGCAATTGGTGGCAAAGTTGTGATCGATATAGGTCCCAGTCAGCTATACTATAGTCGTACTTCGTGGGACATGGAACCACAACTCTACCGTCAATGGAATACAGGACTGGCAGGTAGTCGGTCGTGACTAAGACCGGGGTCTCACAATTGTTATCCTGTGCGGCTGTTTTTTTGTTTTTTTTATCTCTTTTCCTTTATTGTGCTATAATTACAATCTGCCTTTTATAAGGCAATAAGTAATAAGATAAATGCTCTCATTCATAAATGTTTTGTGAGTAAGAGATCTAGGGTGTAGGTAATTGTACTGTCACGTCTATGGCGAAAGGTGTAGTTCTAGGGCCTTTACCAATTTTCTCCCCGCTGGGTTGACGGTGGGATTATTCCACAGGGGATGCCGTGTATGTAAGTCTCGGACAAACCCATGGTTGTTTTTCTTTGCGTACTATCTAAAAAGGGCTGAGAACTCTTGATTACACTGAGAACAAATTATTATTATTATCAATCTTTAAATTGTAATATATAATACTCAAGAATTGGTCGTGTTATTTATTAATATTCATGCGATATGATTAATTGATGAGAATCCTATAATCATTTTTCGTAATGATGTTTGATTAACTCCCCCTACAGCTCCTATCGTATCTGATAAAATAATTGTAATAGTTAATAATCTTATATTGTTTTGTATATTCATTAATATTCTTAGGGGGGCAATTTTTTGTCATGTTGATAAAGTCAGGCACCATCCTCAGGAAAGTTTGGATATAACTTCAGGAACTCACATGTGAAAAGGGGCACTTCCTAATTTGATTAAAAGTCTCATAGTTATTAATTCATTAAATAGATTAATTTGTATTTTTATAAGTATTGAAAATATCAGAATAAGTCTTCCTATTCTTTGCAGTAGAAAATATATTATAGCAGCTATTGATCTATTTATTCATTTTAGTATTTTTTATTCAGAATTAAAGGTATAAATGCTATTATATTTATTTCTAACCCCATTCATATTCTAATTCAATTACTGGAAGAAACTGTTAAAATTGTTCTAGTAATTATTACTGTAAAAAATATAATTTTGCTTTTACTCATTTAGAGAGAAGAACTTATATTCTATATTCAGGGTATGAACCTAATAGCTTTATTTAGCTTATCTTTTTTGAGTGTGAATTTTAGTGTATGAAGCACCATAAATTTTGATTTTATTAGTTATAGTTTAATTCTATATTATGCAATAAGAGTAATAAATTTTACATTATCTATTCTATCAAAATAGCCCTTTATTTTCAGGTATCTCATTATCAAATTTCATTTGTTTTTTTTGTGAAAATTATTGACGGTGGGATTATTCCACAGGGGATGCCGTGTATGTAAATCTCGGACAAACCCAGTGGTTGTTTTTCTTTGCGTACATCTAAGAAGGGCTGAGAACTCTTGGAGAGACGCCCCTTATACATGATGGTGAGATAAATGGGTATACCCAGGTTTATCCTCGTCGTCAAATGATGGAGCCTGACACCAGTAAGTGGCGCAACCACTTTCATCCATGTGATCTGGTGGCGTATATTCACGAGAACACCACCGTTAATAGTTCTGGTCTAAAGTGGCCAAACGTGGAGGCTTATTCTCATACTTAAAAAAAACACTTATACCCTCAGGTGTCCCATATATCCAGCAGAAACAATCAGTATTAAAAATGATGGTTTTGTCTGTACAGAGTTTAAATTTTATACAGAAATTCCCAACTATCTCACATTAAGTGATCAAAACCTGCTTGGAAGAATGTACTCTTTTAGACACCGGAGGGTATGAGTGTTTTTTTTTAAGTATGCGAATATGCCTCCACGTATTGGCCACTTTAGACCAGAGCTACCGAGGACTTCATCGAGCAAGTATATGCCTCTTAGATACAAATTAAACAATAGCGTTTAGTTTAAAGTGGTTTCAGGGATCAGAATCGTCTGCCTTTAACGCCTTTTTTCTCCTAAACATCCTTTTATCCGTGATTGCCTCAGGTAGGAGATTCAACTTGATTGATTTTACATGGTCTAACTTGTATTATTGTTGCATTGACGATTTCATATTGCAAAATTTCTCCTCAAACTAGCGCGGGAGCATTGTCCATCAATAAATTTAATCTGATGAAAACCTAACACCTCTTTTCTATAAACCTATCTCCTAACGAACTACTTGTAGTTTATTGCGTCTAAGACAAGTCAGTCTAACAATAAGAAACACTTGGCTAATTACAATTGGTACACAATAAAGAAATGTTCGGATGGGCCCGAATATAATGATTATATAAAACTGAGAGAACCAATTCAAATCAGACTCCATTCTTTGATTCTGCTCTACAACTAAGTATACTGTTTCAAGAGCATGCTTATCATCATTTTTTTGTATGTTAGGTTTTTTTGGGGGGGGGTCGAAAATTTTATTTTTTTTTATTTTGGTAGGCTATTTATGGCTTAAACAATTAAATAGAGTGATTGGTATAATCATTTGTTTGCTATTGGTTCGTAGTCTGAATGAAACCGCTTGCCGAGAGCCGATTTGAAATCTATCTAGCGTTAGCAACTCAAAATCAATCCGCCTCGACATGAGGTTGAAAGATTATAAATTCTATGTGGAGGCTAAGTCTGATACAGTGATAAATAATAATTTACTATATCGGATTATCGGAATAATTCTGGTCCAATAACGGAATATCGGACGTTTTAACGACAATGTGTTGCAAAATACCGAAGGGGACTAAATACTTTGTGGTCTTCGTTTTCTTTCTGGGGGGAAAAATTGTAAGTTGGCTACTGAACCGTGGCACGGATAAATCTAGATTTCAGTTAAGAATCCCGAAGGGTACTTACTGGTTGTGCATTCTGATGAATTAATATTCAAAAATGTCACTACAAAGATTCACTACAAGCATTTAGAATAATAACAGTATTATCAATATTAAATTCACAATGAAAAGCACAATAGGCACACTAAACGTGAATTCAAAACGTCTAGTCCAGCCAATCAAAACATGAACTATGTAGAATACGATACATATGTAAATGCCAAATACAAAAACAGTTCTGAATTCGATATTTGAAAAAAAGTCTGGTTAAAATTTAATTGGTAAAATATGAGATGCTTTATACTTCTTTTAGTAAATACGTCTAACTATAGATACTAGCAGGTAGAAAAAAATACAATGTTAATGATTTATAGATTTTTATTTCGTTTTATTCATGCTGTAATGACCTGTTATAATAAAAATATTTAAAATAGCCATCGCTCCTATTGCTAATTTACCAATGACAATAAAATCCAATCATTACATCTTTTGTGGAAAATCTTGTCTTACAGCTGAAAGAATATATAATATAAACATATATTTATTTTTATTTTATGATGTTTGTAATTTTTTTACAGAAAAGACAATGGTCAGGTTTATAAGGCTTGTTTTCATTTTATAATACAGATAATAACTTAATTGTGTACATAAGCCTTATATTATATTATATTCTTTGCTAGAACAAACATTCAGTTAATAGCTAACAATAGCTTCAGATGAGTTTGGATGACCCAAATATTAAACAACTGATGACACAGTCCACTTTAATTTTTAAAAAAAGGAGGTTGTGGTCTCTTCGAAATAAACTTTTCTTTATGACTTCTGAAAGTAAGAACAGGTCTATAATGTTTATTAATATTTATTATTAAGTGAATGAATAAAATGAAAGATATAAAAAATACGGTATTATTATACCTATAAATAGGTACACTTGCAGTTCTAATAACTTTACATTTATTTAAATCTATAGTAAGGCTACATATTTACAAGGGGTAACATATTTGATAGTTACATCTTCATAAATAAAATACGAAAACAAAAAAAAAACAGTCATATATTTTGTATGATAAATAATTTTTGTTCGAAACAGTTTTAAATTAAATTACATATGGACTGTACAAGTTTTCGTTTTTCCTGTCCTCTTATGAACAATTTATTTTTGCGTGTAACAATTTATAAAATTGTGATAGAACCAGGATTTGAACAGAGAAAATCGTAATTTCTATTCAGGTTACGTTCAAACTTGTCTATTCTATGTCGAACGAAAGCCACATTAGACTATCTATTCATTTTAACAAATCTCATGTTCATTTTATATAAATATCACAACTCGTCATATTATCAATGAATTATCCAGAATAGACTAATGAGAAGAACGCCTGAGCGGTGATGATATGATACCGGTCCTGGTACAATATTATGAGATACTAATTGTTAATAAATAATTTGTATAGTCCTCTAATCTGTAAATGCGATCCCTTCTATCCAAGTCAGGTATTTAGACACTTTGGTGAAGACTGTCGGTTGTCCGCAGTTGTGTTTGTGACTCGAGGCCACCCCGGCCAAGCTTTTCACACACTTGCCTTTCAGCTCCATCAGCAATGGACCGCCGCTCGTGTCTTCCTGCAAAGGACAGTATCGGAAGTAGTAAACAGTTGCAAAATAGTGTGAAAATAACAAATAACTATTAGTAATATCAAGAAAAATACCTATCATTATTTGAGTAGTAAATCAACGAACCAGTGGACACGTAATTTTTAAGGATTTTTCGCTTCTTTCAAAATGAGAAACTTTATGTTTCCAGCGTGTGTATGTTCAAGCTAAAGACGAGAAATTTTAGATAAAATTAAACCAGCATTAGATATTAGGGGGACATGAAAATTATAACCAGTTCCATGAAACCTCACTATGAGTTAATGAATTAATTATGTTAATGAATTAATAAAGTAATTAACATAATTTTCTTATTTTAAAGACGTATCATTCAGCATGGCTGTTTCGTTTAGTTCCTCAATGAGGCTAAAAAGACTCGCCAATAAAAATAATGAAGTGTTATATAGATATTTTCTTTTTTTGGAACTTTAATAGTTTAAATTACTACAGGTCATTCAAATTGTTTTCCATCCGTAACAGAGCCACTTCTTGTATACAGCATCACACTTTTTTTTTGTATCTTTCTAATTTACTCCAAGCAAATAGCTGACAATTCCTTTCTGAATATTCTCTGTGTTTTGAATTCAAATTTTAAAGTGCTCCAAGGTAAACCAATACATAGGAAAAAGGTTAACTGGCCCCTGACCCCACTAATGGTATCGAAGAAAGGAAACAAGACTCAAGACTCCCAGGAAAGTCAAACAATATTATAACTAAAAGAGGCTTCTTATAATGGTGAAGCTTCTTTTGTCAGGTTGAATTCTCTGGGGAAGTCATTTAACTCTTCCTGATTGAAACGTTGAGGAATTGATGACATCCCCTCATAATCACTGTCACCTTCATTAGTACCATAAAGGTGATAAGAGGGACAATTCTCGTCCTCACAGAGTTCTGGTAGCTAGTGAAACGTTGGTATCGGAGTAAGAGACCGGACGTCTGGCAGAGACTAAATATAAAACAAGAAGTGTTTGGATTCATTCCAGTAATATTTACCAGGTCGGCATGGCAGTAATCAAAGTGGTTTATGGGTTCTCTCCAAATTATTCGGTACGCCGTACCGCAGTCATCTTCTTCAGAGAATCAATGACGCAGGTAACAACCATCGTAGATCTTTGAAAAGGCCTTTTTCAAAATGAAATATTGCTAAAGTAGCTCTCAAAAACCCTATTCAGCATGACCAAAACAACTACATAGTTGATAAGAGTCACAAACATGGCGATTTGAACTCGCCTAACCAGGACCAAGTGCAAGTAGTAGTTGACCCAGACGAAGTCTTTTTTCCCCTCAAGCGAGAGGCGGATCAAGCAGAAAAAATACACGAACCACACCTGTAGATGCCATCGCCATTACGACCCATAGCTACATCGAGGAACAAGCATTACCAGAACATGTGGACACACTGGACTGTTGGTGAAACAACGTATATAAATATTCGACAATAGTTGTCATTGCCAAAAATATTTATGCCTGGAACCAACAGAATTCTCTCTGAAGCCGGAGAGACAATCAGCGAAAACAAGGCCGATTGATTGAGGAATTGGAAAATTGGAAGCTGACATGCGAATTGTTTTGAAAACTATCTTTTGATTGCTGAAGTAAAAAAATGTTTATTACTTTTGGGCATTTGTTTTTACTTTTGACTTATTTTCTTCTATTAACTTCTTTGTGTTTGAATTCCGTTGTTGTTTTTTAGTTTTCTCTTCATACTACAGTTTAGAATTTTATGCCTTTAAATCACATTATTACAGATTGCAATTAAGCTGTTTGAAATGGCGTTTTTATACATTTTAGTTGATCAGTCGATTGTATCAATCGGGACAATCAATTGTGAGGTAGTATCGGCAATCGGTCATTCCCAGTGGGAACTCACCTCTTTCGATATTTTATTACAAATCTAGTTAGAGCAAGCAATTTTTTTTTTCTCCCCCCCCCCTTTCATAGCCCCTTTAAATTTGCAGATAATTATATATAGTTATAGATCCTCAGGCGAATCTATTTACAAATTATTTTTGTATTTCCTGTAGCATAGCTACATTATGTACAGGTTTTGTTATTTTATAAAAATTATATAATGAATAAACAAGTATAATGATATACATTATACGTGACTGGACTAAACTGACTAATAAAGGTGACGGGGCTTACCTTTTTGATCAACCTTAAAACTAACTTACATACTAATTCTTAACCTAATTTTTCCCCCATCGATCTAGTTGCCATCGATGCGGGAGGGGTGGTGGGGTCATAGTGTTAAACACTGTGTTTGTCAGGTGCTGCAACGAGTCAAAAAACTTAATGTGTCTCCGGCGGATGAACTCATTCACCGACGGCACACCAAGCAACGAGTGCAGGTCAGCGTTCTTCAGCCTCTCGAAAGAGGTATGTCGGACCACTTTTCGCATGATCCCATTCTGGAAATGTTGGAGACATTTGGCTATATTGTCAGTCAAGTGGGTAAATATCGGGGCACCTGTTTTGCGTAGAGCAAACACTAACGACATTCGGAATTCTAACGTTTTAAACGTTTTATCTATAACGAGTAACAATGAAAAACATAGCAAGAAAATACAAACTTTCCAATGTCGGGTAATTTAACTAGTTAAATATACGTTCATAAAAAATATTATATGAACACCACGTGTATTTACTGATCTTTAATCTTGGTGTACCTTTTAATGTAAGTTTCATATCTTTGGTCAGGCTGCAAGGGTGTGCCAGCTGTACAAGTGCTACTGGATGTCTGGTTATGATATAAAATATGCTTGCGTCCAATCAAAAGGGAAATGAATCAATAAAGCGTTGGCGACACGTGCCAAGCTTATGGACATCAATTGGAATGACGCCGATTCAATCCATCACTCGTTAATCTCCGACCCAATGGGTGCAGCTGTTGCACTTAATATCAGTAATAAATGCTCACATGTACACAATCCTTTTATTGTCTACTCTAACAATAGCAGGGAGAGAGAGAGAGAGAGAGAGAGAGAGAGAGAGAGAGAGAGAGAGAGAGAGAGAGAGAGAGAGAATATAAAATGAAAACTAATTATACATAAATATTACAGTTAGTGCTCATAAAAAAACAAGATGATTATGGCATTGAATACACCACTGGAAAGGTATTTTTTTAGGAGGTTTAATGTTGTTGTTTTTAATATACTACCTGAGACCAATCTTTTAAAAGAGTTATTACTTGTTGTTTTTCTCATAATGTTTTTTAGCATTCTAACTTACATTTCTCCTTCAATCGTGACTATAACATTCGAAAGGTTATTTAAAAAACGTTTTTGTTGTACTTTGAGATAAAGTTACCAGAAAAAGTTGTTCGAAAATTATAATTTGTCTATATGTGGTTGGTAGAGTTAAATACAAGAATGTAAATGAAATTATTAATATACAAATGAAAATGAATCGAAATTATATGAAAATTCTTGAAAGTAAATTTTTTTCATTAATAAAGAAGAGCTAGACAGACCTCATTGAGCTAAGAGAGAAGATAAATTGGAAAATACTGGATTCGAAAAGTAGACGGGACGGGTATTTGGGAATGTTACACAGTCGTCGATATAAAGAGAAAGGATTGAATCACAGACATTTGCGGCGCGGAAACATATGTGGGAGTGGATTAAAGATTTAAAATTAAGGATATGATATGGTTTTTGGAATATTTTGTCCAGAACGGTTTGGTACGGTGAGATACCCAACCCCACAATGGATAACTTGCAAAATACGAAAATCACACAGGATTGATTATGCGCTCCTTTTGTTTTATCGAGATGATAACTAGAACTAATATCAATTTTTTATATGATCTGTTGTGTGAATATATTCCTAGTAATTAATTCTTATTTTTCCCCATTCCGACAACTGTTGTATACATGGGATCTCAAAGCACCTGATGTATGGTTCTGTATCGGTTATAATCCACTGAGGCTGTCGCATTTCACGGCATTACTCCGAGTTGGGTTGGATGTACCCACCCGCCCGTCGCCAATACTTCCTTGGATCATCCTCTTCAATACTGTCATCACTAAAAGTAGTATCACGACTTCCTCCAATTCAAATTAGCGTTTGAATCAAGCAATACTAGATCCCACCTATATGGCCTAAATTTTCCTTCCCGCAAATCTGCTCCCTTTGGCCTAAATTTTCCTTCCCACAAATCCGCTCACTTTGACTAGGTAGACTCTCACTACCTTCCCGAATCCACCTGGTTAATTTCTAGAGAATATAACCTTTTGAATGTTTCAAGTTTCAAGTTTCTCTAGAAATTAACCTAGCTCTCGTTGTGTTAAAACTTAATGCGTGCTTTCTGAACAACAAGAGACGCTATCCATCTTCCATTGTGGCAAGAGCTCAAATCCGGTAAAATTTTGATATTTTAGTCAGTGGCACTTTGTTCCCGTGAAGACAGGTGAGTGCTTTTGATTATTATAAGTGGGGCTCTCCCCCCCTAACTGGACGTGCGTCGCACGGACCTTTGCAGGGTATGGCAAGCCGTAGGGACCCCCCAGTTGATGAATTTCAACATCCAAAAAGAGTATGCCGCAAGCGTACTCTCCCCCAGGCCCCAGAGGTTAAAACCTCTAACTCCTTCACCCCCCTAAACTCGGCATCCCAGTCCGAGGCCAGTACATCCGCCGCCCCTTCTGCCCCTAAATCGCCACCCCCCCCTTATATTAGGGCGCATCAACAGCTATGACCTCACGAGGTTATTAGCCGATTACAACATTAAAAACTACAAAATAGTGCAGACGCAGCAGGACACTAAGGTGTTCTGCAACTGCATACTAGACCAACAGCAAACAATTGCTGCAATCAGGGATTTAAAGATCCCATTTCACACGTTTGCCCCCCGTGGTACCAAGCCCAATAAGAAGTACTTACTTCATGGATTCGATCTCTCTCATCCGATCGAGGAGATAAAAGCCCACATTAAAAGCGTGGGTAGCAACGTAATCGATGTATATCGATTACGGCGCTCCGACCAAAATGGCGCTAAGACAGAGATCGAACCGATACTAGTGATAGGGGATCACACATTGAAGGCGGAGACCTTGAAGCAGCTCCGGCATATAAATAATGTGCTTTTTCGAGTGAGCACTTTTCACGAAAAAAGAGGGATCCCGATGTGCCTGAACTGCCAGGAATACGGCCATACCAGACGGTACTGTTTCAAGCAGGCCAAGTGCGTGAGGTGCAGCGAGCCTCACGACATAAAAGACTGCCCGAGAGACGCTTCAATTCCCCTCAAATGTGCCAATTGCGGGGGAAATCATGTCGCGTCGTACCGACAGTGCCCGTACAGGGTAAAACTTCTAGAGACTGCAGAGATAAAAAAGCAGGCACAGAATATTACAGCCGGGTCGAGAAGGGCCACATACATGCCTGCCCCCCCTCCACCACGACAGACTGCCTCCTATGCTCAGATGGCATCCGGAAACACCAGGGCTCCGGAAGTTCTCCCAGAGCCCCTACCTCAACCTACTAACAGTAATAATGATGCCTTGATGGGTATCTTGGGCAGCATGATGAACATGTTGAGCAGCATGACCGCTGCCATGAATAAACTCACCGAGGCGGTAACGCAGATGATGTCAGAATTCAAAAAATCAAACATCTAAATGATGGGGCACGTAATTTTAAATTACAACGTCTGCGGCCTTCGCCCCAAACAAGCCGACGTAGAAGTAATTCTACGGTGCCATTCGCCAGACGTTGTCGTTCTCACCGATACCCGGTTGAAGAAAATACACTTCTGCCGCTTCCCGGGTTATACTGCTTACCGCCAAGACACCGAAACTATCTCTGGAGGAGTAGCTGTGTTAGTTAAAAACGGAATACCCTGTAGGAGACTGCCCCCACCCGTCAGCCTAGGCCCCGACCAATACATAGTTACGCTCCAGCTACGGCTCACGAACAACATCATCGTGTCAGGAGTCTACAGAAGACCGAAAGCCGTCTGCGACCCGTATAAGCTCCTGCTCACTACGATAGCTCATGACCGAAGGCACGTCATCGTGGGTGACCTAAATGCGAACCACAGCTGGTGGAGCAGTACTACGGCAAACGCCCTAGGCCGTTACATCACTAAAACTCCATTTACGGTCATCCACCCAGGATTGCCGACCTTCCGTCATTTCGCTAACCCAGACAGAACCTCCACGCCTGACCTGCTCCTGACACAACAGCCACACCGGGTCACCGGATGCTCGGCCTTAGATTTCACCACCTCCGACCATCGGCCTGTTCTCTATAAACTAGAAGGCGACATGCCAGAGCCGCCTGCTTCTAGGTACAGGTACGATGAGGCCAAATGGGACCTCTACAAGCATCTCATCAAGACCGAGTTGCCCACAATCACGCCCCTGAGACACACTTGGGACATAGATTACGCTATCTATCAGCTACAGGACGTCATCGATCGAGCTGCCGATGCATCG
Organism: Acanthosoma haemorrhoidale; assembly: GCA_930367205.1. NCBI lineage: Eukaryota > Metazoa > Arthropoda > Insecta > Hemiptera > Acanthosomatidae > Acanthosoma > Acanthosoma haemorrhoidale. Next base: position 41,553,499 of record OV884014.1, read on the forward strand.
ATCCCGAAATTTTCTCCGAAGCCCCCTTCTCTGAGAAAACCTCCGGATCACATCCTACAACTGATTAGACAGCGTAATAACATCAAGAACAGGTGGTTTAGGACCAAAAACAGGGACTTAAAACCGGTTTTAAATGCTCTCACAAACCAAGTTAAGTCCCTGATGGCCCAGTGGAAAAATTCGATTTGGGAAGATCGCCTCACCAGTCTCCACGGTGACCACAAGCAATTGTGGAAGCTTGTGAAGACCTGCAGGTCCAAAAAGAACGGTGTAAGGCTGGCCGTGAACGGGCAGTTCATTCCCACCACCGAACAAGCGGACATCTTGGCGGCCCATTATGAGGAAGTCAGTCGTGGCCAGGGACAGCCAATAGGAGCCCTCGACCACCCCTCCCCCACCCTCCCTACCACTACCGAAATCTACACCTCACACCGGCAATGCGCTGCATTCATTCGAAGAACGACCGGCAAGAAGGCCCCAGGTCAGGATTCCATCCAGAACATCCTACTCAAGCAGCTGCCGAGGAAAGGAATCTCATTCATAACGAACGTGTTGAACTCCTGCTTCAGGCTGCACTATTTCCCCCAGAACTGGAAGCACGCTGCAGTGGTCCCCCTTCTGAAACCAGCAAAAAGCGGTTATGAGCCATCTCATTACCGCCCCATCAGTCTGCTGACTCAACTCTCGAAGCTGTTCGAGAGAATCATCCACGTACATCTCTCCGGGCACTGCGAGTCACAAGAAGTCATCCCACCAGAGCAGACTGGTTTCAGCACAGGCTTAAGCGCGAACAACAACCTAGTGAGATTGCAAAACCACGTCGCATCGAACGTCCGGAGCAACAGAGCTACCGCTATGATTTCTCTGGACTGTTCGAAAGCTTTCGACTCTGTGGACCACTACATCCTACTCCAACGTCTGAGGGAATACGAATTCTCGGATCAGCTGCAGAACCTGATAAGATCCTACCTTACAGGCAGAACTTTTTCGGTTCGTATAGGCACTACGTCTACGACCCGAAGAAAATACACTGCCGGTGTCCCCCAAGGATCGGTGCTAGGCCCCCTGCTGTTCAACATTTACACCGCTCACATCGTAGGAGCCTCGTACCCCAACTGCGAGGTATCGGCGTATGCAGACGACATTGGTGTTTACAGCACTAGCATCAATCCCACCAGAGCCCTGAAATTCGCTGAGAGCGCTAGTCAACAGATCGCCGAGAAACTCGATGCCGTCCACATTAAAGTCAACCCGGCCAAGACGCAAGGAATTATATTCAGTTACAAATCCGGAAGAAAGAAGCTCCCGAAATCCTTCGTCTTAGACGGCAAAGAGTGCCATGTAAGCAACAAGCTATGCTACCTTGGGATTACCCTCGGTAGACACTTGTCGTTCACAACACATCTCGGCAAGAAGTTAAAGAGTGTTAGGAAGAAATTCTTCAGCCTCGGACACCTACTTTACAGCCCGGCTTTATCGGTACGCCTCAAGCTGCTGATATATATATAAAGGAGATCCTATCTTCCTTTATAAGACCGAAGGAGATCCTTTATAAGACCTGCTTTAATGTATGGGACCCCTCTCTTCAAGTATCTGACTCCTAACACTCTCAAGACGCTCCAGCAATTTCAGAACAGAGTTCTCCGCACCTCCCTCAAACATACCCCGTTCGACCGAATGAAGGTGGACGAGATGCATAAAAATCATTTATCTTTTCAGTTAATCAAGTGAACGGCGATCTGCTGGAGTTCAACATGACTATGATAAACGAAATAGACTGCAAAGATTCTCACCATCCAAGATTTCATCAAGAGAAGACACATCAAATTTTTCGACTCACTCCGACACAGCCACAACCCACTATTCTCCGACCTTCAACCACCACCAATGCCCGTCAGATGGAAGCACTGCTGGACTGCCGAAGCCTGGAGACAGATGGACGTTATCGAACCCTAGCCCCCTGACGGAGACTGAAGATCTACACCCAGCCGAGAGATCGAGGCCGATCTCCGAAGCTACAAGACCCCATCTACCTGTTTAAGCAGGGTCGACCTTCCGGCCGAGAGGCCGACTTATTTCAGGCCCCTGCCGGGGCTGGCCAGGCTTGACCTGGCCGACTACAAACCCTTGCCTAGGTACCCCTAGGCTCCACCCTCGGTAGACTCTCACTACCTTCCTGATTCCACCCGCCTCCTTTAGGCATACCCCACCCTATATCATTCTTATACATCCTTCAAATGGGGGACTCCCCTTAGTGAAAGGCACTCATTAGCCCAAAGTAATTTTCCAACATCCTATTTTATAAGTTTGAGAGCTAAGAAAAAAAAAAAAAAAAAAAAAAAAAAAAAAAAAAAATCCACCCGCCGCTTTTCGGCATCCCACACTCATACTTCCTTCAAATGGGACTACCCTTAGTGAAAGGCACCCATCATCCCAAATAATCTTTCCTTTACTTTTCCTAACATCCTATATTTCCAAGTTTAAGAGCTAAAAAAAAAAAAAAGCCCTTTGACCGCATTTTTCGTTCCCTTGCCTCAAATCTTTGTATCTCTATTACCACTAATATTCGTCGCTCGCCTAATCCCTTACATTTCCTTCATGATCCTTGTTGCAATTGTCAGCAAATCCACTCACCCATATTCAGTTGTTTTTTTTTGTTTGAATATTGTGCTCTTGGCTCATTGCAGTCATTTACATAGGCTGCTTGTTAGCAATAAGCTAACTACTGACTAATTTGTGATATATGTATATATATGTATATACATATATATATTGTAACATTCATGATATTTGAGAATATCATGGCCTGCAACCCTTCCAGCTGGTAAGCATCATCCCTTTGTGCTCTTAGGAGTGGGGATGAGATGAAGGGCGAGTCTTAGTCAGTCTTAGCCTAACAGCCAGAGGGCGAACAAGAGCAAGACCCCGACTTGGCGGTATCCAACAGAAGAAGAGGAGAAGAAGAAGAAGAAGAAGAGGAGATCAACAGTAACGTTGATTGGATTAAACGGAGATCATCGATTGGGTGATATAGATATTGTTTTTTTATTATTATGGATCCATTAAAAAGAGATTGAGCTCAATTTTAATTTTTTTATATAACTAATTAGTAGTAACTATCCTTGTTCAAAAGGAATTGAATATTTTTTTTATATAATTAATGTCAGCACTATTTATAATTATAATTATTTGTTATAACCATTTTACTTGTATATATTTCACAATTCCCAGTTTCTCAATTTATTAATAACTATAACATTAGCCTTGAGATCGGGCGATTCAATCGGGATAATTTCCTATGTCGAAGACATAAAAACAAGTTGAATTAAAGATCTCATGACGGACCTACCAAATTAGTTAAGGTCAATTGATCTAATAAATTAGAAAATAAAATGGTAAAAAATGAGGTAGGTTTCAATATATATATATATATATTTGTCAACTAGCTGAGTTGAGTTTGCTAACAAATGCCTGCAATTGTTTCCCATTTCATCCTTTACGAGTCATTTCATATCGCATTAATTTATTGTTCTGTATCAGGATCGATTCAGCCCAGGGAATAATAATAATATTACGAAGTACTGTGTCTAAAATATGGCTTGAATCCAATAATAGTAAAAACAGCGCCGCTGGGAGACTGGGAGGACTGAAAGCGTTCCAGAATATTTTTCCGGATAAAGGGATCATTAATATCTATCAAACTTAATGACGGTTCTTTATCTTCTTTCGTCCCATCGACCGTCCGCGAGGGTTCTCTCAAATTCTCATAAACAAATCTAATATTCTTCCCGTTAGCACTGTTGTTTTTAACACTTTACATATATAAAGAATAATAAATATGTCACACATTTAAAATGTTTTACACCTATTCAACAATCTTCTTTTCTTATCGTCCTAGAGACTCACCAAGTGCTGCTTACTGCCTTACAAACTTGATTAAGGCGAAACGCGATATACATCAATATTATTGTTGATATCCCCAACTCCTCCGCAACAGTATTGATAAGGATACTGCGCACACACCCACTTCACGGATAATGTCACTATCTCCCAATATTGAAAGTTGGATTTGACGATTTTTCAAAATCATTAGTACTACTTAAATATTATTGAATTATTAGGGTGTCTTGCAAATCCGATTTCTTCACGTTTGTTTTGTCTGTGGGATGTGTGTCATATTTCATAATACAGACGTGCCAAATATTAACAATATAAATGCTGGAATAAATATGGCCCAGTGATTAATATAAATAAATATTTAATTTCATGTTGAGTCAGGGTTTTTAACCAGTCAAGGGATTGACTGAAAATAGCCAGTTTAATTGTCTCTTCGTCATAATATTTAAAATTTCAACCTGCTTATGTTAAAAACAATAAAAAATGTTAATGTTTGGAATTAAATATTTGAGAAACGTGGATTCATAATATACTTTATACGACGCCGTCTCTAATCCCCCAAGTTCAAACTTCTCAAGTAAGCCTGGACATTCTTCCAGTCCCTTCAGTCTTAGAAAATATTTGAATGGTTGATAACTATTATAAGTATTTATTATATTAGAAATTCGTTAAAAAATGTTCCTTAAGCAGTTCGGACTACACACACTCGCTGGTGGTTTCCAGCGTGTCCCATGTTACCCTGGCCTCAGAACAGCTAACAAACTGTTAAATTAAGTACGAACCATACCGGCCTAAAGTGTTGGCTATAATAATTAGACAAAAAATAAATGATGCATACCGTACAAGGAGCGCCATTTTTAGGAAGTGCGCAGATCAAACTTTTGTAGTCGATTCCTGGAGCTGATTTTGAAGTGGCTAGAACGAAATCTTTGCAGTCTATTTCGTTTATCATAGTCATGTTGAACTCCAGCAGATCACCGTTCACTTGATCAACTGAAAAGATAAATGTTTTTTCTTTTAAATGCAGCTAAAAACTCTAAATATACGTGGGAACTGTTTAAATATTATCTTGTGACTTTCAGTTAAGAAAATATATGTATTTCGCAAGCATTTATTTAAAATTTACGTATTTAAAATCTCATGTCCCAGGTTGGATTTTAACTGACAATTGACAATTATAAACTATGATAAATGTGTTTATGTCACTGTCTGAATTATTTTTTAGAGATGACTTATTGGTATGAACCTTAAGTTACGTTGATCATTGAAACCCGATTAATTTGGATTTAGTGATTTCTACATATATGTTTGATCATGAGTTCGATGATATTTAACATAAGCACTTAACCTAATTTAACAACTACACACCCTGGAGTTTTAAATTCAAATACCTCCTGTTGAATCTGGACAGCAACTGTCGTCAATAGAGTCTGAAGGACAATTGTGCATCTCTATAAAAAAGTGTTGATTAAACAAAGAAAAAATATCTGAAACCCCAGCCAAACTATCTAGAACCCATAAGAAATAATGTAGTACGCCAACAAGTCTTTAGAGCAACAATTCGCTGCCACAGCATCCTAAATGGTTCCTACATCAAATTCATGAGATGTATGTCATTTACCAATGCCTGACAGGGCATCACAACTGAAGCCGATATTTAATCGACTTATCACTATAATGCGGTAAGGAAGATGCTACACTTGCAGACATGCTTACCATCGGACCTCGCCCAGACAGTGGTGGCCATATCCTCTTCAGGGAGTGCACTGGAGCCGTGGAGGCAGGCAGGGCCAAGCCAGGGGTCGAAGGTTAGCTCCTGTTCCAGAGCAAGGAGGGCGATGTCGTCGGCCAGGGTGTCCGGATTGTAGTCCGGGTGGACTATCCTGTTCGAGATCGTCCAGTCTTTGGTGTTTAACGACACCACGGTATAGTAGAGGATCTCCAGGCCACCGAGTTTTGCCCACCTCGCTGGCCCTCTGAGTGTCAAAAGAAGTATTTCACAAATAAATAATAACAAAAATATTTAACTTGTCATGCTCTGTAACCAATTACTACTAAAAAGATGTTTTTTGATTGTCTAAAAGATACCTTGGAATAGAACAAAAATTTTACACTCGAAATATAAACATACAAAATGAAGTATGTAAAAAATAATATCATAGAAACTTCATTAATGTCTTAAATAATTAATTAATTAAAATAATTACCTGTAAATTTAAAGGGGCTATGTAAGAAAAAAAAAAACTTCTTTATTGTGATAAAACTACAATCTGCCTTATTGTGATAATGTTCTCATTCATACCATATTCAGAATTTCCATACACTCGCTCATTCATACAGTTTTTACAAACAGCCCAGATAACTCCCAAATCCACATGGTTGGTACCCCTCGCATACGAAAGAGGATGCGGAGTCTTAGGACAATGCCCCCCCCCCCGCTCCTCCGTCAGCCGCGTCACTAGAGACGAGTCTTACCACGAAGAGCGCGAGAGCCACAGACGGTCAAGAAATGATTGTCACTACCGCTTTAGTCTCCGAGGAGGTTTATAGGGATACAGTCAGGGTTACAGGGGCAGTCTAATTACTGTGCTAGGGGATTAGGGTGGTTGAATAGTTTACTATGGAGTTTCATGATCTTGGAAGGGGTGAGTTCAAGAATGTAGGGTATATTAATATCGTCATCGTTAGGTCATGAGGCCATTGCCACTTTAGTCTCCGGGGAGGATTATAGGGATGTGTGTAATGACTGTGCAAGGGGATTAGGGTGGTTGGATAGGGTAATTGGAAAGGATGAGTTCAAGAATGTAGGGTATATTATGAAGGATTTTGTTGCTGGCGTAATAAGGGGCATTTACTATTGTTCTCAGGACCACGTAAAACGTACCTGAAGAAACCCAAAAATCATTCGTGGGACTTTGCGTGAATGTTTTAAATGGTCATTAAATTATTAATAAAAAAGATAAGACTGATGGAGGAACGTGGGGGACTTCCCAAGACTCCGCTTTCTCTTTCGCATGCGAGGGAGGTGACAACCTGTGAATTTTGGAGGCCTCTGGGCTGTTTCTGAATTCTGTATAATACTGGCTATATACTTGGGGGTAAATACTGTATGAATGAGTGAGTGAATAAAAATTGTGGCCTAATAAGGCAGATTGTAATTTTATCATAATAAAGTTATTATTATTATTTAAATATAAATATCCAGATAACAGTGTGTTTTTTTTTAACTGGGCGCTAAATAATCTGATATGTTTAATTTATTTCCAAAGTTTCTTGGAAGGTATGAATATGTAATAACGGCAATGTAAGGCATACAAATACTATATATTATGTTTTAATAGACTTACATACAACATGGGGTAGACATAGTTATAGCGTTGAGTCTACCCTCTCAGTTGGGAATGTAACCGACAAATTTGGTAGACAGGTACTTACAATGACGAATGCTGTGTACAGCCGGCCGCAGTCAGGATGTACCTCGCGGTAATGATCGCCCCACCGCAGTTCCACACTTTGTCGCCTTCATCGCCGTAGCCGATCACCGCCTGTCAACAACAATTTGCCACTTAAGTGAATACAGCTAGTTGGTATTTTATCGGTTATTTTATGAAAAACAATGAGGGTCAAGTGACTGGTACTGTACTCGTATACAATCAAATGCACAGTATAGGTAGCTGTATCGGTGACAGACGTCATAGAATAGAATGTGCATCACTCAAACACACCTCTTTACAAAAGTATAACGCAAAAACGCAAATCCTGTGTGACACTTCGCAGTAATACTAACTCAAACATACTTATGGTTCTGGCAGAAATACTCAAAGACTAAATAACTCACATTGTAAAAAAAAATTTTTTTTTCTAATCTCATCAATATGACTTACTTTGAAATAGGGCTGTCAGTAACAAAACTTAAATTACAAAGAGGCAAGTAAAACAAATATGTCAATTTCCTGATTGTTGTAAATATTTGTAAAATATATGAGGTTTTCCGTTACACCATAAGATAGTAAATATGTAATAGTGAGTGTCCAGATGCATGCCATATATATACATATGCATTCACTAACCCAAGTTACAAAAGTTGTTCTTATTATTAGAGAAAATAAACTTGCCATATATGTGTGCTGATAAGGTTTCTCCGACTTTCCTTGAAGAACGACAGCAGATCCTTCAAATTGCCGTAGGCTCTCGCAGCTTTTGGCATAGTTATCACAATCTGAAATCAAGCATATATATTTTGTTTATTAGCTAGTCTTGTATTATCGTACATACCTATGCATATGAAAATAATAAATATTTTACAACTAGTTATTTCATATTGCACTGATTTAGTACAATGTGGTACCAAAACTACATATACCAGGTTGATAAAAAAATCATTTTGTTCATATGATTGTACTCAATAGCTGTTGGTTTATTCAATTATGTAAACCACCAGTCTCTGCTGTTCAATGATTATTATTAAGTTGTCAATGGTGGATAATTACTGACATTGTAAACCAGTATTGGTATGTGCCCACACGAGGATTAAATGACTACATTAGAAGTTTAAAATCTCACAATTTCTGTACTAATTGTATTAATAACTAGTTTTATGCACAACAGCTTTCATAACAACCTTTCATGTCCTATTTCATTTATAGAACAATTCCTTTATTAAAACATATACATACAATTCACAATCTACTTAATCATATATTTCAACGTAGTATGTGGTATGAACCACATACAATTTTTTTTTTTTTTTTCCCCTAAGCTCTCTAGTTAGAATTTTAGGATGAGGGAGAAATATAAAATATTTAGGGTTATCGGATCCTTTTACTAGGAGGACCTGCTTGAAGGTGGTGTGAGAGGAGTAAGGAGTGTGGGAATCCTCGGTGGAGGTTGATAGTTGCGGTACAGTGGTGAGAGTCCACTGGTGGCTGGGCCTAGAGTCTTCTCTAGGCATGTAGTGCAGTCGTAGTTAGTCTGATATCAGTGAGGGTGCCTCTTAGATGCTTTTTGTTGGTGGGCCAAGCGCCGTGATGTCAACCATTTTTTCTGCTTTACTCAATCTTGTGAGTTGCCATCGTGCCGGTAGCGGTGGTGTCATGTCTCGGAAGAGAGGGTTTAGACTGTGCTTCATCGAGTCGAAGAACTTGATGTGACGTCGTCTGATGGCTTCGGTGATGGTGGAGAGTTTGAACTTTTCGTGCATGTCGGAAGCCTTAATTTCACGAAAAGGGGTATCCCACAGTGCCGTTCGGAGGATGTTGTTCTGGAAGCTCTGGAGGCGAGTTATGGTGCTGGCATGTAGGAATCTAAAGAGTGGTGTCCCAAACAGTAGAGCTGGCCTCAGGACGCTCTTGTATATGAGGAGTTTCAGTCGAAGGGATACGGCCTGGCTGGTGATGAGATGCTGGAGAGAGTAGTAAGTTCTGCGGACACGTTTTAATTTATTTTGCAAGTGTGTGCCGAACGTCATGTGCCTGCCTAGGTTGATGCCCAGGTAGCAGATGCTGTTGGCTAATTTACATACAATGTCCCATCCACATACAATGTAAACAATATAAAACACATACATTTACATATAACCAAGCATAATGGGATGGGACCTTCCAAATAATTAAATCAGAAAAAAGTTTTACATTAATTATTAATGTAACATTAATGTCTAAATGGACAGAAACGGTATATTTCGCCTATAACGGATCCATAATTCAGTATTGAAATACGGCACAATATTCAAGTCCTTAAAATTTCATTTATTATTCACAACCTTTATTTTCACACCATGTTTTTGTTTTTTTATTGATAAAATCTGAATTGTATTTTTTGGAATATAAATAAACAAAAATGAGGTAACACAAATCGACTTGAGTATCTTAAAATTTAATAAATAATTGTATCACTCATTGCCTAATAAAAGGCAGATTGTAATTTTATCTTAATAAAATTGATTGAAACTAAAAAAAAAAAAATAATTGTAAAAAAAAATCAGTATTTATTGTAAAAACAATACTCTAATAAAACAGTGGGCACAGATTAATAATGTTATTCTTATTATTATAATTAATAATAAGCAAAAGGGAATCGAACCCAGGACCTCCCTAATAGCCAGTCGGGTGAAATTACGAGGTCAAATAGAGTAGGAATTCTAAACAGAATTTTTTTGGTACAATTCTCCCTTGTGTAGGTTAGGTGTTAGAGCACCACTCTGAATATTCCTGAGTTTATGAATCTTTACTATGAGTGATAATAGCATTGTATCTTGCTATAGTAGTTTCGGCTAAAAATAATGAGCAAATTTCAAGGTATTGTAGAATCAACAATTAAAATTTTAAGCTACGGTTGCTGGCATGACAATCACTCACCTGTGTCTCTCTCCCTCTCCTCGATTCCAATCTTGTGCAAAAAGTAAGTAGTGCTTTGAAGTAGCGCGCCTCTACGTCCAATAACTAGGGATTATCAAGTAACTAGGGATTACTTTACTGATTAATTAATATTATCGTTTAGTAAGTAGAAGGTTGCCGAGTTTCTACCACTGGTAGCTGGAACCAATTAGCCGTCATCAAAACAGAAGCTCGGTCTGGAGAGAGGTCTGACAAGGTTGGATGATAAGATGGGATCAATAGCCCACACAACACAACACAGCTTCCAGAGACATGTTGTAAGCCTACACTCTCACACAGACCAACGCATTTTAGTTACATTTTTGCAAATAACTAATAAAGACTGGCTCTTATCAACATGTTGCCGAGAAAGAAAATATTATTTTTAAGTTTGAAGTTTAAAAACTCAAATTTTGTAGCTCTACCTGCGTTCTTCTTGTAAGATAATCCTCACCCTATTTGTTTTTTAATAGAATATGAAAACATTTGCATTATGTTATTTATTTATCATGTAAAGTAAAGGGAGTTTTTTTTTTTTTGAATAAAAATAACTTTGTTTTCATTTTAAAAACCTAAAAAAAACTAAGCATTTTTGTGGCAATCAAACACTGAAATCCTTTAGACTATATTCGTCGGTGAAGCAATATTTGTTCGTCAATGTGTTTATTCCACTTCATAATCTTCTTCAAATGCAAATTTGTCACTTCCTTTGTAATTATTAATTAACGAACGTGAAGAATCGAAAACGTTTCATTTTATATCTCTATTTCGAATTTATTCATCTATTCAGTCATCTAGAGCCCTATAAAGTTTTTCATGTGGATTCTTGAAGTCTCTTTAGGGTAGTCAGCATTTTAGTGGTTTCAAACAAAAAAAAAACGAAGGAAATGGAAGAAAAATTACTTTATCAGACTTCATTGGACTGATATAATATATATGCCTTTAGTATACCGTGATAGAGCAAACTTGATCATAACTGTCATACAGTGTACTTACACTCTTTAGACACTCTGGGCTCCTGTCGGCCCCGGAAGTCCTCGTCCCGAAGACCATCGCTGTTGGCACAGCAGATGATGGGCTCCTTCCCCCTGAAGGAGCAGATCGGAGGATGGTGCTTCTTGAAGTCTCCGGGGTTATAACAGTCACTCAGGAGTCTGCAAGTCCCTGCCTCTCCGCCCAGGGCCGTGCACGTATTCCCTGCACCACAAACCTGTATTAATATTAAAATAATACTAGATGCTTCATAAATAATATATATTAGCATCAAATAAATCACAATTAAATCGGCAATAACTAATCCAAATACCAGGATATTTTATGGTTTATATTGTGCTAGTTAAAACATAAAGGAAATTAACTCAGTTAATGTCGCCTTAAAAGACTTTTTAAAACAGATGTATTTAAAAAAAATTTTGAAGCCCTAATGCATCTCTCACAGGACATCTCACACTAAAACCAATCTGAGCTTACGAACTGGAAGACTTTAAAACTCGGGCATCAAGCGCATCCAGTCCTTTCAATCTAATGTGCTAAAAACATCAGCTAATGTAGATTTTTATGTCACCACTAGAACCCTCCGTATGACCTTAAAATGACCATTTCCCAAGGTTTTGACATTTTCTCGAAAATCGAAAATGCCCAAATATCACTTTCAAACATAACCCATCCCTACAATCCTCCTCAGAAGTTAAAGCGAAAATGGAGCTGCTATATTTTGTAAACATTAAATCATCAGGAGTTCCAGCACAGGTATTTTTTCTCCCCTCATGTCTCAAGGGGGTAAGTTTTCTCACTCCCAGGGAGGGGGATCTTTTCGAACCTTCCCTCCAGCCGGGAATGACAAATCCACAGTTTAATCGTGAAATTCCCTAGTCTATGTGGACATTGTATGTATTTATATTGTAAATGAGGTTTGAACAAGAGAATGAACCCAATATTTTATTTATGGTAAGACTAAGATCATTTATCACAATTATCCATAGTTCAGATTGTAATTTTCTTAAAATAAAGATTACCCATTCCGTGATGCTACCATTGAGGGGGTAAGAGCTGTCATAAACTTCCGTTTCAAACAGCCTCAGAGCAGTGCCTTCGAAATCTTCCCCAAAAAAGTAATCGATAACTGAGACGTTCTGTTTCGTTTCCAATAAATACTATCCGTTATTACATTTTAACCAAATCAGTTTGATAAATAGGACCTTTATCGCAAAATATAAGGATATGAATGGACACAGCTCTTCGGTTGTTTTCGCTTCGGCTATAGGTTATGGACTGTCAAAAGCAATCTGTGCAGATCAACATCACTTCCAGACCAGCGGACAGACACAACTGGGCTTCATGCCTACATGCCTACATTGCACCATCCTTTGACGGCTTTGAGTCTGTAAGCTTTAGCATGTAAATGAGGAGGAGATAGAACAATAAAGCTTAATCTAACGTACCGTATAAATTGCCTTAGCGTAAACATAAACTTACTGAATACGATAATGTTCAACAGTCAAATCCTAATCTACAGGATGTGTCAGAAAGCAGTCACCGCACTTATTAGCTGCTATTCTAAACAACGCGAGTTTCAATGTCGAATCCATTAATTTCCAAATGGGTCATTAAATAAAACCAACAAGCATAATATCATTTCACTCTGTAAAAGACATAATTAGCTAATGTTCAACCTAGGCCAGACCACATTCATTGTTGCCTTCGATGTGCGCATCTCGCCTACAATGGAAGCTACAATTCCTGCCCGTGCCAACGGTCCTTGGGTTCTCTTTCAAACCGTCTTTATAAATAGAATATTTTAAAAATACCCATATACTAATTTATTAAAAATATTTACAAAAATTAATATACTCTTATTAACTTTATTCTAATTAAAACTATCTTATCCTATATATACTATGATACTAACTCATTACTACATGTGCAGACTTCATTCTATCTTTGTTCGCCGGCGTCTTCTTGATGAGACGTCTCTCCGAGATCAATGCTGCTGGTTTTGTACCACTTTCCTCCGTGGACACGATCTATTTCCCTATGGGGGAAGTCTTCATTCTGATTTTTCCCTCCACTCCCCCGCCTGTACCAGTGGGTTACCCCAGTGCAGTCTCCATTTCAAATGAAACTTATTAATTCAGAAAAGTTGAGGCCAGGTCGCCTCGCCTAGCTCATGGAGCACAGCGATGCTTAAAGATGCAAAGTAAGACATTTTAAATGAAACAAAATTTCGTTGGGGTACCTACAGCTGCCATTCTTTTCCCTCTGTTCCAAAAGGATGTCAGCAAGAGCCTAACATAAGCAATGAACCAGACCTGCCTGTGCAACAAATATCCTTAATTGAACCTCCTTATTACCGTTAGCCCAGAGAAGACAAGACCGAAACAGAGGAGAAAATCAAAGACCATGCCAAAACTGGAAAACAAATCTGATTGCACCCGTTTATTGCTGATAAACCTAAGAAGACCAGACTAGAACGACAAGTAAGCATCAGATGGACAAGACTAAACCAAATCGCTTCAAAACTAGATGCCAATGTCACACGAATCCAAAAACTGACAAAACTTTTTCTTTGGCTAATAATCATATTACCATTTATGATTACCTTGAAATTTAAACTGGAGGGATTTACGCATTGGGAGTTGTAAGTACGTACTCCAACTTTACAAGTGAACCCTTAGTTGTTGGTGTCTAAACCTGTAAAAATATTTCAATTAAAAAAAAAAAAATCCTTTACGAGTTGGATGAACATTTGCTATGTAATTATTTGTCTTGCTCTATTTCTATTTAATTTTTCCTCTTTATATTTTCCGTATACCGGAGATAAAGCGCAGTCACTTAATATTTATCATAGTGAGTTTTATTGCATAGAAAAAAAATGTTTTATATATATTTATTTGCAAATAAATCATTGATCGTCTAAAACAGCCACATGGCTATGTCCCTATTGTGTTTTAGCGAATAGTTAAATTAAGTTAAGTAAATTACTAAAAAAGATTCCGAATCGTTACCCTAAAATTGTAAAATTGTGACGGTAATCCAGGAGTTTTCAAATCAGATAGGATATTAAATCAAAACGCACAATATCATCTTGTCTATTTCTGGATATTAATGAGCTAATTGCCTCATTACCATAAACTGCTGACTAACCACAGACTAGATTGTTCGTTAGGAGACTGGATTGGTTTGATTTTAAAAATATACGTTATGTTTAATATTATGCAAATAGTATTTCGAAACTTTATACACAATTTTGAGGAAAACAAGATATCTGTTTGTTATCAATTCCAACATATCGCTGAGCAAATGCGTCGACACATTGACATACTGACGACTAGCAATGAACAGTGTAATATTATATATCCATTGCTTCTAGATACATTGTCTTGAATACATTTCGCTTTATTAATGTCAACAACCCATAAAGTGTCTGTAAGACATTTGAAATGTGTCGCATTGTGGTGGTAAAGCTTGTAGAGAAATCGACTTAGGTTGAAGATAGACAGTCGTTAGGTTTCAGTCAAATTTATTATTAGGCGCTTAATGGTGGATGATGACATTAACATTCATCATTCTCAAGAGTCATTTAAATGATTGCAACAGCAGAAATACACATCTCACACTAGGACCTGATGCAGATTTATCTGTAGTGCTTCGAAACTTGTCTACTAATAGATATAATTTGATGAAAACCAAACAGCTTTTTTTAACTAACATAAGCAAATATCCCAAAATACTGTCATACTCATTTGTATAGTCAACGCCTTGTTTTTATAATTTCCAGAAATGAAGTGTCCCTGAGGCTGATAATTATTCTTATAAAATAATGAAGAAATCATTCATACACACGCGAAGGATTGATAGTCAATAATTCTAGTTGGATTTTAAATAATTGGTAATATTTTAGATTAGTCATTTTTTTTTTATTTATACGTATTGTGATACGTAAGGTGGCTTATGGAGTATTTCCACGAAATTGTAATCATAGGGACGGGATGGTACTTAATCATGCAGACTTCCAGCCAGCCAGAATCAAAAATAAAACAAAAGACAATTTGAAGGACACCACACCTACTGGATTCAAGAACACTGCAGCATTTTTAAAGTACATAATTTCCAATTCAATAAGTTAATGTTTAACAAACCAACAACAATTTACTTATAAATGTTTTATTTGTTTAGTAATCTTTTAAATTTATTGAATGTAACTTTTTCCAGAACGTTCGCGGCAACAAAATGTAAATAACTCTCTTAAATCGGCGAAGTTTGCCTTCTCGTGTGACACGGAAATCTTTCATGCATAAATATTTTATAAACACTATATAAAAAAATATAAGATATTTACCTAAGATACTGTATCATAAAAAAAATAAGGTATTATATAAATTATATTTAATTGTATAATTATAACTCCCGATTGGGGATGAAAAGCGGCATGGTCCTAAATGAAATAAATTATGTTTCCACTTAGCGATACGAACCCAAAGATCCTTCATATATGGAGGCAATTAAATGAAAGCAAACTGATGAAAGCACTGAATAAGGTACTAAAATACATGTAGCTTACATACCCACGAACCGTTCGTGGAATAAATTCCAGAAAAATCAGAGGGCCTATATTAGCCAATAATAAATGCTTACTTCAATAAACACTCGTTTTATTGTAACAATGTTGGAATGTAGTCTACAATATATTACATGAAATGCAGCAAAAGCTAACATCTCCACATAAGTCAATGATATCAACACACAATATGAAACCCAGGAAAAGGAATACTGAAAGTATAAATTTAAACAATTTAAGAAAATTTTGTATTAATAGGATGTTTTCGCATCTTGCGTTTATTACAGCTTTCACTCTCGCGGCCAACGAAGGAGGTTGGGGGAAAAATTAATGAGTGATATATGGCTGGGTCCTTTTCACGAAGAAAGTTTTGATTTGGCCTGGGATTAATTTGGAAGCTTGGAATGAATTAATTTTTATAGAGGGGTCTCTAACAGCTGCTTGCCGCATAGAGGAATTTCTTTTGGAGTCTGTTTTCAAATTTGCACCATAATGAAGTTAAAGGTGAATTTTTTAATTGTCTCCCGATACCTGGAAACCGCTTCAATCCGATGTGTGAGTGGCCAGCTTGTAGTCCAGATCTAAACCCTGTTGAACATCTATGGGATAAGTTGTCAAGACTTACAAAGATTCAGAAATTAAGGGTTGCTCCCCCCCCCCTAAACGGAAGAACATAAAAATAACCCTAATATCCATCTGCAATTTATTCAAATCCTTATTAGGTCAATGCCCCATCGAATGCAACCCGTAGAAAACGCAAGAGGTTGAAACACACCATATTTTGTTAATAAAAATTATTTTTGTTTTAACTGGTTTTATACTTTGAATATTTCTAATATGCTTAATATGCCCTGTTATTTATCCTAAAAGTACGTGGAGGCGTAAACAACAAATTGATTTTTGAAATATTTACAAATACTTCAGGACGACCACTTTACTATTAGTTATCATTCACACATACATAAAAAGAGGTCGGGGGGGGGGACATTATAACTATCTTTTTCAAAATTCTTTAGATAAAAAAAAAGATTCGTCAATATAGTTTAGACATTAATTTGAGGTAAAAAGAAATTGAAAAATGATATTGGTGCCCAATATCAATGTGATCCGATGGGAAATAGTAAGTGCCACTAATCATTATTTAACTGTGTATTGAAAAAATATTTTGTCTATTATACTAATTAATTAATTACATAGGAACATGAAATTGGATTATGACCACTTTTTCAAATATTGCAATAAAACAGCTGCTCAATGGGACGGGTTGGACAACCTTTTGAACAAGTGAGAAAGAACAACAATTTATTAAGATAAAATCACAATCTGCCTTTTATTAGGCAATGAGTAATTGAGATAAGTGTCATCATTCATACCATATTTACAATTCATCATTCACTCGCTCATTCATACAATATTTACAAACAGCCCAGAGGCCCCCCAAGTCCACATGGTTGTCACCTCCCTCGCATGCAAAGGAGGAAGCGGAGTCTTGGGGAGTCCCCCACGCCCCTACTTCATTCGCGTCACTGGATAAGAGCCAGCGGAGGCTGACCAAGAGCGCGAGAGCCACAGTCGCTCAGGACATGATTGGAGAAACTGGCCATTGCCAGGACTCCCACTGTCACTTATTTATAGCAGATCACGAGGCCACTGCCGTTTCAGTCTCCGAGGAGGACTATAGGGATGAGTGGCGCAGTGCAATGACTGTGCTACAGGATTAGGGTGGTTGGAAAAGCTACTGTGGAATTTCATAAACTTGGAAGGGATGAGTTCTAGAATGTAGGGTATATTAAGATCGTTATAAAGGGTTTCGTTGCTGACATAATAAGGGGCATTTACTATTGTTATTAGAACTTTGGATTGAAAGGATTGGATACGCTTGATGTTCGACTTTTTTGCTGTCCCCCATAGCTCTATTCCGTATGTCCAGATTGGTTTAAGTATAACTTTGTAGATTAGTAGTTTATTTTCTATTGAGAGATGGGATGTCCTTTGAAGTAGTCTGTACAGTTGTCCAAAGCGTCTGTTTAGTTCTTGTCTTTTTAGTCTCGTATGTGGGTGCTAGGTCAGTCGTTTGTCCAGATGGAAGCCTAAGTACCGTACTGTCTCGGATACAGGGAGAGGAATAGAATTAAAATAAACTAGTGGACAAGTCTTGCGACAAAGGGTGAAGGTAATGTGGGAGCATTTTGCTTCATTAACTTTGATCCGCCATTGATTGCACCAATGCTCGATCTCTTCAAGGTGTTTTTGAAGGTTATAGGATGCTATGTCGGGGTCTGCGTGGGATGACAAGACTGCAGTGTCATCTGCAAATGTGGCCAAGAAGGTATTGGGAGTAGAGGGGACATCAGCGGTGTATAGGTTATAGAGGATGGGGCCCAGGACACTGCCCTGTGGAACTCCTGCATTTATGGGATAGTAGTTAGAGTATTCTAAACCACAGCGGACTAACCTTTCGCCTTTTACTAAAGGTTATAACTTTAATAGTTAAAAAATAGCTAATCTATAAATTGAGCGAAACTAATCCCTGAAATTGAAGAAGTATTGTAACAATTCAATAATTAAACAAAATTTCATTTCAGTAAAACACAGTCAGTCATCAGCAGTTATTCAAGATAGAGTGAATATTATAGTTATTTAAACCATTAATTACATAGTACTCACTGAAGGCAGTTGACTAACTTTATCTTTTATGTGTCCTAGCTAGCCATTAATGTACTTTTGAAAGATTATTATAAGTTAATAGTTCAGACTATATTCTACTTGGTTTAAAATATCCTTGCACGAAAGGCATTCCTCGAACGGAATAAAGGCAGATATAAAGAAATCTGTGTAAACTAACACCGACAGGGAGTGTAGCAAATGGACAGGGTGTGTGGTTTCCTTTCCGGGTGATCCTCTCTCGGACCCTCCAAGGTCTGAATGGCACTGGCCCTATCCTGACAGGAATTAAATTATTTGACCCTTGTTCCCTTCGTCTGAATTATAGGCATGCAACTCGTCTAAATAACGGGCGTTAGTGCCACGCCTTTTTCTCAACTCAGTAGTACCTCTTCTTCTGCAACATGCTAGGAACCCGAAACTCTACCAAAGTTGATTCATATTGAGGAAATAGTTGACTCGTGCAGTCTAGCACAGCTGTTAGAGCCCCCAGCCGAAGAGGTCCAGAATTCGAGTTGCTCTTTGGCTGGTGATTTGTGATTAAAAATAACCAAATATAAAATCAGTTCTTTTCAATCTCCTCTACTTTTTTATATCAGAGTTTTTTTTTAACGTGAAGTTTTACTCGAAATGTGCAGTTCTAACTCCGTTTTCTGCAACTCTAAATCACATAAGTGCCGATCCCAACCAGCTACAAGAACTCTGTGAAAACGTGTGTGTCCCTCTTATCACCCTTACGATGCTAATGAAGATGACACTGATTATGAGGGGGTGTCGTCAATGAGAAAAGTCATCAATGATCAGTTAAATCTAAACCTGTCAAAAGAAGCATCTGAATTGCTGTTTTTTTAGGTTTAACGACACAAATTTGCTTAAACAAAGAACCAAAATTACCTTTTATCGTACAAGAAAAGAGGGTCTCCTACCCTACTTCTCTTAAAAAGACAATCTCATCATGAAATTGGAGGACTAATGATGCTAACGGATAATTCTTAGCATATATAGGGGAAAAATTAAAGCAGGAATATTTGACGGCCCACAAATAAGACAACTAGTTAAGGATCCTGCATTGGTAAATTCGATGAATGAGGCCTGGACTTCATTTGTTGCAGTTTTCGGAACTTTTCTGTGAAGCTGAAATCTATGTTGAACTGGTAAACGAGATGACTAACAGTTTCAAATCCCTTGAGTGTAACATGAGTATTAAGGTGCACTATTTACAGTCACTTAGACCGTATTCCTGAAAATTTAGGAGAGACCAGTGAGGAAATATGTCACCAGGATATTAAAACTATGGGGTCCCACTACCAAGGAAGACGGGATACGCACATGATGCCAGATTACAGCTGGAGTTTAAAAAGGTACTGTTCCAAAATGGATTCAAGAATGTGACGGAAAAGAGGCTTCCGAAGTGTTCAATGACTAGTTGGTTTCATCGATGATTTGTTCTTCTATCTTTGTATAAAATAATATTTGTATAATATAATAATAATAATTCCATGTTTAGTTTTTTATTTGAACCATGAACATAGCTTAAAATAGTGTTAGGTATATTTCGCTAAAATGTTATATGTTAGAAATTTGAGCTCGACAAAAAGTAATGCCATATTTGAATTCAGGGCATCAAATTCAATTGAAATCAGCTCCAAATACTCCAGCACCAAAACACCTGTTGCCCTGTGTAATAATTACTACCAATGCTTTCAACAATTCCGGGTGGATCTGAATCTCACTTAAACAAAATATAATATTCTATAATATTCATTCGCTATGGGAAAAGGGACGAAGAGCTTTCCCTTGTCGAACGGACAGCCGTCCTTGGTTTATAAAGGAATGCTTATAGCCTCATTTTCTGAGCCAACAAATCTGGTACAGCTATATTTATCGTTGCAATGAACTTCATCATTTTTTCCACCGTCAGCTCGGCGATCTGCGTCAGGAATGGTTGTATCTCCGAGTGTCAACACAAAGAATACTTATTCTTATTGTATAATGCATTTCTAATTAGGTTGTATATGAACGGAATAAGGAAAACACTTGCATTGAAATCTGTAGCTATTAATTCATTCCTTACAAACCGGTTCGACAAGATATTTTTTTTATTACTGAACAGTAATAACAATATTTTGTTGGGGATTCGGAATCTCGGAAATAAAAGTACAATTTTTTAATATTATTTATTTAATATATTTGTTGAAGGAATCACTATACAAAGAGGTCTGCCTTACATCAGTAAATTACTTTACGTGCAGTTGTAAAACACTAAATAAAAATTGGTCAATATTTTATGTTATCAAATTAGCACAAAAAGAAAACAGACCATAGTGTCTATAAATAATTGAGACATGTTGACAGTAAAATCAATGAAATATGTATTTTTCTTTTCCCCGTCGAAATATGCGCTCAATACGAAATTATAACATTACCAATAAATAGATAAATTTATAAATAAATAACTTTTTTGTTCAGAACGAGAAATTCATTGCCTTAATTTGGTAACTGAATTTTAGTTGTAAAAATTCCATAGCTAACTAAATATATCTGAATCAAAAAAGCTTTTTCTTATTTTAAATGTTGTTATTTTAACAATATTGACTAAACTGGTTTATTATTGATTCACGTGATACATGACCAGAGTAGCCTTTCAAAGTGTCCATAAATTTCTACGTTGAAAAACAAAACACGAAAATGCAAAATGGTTGGTTATCTCATATATGTTCTCGATTTGGCGTATATAAAATTACCAATAAATAAATAAATATATGAATAAATAAGATTAACCCAAATAATAAAAAATCAAATAAATAGCATATAATCAAGTAATGACTTAGTTATTGTAATACAGACCTCTAAACTAATCTCGTACAAATATTTTTTACAAAATATCAATTATTCGA
Organism: Acanthosoma haemorrhoidale; assembly: GCA_930367205.1. Taxonomy (NCBI): domain Eukaryota; kingdom Metazoa; phylum Arthropoda; class Insecta; order Hemiptera; family Acanthosomatidae; genus Acanthosoma; species Acanthosoma haemorrhoidale. Next base: position 41,574,888 of record OV884014.1, read on the forward strand.
TAAAATAAAAATGTTTCTTTTATTTCTTCAATTAGCTAATAATAAAGCCTGTTTATTAAACATTGTTATCAAGAGACAAGAAATTAGTTGATAAATAAGAACTTTTAATCATTTTTATTTGAGCTAAATGTTTTAAACAGTTCAGGGCGTGAGAGAGGTTTTCGCAATTAGTACGGAATGTTGTTTCGAAAATGTTTTTTCTTCCTCCTAACTGAACTTAATTCCTCCACCATCGGCATAAGAACGTGCAACTCTCAACCGTGTCGGGTTTTCCTTTAAGCTGATGAAATAGGTTAAATCAAATCCTCAATTATTCAATATTTAAATATGTAATAGCCTTTCATTTTATTTTAATGATCTGTGGTCTTATATCGTCCATGGAAAATCCAAGGCCTATTTATGTGTCGTCCAGTTAGATCATAACAATCACGCGAACCGAGCAATGAGAACGGCTCTTGTTCGATTCCCAACTGGGGACACAATATTTTAATTTTACTTTTCCACCCGGAATAAACTCTCAAGTAACGTTTCCACCAATATAGCATTTTTATTCAATATTTTTCTGCCTATTTTACTTACTAACTGTATTTAATTGTTGTTGTTTTCCTCTGAGGTATTTTTTTGTTTTTTTTATTGTAAAAATTTTTTTTTAGATGATTGAAACTTATTTATTGTGCTAAAATTATAATCTGCCTTATTAGGCAACAAGTAATATGTTAATAAATGTTCTCATTCATACCATATTAACAATTTTCAATCACTCGCTCATTCATACAGTATTTACAAGCCCAGTGACCTCCCAAGTCCACATGGTTGTCACCTCCCTCGCGTGCGAAGGAGGAAGCGGAGTCTTGGGTACTCCCCCCCCCCACGCTCCTCCGTCAGCCATGTCGCCGGATACAATCCAGTGGAGGTTGACAAAGAGCGTGAGATTTAAAATATATAATTCCTTTTGTATAATTGAAAGATCATTATTATAGATCACTTTTATGTAAATAGAATTATACAACGCTGGATTGTTTTCTTGCATGTTGCGATATTTATTTGGGGCCTAAGCTGTAGAGTTATAAATGTAAGGGTTAAATTAATTAAACACTAAGCACTACACACTTAGATATTGTAGAACCAATGCCCCGAATGTTTCTGTAGCCACCGCATCATAAAGCATTCACCCCTTTTAATATTTGTAATGCTTTGGAAATGTATTTTCTCCACTTTTCGTTCACACAAAGGTATATCGTAGTAGATAGATAAAAAATCATTTCTTTGATATCCTTAATTAATGATTCAAAACTCAAATGATACCCCATCATTAGGTCCAGCTACTTTGCATCATAGAACATAAATATGTATAAATGTGTTTGAGAAATAAAAAAAAAAATTTTAGATTTATAAAATGAACCCAACAACACTTGGGAATATGTATGAGAGATTTAATCGTTATTCACTGCCAGCAGAGAATATCAAAATAAAAATACTCATATTATATATATAAAACATTTATAACCACTTGGTCTTAACTATTGGATTTCCTTCAATGATGTATTTAACAGAACTTGGACATTGAAATTAATTGGCGCTTTATATGTCATGGTATTCACATAAATTGGCAACGGGTTATGACACATTACTAATTAATAACGCACTGTGGTTTTCAATGACCGACACCAACATTGCTCTTCTATGACTCCTATCCGTCTCAGAGGTCATCTCAGTGCGTCACGTGATTCGCTTTCTACATTTAATTAGAAACATAAAAGTGGGGGAGCATAGGTACCTGATGCTTTTCCATACATCAATTTGAATTGTAAATAAAAAAAAACATAAGAATCATATGGTGAAATTCGTAGGGAGGGAGAGCGGAATGACGTACCTATGGCATTTGGACATCTTTATTCCGTTTAATAGGTACAGTTTACAGTGAATTGAATTTTACATTCTTTATGAACTTGAGTCTTTTGTAACATTTTCCTTAGTGTTAACGGATTATAACTTTTGACACGTACTTTTTAAAAAATTCCCTTTCTAAAGATATAATACAATTACCAACCAAACCTCATTAATAACAAATTCACAATTAACATAAAATATTTGCAAAATTTATTAAAGAAAGGGAACCCAGCACGCACTGTGGATGCTGGTGCCGATGTCGCTAGTTTCAGACAACTTCAAAGGTACGAGAGATACCATGAACACAGAAGCGTCAGATATGTCAGAGGCACTGAAATTTTGCTTGTAGGTCCCTTGGCTAGAAGCTCCATCGCAGCCCCATTTTGAAATCAACATCAAATTTTTACCCTGAGAGAGATCAGCAGCCATTTTGAATGAAATCAGCAACCTAGTGACGGTTTTGTCTAATAAGCTTTGAAGTGCTACACTTGCCTTTGTTTCAGAGACATGTATATCCGGGTAGCAATCCTTTTTCGCTTGCAATAGAGCTTTATATCAAGGAAATACATTGCAACCTTTGCTTAAGACCTCGGATCGAATTCAGTTGTATTGGTATTTAGTTTGTATTGTTTCGACAAACTGAGCAAGGGCTTCTTCTTTTGATAGCGTATCACTTTCGTCCTTCTTCGGTTCGGTCCCGAACAAATTTGAAAGGCTTCCTACATTGCTCATAAGCTCTGAAATTTTTTTTGAAAGATGTGTGAGCCCGTTTTTTGTCAAACTATACTTCATTGCATATTGATGTTCAGAAATTGAATATAACTCACTCAATTCCTTACCTTTGCGTTTGTTCAAACTCCGAATACGGCACTTTTATGGCATAAACCATGATTATTATCTTTGGAATGGTGGTAACAACTGAGTCAGAAGATCAACAAGGAATGGACCACATTGGTATATTTCTTTCATTTTTCTTTCAATAGCGAGTCAAATACTCAGAATGTAAATAAACAGGCGCGTTTGTCTCCACTAATCTAGAATCAAGGGTCGCACTCGGTCGCAGCTAATTTGTGTTTTAATCGCTTCTCCATACTTGTATGAACACGAATCAACTTCATTTTAAAAAGCCGGTGGAAGCGGAAGATTCATAAGCTTCTAAAAGCGTAAATAATGAATAAAAACTAGAATTTTTCTTCTATTAAACGATCTAAGCGCACGTTATCGTTACATTTTCCCGAGTGTGAATAACGTGCTACCTTCATTTTTGCCCTGTAAAAGAAAGCCATTGAAAGACAATTTTAAAATAATCTTGAAATATCTTTTACCCGTCATTACAAAACTTGGCTTTTCCTCGCGATTTTCTCGTTTGTTCTTAACCCCTTACTCTTGCTCCCTTCTTCATGTAGATGAGCTTACAATATAACGACCAGAGCTTAGAAACCATCGGTTCTGAATACCTTAGGTACCTCTCTAACTGAACTATAATACCATTTTATGGCCACGAAGGTGTCAAAAATGGACTTTTGTCCTGTTTTTCGTCGTTAGGAACCAGTGTGCGTCAGTCCACTTTTTAAAAAATTCCCTTTCTAAAGATGTATTACAATTACCAACCAAACCTAATTAATAAGAAATTCACAATTAGCATAAAATAAAAATAAATGGGTTAAAATTTCATAAGATATGAGACACTCAATTCCCCAGATGCATGGTTATCACCTCCCTCGCATGCGGAAGAAGAAGCGGAGTCTTAGGTACTCCCCAACGCTCCTCCGTCAGTCCACTTTTTAAAAAAATCCCTTTTTAAAGATATATTACAATTACCAACCAAACCTAATTAATAACAAATTCACAATTAGCATAAAATTAAAATAACTGGGTTAAAATTTCATAAGGTCTGAGACACTCATTTCCCCAGATGCATGTATTCCTGCCCCTGGCTAGTGTTGTGTGATGTATGTAGGTGCATATGCAATACCATGAATTGCTAAGGCCGTGAGACTATTATTTTGGAACATAGTTATAACTTTCTATAGCAATAGTTTCTATAACATTAGTTAGACATTTGGCAAGGAATTTAAAGGATTGATGCCCGAATGAATCCAAAAATAATAAAATAATCTTTAATGTTTATTCTCATACAAAGGCCATCGTTCAGTCCAGACATTTGATCTATACAAGGGATTAATTTTAGTCGATTCGGATTTTTTCCACACATGATACTTTATGAACAAATTTTATTACTAGGGCGAGATAAATTTGCTGGTTTTTCACTTTTGTTTTAATAGCTCAGAACGAGGTATTAATTGCTTTTCCATGAAACATTTAATTTGGAAACTGAATTTTTTTTGTGAAAATTCTATAACTCACTAAATATATCAAATCAAAAAAGCTTTTTCTTTTTGGAAAATTTAAAAAATATTGACTAAACTGGTGGATTCTTATTGATTCACATGATAAATGACCAGAGTTTCCTTGCAAAGTGTCTATAAATTTCCACGTTGAAAAACAAAACACGAAAAGAAAAATAATATGGATAACCCTCCGAAAGATGCAAAATGGTTATCTCATATATATTCTCCTTTTGGCATATATAAAAATACCACTAAATAGATAAATATATGAATAAATAAGATTAACCCCAATAATAAAACATCACATAAATAGCATATAGTCACTTAATGACTCGGTTATAGCAATACAGACCTCTAAATGACATACAAATCTTTGTTAGAAAATATCAATTATTCAATCTAATAAAAATGTATTCTTTCATTTCTCCGACTAAATAATAATAAAGCCTTTTTATTAAACTCTCTTATCAAGAGTTTGTTCAAATTTCGTTGTTGTTATAAAGACTTCTCGAGAAAATTGATTTGTAAACAGGAATATGGAAACGAAAATATTTTAGAATAAATCCTATTTATCCTTCCAAACCTTCTAAGCCTTCTAAACGAAAGCCAACAAGTTGTAATAAACTTGTAATAACAACTTAAAAAGTTTATTACAACTTGTTGTGTACTAACTAAGAAACGTATTAAACACTAAAAATACTACTGTGTAATACTAGATTCAAAAGACAATTTAGTTAATAATATAATATTATGTAGCACTTACCTTGGCTGAGGTCCAATATCTCCGAGTGGGCAGGACTTGAGCAAAATACACAGAGCAGAGCCAACAACATGTTTCCTACTGCCACTCTTCGCGGACCATACCCCACCACCTCTCCTCCGATGACTGGTTTACCTTCGACTGTCTCCTCCTAGATACATATCATTACATAGGATACAGTCTCGTAGCTCTGTCTATCCGTTCGTCTGCCTCTGTCAGGTGACAGGGTGATGAGCGATTGTCGATTGTGCCCTAGTAAAAACATCGAATAGCAGTCAAACGCTACTCAAGTGTAATATCATATAACTGGAGCATTCGACCGTTCCTCTCTAATTCATTGAGTCTATTTCTCTAGAAGCGGGTCGGATTCCTGCTAAAATTATTTTGCTCATCGCCTGCCCAAGGTGAAAAATCTTAATTTTACTTTAAGGACTCATTTACTAATAAGAGGGTTTGTATAAAGCCAATACAATATACAATACAAAACAATAGAGTATTGTGTCAGGGACGAGATTGCCTACTGAATGAGCAATGACATTTGTATATTTTTTGCGGTGAACCTCCAAAATGGTTTTGAAATGCTTTTCTACTAGCTATTATTATTTTTATTTTTTAATCCTATGCCGGAAAACTTTAATTAAAGAACAATTCGTATTGTAAAGATAAAGTTATTATTAAAGGTAAAGAAAAAACTTACCACCCGGGACCTAGATTATATAATATAACGGTCGGCTGCCCTGCCAGAAGAGCTACCCTGCAAGAGTGGACGCTCTCCCAAATTGTATGACTCCATATCACAACGAAATGAAACTATAAAAAAATATTGTTCATTCTACAAGCACTTGTATTACAGCCTAATGCCTAATGCCTAATGCTCGAGTTGTGAGAGCCTCAGGGGATTCAAGATATTTGTATACAGGTTCTTAACACTAGAAAGTCAATGGTTTCTTATATAATTCAAAACATTTGTACAGCATAAAATTTCAACCTTAACCCCTGTATAGCACGCGTGTTTAGAAAACAAATTAAAACTTATTTTTCCTTTCACTCAAATCTCCTGAGTTATACCCTCTTTTACCACTTTGAAAAGTAGTAATTTTCAAAACGCTTTGAATTTATTTATAGCATTATGGGCTTTCGGATAACGTGGTTTTCCTACACTAAATAAATATTATTGAACACCTAATTACTGCAGTATTTTACATCCCCATTTCACTAGTCATATATTCCTCGCAATTTAATTGTTTATGCCCTCAGAGCTCATTCTACGTGGTTTTCTTTCGCAATTTGTACTGATCAATTCAAGACATTTTTTTAGAAGGGACCCTGTTTTTCCGTGGTGTTATCTTTATACTTTCACCTGTAATGACTTGATCTACCTTTGCGTGACTATATTGACAGTGAGCGTTTAATTTTGGCTATTCCCTGCTTCCAGTCAAGTTGACTACATAAGGCAGTCCTCGCTCGTAACAAACAGTTACGTGGTCAGATCCTTCGACTTTATTCTTGGAATGCCTTGCAGGTATTTATAGCTATTGGTTGAATCTCTTCGGCATTGCGCAAATTAATTTTGAGCCTTGTGACCTCAGCAAGGAATGACGTTGAAGATATGCGATGGCTCATCGCTTGTCTTTCCTGGTTTTATTTCACTAGTTTGTATCAGTTCGGCATATTTACGTCACAGTCTACGTGCAACAACCAGTTTTATCAAGGATCAGATCCCTTACCGAAATTTCCCCCTATTGGAAGAAAGAGTTTTTTTTATTTTTGGTTCCGTCATAAACTAAAATGTATTTTTGGAAATATGCATATACAATATTTACTTCATTGATTAATCTGTAATGGAATGCAATGTACTTTCGGTTAATTTCTTCTTGTATGTACTCTTTTTGTAGGTCAGTGTGCATTGTCTGTGTCGGGCTCAGATATAACTGAGTATCCCCAAAGTGGGGAGGAGACGCCCGACAGCAACCGTCGTCCGCGAGGGAGAGGTGCTAGTTTTAGCGAGACGAAGGCAGAGATTCCCACTAGGTAGGTGTGAGGTCTGACAACGCCGGACTAAAACATAGCGAGGTTAGGAAAGAGAGATGCAGAGGTAGTTGAATGAGAAGACCGTGGTTTCAGTAGAGCAGCAAACGCCAGTGCAGAGAGAGAGGAGAGAGTAGTGTTCCAAGTGACGGTCCGGTTCGTTATGTTAATTTTCTCTGAGGCCTGGGCTTATATAGGAGACCAGCCAGTAGGGTGGGGGTAAGTCCCCACCTACGGCTGTCTCCCCCACTAATTCCACCCCCCACTCTCACTGACGTCATAACCTTTATTAAACACGTAGATACATATTTTCTGATATTCATTTGATGACATAGACACGAGAAGAGGGGAACTTATAATTATTCATAATTAAGAGGTGGCCACGACAGTCTGGTTTGAAACATATTTCGGTTTCTGGTTTGTCGTATGTTTAAGTATTTTTGTACGTTTGATTTTCAGGCACTGACTCTCATCGTTTAATCAGGCGTGTTCAAATAGGTATGATTATGACCCTGTATTAGATATAGTGAATAACATATATTGACAAATATGTTTGAAAAAATATTCCAAATTTTGCTGCAAAAATGTTATTGAAAACTATTATCTGACTCATGTTTTCTTTGGCTATTAGTTCAAAAAACAGTGAGACTGTTTATCACAATTACTAGTAGGCAATACTTCATTTTATTACTGTTCTCAAGCACTTCAAATTGTCTTTTCAATTAATAAAGTAAATTTTGAAAAGTCGTAGAGTATATGAACGTACAGACGGACACACGACTAATTTTCCCTTCCGTACCTGACTGAGAGTAGAGCCTCTCCCTTCATTTAACGGCAATAAACTACCCAAATGCCCACATATCACTGATGCTTATCCTGAGCTGATATGCGTGTATCTCGCATTGTGCATGGACAGATTCTATAATGACATGCATTTAGTACTCTATAGATCATTGGCTAGCTCCTGCTTGTCAATCATTAATTGTACATAATTTATAGACCTATGAGACGCCACCTTAGTCCTCATCTACAATTCAGCACCGGTGATGACCTCAACATAGTCAATAAATATTCTCTGGATTTCTATTGCTATGGGACAGAGGAAACTTATGGCTGCACAAATTCAGGATTGAATTATATAATAAAAATTATTAAAAAAAATATAAACGAAGTTAATTGTATAATTTAGTTAATAAATTACCGTTTTTCATTATGGTATTTAAAAAAAAAATCGTGTCTGTAATCTCAATAAATAATACAGGTAGCAATAATATTAACTCCCACTTATTGATATAACAATGAGAACAAACAAGTTATTGATGCCTTTAGAATTGAAATTAGTATGTAAGTTAGTTTTAAGGTTGATCAAAAAGGTGAGCCCCATCACCTTGTTAGTCAGTTTAGTCAAGTCACGTATAATGTATATCATTATGCTTGTTTATTCGATTATATAATTTCTATAAAATAACAAAACCTGTATATAATGTAGTGATTGATATATTGTAGTGAAATTCACTGTACCCATTTTCAGACATTTTACAGGAGAGACCAAATTTAATCTCAATCTAGGCATATAAATTTGGGTAATTGTATTTGGGGATTTTTGGGGGGGGGGACGAGTTCCATGATTGCTTTCATCGTCAACAATATTACAGTTTTATATTTAATTGAGGTAGTTTTTAGGCGTGTAGGCCTCTGCTGCATAATTTCTGAAAATGGATATAGCGGGTTTTGGTTATAGAGGCCTTAATTGCCAATTTAAGTTCATTAATTTCAACAAATAGTCACTAAAATAATATTTTAATTTATTAGCTTTCACGATTAGGATTTCACCCTGTTAGTTCCTCGACGCCACCTGTCAACTACTAGGACAACTTCTGTGGTTCTTATCTCTCCCTTAACACTAATTAATAAATTAGTGACGCTTAACCATGTTTTACGGAGTTGGCAGAATTTTTCATGGCGTGAATTGATCAAATAAAAGCCCCTTTCAAAACTCTATGACTCTGCACCAGCACTGATCATAACAGACAGACACACGGGAGAAATCATCACTCAAGGTGTTGTCCAAGGATTTGCGCTTAGCCAACTGTTGTTTATATTGTTAGAGCATGGTTTAGAATAATTCAATGACGTATTCAAGCCAAAACACTTTTTTAGCCCTCAATTCTCTTATATATGAATCACCTTGCTATAACTGATTTCTTAATCAGATTTAGTCGACTGGGCACCTTGTGTCTTTGAGGACACGGGCCAAATGCATCTGTAATTAGGTGGGTGAAACCTCCAACCTTGGACTCATTGAGTAACATATAAATAAATACCTGTAAATGTCGTTTGCATTAGTTATATAATGTCGAACGCCCTACATTTAATTCCCACATGCTTCAGTGTCAACACTGCATCTGTAGGTAACTGTGACGTCACTGTCTTATAGAAGGACTCGAACACTTAACCCTTTCAGAAAAAGCTGTTTGATTAAAGAAACTGTCCGAGTGGTGCAGTGGTTAGCTTACTAGTTGACTAAAAACTAACGTGGCCACCGGTTCAATTCAGGGTTCCCTTGAAGTCATTGCTTCTGCTACCTGCTGGAATAAAGAAGAAACAGGTAATCTCTAGTAAGGTTCTCGTTTAATAGCCAAGGACTGACGGGATCATTTACCTAGCTACACTACACATACTCATGGATTACTGCTCCAACTAATTAATTAGGAGTTTTCTAACTAATACAAATTCATTTATTATCCATATATCATAAACATTTAAAAACTCTATCCCACAAGAGGATACTAAAGTAAATGGGTCATCGCTTTCAGGGATCAGCTCTTTTTAGTACTACGAAGGGAAAAATATTTGTCGTGTTCGAACGTTCTCACCAATGCACCGTAGCAGCCGAGATATTTTAATTAAGGATCTAGCTACACCTAAATGTATAACATAATAGTCGCACACGTACGAATGGGTTGCTAAACAATATTTTTCAAACTTGGTTAAATGACTTAAGTTCAACACAGATCCACTGACAAGATCACTATAATTCATAACCCACATCTAGGCTTGAAAAGAAAGTAGGACCTGATCCTTCTCCGGAAGCAACAGCATTTGGCAGGTAACGACCAGGCTTATTGTATAATACGTAGGTTGTGTATGAATTGAATATATAATACATGATAAGTAAATAATTCAATTAAATTGAATGCACGAATTCGGGTACGAATACGGGGTAGCTGCCTTAGGCTAGAGAGATACCAGATTTTGGTCAAATTTATGGACAAGGTTTTATCATATTATATTTGTCTGCGTCAGGTCTGAGATTGAGCTGCTTGGAGAACGGAAGGTGTTGCCTAAGCTCATACTTATGTAAACATTTTCTTAAGTACATACTTCTATCCAAAATCGTGAGGCCATGACAATATTGCACTGAATGCAATCAATGGCCACCCCTTCCTCGAGCATGCAAGTATATATATATATATATATATATATATAAGTTAATGTTTATTGAATTACAAGCTAAGAAAGGTTGGTAATAAGAACACGTAGAACGTTATAACAAGACTACTTTATTTAGACCAAGATACCTCTATCTATAGGTATTACCTGTAAACATATACAGATAACATATGTTTGGGGATTAAGGCTGGGCACTAGCGGCGCCTGGACTTAACTCCCCCCCACCAGTTTACGAACACCCATTCGCAAACTTTGAAGTCCAACACTCGGACGTCTTAGTCCATTCAAATAATGCTCCGCTAATGTTACAAAGGCCAGCCCCGCCCGTACACAGCCTGTAATCCCTCACATTAAGCTCTAATCCTATAAAACGTAAAAACCAACTGTCACTTGTAAACAAAAAACATAAAAGAAAACTTTGACTTTTAAAAAAAAACAATACTTCTGTGGGAAAAATCACATAACTATAACTATTTACAATGTTCCTTGCGTGTATGCTGCGAGGACACTCCAGCTCATTCCTGATCTACAACCTCCCCCCCAGGTGGAAGCTTTAACTGTTCTATGTGGACATTTCGCCGCTTCTTAGGGGGTCGTATACTCTCAATTGTCACGACGTTGTGTTCCCTAATCACGACCACTTTAAATGGGCCCTCATATCGCACCAGCTCTTTGCTCCTATTTGACCCTAGTTTTTTATAGACGATAGTCCCGATTTTAAGTTCCCCCATTCGATCCCGGACTTTGAGGTTTTCCCGTTCCACTCGTCTCGCTTTGTCCCTCGTTATCCTTTCTCTGACTTTGTCGCATATTTTCCTCAAAGCGACAGTATTACTCGCCATTTTCTCCGCCATTCCCTTGTCTGCTACCGTCTCTGCCCCATTTCTCCGTCTTTCGCGCAGCCCAAAGAGGATCTCGAACGGGGAGAACCCCGTCGCGGTGTGGATCGAATGATTGTAAGCGGCCACCGCCTTCGGCATTGCCTCATTCGCCGGCAGACCCTTTTCCGCGTGATATACCCGCAGGTGGTCACTCAGGGTGCTGTGCAATCTTTCTATCCCTCCTCTACTCTTAGGGTGCCCTGGGGTATTAAGATGCCAAGAGACATCGAGAGTCTTCATTTCTTTTCGGATGTTGGCATTGTCGAATTCTCTGCCCCCATCCGACGCGATCCGGTCTGGTACTCCGTAAAACTGGAACCAGGTATTTAATGCCAGCATTACCGCGTCTGATGACCGATCTTGCACCGGGTGCGCCATGGCCACTTTGCTAAAGCTGTCGATTGTGGTAACCCACTTATACCCCCTCCAAGTGAAGGTATCCACTTGTAAGTCACTCAACGGTGTCTCGGCGGTGGGCGATTCTTCTTGTCGCCCCCGTGGCGGATGTCTGTCATACTTCGTAGTGAGACAAACTGCACATGCCCCTATCATTTCTTGTATGCTCTTTTTCATTCCCCACCAAAAGTACCTCCGCCGCAACGCTTGCAACGTTTCCTGAACTCCACGGTGGTTCGTTTTTCCTTGGTGATAGGCCAGCGTCACTTCCAGCTGCTTTTCTCTGTCTTTGAGTGTCTCCACCATCGACGTGCACCGAATAAATATCCTATCCACTCCAAGTTGTTCCGTTCGCCAGAGTCTACGAATTTTCTCCCAAATAGTGGCATTCCCTACAAATACATGATGGGTCTTTCCGGGTTCCGAGGCATCTTTCAATGCACGGCAAATTTGGTGGTTCCTAACCCCTGGTGGCGACCAAATCGTCGCGATTTTACTTCTCCCATAACTGTCATATGCGATCTGCAGCCGCCCTGAGGTCTTGGATTTCCAAATGATCTGCCGTCTTTTGTCGTTCACGATCCCTTCTGTTACTTCCATTTCAACAGGTCTTTCGGCGGCGGAACCTTCCTCTTCAAGGGTTTCCTCACCTTCGCTATCTCCTCGCGTACCGAGGCTTCCATCCTCCCCGGGTGTCCATTCCCGGAGAAACTGTTGGATTTCCCCGGATGGTTCCCCTTCTTCCAATGCATTCACAGTAATGGCTCTGGACAGCCAGTCTGCCACTACGTTCTCTTTCCCGGGTTTATATATGATCTCCATATTGTACTGGGACAAAAACTCTTTCCACCTCGTGACCCGCGACGAGGACTCCTTTAACTTTCCTACCCATTGTAGGGGTCTGTGGTCGGTGTGAACACGGAATTTTCTGCCGAAGACATATGGGCGGAAATGGTCTATAGCCCAGACGATACCTAGGAGCTCTCTCTCTAGAGCACTATACCGCGCTTCCGTTTCTGTGAGCCGTCGACTAGCGTACGCCACCGGGCGCTCCCCACCGTCTCTCTCCTGCGACAACACTGCCCCCAGTGCGTATTCGCTGGCATCAGTGGTGATTGTGAAGGGATGTTGGAAATCGGGAAATGCTAATATCGGTTCCTCTTGTAAGCTAGACATACATTTCCGGATGTTCTGCTCCATGATTGGGGTAATTACCACCCTCGCTCCCTTTCGCAGTAAATTATTAATAGGCACCAGGTATGCCGCCATGTCCGGCACAAATCTTCTGTAATAATTAAGCGTCCCCAGAAGTCGACGGATCCCCTTTACATCTGTGGGCACCACCATCCTTCTAATGGCCTCGACCTTCGTAGAGTCTGGCTTAACCCCCTCCTGTGAGATAGTGTGGCCCAAAAAATTGATTTTTTTCTTCCCCAACAGAGACTTCTCCATGGACAATTTTAATCCGAATTCGCGGACTCTTTGAAATACACTTCTTAGGTGCTCAACGTGCTCTGCCTCCGTTCTGCTGAAAACTAACAGATCGTCCATGTAGACCTGGCATACCGCTTCGTCTATTCCCCTCAAAAATTCATCCATTAGGCGTTGAAAGGTAATCGGGGCGTTTTTCAGTCCAAATGGCATCCTGGTAAATTGATAATGCCCCCTCTCAAATGTAAAGGCCGTTTTGTCTTGGTCGTTCGCACTCATCTTGATCTGGTGATAGCCTGCCTTTAGATCTAGGGTACTAAATATTGTCGCCCCGTTCAATCTGTCTAATATGTCCTCAAATCGGGGAATAGGATACTTCTCATCCGTCGTGTTCTCGTTTAACTTCCGATAATCGATAACTACCCTGTATTTCTCCGTCTCGTCCCCAGGTCTATTTTTCTTCCTCACTGCCCATAGAGGACTGTTATATGGCGAAGTGCTATCAATTATAATCCCTTGCCGTTTGAGACTCTCTAGCTCCTCTCTAATATGCCTACGTAGTGCCTGCGGATATCGTCTCTCTTTCACGTATGTGACGCGTTCTTTCTTTAACTGGATCTCGTGGACCGTCTTCCCAGTCGCTCCTAGCGTGTCTCCCTCTACGTAAAAAATATCCTCAAACTCCCTCTGTAGGCCTTCCCTCCAGCCCTCTATTTTATTAACCGCCCCTATCCGCGCTCTTCCGTCCCATATAGTCCCTTGACATTTATATTCCACTTTGCCCAACTTAATGTTCCATTTTTCCCCGATATTCTCCACACGCGCACCTACCTTCCCCAACATGTCGCACCCAACTATCACCTGGTACTCCCGCGGCATGTTTCCTACGATATGTATCTTTAGATCTCCCCCTTTCTTCGCCCACCTATTTAGCCCTATGACTAACTCTCCCACTACCTCGCAAGGGCCTCCCAGGGTGATTAAACTACAATTACATACCTGAATCTGGAGTGCCCTCTCTCCACCATACAGCCTCTCCAGCGCTCCGCGGGACATGATGGTGTTGGTGCTTCCCGTGTCCACCAGACACATCTCTCCTCCTTTGACCCTAATTATTGGCAACGCACACATCCTCTCCCGAATTGCATTACATCTCAGGATGCGGTCGCCTCTCTGCCGACACGCTCTTCAGGCTTCATCACGTTGCTCCCATCTACGTGACTCGACCTTCTGCCCTGTCTGTCTCCTGTTTCTGCTGCGCCTCGCTTCTTCTCCTTCAGTTCCCGAAGTCCCTGATGACTCATCTTCTGATGATCCACTCTCCCCATGTGTCATGCTCCGTCTCTCTCTTACTTCTTGAGTGTTTACCTCCATTGGTTCTGGTCGTTGGTATTCTCTCCTCCGGAAGATATACGGGCAATGCCTCGCGATGTGTCCTTCCTCGCCACACTCAAAACATTTTGTTCGAGGACACTGTGCCACTAAATGTCCTGCCTTCCTACATCCGTGGCATTTTCTTTCTTCCCTGGGCGGGGCATACCTCGGTCTCGTTCCTCTAAATCTTCTTTCTCCTGTCGTTCCCTTGTCTCTGCCAATAACGGACGTTTCTGGTCTCCTCCAGGTTGGTTTCAGGGTCCGGGTTCTTTTGTATGCAACTCGGCTCCACTCATTGTCGACGTCTTGCACCCTCACTTCTTCCTCCTTGGCACTAGTGTCGATCATTGATTGTGCACACTCCGAGAACGAGCGCTCATCAGAGAATCCTTCCTTTCTTCCTGTCTCCTTGGCCAGTTGCACTTTTAGAATTGTGGATAAGAATCCCATTCTACCCTCCACCTCTTCTACGCTAATCGACTCTCTCATCTTCTCCGTTATCTTATTGAAACGGACTACTAACCCCGCAGCATATTGCCCGTTACTTTGTCTTGGGGACTTTGTCTCCCTAAACATTTGGAATATGTCCTCCTCGGGAGTCCATCGTCCTCCTCCGTACGCCTTCTTCAATCTCATCTTAATTAATTCCCACGGGGTTTCTTCATATGCCTGAATTTGATTCAGTATACTTCTCTTGACCCGACATATCAGGGCCGCCTTCAACGATTCCGCGTCTCTGGGATCTATTAAATTTTCTTCTGCTTTAGCTCCAATTAAAGCTGTGAGACGGTCTCCTCCTTTTAGGAAATGGTTCAGCTCACCCAGTTCCCCAGTGAATCTCTCCAGCTCCGCAACAGCCTTCCTCAGATCCTGGGTATTCATCGCTTTTACCCTCATCAGCGCGAGCGCCGTGGCATGAACTTCTGGCATAGTTCCCACTCTTCTAATATCTGCTCCCTCTACGAGATTCAAGACGGGCTGTCTCAAAATTCCTCCTTCAGTCATCTTCTCTCTTTCGCGTATAGAAGAAAAAAAAACAAAAAAAAATTACGCTCGCACTCGATAACTCTCTTTCTCCACGGTTCCCAGGTTTCGGCACCAGTTAATGTTTATTGAATTACAAGCTAAGAAAGGTTGGTAATAAGAACACGTAGAACGTTATAACAAGACTACTTTATTTAGACCAAGATACCTCTATCTATAGGTATTACCTGTAAACATATACAGATAACATATGTTTGGGGATTAAGGCTGGGCACTAGCGGCGCCTGGACTTAACTTATATATATATATATATTATGACGGAGGAGTGTCGATAAAGAAATTTGAAGAATACGAAAGCTATGACGGTAACCTGACTAATTCATCCACGTAGTTATAAATTTACGGCTAACTTTGTACGCTTGTTGTCTTCATTTAATTCAAATATTTCAACTTGAGCTTCAGGGAATCTACTTTTTTTTTATAATGGTTTCTTCGTACAGCTCTGATGAAGACAAGGACTTCAAGCCGGTACCTATCCTCAAGAAGATGCTAGCGATGTCTTAAATATAAAGATAATTTTCTTCCTCATAATATCACGCTATCTGATGTCCGATTCTGAATACAAATAGTGGCATTAGAGAGTTCTTAGAAGTGTCGACGTTCTAGGAATTGAGAATGGAGTCAACCTCCAGTGGCAAACCAGGCTACAGACAATCTCGGATAAATTAACACCATTTCTGCGAATAACTCAATGAGTCAACAGGTGGGATATGACCACCAGACCTTCCGTTTTTCAATACGTAAATAAAAAACTTGATGTTTGTATGTCTTCTCAATTTTCCTGTCCCTTTTCCTCTATTATTACACCTAAGAAATCGTCAAATGTAATTGTTTCACGACAGGAATTGAGGTTAACATTGAGCGAAGCAAATACTTCTGTATTTAGTAAAATAATATTACTAAATCATTATTGAAATTGTCCGAATACCATCACATAGTAGGAGCAAACAAATGAAACATGGGCGGTCCGCCATATTCAACATTAAAATCCTGACTGCTACATCCTGCTGTAAACTGCTATCGTTACTATCTAATTATTCGTTTATTTTTTGGCATCCAAACAAGCAATAGTGTGTTGCACATTAAACAATTGTAAGGGTTTGCCTCTTAAGACCATGCTTACCCGCTACGCAGTTTTGTTTATGTTCAGTCTTACCATGGATATGATGCTGTCAAGTTGGCCTGGTGCTATAAATATATTTTTTGAAATAATCACTTATTTTATCCTCAAGAATTTTCAGTGGGTTTTGAGCGTCCCTTGCAGTTTCAAACTTCAATAAATAATTACAGGTTATTAATTAAAAAATTAACTGCTAACTAAAACCTGCTGATATGAGCTAAAACCTGATGAATATGAGTAAGTGAATAAAATACAAAATTATTGTCTGTCGAAGTAACTTATCAACGTTACAAAATGTTTCAACAACTTATGCTGTCTGATTTTTAGGGTTTCGAAGTTGCCTGATACGAAAATTTAAACAACCGTCTCTTCAGTCTGGCATTGGTTTTTTAATTAAAAATCATTTCCCTATTTTCTATGAATTATCTGGTAATATTTACAATTTATAAATTATTTTTTAAATTTCTTCTTCCAACTACTTTACTCGACCTTTTTTTTTGTTTTACTAAGTTTTATCTTACTATTATCAAACATGGCCAAGTAGCCAATTTAGTATATTTTGAAATAAAAAAAAAAGAAAATTTACCAGTTTCCTGTCAGCAAGAAAACCAAAATCTAAGTTAAATTTCGGGTTGAGGGTGGAATTACAAAAAATCAGTGTTATGCCTCCGATCAAATACTCTTTTTGACAATTTCGCTACCACATCCAAACCACAGCCGATTAGTTTGGAACTCACTCTCACTTCACTTATCATAGAATTTGGAATTGAGGGCACTAAATAAAATAGAAAATTTGACATCAAAATGGATAAGTGTGCGCTATAAAACACAATTGAATGATTTCGCTTTGCATTTTGATCGTGATGTATTGTGAATCTATTGAATCAAGAAGCAGCACTTTTTGGCCTAGTGGCCCAAAAATTGTCACCCCTACACTTTTTATGACTTTCAGATCAAATTACAGCTTCAGAGTATCGATGAAAATGGCGGTGGTTGAAACCTTTAGAGTTTTGGAGACAACCTTTTAACGGCTCTCTCCATGCGAGCGGTTGGAACCTGGAACATTTAACTTTTTTAAAGCCTCGTGTAAGCGTGTCTTTCCAAGTGGCGATAAAGCCCTTTAGTGGTGACTTAAATCTCACCCATTTTACAATTCAGCTTCCCCAACACTCTCAGGCAGTTTTCTGCCCCTTACCTATAACAACCCTTCTTGGCTAACATCAATACATACAGTACCGTTTTAATTGGATGGTATTAGTGGCCATACATCTTACATAGTAGCATTATATTGATAATTTGTAATAACTGTATGTTAATAACATTTAGAAAGGCCAAAATACTCTTCATATTTCAGTATTTTTATATGACATTGTCTGTGAATGACATAATTTACACTAGTTCAACACATATTGTCAATTGATCAAATTATCAAATTTAATTATGAATACTTATAGTGAATGAGTGTAATGATTATTATATTTCACAGTCAGTGCTTGAATAGGTAACTAGTCGACGTTTATGTAAATGTCATTAAATAAATATGGAGAGACTTTTTGAAAATTTATTTTACTACAATTTGTGAAGACCAATCTCAAACCGCTCCCTGGCAAACGTGAGTAGTAACACAACTGCAACCTCTATTGAAAGTTGGTAAATGATGCTACAAGTATTAACACTCGTGAATAGTATGTAAATATATGTACACTGCAGTTATAACTCTCACAACCATGGTATAATACTCCAGTGCAATAAATGTTTGAACATTTAATAAAATAAACAAATTTTCTCAGCGTCAACACCCTATTTGTTGTTTTTCATTAACCCTTAACGCAACGAATCACTAACAAATAAATAGGTGTTTCTTTTTTGAGTTTTACTCATAAAATATCAACATTTAGTTTTTTCAGTGTGTAATACCATTTTTTTTATACTTTAACAACTTCATTATAATAAAATTACAATCTGCCTCATTGGGCAATAAGTAATTGGGATCGTACCATATCTACAATTTTCATTCACTCGCTCACTCGCGAAAGAGGAAGCGGAGTCTAAAACCATTTTTTATAGTAAGTTTTTCTTACTCAGTTGTCTGTGAACCCAGAGGACTCTTTCCAGGGCACGCCTTTTTCCGTAGGTTTCTACCTAGTCCTCCCTCGTGGTCTGTTGTCTTGGACTGCACCCCTGCGTCTTCGGCATATCCAACCCTTGCCGCATCCCTCCAGCCATCAGTTACTTCAGCCAGTACAGTGTTTTTTCTATTATTTAAGTAATATTGAGCAATTCTTATACTGGCCGGATTTTTGAAGAGAGCAAACCAAAAATGACTTAAACGATAATTTATAACAAACAATATGTGAACACGGATAGTTATTTTTCAAACAAGCCAGCAATAAAGCGATAGAAGTAAATAATTGTATGTTGTTGTATCACAACTGGCCGCATTGCCGGCAAGCACCGCAATTAACTGCATTTTTAAATAAACGAGAAACAACATTTTATTTAATTACAATTCTTCCACTATAGGAAAAACTCCAGGACTTTCTGACCTTTTGTTGTTCTTGTTTTTAGTGTGGTAGAATATATTTATAAATCAACTCTAGAGCTCCTTAGGCCAGCTGTCATTATTGATTGCCAGTTCACATTCATATGTTGGCAGAATATCACGTTCATTCCGAGACTAGTTCGGATTTGAAATCAGACTTAACTGTCTGTCAGTGACGTTGAGTTCTGTCAGTTGAGTTTACAGTCCAGAATATAACATCAGATTATATTAGCAGATATGTGGATACTAGTGTAGTTGCAAGTCCATCAGACTACACTAATCCATTTAAGATTGACGATGACTCCAATATCACAGCAAACATAAGAGCTCACGGAGGAATACTATTATGAAGGATTTGAAAGGAAATGTCACTTATAGGCTCGCGTACAAAATATTTGGGGTTCTTGAGTATGATTCACTATTTTTGATCTGTTTTCTACCACATGATGAATTGTCATTTTTATCTCTGGTCATGCCGAAAGCTCTTGTGAGTGAAAATAACGACTATGTTCTCTGGAATATTGGTTATAGTTTATTTGATTTATAATAGAATGACATAATAAAATATGTTTATTATTTTATAAGTTAATGTTTATTGAATTACAAGCTAAGAAAGGTTGGTAATAAGAACACGTAGAACGTTATAACAAGACTGCTTTATTTAGACCAAGATACCTCTATCTATAGGTATTACCTGTAAACATATACAGATAACATATGTTTGGGGATTAAGGCTGGGCACTAGCGGCGCCTGGACTTAACTCCCCCCCACCAGTTTACGAACACCCATTCGCAAACTTTGAAGTCCAACACTCGGACGTCTTAGTCCATTCAAATAATGCTCCGCTAATGTTACAAAGGAGCAAAGGCCAGCCCCGCCCGTACACAGCCTGTAATCCCTCACATTAAGCTCTAATCCTATAAAACGTAAAAACCAACTGTCACTTGTAAACAAAAAACATAAAAGAAAACTTTGACTTTTAAAAAAAAACAATACTTCTGTGGGAAAAATCACATAACTATAACTATTTACGATGTTCCTTGCGTGTATGCTGCGAGGACACTCCAGCTCATTCCTGATCTACAACCTCCCCCCCTGGTGGAAGCTTTAACTGTTCTATGTGGACATTTCGCCGCTTCTTAGGGGGTCGTCTCTCATACTCTCAATTGTCACGACGTTGTGTTCCCTAATCACGACCACTTTAAATGGGCCCTCATATCGCACCAGCTCTTTGCTCCTATTTGACCCTAGTTTTTTATAGACGATAGTCCCGATTTTAAGTTCCCCCATTCGATCCCGGACTTTGAGGTTTTCCCGTTCCACTCGTCTCGCTTTGTCCCTCGTTATCCTTTCTCTGACTTTGTCGCATATTTTCCTCAAAGCGACAGTATTACTCGCCATTTTCTCCGCCATTCCCTTGTCTGCTACCGTCTCTGCCCCATTTCTCCGTCTTTCGCGCAGCCCAAAGAGGATCTCGAACGGGGAGAACCCCGTCGCGGTGTGGATCGAATGATTGTAAGCGGCCACCGCCTTCGGCATTGCCTCATTCGCCGGCAGACCCTTTTCCGCGTGATATACCCGCAGGTGGTCACTCAGGGTGCTGTGCAATCTTTCTATCCCTCCTCTACTCTTAGGGTGCCCTGGGGTATTAAGATGCCAAGAGACATCGAGAGTCTTCATTTCTTTTCGGATGTTGGCATTGTCGAATTCTCTGCCCCCATCCGACGAGATCCGGTCTGGTACTCCGTAAAACTGGAACCAGGTATTTAATGCCAGCATTACCGCGTCTGATGACCGTTCTTGCACCGGGTGCGCCATGGCCACTTTGCTAAAGCTGTCGATTGTGGTAACCCACTTATACCCCCTCCAAGTGAAGGTATCCACTTGTAAGTCACTCAACGGTGTCTCGGCGGTGGGCGATTCTTCTTGTCGCCCCCGTGGCGGATGTCTGTCATACTTCGTAGTGAGACAAACTGCACATGCCCCTATCATTTCTTGTATGCTCTTTTTCATTCCCCACCAAAAGTACCTCCGCCGCAACGCTTGCAACGTTTCCTGAACTCCACGGTGGTTCGTTTTTCCTTGGTGATAGGCCAGCGTCACTTCCAGCTGCTGTTCTCTGTCTTTGAGTGTCTCCACCATAGACGTGCACCGAATAAATATCCTATCCACTCCAAGTTGTTCCGTTCGCCAGAGTCTACGAATTTTCTCCCAAATAGTGGCATTCCCTACAAATACATGATGGGTCTTTCCGGGTTCCGAGGCATCTTTCAATGCACGGCAAATTTGGTCGTTCCTAACCCCTGGTGGCGACCAAATCGTCGCGATTTTACTTCTCCCATAACTGTCATATGCGATCTGCAGCCGCCCTGAGGTCTTGGATTTCCAAATGATCTGCCGTCTTTTGTCGTTCACGATCCCTTCTGTTACTTCCATTTCAACAGGTCTTTCGGCGGCGGAACCTTCCTCTTCAAGGGTTTCCTCACCTTCGCTATCTCCTCGCGTACCGAGGCTTCCATCCTCCCCGGGTGTCCATTCCCGGAGAAACTGTTGGATTTCCCCGGATGGTTCTCCTTCTTCCAATGCATTCACAGTAATGGCTCTGGACAGCCAGTCTGCCACTACGTTCTCTTTCCCGGGTTTATATATGATCTCCATATTGTACTGGGACAAAAACTCTTTCCACCTCGTGACCCGCGCCGAGGACTCCTTTAACTTTCCTACCCATTGTAGGGGTCTGTGGTCGGTGTGAACACGAAATTTTCTGCCGAAGACATATGGGCGGAAATGGTCTATAGCCCAGACGATACCTAGGAGCTCTCTCTCTAGAGCACTATACCGCGCTTCCGTTTCTGTGAGCCGTCGACTAGCGTACGCCACCGGGCGCTCCCCACCGTCTCTCTCCTGCGACAACACTGCCCCCAGTGCGTATTCGCTGGCATCAGTGGTGATTGTGAAGGGATGTTGGAAATCGGGAAATGCTAATATCGGTTCCTCTTGTAAGCTAGACATACATTTCCGGATGTTCTGCTCCATGATTGGGGTAATTACCACCCTCGCTCCCTTTCGCAGTAAATTATTAATAGGCACCAGGTATGCCGCCATGTCCGGCACAAATCTTCTGTAATAATTAAGCGTCCCCAGAAGTCGACGGATCCCCTTTACATCTGTGGGCACCACCATCCTTCTAATGGCCTCGACCTTCGTAGAGTCTGGCTTAACCCCCTCCTGTGAGATAGTGTGGCCCAAAAAATTGATTTTTTTCTTCCCCAACAGAGACTTCTCCATGGACAATTTTAATCCGAATTCGCGGACTCTTTGAAATACACTTCTTAGGTGCTCAACGTGCTCTGCCTCCGTTCTGCTGAAAACTAACAGATCGTCCATGTAGACCTGGCATACCGCTTCGTCTATTCCCCTCAAAAATTCATCCATTAGGCGTTGAAAGGTAATCGGGGCGTTTTTCAGTCCAAATGGCATCCTGGTAAATTGATAATGCCCCCTCTCAAATGTAAAGGCCGTTTTGTCTTGGTCGTTCGCACTCATCTTGATCTGGTGATAGCCTGCCTTTAGATCTAGGGTACTAAATATTGTCGCCCCGTTCAATCTGTCTAATATGTCCTCAAATCGGGGAATAGGATACTTCTCATCCGTCGTGTTCTCGTTTAACTTCCGATAATCGATAACTACCCTGTATTTCTCCGTCTCGTCCCCAGGTCTATTTTTCTTCCTCACTGCCCATAGAGGACTGTTATATGGCGAAGTGCTATCAATTATAATCCCTTGCCGTTTGAGACTCTCTAGCTCCTCTCTAATATGCCTACGTAGTGCCTGCGGATATCGTCTCTCTTTCACGTATGTGACGCGTTCTTTCTTTAACTGGATCTCGTGGACCGTCTTCCCAGTCGCTCCTAGCGTGTCTCCCTCTACGTAAAAAATATCCTCAAACTCCCTCTGTAGGCCTTCCCTCCAGCCCTCTATTTTATTAACCGCCCCTATCCGCGCTCTTCCGTCCCATATAGTCCCTTGACATTTATATTCCACTTTGCCCAACTTAATGTTCCATTTTTCCCCGATATTCTCCACACGCGCACCTACCTTCCCCAACATGTCGCACCCAACTATCACCTGGTACTCCCGCGGCATGTTTCCTACGATATGTATCTTTAGATCTCCCCCTTTCTTCGCCCACCTATTTAGCCCTATGACTAACTCTCCCACTACCTCGCAAGGGCCTCCCAGGGTGATTAAACTACAATTACATACCTGAATCTGGAGTGCCCTCTCTCCACCATACAGCCTCTCCAGCGCTCCGCGGGACATGATGGTGTTGGTGCTTCCCGTGTCCACCAGACACATCTCTCCTCCTTTGACCCTAATTATTGGCAACGCACACATCCTCTCCCGAATTGCATTACATCTCAGGATGCGGTCGCCTCTCTGCCGACACGCTCCTCAGGCTTCATCACGTTGCTCCCATCTACGTGACTCGACCTTCTGCCCTGTCTGTCTCCTGTTTCTGCTGCGCCTCGCTTCTTCTCCTTCAGTTCCCGAAGTCCCTGATGACTCATCTTCTGATGATCCACTCTCCCCATGTGTCATGCTCCGTCTCTCTCTTACTTCTTGAGTGTTTACCTCCATTGGTTCTGGTCGTTGGTATTCTCTCCTCCGGAAGATATACGGGCAATGCCTCGCGATGTGTCCTTCCTCGCCACACTCAAAACATTTTGTTCGAGGACACTGTGCCACTAAATGTCCTGCCTTCCTACATCCGTGGCATTTTCTTTCTTCCCTGGGCGGGGCATACCTCGGTCTCGTTCCTCTAAATCTTCTTTCTCCTGTCGTTCCCTTGTCTCTGCCAATAACGGACGTTTCTGGTCTCCTCCAGGTTGGTTTCAGGGTCCGGGTTCTTTTGTATGCAACTCGGCTCCACTCATTGTCGACGTCTTGCACCCTCACTTCTTCCTCCTTGGCACTAGTGTCGATCATTGATTGTGCACACTCCGAGAACGAGCGCTCATCAGAGAATCCTTCCTTTCTTCCTGTCTCCTTGGCCAGTTGCACTTTTAGAATTGTGGATAAGAATCCCATTCTACCCTCCACCTCTTCTACGCTAATCGACTCTCTCATCTTCTCCGTTATCTTATTGAAACGGACTACTAACCCCGCAGCATATTGCCCGTTACTTTGTCTTGGGGACTTTGTCTCCCTAAACATTTGGAATATGTCCTCCTCGGGAGTCCATCGTCCTCCTCCGTACGCCTTCTTCAATCTCATCTTAATTAATTCCCACGGGGTTTCTTCATCTGCCTGAATTTGATTCAGTATACTTCTCTTGACCCGACATATCAGGGCCGCCTTCAACGATTCCGCGTCTCTGGGATCTATTAAATTTTCTTCTGCTTTAGCTCCAATTAAAGCTGTGAGACGGTCTCCTCCTTTTAGGAAATGGTTCAGCTCACCCAGTTCCCCAGTGAATCTCTCCAGCTCCGCAACAGCCTTCCTCAGATCCTGGGTATTCATCGCTTTTACCCTCATCAGCGCGAGCGCCGTGGCATGAACTTCTGGCATAGTTCCCACTCTTCTAATATCTGCTCCCTCTACGAGATTCAAGACGGGCTGTCTCAAAATTCCTCCTTCAGTCATCTTCTCTCTTTCGCGTATAGAAGAAAAAAAAACAAAAAAAAATTACGCTCGCACTCGATAACTCTCTTTCTCCACGGTTCCCGGGTTTCGGCACCAGTTAATGTTTATTGAATTACAAGCTAAGAAAGGTTGGTAATAAGAACACGTAGAACGTTATAACAAGACTGCTTTATTTAGACCAAGATACCTCTATCTATAGGTATTACCTGTAAACATATACAGATAACATATGTTTGGGGATTAAGGCTGGGCACTAGCGGCGCCTGGACTTAACTTATATATCCGGATATATCCTCCAGGTAAAAAAATAGTAATGAACTACATAATTTCTGATAGTGTTTTCCAAATACCCGGAATAGGGAAATCACAGTCAACACTTTAAGTCGGAAGAATAGGGGCAGAATGTCACATCAAATAGCCACCTAAACTTGTGACTATTTGTAATTATCTGAATCTATGTACTTGAGCTCGATAAAATATGTAACAATAAATAAAATTTAGTTCATAATTGATGACAAAAAATGAGTCATTAAAAAAATAGTAAGATTATATACTGTGAAACTTAAGATCATACAAGATTAATTTTCAGGTGGTCTAAATATATTTTCGCTAATGTAGTACCCCTGTAGTGTAGTACCCGTAGATTTGAAATACTTTGTGGGTACCGTATTTAAAATGTCTATCTTCAGCCACACTCCATCCTCTTGAATAAATGAAAGCACAAGTCAATTCCCTGACGCCATCTCAGATAGTACTCGCCCTCTGCAAGTATGCGCAGGGCGATAACTGACATCTAAGCTAACACAGATACCTGGATATCGGTAATTCTGTACCTGGTAATTAATTACAGTTGGGCCTGGCAGACCCTCGGGGAGGGGGGTCTCGCCCACCATTTACCCCGCCAATTCAACAGCTTGCACCCTCTAATCTTATGGCTTAGCAAGCTCATAAACCACATTGTTGTGGCCACCTCTTAATTACAAATACTTATAAGTCACTCTCTTCTCGATCAGATTATATCATATCTATCATTTTTTCCATATGTTTTTTAAATTAAGCTTATGACACCAGTCGGAGAGTGGGGGGATAAGTAGTGGGGAAACAGACGTAGGTGGGGAGTTATCCCCACTCTACTGGCTGGCCTCCTATATAAGCCCGAGCCCCTGAGTAAGAGCTCAGACTGAAGCCAACCGGGACCTTGAACACTTCTCTCTCTCTCTCTCTCTCTGCACTGGCGCCTGCGGCTCTACTCAAAACCATGGACTTCTCATTCAACTACCTCTGCATCTTTCTTTCCTAACCTCGCTAAGTTGTAGTCCGGCATCGGCAGAACCCACATCATCCTAGTGGGAATCTCTGCCTTCGTCTCACTAAAACTAGCATCTCCTTGGGAGAGACCTCTCCCTCACGGATGACGGTTGCCGTGGCCCTGCAAATTTTACCAGCAGTGTCTCCTACGACAATCCAGTCTGCCTCTCTCCGGTTCACACTCACCTTTGGGACCCGGACGGTTTTCGCCTACCCTTAGATACCGAGTGTGAATTCGTGGCTATTTCAAGACCACATAAACTACCCATTAACCTACCCTGTACCTCTTCTCCTGAACACAGTGCATTGTCGAGACACACACACCTTCTAAAGATCTTATGGAGTCAGATCAAAGCGCGGAATTAGGCTGCCCTACCGACTAGGCCGGCGGCCAGGGGCCATAGGTCCACCCGCTCTATCTCTTTCTGGGCACTCACCGGACGGCGGCTAAGAGGTTGTAGCGTTCCTAGCCCGCGGTGGGCGTCTCCTCACCACTTTGGGGATACTCATGTATAAACTGAGCCCCCTAGTGAGTGCCCGACACACATGTTAATAATGTTTGAAGGTAACGAACTTCCTATATTCTATCTTAAAATCTAAGACAACTTTGGACCAAGCGACAATCTCCTTATCATTTAAAAATAGCCTACTTGAATACAATTACTATGGAAACATTAAAAAAAAACTACAGTGGAGTCATTAAAAGAATGAACACGGGTAGTGAGTGGGGGAGGTCAAGTAGAAGGAGCCACTCCCAACCCCACCACTTATTCCCCTCCAGCATTTTCAGGGAGCAGTAAATTTGTCATTAATATTTTAGTTATGCGGTATTATTTTCACAGAATATTTACCAACTTACCTTCTTTTAACAATAGCAATTCCAAATATAATTAACTAAAACAATTACCAAACGTTGTATCGTGAATTTGTGTTTTTCATTGAAATCTGCAGTCGAAAAAGCTACGGTATTCGTTTTCACTTCATTTCAAACACGATGGAAATCCGATTACATCTAACGGCTGTCAGTTGACATATTTTAATCCAAAGCTTTATAGAGGAGACTTCAGACTAAAATATCACTGATCAGTCAATTTAAGTGAAAAATATTTTATTACTATGTGTAATGTCTTATGGATAAACTTTTGATACTGTTTCTAGGCCGGGCGTAGAACATACTACTGAGACTGAGAGACTACTGAGCTATAACATCATTTACAGAAGAAATAATCAACGCCTCTATCGTTAGCAGGCTCACTGTCTTTAGCCTTGTAAAATTCTTCGATGATGTGCCCTACCCTATTCGTTGATCTACATCAACCTGGAACGTGGCCAACAAGATCAGGCCAGCCTAAATTTACAAGGAGTTTGGGCAGTTGTTTAGCGTCTCTTCAATCCATTTAAAATGTATAAATATATATTAAAAAAATTATGTAGAAAATGATGGAAGTATGATATTATCTTTTAAAAAAATGGGTCCTTCGTAACGGTATTTCAAACATTCAAAACTAAAAGAATTATATCCATGAAAATATTAAGAACTAAAAAATAATATATATTATGCATACATATTACATATACATATACTTTATTGCCTGTTTTGAAATCTAGAGAACAGATTGTTGGAGAGTACTATTATCGCCAAGAACCCCACACTTATGTAAAACTGCACATTTTTTTCCTGTTTTGGTATAAGAACAGATTTTAGCTGCAATTTTAGCTACCTATCCAATTTTATTTTTTTTTTTTGAAAATATGAGTATTTGACTACTGTTTTGGTATCAGGAGAACAGAAGACCACGGGAAATTACTATTCTAGCAACCTATCGTTTTTGTAAAAATATGATAAAATAAATATAAAAATATGGCGATATTTTTACTGTTATAGGATCAGGAGATCAGTATACTATGGAGTATGGGGTATGAGGAAAACAGATGGTCAGGTGGGTTAGCAAGGTATTCCACATATAGGTAACTGCTTAAATGTTGAGCAGGGATAACTTTGTGAAATCGTTTGGATCGAATTGAGGACTTACAGAGGCGCAAGTTTAATTAGTACACAACCTACGTTTTTTCCTATAATTTTTCTTATTTCTTCTTCACCAATAAAACCTTGTGTGTAATTATTATTGATGTTGAATTCAGATCAATTATCAATCAAGTACATATGTATTAAACCTCGCAGCCGTAGAACTTGCAGACAAACGGGGATTCCTTCGAAGCTGTTGGAAAGTATAGCCTCTCAATAGCAGTAACCGCTTGTTATGTTTAGAAATAATTCGTATATAACAGGAACGAAATAATAATAAATTGTAAACATAAAAAAAAATAACATCGGCAGAGAAAAAATTAGGCTTAGGATAAAAAAAGGTCTGTCAAAAAAGGTGACGTTTCTAACTACAGCAGTTTGATTTAGGGTTTGTGAGGGAAAATGTAGGATTTTATTTTGTATATCTCTCAAGTAGGATTGTGTAAATAAAATAGCCTTACCTGATACCAACATCACATTCTTTTTTAGCTCCCCCTCCCCCTAGCTATTTAACTCCTTCCCTCCCACCCTCTTACACACTCTCTCTCTCTCTCTCTCTCTCTCTCTCTCTCTCTCTCTCTCTCTCTCTCTCTCTCTCTCTCTCTCTCTCTCTCTCTCTCTCTCTCTCTCTCTCTCTCTCTCTCTCTCTCTCTCTCTCTCTCTCTCTCTCTCTCTCTCTCTCTCTCTCTCTCTCTCTCTCGTCAACCAATAAATTTGATGATAAAATCTTACAACTCTATTTAATCAGCCTAAGGCGATATCTCTACAGAATGAACAAATTATCTAGCCTAACTAAAAGTTTAATTTTTTTTTTAAGTTTTCACACAGCTTTGCTTCACCTGTTCTTTAATTTCAAAACTTTTCCGTTCCTATTTAGTGAACAGACAACCTCTAGTGAGCCACAACCTCGACACCTTCACCTGCCCATCTTGGCTTGAGATAGCCAAAGGCATTCGGGAGAATTTGTTGCACTCGCCTGAGAACACGGAAGCAACTTTACTCTACCTCACTGTCTCATTGTTCTAAGATAGTGGTCGATAAAACGCAACAACGGAAACAATGAAAACAAAACTAAATGTGAAAAAATTCAGGCCTTTTGATTAATTAATGAAAACTTTATAAGTATGGTAGCATAGGTATAGGTAGAGTACACACAGATGTACCGCTTATTCAAATATACCTTTCATCAAAAATCACGTCATCACTCAGCTTAATATATATAGGTCTACCAAATATTACAATTTATAATTAAGTTGTTTATTTTTTCATGAAAAAGTAGGCGCGTAGAATTGATCCAGGAATCCTGTGAACATCTTCACTTTTATACTGTTTTTATGCTCAGTATATTCTAATAGGAATTATCCCTCGATTCGACTGTGGCTGTGTGGTGTATGGGGGGGGGGGTCCCTCGGAGGGACTCGAAGACACGTTGAAGTGAATCATGTATTTGTTCGTTACATTTGTCTTTGGGAGGTTAGGGTGGATCTTCCCCTCCTTCCGTGAACAACATTTTCTTGGTTCATTCCTTTTACAAGACATCAAGTTTCATCAACCCCCCCTTATATATTTATATTTCACAGTTCAAAACCTCGGTCCTCTCCCGAAACACATGATCCCGTCTCTCTGACCTTTGTCCTCCTGCCCACAAAATTGCAGCATGCGGACTGTCGTTCCTTGCTCGCTCTACCCCCTCTGGAGTTCTCTCCCTCCTAATAGCCTTCATCCTTCGTCCTTACGTTCCTTTAAAACTCTCCTATTCCAGCACATTTTGAACATCCAGAGAGATGCTGGTTAATCCGGGAACGATTCGTTCATTCATGATATTATGTTTTCTATATAATATGTTTATCTCATAGTCTACTATGTTTAAAGATATTATGAAGTTTGAATAATATATATATTTGGATGTTGATCTACTTATGAAGTTATTTGCTAAATATAGTTAAATATTTTTATTTTCTTATAGAAATTTACCTCTAATTTTTAATTGTCATTTTTTTTTTTTTTTTTTTTTTTTCGAAGCTCTCTAGGTCGAATTTAGGATGTGGGAAAAATATAAAATATTTGGAGTGATAGGAACCTTGTACTAGGAGTACCTGCTTGAAGGTGGTGTGAGAGGAGTTAGGAATGTGGGAATCCTCCGTGGAGGTTGGTTAAGTCAGTACAGTAGTGAGAGTCTACCGGTGGCTGGGCCTGGAGTCTCTCTAGGCATGTAGTGTGGTCTTTGTTAGTCTGATGTCAGGGTGAGGGTGCCCCTTAGAGGCTTGTTGTCAGTGGGTCAGTGTAGTGATGTCAACCATTTCCTCTGCTCTACCTGATCTTGCGAGTTGCCATCGTGCCGGTTAATTGTCAATTTGTTTCTCTGCTCTTTATAAGATGTAATAGTTCTTATTTGTCAGGTATGAATTTTTCATCGGTGCATTAGGGGACTTGGCCGGAGTGTGTGGCTGGGGTCACCTGTACTAGGCCTAACGCCGTCTTGAAACCCATTTCAGTCACTTGTTGAGCTCATAAACAGCAATCCTAATTATTAGGTAAAACGGAATTTAAAGAAGAGTTGGAGAAGAGAATATCCCTTGGCGATGACGTCGTGATTCATACGGGTCGCAGATGACAGCGAACAAGAACCAGCTTTTAGAGTCGATTATAGAGAATGGATCCATAACCGACTACGGAGAATGAAAATAAAGGGTCGAGGATATTTTTCCTTTCTCGCCGGATTTTGGGATGTGAATGTATTTATTTGTGTATCAGTATTAACTGTAAATTAGCGAACATTAGTACACATCAGTCACAGTCGCAGATAAATAATAAGATGCAGTCCACATGTCTACAAACCTTGGTAAGCGAGCGAACGTAATAAACAGTATATACCTGTTGAAAAGGTGTAAGATGAAAATCAATATCTGAGGTAGTGTAGAGCCAACGTTGTCACTTTGGTCACGTTGTCAGTTGGGAGATGGAGCTGAGGACAAGTGCCAAGCTCATCGGCCAACTCCGACTAGATCCTTCCTCCTAAGAACGGAGAGGGAACGGCTACGGTGCTATTGTTTATGTTTCAAACCATATTTCGAAGATATAATCAAGAAGGGCCAAAAATCATTAAATTGCAGGCTTAGCTCGGATTAACATAGAGAACAATGGTTGATTCATACAAGTTTATTTCCATTGATCCGTTTAAGCGGATTGTGGAAGGGGCTTAGCCGGAGATAAAGAAGCATTAGTATGCAAATTTAAGCAAATGTCGACCTTACAGAAGACTGTACCTTACAGAACTCGCTCCTGGTTAAGGAACCATTTCATTAAAGAGAGAGAGAGAGAGTGTGGCTTCTATTGATCTCAGCCCTGTTAGTTCTCAGCTCCTTCCCTGGCAAAGGTATGCTAGTACCGCAGCACTTAAAAATGACACGTGTCTTGTTTTTTGTAAATTCAAAAGGAAATAAATGCATATGCTACAGTGAGAGCTGTTTATCGCCTGGTAGAGATCAAGGATCGTCACAATTACCAATTCATTTGATAAAAGAGTCAAATAAATTCTATATTTTAATTCTGCAAGAGCACAAATATCTAAAAGTAAATAAATAAATAAATCCGTCAATCCATTCATGGTTATAAATATGATTCAATCGAGCTACAATTTAAAAGGTATATTGAACAACGCCGTGGTTGTGAAAATCCAACAAGTAGAAAAAGCCAATTTACTTAATTTATTGAAACAAAAATGCAATCTACCCGGTTGGGCAACAAGTGATTGTCTTCATTGATTTCATTCATCCCATAATTACAGTTCAGCCATTCATTCACTCGTTCATAAGATATATAGAATTACCTACAGCCCGAGGACCTCCCGGCCCCCCGTCCGGGAAGAAAACGGACACACAGGAGACGGAGAGTTGCAAGTGGAATCTGCCCAAGGGCGCGAGAGCCACATACGCTCAGGACATGATTGGAAAAAACTGGCCATTGCCAGGATTACCACTGTCACGTATTTAAAGCAGCCCACAAGCCATTCCCCTTAAATCTGAGAAATATTATAGGTATGTGTGACGCTGTACAGTCACTGTGCTGGAGGATTAGGGTGAGTGTATAAGTTTTGGTGCAAATTCGCAACATTAAAGGGAGAAAATAAGGTTTATTAAGATGGTTATGAAGGGTTATGTTTCTGATATTTTTAATTTGACGCCCACAGTATTTAACTGATTACTCACACTCGGAGAATTAAATGAAAATAAGGAGCAAAATATCTTTTGGTGGAAAACACGAGTTGTTGGGATTAAAGTGGGGTACGTGATTTTAAATATTTGTTTAGTGATATGTGTAATTAAATTTCAAATATTTAAAAAAAAAATACATATTAACAATGAGGGCAACCGAATCTCTAATTTGATACCCTACTAAATATGACAGAAAAAGATTTATATTTATTTATTAATTTAAATTTAATTGAAAATCTTTTACATGTCGTTGGATAATCAAATATTATCTGGATATAAAATTTTATGTTTTTAAGCCAGACAGGTAAGGGGTGACAAGCGTGGCATATGGCAGCTATCATGATAGAACAATGAGACGAGGGGGGGCTTTGTTGTGCACCACTGTTTTGAAAAGTGGCAACACTGATATTTTGGGGCCATATCCATTTCAGGATCATCCATTAACACTGTGTGGTAAATGATGAACCGTGGTAGTAGTCTATTACTTGCATATCATGCCTTCAGTCAGTTGACACCTGCAAGTTTAGAACCATACAATTGAGGTGAAAGCCTAAATAAAAATTGGTTGGTTTGAATAAAAATGATGACTAAATATGATATTTCAAGGTTACGTCTAGAAGTTATTAAGTTAGCTTTGGAAGTTGTGGTCCAGTCAGCTCCTGGTTGAATCAAGGAGCTAGATTTTTTTTTTCTAATCAGGCAACACGATTATAACACTGGTACTTGAACAAAAAATATCTTAACAAAATGTGTCTTTTGTTTTTTGAGCAATAAATACAGAATTAATAATAACAAAACACTTCATTTCTCATTGTTACATCTTGTAGTTTATGCAATGTTCTTAGAACAAAATTACATAGAGCTGAAGTCATAAAACGTAATAGGTACAATTTATAAATCGTAACTTTTCCACAACCCTTGATAGAACTAGAAGGGCAAACTGTTGCAATGGAAAAATGATTATGCACTGTTATATAATGTCATTGATTATGCAATTAGTCATTGAAAACAAATATTCTGCTATTTTGAGAAGAATCATCTGGTTGATAATATATAATGTTTGTTGGAATCTCGGAAAAATATAATCACTGCTAGGTCTGGATAGCATTGTTTACGCCGGTTTTCGCCTGTACCTGTTTAATTATGAAATTTTTAATTTTCACGGTGGGTCTCAAAACTTTATTAGTTGTAATAATATCTTCTTTTTTTTTTCTTTTTTTTTTAACACTCTCTTCGCATGTGGATTTGGGAGGTCTCTGGGCTGTCTGCAAATATTGTATGAATGAGCGAGTGAATGATGAACTGTAAATATGGTATGAATGAGAGCATTTATCTTATTACTTATTGCCTTATAAAAGGCAGATTGTAATTATAGCACAATAAAGGACATTTTAACATTTTTTATTGTGCAATAATTACAATCTGCCTTTTATAAGGCAATAATAATATGGATAAATGATCTCATTCATACCATATTTACAGTCATCATTCACTCGCTCATTCATACAATAGGACATGATTGGAGAAACTGGCCGTTGCCAGGACTCCCACTGTCACGCGATTATAGCAGGTCACGAGGCCACTGCCGTTTCAGTCTCCGAGGAGGATTATAGGGATGAGTGGCGCAGTGCAAAGACTGTGCTACAGGATTAGGGTGGTTGGAAAGGCTACTGTGGAATTTCATAAACTTGAAAGGGATGAGTTCTAGAATGTAGGGTATATTAAGGTCGTTATGAAGGGTTTTGTTGCTGACATAATAAGGGGCATTTACTATTGTTCTCAGGACTTTGGATTGAAAGGATTGGATACGCTTGATGTTCGACTTTTTTGCTGTCCCCCATAGCTCTATTCCGTATGTCCAGATTGGTTTAAGTATAACTTTGTAGATTAGTAGTTTATTTTCTATTGAGAGATGGGATGTCCTTTGAAGTAGAATAATATCTTATAGAAATCATTTTACCATTACCGTATTTTATGTGCAAAAGCTTTGAATGTTAGATGTTTCTTTGAAGCTGTGATTGTGAGAAATCTCAAAAGCTAGAGATAGATGGTTCGTCCTTTTTTACCGTTTAGTTGTAGAACCTGATACTTGCCGTTATTGAATTGTAACCATCTCCTAATCACCATATATTGGTTGTTGTTTTTTTTATTTCAAAATCCCTTTATTGATCAAAAGTTTTACCATTTACAAATTTTTGATTTACAGATTTCTCCTCTTACTGCATATCTGCGTATGCATTCGAAGGAGGGTAGGATTACAATAACAATTTTCTATTTGAAGTTAAAATTACAAATCACTGGGTACAGGACAAGGTGATGGGGCTCACCTTCAGATTACAATGAGGGAACTACAAACTAAAATGGTAGTTGTAGAATGTCTGACAGCTATCGACTGACAATCATCGATATTGGAGAGACTTTCCCGACAAAGGTCGTCCTAAATTATTAAGCGCCATCTCGTTGAAGGTCACCGAGCAATGGTCACTTATAGCTATCGACTCCACGGCAGTAACTCAACCGTACCGGTATAGCCATCAGATTAAGTGGCACTTCTAACTCACGGTAATTACAGAGGTTACCAACAACACTTAATGGATTACAGTAGCCAGAAATTTAAGTATTAAATGTCTACAGAGTTTTATTGTTTTTGCTTCCACATTTTCCTTGAGTTTAGAACTCAGGGCATACGTTAAACAACAACTTGAATTAATTTTAATATTATCCTTTCATATTGTTTGAAAGCTTCTACATTCGTTACCATTATTTTTTATTTTGATCACAGATTACACACGGATCAGAACCGAATCGATATCAAAATGGGTGTAAGCATGGAGCACTGTCTACTGTTGATAATGCGAACTACTTACGTTAACAATCCAAAGAGCAACATATTCTCCGCCTTAATTACATATTGGGCTGCTAATCCGGATTTTTTGTAGTTTTATTTCTTATAAACTGTCCCCTCAACGTTGGACTGCCTGACATTGTTCACTACCCAACTTCTTCCCTTCCTCCCTAAAGACCCACTCCCATTGGCCTCCTAGATCGAGAATATCCCCACCTTCTCACCTGATCACTTCATATCAGATTCATCACTTTAAATTTCATGGTGAAATAGTCACTCCCATCATATGGATTTTTTATTTAAATGATCTCATAATTTCTCGAATCACTTATTACAGATCTAAATGAACAGATATGTATGATAAAATATCTGTGTAAAAATGGGTATTTTTCTGGTGTTGTTCTTTGCTGTGTAGAAAATAAAGAATAAATCAAAAGCTACTAAATGATGTTGTTTTTTAATTTTTTTTTTACAGGCATTATGGAGGGAGTTTTAATTGGTATATTTGAATGTTGGGGTATTGTATTTCCTCCAGTGATCTGGAGTTTGGGTGCACCCATTAGTAAGATAGTTAATATGTGTTGAATTACATTTCCTAATACACTGTAACCTTTAACCAACTGAAGAGATGTAACTCCTGACAAACTTGTCACTACCACTACCACAAAAATATTTTCAAGCAAGTAGCCATAGATTAAGAGGCAGTTGAGTGGCTTATAAATTTAGTATTATTAGTTGTTAAAAAAATTGGTCAAATCAAAAACATATACTGTTGTTAATTATGAACCATGATTATTGTTTAACAACTTTCAATTAAAAAATTAATTTTTGTCACTTTTTCAATATGATACTTAAATGGCACAATCTTAATAACTAAAGAAGGAATATTATCTGAAACTTGTGCCGGTCCCATATTTTGTCTACTAAGGCAACATGATATCGTTTATGACAAATCGATTAGCCCTGTAAACATGTTTATTTGTTTAGCCCACGATTGAGTCTGAATATTTATTTTCCCTAAAATAACATTAACTAATATTATAATAGTTCAGTATTAGTAAACTTGTCCACTTCCTCTATATTGTTTGCTTTTTTGTTTTTATATTATGGCTCTACTTTCTTTTTTACCATTACAATAATGTTTATTTTAGTTTTTTTGTCAGTATATCATTTGTACTCCTTTTTGTTATTTTTATGGTGCGTCATCCCAAAATTAAAATAATTATTCATTCAATTTTTTCCCCTGGCGATTTGTCGTAATAATCTAACTTTTTAATTATGCACTTTATTGTTTTCTTTGGAGTATCTGCCTATGTGGTAATTAATTGAAACAACATTGTCTGCCCACAGTTTATTGTTGTATATCGTTATGGCTTTTACAAACACATGATACTGATATTGAATCAATAAATATAATCACAAAATTTGACTATATACTATACTATTATAACAAAAAAAATTCTATATTTTTTAGTAGATGCGAACAATCAGAATCAATTAAATGACCAGATCAAAAATTACATTTTAGGTAGAACATAAGAGAAGAACTTTTGTCGTTTCCAATATTTTTATCTTAATATTGCCTTGATTCTCTCAATCTAAAACATGATTGAGCTAAAATGAGAAAAATATAAATACCAATGTTTGACAAAAATTTAAAAACTTAAATTTATTGCTAATAAAGCAAACTAAATATATTTGCAGTTTTGACTTCCCTATCTTCTTCCTATTTTCTTTCTTAGTCAATACTGCATGAGTTCTCTAAATACTGACGGTCTTCAAACTATTGTTTTATACATATGAACCTTCACTTATTATGGTGGTAACGCTCAAATATTATTGGTGGATGAATGAAAACAATTTATTTGGATTTAGTTATATCTATAACCATTAACA
This sequence comes from Acanthosoma haemorrhoidale, assembly GCA_930367205.1. Taxonomy (NCBI): domain Eukaryota; kingdom Metazoa; phylum Arthropoda; class Insecta; order Hemiptera; family Acanthosomatidae; genus Acanthosoma; species Acanthosoma haemorrhoidale. Next base: position 41,612,094 of record OV884014.1, read on the forward strand.
TGCACTTTTGATCACGATTTCAATACAGTTAAACTCTTTTCTCCTCGCTTAAAAACTATAATATAATCCCTTGAGTTTTATAGACAACTCCCCTCTCTCAGGTATGAAAAACAATTGATCATCTTGCATGTAACAATTGACACTCTAGTGGAGTATAATCTAGAACCCCTAATCCAAATTAATCTAGGAACCACAACTATTCCCCACAGTATACCAGTATAACCTACCTAACTAGTATAACCTGATCTCTGGTGAGGACCAAATATACAGCAACAAATTTAAATCCATTTATATTTATAATAGTTTAATGAGAGTTAGGAATGTTTGGTTGATTTTTAAGGTTATTTACAACCTTGAAAAAATAAATTAATGTCCCTCCAGGCTAGGCCTTAATTAATAAACTGATAGAGGTTAATAAAAACACCCAACACCAGTCGAGTTGGCTAGTTATAAGGTCTGGTAGGGCACAATGACTGTTCGAAAGGATGTGATGTATAACCATTATGTTGCCTAGCAATATTATCCCATACATTAGCTCACCGATTATATCGATACACGGATTATACGGTTGCCATATACTTGGTAAAGCCTTCTCATCTTCTGATCGTCCATAGAGCCAGAACTTAATATTATATTTTAAAGGTCATTTATTTTGCTTTGATTTTACAATTTTTAATTTCTGAATTTTTTATATTGCTAGTTAGACATTTGTAATTTTCATGTTTATTTATTCACAATTAATATATTTTACTGGCTTTTTTTTTTTTAATTGAAGTTCTAATTTTGAACTAAAAATATTCATTCAAATCCCATAGGTGAGGAAGGATAAGTGTGAATTGGTGATTTTATTCTGTGGAGCCCTGTTTTGTATACTTCTACTGTTTGGTATAGTATTCCCATCATCATCAAAATAAGGGTTGTAATCTGGGAATATTTTTATCGGACTTTGTTCATTTAGTTCAGCGGACAGCTATGTATTACTCACCAATTTAAGAACATTTAACTTTTGTTATGGCGATATCCGATTGTGTTGATTACAGTGAAAAAATGAAAAGAAATTCATAGTCCAAACTTTAATAACTGCCCGTGTGAAAATTAAGTAATAAAGCTTTTGTAAAGATCTATATCAATAATCATTCCAGAGGAACGTAACATAATCTTGCTAGCATTTAAAAAGAAGAATCCTTATCTTCGAGACAACAAATAAATGGTGAAGTTTTTAAAAATTGTTGCGCTGTTTAAATACTTGTTATTCTTTAACTTAATTATTTTTATTCACTACCACCATTTTCTGATATATCCATTTATTGTTAGATAAGTAATTCTCAGACTCTTTATTATTTTAATATTCAAAATTGACCACATTATTTTTAGTTCAATATATGAGGCCTTACTTTTGAACAGCTAGTAATGCAAAGATCTATACAAATATGTTCATATGGTTGACTAAATAATTCCATTTTACGACCTGAAAGACAATACATATTTAGATTTATTTTTTTGTACACTATTAACTATTAATTAATTAAATAATTTGCTAAAAAAACAAGCATTTTTGACTACATCTTTGAATGCTGTTTTATATGCTTCAGTTCTTCAAAAATAATGAATAAACAAGGTAAAGTTTACCAAGTTAAGAGTGAAATAATCTCTAATGATAATAAAATTCAATTTAATCACGGTTCTGCAATTAAACTTGATCAACTCTCAACTGAAAGTATTTTGTTTATTTAATTGGAAGATAACCCAAGGACATAAAGAGCTTAATACGATTTTTAAAATATGTTTTATTTATTTATACAATTAAAGCTGACACAATGTTAGATCAATCTGCCACAAGAGAATGGTGTTGCCTGAGCCCAGTGTCGTGTCCATCGGTGGCAGTGATACATGCCTAGGCTAGATCTTGCTGCCACTTTCTTTTCAGTCTTTTGGTTTTTAGAAGTGTGACTGAATACAGTCTGTCTATGTATGTGTTGCGGTGCCCTTGTAGCAGCTATGGAATGCAATGTATCTGTGTTGTATTGTTCAGTTCGATATGTACCGTGGTAAGTAAGTAAAGTGTCGGGGTATTATGGATTAAATAGTCTGTTACCTTTATGTGCTCAGCTCCTTTAATCTATTGTTGCCAGGCAGTTTGTTTTTGTAAGTAATAGGTGATGCCCATCAAATTAGTGTTCTCGATTGGCCGATTGGATAGTAATTTTGTTGGATAGTAAATTTGTTGGTTATACATGGGTGGCTCCCAATTAAAAGCTTCAATTAATAGGGATTCCCAAAAGTGTAAATCAATAAATAATATTTTTGAAATGTGTAAGATCTATTTTTTCAAACCATAATGCTTTATACGGCTAGGAATAATAATCAACAGTTGTTTACCATATTATAATTTTATGTTGATTCATCCAACCTTTCCTTCAGTGAGTCAAGCTCCTTGCGCAAACCTTCTGGTGTATCGTTCGGAATCTGTTCACAGAAATATTTTTCAACTGCTTCAATCTCTTGTTTCCAGAACTCTAATGGAACAGACAACGCTTCTTTCATATTCACATTACTCAGCCCTTCGACGTTAATGGACTCCTCTTTGGGTACATAGCCAATTGGTGTCTTTATTGCAATCGAATCGTCCTCAGACTCTGTCCGCTTCAGAATCCACTCTAAAACCCTAATGTTATCACCAAAACCAGGCCAAAGCCACTCCCCCTTTGGCCCTTTTCTAAACCAGTTGACATGAAATATTTTCGGAAGTTTAATTCCCTCATGAAGTTTAGGCATATCCAACCAGTGCTGAACATAGTGGCCAAAGTTATATCCGAAAAAAGGCCTCATTGCAAATGGATCGTGCATAATGGCTTTCCCTTTGTACTCTGCGGCTGCTGTGGCTTCTGATCTCATCATCGCACCAATGAGGACGCCATGCTCCCAAGAATAACTCTGATAGATCAGCGGTACACCTTCTGGCCTTCTACCTCCAAACAATATTGCAGAAATGGGAACACCATCTGGTTCATCAAAAGCAGGATCTATAATAGGAAGATTTATTGCTGGAGCTGTGAATCTCGAATTGGGATGGGCTGCTGGTTTTTTTCTATCCCATGGTTTTCCTAACCAGTCTATCACCTTTATACTGGGATCTAATTCTTCCATACCTTCCCACCACACTCCACCATCACTGGTTTGGGCAACATTTGTGAACATTGTGTCTTTAAATATTGTAGCCATGGCATTTGGGTTTGTCTTCCATGAGGTTCCTGGAGCTACGCCAAAGAAACCATTCTCAGGGTTAATAGCATGAAACATCTTTGTTACGGGATTGAATTTAATCCAAGCAATATCGTCTCCAACACATTCCACTTTGTAACCAGGAATTGAAGGAGTCAGCATAGCCAAGTTTGTTTTGCCACAAGCTGATGGGAAGGCTGCGCAAATATATTTCTTAGTTCCCTTTGGTGGTGTTATTCCTAGAATTAGCATGTGTTCTGCCATCCAGCCTTCTTTCTTACCGATGGTTGAACCTATTCTTAATGCGAAACATTTCTTCCCAAGCAATGAATTCCCACCGTACCCACTTCCAAAACTGACGATCTCATTGCATTCTGGTTTGTGAAGTACAATAGTGGCATCAGGGTTACAAGGCCACGGATTTGTCGGTGCATTTGGGTCAACTGGTACACCAATTGAATGTTTTGCCAAAACTATTGCATCTTGATTGGCTTCACTCATGTGTTTTTGGACATGTGCACCCATTCTTGTCATTATCTTCATAGAAGCAGCGACATAAGCCGAGTCCGTTACTTGAAGCCCCATCTTGGACAAAGGGCTACCCATAGGTCCCATTGAGAAAGGGAGAGCGTACATTATCCTGCCCTTCATGCATCCTGGGAACCTCTTCTTGACTTCTTCATCCATATCCTCTGGTGACATCCAGTTCCCAAGTTTTCCTTTGGCACCTTCGGCTGGTTCGGGTATGGTGTCACACTTCTTTGTAGTACTGATGAAGGTCTTTGACTCCACCCGAGCTACGTCTCTTGGGTCAGTTCTTGCGAGGAAACAGTTGGCATACTTGGGCAAGGGTACGATTGTCCCGTCGAAAAGCATCTTCTCAATGAGCATTTTGTTTTCACTCTCTGATCCGTCGCAGAGATGACATTCGATGGGCTGGCATTCTCCGGCAACTTCTTCGACATATTTCCGAAGTTTCGATGGCAGAGTCTTGATGCTCGCGTAGCGTCGAAGGCTCACAACTACTGGATGGTACCGATGCAATATCGTCCAGTTGAAACACCCCAGAAACATTTTATACGCTTCAAACGGAACACAACAATCAGCCTTCTAGAACATTTCAGAGAAAGTAAATAGATATATAATTTTGTTTAAAGTTAATTCTATATCATAACCTCTATACTTCAATTCAAACACATGTTATTGACGCATTCTATAAATTCCACGTATTTATAACAACGATGAACTTCACTTTACACTTGATGTGGTTTTATGAAAGATTGAATTCAAATTATTAAATAAATATAGCACCAAATACATCAGCTTCTTACTGTCATACTTATTCTCAATTAATCATTTCCTAAAAATCTCAGTGTTATGAGAAAAAAAAAGTAGCTTTGTGATGATAGAATATTTTATCATAGTTTTTCTTTGATCGGCTATTATCCTGTAAAGATTTTTTAATATGCTAACGTTTGGAAACACTCCACTACCTAGGGATATGATGGTCCTACCTTGTGAAGCTGGAAGCTCTATGAATAAAGTTCACACATGCAATTGCATCTGATGCCGACAGCGGATTGCACAGCTGTAGCACGAGACTCGGAATTTGGAGGTGGTCCAGCCAGCCTCAGCCAACTATCTATGGATTAGCGTCTGTGTCTGTGTGAATATATATATAAGTTAAACCCAGAGGCAAGTTTATGTTGTAAACTAATACGATCATACAAAGATGTAAACAACCCTTGATCCTATGTAGGTCGGATTACTAGAGACAATCCAGCAGTCTCTTTACAGAAGTTCGAGAGTGTAGTTCATTTCCCTCTTTCCTATGTTTCTTTAAGCTCTTGTGTGAACCATGATCAAAAGTGTTAGTTGACGTACACATATCTACAACTATAGCCGAGGTTTGTACGAATAAAATAATATTTCAAAAATCATCAGTAATCGTTTGACTGCAGTAAGCACCACCATTAACGAAACGACGAAGACAGCAGACAAAGTAAAAACTGTAAATATATTTAATTTGCTTTGTTTATAATAAATACAAGTTTTCAACTGAGAGTAAAGAACCAACCTGATGTATAAGCTTTCAAATACATAAATGACAAAAACCGGTTGACCGACATAAATACTTTTCTTAAACTAAAGTCTCAATTAAGCTAAAAATATTTAAAAAAAAGAAAATCTAGACAATATGTTCAGTATAATTACAAATACTTGTTATATACACTTGTTGTATGTGGTATGTAGCAAATAAATAACCTTTATAGTTACACTAAGGAGGATACAACGTATACAAATAGGGCTGCATACTTAAATCTGACTCAAGGCTCATAAGCTTTGTATTTTTCTTAGTTTCATAAGATTTTAATGATTCCCTACAAAATAAAATGTTCCTTCCACTTTTGTAATTTTAGCCTCTCAGCGATCGATTCATTTTAGGGTTGTGTGTTTTTTAACATCAGAAGCTAATAAGGCGAGTTGTCTTTTCATTTTTATAAATTTTCCTTCTGTAGTTTCTATGTAAATTTAGTATTACTTTGTGAGTTAGATTTTGTGTTTTGGTTTCTATGTTTTTCTTTATTTTACTATTTTCTTAATACAATTTCTACTCGAACGAAATTCGCTTCTTACTTTATGTACAAATATTTATTACTGATTTGTATAGTTAACTAAATTCATGATCTGGAGACTGCCCTGGACCCGTCACGAACAACAAACTAATGACTTTACATTACCGAAAAAAACAAAAAAAACAATTTATTTCGGAAAGAATGTAAAATGAAATATTTACATTTTCAGTATTGTTAGATAAACGTCAGAATTGGACTCTGGGAGTTGTTGAAGGTGAAAACTAAGTGACACTGGAGCAAGAAGGAATGTAACGAAGTGGTGCTGGAATGGAGATATGGCGTGTCACTGTAGATAGCTCCTAAATCAACGACTCTGCCTGGAACAATAGAGCGTGGCCCGCTGGAGTCCAGCCTATTATTGAGCCTAGTGACAGTTACGGGGTCTGTCCCAGGCATATCTGCTTAAACTGTTATCGTATACAAGCTAGTCGATCCGAGGCACAGTTGCCTCGCCGAATGTGATATACTGTGAATCGTATGATAGCTTGGATGGAAAGAGCGCCATCATAAGGTGGAGGTCGCGGCTTGGAATCATTTTCGTAATCATCATACTTGGGCCAATAATTATCAAAAGAATGGGATTAACTACAAAAGCTAGCATAATATTTAAATATACAACACTATATCATATACCCTAAGTGAATATATATAGCATTTCCGAGTGAAGTTCACAATTTTCCTAAATCAAATTCAGAAATTTCCAAACCCAATGAAGAATTGTTTGTAAGCCAAATTTGTTAGTGCCCTACCAATTGCACTGTAAAACAGATTGACAAGCATTACAGTATCAGTTTTGAGTTTTACTAAACTTTAAAAAAATCAATTCAACATTCACACTGTACATGTACAATAATATAATGCTATATTATATATCATTTTTTTTTTTAACTGTATAAACAACTTTATTATGATGAAATTACAATCTGCCTTAATACTTAATAGGCAATAAATAATTGAGATAAATGTTTTCATTCATACCATATTTACAATTCATCATTCGCTCGCACATTCATACAATATTTACAAACATTTACAAACAGCCTAGGGCCCCCCCAAGACCACACGGTTGTTGCCTCCCTCGCATGCGAAAGAGGAAGTGGAGTCTTGGGAAGTCCTCCACGCTCCCCCACCAGCCACGCCACCGAATACGAGCGAGGCTGACGAAGAGCGTGAGAGCCACATACGCTCAGGACATGATTGGAGAAACTGGCCATTGCCAGGACTGTTGCGCATTTATAGGAGGTCACGAGTATTTTTAATTAATTATTTTTAATTTCATCATTTATGGTACGTACACTTGTGAACTAATTTTGACTTAATTGTGATACAAATACCTATATTTTTATTCTTTAGTAAATCATAGATATAATTTATTACTTCATGGATATTTGCAGAACTAATTAAGTTATACGACAGTAAAGATTTGCTTTACTTTAGAGAAGTTCTCTCCATTGTTTATCAATAGCTTTCGATTGCATCCGCCACCGTGTGTAAGAACAGGAAGTATGAATAACTTTGTTGCACCATCTAAAATTAAATTAAATAAACGTTTAAATAAAAATGATCTCTATAATTAAACATAAAAAGCAAAAGAATATTTATAAACAATTTTTGTTTTAAATCCTCAGCTGAATTTATTCGTTTGGGCCGCACAAGGGTTGTGTACCATTGAGGCTAAGCAGGCTATCTACATGTTGTCACTCTAGCCACTTGCGGGTACATTTTAACACAAAATGGCCGACAATCGATGGCCTTGATATTGTTATGTTCATAAGAAGTCTTGTATCCTCTGAAATATTCTGAAGGTCCAGTACTTTTTAGAATTCGTTAGCTAAAAAGCAACTACATACATTTTCCACTCTGATTATAGATTTAATTCCTGCCATGCAAGCGTAAACCTCAGCCACAACTAAACAGTTCAACCAAAATGAACGCATAAATTTATTTATAAATCCTGATTACATACTGCCAACAAGGTGGGAAAATCAGCGAACACGACACCGTAGGCGTCAATCGAAACCTGCTTCCTTGAACACTCCATGATGACAGACAGCTCCTTGCGATGGGTTACAGGAGCCAAGTACCACTGGTTGTCGTAGCAGGCACAGTCCACGTTTTCCATCTGAAACGTAACTTTTTAGTCAAACACTCCTAATACGATGTGAGGGTAGATTAAATATCTATTGGGACCATACATTCCTCTTAATCCCGGCTGTCAAGTGCGCCCGCCGACGGAAAGTCACGTCGACCAGGCTACTGCTAGGCGAGCGTCAAGAAATAAATAAACGAATAAGCCTGTGGTCTTTGACCTTTGCTGGCGGCCTAGTCCGCGGGCAGCTTAATTCGCCTTTTGTTCATTTATTTGACTTCATAAGATATTAGAAGGTGTGCCCCGATGGTGCACTATGTTTAGGAGAAAAGGTAAAGGCTAGCTATTATAGGGAATTTACGTGGTCTTGGAGTGACCACGAATTCACACTCGGTATTTGAGGGTAGGTGAAAACCGTCTGGATCCCAAAGGTGAATGTAAACCTGAGAGGCAGATTGGATAGCTGGGGGGGGGGGCTGGAGACGCTAATAGGTACATTTTATAGGGCCTCAGAGACCGTCGTCCCCATGGAAGGTATCCCTTCCAAGGATGTGCTAGTTTTTAGCCAGACAAAGGCAGAGAATCCTACTAGGAAGGTGTGGGATCTGACAAACGCTGAACTAAAGATAGCAAGATTAGGAAAGAGAGGTGCTGAGGTAATTAAATAAGAAAGGCATGGTGCGAGTAGAACAACAAGCGTCAGTGTAGAGAGAGAGATAACAGTGTTCATTTAAGTGTCGGGTTCCGAGTGTGTGAAAAAGCTTAGAACTTCTGCCTTATATAGGCAGGTCAGAAGTAGGGCTATGCCCGCGCTCCCTAGTGAGCTTTGGCCGTGTTGGGATCGTGAACTAGTCCCCTCTCTCAAAACTCACACCGAAGATTTATTGATAAAATATGGAAACGTAAGCGGGTCTTTTCTGGCCCGAGAAAAGGGTAACTTCTATTTATTCGTGGTGAAAAAGTTGCCACTACACCGGTCATGCTATATTTTAAGGAAAGGCTAAATAATAGGTCTAAGGTTGGCTGATGCATACAATAGTAAGAACAGACTTTAAGAGGACCGGGGTCAGCTTCAGCTTGAAATATGGAAAACTAAACCTAAAGACTTTACCCATTGCCTGATGAACACTCGTTCTTAGAGCTAAAGTAATCAGTTGAAGATTTTTTTTCAAATCCCTTTATATATTGAAAATACAATTTGACTTAAGTGGAGATTCCACAATACGGAATCATTAAATAAATGCACATTTTCCTTATTATATGTACTATAGGGTAGCTATATTGCATATATTGTGTGAGATTAACAATAATTGACTAAAGGTAGGCTGATGTACAGAATACAAGAATGAACAACAAAGAAAGTGATAGGGCTCAATTTATAAATTTGTGGTGGTGATATTAACCTAAATCAAACTAACTTAACACATTATCCCCGGACAGCCAGTGTTAAACAACTGGGTTTGGGAGGTGTTGCAACGAGCCTCCGGTGGATGAACTCACCCGCCGACGGCATACCAAGAAGCATCGGACGCAGGTCTCGAGAGAGAGCTATGTTAGACCAATTTTCGCATGATCCCATTCTGGAATTGTTGGAAACTTCTGGTTGTATTGTCAGTCAAATATATAGCGGGCACCGTACGCCAGAGCTGGCGGGAAGACACAATTATTTATCATAAGTTTGAGGCATAGTGACAAGTTGGGCGAAGTTAACAAGTGCGAAAGCCGGTAAGACCTGTGTAGTACTTTTTCTATTTTGTAACTAAAATGAGTAGAGAAATGGAGAGAGTAGAATATTGCACCATCGGCAGGTCTTTTCTTCCTACTGTGGGACATACGTCAGACCGCTTTTTCAAATATCACATTCTAATTTCTGTTTATTTCCATTAGTGGAAGGAGGTCGTTGTTTGTTGTTTTTTAAAAGAGGTAATATTTTAGTTTCTACCATTTTAATATTTAGTCGTAAATCAAATGCAACGAAACAATGAAGTTAGTTCGTCTAGAGTATTTTGAAGTCGTTGCGTTGCGTTTATGGTAAAGGAGTCTTAACAGCTAATATATCACATAAGCACACAAGCACGAACGATCTCACATGCTCCGGGACGCTACTGCTGTAAATATTGGAAGAGTGGGCTTAAAATATATCCCTGCGGTGTTTCCAGGCTCCTTACAGAATATGTAGCGCATATTACAAAGGCGAAAACACAGTTCTATGGTGCCATTTTTATGAAAATAATCCTTGAAAATAATTAATATAACATTTGCCATCTTTTTATCCAGTGGTTGAACTATAATATCAACATGGATTTTATAATAAATCCGGTCGTGATTCCCGATATCTATATTGTTCAGTGGGAAAAATCACAAATGGAAGGAACAACTCGACACTCATTGTTGTGACATTGTTCTGGCATATTAAAAGGAATTTAATTGATAACCAATATCCATTTATAGCATTTCAATTCAAATACAAATGGCTGCAGCGTCATTATTCAAAAAAAAAAAAATTTAAAAGCATTTCATTTAACAATTCATTGGGAAACGTTACAAAAAAAGAAAATACAATATTGAATTAAACGAAAACTTTTAAATTAAAACATACCAGAAAAATAAAAATAGTTATTAAAAAGGAATGTGCCAGACAGAAATCTGGATATATAACGTAAAATAGTAGAGATAAACAGATAGTTGCCGAGCTAACAAGCGATTGTCGGGATGATAAGGATGTGTTAGATAAGAGACTTTGAAGGTTCATGGATATTAGGGGGGGGGGGGAGAGTTAATTCCTGAGACAACACTCACAGTTAGGCAACACTGTTTAGCGAGCAACATAGAAGCAGTTGTCTATATGGGTTCCGTGGGAAGAAGTACACAGATCAGAAAGTGTGGATCTTGTTTTCCGAGAGCAGGGTGAGGATTTGAACTTTAGGATATTGTTTATATGAAAAGGGTGATGAGAATTGATGTTTAGGAAAAGGAATGAACTGAGGAAGCATCACTCCTAGGCTACCAGAAACGAAGGAGTAGACGAAGCTATGGAATAGATGATAAGAATAATTGTAAGATATTCAGAAGGGAAATCGACAAATGATCTGAGGAGGGAACTAGATTCTGTAACAATAGCCAGAGTTTTATCAGCTCGGTATTGTTTAGAGTGTTAAAGTTTTTTTTTAATTATCATTGAGGTTCCGGGATATTTTTCCAAGTTCAAGCCTATTAACGTAACGTTATAAGAATAACGTTACGTTAACAATATTAAGAAATATTGTTAAACTATGGTGGCAACTGCCTTGTTAAACAGACGGAAACCTGTCAGGTAGGGTAGTTCTATAGAATGACAAACCTCTGTTGCTAAAAGCTGGACCGCAGTATATGTACAGCTGGATGAACATGGTCATACTCATCGGAAGGACACTGGTGATGATGTAGTGGATATCACCCATATATATCAGTGCGTATACAATATTAACATACAATACAAATTGTAATTTAATTATGTAATAATAGTAAAATGTCAACCTTGGTGATAACGAAGGCGTAGATAAATGGGACCAAGTATATCACTTGGAAGATAATTATCCATGAAAAGGAGCGGTTTATCAGATGTACACTCCTAAGGAAAAATAAAATATTACTTATACTCTAAATAATGAATCTTCTACCTCTCCACACTATAGCAGCTATATTTAGATTGATTATTTTAATATACCCTCAGCATATCTTTATTATTCATTTTAAAACATATCCAAAATTTGGTAATCTATTCAAAAATAGTTGAAAGAAATTTATTTTGAAAAAATAACATTAGTGAGTAACGATTCAAGTGAATTTTAAATAAGATTAAGTTTTTTTAGTGATATAAAAATATTTTTAAATTAAATTAACAAACTGAATGGCTAAAGAAACACGATATGGCGACTTGGGCTTAATTCAAACCCGTAGTTCCCGGTCGATGATATTACAAATCATACAATCTTTCTGAAATTGTTATAATGAATTCCTTAACTACTCAAGAAATATGTTGATTAGTTTTTGTATGAAATGAAATTCAGAAAAGGGCCGTTTCGCAAACTTTTGAGATCATTTAAGAGTTAAAGCACTGATATTGGTCTGATCCAATTACTCATCCAAATGAGAACGAATAGAAAAAATAGGGTCTATAATGCCATTCCAGCCTTTATTTATTAGTTTATCTCGATATGGTTTCGTTATAATTGAAGAAGAAAAAATGTAGTCTCTACAAAAAAAAAAGACTAATTACCTTAGAATCGAAGTGTGAAGTTTGACAGCGTCTTTTATCAGGTCTCTGTTCTCTTCGGAGTGTGGCCCTATTTCAGACAAGATGCGTTTAAGAGTTCGAATGTGAGGCATTAACTTCTCAACTGCGGCGAATATGGTATAGGTGTGTCGAGCCACCAGGAACTGCCGAAAACGCTTGCAGGCACAAACCTGGTATAGACAGCTATCATCGTAACATAACTTAAAAAAATAGGTTCGTTATTATTGAAATGGACAAATCTGTCCTGCTTTAATAGTTCATACTCAACAGAGATTCTTCAAATTTGACTGAGCCCTTAGGGTTACATTTGTATTTCAACCACATCAGGTAGCCCTAAGAACTCTTTTTGGTCCCTATAGACTAATTGGGACTAACCTAGAGAGTATCCGAGAAGCGTTGTCTTGTCCCACGGAAAGTCGGCGTCCCATGGCCAGCCCTTGGTGACGATGCCGTACATGAGCCACCCACCGATGGTAGTGAAGGTGCATAAGAACTGCACGAGGAACATGTCCCTGGCCGGCCAGACGATGCCATCCGGAGGGAAGTCCTCCAAGAACTCTATCTGGACGAAGTGCCGCGACTGCCAGTGCACAATCAGCAGCTTGAGAAGCCCAGTCGAGAAAGACACAGAGACGATGAGGCTGTTGATCACCTGTTGGTCGATATTCATTTATCATCATTGTTTTATTTAAAACTTTTTTTGGGGAGAAAATTAATTTCTGCTGTAACAGGGCAATTGATATTGCGTTCACTCTCCTGTGCCTATACTATATAAAATATACACCCATAGAATATAGTACATAACTATGGAGAATGGACAATAAAGTTTATAGTCGTGGCAGTAGAAGCTAAAGGAGAATCCGAGAGCCGCAGACGCTCAGGTCATGAATGTAGAAATCTGTCAAGGGCTGGAACTACAAATGAACATTGCGTCACTGAATTCGTAGGAAATGTGATAGTCGATATTTTGAATTTTGGTCTTTAAGGAGAGATCTTTTTGTGATGTGATAATGTGCACTACCTCATCTTCATAGGGCTTAAGATTAAAAGTATTGGATCCGCTTCATGTTTTCCGCCTCCCACAATTGTTTGGTAATTTTTCTGTTTGTCAGAAGCAAATATTTTTATTAATAGCTATGACCTATTTTATTGATAATTACCAGCCTATAATTCCGATGGGATCGAGCCTCGGGATCGAAACTCGGGTGTTCCCTAAAATCAAGTTCGCCCTAGTCGTCTCATCTCCCCTTCTGTGGAGATCCCGGGTTCGATTCCCGTTCTAGTCAATATAATTTCTTTAACTATGAAGTATTAATAATAGATTTATAGCACGACTAAGATTGACGATATCCTGTAATCTATCGGGTCTAGAGGTTCATTTGGTACTCAAATAAGATATACACTCATGATAATTCGATACTTAACTAAAAAAACATCAGACAGAATGATTTAGTAGTAAAGTCTGATGAACAATACATTCAATTTCCAAGAGGTTTTTTTTTTTTTTTTTTTTTTTTTTTTTTCCCCTCAGCTTTCAAACTTATAAAATAGGATGTGGGAAAAATAAAGGAAAATGCCTTCCATTTCCAAGAGGGAATAAAAAAAATGTATTAGTAATAGTCAAAGCTATATAATAATGTGGGTAAATATAATAATACTTGAAACATGCCTTTAACCATAAAAATAAATACGAAACATACGTATTTCTAAAATAAAATAGGCCTGCATTTACAATGAAATCATTTAAAATTTATGATTTTTATTATGGGTGAATATGATATAATATGAAAACTATTTGATTTATTTTTTTTCCTACAGTTATATTAGACTCCTTAGGTGAGAGATGTGTTCTGTAAAACGTTTAGGAGTTTTATTTAATTATAGCCAGTTTTGCCATGACCGATAAATAAACATTGAATATAAATATTACGCATTGACTTGCCTGAGTGAAATCTTCAGTAGTTTTTTTTTTTTTTTTTTTTTTCTTAGCTCTCAAACTTATAAAAAATAGGATGTGGGAAAAATAAAGGAAAATTATTTAGGGCTGATGAGTGCCTTTCACTAAGGGGAGTCCCCCATTTGAAGGATGTATGAGAAGGATATAGGGTGTGGAATGCCTAAAAAGGCGGATGGAATCAGGAAGGCAGTAAGAGTCTACCAAGGATTTTTATTTTAGTTTTGACGATGAATGCAGTCACTGTGATGACGGATATTATTTGAACGAGAACAAAGCATAAACTGTACATCCTAGAACAACAGTCTCCATTAAATCAAAATAACAAAAATATGGTTAGCTACAAGTGGATAAGTTAGTTGGGATTAAAGCCTAGGTTGATTAAAGAGGTTTTTAATGTGTTAGGTTTTTATCAAATTTAATTAATTTGAATTAACAAAGACAGATAGAAACAACGTTTCAACATAATAGCTATGCTTGTCTGCAACAAGTCCTGTGGCTGGAGATATTTACTGTCTAAATCATACCGGCGACTGATAACTTCATAATTGATAACTCATAATTGACTCCTGTCAATACCTCCAGCCACCTCAGGCTAAGAAGAGCCAAAGTAATATGTCTTTTATAAACCAAAGTTGGCTTCCTAACAAACTGTTCCTCTCATTTATATCTTCATGTCAGCTGTCAATAAAGCTATCACTATAAAGCTATCAACTCACAATTAAAATCGGATCATTGTAGATATGTCATCAGATACGTACGTACGAAATAAGTATGAAAATGACTGTAGCTGAAGACTATGGAAAATATTAGGTTTGGGGTAGCTTCCACAACTTTTTTCCCAATAGGAGTACCACAAGGGCATCCACTAAGCTCGTCCAACTCTTTATTCAACCACCGATGAAATTCGTCGACACCCTGACACATCACTCATTACTTTCGCCATTTTACAATCCAATACTCACAGCTGACCTGCACCCAGAGCACGGATAGGCAAAACTTGAGAAACAATTATGTAATAAAAGTTAAATACACCATACCCCAAAACAAACTACATAGCCGTTTTAAACCTTGCACACAAACCGTTCCCGCTCATACAGTTCCCTCACTCACGTGGCTTGGTTAGTTAGTGGACTCACCTTAACCATGTTCATCAAACCACGATATTTAGAAGCGGAGTCAAGTAAAATACAGTTTGTTTTTGTTTTGTTTAGTAGTAAATAAGATCCATCAAGAAAATGGAATTAGTTTATTTTCTTGATGGATTTGTTTGTTAATTGAGAGATAAGAAAAGAGTCTTACGCAGGTAAGGTCTTTTATCTATCTGGATGTAACTTGTCGGGGGGAGGTTTCGTAAACCCGACCTCTGCCGTCAATAAAGAATAACCTTTGGCCTTTGCTAGCGGCCTAGTCGGTGGGCAGCGTTATTCGTATTTTGTATTGGTCTGACTTCATATGATCTTAGAAGGTGTGCCCCGACAGTGCACTATGTTCAGGAAAAAAGGTAAGGCTAGACATTATAGGTAGTTTATGTGGTCTCGGAATGACCACGAGTTCACATTCGGTATCTGAGGGTAGGCGAAAACTGTCCTAGTCCCAAAGTCGAGTGTGAACCGGAAAGAGGCAGACTGGATCGAAAGACGATACTAGGTACATTTTGTAGGGTCCCAGTAACCATCGTCTGCATAAAAGGGATCCCTTCTAAGGATGTGCTAGTTTTAAAGAGACGAAGGCAGATAATCCCGCTAGGAAGGTGTGGTGTCTGACAACGCCGGACTAAAGATAGCAAGGTTAGGAAAGAGAGGGTACAGAGGTAATTTTTGAGAGAGAGAGAGAGAGAGAGAGAGAGAGAGAGAGAAAGAGGGAGAGAGAGAGATGTTTATTTCCAGTGCCTAGTTCCGACTTACTGAAAAAGCTCAGAATTTCTGCCTTATTTCGGCCTGCACCCCTAGTGAGCTCCCCAAGGGAACCGTGTCATGAACTAGTCCCCACTCCCTATATGGACGCCGAAGTTTTATTGATAGAATATGGAAAGGTAGGTGGGTGTTTTCTAGTCTGAGAATAGGGGAACTTCTAGTTATTCGTGGTGAAGTAGTGGGCACAACAGAGCTATAAATTTGATCTGTGCTAGGATTTATAAAAATGACCCCATTAATCTGAAATTTCAAAGGAATATTCCAAGAAACCTAGAAGTATGCTGATTAGTTTTTAGTTTATCAAGAACGGAAAGTATTAAACGAGACTGTTAAATACATTTTAATACTTTCAATATTTCCCCAGTCCGGCAAAGCTGTTTAATATTTAAACTCCATTTTTTCATTAAAGTGGTTGAGTACACGTTGATGATGTTTAAGATATATAGAATAGGGCTTTGGACACTGGCCAGTATAACTCTCTTACTTATATGGGATTGTAGTAGAAATATTTAAACAATAGCATACTAAAATGGGAGCCTGATCAGTTATTAGTTACTCTCTATTTCTCCACAGCATTAGGTAGTATTATAAATTCTTAATAAGACGGTGGATGTAAACATAATACAATATGTGAGTATTTTTTGTTAATATTTCCAATTATACCCTAACCAGAACATTTTGACATGTTTTAGATATACTTAGAAAATTTCAGACAGATTATGGTATAACATGCAGAGACATAACCCTCCCTTGACTTAGAGAGCTAAGGTATTGTACCTTTTGAACATTGTCGGTTTCTGCCACCAAAAGCAACCCATGAATTTGAACATGGCCCTCAGCAATGCAAAACCACAGGATCGCTTCTCGCCTGCCAAGTACTCGACCAGCTTCCACAGTTTTCGCTTCATGGTGACACCCCATCACTGGATAGACCGCCACAAAAAAAAATTAAAGCCAGTCTTTTTAAATATAGCAGGGCTTTAATCATGCCCTCGGTGGGTCGTCCGGTATTCAGCAGAGCCTATAATAATCATACTAGTTGTGGACTGTTGGAGTTAAAAACTGGGCGCCTTCCCACCTGAGATCTGTTATTAACCTGAATAAGTCACCGCTGTTTCCTTTACACGCTCAAGTGCCCCGAGGGCGGGTCAGCCTCATTCAGATATAAAGAATTTTCGGAATTCTTAGGAAATATTCGTGCGTTAATTATACTCCTTTGGCCACCTTGTATTAAATATCCAGCGATGAAACCTCACATTAATAATAAAGCACACTTGTACGCTCGTCGAAAACAACAAGAAACTTATTCACAGGGCAACATTAACAAGGAGACATGATCTTTAAATGTATAATATTTATTTGAATATGGATTCCAATCCTGTTTACAATATATTCCATCTGTTCGAACTGTTGATAGTTCACAATACTAATGCCTTATTTTTAACTAAACTAATAAATAAAGAGAGTGCTGAATATAACAGTACATAAGAAAAAAAAAGGGGAAAATATATAAATAATAATAATAAATAAATATGAAAAAAAAAAAAATAAATAACGACATATGTAATGATTTTCATTATTTCATATTTCAAGTTGAATCGACATTCTGAGCGACAATCAAAAAATTAACGACACATAACAACAAATACATTCTATAGTACATGTCATTTTTTTTAAAATGACATTCATGATATTAAAATAAAATATAATCTATAATCGTTATGAAATACACTAGTACACTAGAACCAAACAAGATGGATAGTACTTATTAAAAATATAATGCGATATTTATTTGTTGCATGTTATATTATTTACTTCTTAGTCTAGAATATTTTTACTGCTTTCAAGGTATTTCTCAATTATTTTTCTAACTCAATTTGATATTAGCTGCAAGCGTCCTGAAGACGACGTAGTACGACAATGATTCTTGACAACTCTAGAACATTATTTAAAATTAAATCCCTTAAAATATTATGGTATTGCATATAAGCCATGAGTGTGTCTACTCACATGGAGAAAGGTGGTGTGCAACGCTTTGAAGAAGCTGTGATTCTTTACGATAACAGGCCTTTGAGATCTGAGGGCCATGACCACCATTGCCTTCCTCACGCCAGGACAACTTCTGTACCAGTAATTATCGAATACTGCACCGTGAACTCTCTCGAACTGGAAAAAGGTGGACTCGAATCCATTGTCAATGAAATTGAGTAAATTATATTGAATAAGCAATATGAAGTACTTGATTTGTCAGAGACTGGCCAGAGCTACAGTAGAGCAAAAGCTGTGAGTATGCTCCCAAGAGCATGAAAGACAGGGCCACTGCATTGAGCAAATCCGAAACCTAAAGGAAAGAACAAGGTATTATTAAACAAAACTTAAATGGAGATATAAATTAATGCGAAACCATATTAGTTGTATCAGGTGAAATTTATTCTGTTGGCTTCTATCCCATGCATATGTATATGCTGACAACGAACTAGCCGTGTCGATATCCATACTTACACCGACATACTGACATAAGAACTATTAGATTGGCAAGAAAGTGATTTCGGTTTGCAGCAGTAGATAGTATTAAGTTTGTTTCGTTATTCTTTTGTCAATGTAACAACTGTTAGTTTACGGTCAGTTTTAAGATGGAGTGCAAAAATAAGCATTTTAGACACATTTTACTTTTTTATTTTCATAAAGGCAAACAAGCGGCTGTGAGCCTCACAAAGTTTATGGTGTTGATTGTTGAACAGAACGCACACATGTCAGAAATGGTTTAAAAATTTTCGTTCTGAGAATTTTTCACTGAACGATGACCAACGTTCTGGTCAACCTTCTGAAGTTGATAATGACAAAATGAAAGCCATAATTGAATCGAACCGTCATATAACCGTGATAGAGTTTGCAAAACAGTAAATGTTTCACACACAACAATCGAAAATCATATAAGACTTCTTGGACTTGCTAAGAAGCTCGATATTTGGGTTCCGCCACGACAATGCGAGGCCTTATACATCTTTAGCAAACTCACGAAACTGTTGGAGCTTGGTTGGAAAGTGATGTCGCATCCCCCCCCCCATACAGCCCCAACCTTGCACCGTCGGATTATCATTTATTTCATAAGTGTACAAATCTTCTTAAATGGTAAAAATTTCCGTAATAACGATAACCTCAAATCGCACTTAGTTGAGGTTTTTGCTGATAAGGACCTGAAGTTCTATGAGCGCGGGATCATGAAGTTACCAGAAATATGGTGAAAGGTCATCGAACAGAACGCAAGATATTTGACTGATACACTGATACTGATAATATAAAGTACATTTTTTTTATAGAAAAAATTGAGTTTTATTTCACACTAAAAAACCGAAATTACTTTCTTCCCAAGCTCACTAGAACGAAATTTTTTGACGCCGGTCAAGTCACTTCCGTAACGTATGTCTCGTATTTTCCAATTCAATAGAACAAGCTGTGTAAATGCACCATTAGCTGTTCATCACGTCAGTGATGTACGTATTTCAATCGGGGACTTAGCTTACAATGTTCGTTTGAATAGAACTAGTGGATAAAATTCAATTGTAACCATCGTGTTCCGCAATTAGCGTACGTATGCATGAAACTGGTTTTAAGGAAATCTTACACCCTTCATCGTTAAAACCATCTCAACGTTAATAATTGAAATAAAAATATTAAAATATAGAACCAAGTTAAAAATTCCAACCTAGTACAACACCACCACGTTCAAGTAAGGAATGTGAAAAATTTCATTTTTCGAATTTTTTTTTAGTTTTTCATTTAAATGTCTCTAACGGAGCTTGCGGAAAAGTATCAAACCGTTTCTGCTATTGAAAAACCTGTTGCATTTTACCAAACATACAATTTTCATTTCTTGTGAAAACGTATCGAATAGAATGTTGGATTGTTTGCATGGCATGGGAAAGGAAAATGTTCATTCCAATGCCAGTTCCTTACTTTATATCAGTATTTTTTTCTTTAATTTCGTATTTTTTAAGTATTAATTAACGAATATGGCATATTTGCTAATTTTTTTGCCATCTTTGCTATGTAAGTAAATATTGATACAAGTGGTGATTGTATCTGAAATCTATCGAAAATCACATCTATGACAAACTCTAGATTATTTCCCGTTGTCTATTCCTTCATTTTTTTTCCTTCTTATATTATCGTCTCTCTGGAAAAATAAAAACCAATAGCATTATCAATTTCCTTTGAATTTTTCATCGAAGTTAATTCTACCCTGACCTTCTTCCTTTATGAGCTCAGTTTTAAGCAAGCTTTCTCTTGAACATCATGTCTTCAAGGCACGGCTACAATTTTTAAAGAATTTAATAGAAAATGTCTTTGGACCAGGACCAAGTATCAATATTGAGCCAGCTAAGTTAAAATTTTGCCTATTATTGTGACTTAATAATAATAAATAAATGATGATTTTTTCAATTACGAATCAATTTTGTTTTGTTGAACTCAAAAGGGAACAAGAGAACAAATGCCTCCGTGGATGCAACGACCAATTCAAAGTTCACTACTAACTTAACTCCTGTGATTTTATTATTTAACTAAGGGCCAGTTTCAGTCTCAAAAATTGCTCAATTTTTCATTCATTCTATATCATTATTTATTAGTTATTTTCAATTCTAATTTCATTTATAAAGTTCATTATATTTATATGATTTGACTTAATATTTGTTGTGATACATTCCTAACACTGTTACAATTTAATGAGGTGTTATATTGGGATAGATGATATGATTTTGGTATTAAATTACACAAATGTTGGTTTCTTTAGCTGGCATCCTCAGCCACCATCACAACGGCCATTTTACCACCGTTACTACAGACCACTTATTTTTACATCAAGCGAAAATTGATGTTAGTTAAAACCTCATATATTATTACTATCATTAAATGAAATTTGAAGTGCTGCTTCTAACTAATTAGCGACTTGCCATTACCTTATATAAAATTTAGGTTATTTAAATTTTAACTTGTAAGTTTATCTACTAGATGGGCGCCATATTTGAGTGGAATCCCTGATTTAAAAAAAAAAAAAAAAGAGAAAAAACAGCTTAAGAAAAATAAATAATTAGGACTTAGAAGGCTGAGTGAGTTTTTTCTTAATTTATGACCTGTTTCGTCTGCCTTTGTGGAAGGGAGGGGCTTAGACAATAATGAAAATTCTGGCCCCACAAACATTTTTAATCAAGGGGCAAGCGGTCCTTTCAGAGAATCATCCAATCCTCAAACAAATCTCATTTAATTCCCGCGCCAGAATTATCTTCGTCCCGGGGAAATCACTACAAATGTACCACTCACCTTAACAAGATAGAAGAGGATGATGACTGCGTGGACAATGGCGTACAGGGATTGGAACATTATGAGCACCCTGAAGGAGTTGTTCACCAAGTCCGCACCGCTGTAGGGAAAACATTACTAGTTATTTATTATACTAACATTAGTGAGTTATAAAGAAAACATACACTGGCAGGACTCAAACACCTACGAGAAACATGATCGCCACATGATTCACATCAGCTAGCTACGTTGAGAGTGACTTGATGTTTAGTCCAGACAACGAAGGGCGAAATCCTCCACATCGGGGACATTTAGTATGTTGTACAGGACAACAACTGCACCAATAATTACATCTACATCACTCTGTTTCCTTTTTGAACTAAAAACAAAATACTTAATTCATGATCACGTGTTACTGATGTTGTTAGAAACTTTTATATTATATGTATAGATCGTTTTTCACTTTGGTAGTATTGGTGTATTTATTTTTAAAAAATTTGTTTTGTTGAATATTAATGTTTTCCTTTTTTTCTCATTAATTGTTTAACCCTCGCTATGTACTAAATTATTGACTCCTAAAACGGAACAAATGAATAATGACATCTTTATAGGTAATTTTATGTTTTTAATTTTGTATATAAAATAATTTTTACTAAAATCACTAGTTTGCTACTCGTAATAATAACTAATAATAATTGAAAGGAAGTGTCCTCCTCAACAACTGTACCAATAATCGGAACTACATCATATTTTTTTTCTGTTTCCTTCGTCGCCTGGACTAATTGGGGAGTTGCCGGGTCTGAGTCCAGATCCTCCCGGCATGTTTTTACTTTGGCTTCGAATTAATAATTGGATTAGTAACAAAAATTACTATATAAATATATTTATGACACTTCCAGGCAGTATCCACAGGATCGTCAATATATTATATAAACATATACCTTATGAAAACCGCAACAAAATGTTCTCCAGATTTCTCGGATAAAACGTGAATGACAACGTTGGCAGTGTAAAAACTTTAGTGTTGTTTACTGCTGTTGAGAATGGTTTTAACCGATTCAGGGTAGTTTTAATTGGTTCATGGAAATTTAGGATAGATATAATGGTTTAGGGTGGTGTAGATTATAACATTGTTTGTATGAGATAAAATACGAAATTCATATTATTTATCTTAATATCTTTTCACTGTATTTAATGCGTCTTTAAGCAAGTTCACCTTCTGAGCAGTGACTGAAGAAATCTTAAAATTTTATGGGAGGCATTACTTACTGTAAAAGATCCACATGAAGCTTTATGGCAGCCTTGACAATATGTTGGTCTGCGGTTGGGTTCCTGCCAACCCTGGAAAGCAGCCTCCTCAGACTCGTGAGGTGTCCGGACATGATAGTGACAGACATCACCAGGAGAGTGTCGAAACTGGACTGGACGAACAAACAGAAGTTACCACCGATGATGTCTGTGCTGTAGGCTAGAACATGAGTACGTTGTCATATACCCAAGTATAAGTATGACAATGCTCAATAGCTGACAACGAAGTTATAATATTTTTTTTTTTTTTTTTTTTTAATTGTTAATTCCTTTATTGTGCAATAATTACAATCTGCCTTTTATAAGGCAATAAGTAATTAAGATATATGCTCTCATTCATACAATATTTACAGTAAGTTATAATATATTATAATAAATTTATGCTTTCTTGAAGTTGGATTCTTTTTCCTATACTTTCCCTAAAAGTAATCAAAACATTTGAAGAAATTGTGTAACATACCAGACCATAGAAGCATATAGACAGGCAGATCTTCAAATAGACTCAATCAAAGTAGAAAGGGCTCGGTCAAAAATTCCAAATATTTCATTTCTAAGTATCCCAGGACAAATTTGTGATACATTAGGATGGTGCCGGTTGTGGATGGAGACGGTTAACAGCTCACAAAGTACATAGGTTAATTAGATTCCATCACGTGAGAAATGGTTTTTATTTATTACAAGGATAAATAAAATAATAAATAATTGTATTTACTGGTAGGAAATCCAGCAGCATTAATTAAGCCAGTCATCGAGTTAACACAGTTCTCTCGAACAAATCCATTATAATGATCATATTTTGTAAAGACGTTGTAGTTGGAAATTTTACATCTTTTTAGGTTAGTTAGGTGAATGGGCATAAGATTAATATGCGATTTAATTTTTATTATTATTCATTAATTAGAGGTTGTTTTATTAAATCTTATCTGCAGTTGACAACTTCTAAATTATTGAATATTTAGATAATTATTGTTAGCATGGTTATGTGCGACAATTATTAACTATTACTAATTTCTCCATATGTACAGTAAATATGACTTTTTATTTTAATTTTAGAAACTGAAAAGCAGCCATTTTTATTAATAAATAGCATTGTGGAGAGAACTAGAAGCTCATATTAAATTTTTTTATCGTTTGGTCTGTTAGCTATTTTCCTTTAGTCTATTAATTATTTTTGTTTGGCATTGCTTTCATATACATTTTTTTGTATTTACTATTTGTTTCTACTACCTAGATTTGATTAATATTGTTTTGTACTTATCTAGATGTAATCAATATATTTTCGTAATTACATAGATGTAATTAATATTTTTTATACTCACTTAGATGTAATTAATAATTGTTTTTACTTGCCTAAATGTAATTAATTTTTTTTTTTACTTACCTGTCCACCAGCCAATGTTGGTGTTGGTGTCGAAAGGCCATGCTGACTTGAACGGCAGCTCACCCTTCATGGCTGATAGGCTGTACTTTGGAATGGCTGTGAATAGGAGTATGCACATGTACCATACACAGACACCTTCCATATCCTTCACCCTCTTCGTCGAAGAGTCGTCCAGCCTCGGCAGAGACTCGAGGAAGTCGACCAGCTCCTTCACGTACATCTTGGACGAGTGCAATAGGATGAATTTGAGCCCCGAGGAAACGAAGACCAGCCCCACAATGAGGGTGAGGACCATCTCCGTGAAGTCGTTGATGGTGTGGATGTTAAACTGGAAAACTTGCAAGATGTTGAGCAGGGCAACGATGTTGATGAAGAAGAGAGGCAGGAGAGGGTAGATGCGCTTGGTTAGACTGGATGGTTCCCAGAGGAAGACTCCGCAGAGCCGGAACATGGCCTTCTGCAGGGTGAGTCCACTGGCCTCCTTGTCATGGGCCACCTTCCCGAACATTTTGTAAATGGACATCATGGAGCAGTTTAGGGCCATCTCCAACCAGTGACTTCAGGCCAACATCTCATGCTTCGACGATAACTCGATTCATAAGTAATCTAACGAATCGATGTTTTATTGTTTTCGTGTTCTAAAATTCAAGACACTCACAATGAAGGCCAGCAGCACCTATACAATAGTGTCATGCGAAGGGGAAGGACATGATCGATCCAGAAGTATAGGAAAGAAAAATATATATTGGTGGCAGCTATCACTTCCAAATAAGAGAAAATATAGCTTATTATGACACTTAAAAAGAATTCAAGAAAATACTAGACTAGTAGCTAAGTTTAATTCAAACCAAAAAATTATAATATTTAGCTGCTTTTGAGCTGTTATTGTTATATATTATTTATTTATGCTTAATTATTATTCATTACTTCAACTACATTACTGGATCCATGCATGGGTACTATAAACTCTCTTCTGCCTTCTTCACTATATTGGTTTGCTTATTGTCCTACCTTTATTCGTTTTGAGTTTTATTTTGTAATTAATTACACAATAAGGTCAGTTAACCCTAATAGTCAAACTACTTCCCTTACCTAATAATTTTTTTTCCCTGTCTTCCAATCCTGGATTTTCTTCTAAGACTGCACATTGTCAAGCAAGTATTGCTTAATACATTAATATAATAACATAGCAATAAGTCGTTGTGGCTTTTGAAGCAGTTTCTTAATTTCTCCCTAATAATCACTTTCCTTAAACATTTCCAAAGATATTTGCCATATGTGTTTATAATATTTAAACTTTTTTCATTGAAGCAAAATACGTTTGACAGTAATGATCGGAGGCACGGCAGATGTGTTCCTGCTGTCAAGCTGAAGTGAGTTAGTACTTTGTGGCCTACATAGCAGCTCCTACTGTTCTGCCAACTTATTCACCTCCAATAAATAGAAGTTACCCTCTTCTCGGACCAGAAAACACCCACCTACCTTTCCATATTTTATCAATAAATCTTCGGCGTCAGTTTAGAGAGAGGGAAATAGTTCCCGGCTCTCTCTCTCTCTCTCTCTCTCTCTCTCTCTCTCTCTCCATGTATAAATATGTATAGAACCATGGCTTTCTTATTTAATTACCTCTGCACCTCTTTTTCCTAACCTTGCTTTGTTTTTGTCCGTCGTTGTCAGACCCCACACCTTCCTAGTGGGATTCTCTGCCCTCGTCTCGCTAAAACTAGCACATCCTTGGAAGGGATCGCTTCCATACAGACGACGGTCTCTGGGGCCCTACGAAATGTACCTAATACCATCTCCCCCAGTGAGCTAGGGTGCCTCTTTCCTGTTCACACTCACCTTTTGGGATTCGGACGGTGTTCGCCTACCCTTAGATACCGAGTGTGAATTCGTGGTCATTCTAAGACCACATAAACTACCTATAATACCTACCCTGTTCCTCCTCTCCTGAACATTGTGCACTGTCGGGGCACACCTTCTAAGATATTATGGAGTCAAATCAATAAACATATTCGAAGCTTCCCACCAACTAGGCTGCCAGCAAAGGTCAAAGACCACAGGTTTATCCATTTATCTCTTTCTTAACGCCCGTCGGGCAGTGGTCGAGTCGACGAGCCCTCCCCGAAGGGTGCCTCCGACAACTACTTCGTAATGACGGTGGATTCGACAGCCTATAGGTTTTCACAAGCACAAAACTATCCTCTTTGGCCAAGTATGCCACACCTGTTGTGTCACCTGTCCCTGAATGAAAACGCTCCATCAGCCCACGATGTGTATTTTTATCCAGAAGTACATTTGACATTCACCCTGGTATTATCACGTGTTTGCACATAAGTGACACTATACAGGTGGTGTTTGACTTGTGGTTGTAGTTATTGCTTGCAAGGGGGGGGGGGGGCAATATTTTTCAAACAGTGATAACTAGCCAGCATGAAATTGTTAAAGTGAGGTCTAGTAAATCGACGGGCGAGACAAAGCTCTATCTGTCGTGACAGAAATAGACGATCTTGAGTTTAAACCTTCCAGAAAAACTTATTTGGAGGTAATACTCCGTCATCAGTGACCAGGAGAACAAAGACATAGGCCAGGAAGTAGAACTTGGAATGCGGTTGGTTGGGTTGGCTGTTTCAATTGAGAAAACGACCGACTGACCCAAACAGAAAAAAAAAAGTTACTGTTGTCAAGGAGACAGTGGTAGTCACATGCGGAAAATGTATTGCTGCTTAGTTAAATGCTTCAAGCTATTTCTTTCTTGAAATCTGAACAAAGTATTGTGACAAAGTATTAATCCTAATTTTCTAAAACAAACAGAAGAACTAATTCTTCCCTCACTTGAGTCACTTGAAGACTAATTCTGCTTAATGATCGACCCATCCAGGGTCCAGGTCTGACTCTCTCCCTGTTAGCTAGCATTATTATCTAATATTATCACTCTTCTTTACTTTGTTTATCAAGCGTATCCAATTCTTTTAATCAAACGTCCTGAGAACTATAGTTTATTCCCCTTATTACGTCATTAACAAAACCCTTCATAACTATCTTAATATACCTTACATTCTCGAACTCGTCCCTTCAAAGTTCATAAAATTCCATAGTAACCTACCCAACCACCTAATCCCGTAGCACAGTCATTGCACTGCACCACTCATCCCTATAATCCTCCTCGGAGACTTATATAAAGGCCTTGTGCCTGCTATAAATACGTGACAGTGGGAGCCCTGGCGATGGCCAGTTTCTCCAATCATGCCCTGAGCGTATTTTTCACGCTTTTCATCAGCCTCCACTGGCTCGTATCCGGTGACGTGGCTGACAGAGGAGCGTGGGGGACTTCCCAAGACTCGAGGGAGGTGACAACCATGTGGATTTGGGAGGTCTCTGGGCTGTTTGTAAATACTGTATGAATAAGCGAGTGAATGAAAATTGTAAATATGGTATGAATGACACAATTACTTATTGCCCAAAGAGGCAGCTTGTAATTTTATCATAATAAAGTTTTGTTTTGTTTCTCTTTGCTTTTTATTTGTTTTGTTGTAAATATATTTTAGTAATTAATTTTATATTCTAGTCTATTAAAAGGTGTATTATAGAATTTCGAATTTATAGTAGGTATGAGAAAATGTTATTTATATTCAAAAGTTATTGAGATTGTGGTTAGATCACTGGTACGTTTTAGATTAATAATGCAATAACTCCAGACTACTACTAAAGATCTGTCATTTTCTGCACTCTAAAATGTCGACGTGACCTGCTCAAATCAGTTGCGGATGAATTACGTTGCTTTAGAACTTAAAGAGGTGACAAGAGTAACTTGAAGAGTAGGACACCTTGAAAAAAGAAACTTTTTGCTTCATCCCTTAAAAATACCTCATCGTGGCTTATTAGTTGAATAAATATAAATACATTTGGCAATGGCCGAGTATTGAATAATACTGAATGCATAATAATATTAACGAAATGAGCTTTTATATTCATTCGTTCACATGTTAGTCGTACATAGAAATTATTTAATATGCAATGTTATTTTGCAGTATGGCACACCAATAACGCAGTAAAACCAGTTATTGATCTTTTAGGTACATTGCTTTGTGTATCCCTTTTTATTTTATTATTTATTAAGATTTATACCACAAGAATCCTATGTCCGGTGACTAACACAAAGGGGTTATGTCATTGTACTAATATAAATTCATAGAACATATATATAGTTAAATATCTTCAAAGCACACAAGACTTTTTAAAAAGATTTATTTTGAATAACAAACATAAATGACATGGTAATATACAGATCTAATCTAGCATAGTGACGGGCTAATGAGATACAATAGACTGACCTCCTTCTCTGATTCTCACGGGTTTAAATAAGAGTCAGCAAAGGGGTGATTCATAGTTCTTAGAATGCTAGCACGGGTGCACTATAACTCCCCGCAGCCTTAAGTTTTGAACTCTGGTCAAAACAAACATTTAATTTTTACATTTTAAAAACTTGATTTATACAATTTACTTAAAATTACTTTATGATCATCAATAGTAATAGGTGTTGTTGAAACCTTTACATTATTTAAAGGTAAATTTGAATTTTGGATCTTTTTACAATTTCTTTTATAAATAAAAATGTTAATTAGTACAATGATTAGAATAATACATAATACAAAAGAATAATGATAAATATTAGTGTTGTCTACAAAGGACAATATTTCTAATTCTGGTATAGTATAATTATTTGTTTCTAACATAGTTGTATTTAATATTACATTTTCATAAAATGGTTGTAAAATAGTGTTAAAATCATGAGTATAAATTTTATTAAATTCTGGAAAGCAATCCTCCTTACTAATATTAATTAATCCTACATTTGGTAAAAATACAGTGTTATTATGACAATCTGTTATTTTTTTAATATTTACAGTGATATATTGCTTAATATGATCTAAATATCTTATATTATTTTGATTACTTAATACTAGTTTACATTCTTTTAAATTTCCGTTATGTACAATAGATGAAACACATTTTGATTCTGTTTTATTAAGATTTATACAGTAATAATTGTCAATAAAAATACAACTTCCTTGATAGAGAGTGGCTCCTTTTTGTAAGTAAAGATCAGTTTTTAAATCAATTTCGTAAATTGTCTGGTTTATAATTCTTGGTACTGATATCACAAAATATCCTTTATAGGATTCATCATGAATTGGTAATTTGATAAAAGTATGGATTATATTGTGATGAGTTGAACAAAAGATTTTACTATTTGTCCATAGAATTTCAGTATTATCTGAGATTAGTTTTATGTTACTTGGTAGATTTTTTATTACATCAATCATTAAATTGGTGTGAACAATGCCAAGCTTACAAAATTCTAAAGATAAAGTTAAATCTTTAATTTTATTTAATAAATGCATGATGTGAATATATAAGTCATAAGCTTTTTCATTTTGTCCTAGCGATTCGAAATTTTGTCTATTAATTATGAAATTTTTATTAATTGTTTTGATTTCATTCTGGTAATCCTCAATCAGACGTTTATTAATATTGACAGAATTTTCGATGTTATGTTCAATCTTATAATTATTTTGTTCTACATTTGAAATTATTTTATCGTAGTATTCCTTGTCGTCATTATTCATATTACCTGTTATCCAACTAATAACATTACCTAGACCATTTATCAAGCCTCGTCTGTGACGATTTTTAATATCTCTTTGTTGCATTAATTGAAATTGTTCAAAAACTTCGTTTGTTAAATCTTTTAGCAAATGATACATTTTATGTGATCTAAAGTTAGTAACATGATCTTCAATATTTATTATTTCTACTTCTAATAAACTTAAATTATAAAAATGATAAGTTTCATAATATTGATTAACTACTCTAATATTGTTTACAGAATAATGGAGAATTCCTGGAGAGTTAGTGAGATCTACTACTTTTATCGTCAGAATCTTCTGAAGATGAAGTATCAGAATTATTGACATGTAGTGAATCTTCATCTGAAACAAAATGTTTCCTCTTTTTACGTTTGTTGGGTCTCCTAACGTTATCAACATGTGTTGTTA
The DNA here is from genome assembly GCA_930367205.1 of Acanthosoma haemorrhoidale. Classification (NCBI taxonomy): domain Eukaryota; kingdom Metazoa; phylum Arthropoda; class Insecta; order Hemiptera; family Acanthosomatidae; genus Acanthosoma; species Acanthosoma haemorrhoidale. The sequence goes on from OV884014.1 coordinate 41,642,233, forward strand.
ATTGCCTAGCGCCTTGGATTAACACATTTACTTTTCTGAATTTGTCTCTACTTTTAATCTTCGATTGAGTATCTTTGATAAATTCTTGATTTATTAATTCAGGTGGATCTTCCCGATTTTTATTTAATTTTTCTGTACGCTTTATCTTTTCTTCATTAATTTTTGTGTGAGCTAATTCATGCAAAAGTTGTAAATCTTTATGATACTTTTGTACGTATAGTTCTGTTATACTAATATTTTTGTTGTTGTTATTTTCTTTTATAAATACGAAAGTGATTTCATTGGGTGTTAATTTTAGATTGTTATTTAAGGTATTATTGTACGCAATAATTGCAAGTTTTAATTTTTGTTCAAATGAATAAGATATTAGATTAATGCTTACTTTAATGACTTGTAGTCCTATATTTTATTCATGATAATAAAAGTTTTCGAATTTTTATTCATGATAATAAAAGTTTTCGAATGGCAAATCTCCAATACACCTATATAATATTCAAATCAAGGGAAAACATATCGATTATAATCTTAACATTGAAGAATAATAAATTAATCCAAAAATTCATTTTATAATTATTATTGTAGACTTTTACTTTTGTTAACATTCAAACAGTTTGGATTTTCTTATAGGTACATTACAATATCAAAATGTGTGTCCTCAAATGTTACATGTGCTTGATTGATGTCATTTTACGACAAAATCTTTTAATTGATTTTAAATTTTAAGCTTTTAAATATCTTTTAACACATTTCCAAATCTGAATGTACACTACAATAAACTTTAATTTCCAAATTCTACACGTGCCTAATTGCCATTTTTTAATAATAGATTTTTTTATTAATTTTAAAAATTTTTTTTTTTTTTTTTTTTTTTTATTTATTTATTTTTTAATTACTTTTTTATATTTATCCGATTATCATTATTTCGTAATAATAGAGTATAGCTCTTTTTTCTTTTTCTTTTTATAATTATATTCAATGGTATTAAAAACATCCCTGAAATTATTTTTCATTTTGTTTCCTCTAAACTCGCAAAAAGGGTTCTCACTTAAATGAGCTGAAATTTTTAATTCTAATTTGTTATTACTACTTATTTCTCTTATTATTTCTTTATCAATTACTAATTGAGGTTCACACGAGTTACCTGACATTTTATTTTTATTTTCTTCCAATTTATTTTTTAAGTCTTCCACTTCCTTCTCTATTTTATTATTTTTGTTAAGGCTTTCTTTATTATGTGTACCTAAATCATTTTTAATTTCATTAGTATCTTCGATATGAAACATTTCGTCTCTTTCAAGTTTGTATTTTATTCCCATTATTTTTATTTCCATGTCTTCTAAATTTATATTAGTTTTTAACATTTTCATTGTTTCGTACCCAAGTAAAATATCAAACCGTGAACTAATAGGATAAACTAAGAACTTTACTTCTTGATTAATTCCTATCAGATTTTGCAGGTTGAGGTTTACACTTTGTGTTCCTTCTGCTCGTCCTGTAGGGGTTTTTATCGCGAAGTTTTCTACGTTTATTTTAGCATCTTTCGGAATTGCTTGGGGACAAATATAATTTTTTGTTGCTCCTGTGTCAATTAACCATTTATTATTTTCTTTATCTAAGAGCTGTGGTAAATTATTTAAAAAATTAACTTCGTCACTTATTTTAATTACATTCGATCCGGTGGTTCTCCTTTGTTCGGACCTTGGTCTAAAAAATTATCTTTATTAGTTTCAAGTTGTTTTACTCTTTCAGTTAATATTCTAATTTGTTCATCTCTCTCATCCTCGGCGTAATGTACGCGATTAGAAACAGTTCTCATCGAAACCGTATTTGAATCATTTTGTTGTGGTGGATCTACTTTTTGTTGATTATTTCTCCAATTTCCGGATGGAGGTTTATTAAAGAATCTATGTTGAGATTTTGGATCCCATGATTGATTATGAATAGGTTTTTGATAATTTTGTTGATTATTTGGGTAATTGTGATAATTTGGTTGTGCATTTTGATAACTTTTATAATTTTGGTTTTGTTGATGTTGATAATCTTGTTTTTGTTCATGAGGTTGTTTTTGAAATTGTTTTTCATATTTATGTTTGTAATTTGGATCGAAATTTTTGCCTTTATAATTCGATTGGTGTGGTTGGTGGTGTTTGTCTTTTCGACTACCCGGACCGTACACCCGATGCACAATGTGCGCAGCGTTATTTCTTAAGATTTCGTCAATATCTTCGATTGTCTCGAATTTAATATGATAAATAAAATCAGTAAGCGAGGGATGTAAATTATGAACGGTGTGATGTGATATCTGTTTGTCGTATCTTTCCATTTCCGACTGTTTATTCACTATTTCCGAGTCGGCATACACGCGAGCATATAAATCGCATCTTTTCTTACCTAATCTTTCTAAGTAATCATGTGGGTTTTCGTTATGGTACGATTTAGTATTGAGTATTTCTGATATTAATTGCTCTCTCGTTCGCGTATCTTGATATTTACGTTTAAGGAATGTTAAAATTTCTGTCACACTAGTGAATTCCTTATCATAGGTTGCAATTTTTGCTTTTCCTTTTAGCTTAGTTAATAAAGTTAATACTAATTTTGAATGGTTTATATCTTTATATTGGTTATCATCTTTACAATATAAGTCATACACAAATGTTGTATTTCTAATAAAATCTACTAATTGTAAAGGATCACCATCATATTCCGGAATTAATTTAAAATCATGATCTTTTATTTCCATAGCCATCTCTGAATTTGTATTTTCTAATAGTAATTGATCAATATTATCTAGATTAAAAGTTGTATGTACTTGTCTTAATTGGTTTAATCTATCCTGTAAATTTGACATAAAATAAACTTATAATTACTTATAATTACCATCAAGTATGTTGTCTTCAGTGGAAAAATCTTCTTCCTTGGTGCTGCGAAGTCTCAACAAATAGTTTTGAAACTCGGGTGATAAGATTTGAAAATCTTCAGAAAGTTGAAAGATACCTCTGTAGTCGTGGAGAATGCTTGCTATACTTGTATACGCAGTGGCAATCTTCCTCAAGACGGAGAGAAGTAGTTATGCTGCTTGATTTCGGTATTACACACGATTCTAAGCTCCGCAAAGTTACTTTAAATACCTTCAAAATTCCTCCCAAGCCCCACGTTCGGGCGCCAGTTAAATATCTTCAAAGCACACAAGACTTTTTAAAAAGATTTATTTTGAATAACAAACATAAATGACATGGTAATATACAGATCTAATCTAGCATAGTGACGGGCTAATGAGATACAATAGACTGACCTCCTTCTCTGATTCTCACGGGTTTAAATAAGAGTCAGCAAAGGGGTGATTCATAGTTCTTAGAATGCTAGCACGGGTGCACTATAACTATATATATAATATAAATATAAGGTATATATTCTTCCTTTATAAATCCTAAATAGCCTCCATTTCGAATTCATTATGAAAATCACAATTTATCCACCATTGAATAGTTTATAAAACTCTTTTTAATCACACATTATTTCTGGAATCAATAAAGGGTTAATCAATAAAAATAATTATGATGAAAAGATATAATCCCATTTACTACTGTGCTTTTTGTCATTGTGCTACACTGAATTTGAAAATGTGTTAATAAATTCAATTTTTATTATGGCTTTAGGCTTCGTCAGTAGTGACAGTCTTCAGTATGAGGTAATATGATATGGAGTCTTGTAAGCCCTGGAAAAAACAATAATTATAAATAATATTGTATATTATAAGAAACTTTTATTTAAATGTAAGCAACGAATTTCAAACAAGCGCAGTAGTCTCTGATTAATCTTTCTTTATTCGGACAAATAGCATTGATGCCAACGCTCCATTTATTCAAGCATCTTCGGGGTTAACCATAACTAATTTTCTAATATTTAAATTATGTAATTATTTATCAATTCAATTTTTCAATTCTCAACAATAGGAGGAACCTCTCAAAGGTAAATTCTCAAGACTGGCAACTGGATGAAAAATAAGAAATAATTCGAACTGGGAAGAAAAAGTGAGCATGCTGAAGAAAATTCGACTGGACAAGGTAGACTAACTGCTCTTGAGCGCACAAGTTGCATTAAGGCAAAATAAATAATAATAATTGTTATTGGAATTGACAACATAGTGGGATGAAAACGGTTATTGAACAGTGGTCGCTGTTGAAATAACTCAACCGTGAGCTGAGAGCCAGACCGATTCCTTACACAGCTGTCAACACCAGACTCCACTTCGTCATGAAAACACCGCAAGAAACTCCCTCAAAACGGCCTTAAAGTTTCCTTTGAAAACTAGATCCTCATATGCCAGCTAGGGAACCAGAGGCGAAAAGTTTCGGGAATTAACAAGAAAACTGAAATCCCCTACAGAAGTTGAATTGAATCCAGGTACAAGCTATAGAGTGAGTTTATAACTCGAGGCATATCTCTTAGAACAAAGCCTCATCAGCTTATATGACTTCACAACCTCTTTCAACACATCCACAGCTAAAAGTATATAAAAATCATCATTTAAATAACTAATTTATATGGAGGATAATATAATTTTGGATCGAGGCATCGAAGGGTTTCGGGGTGTTCTATTGATACTCTTCTGAACAATACGTGAGTTCATTGTTGGCAGAGAATATATAAATGAGTTGAAGGGTTTCTTGGCAAATCAGCTCATGCCCATGAAACAGAGATGCTAGAATTTAATTAAATTTATTAACGGACAACGCCGTTAAATCCACCTGTAAATTGGTCAATACCTTGTGCATTGATAAATAAGTTGAAAATCTAATACAATATCCCAACAAACTAAATTTACTCCTTTATGGAAAAGAATGGAAAAGAACTCCTTTTTAATTTCAAATTTATTCTCCATGTAATTTTATAAATGTCTCAAGCTTGGAAATCGGAGCTCACTAAGACTAGAATGGACACATAAAACACATATATGAAAACATTAGAATTTTTAGGTTGGTTGGAAAAAAAAATCATCACCAAAACTCTAAAAATTAAACCTAATTTAAATTTAAAACCAATCCTAAATTTTCGTCTAATTTACCACCTTCCTGTTAGCTCAGTTGTTTAATACTGAGAACAATGGAAATATCTTCAGCAGAGCTGTATACCTGGCTTGTGACTGATGGTTCCATGTTATTTTTAAGTAAGCAACCGCTTTTTTCCCAGATCTCCCTGTTTTCCAGAATGTTATCCTTTTCTTATATATATCTCATCCTAAGTTAAATAATCTTCGTAGAGGATAGTCTTTTAAAAGAAAAAAAGAAAAGCTTTATTATGAAGTACAAGCAAAACACTGGTATATACAAATTTTAAGAGTTAAGCTACTACATACTAGGTGGGATGTTTGGGAACGAGTGTCTGGGAAACAAATGGGGTCTGGGACTAAAGCCGAGGGTAGTTCTGGGAATTGGGATGGAGGTCTTGAAGGGATACGCATGCTTACTTAAAAATATCAGTGACTTCCATGAAGTCACAAGGCAGGAATACACTAGAAGGGGCTTGCTTCTACTTTTAGCATTATATATAATATTAGTATTACAATATTCTTCGCATTATATAACTCTAGACACTTCACTACCTTCAGTGGACTCTCACCAATGTACCGAGACATTTACACTCTGCCGAGGTCTCCCACACTCCTCAATCCCTTCAACCAACCTTCAAATAGGTCCCTCCTAGTAATAGGAACTTTAGCAACCGCTAACTACATAAGATAAATCATAATATACTCTATTGTATATATATTGTAAATTAATATAAACACTTGTAAATAACATTACCAAACCAGCCATTGTAAATGTTTATAAACAATGAAAGACGCAGCTGCAAAAAAAACTAGTCAGAGGCTGGAAACCCTCTATCCAGAGCAGGTATCGGGTGACCCAGAGCAGGACTGGGACACTGCCGAGAACAAAGGACCACCGTAAACTGGGATATCATAGGCCACAATAACGCCTCACATAATTGGGTACTAAGGAGGCTCGCCAAGTATAAATAGACCCGGGTTTTTGCCTGTAAATCATTCTCACGACGGCTCTAACTGGTAGACCTGCAGATGCACTGATGTTTCAAAACTTGGCCTTCTCATTTATGAAAACCTCTGGACCTCTCTTCCTAACATCGCTATGTTTTTTACAGACCCCACACCCTCCTAGTGGGATTCGCTGCCTTCGCCTTGCTATAACTAGCAGCTCCTTGGGAGAGACCTCTCCCTCGTGGACAACGGTTGTTGTGGCCCTACAAACTTTACCTAGTAGTGTCTCCCACGCCAATCCAGTCTGCCTCTCTCCGGTTCACACTCGCCTGTGGCATCCGGACGGGTTTCGCCTTTCCTCAGATACCGAGTGTGAATTCGTGGTCATTCTAAGACCACGCATACTACCTACCCTATACCTCTTCTCCTGAGCATAGTGCATTGTCGGGGCACACACCTATCAAATATGGAGTCAGATAGTAAGACCCACCATGAAGCAATTGTCCAGGTCATAGCTTAATCAACCCTCACTTCTTCACCAGGGCTAGGGTAACTAGGCACCCCCTCGTGACAACAGGATCCAATCACTCCAAATAAATATTCCTTTATTCCTCATTTTCAAGTTTGAGAGCTAAGAAAAAAAAAAACATTTCACTTGTTCATAGACATTCAAACCAGTATGTTGTTACTCTGATCTCTTAATCGTTTTGCTTGTAATTCATAATAAAGTTTTTTGTTAAAAAAGACTTTCCTCTACAAAGATTATTTAACTCTCGACAAATGTACTTAAATAAAGGGGCAATATAAATAAGAAATGTAGGATATACCCCAGCCCATGGAGGTCGACTGCAAACCCTTAAAACCAAGGCGCTGTTGACTCGTATTGCCTTCATTTTTAGGGTTTTGTCTGTATTCTCTGGTATTAGCGAGGCCACTAAGCAATCTAATGACATGACATGTGTCAGGAAGGTGTCACCTATCCCTTAATATTGGAAATACGCGAAAGGTAAATAACTGATCTCCAGAAAACACGATTAAATCGTCATTAATTAAGTATTAATATGAAAATCGAACCTAATATTATACTAAGTATTTATACAATAATTATTGTGAAAAAACTCAGTGCCTAGACACTGGTTGTATATCTAAAACTTACACAACTTTAAGGAATTTGTTAAATCGGTTAAACAGTCAAATTTAGTTGTAGTATGGGTCCCACTGTTGTTAATGATTATTGGCATGGTCGGGACTATAACCTCCCCGATATCCAGTTGGGTGCTCTACCGAGGCTACCCTCCACGTGTGCCCATCTTCCTAATAGGAATTCTCTAGGCACCCCCCTATTATGAATTATTAACGATTCTTAAATCAGTAAAAATGTAGCGCACAGTCTTATAATATTATGAACGAGTGGAAAGGGCTTGAGCAGAACCCTTGTTTTTTTGTAAGCAACCGATTCCTGTTTCCTAAAACCCTCCCTACCCTTTCCTTACCTGCCTAGCGGCATACACGCACTGGTTCCTAGACTTTATAATAAAGATTTTCTTTCTTTTCTTTAAAAGACTCTCTTCTACAAAGATTATTTAACAAACACGATGTTATGATGTTAACACAAGTCAAGTGAATAATTTAAGAACGTATTAGAAAATGCATGGTTAGCTTGAAGTGTGCGGAATATTGTAGTCACCGGACAGTATCGAATGAAGTCCTAATATCCATTTTTCAAATCCTCCGACCGTTTTCATTTTCCATTTTTTTTTTTTTAGTAAAAAATGGTTAGTAGTAGAGTAGGGAATAATACTATAAGCAGTGGCCTGAGAGACGGAGGGAGGGGACGGCCTCGGCTAGATCTGCGGTGATACCAAATGGAACGGAATAAAGGAAGGCTATTAGCGTGATTGAGCAAAACCCATTGGCCCGTCCATTACTTCCTGGCTCCTATTCTCCATCACTCTTCTATCTTTAGCATATCCCTCTTCCTTTTCTTTCTTTATCCTTTATCCCACTCGACCAGGATGCTCAGCCAGCTCTAGAAAAATAATTGATTTCCGATTCTTCCCGCTCCTTCCATAGAGTCCTGCTGGAGCGATGTAACTTAGTGCTTGGCTAGTCACTTGTTCCTAACTTTTTTTATGGTTTCGCTGCTTTTTGTCCGTTAGATTTCCCTCTTGTCAGCGACGGCCTTTGTGATATCCCTGTCCACATAAAATTTTAGATTAATTAGATCGAGGCCCCATTAATGGCAGTTACAGTCATAAACTACTTCAGTTGTTACCTTTTTTATTGTGAATGAACGGAAATTCGAACAGATTACGACAAAATTGCCTATACATATCCTAAATGTCAGAGCCGACCTAGTATCTATGACACCCTATCATACATCAACTTAGAGATGCATAACTTATTACGTCATGTCAAAGGACCAACTTACAATTACCTATCTTATGAGATCATTTTCTTATTCTACATAAAAGAGTCTAACATACAGGATTTTCCCTACGACAAAGATTCAGACGCTTTGGACTACTGTACAGATTACTTCGAAAGACATCCCATCTCTCAATAGAAAATAAACTACTTATTTACAAAGTATATACTTAAGCCAATCTGGACATACGGAATAGAGCTATGGGGGATAGTAAAAAAGTCGAACATCAAGTGCATCCAATCGTTTCAATCAAAAGTCCTGAGAACAATAGTAAATGCCCCTTATTACGTCAGCAACAAAACCCTTCATAAGGATCTTAATATACGTTACATTCTTGAACTCATCCCTTCCAAGTTCATAAAATTTCATAGTAGCCTATCCAACCACCCTAATCCCCTAGCACAGTCATTACACTGGGCAGCAAATCCCTAAAATTCTCCTCGGAGACTAAAACGGCAGTGGCCTCGTGACCGGCTATAAATGATTTTCTTAAATGTATTTTAGAGTGATAAGACGTACCGATACGTAGGTCTTATGCCCTGCGAAGGTGATCCCGTGGGACTCTAGCTTCACAGTGCGGTTGGCCATTAAGGACATGAGAGTAAGCATCTTCTTCTCCCTAGCCTCCAGCTTGTACCATCCGTTGTTGTACAGGGCAAACCTCAGGTTATGGAACTGAAACATAACCGACTAATTTCATTCATTTGTCAAGAAAGCATTTAAATTTTAAAATAAAAATGCTTAATAATAGGTTGGCAAGAAAGTAATTTCGGTTTTTTCGTGTGTAATAAAACTCAATTTTTTCTATACAAAAAATGAACTTTAATCAGTCAAAAATCTTCCGATGACCTTTTGCCATCTTTCTGGTAACTTCACACATCTCTTTGTAAGCCTCAGTAGCTTTCGTGCCCTTATGAAAATAAAAAAGTAAAATGTGTTGAAAATGCTTATTTTTGCATTCCATGTTAAAACTGATAGTTGTAAACAAAATTACACGGAAGTTCATTCTATAGCAACCTAAAGAAAAGTTTTATAATACTAAGAATATTGTAATGCTAATATTATATATAATGTTAAAAGTAGAAGCAAGCCCCTTCTAGTGTATACCTGCCTCGTGACTGCATGGAAGTCACTGCTGTTTCCTGTTATTTTTTTAGTAAGCGACCGCATCCTTCCTAGACCTTGCTCCCTATTCCCGGAACTACCCTTCTCTTATACATATGTGTCTCAGCTTTAGCCGCAGACCACATTTGTTCCTGAACACTCGTCCCTAAACCCTCCACCTAGTATGTAGTAACATAACTCTTAATATTTTTATATACCAGTGTTTTGCTTGTACTTTATAATAAAGCTTTTCTTTCTTTTCTTTTAAAATACTCTCCTCTACCAAGATTATTTAACTATTTACAAGACAATAACGAAACATACAGAACCCTATCTACTGCTGCAAACCGAAATCACTTTCTTGCCAACCCAATATATGTTAAACTAAATAAGATTTATGTAAAGATTAAATGAAGTTGTTTTTATATAAATTTAAGAAAGGTTATGATTGTTGTGGTACAGTTTAGTCGCTTGTAGTAGTTGGGTAAAAAATACACCTCATTGAAGAGTCAGCCATGATACAGTACAGTGGTAGTGATTACATAAATAAAATTATTTTTTAACAGTTATTTTCGTCTTAAAAGCTATTATTTTTTAAGTAAGCAACCGCATCCTTCCTAGACCTAGCCCCCAATTCCCGGAACTACCCGCTTTATTCCTTGCTAGTTTACACGACGAAGGACACGTTTTTGCTATACATTGTTTAATTGTATATAAAACGTGTTACAAAATTCGGTGAATCTAATATCATAATTTTTCTTGTGTTATGTCTAATCATTGTTTCGTACATTTTTGAAATCCATCCTTAATAAATATTTACAGTGTATGTTAATTACTGAAAATCAATTTTAAAATTACTGAATCGCATCAATCAAAGTGTGTTTTATTAAAAATTAAATTAAATTGATTTTATTGGTACGCTGTCCATTCTCTCTGAGCAAATAATTTTTGTTTGTAGTATTTTCTTATAATTCTGTTCCCCTCCTCGTTGAGTGAAATGATGTTTTACGAGGAAATTTGATTAAAAAATCCTAACAAATAGTAAATACTTTTATTTATTTATCAAGTTATTTCTCTGATACATTTCCAGAGAAACCTCTTATATTTCATCACGATAATAATTTAAGGAACTTTTACCAATACCGACTATTATAATACATCTTGATCTTTTGAAGAAAAACGGGTTCAAAAGACATTGTTTCATTAATTAAAATCTGCATTGGATATCATATGAGTTATAAAAAATAAGATTTATTGTTCCAAAAAGGTGAGGTCATTAATGTAATGCCTCATTCAAAGTAAGAACATATTTTATTTTTTGATGTCCCTTTAATGCGAAACATCATGACTACATCAAACACGGGCTGATTCATTGTTGTTTTCACGGTTTTAATAAGACTATGCAATGATGGTGGTAATAAAAAATGCATGATTGTTATTTGTTATGTTCGTATTCTTCTATTCGGGCGATTTCTTGTGCAACTGATCTCTAAAAATTTACCAAAATGTTTTTTAGGTTTTTTTTTTTATTTTAAATTAAAAAAATGTTTCGACTGTCGGTAAGAAGAAAATATTATTGTAATTTTTATGTAGAAATATAAATAGAACGCTTCTGTATTCCAGAATAGAATTTACAAAATCGAAAATTGTTTGCCAGAAAGACATTAATTGAATACATAGAAAAAAAATAGTTTTCCACGTCTTGATTTGGGTAATAAAATAAATGTGACCTAACCCTGTCAATACTGATTTCCAAGTCACAGATACCCATTGCACACAATTTGAACATCTCATGATTGACACAGTTCATAATTACTCTCTTAGATTGCCTTTCAAAAAATTTATTTACTAAAGCATAATTTTATTATAAACCTTTATAATAAATTTATTTACTAATTGTAACGGATCCCAAGTACTAAAAAACTGCATAAATATCTCGCAATATTTCCAACACTTGCCAAAATTACAACTCATCATGCCACTGAATTTAAGAATCAGCTTGTTGTGGCCACCTCTCGGATCAGAAAAATCCATCTATGTTTCCATATTTGTTGTTAATAACGGTTATGGCGTCAGTGAGAGTGGGGGGAAAATCTAGTGGGGGAAACAGCCGCAGGCGGGGACCCATCCACCACGGCTGGCCACCTATATAAGCAACCAGATTAGACCAAGTTAGTATAACTTTATAAGTATAACTTATACTAACTTTATACTAACTTATAACTTATAACTAACTTATACGTTATACTAACGTATAACTTTATACTAACTTGGTCTAATCTGGTTGCTTATATAGGTAGTATAACGAACAGGACCGTCACCTAGAACACTACTCTCTCCTCTCTCTCTCTGCACTGGCGCTTGCTGCTCTACTGAAACCATGGTCTTCTCATTCAACTACCTCTGCATCTCTCTCTCCTAACCTCGCTATGTTTCTCGCACTAGCACCTCCTTGGGAGACACCTCTCCCTCGCGGACGACGGTTGCCGTGGCCTAACAAACTTACCGAGTAGCGTCTCTCACGGCTATCCAGTATGCTTCTCTCCGGTTCACACTCGCCTTTGGGATCCGACGGTTTTCGCCTACCCTTAGACACCGAGTGTGAATTCGTGGTCATTCCAAGACCACATAAACTACCTATAAACCTACCCTGTTTCTCTTCTCCTGGACATAGTGCTTTGTCGGGGCATACCTTCTAAGATCTTATGGAGTCAAATCAAAACGAATTAGACTGCCCACCGACTAGGCCGGCAGCCAGGGTGAAAGACCACAGGTCCACCCGCTCTATCTCTTTCTTGGCGCTCGCCGGACAGTGGCTAGAGGTTGTAGCGATCCTAGCCCGCGATGGGCATCTCCTCCCCACTTTGGGGACTCACATTTGCTAACTCCTGACACATGAATTTTGTAAATAACACAATATAGAATTACATCTGACAACCCCTAGTCCCTCTAATTCATTAGGAACCCTCAAATCAACACTTATATAAGCCTTTAGACTCATAAGTAACGTAAGAAAACGCCTCTCTTAACAGAAAGGCTAAAAATGGTCCTAATTTCATTCAATAATTCGTTACGTTTCTTAACTGGGGCTTACCATTTTGGATGAATAAAAATATTTTAAATGAGAAACCGTATTAAGACAATCAGAAGCAAATCCAAAGCCAAACAAAAAGTCACTAAAAATTATCCCCTGTTATTTTTTACAATAATTGAACCAGCTTTGAAAACACAAGATGTTAATTTGAAAAGTTGGATCCAGATCAAATGAAAAGAGCAAAAAGGCATCAAAGCCCGTCTGTCGCAGAAGCGGATCTGGGTCATCCCTCTACCGATCATCCTAAACCCAAGCACTCAAGATCAATGAAACGACCCTGCTTGCGTTACAGGAATTAACCGATTAAATGAACAGACGAACAATAAATGTCATTGACACTTTTCATTGGAATTTGGTAAAGTGCATTGTCCGATCAGCTATAAAACTTTATCCCGTCTGTAGCTTGTATCATAATATCTCATTGTATTTACTGATACTTTGTATTTAGCCGTATGTCTAATATATCCTCCTATTGTCATGTGTCTTACACCTTACCCGTAATCCTTATTTTTATATATATTATCATAAATATTTTTTTGATTTTATAACTTTTGATTTTCCCGTGTTACTTTTACCCTCTGCCGCAAGTCCTGTGTACTATTTTTTTTTAATTCCATTACTCTTCCTGTATCTGAGACAGTACGATACTTAGGCTTCCATCTGGAAGAAATGCTCACATGGAACCCTCATACTAGGCTAAAACGACAAGAACTAAACAGACGTTTTGGACTACTGTACAGACTGCTTCAAAAGACATCCCATCTCTCAATAGAAAATAAATTACTAATCTGCAAAGTTATACTTAAGCCAATCTGGACATACGGAATAGAGTTATGGGGGACAGCAAAAAAGTCGAACATCAAGCGTATCCAATCCTTTCAATCAAAAGTCCTGAGAACAATAGTAAATGCCCCTTACTACGTCAGCTACAAAACCCTTCATAATGATCTTAATGTACCTTACATTCCTGAACTCATCCCTTCCAAGTTCATAAAATTTCATAGTAACCCTAACCCCCTATCATAGTCATTACACCGCCCCACTCGTCCCTATAATCCTCCTCGGAGACTAAAACGGCAGTGGCCTCGTGACCTGCTCTGAATACGTGACGTTGGGAGTCCTGACAATGGCCAGTTTCTCCAATCATGTCCTGAGGGTATGTGGCTCAAACGTACGTAGCAACAAAACCCTTCATAATTATCTTAATAAAGCCAACATTTTTGAACTCATCCCTTCCAAGTACATAAAATTCCATAGTAACCTATCCTACCACCCTAATCCTCTAGCACAGTCATTACACATTCATCTTTACAATCCTCCTCGGAGAAAGAATCGGCAGTGGCTTCGTGACCTGCTTTAAATGATTTTCTAAAACGTATTTTATTTAGTGAAAAGCTATTGGAGTATTGGAGCAATTTTCAGTTTTATGTATAAGATATCTTTGCATTGTGTTTTTGTTATTGTTGCACAAGATCAATTTATCACATTAAAGAGAATTTTGAGAGAAACTTTATATATCAAGTATTTTATTGTAATGTTGTAATTATTGTACAACACATATCACCTGTTCCCTTTTAATTTTAAAACACATTTCAAGTTAGTCATTGAATTTCTTAGTTTTGTTTTAATTTATATTATGTCACTAATCAATCATTTAGCGAAATGAGTTCGTATCATCTCCTGTGACGTCACTTCCTTTCCTAGTTTGTATAAATACCCCTTAAAGAACTACTGCTCATCCCCGTTCCAGTTACTGTTCTAATAGCTGTCATCTAGTTAGGATCAATCTATGTTACATAACAAAGTCATTTTCAAAGTTGTTATTATTTATTATTTTGTTATGAATGACAAGGCTGCTTGATAAGAAGCATGCCTCGAAGACTTAATGCTTGATGATTAAAGCCAGTGGAAGAATTATCTATTGCTAAAACGTAATCTCTTATCATATTTTTAAAAAATATTTCCTAGGGGTTTCCTTTATATTTTTAGTCCTTATTATTTAACACCTTTAATATAAATTTTGAAATAATTTTAATAGGAAGAAAATATTTAATTTTTTTAAGTGCGTTACTTTCATTGGAGCAGTATATATATTTATATTTAGTTATACTAAACAGTTACTTAAATTACGTGATACCGTACGTAAGTAGTGAGCAACTCGCCGTAGTAGCAGAAGAGTAAAAACTGAGCATACGAAGAAGAGAGCATGGGTGCGCTGTTGAGCACGGCCACGGTAATGTTGCTCACCTAGCAGGGAACAGATCCGTCAGTAAAAGACCTCAGGGCAATGACTTCAATGGTGGATGGGATATGTCCACACTTACCTGCATCACTTGGTATATTATGGTGCAAGCGTGAATCACTGTGTAGATGCATTGGATCAGAAATGCCATACCGAAGATTTCGTTTATGCGATTCGTCACTCTGCAATTTGGACAAAAACATCACAAAGAGAATACAGGATATGCTTACAGGGTATTACATGTTTAGTTTAAGCTTACTGACTAATTACTGAATTAGTAAATACAAAGAATGATGATAAAATGTCATTAAGAAAGAAAAATTAATAATAAAATAAAAGAAGGAAAAACAATAAGTCGAATAGTTTCAAGCGTTTGTCCATTAACAAAATTGATGGAAACCTAACAACTCTTTCTCATTAACCTATGGCGATTTCTCAACAGACTCTTTAACTCATTTATATAATCACGGCTAACAACTTATCTACAAAATATAATATAATATAAAAAATAATAACAATACAACACAGGAAAAATAAACATAAATAATATAAAGAACAAATTTAATGGTTAGCAAATACAAACAAAGACTGCCAATATTACTAAGTTACTACGGTTCCTTAAAAGTTTATTAAAATTTCGAAGTGATACAGGTAATGTCCATATTTGACTTAAGAGAAGAGATCTGTTAAGAATACCTGACAATCCTAAATATTGGGTTGGCTAGAAAGTGATTTCGGTTCGCACCAGTAGAAAGTGTTATGTATGGTTCGTCAATGTTAGAATTTTTTTCTTTTGAAATTTGGCAGTCGATACCTTTAGGCTGCTATATAATCAAATTCCGTGTAATTTTGTTTACATCTGTCAGTTTTAACATGGAGAGCAAACATAAGCATTTTCAACACACAAAGGCAAGAAAGCAGCTGAGGCTCACAAATAGATATGTGATGTTTATGGTGTTGATTGTTTACCAGAACGCACATTCCAAAATTGGTTTAAAAAATTTCTTTCGGGAAATTTTTCACTGAAAGATGACCAACCTTTCTGGTCGACCTTCTGAAGTTGATGATAATAAAATGAAAGCCATAATTGAATCGAACCGTCATATAACAGTGCGAGAGTTTGCAAAACAGTTAAATGTTTCACTTACAACAATTGAAAATCATATAAGACGTCTTGGACTCGTTAAGAACCTTATATACTTTATATACCTTTAGCAACACGTACGAAACTATTGGAGCTTGGTTGGAAAGTGATGTCGCATCCCTCATACATCCCCGACCATTCACCATTGGATTATCATTTATTTCGAAGTTTGCAAAACTTCTTAAATGGTAAAAATTTCAGTAATAACGAGGACCTCAAATCGCACTTGGTTGGGTTTTTTGCTGATAAGGACTAGAAGTTCTATGAGCGCGGGATCATGAAGTTAACAGAAAGATGGCCAAAGGTCGTCGAACAGAATGGATGATATTTGACTGATTAAGCTTCATTTTTTGTGTAGAAAAAATTGAGTTAAAACTAAAACTCAGTTTAACTAAAACTAAAACTCACCTAAAAATAAATTTCACACTAACAAAAACCGAAATTACTTTCTTCCCAACCTATTACATTAATTTGAAAGTTGAGCCCTGTATCATGCCGTCAGCTCATTCCTATTTTATTGTGTTGTTCACATTCGCAGTTTCCAATTAATTAATAAAGATAAAATAATAATAAACTAAAATTATTATAATTTAATAATTAATAATTATACTATTTTTAATTTTTGTCTGGTACTAAATGTATGGGCTAACTGGTGGTGGTGAGGAGGTGCTTGGGTGAAATCAAAGTTATGTACCTGATGAGACTGACGTGGAGTCGATAGCACTCCCTCAGGACTCTCCTGTCCCGTTCCCTGTCGTTGGTAGTGCCTAGGGTCCGGAGCTTGGCACTCATGAAGTCGATGTGTCCACAAATGGTTCCAACACACACCGGGAATATCGTGTCGTAGGTGGAATGGAGCGTAGCACAGTAGACTGCAGCCACGCCGTCCACGAAGAATGCTGCAAATGTCCAGATGCCAATGTCGAAAACTATTACTAAATAACTTTTCTATACCAGAAAAAAAACATTATGGCGCAACTATAGCAAAACCGATCGAAAATAACAACACAATTTAATATTAGTTAGTTACAGTTAATTGACATATCAATGCGACAAATGTACTGCAGTTGCATAATCTTATGTTGAAATTGATATCTGTCTACAATCCGTAAGTTATATTCAAGAGGAAGGGTTAATTCTACTTTGTTTGTAACCTTACCTTATATCTTGATATATGCTTACCTAATAGTCAACGATTTGACAAAATTTAGGCTTATTAAGAAAATCACATTTGTGCCATCAGCAATAAAATCATTAAAAGCAAGAGCGAATCTGAAGTCGCATATCGTGCAAAGTCTTAAAAGTTGGACATGAACCAGTGGGTTTGGCAATTGTTCGACAATATTTGATAGTAATATTATGCACTCCAGATTTGTAGGGTGATCTACAGATCTTTCCTGTATTTGTTCAAATTTCAATTGATTACTATAGTAAATTTTTATTGATTACTATTTATATTTTTGTTTGAATCATAAGCTTCCCACCTAAGTGTATTCCCAGATATTTGACAGGTCTTATCTGATTGTGGTATTCAGTAGTGTGTTGTCGTATGCTCGGGGGCAATCAATGGCCATCACATTTTCACGGGTTATACTTTTATTTCAATTTCTTTGACTTTTGTGTTCAATGTCATTTAATTGTGTATGTATGTGGGTGATGTTGTATTGCATTGGTGAGGAGAAATGATGACGTTTTCATCCGCGGTTGTTGCTATGACAGTGTCGGAGCTCGGCGGTACGGAGTTCGTGGACATGGGGTAGAGAGGAAAGGATTCCAGCTCCTTCATTTAGTATTTAATGTAATATTGGTTGTTAGGGGCTGCAAGATCAGGTAGCAGGGGTCGGATGGCGGGAGGGTTTATAACCAAAACGAATTAATTTTATTTCCTATCGACCTGACAGCTATTAGACTACTTAGCCTCGCTGGGGTCTCGCGTGTAATTGGGTCTAATTGGAACCAGGTTTCGTACCGTTATTGGTCTCTACAATTGCTTCAATCAACCACCCCTGCTTGCAGCCTTTCTTCGGTAAATAAATTTATTATATTTGAATCATAGCAAATTCACAAACATTTTACAAACGAGATGCAAAAATGAAATAATTCTAATAAAAACTGGTAAAAGGTCTTGGTTTGAGTCTCTGGTAGATAGGTTGTTCTTATTGAAACTTATCCCTTCAGAAAATTGAAATCTACCTTATTATCTCTTGTATATGTTAAGATATTGGATGTTTGGTCAATTCTATACGGATTTATCGGATTCCTAATTATCCAGGGTCCATCCACGCGAACCGGAATATTGTTTTCTGCAGTGCTTGTAGTCTTGATGGACTTGCTACTGCACCATCGGTGATACTGTGATTTATAAGTTTGTTTTAATGAAGTATACCTGTTGTTGAGTGGTTACAAATTGTGTAGGCATCCTAGCTGGTTGTATTCGGTCTGAAGGTTAGTCTTCTGTCTAAATACACTTTTAAAGTAGCAAACGCTTTGTGTTCCAATTTATCAGTTCACCGACAATACCTAATCTACTTAACCAGTCCTAATGAAATCTACGTAGTGAGAAAAGTTGTAGCTACCATTCTTTTAACAAGGAATATTTATGATTGAATGATTGTTGTATAACATGCGTTTTTTTTAATTGATAATTATGAAATATGATAAAAATATCTTGTGGTTAATCTTACTCGAAGTATGGGCAACCAAATAAACATTTAAAAAGTCTTTACTAAATATGTCTCAACACGCACCGGCCATACCCTATTTGAAATTTTAATGTTGAATACATTCAAAGATATTCCTATAAATAAATTGTTAGGGGCTAGTAAAAGAAATCCCATTTTTTAAGTTAATTTTTTGGTTATTACAATTGATATAATCTGTATAAGAGGCTTTATTTTCAATTACTAAGATCAGTTAATAAAGACACTAGAATACATACGCAACACAAAAGGTTACATTGCTACACAATCTTCACTTACATAGTCAAATTTTAAAACAGGTTTAATTTATTCATTGTTGATTTTAATAAGTTATTTTCTTTCTCTCCGTATGAACAGTCCATGTTTTTACCGTATGACTTTTTATTTTAGCAACAAAAGATGACAAATTAGAGCTGTCAAAAAGGTTTTTGTTTGAATAACGGATATTATGGAGAGACGTAAGATTTGATTGACATCCTTCCAATGGCTATATAATTTCCATTTCTCCACCTGATTTGAATTTTAAATATTTGTTTATCTTGTGACATTTAGTAGGTTAGTACAATATACCTACTGTAAATTTAGTTGAACTCATAAATTATAATTAGCCAGTTAAATTTAAAAGATTCAATTATGACTTCATTTATTGTTTTATATATTTAATATTTTTAATTAGTAATGACTTTTATGATATTGACAGCCTGAGTTACTTATGACTAATTTCGCCTAATTGATTAGGTATTTCGACAAATAGGATCTACTCGCAATGTTTTATTGCATTGTTAAATAAATATTAATGGGTTAAATTGTCTATAAGATTTTTTAATTCTCATGTATATAATTATATGTAAATTTAAAAGGGCTATGAAGAAAAAAAAAAAAAAAATCTATCAGATCACAAATCATAAAGTATTTTTATGCGTATATCATGAGTTACCTATTTGTTCAAGCATTGGAGAATGATTTTATAGTATACAATCGAAAACACTTGTGCACCAATAACAATTTTTGGCTGTACAAAATTATAGATTTATTTAGTTTTCAAACCATGAGGTGCACTCAACATATTTTATATGGGATAAAGTACTTCAGTCTTACAATATACTGAATATTACACTGTTATGGGTTCAATGTTAAATGCCATTTAGTCCATAAACATGATATTAGCATAGATTGATTGGTGTACTTACAGAAGAAGTACCTGGCGGGGGTGTAGTCCCCCCAGGGCCAGTCTGTTGGGAAGGGGATGTCGTGCAAGTAGAGGATGGAGCATCCGGTCCACGAGAAGCAGTTGGTCAGGAGTAGATTGAGGTAGAGGAAGGAGTTCCTGACGGAAGAGTCCCTCTGGGTGGTGGCCACGGAGTCCACCTCTCCCAGCTCATCCACCATCTCCATCAAGACACGCAGCTTCTTGCCAAAGAGTAGCATGTTGAGGCCCTAGGAATGAGCAATATATCACCTGATTATTCATCTACAAATAGATACTTACCAATCAATATCATCAAATTTACTCTCCATATAAAATTACACGCATGCCTTTAGCACGAACAGGGGACTAGCAAAAACTAGGTTTTAAAATAAAATACTAAATTTAAAAAATAAAACAACAAGGATAGAAAACGAATGAAGAACACAACAACAAGCATGATGAAATAGGGACGCTAGAAACCTCCATATGGAAATCAGGAGTTTACGAGATGGGAGGAACTCGTGTTAGCGGGGATTCACACATGATCCTCCTCCCGCGAATCGATCTGGTTGGAGCTGGTAACTCCTGGTACTTCTCGGCTCCCTGGTCAGCAAATATTAATCACAAAAGGAAAAACATAACGAAAATACTCTCTACTTACTCTTATTTGTTAAGACTTATTTGTTTTCACTCGAGTCGAGGCTCATATCATTGCATCGATCAAAATCTATTAGAACTATGCAAGACACATTTTTTTGGTGACATAGCTCTCATAACCGACTTAGACGCAAGAAGAGCCAGTGCATAACAAATTAAATGGTAACTTAAATTAAATGGGGACCAGATCCCACCAATGGAATCGAAAAACAAGAACTCAACACTGCCAGGACAGTCAATTAATTTACAGGGACTTTTCCATCAAAACACTTATTTCATATAAGCACTTAGTATAGCAGTATAAGCAGTAAAATATTAAACACAACTATATCCCTAATGATATATGAATAATAACAATTGAAACATGGTTCGGAACAATACATAAATATAATTAATTAATAAATAAAAAAGAAGAGACAAATTATAAGTATTTAAAATTAATTAAATACTAACAATATATATTTACAATCTTTGAACTATCATTTGATCTATTAAATATTTTTAATGTGTATTTTTTATCACCCTGTAGTATCACCCTGAGATAATACTCACCTTGGATGCTGAGTATAAGAAGGTTATGGAGGCGACAAGTCCGTTCATGGCCCTGGTGTACTGGAGCATGGTGGAGTGTTCCCTCTCCATGATGTACTTCATCGTAAGGACGGTGATTGAGAAGAGGAGGAATATGTAGAATACTGGATACACCAACAGCCAAATGACCCTTCAGGCACAAAAATAAAAAAAATGAATATATTCAATATTTCCAAGCACAAAGAAACAGTATCAATAACTAAAGTGATTCATTTATGAATAGCCTTCGTAAAAATCTTATAAACATTATTTATCTGAACACGTAAAAACCCTAATTTGATTATTATTTATTTTTAATCAAAATATTTTATATTTTAACTGCTAAAATTGAAATGAACTTTTGCAATAAATCAATTATAGTTTAACTGCTATTTATACGTAATTGAGCTTAATCCAATTTTAATTAGGGTATTCTAGTTTTAGTTATCATAAATGATATTTTAGCTTATTTACGCACGTGTGATGTATTTATTTTATTTTGTAAATTTATTCCCGAAAGCGCTTAGGAGAATAAAAATATCTTTGTGTGTAGACAAAACTATCCTATCTAAAATACACCCCAAAGACGATTGTGCTATCTCAAGACCTATAATTTGATACCGTACTCTACACGACAGACAAATATTTATTATTATCAGCTAATTAATTTATTAATAACCTTAAATTATGTCAGATGGAGTTCATTAGTTAGATTTATTCATTAGGTCAAACATGGTATTCAGAGTCTAGAGTAAACAGTGAGGCACGCACATGCAAACAATGGGAATTTACACAACAAAATCATATTTTAAATCAGCGTATCTAACGTGAATTATACTTGAAATTCACCAACAGAGCTTAAATAAT
Organism: Acanthosoma haemorrhoidale; assembly: GCA_930367205.1. NCBI lineage: Eukaryota > Metazoa > Arthropoda > Insecta > Hemiptera > Acanthosomatidae > Acanthosoma > Acanthosoma haemorrhoidale. Next base: position 41,664,225 of record OV884014.1, read on the forward strand.
TAGAAATGCCCTTAAATTGAGAAGGACTAGGTAAATAAGTTTGGGGAGTGAGTAGACATTTTGTATATTGGGATGAAATAGCTCTATATAAATTGTGGCCGTTGGACCACCTTACCTTCACGGCAAATACCTCTTAGTGCTCCCAAACTCTAAGCCCTACTCCGACTTACCCAACACTAATATTTAATCAAAACTCAACTTCCCTGCTAACTTTACCCGATTGTATAACCTTCCTTAGGATATGATGATTGATACAATGCCTCTTGGAAATTAAGTTTTAATACCTAATCATTACGGATCTTTTTTTTTAAATATTTTTATTACTACTAAGTAATAAGGTTGGCAAGAAAGTAATTTCGGTTTTTTCGCGACCCTAGCCCGCGGCGGGCGTCATCTCTCCACCTTGGGGACAACATTCACATCGCTGAACCCGACACAAGTAATTTCGGTTTTTTAGTGTGAAATAAAGCTTAATCAGTCAAATATCTTTTCTGTTCGATGACCTTTTGCCATCTTTCTGGTAACGTCATGATCCCGCGCTCATAGAACTTCTAGTCTTTATCACCAACTCAACCAAGTGAGATTTTAGGTCATCGTTATTACTGAAATTTTTACCATTTAAGAAGTTTTGCAAACTTCGAAATAAATGATAATCCGATGGTGAAAGGTCGGGGCTGTTTGGGGGAGGCGACATCACTTTCCAACCAAGCTCCAATAGTTTTGTACGTGTTTGCTAAAGGTGTATGGGGCCTCGCCTTGTCGTGACGGAATCCAAATATCGCAGAAGTCCAAGACGTCTTATATGATTTTCAATTGTAGGGTGTGATACATTTAACTGTTTTGCGATCTCTCGCACAGTTATATGACGATTCGATTCAATTATGGCTTTCATTTGGTCATCATCAACCACAAGGTCGACCAGAACGTTGGTCATCTTTCAGTGAAAAATCTACAGAACGAAATTTATTAAACCAATTCTGACACATGCTTTCTGTTAAACAATGAACACCATAAACTTCACATATCTCTTTGTGAGTCTCAGCTGCTTTCTTGCCTTTATGAAAATAAAAAAGTGAAATGTGTCGAAAAGGCTTATTTTGGCACTCCATGTTAAAAATGACCGTAAACTGACAGTTGTAAACAAAACTACACGGATTTTCTTCCTATAGCAAACTAAAGGTATCGACTACCAAATCCCAAAAAACAAACTTCTAACATTCACAAAACAATAACGAAACCACACTTTCTTGCCAACCCAATACATGTTAATCCAAATAAGATTTATATGAAGTTGTTTTTATATAAATTTAAGAAATGACATAATTGTTGTGGTACAGTTTAGTCGCTTGTAGTCAATGAGGGTAAAAAATACACCTCTATGAAGCGTCAGCCATGACACAGTACAGCGGTAATGAATAAAGAAATACAAATAATTTTTTGACAGTTTTCGTCTTAAAAGCTAACTTTTTTCCTTGCTAGTTTACACAACGAAGGACATGAGGTCGATAAATGTTGCAGCTGCTGGTCGCCCTTTGATTCCACACAAGCATCAGCTGTTTACCTTTGGGCAGATATCTTTGCCTTGGGGTGAACCCAGTCCATGCCCAGTAGCCGAAGGAGGCCCTTGTGAAAGGTCCAGGTTTTTATCTGTTCTTCCCCGGTCACAGTCCGGAGCACGTACATGATCATGCTGTAGTATGGCTTGACCAAGTCCATCATGACGACTGACAGACAACTGGCCAGCTTTGGGTTCGAGTACAGTGGACATTAATTATGCACGAAACACGAACCATTAACTCCCCAGGAGTTGCCTCTTCATGACAGCTCCGATTATCACTGAAGGAAATAATCACTCATTAATAAATCAGTCGCCTGTTTAATGCTCAAACCCATTCTGAGAATAATCCCATTGCCATGGAATTTTCTATATATATCATATTATATATATAATCTTCTGGAATTTCCCCATAGTTTCCGTTATTGTACTTTATCATAAACTAATCAGTGTATTTTGAGAACCACTGCTCGTTTTCAGGACGACTGTTATAGAAAATATGTACATACAGACAGGCAAAAGATACTTATTTGAATGAATCTGCTCATTTCTAATTAACGTTGTAATATTCTGAAAAAATAGAATTTTTGTAAACAGGGACAAGGTAAAATAGCAATTATGTTTTGGTTAAATAACTACTTAATTCATAATTAGAATTTTATTCTGGAAAAAATGAAAATAGATGCATCTTCTGCAGTGAAGGGGAGAAAGAAAAAAAATATATTAAAAATTTTAATTAAAATGAAAATGAATAAACAAATTATCCTTAACATTAATTAAGAAATAATCACTTTATCGTGAAAATGAAATGAAAACAAAACTGTTAATTAAATGTTTGATGTTACCCTTAAGACACTTTCTCTGACACACTAAGACACTTTTATTAAATTCTGTTCGTTGATTTGAGTTCTTAACTCTCAAAATATAATCATTTGCTTTAAATAAATCGTGAATAAGGTGTTCAATTATTGTCTACTACGATTCAGGAGATCTCCTTTAGTCCGCCTGTATGTTATGCGATAGAGATCTTGAAAATTGTTCAGTCGATTTAAAAATTGAAAGGTATATTCAATATTACTTCGAAATATCTTGTTTAGTTTTTCCAGTACAATAATGGGAAGAATGAAAAAAATAATACGGAAAAAAACGTCGGAACCTTATTGGTAAATTATAAATTGAAAATCCATTAAGATTTCAGGGTTCAAATTTTTTTTTTCAATTGTCAAAGACATCAAAGACATTAAAGACTGCAACGCAAAACAATTTCATAAAATAAATCTTGGACTCCCAACAGTAGAAATCCAATTTACTTCGGTTATTTACAATAGTGTGTTTAAGAATTTATTTCCTCTCGATCCACCATGATCTAACCATTTCAATGGCCATCGGATCGACAAGATTGTCCGTAAAATATTTAACTTGTTTGCCTGTTGCAATTTATTTTTTTCTATTCTTTATTACTCGGTGTATTCGCAAAACATGCGTAATATTGTAAGTTTCATAGGAAACGCTTTTACATCATTTATATATCAATTTATTAATTTAAAATTAATCATTAATAATAAAATTAATAAAACTATCTGTCACTCATCCCTTCCAAGTTCATGAAATTTCATAGAAACCTTTCCAACCACCCTAATCTCCTAGCACAGTCGTTCCACTGCACCATTCATCGCTATAATAATCCTCCTCGGAGACTAAAACAGCAGTGGCCTCGTGACCTGCTATAAATATTGACAGTGGGAGACCTGGCAATGGCCAGTTTCTCCAATCATGTCCTGAGCGTATGTGGCTCTCGCGCTCTTTGTCAGCCTTTACTAGCTTGTATCCGGTGATGCGGCTGACGGAGGAGCGTGGGGGACTTCCCAAGACTCCGCTTCCTCTTTCGCATGCGAGGGAGGTGACAACCATGTGGATTTGGGAGGTCTCTGGGCTGTTTGTAAATAATGTATGAATGAAAATTGTAAATATGGTATGAATGAAAACATTTATCACAATTACTTATTGCCCGATGAGGCAGATTATAATTTTATCTTAATAAAGTTGTTTTATTATTATTATAACTATCTGTAATTTGATGTTTATCCATCCACCAAAGCTGTGGAGCTATGTACTATGATGACATCATCTATGTCGGGTTTCAATAATTTTAAGTCCATTCATTCGTTTAAACTCATACGAAATTGTTTGGGTCTCAAAGCGAACTCGTAGGAAACATCTCTACTAAATCCTTCATACGTGGCTTTAATGGATGTAACTAATTAAATTGTCTTTATATAAAACTCATTTGATTTCCCTTTTTAATTCTGTGCAACTCCTCTGTGTTTTGCGTTTTTGCATATTTAAAACTATCGGGTGGAGATTTTCATTTCTTTCTAATCTAGCTATCTACATCTAAGTTAACCTATTCTTACTATTTTAGTTATTTAATAGTGAGATTTTGAGAAGTTGAGCAGTCTCAGTTTTAGATATTTGTATCTTAGTTTGTTTGATGTTTGTTCGGTTGGGAAATAATCTAGACCCTTGGCCATTGGAAAAATACAACGACCGGCTACCTCGTATTAATTATCATTTTGTGTATGTGTGTGTGTTTTAGAGGTGATGTTTTCCATCTGAAAGGTATTTTATGACACTGTTTGTAGACTGTCCGGTCGCCGCCTCGCTGAGTGTAGACATCCCGCCAACCACCATATACCGACAAAGACATAGATACCGCTAAACCACATTAGTGCTTTGGATGGCTTTATGAATTAATAGGACTGCATTGCACACAACCAGAGGATACGACCATTGTTGTATAGGGTCACTTCCCTCCCAGTCCATGGCCGCATCAACGTCCGGACAATACATACTGCAGCCTCATGGATATGTTTGCCAACATATTTATTGCATCAATGCCTTCCGTACGGCATTATTAAACATATCAGTGAATTATTAGTTTGGATATTCTTCAAAGATGTTGAATATTTTCATCAAATTTATTAGTTGACGTTATACATATAAAGCATGATAGGAAAAAAAACCACTTTATTTTGTGACAAAATCCCCTATTAATAAGTACAAATAAACAAAGAAACACATATCACAACACACAAGGAAAATAACAAAATGAAATAAAGTGCAATCTTTTATTAAGAACTTTTATTTTTATTATGTATATATTTATTTTTATTACATATTTTTGCCGCCATTTGTGCAGTAAAGTGCTGGTAACCCTGAAAAAAACAGGGTTAGTTAAAATGGAGCGTTACAAGATAGAACAATTATCTCTTGATTCTTGAACATTATCTCAAAAATAATGAAAGTTCGAAAATTTCATACAAAATATGGTCGGAATAGTGTTTTGACTTCATCAACTGTGAAAAGATTAATTGAAAAATTTCGGGAGACTGGATCACTAATCACACTGGTCGTCCAAAAACAAGCCGTTCAAATGTCAATATCGAAGCAGTGCGTGAGAGTGTTGTTGAAAATCCAGGAACATCAATTCGGCGTCGTAAACACAGTTCTTTGTGCCGAGATTGGATGATATTGATGTGGCCAATATGTGGTTTCAACAAGATGGTGCCACATGCCATAAAGCCCATGGAAACAGTTCAAATACTGCATGAGACATTTCCAGGTCCTGGTACTCTCTCGTTTCGGTGATCAGAATTGGCCCCCTAGATCGTGTGATTTAACACCTTTAGATTTCTTTTTATGGGGTTATTTGAAGTTAAAGGTGTATGTCAACAAGCACACATCCCCCCGTGCATTAAAAGAGGATTTCAATTTACAATTTAATTAGTTACATCCATTAAAGCCACGTATGAAGGATTTAGTAGAGATGTTTCCTACGAGTTCGCTCTGAGACCCAAACAATTTCGTATCAGTTTAAACGAATGAATGGACATAAAATTATTAAAACCCGACAGAGATGATGTCATCATAGTACATAGCTCCACAGCTTTGGCGGATGGATAAACATCAAATTACAGATAGTTATAATAATAATAAAACAACTTTATTAAGATAAAATTACAATCTGCCTCATTGGGCAATAAGTAATTGTGATAAATGTTTTCATTCATACCATATTTACAATTTTCATTCATACAGTATTTACAAACAGCCCAGAGACCTCCCAAATCCACATGGTTGTCACCTCCCTCGCATGCGAAAGAGGAAGCGGAGTCTTAGGAAGTCCCCCACGCTCCTCCGTCAGCCGCATCACCGGATACAAGCTAGTAAAGGCTGACAAAGAGCGCGAGAGCCACATACGCTCAGGACATGATTGGAGAAACTGGCCATTGCCAGGTCTCCCACTGTCATGCATTTATAGCAGATGAATTATAGCGATTATAACCAATTATTATAGCGATGAATGGTGCAGTGCAATGACTGTGCTAGGAGATTAGGGTGGTTGGAAAGGTTTCTGTTCGGCTGAAGATCAACAGATCGTCCATATAAATCATCTCCTTGCAGACCCTCTGACGACTTGTACCTGTGACACTGCCGGGCCACTGCTCGAACTCTGAAAACTGGCTTTATTCTTTATGAAACATCTGTACCTCTTCTCTTGAGCATAGTGCATTGTAAGGGCACATACCTATCATAAATGGAGTCTGATATTATCGCCGTCCTGGAACGATTGTCCAGGTTATTAACTCGAACAATCCGCACTTGTCACCAGGGCTAGGTGATCAGGCACCTCCTAGTGACAACCCGACAGTGTGCTTCCCGTGGCTATTAGGAATTTAATCCCTGACGCCCCCCCCCCTCGCCACGAGCAACCTAGACCCCTTTTTCCCCCTCACGCTGTTGTTAATTCTTGACGCGCGTGTCGGGTGGCCCCCTCTGTACCGCACCCTCATTCGTTCCGCACATGTTCCCCTACTACCTCGGCTCACGAGGGTCCTCCCTTCCACGGATTTCCCCCACTCACCTCGTGTCTCGCCGCCGGACAGCTGCGCTCCGACCGACTGCTCTCCTCCTCTGACGACTCTCTGCTGGAGTAGCGCGCCTCGTCTCGTCCTCTCGGCCGCCACGTAGTCCAATCTCGCTGATTGACCTCTATAGGCTCCGGGCGGAATCCCCGTGGGTTTTTCCTAGTATTCCGCCGTGGGCAGTCTGTCACCTAGTGACCTTGTCTGCCACACTCGAAGCATTTGGTTAAGCCGCATTGGGCCGCCACGTGCCCAGGTCAATTGCACTCGAAGCAGCGTCTTTCGGGTTTTCTTCTTCTTTCGTCCTGACCTCTCCCCGTCCGCCTTTCGGCAACTCTGTTATGGCTAGCTTGTCTAGGTGGACTTCTCGAGTTCCTCACCTCTGTCCAATCCGTTTCCGGTCTCCGGAGTCTAACGTCCCTTCTCTCACGCGCGTCGATGAGGTCAAGGGAACAGTCGACAACATCTCTGTCTTTCGGCAGCGAGCGTGGCCAGTCCATTACTTATGAACAAATAGTGGTTCATTTGTACCTTCAACACTAGTCTTACGAACTGCAACTTTTGGGCCGCCTCCTCTTGCCCGCACGTCTCCACCATCTTCTCCTCGAGCCGGTTGTAAATTACTAGTATTTTCTCCACGAAATCGCCCTCCGATTGCCCCTGTGCTCGTTTTTCCTTGAGGAGATGGAATACGTCCTCTTCCGGGGTCCCCCCTATCTCCCCGCTCCGTAGAGTTTCTTCAACCTCTTCTTCAGCTCTTCCCAAGACTGTGACACGTCCCCCGGTATAGCGTTCAGGGCTCGTCAAAGATATCCTGCTCACGAGGGATGTCTCTAGTAAAGACGCATCAGTATCGGTGAGCGTGCCTAGTCCACTCCGAGTCACCATTAGTGCTTTTATTTGGTCCCCTCCCTTGAAGAAGTGGTCCAGTTCACCCAATACTCCCGTGAAAGGTTCGAGCTGGCTAATAACTTCGTGAATGAACGAGGAGTTCTGTGTTTGAACTTTAATCAAATTCACCTGGGACCTTTCCTCCGCTCTAAACATCTGTACGTTCAATCTCTCCTTTTCCTCTATAGCTTGTGCCAGGTTGGCTTCTAATTTTGCAGCACTTGTCGTCGAAAATTAACTTATATATGACGACAACGAACTCGAGGGGGAAATAATTGTTCTCCGACACGACAGCTCCGGTTAATTACGCACGTCTTCCGTTACTCACTCCCGATAATTGAGACCACTAATTGCTCAGGTCGAGGTGACCATATCTCAAGTAATCGTCCCAGGTTTCGGCACCAGTTACGGTTGAAGTAAAACGACTCAGGGTTAGCATAAGACTGACTTTATTTTCACTACGTGAGCTATATAAAGTCTATGAGGGGATTAACCTGAGAGACTTACTTATGTTTACCTTCTCATAGCAGCCTCTCCAGTTAGCTTGCCAACCAGCCCACATCCACCCGTGCATTAAAAGAGGAAATTAAACGCTACATCAACGAAATTCAACAACATTTATGCCAAATGGTCATGGAAAATTTCGACAAAAGAGTGTTTATGTGCCAGAAAAGTCGTGGAGGCCATTTGCCTGATGTTTTATTCCCTAAATAACCCTATCCTATTTACTTTATAATTCAATCAAAAAATAACAACAAAAATAATAAAAACTGTGTTTTCTTTTTAAATCAAATCTTGCGTTGATTTTGGGACACCCTATACATAATTATTAGCTAAATACGTAGAAATGTACAATGTTGGGAATTGAACTCCGGGCCACTCCGGGGACTCAACCGGGTGACCTATCCTGCACGAGTGGACCCTTCCGTGGCTAAGCTTATGCAAATACTCTTGAAGAGCAAAGTTCTTTTTTTTCGTCAAAACTAGTTGTGTTATATTTCTATACGACTGACATTAAATTTATAATTTTATGTAAACTGCACTGATCAGAAAGCAAGTGCCATTGTCAAATCTGTTGTTGTTTTTCAATTTTTTGTTTACATTAGTGATATTTAGTAATACTATTAATATAAACAAGCAAGTAATGTAGTGAGCAAAATTACTTATCTATTGTTGTAACTCTGGACAGGAACTGCTGTGAGAACCTCCTGTCTCGGAAGAGACTTGGCCCCAACGCCGAAATAATGGTTCCCTGAAAAATAACGAATTCCCCCGGGAAAGGCTGAGGGAAGGGGACGTCCCAGGTGGCGGATGGCGAAGACGCTGTCACTTCCAAGGCTAGTGGGAAAGTATACCCGGTTATTCGGCTCTGCCTCTCCCAGTCACGCCAATAAATAACCAGCAACCATAAATTTGTCAATGTGTTGGTATTTACTTACACCGTCAGTCGGGAACCACAACTTTACATTATTAATAATTATTACTTGACGCATGTGTCACAAAAGAAAATGGTAACGGGTGCAAGATCCCACCGATGGAATCGAGAGACTACACTGCCGGGGTAGTGAACTAATGAACAGGGCTGGTGCTGGTATCGAAACCCTTACGCTCATACTCGAACCAAAGGTGCTCTTAGTGTACAATGATAGCTAGTACAACATTCATTACAATCATACCTCAATACACCAATGATACAAGTAGGAATAATAATTGATCCTTGGTTCCAGAGAAATCCATAAATATCTTATTATCTGGTGAACTGTCTTTATCTTTATTTTATAATTTCATTTATTGTTATAGTATCTATAAGTGTAATATTTAAAGAATTATTCATTTATATATAATACCATCCAATTGAAGAAATATATTTTATTATAATTATAAATAATATTGCGATCAATACCACAATAAAACATTTCTCATGTTTTATCATAATTCACTGTTTAACTTAATTCACTGTACTGATGTATTCAACTTAATTTTATCAATTAAATCGTATCATTTTAATTATGTTATATTTCACTGCGATTCCTCACTCAGCTGGGTTAAACATGTGAAGAAACAGCTGGAATGGCCAGTAGACATTAAATATCTAACTGGAAGACAATGTATGACATTTGCACATCCTACAGGAAATATTCTATTTGGATAGAAAATAATGAAAGTCAAATGTGTCAAATGCGTTTATTATTTCAAACAATTCTACAATGCCTGTACTAAAAAAAAAACGTTGTGAAATATGTGCCATATATATTCTCTTATAGTTCAATCGATTTGCGGACTTGATACAGATTTCAATACCAGGTAGTAAGATACAGATTGTTGAAGTACCTAAAAACAAACAATCCATGAATGATTATGGTTAATAGAACAATAGACAATTGTATCTAATGGTTAATAGCGAATATCTAATGGTGAAATTGCGTTCAGCGATTACCAAGCATTTCAAGGTTTTTACATGTAATTGAGATTTATAATTTTCTATCCTGTGCTGTAAAAAAAACAACACAATTTCATCAACAGGCTTTAAAGTCTCTACAATTTATGTATTTTTACATCTTCGAAAAATCTAAAGAAATTACATGTATAATTAAAACTTACAAAAAATGTATTAAATAATAAAATTGGCAACAGTCAAACGCATAAAAACGAACAAATCTGTGCATTATGAAAAATGTTTTGATCACTGTATGTTAAACATTATTCTAAAAGTCCATTTTTTGAATTGTTACTTTCCAGATTTTTATTAAAAATTTAAAATAGTAACAGTATATTCTATATTAGCTGTACTGTTTATATTTAACAGCTAACAAGAATCAATGGCCGAAAAAGTGTACGTAAGCTTATATTGATTATGATTGATATTTGATTAATTATTGATACGAAAGAATAAATCATTTATTCATATTATCTAATCTCTCAGCCATAGTATAACTTTGCACATGATTTATACCCTCCTCTCCCCCGTCAAAAAAATTCTTCGTTTCACTGGCTAATTACAATAGCCTTTAATCCAGAATTGCTTTTATATAACTGAACTTTTCTCATTACGTCTTCTAAAAGATTCTCTAATTAATGAGAATCCCTTATCAGATAATTGCCTTCGATAATTGGTACCATTGTGCATGTTAATGCCCTTTCAGGCAGTCGATGACTGTCCAACTTCGGCAGATCTTTTCCACTGTCCGAGTTTTAGTCAATCGTCTTTTCCGCAAGAGATTTCCGCAAATGTCCATTGAGCTTAGAATTGCATTTAGAGTGGTCTAGCAGTGATCGCAGCCAATCATTTCGTAACAACGTAAGCCTGAGGGCTTGAGGGCTATATACCAAGTCACTCGTGGAGTGAACCAAGTCAGTTCCAATTACAGCCCTGTTTCATTTTTTAATGATTTTTTTAATTTTTGATCAATAATGGGTTAGTAGCCATAAGATAAATATTTTATAGCGTCTTTTTTTTAATATGCATAATAAAAGTTTCTAAATTAACTTACTTATTTTATGTACAATTTAGAACTTTTAAATTGTTATATATAATTTATATTAATTATAATTGTTTGTTTTCACTAGTTAATTTTGTTTACTTCCAATTGCCCTATCTATATTATATAGTAGTTAAGAATGACTTTTTAGAACATTCTAAAGAGTTCTTGAATAATAAACTATATTTAATTGTATATTTAATTCCCAGAAAGAAAGAATGTAAACTATGACTAAAAATGAAAAATTAACACGGTTGAGCAGTATTTAATGCGATCAGTTTTAGCGAGTTTTGGCCGAATTTTTTTAAACTATACGGATGACAAGACTGATGGTGAGTCCTAAATTGATGTTCAATTCCGCGAAAACTCAAAAAAGTCCTCAGTTAATTGGTGAAGCCAGTGGCGCAATTGAAAACCTTTCTAGACAGTGTCGTGTATTTGATAAAATAAACTCACTTGCCATTTCACCCTTCTCAATTCTAATGAAAAAATTACTAATGACAGTCCTGTTTTTCATTCACCCCTAACCAGATTACGAACTAACATAATACAATTTTTTTTTTTTTTATCTGTTGTCAAGCCCGAAGGAAGAAGCTAGACTGTAAATCAACTACGAGATGACTTAGCAAATATATATTGATTATTTTCGGTTAAATATATCTGCTCTATATTTTGAAGGCTTTTAATAATATCTATATAAAACAACTTTACTATGATAAAATTACAATCTGCCTTATTGGGCAATAAGTAATTTTGATAAATGAACTCACTCATCCCATATTTAAAATTTTCATTTTCTCGCTCATTCATACAGTATTTACAAACAGCCCAGAGACCTCCCAAGTCCACATGGTTGTCACCTCACTCGCATGCGAAAGAGGAAGTGGAGTCTTGGGAGTCCCCCACCCTTCTCCGTCAGCCGCGTCACCGGATACGAAACAGTGCCAAGACTCTCTGACAGTGTAAGACTCTCACATATTTATGGCAGGTCACGAGGTCACTGCCGCTTTAGTCTCCGAGGAGGATTACAGGGATGAGTGACGAGGTGTAATGACTGAGCTAGAAGATTAGGGTGATTGGATAGGTTACTATGTATTTTTTTTACTAATATCTACTGAAATAATAGTTATGTTATTTTCCTGTTATAGTAACCGGTGTTGAGAAGATCCACTCAGCCCCTATAGTGGCCACATTCGCTCGGGATACGACTATACAAATTAAAAGGGTGGGCGAATCTGAAGTACGTGAAATGCTCTTTCAGTTCAGAACCAAATCCTTTTCATTCACAGTCGTTTTCTCTGAATGAATATTTTCATTCAAAGTCGTTTTCACTATGTGAATATTTTCATACCCCTTTGTGATCAAAGTGCTTATTGAGTTCAGGCAGATTCAATTATCATTTTGTTTGTCATAGTTCAATGAAGAATGAAATCTTCCCTATGAGCCAAATGTTCAAAAACATCCGCATAATGTTTTCCAATCACATTTAGATAAGAAGTGTTTATTATGTGTAAGTCAATTAATTTGCTTTCGATGGCAAATTCACATTCACGAATAACGATTATCTATTCATCTTACATTATATATAGTATTTATTTTCTTTAAGATATTTACATTAATGCAAGCACAACTATCTAAGAAACTCTCACTGACTCCCGCAAGTATCTCTCAATATTGTTTCTTCACTCGTTCACTTCTATTGCTCAGCATCCTGGGATGAACTAGTGTTAATTTCCTGAGGGAAGGAAGTGGCAATAGCGGTGGAAGACAGGGCTATTGGTGGAAGGCAGTGACACAGAAGACACTCGAGGGACTGCTGGATGTGGACACTCCAGGCTAAGTGATATCTCAACCTCTCTCAAGTCACTCCTTCACTCACTCAATGTAGCTCCAGCAGACCTAAATAGGGATGTGACCATCAGGTCCCTCCCGACCACTTTTTCCACCACCACTATCTCCTAAATTGTATTCTATTTCTATTTTATATTACTGTATACCATATTACCATGTTTTATTACTATATAGGGAAATACTAGGACTTCCCTTATTTATTTAAATCTGTAAAAAAAAAAAAAACTACCTGATTGCGATGAAAAATACTTTATATTAGTTTTTGAACCATGTCTGCCACTTAAACCCCGTTTTCTACAAATAAAGGAATCAGTCAAGTGTGCAATATGACACAATTACATATATTAGCATACACGTTCAAAAGCAATTTCTCTAACACGCCCCATGCGAGTTTGGCACCACACCACACAAGGAAATACATTTGGTTCTGATTTAAAAAAAATAAACTGAAAATTTATATAGCTAAAATAGAAAAAAAAAATATGATATATATATATATATATATCAAATTGAAACCAGTATGAAATTACATGACACAATCATCAATTATTTCGCTATTTGTACATTGCAGGAAATAACTCATAAAGAATTGTAAGTGTGGTCTGTAACATCATGTTTTAAAAGACATTATTTATTTTATTTACTTATTTAAACAAATTGCTTGATAAATTCACAACTGTCACAAACATGGAATTTGCTGTAAATATGATGACCAAGTGACTTCCTGACGTGAAGGCAGAGGATATTGAATATTGTTGAAGCTAAGTTTGAGGATATCTAACTTTTATTAATTTAGATGATGGTCTCTTCAGTCATGGTTGAATGTCATCGGTTGTCATGTGTAGACAGTCCTTCCGTGTGTGTCCTCAAAGTGTCTCTATAATGGTCTGATACAGTCGTCAATGTAAGAAAGTTTGAGGCCAGTGTGAAGGGGTTTGATTCCGTACGTGAAACAGGTAACCTGTGATAGTTCATAGAACGTTTGATACAGCCTTCTTAGCGCATCCATAAATTTGGGCTCCATATGTTCCAAATGGTTTCATTAAAAGTCTGTCTGTCAATAGTTTCAGTTACAAGGGAAATTTTAAAGTTCGTCCAATATAAGCTTCAATAGTTTGTGATGTTTCTAAGACAGTCTCTTATCCAATGTAAGTAAGTCCTAAGTATTTAACTGTGTCAGTTTGTGTCAAAGGTTGGTTGTCAGAACGTATGGGAAGCCATTGACTATGTCGAAGGGTGAACACCATGTGTAAGGATTTAGCAGTATTAATTTTAATTTCCATGGCGTATACCGTGAGTTAAGTTGAGCCAAGTAGTTTAGTAGTGTCAGAGAAGCTTGAGTTTGGTATTGGCGTGTTGCGTGTATTGCTGTATCAGCTGTGTAAGTTGATGTAATTGTATCAGGAGTATTGGGTGTGTCAGAGGTAAAGATAGTGTAAAGGAATGGAGCAAGTATTGAGCCTTCAGAAACCCCTCAAGGAGAGCATGACCTTAGTGAGGAAGTTGCAGGATTTTCACTCACTTAAAAAAGCTGTTATCCAAGTAAGATTCCATTATCAAGATGTAAGTGTGTGGAAGTATTGGTCGTAGTTTGAGGAGAAGTCCTGCTTGTTAAACTCTGTCAAAAGCCTGTTTCAGACAAATATTTCTCCTGTCACATAGTTACCAACTGAGTGCAGATGGTGAATGGTTGAGTGAAGTGAGTGGAATCCGAATTGATGGTCTGGAAATGAATTTTAATTGAAGTTAAAACTGACCAGAAAGTGACCCCGTAGTTTATTCGGATGAGATTTATTTTTTATTTGATGCTTTATGTCGAGAAACTTTACATATAACTTTACGTTGTGCATCTCTAGTGCATCATTCTTCAATCTCATACAAGATTGTAATGCAGAAATACATGTTATAGTGAAACATCGTCCATTAATAATGAAAATCTAACATCTACCTTTCATCGACCTAAGCCCGGCATTACTAAAGAACACTTCTATATAGTTCTTCAATAAAATATGAATACTGATGAAGGAAGACGCTAAAGAGTGGTCAATGGGACCCCAAGTATCGCTAAATATTCATCACGTAATTTGAATTTTTAACAAGGCCATCGTTCCTTCGATGGAGAGAGGATTCATTTTCCATTAGAAGACGACGAACTCCTTCCTCCCTCCGCCCTAGACCTGTCTCCTTTGAGTAATTTGAAAGAGATGGGAGTAAAGTGGGGTAACATGAGCCGGTTCTCAAAGGCTAAGCAGCTAGAACAGCTTATCCGATCCTGTGCAAAAGCACTTCTTTTATAACCCAGAGGATAATCAGTGACTTTATAGCCAGTTATGAATATCTAGGTTATATATAGTTAGTGGCTAGCTCATGTCGATGGTTGAGCACACATCAAATTCACAAATACAAAAATCATATAAAGTTGAGAGCGTGGCGGTAGACTTTTTTTCCATGTCTATTTGTCTCTCTGTATTTTCCACTACAATAAATATCAAAAATGTCACACAAATATTTCACAACACTTTGGGTTACAAATCAATCATAACATACACTGTTTACAATCATAGAAGCAATAACAAGTAATAAATGATATATAAAATTGTAATAATATTTTAAAAAATCACATCTAGGCTCACATCAATTTAAGCACCGACCCCTGAACTAGGCCCAAGATTCAGTAATGAATTATTAATAATTATAAAGAATAGCAAAACGAAAATTTCTCATTTAAATGATTTTGTCATTTTATAAACCATTGTGTAATCATAAGGTATTCAAATTGTTTAGTCACTAATCCAACAATAAAATATACTATACAGAATAAATTAAAAATTCGTTGCAAAGAAAATTAAAGAATCATACCCACTTTATGATTCATTTCAGCTATAAATTAACAAATTTTAATTATAGAAGTTACAAATAAAAAAAAAGAGAAATAAGCTAAGGAATTTACTTATTTATTTAATAAAATACTTAATTAAATTTATTAATCAGTTTATTACTGATACCAGCCTGTCAAGAAACAACGCCGTTGTAACACTGGTTTTCTAAGCAAAATGATTTGTGTTCATGACAATGTGTTTGTAATTTTCCAAGGATGTACTTTTGATTCGACAATACCACTAATACCTTTGACAACAAAATAGTAACTATAATTATAACACATAATATCGAGCAATAACTTTTTAATTACCCGCATTAATTGTAAATATGGTATGAATGAGATATGTAATTATCACAGTTACTCATTTCCCACCCAACAAGGCAAATTCTAATTTTATCACTATATAATTATATATAATTTTCAAAAACCAGTAGGATTCGAGACTATAACTACTAATTATTAAGAAAATAATGATAATATTGAAATGATTACGTCAATGTAGGCTTCCAGGGACGCTTTAGAATTGAACATTGTTTTCAAGGCGACGGTCTTCTGAGCCGACCTGGCGAAGTTGACGAGCCCTTTCTGCACGGGGAGGGAACTCTGGTACCAGATGTTGTCGTAGCAGTCAAAGGACAGTTTTTCAAACTGGAAAATGGAAATAAAAAATATTTTCTGTATCTTGAGTGGAGTACCCAAAAAATACATAAACCCAATAATAAGGTAGCAGAGTATGTTTTCAAAAACAAAAAAAACCCTCAGGAGATAATTTTTTAACGAGACAAACTCTTATTTTATTTAGATCAGATCACGCCTTCATTTTTGTCACTTTTAAACTCTTTGTAAAGCGTTTTTGGATAATTCGACTGTTCGATTTGGCTCTCGAACTATGCTAATGTAATCGATATTTGTGGGCCCTTATCGGACCCCCCCCCCCCCCTCTCCGACGCCAGCACGGACATTTTTGTGGGCTAGTGGCAAGAGACCTAAGTCAGGAGAGTTGATACGCTAGATCCTCTGAGGGCCCATACTCGTTACCCTGCCGCTGGATGACCACTTTCCCCGGACCGGAGATTTAACTTCGCCTACAGAGACAATGGTAACGCGCCCACAGGTGGAAGAAGCCCCGACGTACAGGACCTCTTCGCACGAAGGATCTGAAAGGCATTTACATGCATCACATATTATGTTGGTAGCGACCGCTAACTACATAAGATAAATCACCCTATCCTCTATTGTAAATTGGTTATAATATGTTGTGGATTAATTTAAACAAATGTAAATAACATTACCAAACCATAAGCCATACCAGTGTAATTATTGTAAACAATAAAAGACTCAGCTGCAAAAAACTAGTCAGAGGCTGGAAGGGAAAAGCCGGTAGCAAGCGACCCAGACCTAGGCCTGGGTCACTGCCTAGAACAAGGCGTCACCGCAACTGCGTTATGGTTGGTCAGAATAACGCCTCAGATCATAGGCTACCACTGACTATAAGTAGGGCCAGGTTTTGGCCTGTAACTCATTCTAAACAACGGCTCTCTGACTGGTGGACTTGCAGCTGCACTAATGTTTCAAGACTTGGCCTTCTCATTTATGAAAACCTCTGGATCTCTCTTCCTAACCTCACTATATTTTAGTCCGGCCTTGTCAGATCCCACACTCTTCTAGTGGGATACTCTGGGTTCGTCTCGCTAAAGATAGCACCTCCTTGGGAGAGACCTCTCCCTCGCGGACAACGGTTGCCGTGACCCTACCAACTTTACCTAGTAGTGTCTCCCATGGCACTTCAGTCTGCCTCTCTCCGGTTCACACTCGCCTTTGGGATCCAGACGGTTTTCGCCTACCCTCAGATACGGATTGTGGATTCGTGGTCATTCCAAAACCACATAAACTACCTACAATACCTACCCTATACCTCTTCTCCCGTCATGAAGCAATTGTCCAGGTCATAGCCTAATCAACCCTCACTTCGTCACTAGGGCAAGGGTAACTAGGCACCCCCCTCGTGACGACCCGACAATGTTATATATTCAGATTTTACTACAGATCAGATCATTGCAGGCGATATAATAAATAATTTTGAGCTTCCCCACTAACACGCCAATTATTCTCATATGCAACATTCTATCAAATATAGATACTATAACCAAATTACTGGCCTGCATGTATCATTCATCTAAGTCTTCAATGAAGGGTGAGACGCCTACCCAAGAGAAGTAAGTCTCCCTATAAGCAAGGCCCTTTAATTATAGGGCCTTAATGCTTTATTCTCTCTTTACTTTGCTATTTCTTTGATAAAACAATTTTTACTAAAAATAATCCTTTACCACTAATTCGTGGACATTTATTATTACATTTTATATTAGTGAATTCGTGACATGAAAACTGTATACTAAAACACATCACGAATTTTGTATTATTAGTAGCTAACGTAATTAATTATCGTGATAAACATTACGCTGCGCAGTTGTGTGTAGTCTACTGATTTATTGATGAATATTTCTCATTGATCGTCAATTTCTAGAAACAGTCGATTTTCTTATAATAAAATGTTAGTGATGCATAAATAAATAATGATACCTCTGTTGTGATTTTTTGGCCATAGTAGCAGTACATGAAGTACTGTGTGTAGGCAGCGGTCAACATCGGAAGCATGAGGACAGCTGCAGCGTGAGTGTCCTCTGACTGAAAATACGACAAGAGATACTTTAAAACTGTAGTTCTATAAATGTTTCATTTATATTCATTGCTATTTATCACCTATGAGAAACCAGAGGAAGGAAATTTGGATAAGCGTTTGTCTCCTACCGATTGAGCATTCATTAAGCAGGAGAGGAGGAAAGCGGTGGGCGTTTCTATTAATATAGTTAGTAAGAAAAGATGGAGGGGGCAGGAATTTGTTCGATAAATTTTGGGTCTTGGCATCTGTCGGACATTTGTTATCCGATCTTATCTACTCAGGTCAGGTCTTGTCTGGGATCCAGTTGTCCTGTTGGGCCGTCCACTGTGCCCGCCCTAACCACTCTCATCCGAATCGACCAGCAAGCGGTCCATAGCCATCAATAAATCACCTCAGAAAATATATGGTTTATACTAGTGTACTTTAAAGGTCATACAATTTGTATCAGTTGAAATAGTCAATAGTAAGTGCGGTTTTTATGACACAGAGACAGTTAAAACATAAAAATAATATTTCCCACCAAGATTTGCATGGCAAATACAGGACCAATAATAAGAAACTAACCATTCATTGTAATTACAAAACTATTCTGACGCCGCTCCAACAATAGACCGAGCATTTTTAGTCAAAAATAACCAGGAGGTGAATCGAAATGACGACCTCATACGTTTGAGATTTATTGTTCTATTGCCAAAAAAGAAAATATTATTGTTTGTGTTTATGTTTATTCGTATGAGCCCTTATTTAGTCCTATATATAAAAAAAAGTGGACAACACAATCCTACATATATATAGAGAAATATAATATAAAAATTATTGTCCACGATAGCCATTTGACCCCACAACCTCCATATCATCAAATCCGTATTGGTTGGTCTTGCAGTATGTGAGAGACACATTTTCGTTCAATTACAGATCTCGACTGGTAATCTTTATTTATTTTATCATTTAACTTATTATCTACACTGAAATGCTTACTTTTGCAAAAGAGAATAAAATAACGCATGCATGCATAACTGTGTAGATGACCTGCGATGTGTACAACAGCGACAGACAAGAATTCAATTTTTCGGCACCACTGAAACATAATAAATACTAAAAAACAAAAATGATTTCAACATTTAAGAATCACTTCTATTTAAAAATATAACTGACTCGATCATGAGCTCAAATCTCAAAACATTCAGCAAGCAAGAGTTACTCATGACTAAATCTTAACAGTTGTTTATTGTCAATCCAGATTGCATTATTGTCACATTTCATACATGTTTTCAAACATGTACAGATGGGCTCTCGCCTCTCAGTATGTAAGCATGGTCTATCAAAATTATTCAGACGATTTAATTCCACAGCACTATAAATGTGTTGATTAGTTGTTCGCATATTCTTCTCCATTGCATCAATTTATTTTTTTACAAACATATTTCGTTCATATCATTTATAAACTAATAATTGTATTTTTAACAATATACCACTGTTTCAGTGGAACAAGGACGTAACTAAAAATACTGAAATTTGAAAACAAGAAAAGCATTTAAATCTTGAACAGTATCTATACTGCTACCTGAGATATCTTAAAAGTCATAAGAAACGAGTTTGACATCTTACACGCTTAATTTTTTTTAAAATAGGAAATACGAAAAATACTTAATGGAGAATAATACAGGGTCTGTGGTCTATGACCTCTGCTGGTCATGGAAATACACATATATATTACATATATGAGCGTTCGTAATTGTATATTGAATATGCGTTAAATTTGAGAACGTTTGCGGTTGAATAATGTCGCGGATTCGGTGAGCAGCAGTAAAAAGATAAATTAAATTAACTTCAACAGAAGATATACTCTAAACATTCTGTTCAATTCAGCGAGGTTTTAAACAAGGGCCAGGAGTTAAAGAGGGCCGATTGAAGGAGGAAGAGGCGACCGGACAGGCTGTAAAATCGGAAGAAGCCGGCACTAAAACTTGCGAAATGACCGCGGATAGCCTCCTTGATATATAGTATCGGTAAATAGGGGGCAGTCAGCTATAAATTTGTGAAGTGGGGGGGCGCGGAAAAAAACGATCCCATCCCTTGAACGGCTTACCGTGAATTACTGGCTATGGCCCAGCCAGCGAATTAAAGGGACTCGTCCTGTCAGCGAGCACATGGGCCAAATATATCGACGAGGGAACATCTCGTCCCTCCATGTTCTATCGTCACCTGAGGAAGGGCATTAAGTCAATAGGAAATTTTATAGGCACTTTCAATTTGCTATTAGTTCTTGGTTAGTATCTAGCATGTATGGATTATAATACAAAATCTATTTGTTTCCCATGTCATCATATCATAGGCTAAAGATGAGAACTGTGCAGCGTAATTGAATTTGTTAGCTTCTAACCAAAGCCTTGTAGTAATTCTTGAATATAGTATTCTGGTAGACTTCTACTGCCTCCCTATTGCTGTAAGCCAGCCTCGGCCACCAAACCGAAATATTATATTACTTCTTACTCATTCTCCAGAATTAGTAATGGAATGAGAGGATAAAGGCAACAAATGGTGACCTTAGAAGATTGACGTGAAGCTTGACGGCGTCGTCGATATTGCTCTGATCAGCTGCGAGGGTGGCGCGGCCGATGGCGTGGAGGTGGTCTTTCAGCCGGGACATGTGCCCGATCAAAATCCCCCCGGAGACAGCCAGCAGCGTGTCCGCCGTTGCGTGGATCAGAGAAATGTAATAAGCAGCACAAGCTGCCATAAAGAGCTCTGCAACGAAAAGGAAATTAAGGCCTGGCTCAATATAAAAAAAAAACATTTAGAAACGTAAACCGATTAAAATTCCTTACACTAATAGTTTTACACCCTAGTTAGTTGTCAAGCCTAGATATTTTTGTATTACCTAGATAAATTATTGCCTATATACAATTGAATATATGCTATATCTAACTCATCAAACACTTTTTTATCTTTTAACAAGGGCTGCTCACACTAAAACACTCGAGTCGTAAATCGAGTGGTAGCTGTCAAAAGCGTTTTTTCCAAAAAAGAAGGAAAATTAATTATCATTAAAGAGGAAAGACAAAAAAGCTGTTGTATAATTCTACTATATTAATCCAAAATCCGGCATTAGCCTTTTAAAAATATCTAGGTTTGACAAACAATTATTTATTATTTGGCCATTTAAATGCACATATCTCTTTGGTGGGTTCTTTACTCTTAATTGAAAAGTTAAAATGCAATGAATTAACCTTGCACTAACCAGACCGACCACTGATGGTTTTCGAACTATGACTCTGAGCTACATTCCCTTCACTTCTAAGCACAACTGCCCTCTCTAGAGTATAAATAACAACTGAACTTAAATACGTCAATCGACTCCGGACAACGCACATTTAACTATACTCTAACCAGGTAAAATCTAGAACCCCCAAGACAAATTAATCTAATTTCAGATAAAATTAGCCCTTCCAATCCGAGATATATGATGGCATTTCTACATTTAATTAAACGTTTATTATTACAATTATTTTACAAAATAAAATATACAGATTCCCCGAAAATAATCATAATTTTATAATGAATATCTTCGAGTTTAGATAGGTAATTATAAATATAGGTAAACACATGCCAACTGGAGAAAACCTATAATAATACTCCGTATTATAAAAACAAATAATATTTAATATAAGAATACGTTAACAAACTGGAGACGAAACAGCCATAATCACTACAAGACTTGGCAAGTTAAATTCAACAACAAACATCCAGCACATGTCTTACCACTTCAGAACTAATCCCACAGTCACTGTCCGCTTTTGACTTTAATGGGAGCTAATCAACAAGCAAACTCATATAAAATAATAGATTGAACTGAAACAATAATTTTGACTTTCCAATACAATTCTAATTAATGTGTTAAACCCGAATTTTCTTCTGCTCCATACAGTAAAAGTCTCCTTAAAATCAGTGAATCTCTTTCCCGGCAATTCATCGCACAAACCTAACATTGTTGACTAAAACCCCTCAAATACGTCGCTAGGTTTCTGTATGGGCACTTAGTTCGAGCAACGGAGCAACAGTGAGCTTCACAAGATCTTTGATCTGCCTACGGTGGATTAATTCATCCAACGTAGACATATCAAATTTTTCGACTCCCTACAGTACTTGACAAACCCGGTGTTTTAACACGATAACCCCCGCTCCGTTCCCCTATCGATGGTAGGACGCTGTCGAGGCAGGAACGCTTTAGTCTTAGGTTCTAGTTTTAGGTTTCAGTTTACCGCATTGTAAACCGAAGGTGAGCCCCATCACCTAGTCTTGTATATATTTATTTTGACCTGTTAACTTCAAAAAGATATTGTGCTGTAATTCTACCCTCCTTCGAATGCATCTGCGCATGCAGTAAGAGGAGAAATCTGTAAATATTTTTGTTCACTGATTCTGTTAATTTTGTTCACATATTGTATAATCAATAAAGGGGTTTTGAAAAAAATAAATGTTTGGGCACTTGGAGTGGGAGATGCTAGATGGCCGGAAACGAGGACACTAACATGTTCGCAAATGATTTGCATGGCTAATGGTTTCAGTTCATCAGAAATAACTAAGGTGTGGCAAAGATATCAATCGTCAGGCATTGGGAAGAAGAACGGCTCAACAACAAAAGCAAGCACCAAAAGTCCACCTAGACCAAAGCACATCCGATAGCTGTGTTGGGTGACCAGCGATCTAAGAGAAACAGTGGTACTTTTTAGATTCTTTGCAGCAGAGAAAATTATCGAAACTATTCGAAAAAATTATGTCAGGGAAAAAAATCCCCTTCCCGCAACAGAGTTTATCCTGTTCACTTTGAAATTGCGATATACCGCCCGAAATGTTACCTATAGATTATGTTTATCATAACCAAATTTTTGTATGATCATGATTCAATACATGAATACATAAACGAAATGAAGAGCTGTAGCCGTGAATAGGTAAATTTTTGTCCAAGAAGTCGGACATATAACGAACAATTTAGTTCAAGGACATGGGTATTGAATTAGTCAAAAAAGGCGGGAATCAATTAGATTCAAATGCAATGAAGAGAGCGACTCTTCTAAGGATTAGGAACATGAGAACTAAGAGACAAAATAAATAATCGGCTATTTGCAACAGGAATGGGGTCATAAAGGCTTAGTGGAATGTCGCATCCGCACCACTTCCAAAGTGAAGAGCTCGCCTTGTTCTAAGAACAAACAGCTAAATATACAAACAAATCTGAGATGGCTTTGTCCAAGTATGGATGATACTTAATGGCCGAATATCCTCCACAATCACAGTCCGACAAATCGGGAAGAGCGGAAGAAGATGGGTCAAGAAACAATGGCTAAACATCCTTAAAGGACGAAAACAGAGCTTGGCTAACACTGAATGGAATGACGACAAAGCAATAGCAAGTGATTACTCGTTCGAGAATAGAACATACTAGTCTGATCCATTCTCAGTCTTGACAGACCAATCTATGAGGAGTGCGATAATGCTTCATTAACCATTTCATGACTGACCATATCGTGAATTATAAACTGGTCCACAAATAAACGCACAATCAGAGTAAAGGAATTAAGCAAGAGAAATCTCAAGAAACACGCTTTACTTTCTTAACCGAATCGGCTTCTATCAACATTAAAACAGATGTTGTTGTCGCCTATAGCTATTAATACTCACGCCATATTAAATAAACATTAATAAAAAAGAGTTAATTCCCTGGATGATACTCGAATCCCCGTAGAACCAAGAATAAATCTTCTTTATAACAAATTGTAATTTTACAAAATCATGTAGAATCGATTTTTAGTGAACAGAAACTCAATTCAAAGGTTTGAGGTTGACGGAATATGTATGTGGTTGATCAGGTGAATTCTTTTTTCCGGGACCATCATGGAAGACTCTACTTGCCGGCAGTCCACCCGTGTAGAGTGGTCTGGTCCCAAGGCCATTCCACGTGGATCATGATCGTGCCATAGAGCAGAAAAAAGTAGACAGTCCACATGAAGCAGGTGGTGAAGAGGAGCAATGTGTAAGAAGTGGTCATCCTGATGGAGTGCTCCCAGTGTCTGCGGCCGGTGCCCAAGTCCCCCAGCGCCAGCAGGAAGTCCATCAGCTCCTTTGTCTGAAACAAAAGTTACATGCAACATTTTAGCCAATGGAAATGCCCAGACTTCGTACCTCGTACGTGTTTAGTTGAACCAAGGATCAGTATAGTCCAACCACGAGCATTAGATATTAGGGCAATAACATCGGAGTGGAAACGTTCGCTGAACAGGTAGAACGCAGTTGCCCGCTCGCTTACACACGCCTGCTCCGAAAACATATGCGCTCAATTGCTCAGCTGTGGTACAAGAATACACCTTCTGGTCAGAAAATACACAGTGGTCACAGTAAGATCGCTATCTTGCTATCCCATTCCTATAAACATCTCCAGATACTGAAGTTCTAGATTGAATAGTGAATAGAGGTCTCCTGTAATTAAGTGTCGGATTGACGAGTCGATTAACTCACTTTTGAGTTATATTGGCTCATCTTTCAGTCTGTACTGCAACTATACAGCAGAGTAGAGAATCTCCCTGATCCCTGCTTTCTTCTCTTTTGCTGGGGAAGAAACAAACCCGCAGGGATCCATATTGTAGATACTGTATTGATCAGAAAGTAAATACAATATTGTACACGACGTATGGATGAGGTCATTTATAACAATTACCCATTGCCCTATTAAGTCAGATTGTATTTTTTTCAAATAAAAAAATTTAAGCATAACACAATATATATAAAAGAAATTTAAGTAGAAAAAATGAAAATAAATGTCAAAGTTTATAATCCATGGTTTAACTAGAAGTTCTACAATTAATTACCCATTCACTACTTTCTTTATGAGCAAAATTCCCACATATTCTTACCATTAGTCTCCGTAACTTGCCTGCTTGCCAAAGAGGAACTTGAAGTACATAGACTTCATACAGCCGTACGAGATGGTGAAGATGGAGACTATGTTGTTGAAGAACAAGATCTGCCCGATCTCGGTGGTGGTGTCCAGCTTGGAGCAGTAAGTGAACCAGGAGGTGCTGAATAGTTGGATGATCACGGCCATGGAGTAGGCCCTCCGCAGACTCCGGGCCAGCCCTGGTCTGTCCCACCAGTCCATACCCATGACCACGGTGAGCATGAACCTGTGGAAGGTGAAGAGGCCATCGACTTCTTCACCGGTGGCCCAGGCCGCCAACTTGAGCACTGCCCTGTGATAGGCTTCCATCTGGGTCTGTCACTGCCTCTTCTGGGAGTATGCTGTGTCTTCGTTAGCGCCCAATAGTCAGCTCTATCCCACGCCTAAATAGTTAATGAGCCGTGGGTTTTCGTACGAACCAGCTTCATCAGGCTAATTGATTCGGGAATCGGCCTCGCTATTTTTGATCATTTCATCAAAGATTTAGCTTTAATGTGACTACAGTTTACATTGTATAGCGCACTCTAAGATTTAATTTCAAGACTTTTTTTGTGTTTTTTTGTTGTCATTGACACCCGCTGGCTAACTTTTATATAAATGAATAAAACTTATATAAATAGAACTTACTAGTATACGAGTATTTATCATACTATAGAGTAAGTGTGTTTCTAAAAAGTCAAATTACTCAAACAAACTTTGTGTCGCTTGGTCTGCCACTACCTCGAAACTATCTCATTCATAGCACATATACAAATATCCTTGCACTCCCTCAATTAGACATATGTACATAGCACAAGGATCTGTTCTTTTTCACCGTACCAGTCTATCTAGAATGAGGCAAGGATCCGGGAGATTCACACGCAGCCGCATCACTGCTAAGTAGGAGTAAAGACTGGAGGGGAGTGGGAGAGCCGCAGACTCTCAGACCATGAGCAGAAAAAACTGACTAGTGACTCAATATTTATAAAGGGTTACGGGGTCACCTCCGCTTCAATCTCCGAGGAAGATGTAGAGATGGCTGTGTTAGGAAATGATTTTGCAAAAGGATTTGTGTAATCACATGTTTCTTTAGGAATTTAGATTGGAAGGATTACACTTGTAGGGCTGTACTGCCCCAAGTCTGTAAGACTAAGGTGAGTAGATCTCAACACTCAGCTCAGAATTATTTTTATGGCATAATTCTAAAAAATGAGAAAATTTATCAATTCTAATTTCACTAAAGGACAGAAACTTTTCTAAGTTTGACAACAATATAGAAAATGTATTAAATTGTTTTGGTTCCGCTTTAAATGTTAATTAAATGTTGGCTTTAACTTTTGAATGAGCTTTGCTTTTTAAGTTTTTTTTTTATTGCTAAGTTAGTTGCTAGACAAGCAACTTCTTCTCATCGGGAGTTATGTAAATTACTTGTGAATTAATTAAAATAGCAAACCTCATCCCGAGCATTAAGTCCAACAACAAAATATTATTAAAAACATATCACCTTGATGAGATCGAGATTTACGGGGTACTTGCCTAGGTACCCCTAGGCTCCACCCTCGGTAGACTCTCACTACCTTCCTGAATCCACCCGCCTCCTTTAGGCACACCCCACCCTATATCCTTCTCATACATCCTTCGAATGGGGACTCCTCTTAGTGAAAGGCACTCATTAGCCGAAAATAATTTTCCCACATCCTATTTTATAAGTTTAAGAGCTAAGAAAAAAAAAAAAAAAAAAAAAATGAGATCGAGTTTCATGTTTGCGGATTCAAGAAAAAAAAAAAAAGATAAGATCGAGTATCGCCACAACCAATGGCGGATAAAAGTTAATGAAGCAAGCTGTTCCTACATTACATTGACCCTTTTCCGCAAGTTCCGTCCACTAGTTTTTTTTTTTTAATTCCATTCCTCTCCCTGTATCCAAGACAGTACGGTACTTAGGCTTCCATCTCGACAAACGGCTGACATAGAACCCGCATACGAGGCTAAAAAGACAAGAACTAAACCGACGCTTTGGACAACTGTACAGAGTACTTCAAAGGACATCCAATCTCTCAAGACCAGACTGGTTTTATTGTGGCTTGTAGATGAGATACATTTATTGAAAGGTTATTAAAATAATCAGTTTTATTCTCTAAAAAAACCACCTATTGTTTGAGAAAATAAAAACTGAAAATCATCTTTCAAACAAATAAAAAACAATGCTTAACATTTAAATAGCTAAAATTTAGAAGAAAAAAAATACCATAAAAAATACGCTTGAACGTCATTAAAATACTACTTTCTTTAGATGGTACAAAGTTATTTTTTGGAATATATATTAGATTTTAATATGCTAACCTTGATTAACCTTAATTTCGGGAAAAATCAGGAAATTCAAAATCTCCGGGAATAATGACAAAGAAAACTCTTAGTACGTGTCAGTAAAAGAGAAAAAGTAAAATAGCATGAGATAAATGTTTATTCATGAGTATTATTTAAATAAGTTGAAGTATTCTTCGAGACTCCAGGAAATTGAGCACCGGAGATATCGAATTTCCTGAATTTTCCCCCAAATTAAGGTTAATCAAGGTTACCATATTAAATTTTAATATATATTCTAAAAAAATAACTTGGTACCATCTAAAGAAATGAGTATTTTAATTAAGTACAAGACGATTTTATATGGTGTAATTTTTATCATTGTTTTCATAAATTATTTGTTTGAAAGACGATTTTCAGTGACCTTTTAGGTTCACAACCAATGGATGGTATTTTTATAAAACAATACCATATAACTAATCTGGTACCATATAACTATAAATAAATCCAATCTGGCCTTGGTGACCAGCACAACCATATACAATCCTTCCAATCTTAAATCCTAAAGAAACACATGCAACTCAAAAAGAAACATCTCGTTATACAAATTCTTAAGCAAAATAAGTTCCTAACACAGTCATCTCTACAATCTTCCTCGGAGATTGAAGCGGAGGTATCCTTTTATAAATATTGAGCCACTAGAAAGTCTCTTCTCATGCCCTTTGAGTCTACTGCTCTGGCGCTACTGATTCTCGGATCAGCTATCTATTATTATTTTACACATAATATACTACTGGCTCAGCTAAAGATGGTTTATCAGGGAGGAATATATTGAATTTTTAAAGGGACCGATGTTTCTTTAAAGAGCTCCTGCGGCTGATGAGCTGTGTGGTTGGTTCGATGAATAATGAAACCACGAAGCGGTCTCAGCGCCCCTTTATTATACAAAACTACAAGGCTATCCTGGCAATTATAACAGTTATCACGAAACTGTCGGCTCACAGAAGTTAATAATAAAGCGATTTAGGTTATTCATTGGGACCTTTCTCGGGGTTTATTCTTATAATACTTAGTACGTGGAAAATTTGTTGTTGTTTTTTCGCTTTCCAATCCTTCAAGGAGAACAAATAAGTTTGCTGCATTGCCTAAGGGAGCAACCAATATAATACTCCAATAATTTCTGCTACCTCTTACTACCTCCTACTAGCACCTCCTTGGGATAGACCTCTCCCTCGTGGATGACGGTTGCCGCGGCCCTAAAAACTTTACGTAGTAGCGTCTCCCAAGGCAATCCAGTCTGCTTCTCTGCGGTTCACACTCGCCTTTGTAATCCGGATGGTTTTCGCCTACCCTTAGATACCGAGTGTGAATTCGTGGTCATTCCAAGACCTATAAACCTACCCTGTTCCTCATCTCCTGAGCATAGTGCTTTGTCGGGGCACACCTTCTAAGATCTTATGGAGTCAGATCAAAGCGATTTAAGCTGCCCACCGACTAGACCGCCAGCAGAGGTGAAAGACCACAGGTCCACCTCATATTATCTCTTTCTTGGCGCTCGCCGGACGGCGGCTAGAGGTTGTAGTGACCCTAGCCCGCGGCAGGCGTCTCCTCCCCACTTTGGGGACTCGCACATCTGATAACTCTCCTGACATCTACTATGAAAAACTCATTTAAAGCACCGAAAAAAACGCAGGTAATCACACAACATTAACAATTAACTGGCAAGTGTGGATGGCTTCTAAACAACTTAATTATTCTCCATCATTATACAACAATAACACCACCGGCGATTTATGTGTATTGTTGTGTATTACAGCTATAAAATTACAGATGAATAGATCAATTTCAATCAACCTGTGAACTATTTTACACTTGTGACCATACCGAAAACACAGTAATGGGATCAAATTTCAAAATAAAATGGTTATTTCGAAGGAACTTGTAAAAATGACAGTAAAAGTTAAATAAATTCCAAAGAGCAAAGATGAGCGTATTTACTATTCCGGCCCTGTCGCAGACGAGAGGATCCCCGTGTAGGGAGAAGTGACATCAAATTAAGCTGGAATCCAGAATATACGAGACCTGGGGGATACAATTTAGCCGCAAAAGCTGGATTGAGGGGAGGTTGGGAAATCCAATAAGTGTGAGTGAAATGTAAATCCGGCAAGGCTAGAAGCTAGGCCAGTGAGAATAACCTGGCTCTGGAGTTCGTCCACCTCCATTTACCATCTGAGCTTCATCATCATTCATGCCATACTCAAATAGTACTCTCATTGACAATTTTATTTTTTAAATTAACGGTTCAGGATAAATATTTTCAATGTACGCTAGTGTGTGGGAAGGGGGGCTAAATGAGCAAATGTTCCGTTGATAATAATAACAATATGTAAAGATATGAACACGACCAGTCTTGACTTATCTTCGTTGTAAATTTGAAGTATAGTGTCATTCACGCTGATATATAACCTTAATGCGACGATGGAGGGAAAAGCAACCTGTGTGCACGTGGCCTAAGCTCTATTCTGTTATTATCAAATATCGTTTCATAGAACATTTTTTTTCAAAAAAGTGGTAAATATATTTTTTATTTTATTATAAACGATCACGAAGCTGCTCTCTAGAAGAGTTGTATTCTCTGGCCACTTCGGAAGGATCCAAAAATGTACCCGCTTCATTCAAAAGAAAAATAATTGTACTAAATATACACTTCTTGTGCGAATCTCTGTTTTTTTTTGTTGGTTTAGTTAGACAGAATATGAAGGTAGGCCTATGAGAAAAACCAAATGACGGTAAAGTCTTTAAAAATGAGTTCCTTCGAAATAACAATTTTTGATTTGAGATTTGATTCCATGACTGTGTTTTCGGTATGGTCACAAGTGTAAAATAGTTCACAGGTTATGAAATTGATCTATTCATTTGTAATTTTATAGCTGTAATACACAACGCTACACATAAATCGCCAGTGGTGTTATTGTTGTATAATGATGGATAATAATTAAGTTGTTTAGGAGCCAGACCGCCGATCACTTATTTAATACGTCCAATAATTCCAATTACTTAATTTTAAGTTAGTTTGACCAACAATATCTTTATAATTGGCATGGTAACTTGACACTAATACTCTATTCAATAAGTACATTTTTGAAAGACTTAGCAAAAGATGTTTGGGAAAGCTAACAAAATCCCAATCAAACAACAAATTGAGCAACTTAAGGACAACTTGAATGGTAAAAGAAAATGATGATGCATTAATACTTTAATAAGACAAATTACAATATCACATTTTAGTTTGAATTATTGATCTATCGTAAAAGAATATGTTTCTCTTTAAGTATTGTTTGGACACAAATTTGGTGTAATTTCCTGTTTATTTTATGAAAGTTTTATATGATGCCACAAACATCCTAAAAACAACAACAACCTAGTGAAAGATAATAAAAGGTCGATAATTAATCAATTCATTGGTAATTAATGTATATATACCATATAGAGTAGGATATCAAATTAATTATTCTCCACTTTAATATATGAGTTAATATGAAGAATTTGTTGTGACTTTCATTCAATACAATAACAAAAAATCATTAAAATAGTCATCAAACGATTTCTCTTAGTCGTAACGAAACCTTTCATTGTGTAATTGGTGCATCATAATTGAATTGATTTTTTTCATCATCGAAAAATAATTTGAATAAGTCGTCAAACTCACCGTCAGTGAATATTTCCCGGTAACAATAATATTGCTTGAGAAAAAGTTTTATTGAATCTGAGCAAAACATTATTGTTGTGATAACTTTTTCACCACGAACTTACTCTCTTCACAAACCAGTAAACACCCGCCTACGTTTCTATATTTTATCAATAAATCTTCTGCGTCAGTAGAGAGAGAGAGAGCGCTGCCATAGCCCTGGCCTATACACACTAGATTCAACCCCCGGTGGTCTCTCACCACTGTCCCTAGATCACCTGCCCTCACCCGAGGTCTCCCACACTCCTTATTTTCTCCACCCAACCTTCAAATAGGTCCCTCAAAGCAAAACGTTCCATCTCAAAAATAATTTCCGTTTTTTTTTCCTTATTCCTTAATTTTTCAAATTCAGTCAGATCAAATAACAACGGAAGCCCCTAGCAAAGGTCAAAGACCACAGGTTTAATTATCTCTTTCTGACACCCACCGGGCAGTTGCTCCCAAAAATTATATTTCTACATTCAACTCCGAACTCCCTCAGGACTCTCCTGTCCCGTTCCCAGTCGTTGGTAGTGCCTAGGGTCCGGAGCTTGGCACTCATGGAGTCGATGTACCCACAAATGGTTCCAACACACACCGGGAATATCGTGTCGTAGGTGGAATGGAGCGTGGCACAGTAGACTGCAGCCACGCCGTCCACGAAGAATGCTGCAAAAGTCCAGATGCCAATGTCGAAAACTATTACTAAATCACGTTTCTATCCCAGAACAAAAACATTATGGCGCAACTATAGCAAAACCGATCGAAAATAACAACACAAGTTAATATTAGTTAGTTACAGTTAATTGACATATCAATGCGACAAATGTACTGCAGTTGCATAATCTTTTGTTGAAATTGATATCTGTCTACAATCCGTAAGTTACATATAAGAGGAAGGGTTAATTCGACTTTGTTTGTAACCTTACCTTATATCTTGATATATGGTAACCTAATACTCAACGTTTTGACAAAATTCAGGCTTATTAAGGAATTCACATTTGTACCATCAGCAATAAAATCATTAAAAGCAAGAGCGAATCTGAAGTTGCATATCGTGCAAAGTCTTAAAAGTTGGACATGAACCAGTGGGTTTGGCAATTGTTCGACAATATTTGACTGTAATATTATGCAATCCAGATTTGTAGGGGGATCTACAGATCTTTCCTGTATTTGTTCAAATGTCAATTGATTACTATAGTAAATTTTTATTTATTACTATTTATATTTTTGTTTGAATCATATGCTTCCCACCTAAGTGTATTCCCAGATATTTGACAGGTCTTATCTGATTGTGGTATTCAGTAGTGTGTTGTCGTATGCTCGGGGGCAATCAATGGCCATCACATTTTCACGGGTTATACTTTTATTTCAATTTCTTTGACTTTTGTGTTCAATGTCATTTAATTGTGTATGTATGTGGGTGCTGTTGTATTGCATTGGTGAGGAGAAATGATGACGTTTTCATCCGCGGTTGTTGCTATGACAGTGTCGGAGCTCGGCGGTACGGAGTTCGTGGACATGGGGTAGAGAGGAAAGGATTCCAGCTCCTTCCTTTGGTATTTAATGTAATATTGGTTGTTAGGGGCTGCAAGATCAGGTAGCAGGGGTGAATGGCGGGAGGGTTTATAACCCTTATAAATTATAAAAAAGGTTTTTGTTTGAATAACGGATATTATGGAGAGACGTCAGATTTGATTGACATCCTTCCAATGGCCATACAATTTCCATTTCTCCACCTAATTTGAATTTTAAATATTTGTTTATCTTGTGACATTTAGTAGGTTAGTACAATATCCCTACTGTAAATTTAGTTGAACTCATAAATTATAATTAGCCAGTTAAATTTAGAAGATTCAATTATGACTTCATTTATTGTTTTATATATTTAATATTTTTAATTAGTAATGACTTTTATGATATTGACAGCCTGAGTTACTTATGAGTAACTTCGCCTAATTGATTAGGTATTTCGACAAATAGGATCTACTCGCAATGTTTTATTGCATTGTTAAATAAATATTAATTGTCTATAAGATTTTTTAATTCTCATTGTAGCGTAGCGCTAAATATATGTAAATCACCCTACACTCGGGTTAGTAATGTATTATAATATAATATAAATCTGTGTAAGCTTCTTGGAATAAATCAGGATCACGGCACATGGTAGGAAGCAGGCAGACATATGGGCACCGACAGACGGCAATAAACCTAAGAGAATTAGCCACCTGACTGCCATATAACCTAGGGCAAGGACACTTACCCCTATTAGAATAGACCTTCAGTCCCTTCTAGCAGCCATAAAAAACACACCCTTTTATCCCAACGGCCATATAACTAAGTGGTCACCAGCGTACCGTAAAACATACCCCTGTGAGCAACTGCACCTCTCACGAGGTAAGGGAATATGGTATAAAAAGGCCAGGGAATAAAGGGCTGGCCTACTCTCTCTCTGCTGTCCTATTAGCCACCACGCTGTCTCACAGTCTTGAGACCACCTGACGCCTCAGCCTACCACACTGCCGTGCCCCATTTGAACTCTGAACGGGTATTATCTTTTATGCAACCTCTGTACCTTTTTCTTTTGAACATAGTGTCTTGTCGGGACACATTCTTATCAATAAATGGAGTCAGATATTAAATGCCGACATGGAACAATGGTCCATGTGATAAACTACATCGATCCACACTTGTCACCAGGGCTAGAGTGATCAGGCACTCCCCTAGTGACGCCCCCGACAATTGGTAACCTTCGACGTGAATGAGAAGCTCAACATGATCAAGACACCACGACAATTGGTGACTTTGACGTGAACGAGAAACCGACAATTGAGGAACCCGCCGCGAGAAGCCGTCGTGATCTCAGAAGAAACCTTTTCTTACGATGCCCGACCCACCAGCCCCGTCCGACGAATCATGCTGTGCGACCGTACACGCCATTTCTCGGACGTGCAAACTGCCGGAATTTCATGAAGAAGACCCAAGACTGTGGTTCCTGCAGGTCGAAAATATTTTTTTAACGAGCCGAATCTCGTCGCCTAAGGCCAAATCGGAGCATATTTACGCTCAGCTTCCGTTCAAGGTGCTAACACAGGTCGCATACCTAGCGTATTCTCCAAGCGATAGTCCCTACGAAGACTTAAAGGCTCGTCTTATCGAAACATACAGCCAGAGCCACTACAGACGACTGATCCGGTTATTGGAAGAGACACACCTCGGAGACCAGAAACCTTCACATCTCCTGCGGCAAATGCAAGCACTGGCAGGACCCACGACCTTTGAGGACGTCATTCGCACCCTCTGGCTTCGCGCCTTGCCAGACAGGGTCCGCGAAATACTGGCATCGCACTACGAGGTGAAATTATCGAAACTGACGTTGATAGCGGACAAAATCCTGGACTTAAGTTCAACAACCGCGATACACGCAGTCCAGCCCGCATCGACTCACGAGGTCAGCCTGCCACGCTCCAGCTGTGACTGCCAGACAGCCATCGCACAGCTCACCCAACAAGTAACTGTGCTGGCCAATTCCATGAACAGACGAGAAGAAAACGGGCCCGCTCGGCGATACCAGTGACCGAAACCAACCGCCAGATCTAGTAATAAGGGCTTATGCTTCTACCACGACAGATTTGGTAAGGAAGCATATCGATGTCACAGGCCCTGTAGGTGGGTTGATGGCGCTACCACACCGACGAGGAAACTCAAAGTCGCCACGGTCAGAGCGGTACCCATGGCAGGCCTAACCTTTCGCCGCCTATTCGTGACAGACGTCCGCACTCGGCAGCATTATCTGATAGATACGGGAGCAGCTATCTCCATACTTCCGCCACCCAAGGTAAAAAAGGCTATATCTTCCGACTACCAGCTCTACGCCGCTAACGGCAGTGCCATTCCAACGTATGGAGAAGTCAACAGGAACCTCGACCTAGGCCTGCAACGGATCTTTAAATGGAACTTCATTATGGCAGAAGTCCAGCAGCCAATCCTAGGTGCCGACTTCCTGGCTCATTATCACCTACTGGTAGATCTTCAGCACCGCCAGCTGATCGATGGCATGACCGGTCGTCGTACCACGGGAAGAACACACGTCGCTACGCTCTCCGTGATATCAAACATACCCCCCGGCAACAAATACGCCGGCCTCTTACGGCGCTACCCTCAACTCACACGACCACAACAACCTATGGGCTCAATTCCGCCGACAAAGGTAGAGCACTACATAGACACTCGGGGACCGCCCGTATGCAGCAAGGCTCGTCGATTAGCGCCAGCAAAATATCAGGCCGCCAAGGAAGAATTCCGGCGTATGATGGACGAAGGAATTTGTCGGCCCTCCAACAGCCCGTGGGCCAGCCCCCTTCACATTGTCACGAAAAAGGACGGAACAATACACCCCTGCGGAGACTACCGACAACTGAACAATAAAACCATCCCAGACCGTTATGGTGTGCCCAATATTTCGGACTTTAACAACCAGTTGTTTGGCACTACCATACTTTCAACACTTGACATCAAAAGGGCTTACCATCACATTCCGGTAAACCCTCAGGACATCCCCAAAACGGCTATTGTCACACCCTTCGGACTTTTTGAATTCTTCCGAATGACGTTCGGACTTCGCAACGCTGCCCAGTTGTTCCAGAGGTATATGGACAACATTTTTAGAGATCTACAATTTGTGTTCGTATACCTCGATGACATACTAATCGCTTCGGCCAACGAAGAAGAACACCAGCGTCACCTGGAAACAGTCTTCGGTCGTCTGGCTGCTTATAGTCTAACCCTTAACATCGCGAAATGCGTGCTAGGACAGCCCGAGGTCGGATTCCTAGGGTACCATGTCTCACCCCAGGGCATCGTTCCATCGCCAGCTAAAGTACAGGTGATCTTAGACTACCCCCGACCTACTACGATACGAGACCTCAGACTTTTTCTCGGTATGATCAACTTTTATCCCCGGTGCTTACCTAACGCAGCGGAACACCAGAGGGTACTTAACGCCTACCTACAAGGGGCCAAGAAAAATGACCGTACCATAATCGACTGGACCGAAGAAGCTGCTAGCGCCTTCGAGGAAACCCGCAGGACTCTGGCAAACGCCGTCCATCTTGCTCATCCATCAAGAGACGGGCAGCTCATCCTAGCCGCTGACGCTAGTGACACAGCTATGGGTGCGGCACTACAACAGATGGAGGGAGGTGCTCTAAGGCCCATCGGTTTCTTCAGCCGCGCTTTCAACACTGCTCAGTCGAAATACAGCACCTTCGATAGAGAGCTAGTAGCTATCTACGAAGCAGTCAAATATTTTCGACAGCATCTCGAAGCACGGGAAGTAATCATTTATACAGACCACAAGCCGCTCACACACGCCATGGCCCAACAAAGTGACACTTCCTGCCCACGACGCATGCGATACCTAAATTACATAGCTCAATTCACGACAGAAATACGCTATTGTAAGGGTGAGGACAACGTCGTGGCGGATGCCCTCTCGCGAATAGAAGCCGTCTGTGTACCTGAAAATTTTCAAAAATTACACACGGCTCAAGTAGAAGATCACGAAGTAGAAGAACAGTCTTCAGGGAACAGAACGCCACATGCAGGCTAGAGCCCGTTAACATCCCCGGCAGCGACATTTCTCTCATTTGCGAGACCTCACTGGGGGAGCCAAGGCCGTACTTGCCTTCGGGCTTTCGAAGATCCACCTTCGACCAGCTGCACAGCCTAAGCCACCCAGGACTAATAGCAAGTCGGAAAATGATGAGCCAGAGGTTTTTTTGGCCGGGTATGAACGCTGACGTGGCTCGATGGGCGCGATGTTGTATAGCATGCCAGACCTCAAAAATACACCGTCAAACCATCACCCCTCCAGGGCGATTCGCGGACGCCAGAAAGTTCGAGCACGTGCATATCGATCTCGTAGGACCACTGCCAACGTCAGAGGGGAAGCGATACATCCTCACCATGATTGACCGAGCCACGGGATGGCCGGAAGCAATCCCACTGGGCAACATGGAAGCTACCACCGTAGCCGATGCCTTCTTTCCTCTTGGGAAGTCCCCCACGCTCCTCCGTCAGCCGCATCACCAGATACAAGCTAGTAAATGCTGACAAGGCGCGAGAGCCACATACGCTCAGGACATGATTGGAGAAACTGGCCATTGCCAGGTCTCCCACTGTCAATATTTATAGCAGGTCACGAGGCCACTGCTATTTTAGTCTCCAAGGAGAATTATTATAGCGATGAATGGTGCAGTGCAACGACTGTGCTAGGAGATTAGGGTGGTTGGAAAGGTTTCTGTTCGGCTGAAGATCAACAGATCGTCCATATAAATCATCTCCTTGCAGACCCTCTGACGACTTGTACCTGTGACACTGCCGGGCCACCGCTCGAATTCTGAAAACTGGCCTTATTCTTTATGAAACCTATGTACCTCTTCTCTTGAGCATAGTGCATTGTAAGGGCACATACCTATCATAAATGGAGTCTGATATTAACGCCGTCCTGGAACGATTGTCCAATAGTCCAATAGTCGATAGTGGTTCATTTGTACCTTCAACACTGGTCTTACGAACTGCAACTTCTGGGCCGCCTCCTCTTGCCCGCACGTCTCCACCATCTTCTCCATGAGCCGGTTGTAAATTACTAGTATTTTCTCCGCGAAATCGCCCTCCGATTGCCCCTGTGCTCGTTTCTCCTTGAGGAGATGGAATACGTCCTCTTCCGGGGTCCCCCCCCTATCTCCCCCCTCCGTAGTGTTTCTTCAACCTCTTCTTCAGCTCTTCCCAAAACTGTGACACGTCCCCCTGTATAGCGTTCAGGACTCGTCTTGATATCCGGCTCACAAGGGATGTCTCTAGTAAAGCCGCATCAGTATCGGTGAGCGTGCCTAGTCCTCTCCGAGCCACCATTAGTGCTTTTATTTGGTCCCCTCCCTTGAGGAAGTGGTCCAGTTCACACAATACTCCCGTGAAAGGTTCGAGCTGGCTAATAATTTCGTGAATGAACGAGGAGTTCTGTGTTCAAAATTTAATCAAATTCACCTGGGACCTTTCCTCCGCTCTAAACATCTGTACGTTCAATCTCTCCTTTTCCTCTATAGCTTGTGCCAGGTCGGCTTCTAATTTTGCAACACTTGTCGTCGAAAATTAACTTATATATGACGACAACGACCTCAAGGGGGAAATAATTCTTCTCCGGCACGACAGCTCCGGTTAATTACCCACGTCTTCCGTTACTCACTCCCGATAATTGAGACCACTAATTGCTCAGGTCTAGGTGACCATATCTCAAGTAATCTTCCCAGGTTTCGGCACCAGTTACGGTTGAAGTAAAACGACTCAGGGTTAGCATAAGACTGACTTTATTTTCACTACGTGAGCTATATAAAGTCTATGAGGGGATTAACCTGAGAGACTTACTTATGTTTACCTTCTCATAGCAGCCTCTCCAGTTAGCTTGCCAACCAGCCCACATCCACCCGTGCATTAAAAGAGGAAATTCAACGCTGCATCAACGAAATTCAACAACATTTATGCCAAATGGTCATGGAAAATTTCGACAAAAGAGTGTCTATGTGCCAGAAAAGTCGTAGAGGCCATTTGCCTGATGTTTTATTCCCTAAATAACCCTATCCTATTTACATTATAATTCAATAAAAAAATAACAACAAAAATAATAAAAACTGTGTTTTCTTTTTAAATCAAATCTTGCGTTGATTTTGGCACACCCTATACATAATTATTAGCTAAATACGTAGAAATGTACAATGTTGGGAATTGAACTCCGGGCCAGTCCGGGGGCTCAACCGGCTGAACTATCCTGCACGAGTGGACCTTCCGTGGCTAAGCTTATGCAAATACTCTTGAAAAGCAATGTTCGTTTTTTTCGTCAAAACTAGTTGTGTTTTATTTCTATACGACTGACATTAAATTTATAATTTTATGTAAACTGCACTGATCAGAAAGCAAATGCCATTGTCAAATCTGTTGTTGTTTTTCAATTTTTTGTTTACATTGGTGATATTTAGTAATACTATTAATATAAACAAGCAAGTAATGTAGTGAGCAGAATTACTTATCTATTGTTGTAGCTCTGGACAGGAGCTGCTGTGAGAACCTCCTGTCTCGAAAGAGACTTGGCTCCAACGCCGAAATAATGGTTCCCTGAAAAATAAAGAATTCCCCCGGGAAAGGCTGAGGGAAGGGGACGTCCCAGGTGGCGGATGGCGAAGACGCTGTCACTTCCAAGGCTAGTGGGAAAGTATACCCGGTTATTCGGCTCTGCCTCTCCCAGTCACACCAATAAATAACCAGCAACCATAAATTTGTCAATGTGTTGGTATTTACTTACACCGTCAGTCGGGAACCACAACTTTAGATTATTAATAATTATTACTTGATGCATGTGTCACAAAAGAAAATGGTAACGGGTGCAAGATCCCACCGATGGAATCGAGAGACTACACTGCCGGGGTAGTGAACTAATGAACAGGGCTGGTGCTGGTATCGAAACCCTTACGCTCATACTCGAACCAAAGGTGCTCTTAGTGTACAATGATAGCTAGTACAACAGTCATTACAATCATACCTCAATACACCAATGATACAAGTAGGAATAATAATTGATCCTTGGTTCCAGAGAAATCCATAAATATCTTATTATCTGGTGAACTGTCTTTATCTTTATTTTATAATTTCATTTATTGTTATAGTATCTATAAGTGTAATATTTAAAGAATTATTCATTTATATATAATACCATCCAATTGAAGAAATATATTTTATTATAATTATAAATAATATTGCGATCAATACCACAATAAAACATTTCTCATTTTTTATCATAATTCACTGTTTAACTTAATTCACTGTACTGATGTATTCAACTTAATTTTATCAATTAAATCGTATCATTTTAATTATGTTATATTTGACTGCGATTCCTCACTCAACATGTGAAGATGACTGTGACAGCTGGAATGGCCAGTAGACATTAAATATCTAACTGGAAGACAATCTATGACATTTGCACATCCTACAGGAAATATTCTATTTGGATAGAAAATAATGAAAGTCAAATGTGTTTATTATTTCAAACAATTCTACAATACCTGTACTAAAAAAAAAACGTTGTGAAATATGTGCCATATATATTCTCTTATAGTTCAATCGATTTGCGGACTTGATACAGATTTCAATACCAGGTAGTAAGATACAGATTGTTGAAGTACCTAAAAACAAACAATCCATGAATGATTATGGTTAATAGAACAGTAGCCAATTTTATCTAATGGTTAATAGAACAGTAGACAATTGTATCTAATGGTTAATAGAACAGTAGACAATTGTATCTAATGGTTGATAGAACAGTAGACAATTGTATCTAATGGTTGAAAGAACAGTAGACAATTGTATCTAATGGTTAATAGAACAGTAGACAATTGTATCTAATGGTTAATAGAACAGTAGACAATTGTATCTAATGGTTAATAGAACAGTAGACAATTGTATCTAATGGTTAATAGAACAATAGACAATTGTATCTAATGGTTAATAGAACAGTAGACAATTGTATCTAATATGAAAAATACTTCATATTAGTTTTTGAACCGTGTCTGCCACTGAAACCCCATTTTCTACAAATAAAGGAATCAGTCAAGTGTGCAATATGACACAATTACATATATTAACATACACGTTCAAAAGCAATTTCTGTAACACGCCCCATGCGAGTTTGGCACCACACCACACAAGGAAATACATTTGGTTCTGATTTAAAAAAAAATAAACTGAAAATTTATGTAGCTAAAATAGAAAAAAAAAATATGATATATATATATATATATATATCAAATTGAAACCAGTATGAAATTAACATGACACAATCATCAATTATTCGCTATTTGTACATTGCAGAAAATAACTCATAAAGGATTGTAAGTGTGGTCTGTAACATCATGTTTTAAAAGACATTATTTATTTTATTTATTTATTTAAACAAATTGCTTGATAAATTCACAACTGTCACAAACATGGAATTTGCTGTAAATATGACGACCAAGTGGCATTCCTGACGTGAAGGCAGAGGATATTGAATATTGTTGAAGCTAAGTTTGAGGATATCTAACTTTTATTAATTTAGATGATGGTCTCTTCAGTCATGGTTGAATGTTATCGGTTGTCATGTGTAGACAGTCCTTCCGTGTGTGTCCTCAAAGTGTCTCTATAATGGTCTGATACACTCGTAAATGTAAGAAAGTTTGAGGCCAGTGTTAAGGGGTTTGATTCCGTTCGTAAAACAGGTAACCTGTGATAGTTCATAGAACGTTTGAAACAGCCTTCTTAGCGCATCCATAAATTTGGGCTCCATATGTTCCAAATGGTTTCATTAAAAGTCTGTCTGTCAATAGTTTCAGTTACAAGGGAAATTTTAAAGTTCGTCCAATATAAGCTTCAATAGTTTGTGATGTTTCTAAGACAGTCTCTTATCCAATGTAAGTCCTAAGTATTTAACTGTGTCAGTTTGTGTCAAAGGTTGGTTGTCAGAACGTATGGGAAGCCATTGACTATGTCGAAGGGTGAACACCATGTGTAAGGATTTAGCAGTATTAATTTTAATTTCCATGGCGTATACCGTGAGTTAAGTTGAGCCAAGTAGTTTAGTAGTGTCAGAGAAACTTGAGTTTGGTATTGGCGTGTTGCTGTATCAGCTGTGTAAGTTGATGTAATTGTATCAGGAGTATTGGGTGTGTCAGGGGTAAAGATAGTGTAAAGGAATGGAACAAGTATTGAGCCTTCAGAAAC
This sequence comes from Acanthosoma haemorrhoidale, assembly GCA_930367205.1. Classification (NCBI taxonomy): domain Eukaryota; kingdom Metazoa; phylum Arthropoda; class Insecta; order Hemiptera; family Acanthosomatidae; genus Acanthosoma; species Acanthosoma haemorrhoidale. The sequence continues at coordinate 41,706,261 of OV884014.1, forward strand.
CCCTCAAGGAGGGCATGACCTTAGTGAGGAAGTTGCAGGATTTTCACTCACTTAAAAAAGCTGTTATCCAAGTAAGATTCCATTATCAAGATGTAAGTATGTGGAAGTATTGGTCGTAGTTTGAGGAGAAGTCCTGCTTGTTAAACTCTGTCAAAAGCCTGTTTCAGACAAATATTTCTCCTGTCACACCAACTGAGTGCAGATGGTGAAAAGAGTGAAGTGAGTGGAATCCGAATTGATGGTCTGGAAATGAATTTTAATTGAAGTTAAAACTGACCAGAAAGTGACCCCGTAATTTATTCGGATGAGATTTATTTTTTATTTGATACTTTATGTCGAGAAACTTTACATATAACTTTACGTTGTGCATCTCTAGCGCATCATTCTTCAATCTCATTCAAGATTCTGATGCAGAAATACATGTTATAGGGAAACATCGTCCATTAATAATGAAAATCTAACATCTACCTTTCATCAGCATAAGCCCGGCATTACTAAAGAACACTTCTATATAGTTCTTCAATAAAATATGAATACTGATGAAGGAAGACGCTAAAGAGTGGTCAATGGGACCCCAAGTATCGCTAAATATTCATCACGTAATTTGAATTTTTAACAAGGCCATCGTTCCTTCGATGGAGAGAGGATTCATTTTCCATTAGAAGACGACGAACTCCTTCCTCCCTCCGCCCTGGACCTGTCTCCTTTGAGTAATTTGAAAGAGATGGGAGTAAAGTGGGGTAACATGAGCCGGTTCTCAAAGGCTAAGCAGCTAGAACAGCTTATCCGATCCTGTGCAAAAGCACTTCTTTTATAACGCAGAGGATAATCAGTGACTTTATAGCCAGTTATGAATATCTAGGTTATATATAGTTAGTGGCTAGCTCATGTCGATGGTTGAGCACACATCAAATTCACAAATACAAAAATCATATAAAGTTGAGAGCGTGGCGGTACTTTTTTTCTATGTCTATTTGTCTCTCTGTATTTTCCACTACAATAAATATCAAAAATGTCACACAAATATTTCACAACACTTTGGGTTACAAATCAATCATAACATACACCGTTTACAATCATAGAAGCAATAACAAGTAATAAATGATATATAAAATTGTAATAATATTTTAAAAATCACATCTAGGCTCACATCAATTTAAGCACCGACCCCTGAACTAGGCCCAAGATTCAGTAATGAATTATTAATAATTATAAAGAATAGCAAAACGAAAATTTCTCATTTAAATGATTTTGTCATTTTATAAACCATTGTGTAATCATAAGGTATTCAAATTGTTTAGTCACTAATCCAACAATAAAATATACTAGACAGAATAAATTAAAAATTCGTTGCAAAGAAAATTAAAGAATCATACCCACTTTATGATTCATTTCAGCTATAAATTAACAAATTTTAATTATAGAAGTTACGAATGAAAAAATAAAAATTTTCTGGTCTCGCCTTGTAAACATAGTAAACATTCTATATACTCACGGATAATAAATTTGGATTTTTGAGGGGTTAAAAACAAATATATATTTGAAATAGTACATTGTAAAATTTCACATATAATTTATTGCTTGCTCTATTGCACACAATTGTCTGCAATATATCTTTTATCATTTTATAAGAATAGTGGTGTAGCCACCGGAAACACTTATAACATAAGTAGTGAAGAAATGTTTGAGAATATAAGCTAAGGGATTTACTTACTAAAAAATTATTTATTTAATAAAATACTTAATTCAATTTATTAATCAGTTTATTACTGATGCCAGGCTGTCAAAAAACAACGCCGTTGTGACACTGGTTTTCTAAGCAAAATGATTTGTGTTAAATGGCAATGTGTTTGTAATTTTCCAAGGACGTACTTTTGATTAGACAATACCATTAATACCTTTGACAACAAAATAGTAACTATAATTATAACACATAATTTCGAGCAATAACTTTTTAATTACCCGCATTAATTGTAAATATGGTATGAATGAGATATGTAATTATCACAGTTGCTCATTTCCCACCCAACAAGGCAAATTCTAATTTTATCACTATATAATTATATATAATTTTCAAAAACCAGTAGGATTCGAGACTATAACTACTAATTATTAAGAAAATAATGATAATATTGAAATGATTACATCAATGTAGGCTTCCAGGGACGCTTTAGAATTGAACATTGTTTTCAAGGCGACGGTCTTCTGAGCCGATCTGGCGAAGTTGACGAGCCCTTTCTGCACGGGGAGGGAACTCTGGTACCAGATGTTGTCGTAGCAGTCAAAGGACAGTTTTCCAAACTGGAAAATGGAAATAAAAAATATTTTCTGTATCTTGAGTGGAGTACCCAAAAAATACATAAACCCAATAATAAGGCAGCAGAGTATGTTTTCCAAAACAAAAAACCCTCAGGAGATAATTTTTTAACTCTTATTTTATTTAGATCAGATCACGCCTTCATTTTTGTCACTTTTAAACTCTTTGTAAAGCGTTTTTGGATAATTCGACTGTTCCCAGACCTAGCCCTGGGTCACTGCCTAGAACAAGGCGTCACCGCAACTGCGGTATGGTTGGTCAGAATAACGCCTCATATCATTGGCTACTGACAAGCCACCACTGACTATAAGTAGGATCAGGTTTCGGCCTGTAAATCTCTAGGTTTAGGTTTTAGTGTTAGTGTATTCCACGGTCGCAAGCTGAAGATGAGCCTCATCACCTAGTGAGTTTATGTGTATTGGACTTATTAACAACAATCTGAAAGTATTATATTTTATGCACTCCTTAATATGCATCTGCGAATGCAGCACGAGGAGGCAACTGTAATTCCAAATTTATTTATTTATTTTTGTCATTGTATATATATTATCAATAAAGAGGTTTTGAAAGAAAAAAAAAACCTGTAAATCATTCTAAGCAACGGCTCTCTAACTGGTGGACCTGCAGCTGCACTGATGTTTCAAGACTTGGCCTTCTCATTTATGAAAACCTCTGTATCCTAACCTCACTATGTTTTAGTCCGGCCTTGTCAGAACCTACGCTCTCCTAGTGGGATTCTCTGCCTTCATCTCACTAAAACTAGTACCTCCTTGGGAGAGACCTCTCCCTCGCGGACAACGGTTGCCGTGGCCCTACAAAATTTACCTAGTAGTGTCTCCCACGGCAATTCAGTCTGCCTCTCTCCGGTTCACACTCACCTTTGGGATCCTGACGGTTTTCGCCTACCCTCAGATACCGACTGAAGGTGAGCCCCATCACCTAGATTTGTATTCATAGTATTTGCCTATTAACCACAATCTGTATTGTTGAGTAACACGAACTCCTTCAAATGCATCTGTGCATAACAGGATAAGGAGAAATTTGCAAAGTTTCTTTTAATATTTTCACTGTATAACTTCATGGGGTTTAGGAAAAAAAAAAAAAAAAAAAAAAAAAAAAAAATCAGATACCGAGTGTGGATTCGTGGTCATTCCAAGACCACATAAACTACCTACAATACCTACCCTATACCTCTTCTCCCGTCATGAAGTAACTGTCCAGGTCATAGCCTAATCAACCCCCACTTCGTCACTAAAGCTAGGATAACTAGGCACCCCCCTCGTGACGACCCGACAATGTTATATATTCAGATTTTACTACAGATCAGATCATTACAGGCGATATAATAAACAATTTAAAGCTTCCCCACTAACACGCCAATTATTCTCATATTGCAACATTCTATCAAATATAGATACTATAACCAAATTACTGGCCTGCATGTATCATTCATCTAAGTCATCAATGAAGGGTGAGACGGCTACCCAAGAGAAGTAAGTCTTTAATTATAGGGTCTTAAAGCATTATTCTCTCTTTACTATGCTATTTCTTTGATAAAACAATTTTTACTAAAAATAATCCTTCACCCCTAATTCGTGTACATTTATTATTACATTTGATATAAGTGAATTTGTGACATGGAAACTGTATACTAGAACACATCACGAATTTTTTATTATTAGTAGCTAACGTAATTAATTATCGTGATAAACATTACGCTGCGCAGTTGTGTGTAATCTACTGATTTATTGATGAATATTTCTCATTGATCGTCAATTTCTAGAGACAGTCGATTTTTTTATAATAAAATGTTAGTGATGCATAAATAAATAATGATACCTCTGTTGTGATTTTTTGGCCATAGTAGCAGTACATGAAGTACTGTGTGTAGGCAGCGGTCAACATCGGAAACATGAGGACAGCTGAAGCGTGAGTGTCCTCTGACTGAAAATACGGCAAGAGATACTTTCAAAATGTAGTTCTATAAATGTTTCATTTATATTCATTGCTATTTATCACCTATGAGAAACCAGAGGAAGGAAATTTGGATAAGCGTTTGTCTCCTACCGATTGAGCATTCATTAAGCAGGAGAGGAGGAAAGCGGTGGGCGTTTCTATTAATATAGTTAGTAAGAAAAGATGGAGGGGGCAGGAATTTGTTCGATAAATTTTGGGTCTTGGCATCTGTCGGACATTTGTTATCCGATCTTATCTACTCAGGTCAGGTCTTGTCTGGGATCCAGTTGTCCTGTTGGGCCGTCCACTGTGCCCGCCCTAACCACTCTCATCCGAATCGACCAGCAAGCGGTCCATAGCCATCAATAAATCACCTCAGAAAATATATGGTTTATACTAGTGTACTTTAAAGGTCATACAATTTGTATCAGTTGAAATAGTCAATAGTAAGTGCGGTTTTTATGACACAGAGACAGTTAAAACATAAAAATAATATTTCCCACCAAGATTTGCATGGCAAATACAGAACCAATAATAAGAAACTAACCATTAATTGTAATTACAAAACTATTCTGACGCCGCTCCAACAATAGACGGAGCATTTTTAGTCAAAAATAACCAGAAAGTTGAATCGAAATGACGACCTCATACGTTTGAGATTTATTGTTCTATTGCCAAAAAAGAAAATATTATTGTTTGTATTTATGTTTATTCGTATGAGCCCTAATTTAGTCCTATATATACAAAAAGTGGACAACACAATCCTACTTATATATAAAGAAATATAATATAAAAATTATTGTCCACGATAGCCATTTGACCCCACAACCTCCATATCATCAAATCCGTATTGGTTGGTCTTGCAGTATGTGAGAGACACATTTTCGTTCAATTACAGATCTCGACTGGTAATCTTTATTTATTTTATCCTTTAACTTATTATCTAGACTGAAATGCTTACTTTTGCAAAAGAGAATAAAATAACGCATGCATGCATAACTGTGTAGATGACCTGCGATGTGTACAACAGCGACAGACAGGAATTCAATTTTTCGGCACCACTGAAACATAATAAATACTAAAAAACAAAAATGATTTCAACATTTAAGAATCACTTCTATTCAAAAATATAACTGACTCGATCATGAGCTCAAATCTCAAAACATTCAGCAAGCAAGAGTTACTCATGACTAAATCTTAACAGTTGTTTATTGTCAATCCAGAATGCATTATTGTCACATTTCATACATGTTTTCAAACATGTACAGATGGGCCCTCGCCTGTCAGTATGTAAGCATGGTCTATCAAAATTATTCAGACGATTTAATTCCACAGCACTAGAAATGTGTTGAATAGTTGTTCGCAAATTCTTCTCCATTGCATCAATTTATTTTTTTACAAACATATTTCGTTCATATCATTTATAAACTAATAATTGTATTTTTAACAATATACCACTGTTTCAGTGGAACAAGGACGTAACTAAAAATACTGAAATTTGAAAGCAAGAAAAGCATTTAAATCTTTAACAATATCTATACTGCTTACCTGAGATATCTTAAAAGTCATAAGAAACGAGTTTGACATCTTTCACGCTTAATTTTTTTTAAAATAGGAAATACGAAAAATACTTAATTGAGAATAATACAGAGTCTGTGGTCATGGAAATACACATATATATTAAATATATGAGCGTTCGTAATTGTATATTGAATATGCGTTAAATTTGAGAACGTTTGCGGTTGAATAATGTCGCGGATTCGGTGAGCAGCAGTAAAAAGATAAATTAAATTAACTTCAACAGAAGATATACTCTAAACATTCTGTTCAATTCAGCGAGGTGTTAAACAAGGGCCAGGAGTTAAAGAGGGCCGATTGAAGGAGGAAGAGGCGACCGGACAGGCTGTAAAATCGGAAGAAGCCGGCACTAAAACTTGCGAAATGACCGCGGATAGCCTCCTTGATATATAGTATCGGTAAATAGGGGGCAGTCAGCTATAAATTTGTGAAGTGGGGGGGCGCGGAAAAAAACGATCCCATCCCTTGAACGGCTTACCGTGAATTACTGGCTATGGCCCAGCCAGCGAATTAAAGGGACTCGTCCTGTCAGCGAGCACATGGGCCAAATATATCGACGAGGGAACATCTCGTCCCTCCATGTTCTATCGTCACCTGAGGAAGGGCATTAAGTCAATAGGAAATTTTATAGGCACTTTCAATTTGCTATTAGTTCTTGGTTAGTATCTAGCATGTATGGATTATAATACAAAATCTATTTGTTTCCCATGTCATCATATCATAGGCTAAAGATGAGAACTGTGCAGCGTAATTGAATTTGTTAGCTTCTAACCAAAGCCTTGTAGTAATTCTTGAATATAGTATTCTGGTAGACTTCTACTGCCTCCCTATTGCTGTAAGCCAGCCTCGGCCACCAAACCGAAATATTATATAACTTCTTACTCGTTCTCCAGAATTAGTAATGGAATGAGAGGATAAAGGCAACAAATGGTGACCTGAGAAGATTGACGTGAAGCTTGACGGCGTCGTCGATATTGCTCTGATCAGCTGCGAGGGTGGCGCGGCCGATGGCGTGGAGGTGGTCTTTCAGCCGGGACATGTGCCCGATCAAAATCCCCCCGGAGACAGCCAGCAGCGTGTCCGCCGTTGCGTGGATCAGAGAAATGTAATAAGCAGCACAAGCTGCCATAAAGAGCTCTGCAACGAAAAGGAAATTAAGGCCTGGCTCAATATAAAAAAAAAACATTTAGAAACGTAAACCGATTAAAACTCCTTACACAAATAGTTTTACACCCTAGTTGGTTGTCAAGCCTGGATATTTTTGTATTACCTAGATAAATTATTGCCTATTAACAAGGGCTGCTCACACTAAAACAATCGAGTCGTAGATCGAGTGGTAGCTGTCAAAAGCGTTTTTTCCAAAAAAGAAGGAAAATTAATTATCATTAAAGAGGAAAGACAAAAAAGCTGTTGTATAATTCTACTATATTATTCCACAATCCGGCATTAGCCTTTTAAAAATATCTAGGTTTGACAAACAATTATTTATTATTTGGCCATTTAAATGCACATATCTCTTTGGTGGGTTCTTTACTCTTAATTGAAAAGTTAAAATGCAATGAATTAACCTTGCACTAACCAGACCGACCACTGATGGTTTTCGAACTATGACTCTGAGCTACATTCCCTTCACTTTTAAGCACAACTGCCCTCTCTAGAGTATAAATAACAACTGAACTTTAATACGACAATTGACTCCGGACAACGCACATTTAACTATACTCTAACCAGGTAAAATCTAGAACCCCCAAGACAAATTAATCTAATTTCAGATAAGATTAGCCTTTCCGATCCTTCCAATCCGAGATATATGATGGCATTTCTACATTTAACTAAACGTTTATTATTAAAATTATTTTACAAAATAAAATATACAGATTCCCCGAAAATAATCATAATTTTATAATGAATATCTTCGAGTTTAGATAGGTAATTATAAATATAGGTAAACACATGCCAACTGGAGAAAACCTATAATAATACTCCGTATTATAAAAACAAATAATATTTAATATAAGAATACGTTAACAAACTGGAGACGAAACAGCCATAATCACTACAAGACTTGGCGAGTTAAATTCAACAACAAACATCCAGCACATTTCTTACCACTTCAGAACTAATCCCACAGTCACTGCCTGCTTTTGACTTTAATGGGAGCTAATCAACAAGCAAACTCATATAAAATAATAGATTGAACTGAAACAATAATTTTGACTTTCCAATACAATTCTAATTAATGTGTTAAACCCGAATTTTCTTCTGCTCCATACAGTAAAAGTCTCCTTAAAATCAGTGAATCTCTTTCCCGGCAATTCATCGCACAAACCTAACATTGTTGACTAAAACCCCTCAAATACGTCGCTAGGTTTCTGTATGGGCACTTAGTCAGACATACTTCATTCGAGCAACGGAGCAACAGTGAGCTTCACAAGATCTTTGAGCTGCCTACGGTGGATTAATTCATCCAGCGTAGACATATCAAATGTTTCGACTCCCTACAGTACCTGACAAACCCGGTGTTTTAACACGATAACCCCCGCTCCGTTCCCCTATCGATGGTAGGACGCTGTCGAGGCAGGAACGCTTTAGTCTTAGGTTCTAGTTTTAGGTTTCAGTTTACCACATTGTAAACCGAAGGTGAGCCCCATCACCTAGTCTTGTATATATTTATTTTGACCTGTTAACTTCAAAAAGATATTGTGTTGTAATTCTACCCTCCTTTGAATGCATCTGCGCATGCAGTAAGAGGAGAAATCTGTAAATATTTTTGTTCACTGATTCTGTTAATTTTGTTCACATATTGTATAATCAATAAAGGGGTTTTGAAAAAAAAAATGTTTGGGCACTTGGAGTGGGAGATGCTAGATGGCCGGAAAGGAGGACACTAACATGTTCGCAAATGATTGGCATGGCTAATGGTTTCAGTTCATCAGAAATAACTGGGCAAAGATATCAATCGTCAGGCATTGGGAAGAAACACGGCTCAGCAACAAAAGCAAGCACCAAAATTTTACCTATAGCTGTGTTGGGCGACCAGCGATCTAAGTTTTTTTTTTTTTTTTTTTTTTTTTTTTTTTCCTTAGCTCTCAAACTTACAAAATAGGATGTGGGAAAATTATTTTGGGCTAATGAGTGCCTTCCACTAAGGGGAGTCCCCTTAGGAAAAAAGGCGGGAATCAATTAGATGCCAATATAAAAGACATTGGAATGCGTATTAAATTCCATTGGGTAATTAATGTCATGCAAATGTGCAATAAAGAGAGCGACTCTTCTAAGGTTTAGGAACATGAGAGCTAAGAGACAAAATAAATAATCGGCTATTTGCTACAGGAATGGTACACAGGAGTGTCGCATCCGCACAGAGCTCGCCTTGTTCTAAGAACAAACAGCTAAATATACAAACAAATCTGAGATGGCTTTGTCCAAGTATGGATGATACTTGATGGCTGAATATCCTCCACAATCACAGTCCGACAAATCGGGAAGAGCGGAAGAAGAAACAATGGCTAAACATCCTTAAAGGACGAAAACAGAGCTTGGCTAACACTGAATGGAATGACGACAAAGCAATAGCATGTGATTACTCGTTCGAGAATAGAACATACTAGTCTGATCCATTCTCAGTCTTGACAGACCAATCTATGAGGAGTGCGATAATGCTTCATTAACCATTTCATCATTGGCCATATCGTGAATTATAAACTGGTCCACAAAGAAACGCACAATCAGAGTAAAGGAATTAAGCAAGAGAAATCTCAAGAAACACGCTTTACTTTCTTAACCGAATCGGCTTCTATCAACATTAAAACAGATGTTGTTGTCGCATATAGCTATTAATACTCACGCCATATTAAATAAAGATTAATAAAAAAGAGTTAATTCCCTGGATGATACTCAAATCCCCGTAGAACCAAGAATAAATCTTCTTTATAACAAATTGTAATTTTACAAAATCATGTAGAATCGATTTTTAGTGAACAGAAACTCAATTCAAAGGTTTGAGGTTGACGGAATATGTATGTGGTTGATCAGGTGAATTCCTTTTTCCGGGACCATCATGGAAGACTCTACTTGCCGGCAGTCCACCCGTGTAGAGTGGTCTTGTCCCAAGGCCATTCCACGTGGATCATGATCGTGCCATAGAGCAAGAAAAAGTAGACAGTCCACATGAAGCTGGTGGTGAAGAGGAGCAATGTGTAAGAAGTGGTCATCCTGATGGAGTGCTCCCAGTGTCTGCGGCCGGTGCCCAAGTCCCCCAGCGCCAGCAGGAAGTCCATCAGCTCCTTTGTCTGAAACAAAAGTTACATGCAACATTTTAGCCAATGGAAATGCCCAGACTTCGTACCTCGTACGTGTTTAGTTGAACCAAGGATCAGTATAGTCCAACCACGAGCATTAGATATTAGGGCAATAACATCGGAGTGGAAACGTTCGCTGAACAGGTAGAACGCAGTTGCCCGCTCGCTTACACACGCCTGCTCCGAAAACATATGCGCTCAATTGCTCAGCTGTGGTACAAGAATACACCTTGTGGTCAGAAAGTACACATTGGTCACAGCAAGATCGCTATTTTGCTATCCCATTCCTATAAACATCTCCAGAGATTGAAGTTCTAGAGTGAATAGTGAATAGAGGTCTCCTGTAATTAAGTGTTGGATTGACGAGTCGATTAACTCACTTTTGAGTTATATTGGCTCATCTTTCAGTCTGTACTGCAACTATACAGCAGAGTAGAGAATCTTCCCGATCCCTGCTTTCTTCTCCTTAGCTGGGGAAGAAAAAAACCCGCAGGGATCCATATTGTAGATACTGTATTGATAAGAAAGTAAATACAATATTGTACACGACGTATGGATGAGGTCATTTATAACAATTACCCATTGCCCTATTATGTCAGATTGTATTTTTTTCAAATAAAATAAATTAAGCATAACACAATATATATAAAAGAAATTTAAGTAGAAAAAAATGAAAATAAATGTCAAAGTTTATAATCCATGGTTTAACTAGAAGTTCTACAATTAATTACCCATTCGCTAATTATTTTATGAGCAAATTTCCCACATCTTCTTACCATTAGTCTCCGTAACTTGCCTGCTTGCCAAAGAGGAACTTGAAGTACATAGACTTCATACTGCCGTACAAGACGGTGAAGATGGAGACTATGTTGTTGAAGAACAAGATCTGCCCGATCTCGGTGGTGGTGTCCAGCTTGGAGCAGTAAGTGAACCAGGCGGTGCTGATTAGTTGGATGATCACGGCCATGGAGTAGGCCCTCCGCAGACTCCGGGCCAGCCCTGGTCTGTCCCACCAGTCCATACCCATGACCACGGTGAGCATGAACCTGTGGAAGGTGAAGAGGCCATCGACTTCTTCCCCGGTGGCCCAGGCCGCCAACTTGAGCACTGCCCTGTGATAGGCTTCCATCTGGGTCTGTCACTGCCTCTTCTTGGAGTATACTGTGTCTTCGTTAGCGTCCTATTAGTCAGCCCTATCCCACGCCTAAATAGTTAATGAGCCGTGGGTTTTCGTACGAACCAACGTCATTAGGCTAATTGATTCGGGAATCGGCCTCGCTATTTTTGATCATTTCATCAAAGATTTAGCTTTAATGTGACTACAGTTTACATTGTATAGCGCAAGATTTAATTTCCGGACTTTTTTTTTTGTTGTCATTGACACCCGCTTGTCATATGGTTTTGTTATCTCTATAAAATGAACAAAGCCGGCTGACAATATTAATCTAACCTATATAACTTGTGTCCTAAATGTACTTAATTTTATAGTTAATAAATTATTACTTATATTCAATCAACCTATGTCTTTCATTCAGACATGCGCAGTCGGTAGGACGTGTGAATTTGAAACCGCCAGAACAATTTATTTACGAAGGAAATATAGCAGAAGCATGGAAAAGGTGGTATAGAAAGTTTAATCATTACTTGTCGGCTATCGAAGCACAAGATAAAAAAGATGAAGTAAAAGTTGGTATACTGTTGAGCGTATTAGGAGAAGATGCACAAGATAAATATGAAACCTTCAATTTAACGGCAGAAGAACAGAAGGAATACGCAATTGTAGTTAAAGCTTTTGAAGATTATTGCATACCTAAAAAAAACGAGACGGTGGCAAGATTTATTTTTTTCAACGTAAACAGAGAAAGGGTGAGTCATTCGATGATTTCATTACAGATTTGAAAAAGTTAAGTGTTGATTGTGAATTTGAAACATTGAAGGATAGCCTTATAAAAGATCAAATTGTAAGTGGTATACAGGATGAACAAGTGAAAGATAGATTGTTGCGGGAAGATGATCTAACACTAGATAAATGTACTAATTTATGCAAAGTGGCGGAGTTAGCAAAACAAAGAATAGAGACGTTGCGAGGTACAGAAGAAGAGGAAATAAATATAGTACAGCAAAGGAGCAGAACCAAAGCAGCGACGAGTAATCTGAGAGTGAGTACGCAGCCGTGGACGTCGAAACCAAGTACCAGCGATGATAGCAGCAAGACATCACTGCAACAAGAGCAGCAATATGGAAGCCAGCAGCGATTGAGGTGCAATAAATGCGGCAACGTCCATGGGTATAGAAATTTCCCAGCCTACGGTAAAATTTGTATTAAATGTAATAGGATAAATCATTTTGCAAAAATGTGTAGAATAACTCGAAATATAAATAATGTAAGTATGATTGAGGGAGAGGATGCTGAAATGTACACTTTAGGGATAATTCTAAAAATAAATAATGTTCAAAAGGTTTGGGAATTATCTATAAATATATTGGAAAGCAAAACTTCACTTTCAGTCAAGCTCGATACAGGGGTGGAATGCAATGTTTTAAAAAAAAGCGACTATGAAAATTTGAAAATTAAAGAGAAAATAAATAAAACTGATAACAAATTGGCAAATTACAGTGGTTCTGAAATACCGGTTATAGGAACTGTTATATTAGATTGTGTAATCAAGGGTAAAATAGAACCAATAAAATTTTATTTAGTAAACTGTAATAGCTCAAGCTCTGTTTTGGGATTAGATACAATTAAAAAACTGAAATTAATTACCAGAGTTGAAAATATAAACATGAATACAAATAATGGTCTCACGAAATTGCTTAGCAGATATAAAGAACTATTCGAAGGTATAGGAAAAATCTCAAAAATATATGATTTCAAATTAAAAGAAGGATATGAAGGAAAAATTGAACCATGTCGTAGAATACCTTTTAAATTATTAGATCTTTTCAAAGAAACATTATGCAGAATGAAAAACAATAAAATTGTTACAGAGGTTAACGAACCTACTGAATTTATGAACCCAATCGTAATCACCAGTAAACCTGATAAATCATTACGTATTTGTTTAGACCCACAGCATCTTAACAATTGTTTACTAAGAGAACATTGTCCTTTACCTACATTTGAGAAAATATCTGGTAAAATGGCGGGGGCAAAAATGTTTGCAGTGCTAGACGCATCAAATGGGTTTTTGCATTTAGAACTTACACATAGGAGTTCGTTAATGACGGCTTTTCAAACGCCATATGGTACATTTAGATTTTTAAGAATGCCTTTCGGGGTTAGTATTGCACCAGAAGTGTTCCATAAAACTTATTCAGAGATTTTTGAAGGTATAAAAAACGTAGCTGTGTATATCGATGATATAATGATATGGGCAGAAAATAAAAAAGAATTATTAGTAATTTTAGAATTAGTAATGAAAAGAGCTTATGAGCATGGGATTAAATTTAATAAAAACAAATGTAAGTTTAAAGAAGAAAGAATTAAATTTGTAGGTCATTACTTCAGTAGCAAAGGGATAGAAATTGATGATGACAAAGTCAAAGCAATTAGTGAAATGGAAAGACCAAAAGATGTTAAAGCAGTAGAACGATTATTAGGATTGATAACCTACGTGGGTAAATTTGTAGAAAACTCAGCTCAGTTAACGGAACCATTGCGTAATCTAATTAAAAAAGGTACAATTTTCAACTGGACAAGTGAACATGAAAATTGTTTTAAAAAGATAAAAATATGTTTAAGCAAAACTCCTATTCTACAATTATACGATGTAAATAAGGAGTGCAAAATTAGTGTAGACGCTAGTAGTACCGGAGTAGGGGCAGTTCTGTTACAAAATGATTTGCCAGTAGCATATGCATCACAAGCATTCACTGAATGTCAAAAAGCGTGGGCTCAAATAGAGAAAGAATTATATGCCATAGTGTTTGGATGTGAGCGTTTCAGACAGTATGTAATCGGTAAACCTTTTGGAGTAGAATCAGATCATAAACCGCTGATCCCTATTTTAAGACGAAAGATAACTGATATACCAATGAGACTACAAAAAATGCAAATGCGGTTACAACCATATGATAATTAAGTAACTTATACAAGTGGTAAAAATTTAATAATAGCAGGTTTACTATCGAGAGCTCATTTAAAAGAAACTAAAGAGGATGGAGATTCCAGAATGTATATATTAGAACTTACGTTAGCAAGCGAGATGAGTAATCAAAAGAAACAAAAATATATAGAAGCAACAAAAAATGACATAGAATTGCAGACATTGAAAAATACAATAAAAAAAGGTTGGCCAAAAGAAATAAAAGATGTACCAAATATAGTTAAATATTATCATACTTACCATCCCGACATTTATGAATATGATGACTTACTGTTTAAAAATAATTGTGTAATAGTACCAAACAAATTAAGAGAAGAAGTTTTGAGCAAGTTACATTATAATCATTTAGGCATTGAAAAAACAAAAGCTAGAGCGAGAGAAATAGTATTTTGGCCCAATATAAATAAAGATATAGAAAACAAAATAAACAACTGTAAAACATGCTTAACGTTCCAACGATAAAATCAGAAAGAAAGTCTAATACCAACATTAATACCAGATAAAACATGGGCAACAGTAGGAGCTGATATTTTTTACATTGATAGAAAACCAAACATGTTAGTTGTGGATTATTTTTCTAAATATGTAGATGTTTTACCATTGAAGGATGAAACTAGTGTAACAGTTATAAAAGCATTAAAGTCTTGTTTTGTACACTGGGGTATACCAGAAGAATTCAGATCAGATAATGGCCCACAATTTTCGAGTTTTCTATTTAAAACGTTTACAAGAGAATGGAAATTTAAGCATGTTACGTCGAGTCCAACATATCCACAAAGTAACGGAATGGTGGAGCGGCACATACAAACTGTGAAAAATGTAATTAGAAAAGCTCATTTTGATAAAAAAGATGTGTACTTAGCAATACTAGAATTAAACAACACACCAATATCTAATACAATACCTTCTCCAAATGTGATAATGCAAGGTAAAAATGTGAATGGTGTTCTATATGATATACCAAAGCTTAAAAGTGAAGAAAATTCATATATAAAAGGTGAATTGTTACAAAGACAAAGGAAACAAAAAATTTTTCATGATCAACGAGCCAAAGATTTGAAAAAATACGAAAAAGGAGAAAATGTTAGAGTTAGAAACAAACAAGGAATGTGGGATCGGGCTGTAATAATAGATAGAAACATAAACAATAGGGCTTATCAAATTAAGACAGAGGGAGGCTCCTTATTGACGCGTAATAGAATACACTTAAGAAATGATACTAGCCTACTATTCGAAATAGAAAGTAACGAATATAGACTTGAAGAAAATATTAAACCACAAATTTCGGAAAATTCAAATAATAATGGTAAGGTTAATAATACAGCCGATCCAGCAGATCAGCAATTAATGAACCAAAGCCAGAGCGAAGATATCAATAATGACAATGACACATATGTAACTCGTAGTGGACGAATCAGTCGTCAGCCAGCATATCTAAAAGAAAACTATGTATTACAATAAAGAAAAAAAAAAAAGAAAAGAAAAAAAAACCAAAAAAAAACGGAGATTTCATATGGTTTTTTTATCTCTATAAAATGAACAAAGCCGGCTGACAATATTAATCTAACCTATATAACTTGTGTCCTAAATGTACTTAATTTTATGGTTAATAAATTATTACTTATATTCAATCAACCTATGTCTTTCATTCTGACACCGCTGGTTAACTTTTATATAAATGAATAAAACTTATATAAATAGAACTTACTAGTATACGAGTATTTATCATACTATAGAGTAAGTGTGTTTCTAAAAAGTCAAATTACTCAAACAAACTTTGTGTCGCTTGGTCTGCCATTACCTCAAAACTATCTCATTCATAGCACATATACAAAATTCCTTGCACTCCCTCAATTAGACATATGTACATAGCGCAAGGGTCTGTTCTTTTTCACCATACCAGTCTAGAATGAGGCAAGGATCCGGGAGGTTCCCACGCAGCCGCATCACTGCTAAGTAGGAGTAAAGACTGGAGGGGAGCGGGAGAGCCGCAGACTCTCAGACCATGAGCAGAAAAAACTAGTGACTCAATATTTATAAAGGGTTACGGGGTCACCTCCGCTTCAATCTCCGAGGAAGATGTAGAGATGGCTGTGTTAGGAAATGATTTTGCAAAAGGATTTGTGTAATCACATCCTGTAATCACAGGCTGTACTGCCTCAAGTCTGTAAGACTAAGGTGAGTAGATCTCAACACTCAGCTCAGAATTATTTTTATGGCATAATTCGAAAAAATGAGAAAATTTATCAATTCTAATTTCACCAAAGGACAGAGACTTTTCTAAGTTTAACAACAATATAGAAAATGTATTAAATTGTTTTGGTTCCGCTTTAAATGTTAATTAAATGTTGGCTTTAACTTTTGAATGAGCTTAGCTTTTTAAGTTTTTTTTTTATTGCTAAGTTAGTTGCAAGACAAGCAACTTCTTCTCATCGGGAGTTATGTAAATTACTTGTGAATTAATTAAAATAGCAAACCTCATCCCGAGCATTAAGTCCAACAACAAAATATTATTAAAAACATATCACTTTGATGAGATCGTGGTTTAGCTTATTTCAGGCCCCTGCCGGGGCGGGCCAGGCTTGACCTGGCCGACTACAAACCATTTCCTAGGTACCCCTAGGCTCCACCCTCGGTAGACTCTCACTACCTTCCTGATTCCATCCGCCTCCTTTAGGCATTCCACACCCTATATCCTTCTCATGCATCCTTCAAATGGGGGACTCCCCTTAGCACTCATTAGCCCAAAATAATTTTCCTTTATTTTTCTCACATCCTATTTTTATAAGTTTGAGAGCTAAGGGGAAAAAAAATATAAATAAATAAATGAGATTGAGTATTGCCACAACCAATGGTGGATAAAAGTTAATGAATTTAAATAGCTAAAATTTAGAAGAAAAAAAATACCATAAAAAATACGCTTGAACGTCATTAAAATACTCATTTCTTTAGATGGTACAAAGTTATTTTTTGGAATATATATTAGATTTTAATATGCTAACCTTGATTAACCTTAATTTCGGGAAAAATCAGGAAATTCAAAATCTCCGGGAATAATGACAAAGAAAACTGTTAGTACGTGTCAGTAAAAGAGAAAAAGTAAAATAGCATGAGATAAATGTTTATTCATGAGTATTATTTAAATAAGTTGAAGTATTCTTCGAGACTCCAGGAAATTGAGCACCGGAGATATCGAATTTCCTGAATTTTCCCCCAAATTAAGGTTAATCAAGGTTACCATATTAAATTTTAATATATATTCTAAAAAAATAACTTGGTACCATCTAAAGAAATGAGTATTTTAATTAAGTACAAGACGATTTTATATGGTGTAATTTTTATCATTGTTTTCATAAATTATTTGTTTGAAAGACGATTTTCAGTGACCTTTTAGTTTCACAACCAATGGATGGTATTTTTATAAAACAATACCATATAACTAATCTGGTACCATATAACTATAAATAAATCCAATCTGGCCTTGGTGACCAGCACAACCATATACAATCCTTCCAATCTTAAATCCTAAAGAAACACATGCAACTCAAAAAGAAACATCTCGTTATACAAATTCTTAAGCAAAATAAGTTCCTAACACAGTCATCTCTACAATCTTCCTCGGAGATTGAAGCGGAGGTATCCTTTTATAAATATTGAGCCACTAGAAAGTCTCTTCTCATGCCCTTTGAGTCTACTGCTCTGGCGCTACTGATTCTCGGATCAGCTATCTATTATTATTTTACACATGATATACTACTGGCTCAGCTACAGATGGTTTATTAGCGAGGAATATATTGAATTTTTAAAGGGACCGATGTTTCTTTAAAGAGCTCCTGCGGCTGATGAGCTGTGTGGTTGGTTCGATGAATAATGAAACCACGAAGCGGTCTCAGCGCCCCTTTATTATACAAAACTACAAGGCTATCCTGGCAATTATAACAGTTATCACGAAACTGTCGGCTCACAGAAGTTAATAATAAAGCGATTTAGGTTATTCATTGGGACCTTTCTCGGGGTTTATTCTTATAATACTTAGTACGTGGAAAATTTGTTGTTGTTTTTTCGCTTTCCAATCCTTCAAGGAGAACAAATAGGTTTGCTGCACTTCCTAAGGGAGCAACCAATATAATACTCCAATAATTTCTGGCCTGGAGCAAGAAAGAATGCCATAGGTGAAGCTTACCCGTACGAGAAATAGCTGTGGCTGAGGTTTGTTGTAGCCATACAATATCATGTTTCAGTTATACCATAATTATGTAATTAAATTTTTACAGAATACATTTTTAAGTAATTAAAGAGCATAGAAAGGGACGTTATTTTTCTTAAAAATCTTTAAATTACAAACTGATTTTGTATTTTAGTAGGAATTTTGAATAACTAAAATGGTTTAATAAAAAAATATATACTGCTTTGTTTTTATATATATATATATGTATGTTTTTTATATATATTTTTATATGTTTTTATATATATTTGTTTTAGCGTAACCATCTTACGAATTGCCACTAGATGGTTTAGACCATCTACCGATGAAACGATCATGTGTGGCTTAAGCCTTTGGTTTAGCTAGTTCTCGGCTGTTGCGATGGATAAATCCATGCTGTTGGATTGAGTTTTGTTTTTCTTCTGTGAACCACACTCCTCCAATTCTTTGTTCCTTGAAGATGGTCTGTGGCTAGCTAGCACTCGCAAACAGGTTTTATTTAATAAGGAGTAGGCACCTATCATATTTTATATTGGGCTCATTACTAGCCCTTACAGCCATAATTATCAAAGGTCATAACCGCAACATAATGGCACTACATAATAATAAACAAATAATATACGTTGCCAAATGTTTATCTCCTAAAAAATAACACAGTTGAAAAAAAAGAAAAGTTTTTAAGACGCAATCACAGCTAAGCTCAAATGCTGAGCGAACTGTCTGGCCTTAGTACCAAAGTCAAACGAGGATTTTGTACTTACTGCTAACCTTAAATACTTCGATAACAAGATCAGGTTTTTGCTTTTTCTCTCTTTATTCAACTTGACAGTCAATATAGCCACTGACCAATTAGAGTCAACCCACTGTAACGTTACTCTCCAGTAATTTGCCGATATTCCAGAGGCTTGCGTGAAAATAATGGCTTCGTGTATCCGGTGTCACATTTACATAAAATAATTGAGCATACGAACAGAACAGAGTTCCTCCCATGTAAAATCGCAACCGGAGGCCTAGGGTGATCCACCATACTCCTCCATCCTTCATCAGATACGTTCCAGGGAAGGTTAGACAAGCGCTCGAGAGCCACAGACGCTCAGGACATGATTGCAGAAACTGCTCATTGCCGGGACTCCCAATGAGTGCCGAGTCTAGAGCCTCATGGCCTGAGACCGCTTTATACTTTTAGAAGCATTACAGGGACGTGTGAAGCAATATAATGGTATAAGATATTTTTTCTAGTATTTCGTTAACTTACAGTTTTTATATCTAGGTAAGATGAAACGAACATGTGTGGCTTAAGCCTTTGGTTTAGCTAGTTCTCGGCTGTTGCGATGGATAAATCCATGCTGTTGGATTGAGTTTTGTTTTTCTTCTGTGAACCACACTTCTCCAATTCTTTGTTCCTTGAAGACATGTGAGAGTGACGAAGATAAATGTTTCTGAGACATCGTTTTGCCAGTGGTAGGTCAGTTTCACAAAGAAGAGCAACAAGACAGCCTGTGATAACAGGCATTAGTTAGTTCTGGCCTAAACCACAAAGGATGGCCCAAGCTATGTGTTCCGTAATCGCACGCAGTATCAACAGTTTGGTATTCCCGGTCAAAGGCTTTCTTTGTTTAGTGTAGTCTGTGATTCACGTCAATTTTAGACGAAATAGTACTAGGAAATAATAATCGTTTAACATAAAACATTATATGTGTTAAAACACAAACATTTATTTTCTCTTTATTATAGCGCGTTGTTTGTATTTCTTTATTATAATAATATGCTTTATTTTTTATTTGTATTTTATCTTTGAAAGTTTGAAATGTATATGATGAGTAATTACACCAATACAATTTGAATCCTATATTTGGATCACACTCCGGTAGATGTACATACTGCCTTTTGTCTTCCAGCATTTTTTTTATCCATATTCGTTATAAATAAATACATTTCTTATGCATTACCAGTGATCCTTAAGTTCCCTTTATGACAAGATGGACAATCCCATCACCACTACATTTATTTTTATACAAGATACTCTAACTTGCTCCACTGATTGATTGGCACTGTACACGAAATTTGTAACTACAGCCACACCTGTTTCACATAAATATTATTTAAAAAAATCAAAGTCTGCGATGAATTTATTTTTTGTTATTATTGTCTAATATTCCTCTACTCGATACAGCAGGAAATCGCATATTCTCAAATTATGTTTTCACATTTGATTGATTTGTTTGCTGTGTTTTAGCAATCCATTTAATAAAATTGGGCAGCTATTTAGCTAGTTATTTTAGATATATAATATGGTTCTTTCTTTGCACTAATAGCTATTTTATGACGTTATATTATATACAGTCCAAGATTATGCATATATACATATTATTTTTTCATCATTCTTTCCATATACATCAAAGGAAACTAGGGCATCAAATTAAACAACATGTAAAATACCATGCCTCTGAGTTAAAGTAGCAAAAACGATAATAGTTTTTTTTTTCTTTACATAATTCCATGCCACTGGTCATGTAAAATATGTGGCATATTTCTAATGAACACTTTTAATTTGATTTGTGCAATCTTATGCAAAAACATTAATTTCATTAATTACCATAATTTATTTAAAAATCGTTCGTTATGTGGAGTTGAAAATAGTTTTATGTCAACGAGTAATCAAACAGAACCTCCGTAAATAAAATTCATGTTTATTGGTCAAATAGAGACTCGAGGACAGACAGGTCTAAACATAAGTTTTTTTTCAGATCTAGGTAGCCATTATTTTTCCAGACTATTTTTGATTGCTCGACGAATTGGCAACATAACGAACTATATAAAACATGGCTGTTCCCTATGAAGATCGTTTTTTTTCATCGAATATTTGAAAAATATGGTGAATCAGAGGGCCTACTAAACTGGATTTTCGTTCATTTACATAATTAATTGTTCGTAAAGGCCAAGGTGACTGAAGCACAGTTCCTACCTCAGCGGCCACAAGTTGTTTAGTGTTCACCCAGAAGCCAAAACATGGCGAATCGATTTTCTTACTTTCTCCCAATGGAATATCGATCATTCCATTATATTCTACATTAAATTCCTCATCTAAAAACAATGAAAACCAAACACCACGACCAGCTACTAATGATGCAGTGAAGCACAAAAGTTCTTAGTTGATACAATTCTTCAAAGAAGCTAAAAATTTCACGTGGAAATTTCTCTTGAAAAAATAAATTTATATTCCAACCCCTTTTTTTGTAATTAAGTGTATGAACTAATAGGTAGAAATGACCATACTTCACCCTGAATATATATTTTAGTTCTCAAGCTGAATCTAAAATAGAAAATCATTCCGTTCTAATTTCGAAAATGTTTTTTTTCTCAGCTAAGTCACTAAGACCTGGGTAGCAAGGACCTTGTTCAAATGTAGAGTACTGAACGTAATATAATAATAATATTAGCACCTGGAGGGTCATTCGCCTTTATAAAATAGCTTTAGTTTACATAGAATGTTTTAACAAGTTTATAAAACCAAAATGAATTATCATAGCACTCCTATGAGGTACAGGTGTGGCTATTATTATTTGAAAGCACTTAATTGTACGTTGTATGTGAATATCTTAATACATGGTGGAATGAGATTTTCAAATCTTGATTCATTTCTCTTGCTTGAAAACGACTGGTTTATTTTAAACCGTATTTACACTTGAAATAATTTAATTTAAAGATTCGTTACCGGAATTGAAAGAGCTTCAAAAAACGATTGCCATTCAATAAAATTAATATCCAAAATTAATGAAAACTATAATTTAGGTGGCTAAGAGTTGGATTTTTTTTAAAGCTGAAACCCACTGCCTACAAATAAGCACGCATTATTCCAATTTTTGACCACTGTGATGGTTAATTGTACCATTCAATTTAAAGGTAACTTTATTCGTCTTTAAAACTCCTGGTCTTGGTTCGAATCTCGCCAAATATCTCTCGCAAATCTTAACTATCCGATCTGTATTGCGATAGGGTGTACTAATTTCAATGTGTACTTGACAACTTGGATGGCTTCGAAATCCAATAGGAACTATCACTTCGCTGTTGACTGTATGACACCCACTCTCAGAGTGTGGGGTCAATCGCATCATCTTGCTATTAGAACTTTTTTTTTCTAAACTTAATCTGGATTAGGTCATTTTTTCTAGTTCTTCAAATCTGCAAAAAAATATAATTCCGCGAATCAGCAGCTAATGTGAGGCTCGATACAAGCCATCTCAAACGACTACTCACAAGGTATATCAGATTTAAAGTTTTATTTTCCCCACAATTAAAGAATGTAACGAAAGGATAAACTCAAAAGGTATTCCAAGAAATAATCTTTTGAATTTAAACTGTTTAAATCGCTTTTTTTAATGCCGTTCTGGCAGATTTCAATAGGCGGGGGGTCAACAGTTCATAGTTAGCTATTCAGAATTTATTAGACAAATAAAAGGAAGTATTTTTGTTTAAAATTCGTCAAATAAATATAATTCGTTGTATATCTAAGCTACTATATTGGAAAGGTTCCTTCCTGTGCACACCGGGTGCATTGTTTTCAGTCTTGACGAGAATCCATTTTTGGAAGGTCGTACATTGGTGCAGGGTAGCTCTGTTGGTAGAGAGACTGGATATCGGGAAGGTCCGCGGTTCGTGTCCGAATCCTTCCAGTATATTTTTTCATTGCCTAAAAACCATTAAATAACTTTTAACAAACTCTCGCGAATATTTTTATATGTTTATAAAGTTGGCTCAATTTCGTTGAAATGACTGGCCCATCCTAATACAAACAACATGAACACATGAAGAGTGGGGGGCCCCCTCCACCAATCCGTGAGGGGTCCTGGTCCCATATTCGACAAGAGGAAGTGTTGTGGACATGAAGGCATCCATGATGGATCTTCTTCTCGTCGATGCCATCTTCATCATATTCTTCAGCAGAGCTTCGGCGACATTCTTCCATCAAATGTTACCAAGTAAGTCCTACATTCTATTCCTAGAGTAAGTTTCTACAATGCAGCTAAGTCCGACCTGCGAGAATGCCTAATACCAAATATCAGTACCTAGCGATCGATCAGCTTGGGTGTTAAAATATCACATTGTAATGCAGACTAACTTTGTTACAGCCAACAATTATCTCTCATATCCTTTATTTCTTTCGATTCCTTCCTAATTTCATGATAATAAACTTTGGTATCAAATATTTATATTTAATGGCCCTTATTGCATTAGCCGTAGCTTATTGTTAGTGAGTCAATTACTAAAAACTCGCCCAATCTTTCCATCGATCTCCGTTTTCAGAAAGAACGGTTAGTTCGTCGAATGTTTGACCCAATTATTATTATTATTATCAGGTAATAATTATAAATATATTACTGTAACTATATTATAACTAGTCTATAATTAAAGGGATATAAAAAATAGAAGAATTCATCCAATTCATTTAAAGGAAATCAAGAGCATCGAAAATGAGGAAACAATTTCGAGAAATGTCAGGGTCTTGATTACTGAATGATTGTAAAAAAAATTTATTTTTTTAGCCTAAAATACCGCATTTGATTTATTCAAAATTGACATTGAAAATCAGCTTATGAACAAATAATAAAATTATAAATATAAAATGGATTCTGAGCTGTTAGAGATACAGGACGTTTTATTTATTTATTTTTAATACTTCCAGTTATTTCATTATTTCTTGTATTTCAAGTACATATATATTTTAAATTTGAGACCGATTGAATCATTTTTCTCGTCGATATAACTAAAATACAGACAGGCAAACAGACTATAGCACATACTTTTTTAATTTAGGGTCTTCTGAGCTGAGGGCCAATGTTTGTGTAAACCGATCACCCATTATTCAGTATAGAACTGTCCAGGAAAAAGGCCTTTACAAAGCAGATCGTCTGAGGAATGTGACTATGTTGTTCTACAAAGATTAATCTCTGTGCATGTGCCTGGCTGCCTTTGATGTGCAGTGATGAACAATTGAATGACTGTTTAAACATGAATGAATGCTCTAGCTAATCATTTATAATATCGTCAAATTATTTAAACGACAAGATACTAGAGCTGTCTTCATTGATAATACCTTTGATTTACTGGTACAACTCAATGGCCTACAATATGTTTGAATACGTACTAGCAATATCCTTGTGGTGCTCTTGAGAATGTACGCCGTAATCTTAGCTGGAAGTCAAATGTCAATGGTTTGACCGTCATTGTAGCTGTGACGTTCGGGTCGATTCAAATCTAAACTATTATTTTACTGATCTCTCAAATCTCAATTTTCTTCATACAAGGTTAGAAACAGCACATTTATGAGCTCGCCAAGAGTAACTTCAATAGCGCACTTAATTTCCATCAAAATTGAACATAAAAGAGATATTTTATTAACATCGCCTTTAAATAGATTAGCAATAAGATAGCATTAAAGAAAAATAATATAGTAAGCTTTTTCACATTTTTCTTCTTACATTCTTACTTTGCTCAAATAATAGGTGAATAAAAAAACCATAAATGAGATTATGATTATTTGAAATATGCTGAATATCGCATTCCTGATATTTTTATTGACATTTATGACGAGTTGAGTTAGTGTAAAGTAAACTGTAACAACCCTTGGTTCTCAGAAAGCGAACTTCTAGCTAGTTTATTATATGCTATTTTAAATAAACATATTTGAATAATCTTAATTATCGTGCGTTAAATGATTGAAGACTTTTGTTTGAATTTTTTTTTAAATTAATTATCTACAGTTACCAATTACATAAAATTTTATCTAGTGGCATGTTTTTAATGTTTGTATTGGTGATTTTGTGACAGTATTGAAGGTTTGCAGTAATGCTAAATTATGTTTTAAATACTTGTTGTATTTTGTAAACATTGTTTTATACATGATGAGTTATGAATTTTGGCGAATCGTTGATTATTTAATTAAATTTGGAGGCTTCTAATTGTAAAAAAAAAATCAACAAACCATAATACATATAAATTTAATTTATCATTTTAGTAAAACATCACAATGTATATTTTCCACCTTAAAAATTAAAAGCTCCTTCTCCGGATGAAATATTATATAATTGTGTCACCTGTTTGTTTATTTTGGGTTAGCACTTCAAATACAAATAAATTTAAATTAAATTATAAATAAATAAAGAATGTATTGAAATAGATATAGGTGAGTAGATCTCAACACTCAGCTCAGAGTTATTTATTTTATGCCATAATTCTAAAAAATGAGAAAATTTATCAATTCTAATTTCACCAAAGGACAGAGACTTTTCTAAGTTTAACAACAATATAGAAAATGTATTAAATTCTTTTGGTTCCGCTTCAAATGTTAATAAAATGTTGGCTTTAACTTTTGAATGAACTTTGCTTTTTAAGTTTTTTTTTTATTGCTAAGTTAGTTGGAAGACAAGCAACTTCTTCCCATCAGGAGTTATGTAAATTACTTGTGAATTAATTAAAATAGAAAACCTCATCACTAGCATTAAGTCCAACAACAAAATATTATTAAAAACATATCACCTTGATGAGATCGAGTATTGCCGCAACCAATGGCGGATAAAAGTTAATGAAGCAAACTTTTCCCACATTACATTTACCCTTTTCCGCTAGTTCCGTCCACTAGTTTTTTTTTTAATTCCATTCCGCTCCCTGTATCCGAGATAGTACGGTACTTAGGTTTCCATCTCGACAAACGGCTGACATAGAACCCGCATACGAGGCTAAAAAGACATGAACTAAACAGACGCTTTGGACAACTGTACAGACTACTTCAAAGGACATCCCATCTCTCAATAGAAAATAAATTACTAATCTACAAAGTTATACTTAAGCCAATCTGGACATACGGAGTAGAGCTATGGGGGACAGCAAAAAAAAATCGAACATCAAGTGTCCAATCCTTTCAATCAAAAGTCTTGAGAACAATAGTAAATGCCCCTTTTTACGTAAGCAACAAAACCCTTCATAATGATCTTAATATACCCTACATTCTTGAACTCATCCCTTACAAGTAAATGGAATTCCATAGTGACCTATCCAACTACCCTGATCCCATAGCACAGTCATTACACTGCGCCACTCATCCCTACAATCCTCCTCGGAGACTATACGGCAGTGGCCTCGTGACTTATTATAAATACGCGACAGTGAGAGTCCTGGCAATGGCCAGTCTCTCCCAAGAGCGTGGGGGACTTTAAGAATTGTAAATATGGTATGAATGAGAACATTTATCATAATCGCTTATTGCCTAGTAAGGCAGATTGTAATTTTATCTCAAAAAAGAGTGATTTTTTAATTTTTCAATAGTTTAAAAAGAAAACATAGAGTTCGATATTAATATCATTATGTGATTAATTAAAATGGAATCATTGACATTTTAACTGATATGTCTCAAGTTAAAATTGAATAATGTTTTTGTTTGTTTATTTATGAGCATTTGTCATTTGAAAGGGAGATCCACCAGTTTCTGTTTAAAAAGTTGAATAAATTTACTTTTCACTTACGGATGAACCATTACGTTAGGCACTACATCATATGAAAGGCCTGAGAATATGTTTGATGTTTTTACTAACGACAAAGTATACAGTTAAAATAATAGATATTGAATTTGTCTTCTAGAATAAGTTATGTTTTAACTGTCAAGTTTTACTGCAGTTGGGAATGCGTGTATTTCCTTGTCCATGGTTTTTGGTTTGCTTATCAGTATATATGCTTTATCGAATTTCCTATCTCTCGATATTATTTTTTTCGCTTAATACTTCGATTAGTTTGATTGTAAACCTTTTGAAAATTACAATTTGCCTCATATTTGATGTGAACAAAATAATGTTCGATAAAAATTAGAATATTCTTTTAAAATAACTAAAACAAAAACGAAGCTACTTATTCATGGGTCAACTACTTTATACATTCTATGGATAATTTTCACCTTATTGGTTTTAAGAAACTTTCCGAGAAAGAGTTAGTAATCACCTTTGTAGTTTTGAGAGGACCAAACTAGGGAAAATAAGCCTCACTTTGGAGATAATTTGAGAGGCCTCCACAGACACAGGTAGAAAGTGTGTTCCAACAATACCCGGTCTGTAAATTCCTGAACAGTAGTGAATAAGAGACACATCGATTTGGCTAGTCTAGAAGAGTTCAACGATCTAATAAACCCAGAAACCATTATTAATAATTATCAGGAGTAAATATTATCCCCTCCACTTTGGTTCAAGGACTCGTACGGGGAGTTGAGAGGAAGAGATTTGAAAGGTCGCGGGTTGAAATTCCGCCTATATTTTCTTCAGCTAATAATCGGTAACTTTTAGGATTATACCAAGTTTCTGCCTAACTGTTCTAGTCATTGTAAGTCCCTCTTACTGGATTTTGTTTAAGCGCCAAATTACAAATATTGATTTACCAACTATGCGTCAGGTTGCTGAAGATGGCAGTTAAACGTTGGAGGCGAAATAAATAATTCAGTAGGTATATGTGTGCTTTATGTATTTATAGAAAACTCCCTCACAACCGGCAATAAAAATATTTTCAAAAACGTGTAATTACGTATCGTATTTAATTAACTTTTGCTATTTAGTTACATTTAAATTCGTAACAATAGCTAATAACATTTAGAAATGTGGTGATACAACTAAAGTAATGACTGCAGGAAGGATTCGGTTAGCAATGGGATAAGAGAGTACTCTGGGTGGGTCCTAGCATGCCAATTCTTTCTGACAATAGCGTCACAACCAATTGGTTATAAACCCAGTCGTTTGTATACTGGGGCATACAACTAAGTGTCTGCCCACCAACAAATAACAAATACGTAAGTGACAGGGTTTCGAGACCTGCTTCCTCAGTCTATCTAGCGGGCAGGTAGTCACTTTTCTTATTATATATGTATATTTTTTTATATAATAATATATATGTGCATATATATTGTATTATTTTCTTATGGCCTCAAAATATATATGAAAAACTCCACGTTGGGTAGCTATTTTGCAGGGTTTTGTCAATTTACTAATATAAAAAAAATAATTGAAACTTAAAAACTTAAAATTTATTATATCTCAGGAGAGCCCTTGAGAACCAAACATAAAAATAATAAATATGGCATATACTGTTTTTGAGATCTTTACAATTTTGTCTTGTGTACGCTCCAAATATGATGTTTCCTCAATAGCAAAGACGAAGAACTGACATTAGATGACCCTCACAACATATGTCTTTGAATTATGCAAACTACCCACCATCCGTTATCAACACATCTCTTCTCAACCAACTCTAAACTTTACAGCTTTTTTCAAGCATCTCTTAACAACTCCCCTCCTCAGCTAATCTACGATGGCCACACCTCCTGCTGTCCATCGTATTTAAATGTCCATTTAAACTTTTTATAATTTGTTTTCCTTCTTCCAAATTCCTCCTTAAAAAATAACGTTACAGTATGAATATATATATTATATCTCCATCTTTTCTCTTATTCATAAAACAAGTAACTGTGTCCGGCTCGGGGGTTGGCAAGTGACGTCAGTAGGGTGCGGAGCCTCCTAGTCAATAATTAACAATTCCTAGTCAATTATTCTTGCCAAACAGATTTTTCTTAATTTATTATTTCAGCTGAAACATGTTTTAACACGTGTAAGTCAAGTCAATAATCGATGAACATTTCCAAAAACCTTTTTATTTTATTTTTGGAAGATTACACGTCTTAAAAAGGTTTAAAGTTGTTTAAGAATATAAGTTTGTTTTTTTCATAGCACTCAGAAAGAAAGGTCTGCACGTGGCTAGAAATTTTTGATTGCGGCGAGACACCTTATCCGGTTTCTACAGCACATGTTGCTATGTATTGTCGGGGATGACATAGTGACGATGAAACAGCCGATAGAGTTATGCACAAAGTTGGCGCGAGTACATGACTGCGTACTCCAAGCCGTAGTTAACTGGTTGTACTGGTTTGAGCGGGCTCCTCAACTTATGTCCCCCTCGGGGCAGTGCTGGTAATAGACCTTCTGAAACTTGGTTGTGTCGAACCAAAACCGTATCTAGTCTTGCATATCGGTCATTGTTTCGTAGAACCATAGTTCAGTTTGCTTCCATGCCATGTTTCCTCATATCACAGAACGTTAAATGACTGCCTAATCTAGAAAGGAGATTTTCACCCATACATTTTCCATTCAGGACGATCCGTTCCATCAGTCAACTTGGTTCGATAATTAAAAACTGTATATATATGTTTTAGATTAGAAAGGGCAAGCTCTCGGCAGGTTGTTAAACAGGCTCTGGCAAACGTACAATTGGATAAACAAAAAAAATTAATAAATCAGAACAATATAAATAAAAGGTGATTAAAACTATACACACAGGCTATTCACTGCCATACCTATGCGTAGAGATTTACAAAAAATATTATATACAGCCCTCACATAAAACTCAAGCCAAAATTCACCACTACACCTATGTGTTTTAATATTAACAATTGTATTACTGGACATTTTGTCATATTTTTTCCCCAGAGTCTTTAGTATCAGCATATGGATGTCTTTGTCCATTTTATACAAAATTTTCGTTACATAGTGGTATTTTTGCCATGATTTTCCATGATGGTCAAATAATGAAAGTATTCAAACAATTTTTGCTAACTGGTCCTGTTTACGTATGTACATAATAGATGCGAGACGGGCCGCTGGTAGAATAATAAAATAACCACTGCTAGCATATAAAAAAAAAAAAAAATACGTGAACTATTTGTGTCATTCAAACCTAAAATTATTTGTCTAAAAAAAATGAATAACCTAGGTAAATATTAAATAAAAAAAATTGAATTTAATTTCAAGGCCTTCAAACCTTAATTCATAAATGCTGAGCTGGCACTTGAAAATTAATAAAAATATTTTGTTTCCATACAATCCGTAAAAGTATTAGAGATAAGTGCAATGTACCTAGTGAAATTTTTACAGAAATTAAATGAAAGCTAACGATAACAGAAAATATAGATAATACCCTTCAGTTTGAAATGTTATAAGTTTCATTTCATCACAAAATGAGCTACACTTTTGACAGACGTGTTTTTTAATGAGTGATTCAACCAACCTCCGTACGAAAGGTTCTGGCAAAAAGTATCGTCATATATTTCTTTGAAATCTAGTTCGATTGAACAGACCCAAATGAAGGGATTGATGTCGAAATAACAGATTGATGAACGGCGTTAAAACCGATCCATTCACTCTCAAAACACAAGGGGACAGGATTCACCTTGTTTTTCCAAAAACTGTCCTTCGATAAAACTGAATTTGAGTTGGAAATATACGTATATATAACTGTTTGATTTAGTCAATAACTGTTGATGTTTTTTTTATACAAATTTTATTAAAATAAAATACACCAGTCGTCATATACTATTAGCCGTCAAGACACAAATGAGTGAAGTACGTTTGTTTGGAAATCAGTTTAGGTTGGCGAAAGAGAGGTTTTCGTTGAATTTATTTATGCATATATACACAACGTTTCAACATACTTTGTACGTCTGCATCAGGTCCTTTGTTGAGAGGTAGGTAATTGATGTTTTAGGAGGGTTGTGGTTGAGGCAGTATGTGCAAACATTGTCCATAAAATACATTTGAAGAAAATACAACAACTCACTTTCATCACAAGATCTCTAAACAAACACTTCCAAGTATATAAATTATGTCCCACCATTAGCGTTTTATTTGATGAGTTACGATGATTTCTACACTTAAACATTTATAGAGCACGAAAAGTAGGTATAGCTAAATTTATGATAAGTTGATGTCTTTCCACCTATAATACTTGGAGAATATTATATTGCAAAATCTGTTTTAAAATAACCTTAACATCACAAAACGAAACCCTTTTCAATGACCACTATTTCGCAGAGCTTCCGCTCAGGGCAGCATCGACTGCATGAAGCAGTGAGTTGATAATTATCGGTTAGTTTACAATTGGGTGGATATCATTCAAAGTATATCTCATCGGTTGACGAGAGGTAAATGTTGCATTTTCATCAAATGGACAGCAACGACGACAACAATTCCTACATTTCCTTTTTTTTTTCTTCTGTTGCCATCAAAGTTATACTTAAACCAATCTGGACATATGGAATAGAGCTATGAGGGACAGCAAAAAAGTCGAACATCAAGCGTATCCAATCCTTTCAATCAAAAGTCCTGAGAACAATAGTAAATGCCCCTTATTACGTCAGCAGCAAACCCTTACAAGCAACAATAACAATCTTAATATACCTTACATTCTCGAACTCATCCCTTCCAAGTTCATGAATGTCCATAGTAACCTATCCAACCACCCTAATCCCCTAGCACAGTCAATGCACTGCACCACTCATCCCTATAATCCTCCTTGGAGACTGAAACGGCAGTGGCCTCGTGACTTGCTATAAATGCATGCCAGTGGGAGTCCTGGCAATGGCCAGTTTCTCCATGTCCTGAGCGTATGAGGCTCTCGCGCTCTTCATCAGCCTCCACTGCCTCGTATCCGGTGACGCGGCTGACGGAGGAGCGTGGGGGACTTCCCAAGACCCCGCTCCTCTTTCGCAAGTGCGGCTTTGAGAGGTCTTTCGTTTGTAATTACGGTATGAATGAAAATTGTAAATATGGTATGAATGAGAACATTTATCATAATTACTTATTACCTAATAAGGCAGATTGTAATTTTATCACAATAAAAAAGTTTCGAGTTAAAAAAAAAAAATTCTTTTGGTGTCATCGGGAGCTGATTATGTCATGTTTTAAAGAATTGTAGTCCTATTTTTTTTTCAGATACGTCATTATGTCCCTATCTGCTGACATCCTCTCTTCCCTGTTTCCAGAGGGCACAGTAGGAGATGGTAACTTGCAGGAACAGAGATCGCTATTCCTTGACTCCCCTAGTACTCCTACTAATCGCTTTTCTTAAGTAGGGACTGCTTATGGTCCTCTTGCTGCATTTGTACTCAGGGATTCTGTTTGTTTAGGGAATTTCGAAGGATAGGGTGAATATTGTCCTGAATATCCCTCCTTTAGGATAATCACAACTTTTCCAACATCAGTCTACCATCAGAGGTACTCTCTAAACACACAAATTACCATCAGCAATTCAACAATCAGTCTTTATTCAATGTGAATAATTATTTTTATGCTTTATTATTTCAAATCAATAAGAATATTATATATAGGTTAAAAACTATTAAATTTTCATGTGAGTAAAGCGCAGGATATGGAAATTAAATGAGAATTAAAGGATACCTTCCCACTAGTGATTGGTTAATTTTTTGATTTGTTGGTAATACCTAATAATGAACTTATGAGGTTAATTAATAATTAAAAATTATAAAGAAAGGATCCTTTGCACTAAACCTTGATATTAATAAAAATGTAATTTCCTAATATATATATATATATTTTTTTTTTTTCTTGTTAACAACTTTATTATGATGAAATTACAATCTGCCTTTACTTAATAGGCAATAAATAATTGAGATAAGTGTTTTCATTCATACCATATCCTAATATCTTTAAATTATGAAAATGAAGTAAAAATAAAAGCAAGAAAGCTTTGAGGTGAGGCCAGCAGTTCAGCCAGTGGCCCCCTAGCCCAGCCTGTAGGGAATCCCCTAGGTGCTGTTAGTCATCCAGGCATGGAGATAGCCCCCAGTCCTGGAATCCTTTCTTTATGTTAGTTCTAGATCTAGGCCTGTATCGACAATGAATCAGTAACTACGTCATCAGTTCATAGTCAACCATCAATTTTATACATGAATGAATTCTCTGTTGAAGAAAGGAAGAGCACATTCATTCATGAACATGAAAACATAACTCACTATACAGGTCCTAGCGGAGGCAAACATTTCTACAATTTAGTAAGTTCGTGTTTGCCTTTACGTAATGCTTCCGATTCGTAACGTAATCCTATAAAGCAGATTGGACCATTAGGGTTAAATACAAGTCACAAGGTCACGTGACAAACTCATTTGTGTCACTTTTAGGTTCTGAGCAATCCATATATTTGGTTTAAATATACCTTGAGAAGTCATGTTCTGCCACCACTTTTCGTAAAAAAAAAAAAAAAATTACTGAATAATAATAAACTACTTGGTATAATACTAAATGTTATACCTTACAACAATGGCCGTAAAGAGATCTAAACTAAATCGTTTGATAAATATTTAGCGATATCCATAGTTATTGTTATTGAATTGTTTTATATTAGTAAAACCTAGTTTTAATTAATGACTAAATAGCGTAAATCTTCTCAGTCTAATTTTCTTATAATTGATCTTCTAATAATTGATAAATAAGTCTTCAGTTCCTATTGCCACGACAGACATAGTTCATTAAATTTTCTAATGTAAGTATTATATGTTTTAGGACTGAAAATTGGCAGGGTGATTTTGTTGCGTAAATATTTGATTTTAACGTCAACCAAATTTCCAATTTACTCGTCATTGCTAGTGTTATACAGGACCTGTAGCGGAATCAACTGCGTATATTAACACGTATAATAATTCACTGTGTACAATAACCCCCCAAACTTTACCGATCGATCAATTTCGAATTACGCTTATCCTATTTTTGCCATCGTGATATGATACAAAGTAAAAAGGAAAATCAAATCGGTGCATTCAAAAAAAGTCAAAAAATATTTTAATCTGCTCAGCATCCTCCATAATAACATAGGTCCATTTCTGAAACTGAACAACAATCCATTTGTTAAAAACCATCCTTCGCCACAAAGACAAATATGGTATGAACACATTTTACTTTTATATCTTATTGCATACTGTTTTATAAAAATTTTATGTAAATTAGAATATCTATACGAAAAATAATTGTATTGAAAGCGTGGTTATTTAGTAGATAGAAGATGATCTTGAAACAAATAGTACTGACAAAATAAAACTGGAGGAAACCTTGAACATAAACATTATCAATTGGAAATTTACTAAAAATTAAGAGCCCTTTAAAAAATATCTTCCTGCAAATATTTCATTGGAGTTGGCATAGAAGAAAAAACAAATGCACGGAATTAAAAAAACAACAGTTTAAGCTAACGTTTATTTAATTGAAAAATAATTTTTTGTAATCCAAGAGACAGATCGGTTTATTGGCTAGAATAAATACATATCAGAGTAGAAGGGAACAATTGTTTATTCGTTGAAGGTTTTACATAACATGGGAATGGAAGGTGTAGCCGGTCCAACACAAGGAGAGAAAGTTGCCTTAGCTGTTAAATCTGAAACATTAGTGAAAATTGGTTCAATGTACAACTCAAAATATACAAAACACTTACAAAAACATATCAGGATCCATACAAAAGTGGGAAGTGAAATCTAACAGCAATTTCAGCAATCGTCTTTATGTGTTCTTTAAACTTCTATTTTTCAAGCCCAAATAGTAAGTGCTACTTCTACATCCAAACCACAGGTTTTTCAATTTCACTATTAATACGAGTTTTATTTTTAAGTCCAGAAAACATAATTAAGTTTCATTAATTATTTAACAATAATAACAAGGGGTAACTCTCTTATACATAACACTTGTATTATTGGTTTTTTTTGGCAAAATCAATAATGACACAATGGTATTCATATTAAACGAATATTACTTTCACCCCGGAGCCATAAATGTTCAATATAAAATGGCTTATGTCCATAAGCCCTATAACCTTTAAAGATAATACTTACAAATCCTATATATTTTCTATAACTACCTACCCTATGGAACAATGTTTAATGGAAATTACCCTGCTACAGTGATAAAAGATGGATGAACGGTGATATCTTTGCGAACGATCTAATTTAAGTTGCTTTTTTTTTTAATTTGCTATCACAAAGAGAAATCCCCTTCGTTAGAAAAGTGAGGTCCTTATCCGGAAGACCAATAGTGGCCTTTTATTCCCATCCGTTCCAGTTTAATGGCGATAACTCCTGCAAAGTTTTTCTTCCATTTCGCCTTTTTTTAAGAGGAGGAGTCCCCTTCCCTTTGGAACACCGCCTCCCCACCTGGATAGGAATTTTTTCCGTCATCAGGATCCCCTCTCACCTTCCCCCACCCTAGCTTGTTCCCTTCTGTTAATGTACTGTCGGAGGCGCCCTCCGGGAGGAATGTCTCGTTAAACCGGCCACTGCCCAGCGGGAGTCACAAAGAGATATATAAACCTGTGGTATTTGACCTTTGCTGGTGGCCTAGTCGCCGGGTAGCTTTATTCGTATCTGACTCCATAAGATCTTAGAAGGTGTGCCCCGACAGTGCACTATGTTCAGGAGAAGAGGTACAGGCTAGGCATTATATGTAGTTTACGTGGTCTTGGAATAACCACGAATTCACACTCGGTGTCTGAGAGTAAGCGAAAACCGTCCGGATCCCAAAGGCGAGTGTGGACCAGAAAGAGGCAAACTAGATCCCTCTCTTAAAGAATGTATCCCTTCCAAGAGTGTGCTAGTTTTAGCTAGACGAAGCCAGAAAATCCCACAAAGAAGGTTTGGGACGCCGCACTAAAGATAGCAATGATGTTAAAGAGCGGTGCTGAAGTAATTAAAAAAGTAAACCCTGATTCAAGCAGAGCAACAAGCGCCAGTGCAGAGAGAAAGAGAGAGCAGTGTTCACTTCACGTGACTGATTCCGAATGTCTGAAAAAGCTTGGAGAGCGTTTTATGACAGTTTATTTTGCAGTAATTACAGTAATAAAACCTGAACTGTGACGTTAGCGGAGACGTGATGAACATAAACAAATAGAATTAAAAGTAGCGAACAGTAATAATAAGTTATTTATTTTCCGTATTCTTGTTTCCACGAGGTAATAATAGATTGGTATGACTAAAGAAAAGCGACATAACTAGCTCGGAATAGAGCGGGTCTATTTGTCTCAATGGCCAAGAAAGAACCAATGCCAACGCTTAATCATTAGCTCATATTTTTAGCTATGTTCACATACTTCCGGGACACACCCACGCGTTATGGCCTGCCTGTCTTGCCGTTAGAATTCCCCGACAAAATATTGATTATAGACTCATCAAATGTCCCCCTCCACGGAAATCTTTAGTAAAAGGCGAAAGATTTATTCGCTTTGAAGGGAGACCAGAGTCAGTTTTTGCGCATGCGCTACATTGTGAAACACCTCTCAACTTCGCTCGTCCTTCAAATACATTATTCTACCGTTTTTCTGCCACAGTACATCAAACAAATTGTTCTACCAGGCAACTTACGTGAGCTGGTCACGAGGGAGCCCTCAACACGTAAGTAAATCGCTTATTACATTTGTGTAGAACAAAAGTGAAAGTGAAATCGGACCGAGAAGTCGGCCATATTGAGATATTGAGACCATAATGACCTCCTCTGCAGCTAGTTCCATTGAGGAGATACCTCCACAAGCCAGCACATCCAAAAAAGAAACCACCATAGAGTCGCCTTTCTTCACGCCAAACACCTTTGAGGCTTTGAAAAACAGTCCAACAGAAGAAATGGAAGTCAACAGAACTCCAACACAGCCCAAGCCACCTGCTATATTTTTACGCAACATTAGCAACTTTAAATTACTATGCTCACAAATGAGCAAAATTGTAGGTACCGGAAAATATACGTGCCTCAATCGCTCACGGGATACGAAAATTTCCCCAGACACTCCCGATACTTATCGAGCGATTGTTAAATATTTGGACGAAACCAATGCAGACTTCCACACCTACCAATTAAAGCAGGAACGATCACTCCGAGTGGTGATCAGAAATTTGCACCCGACCACACCAGCTGACGAAATGGAAGAAAAACTCTCAGCTCTCGGATACAAAGTTCGTCAAATAACAACCGTGTAGCGACTGCTAACTATATATGTAAATTACCCTACACTCTGGTTCATAATGTATTATAATAGAAAATGTAAATCTGTATAAACTTCTGGTAATAAATCAGAGAGAGGTCGGAAGTCGTAAAAAAGTCACACAGGATCGAGGGTGCGGCACGTAGTAGGAACAGGTAGACATACGTACTCCGACAGACGGTAATAAATCATAGAAAGGTCGGAAGTTATAGACAAGTAACTAAAAGGGAGTGACTACCTGGGTATCGTAAAACTTACTCCGGGCAATTACCTAGCCTTCCACGAGGGAGGGGGTTATCATATTTATATCAGTAAATTTCACTCTTCACTCTACTCTTTCTCTGCTGTCCTATGAGTCGACACTCTGTCTCTCAGTCTTCCGAGTAACTCGATACCGGGGGCACTTGGCCCCTGGTAGGCCCCACGCTTCATTCTTTTCTAGTTTCTACATACCGATATCCGCTATCACCGTCGCGATATGCCTACTCAGCCTTCCGCTAATCGACTCTTGCTATGCTACACCTATACGACGGCACTTTGCCTCACAGCCTATAGCAAACCTCTGACGACTTGTACTTATTACGCTGCCGATCTCTCGCCCGAACTCTAAAACTGGTCTTATTCTTTATGAACCTCTGAACCTCATCCTGAACACAGTGTCTTGTCGGGACACATTCCTAATCATATATGGAGTCAGATATTAACGCCTACATGGAACATGGTCCATGTTATTAACTACAGCAATCCGACAATTGTTGACCTCCGACAATTGTTCAACCAATATCCCGACATCTGGTGACCCTCGACGTGCACAAGAGGTTTTCCCGACATCTGGTGACCCACGACGTGCACAAGAAGCTTACCCGACATCTGGTAACCTTCGACGTGAATGAGAAGCTCAACATGATCAAGACACCGCAGCAATTGGTGAACTTGATGTGAACGAGAAAGCCGACAACTGGTGAACCCGCCGCGAGAAACCGCTGTGATCTCAAAAGAAACCTTTTCTTACGATGGCCAACTCACCAGCTCCGTCCGACGAAGCATGCTGTACAACCGTACACGCCAACTCTCGGACGTGCATACCACCAGAGTTCACGAAGAAGACCCCATTCTAGCACACCGAACGAAATTCAAATCAACGTCACGGTTAATTTTCCCCGTAAGCTACCGTCAAATTTAATAGCCGACCAGTATTTTCGAAAATCCGAGTAAACCTAATCGCTACCACTTCACGAAGCAAGACATCCGGTGACTCCTCAACAACAATTCGCCAACGCAGGAAGACACAATACATCCACTTGGACTTCTGGGACCGTTGCCACCGCCTGCGAGGATGCGATAAAACTCACTAAGATCGACTGACTTTAGATGGCCAGAGCCGTCGAACCTCGGCGTCATAGAAGCTACACCGTAGCTGTCGCATTCTAAAAACTGGCTGGTTAACGACCGTAAAACCGTAAAACGACTATGATCTCTTCGAAGTGCCTCGAGTTCATCCACTAGCTCGAACCTGCCCGGACGCCTGCTAATCGACTTCGACAGGACACACGAAACCCCGGGGAACTACTCACTGCATAGAGACGACCCGCGACACCCGGGAGATGATACAACGACAAGACGCGAAAATCAACTCAAGACGAATCGACACCTGACCGAACAACCCTGCGAACGAGTACATCCGGATGGGCGCTACAACTGGGGGAGCCGGAAACGCGCCTGCCGCAGCCACATCGCTACCCCGGGTCTACAAGCCATCACTATACATCTGAACGAGAAGTTGGAACGCGACGGTAAATATAAAGTATACTCACTGATCAAATATAAATTAATTTTTTTCTCTGTTGTAGGTTGTTTCGAAAGATACGCTATAATAATTTTTATTAAGACCGAAAGTTCGCACTTGCGCATATGTTTTTTTTGTTTTTCTCGTCGTAAATGTTAACAGCAATCAATAGACCACAACAATTGTAAAATAATGTCAGTCAAACGTGTACGTAAATATGTGTATCTTAATACTTATAACTGTTTGTAATTGTTACATTGTAATGAGCTAACTTGGTATTTAATCAAGTAAAATATTAATTCTTTTATTGTCAACCATGTGAAAGATAATTGTTTTTTGTAGTATAACATATATTTAATTGTTTATTAATAATAATTGTTCGACATATAATTTCCTATATACACACAAGTGTAAGCATTTAAGAAAGATTGATAAAAATCTGTTTGTATCATGTACGTATTATGTAATGTAAGTCAATGTAAACAAAAAACTGTCAATAATTACCGAGTGTAGGGCAATTTGGGGGAGCTCTGTAGCGACTGCTAACTATATATGTAAATTACCCTACACTCTGGTTCATAATGTATTATAATAGAAAATGTAAATCTGTATAAACTTCTGGTAATAAATCAGAGAGAGGTCGGAAGTCGTAAAAAAGTCACACAGGATCGAGGGTGCGGCACGTAGTAGGAACAGGTAGACATACGTACTCCGACAGACGGTAATAAATCATAGAAAGGTCGGAAGTTATAGACAAGTAACTAAAAGGGAGTGACTACCTGGGTATCGTAAAACTTACTCCGGGCAATTACCTAGCCTTCCACGAGGGAGGGGGTTATCATATTTATATCAGTAAATTTCACTCTTCACTCTACTCTTTCTCTGCTGTCCTATGAGTCGACACTCTGTCTCTCAGTCTTCCGAGTAACTCGATACCGGGGGCACTTGGCCCCTGGTAGGCCCCACGCTTCATTCTTTTCTAGTTTCTACATACCGATATCCGCTATCACCGTCGCGATATGCCTACTCAGCCTTCCGCTAATCGACTCTTGCTATGCTACACCTATACGACGGCACTTTGCCTCACAGCCTATAGCAAACCTCTGACGACTTGTACTTATTACGCTGCCGATCTCTCGCCCGAACTCTAAAACTGGTCTTATTCTTTATGAACCTCTGAACCTCATCCTGAACACAGTGTCTTGTCGGGACACATTCCTAATCATATATGGAGTGAGATATTAACGCCTACATGGAACATGGTCCATGTTATTAACTACAGCAATCCGACAATCGTTGACCTCCGACAATTGTTCAACCAATATCCCGACATCTGGTGACCCTCGACGTGCACAAGAGGTTTTCCCGACATCTGGTGACCCACGACGTGCACAAGAAGCTTACCCGACAAACCGTGTTGCGTGAGGATAGGCAACAGGATGAAACAATACAAAAGGCGTTACCACTGTTCTTTGTCGATCTCGAGCGAACACCTGGAGTAGAGAAGATTTATGAACTAACACACCTTTACTATACAAGGGTACAGGTTGAAAAACCGTTCCCCAAACGAGACATCGTCCAGTGCCATAACTGTCAAGCATATGGGCACACAAAATCTTACTGCCACCACCCTCCCAGATGTGTAAAGTTTAGTGGGCAGCACAAAAGCAAATTGTGCAAAAAGGCCCTTAAATCGCCTGCGGTATGCGTACTTTGCAAGTAAGGCCATCCGGCCAACTACAAGGGCTGCGAGGCTTACAGAACGCTGAAGTCGAGGACCGAACAACGCCGCCAGCCAGAAGTGGAAAAACTTGCAGCAAGAAGCGGCCCAGCCAGAAATTTGAGGCCTACTGTCTCTTTCGCCGATGCCGTTCGCAACAGAGAGCAATCACAGTCACCGCCCACTCCCTGTCCGCAAGATCACCTTTCCCAGCATTCCGTTCATCCCGTCAACCCACAAACTCTATCCCATCCTCAGCCACACATCTCGTACATTCCTCCACCTTCAAGTTCTTCGGATCTCACCAGCCTTTCAACCTCATTTCTTACAGAGTTCAGAACCCTAATTACTCCTTTCATTTCCCTACTTACAAATCTTGTCTCCTACCTTATCCCCGTTAAACAAAATCCATAAGTGGATCCTTCCGACTTCTTATCCATTCTTCTTTGGAATGCGAATGGTGTTCGCATCCACACTAACGAACTGACAGCACTACTCCACGACAAGAACATCGACGTAGCTCTCATTACTGAAACAAGACTGACTAGTAAAAGACCATTTACGGTTCGACAGTACCATACTTACCGAACTGATCACCCAGATGGAAGAGCTCATGCAGGTACCGCTGTCATTGTTCATAATTCCATTTCTCATCACATAGTTCCTTTGGTAGCACATGATTTCCTTCAGTCCACTGCAGTGTCAATCAGCACCTTCCCTTTCCCTCTTACTCTAGCATCAGTGTACTGCCCTCCAAATAAATCCATTTCTGATTCCCAATTCATCTCCTTTCTAGACTCCATAGGACATTGTTTCCTTGTGGGTGGGGACTTTAAGGCGAAGCACCAACACTGGGGGTCAAGATCCACGAATACACGCGGACGTGCTTTGCTGTCTGCACTCACACGGAAACATTGCTCCACGATCTCTCCTGACACAGCCACGTACTGGCCATCAGATCCCAACCGAAATCCAGATCTCCTAGACTTCTTCCTCTGCAATAGTTTAGGAACACTAAGCTATTCACTCAAGCACCTCGATGACCTTTCCTCCGATCATAGCCCTTTATTATTAACCATTTCCCTAAGACCAATTCACAAACTACCTCCTCCTTCATTTATTAGGGGCCCAGTCGATTGGGACCACTTCCGCCAGCTTCTTACAGGCTCCATTGACCTCAAAGGGTCCCTGAAAACATCCCAAGACCTAGACGATGCAGTGCATTCTTTCACTACTCTGGTCCAGGAGTCGGCTTGGGAGGCATCGTCACCCCACCGTCACCTAAAAATCCACAATCATAATCGTTTACCTCAGCATCTCAAAGACCTAATCCAATCCAAACGCCGTTCCAGAACAGTATGGCAAAGATCCCGACATCCGGTTGATCGCCGCTCATACAATATTGCTGCAGATTGGTAAAGCGGCAATTGGCGTCCTTCCGTTCCGATTCCTTCAATTCCCACCTCTCCTCTCTTTCTACCGGGGATAACTCTCTGTGGAATGTAACTAAAAAAATCCTAGAGTATCATCCTGTTTCACACCCACTCCGTCGTGATGATGGGTCCTGGGCGGCTTCGGATGGGGATAGGTCGGAGGAATTTGTTCTGCATCTTACCCATACTTTCACACCTCACCTTTCTCATCAAAACCATGCCCATAGCAGAGCTGTAGAAGATTACATCACTTCACCTATACCTCTCTCACTTCCACCAAAAGCCGTTAACCCCTCTGAGGTCAAATACCTTTTGAAAAACTTACCTTACCGAAAATCCCCTGGATATGATCTTCTCACTCCTCAAATTCTCAAACAGCTTCCTCATAAAGCCATAATCTTCCTAACCTACATCTATAATTGCATTATCCGAACGACACACTTTCCTCTCCTCTGGAAACACTCCATTATTGTCCTATTCGCCAAACCCGGAAAACCACCCAACGACGCCTCATCTTACCGTCCAATCCCCAATAGCCTACTCCCTATCCTCTCAAAAATATTTGAGAAACTCCTGTTAAAACGTCTACTTCCACTTGTCGAATCCAAAAACCTTTTTCCTATACATCAGTTTGGCTTCCGGCAACAACATTCCACTACTCAACAAGGCCTTCGCGTTGTTGATCACATTTCCTCAGCCCTTGAATCCAAACAGTATTGCACTGCTGCATTTCTGGACATAGCTCAAGCTTTTGACAGGGTTTGGCACGCAGGTTTGCTTTACAAGCTCAAAACATATTTACCGCAGACCCTTTTCCTAATCCTAAAGTCCTACCCTTCAAACCGCTTCTTCCAAGTCCGCTGTGGTTTAGAATATTCTAACTACTATCCCATAAAAGCAGGAGTTCCACAGGGCAGCGTCCTGGGTCCCATCCTCTATAATCTATACACCGCTGATGTCCCCTCTACCCCCAATACCTTCTTGGCAACATTTGCAGATGACACTGCAGTCTTGTCATCCCACTCAGAACCTGATATAGCATCCCAAAACCTTCAAAAACACCTTGACGAGATCGAGTATTGGTGCAACCAATGGCGAATCAAGGTAAATGAAGCAAAATGTTCCTACATAACCTTTACCCTCTGCCGCAAGTCCTGTCCGCTAGTCTTTTTCAATTCAATTCCTCTCCGCGTATCGGAGACAGTAAGTTATTTAGGCTTCCATCTCGACAAAAGACTGACATGGAACCCACACACGAGGCTAAAAATACAAGAATTAAACATACGCTTTGGACTACTGTACAGACTACTTCGAAGGACATCCCATCTCTCAATAGAAAATAAACTACTTATTTACAAAGTTATACTTAAGCCAATCTGGACATACGGAATAGAGCTATGGGAGACACCAAAAAAGTCGAACATCAAGCGCATCCAATCCTTTCAATCAAAAGTCCTGATAACAATAGTAAATGCTCCCTATTACGTCACCAACAAAACCCTTCATAATGATCTTAATATACCCTACATTCTCGAACTCATCCCTTCCAAATTCATGAAATTCCATAGTAACCTATCCAACCACCCTAATCCCGTAGCACAGTCATTGCACTGCTCCACTCATCCCTATAATCCTCCTCGGAGACTGAAACGGCAGTGGCCTCGTGACCTACTATAAATGTGCAACAGTGGGTGTCCTGGCAATGGCCAGTTTCTCCAATCATGTCC
This sequence comes from Acanthosoma haemorrhoidale, assembly GCA_930367205.1. Taxonomy (NCBI): domain Eukaryota; kingdom Metazoa; phylum Arthropoda; class Insecta; order Hemiptera; family Acanthosomatidae; genus Acanthosoma; species Acanthosoma haemorrhoidale. Next base: position 41,750,217 of record OV884014.1, read on the forward strand.
TGAGCGTATGTGGCTCTCGCGCTCTTCGTCAGCCTCCACTGGCTCGAGTCTGGTGACGTGGCTGGTGGGGGAGCGTGGGGGACTTCCCAAGACTCCGCTTCCTCTTTCACTTGCGAGGGAGGCAACAACCGTGTGGACTTGGGGGGCCCCTGGGCTGTTTGTAAATGTTTGTAAATATTGTATGAATGTGCGAGCGAATGATGAATTGTAAATATGGTATGAATGAAATCACTTATCTCAATTATTTATTGCCTATTAAGTAAAGGCAGATTGTAATTTCATCATAATAAAGTTGTTGTCGTACCACAAAAAAAAGAATTCCCCGAAAGAATTTCCTGTCTCGACGATTTAGAAGGAGAGGAGACTTACAGCAAAAATTAGCAAAGAAAGACCATCTTTTGTTTTAAATTAAAGAACAAAAAATATTCTCGATAAAATAACTTGTTCCTATGAGTTTTACCAACCTAAAAAAAAGAAGTTATATGTAGAAATATAGGTAGTAAGGAGAAGTTTATGTATAGAAATATAGGTAGTTAGGAGAAGTTTATATACAGAAATATAGGTAGTAAGGAGAAGTTTATAAATAGAAATGTAGGTAATTAGGAGAAGGTTATGTATAGAAATGTAGGTAATTAGGAGAACTTTATGTATAGAAATGTAGTTACTATTATAATTATGCGTTTCTAGGAGTTACAAGACGTCCTCATCATATTAGCAAGTTAATTTTATTGTCAAATTTCCATAATTCCAGATTTAAGCATAATAGTCTTGATTTCGTCAATTTCTCGAGAAAATTTTCCTATTCTGACTACAAATTCGTGTTCCCTGCCCTTGAAAACATTAGAGTACCTGCTCTACGCCACAGTGTGCGACGATCGGCTGTGCTTCTTCATAAGGTGTTACACCATGGATTTATAGTCGCAAATTTATCGGCTCTCAATTACACAAGTTGCAAGACAGAGTGAATTTAATGTACATAAATAAATGCACATTTGAAACCACATCTTATACAACACAGATAATTAATAAATAATAGTTTAAATACGTATACATTAAACTTAATATATTGAGGTTGGCAAGAAAGTAATTTTGGTTTGTTTAGTGTGCAATTAAAGTTCATTTTTTTAAAGAAAAAATTATATATTATTATTATATATTATGCAATAAAACTTAATTTGTTCTATACAAAAAATGTACTTTAATCCGTCAAATATCTTCCATTTTGTTCGATGACCTTTTGCCATCTTTCTGGTAACTTCATGATCCCGAGCATGAGCTATGAAGTCTTCAAAAAATTGAACCAAGTGTGATTTAAGGTCATCGTTATTACTGAAATTTTTACCATTCAAGAAGTTTTGTAAGCTTCGAAATAAATGATAACATGATGGTGCAAGGTCGGGGCTGTATGGGGGATGCGACATCACTTCCGAACCAAGGTCCAATAGTTTCGTACGTGTTGCTAAAGATGTGCGAGGCCTCGCATTGTCTTGGCGGAACCCAAATATCGAGCTTCTTAACAACTCCAAGACGTCTTATATGATTTTCAATTGTTGTGTGTAATACATTTAATTGTTTTGAAATCTCACGCGCAGTTATATGACGATTCGATTCAATTATGGCTTTCATTTTGTCATCATCAACTTCTGAACGAACTTTTTTATACCAATTCGGACACGTGCGTTCTGTTAAACAATCAACACCATAAACTTCACATGTCTATTTGTAAGCCTCACCCACTTTCTTGTCTTGATGAAAATAAAAAAGTAAAATGTGTCGAAAATGCTTATTTTTACACTCCATGTAAAAACTGACAGTTGTAAACAAAATTACACGAAATTTCTTTCTAGAGCAACCTAAATGTATCGACTACCAAATCTCAAAGGAAATAAATTCTAACATTGACAAACGAATAACGAAACAAACATAACGCAATCTACTGGTACTAACCGAAATCACTTTCTAGTCAACCCAATATATCTTATTTGGTAATTAAGAAACATTAATTATCGTTCTGGCTTGGAAGAAAAAAAACGCAAGTTTCATTGATATTTGCTATATCACATTCGACCTTAGATAAATAATAACATGGCATATTATCGAAAATCCGATGTGTTAAATCTGTTAATTTTTTTTATCGTATTGCGCATAATGCTGTTATCTCGTAGGATTTATTTTGTTTACGATTTAGTTCATATATAGAAAAAATTACTCACATTTTTCTCTAAGGCTAATTGTTAAGCTATTTGGACATGTTAAAATGTTTATTTCCAACTGAATATTTCCTCCCGCTGAGCTATCAGCGAAATTCAAACTTTCACACCTCCTCATTACAAATTTTATCCATAAATAATTTTCAATAATTATTCATCAATATTTTATTTCCTTTAGAGCAGAGAGAGTGGTCGCCCTCCAAAGCACGGTATGACAGAAGTGACGAAGACTCCGTCGAGGAATTCCGACCTCCCAGGCGTAGCAGTTACACTTCTCCAGGTAAATAGCACTCATTGGCTGTTCCTCTATTCATATTTTTTTAAATCCATGTATTTCCGTTTATATGTATCTTCAAGCATATCTCTAGAACGCCTGGTGATATTTATATGTACTATAAAATGTAAATATATGTAAAAATCCGATATGAGTGTTGAATACGAGTACTAGGTGACGCTCCCGTTCAAGCAAGGGAGGTGAGAATGCCCCTCAAAAATAACTGACATTATTTGGTTAGTCAAATCCATAGTTTTCGCTAAGCTGATTTGTGGGAGGCCCACATGACATTTAAGCCTGTAAGTTTAGTCAACCTGCAGTATTGTGGAACCAAACTGAACTCAATGTCTGCTTTTAAACGGTGGCAATCACAATAATTTACTTCCCTTCTTTAAAATTAACTCTTATACATCACCTATGGTAAAGAAAGCTTTATGTTAAACCTTGTGGAAGTTTATATCCTTTTTAACGGTAAGAAATCCCAATTCCCAATGAGACTAATGTACTTTATTCTCCATCACAGGTCTCACGGCAGTCTGCTAAATACTGCGGGCAGGATTTGAGATCGCTACGTAACTTACAACTACATATCGCTGGCTGAATTCTGGCTTCACCCAAGAATGTTCTCGCTCTTGAAGATGAAACGAATCAAGTTTCGAATGAAATGGATAGTGAATTCGTGAAAGTTAACTTTATAATTTTCATACTGCACCCATGCTCTTAATTATAAATTTAATTACCTCGGTTGTACATTATCGATATAATTCCTTTTCCTGTATAACAGAAGATTGAAATAAGTAAATAACAGGGCAACGCCCGTGCGAGAGAATCTTTTGAAGATTTTGAAAATTTGACCATCCGTTAACAAATAGGCAATATAACTACATGCTAATTATTTTAGGTTACCTTTTACTTAAATTTATTTTAATAAAACCTAACTTTAACTAACTGGTTAACTTAAACGTGATGATGATCGCAATAAAAATAGTCTAATTTCATGGGAGATTACCCGGGTGAAGCCACTTGTCATTTATAAAAGTAACTTGCCTTAATCTCTCTTTTAAGAACCGTTATGGAGGACGCCATCCCCGACTTCAGACAGCCCCTTCACAGAGCGTTATCGTTCGCAGGATGTGTTCGAGGAGAAGAGAAAACACACGAAGAACGAGGAGACGGTAAGAACCACAACGGACCGCTGGAGGACCTTCGACCTGAGCAGGGACGAAGACTCCGTTGAGCAATACCAACCTGCCAGGCGTGGCAGTTACACCTCTCCAGGTAAATAACACTCATTGGCTGTGCTTCATTTATTATTACATTACACCAAAAGAAGGGATAGGATAATCGATTGCTTTTAAACGATGGCAATCACAATAATTTACTTCCCTTCTTTAAAATTAACTGTTATGCCTCACCAATGGTAAACAAAGCTTTAATTTAAAAGGAATTAAATGTGATAATATTTCCAAGAATCAGGCTTCTATTGGCCAGATAAAGGCATACATTATATTGCTAATATATTTTATTGTACATAAAAGGTTTTTTAATTGGATATAAGTATACTATCAAATTAATACGATTTTTCCTTAAACGGTTCCAATTGAAATATAATAATTATGATTAACAGTAGCTTGGTACGTCCTTTAACTAGCGGTGGCAGCGTGTAGAGTAAAAACAAAAAAATGCCTAACTATAAGCACCTCTACATTACATTATTTGTATAGGATTTTCATACATCCCAATACAGCGTTAACCTCTTTTTGAAGGGCTGTTCAGAAGAGCGTCATCTACTACTTCAGAAGGACTCTTCGCCGACCGTTCCCCTTCGCAGGACGAGAGAGGCAACACGAGAAACGAGGGAACGGCCAGGACCACAACGGTTCGCTGGAGTACTTTCGAACTGAGAACCAGCAGTGAGAGGCCAGAACGAATCACCAAGAAACGGGATATGCCCTCACAGGATCTGTCTTCGCCCAAGTACCTCGACGGTACAGATGCCAATCCCAGAGGGTCGTCTGAAGTGACGGACGGTATCCGGGTACGAATGGCAGACAAATGTAAGTCGGCAAATGAAAATTACATTTGTGAGTTGATGAGTTAGTTGGGATTTGAGCCTAAGTCAGTGGGAGGGAGACAGTTTATTTTAATTATTTTTGTAAAATAAACTTATCAACTTAAATTAAGAATATAATTAAATTTTAATATTTGAATTAATTACGCTTTGCTCTATTCTATATGAGGCGTATACCTGGTTTTGAGACCGACGAAACCTATTTGTTGTAACCACTATAATCATGATTTTATAAAGCTCAAAGGTCGGGCTAAAATAGAAAATTACTTAGTAATCACTATTTCTAACGGTCAATGCTCTAGCCAAAAAAAATTGTTGCAAAAATCATTTAAAAAAAAAAAAAAAAGCAGTTGTGTTATATGTAGATTTATCATTTTTTTTTTTTCGGATTTCTTTGTTACATAATTATATAACATGGAATGGAAAAACATTCTACATAAACTCGTTATCTCAAAGAGTTTTTTTGTTTCAGCAATTACGGGGGGATTCACAATACCACTATTAAACATTTCTATTTTTAGTTACTTTTTTTAATCAACTTTGATGCGTGTAAATGTTTATAATGTAAAAATGAAATTTAAGAAAATGAAAATATCTATGTTTGATAAATACTTATTTTTAAAAGCTTATTACTCCGGTTGGTTCGTTATTCTCAGTTAAAAACTTGAAATCATTATGTTAATGAAATATATTTAGACATTTGTCTTCATCCATACGCTACTTTTGTGATAATCTTTTATAAACAAAAACGTACTGACTTGATTAATGTACATTTATCATCCTATAATAATACAACTATAACTGATAGATCACTATAGTTCCAATTACTTAATAACTAGATGATATATTTATGAATTATTGATCCATTAATTCGGGACAACTACATTCCTCTCTCCACATTTAACTGAGTTTAACGAGCGGCTGAAGTTCACCACTTTAATATAGTACATGTCTTCATTTAAACTCAATACAACGTTATTAATTATCATTATGAAATCAAATATCACTGTGACGTTATAGTAACCTTGATTTAATTGATAAATGAACTAATATATTTAGATTTAATATGGAATGTACGCAGGGTGTAGCCGCTACGAGAAAATGTGCCAGTCTAAATCTACATCAGGCAATGGACTAGTGACTAAGATCATAGGAGGGATGCCAGCCAAGCCCAAGTCACACCCCTACATGGTATCCTTCAGCTGCTAAATTCTAACACATATATTCTTATCATTATCTATATCACACAAGCTATACCACAAGAGTTGATCGTGAGATCAATGTCCCAAAAAGTCGTTAAAACATTTATTTAAACAGTATATTTTCATTTAAATTTATGAATATACTTCATCATTGATCTCTTCTGGTGTCTTATTTCTAAGTAGTATCGGTGAAAGATGATTTTTTTTTACAGCAAAATCATCTAAACCATTGGCTGTGTGATACTGCATACCTAATCACCTGTTTTGTTGTGATTATAGTAGTTATTAGGTTATTATTTATTTTTATTATTTACTACAGGCGATGGTCGGCTACGGCGCTTCGGACCAGAGGCAGTGGCTATGTGGTGGGAGCCTTATAAGCAGTCGTTATGTCCTCAGTGCTGCACACTGCTCTCAGCTTTACAAACAGTATGTATAACTACGTTGGGGCGAATGGGGGATTTCTTTTCATTTATATTTATTTGTTTACGGATACCTCCGCGTGTATTGATACACTAATCTATCTGATATACAACTGTATCCGAATACACAAAACTCTTAAGGCAATAAATAAAAATATCTTTTCTAAGGATACATATACCCTTTTGATATTTGACTTACCCACAAACACCACGCTGTTACGCCCTAATAGGATAAATAGAATATTTAAGTTTTAGGGATGCCACCTAGCTATTCAACTACTGACAGATTTGCTTCCTCAAATCCTGAGCGTATTGCATTAGCGTAAAGTTGTACAAAATTTTCTTTACTGAAATATTTTACTCACTTACTGTTGGTCCCAATTGAATCGAAGCACAAAGTAATGTATCTTAATAAACTAACGTGGTGATGAATGATGAATGAAAATGGAATGAATTCAATGGTAAAATAGAATTTTATAGACAAAATGTTTATTAACAAAAAACATCAAAAGGTTAAAGTGTTTAAACGAGGATTTTACTTTTTAATCAAAAGTGGTGACCAGATTATATATATTTTACTAGCTACAAATAAAATTTCAATCTTACAAGTGTACATCGATGTCTTCCATTTGATGTAGAAGCAACCTCAAAGCCAAGGTGAAAAGCAAAGGCAATCGTTTCCAAGCAGTCCGCAGTCAACGGCTCCAGAGAAACGTGAAATGCTCTCTCGAAGAACTGCGAAGCAACAGATACCTCAAGGCAGAGACTCGCCTAAGACATCCTCCCATCAGACTGAACTCATCGAGTCCCTCCCAATGCTCGTCCCGACGTATCTATCTCTCTTCAACAGAGGTTTTTTTTCTTTATGGCTTATTATGATCGTGTATGCCTTTTTACGCCATCTTGCGAGTGGGTTATTTAGCACTTAAGACCACCCTAACCGTGTCCCATATCCCAACAGATGGGGTTGGTACATCGGTCGGCCTACAGGGGTTTATGGCATGCCGACAGTTGGCCTACTACACTCCCCATGTGTTTTCAGGGTTTGAACATATAAAAGTATTTGTATATATTATTGGCAGGGATCTGAATCATGTCTTTTCGTGCTGGCGCCATCACCAACTTAATATCATTTGCAACTATTTCATCCATGGGAACGAAGACATAAAAATGTCAAGAGGCGTATGTTTTTGTACTGATTTATCCAAGTCACTCGATTGTGAAAAAAAAAGAAAAGTCTTTAACCTTTTCTTAGCCATGAGGAAAAAATGAAAATATTAAATCTTAAATAGGACTCGTCTAGGACGTGAGAAACTAAAATCTAACTCATGCCAGCCCACTATTTTCAACTTCACTCAGTCTTGATTATAGTTTTACTCTTTCCGAGTATTAACGAAAGACGAATCATTTCACATTTCTGTTCCCTATGATATATCAAAACAACCTCGCCCTTTGAGTTAGGCACTGAGCGTACACGAAGATGTTTTCATTCGCCCTATTATTGCGCACAACAGGAAATGTCCGTTGTTCGTTAAAATATCACGTTTCTATCTCTATTCACTGACAGGAGAATATACATGACCCACAATATTAATTTACTATACATTCTATCAATCTTTTATGCTATATATTGAATATATATTCGTATCCATTACAGTTATATATAATAACGACCACCCAAGCAGCTAATCTGTAATGTAACCCTATTCATTCTTAAAGTAACGAGCATTTATTTTCCTTCATTGACCCTAATTAATCAATGAAATGTTCACTGCTGTTTATTTGAGCATTGACTTCTAATGACGATTCACCTAAAACTGGTGACATTTCTACCTGTTTTATAACAGTGCATGACATTCAGGCTGAATCCTAGCAATCTAAGTAAAAATAAAACAAAGTTTATTCGTGAATCGTCGTTTGGATCTGGAATAGTCACAATGTCGAGAATTTGGAATAAATCCATCTTTGTGTAAAAATTATTAATGAAATAGTTAAGTACAGAGTTACCTGATCTGTCCGAAATACAAACGACCTGTATTTGACCCTCAGGGTTCACTCTGCAAAATTTGAAGAATTCCTGTTAGAATGAACAACATAGCGGTGACGTGAGAAAAAGTCTTTAAGTAGATACAGTAAAGACTTTTCAAATAATATTTGTGTAATATGTAGGATACAGTAGAGGTTCTCACCGTCGAAGTATAAAATTTCAGATCATACAGACAAGATACGATCTGGCAGGTACGAGCAAGAAGCACTTGGTTGAAAGTATAGCCTGAGTAGAGTTGGCAACTATTTGCTATTTATTTGTGAAATGCGCAACACAATAGGATCTGCTGCTAGAAAAAATGTGGTTTGATGATCATGGTTGGCACGTTAGTGATAGTGCTACGGTACGCGCTTTATGTATATTTAATCACGTGTGCAAGTGAGTAAGGCCAGTGGTCGCATGTTTTAGTAGAATAGTTGTGTCTATGGTCACTTTGTTTTCCAACGGTAATGTCTCTGTCCATCCAAGGCTTAATTTTACTTCTAATGATAACACATAAATATATTCATTTTGAGCATAAATACAATTTCATTCGCTACTCGTTCATCTTCAAATTAAATTCCTCTCAAGAGTGATCGTTGCTGTGCCTCGGACGACGTTTCTTCTCGGAGGACATCCAGATGCTTATTACATTCCGGGCTGGGTCGATAGTTTTTTATCCCGTTCACGCTATGAGTTATTTAAGAAGCGTGTGCAGAATTAAAATATTTACTTACTTGTCTCTTTGGGATTAGCATCGTAATCACCTTATAATAAGATTACCTTTATAAAGTAAGCACTAACAAAAGCCGGTGCTACCCTGTAAATGTCTAGTTAACATTATTTAGGGGAAGCCTGTACAGAAAACATTTTAAGCATGTTGTTTCCCAACTATTTGAACACCAGTGGACTGGGCTCATGCCAGAAATATTGTTAGGCATCATGGCTTTTACCCACATCCTCCGATCAGTCTTCGAGTCCTTAAAATAAGAATAAATGTCCTGCCAGCTAGATGGATATTACATTGGATGTGATATTACTTAAGCAGATGGAAATAGTTTAAGCTCTTGAAGGTCGGGATGACCCCTCTCCCTCTAAAAATGTTTCTTCTTCATGTTTATCATCAGCACTCAGCAACTAAATTCTTGCCCACAGAGGGCCTGCCAAGTGGGCCCGACTAGGTGACCTGGACATCTCCACCAGCCGGGAAGACGCCCGCCCTGAGGAGAGAGAAATCGTTGAGAGGAAGGTGCATCCCAGGTACAGAGAGCCTGCTGTCTACCACGACATCGTCTTGTTCAGGCTAGACAGGGAGGTCGGCTTTTCCGCCTGGGTGAGTCCTGTCTGCCTCCAGGTGGGCCGGGGTGCCGCATACTCGGTCGCCACAGTCGCCGGTTGGGGCAGGACCGACTTCGGTGAGTAGTCCCAGTATCTGTAACATCTCTCTCTTTCTTTACGGACTCCTTTCAATGTTATTATAAATTGACGAGAAAGCTGTCCGTCCGACTTGGGATAGCTGCGTCGGTATAGCAAGTATGTTTGTTTCAGTGAGTGAGACGAGCTCGGCGCTGCTGGAGGTGGACATCCGACTGTTCGACGATTACTATTGCAACTCTACAATAAACAAGAATGCGGGTTCCAAAATGCCGGATGGATACGATGCCACCACGATGGTGTGTGCAGGGGACAGAGCCGGTGGCAAGGACGCCTGTCAAGTACGTATATTTTACAATTATAGTGGACATTTTTTTACTGTCGTCTGTATAGTGTTATGTGTTTTATTACTGTCCCTGTCACATTCGTTAGAGGCGTTTAATTGCTTTTCCTACAAAATAATTATATTTGCTGCATAATTTAATAGAGTTTGCTTAGATCTCTTTTTACTATTCCTCAACCCCTAGCTCAATCAGTAGCTCTACAACCACTCGACGCCACCTAGCACTTCCTAGCTTCAAAAATGGTAAAGTCACTCAAGGCTCCGGACTTAATAAATACTTATATACAATTAAAAGTCTAAATTACTACCGAATAAACTAAAATGCATGTTTTATCTCCAGACCAGGTGAATAATAAATCAGCGGTTGGTTATGTGCAAGGAAATTTCTATTTAATAAAGAAATATGAATTTAAAAACATTAAAGCCTGTAGATGTATAGTGGAGAGCCTTCGCTATCATTTAGAAGGAGCCCAGTGACAGCCATTTGGCAAAAGTAGTTGCGAACCCAGATCATATTTACCAACAACTGCTTAATTGAAATAGTAGGATGTCAGATCGAAACCTAAGACCTAGTAACCCAATCAACTATTTATATCTTGACATTAAAATAATAATGCATTTCTAGTGTTTACTATGTGAAAAATGTTTGGAAACCGACTCCACACTTTCCATAACCACAAAAAATAGTACGTTCTGGAATACAAAAAAAACGCTCTGTTCCAACATTCATAACTTAGCATCTTGATGTTGGTATGTAAATTTCTAAATTCCAGCTGAGGATAATAAACATACCCAAACTGAGGACAGATAAGAAAGACTGTCGTATGCCAAGGAGTGGTAATAACATAGCAGGACAATTTATGTATGCTGCGAATGTTGCACGCGAACCGAATCTGCTCCAGATCTCCAAAGCCGCAATTCTTCCTATGCAACAACGGAGTGTTTTCGTATTCCAAAAGGCAGTTAATTAAAATGAAAACAGATAAGAAAGGGTCGTAAAAATCAATTTAACTGGATGTAAAACTTATAACCCTCGGATAGTGCTGGCAAAAAGCTGTCTTGTTTAATATAAAATTACACTCGCATTAAGTATTATCTCACAGAAATATTGACATCATCAGAATAGAACCCCCAACACCTCCTGATATTTCTCTCATAAATTTTATATAATTTTCATGTATATTATATTATCCCTGAGAGTTACTTTGCCCTTAAAACAGGCAGACCATTACCCCTACTTGGCAGACAGTGGATTGGCTCTAAGCCCACCAAAGCGAGCTAATTATATTTGCGACAATGCATTACATCACGCAGACTTTCAGTCCCATACTGTCTAGAGACCTTCTCGTAATATATGTATAGCCTCTCTGCTTGCTTTTGCGATTTCTGCTCACACTTAGCATGTCTAAAGAGGACATTTTGAGATATAATCGTAACGAGCAAGTATGATTATACCGTTTCATGCCAGAATATCCTTTTTTAAACAATCATCGCGATGAAAAATTAAAACTAAAGCTATTAATTAGTAAAAGAAGATAAAGGATGAATTTATTAAAGAAAAAGGCCGGAATGTAAATATTAGGCATCTAGAATACTTATTCACAATCTGTCCTATTGGGCAATATGTAATTGTGACCTATGATTACGGTCCACCATTCACTCACAAATACCCATAAGCTTAGGACTTGCAAGCGCCGCACGACTGCCACCTCACTCGTACTGAGAGTAGTTTATGCTACCTCATGCTACCTCAGCAGTGTCACTGAATATATAAGAGCCGAGCAGAGCGCGAGAGCCGCAGACGCTGTCTATCAACATTCTCTGTTGAGAGACAACTGCCACTTTAGGGAGAATTATAGAGATGGAGTGTGCAAACCTTTTCTCGGACAGGATTAAGTTTTACTATGCTCTGGCTGATATATCAAGGCAGATATTATATTGTAATACACTAAGTTAAACTATACTCTGCTATATAGTATCCAATGCCAATGTTATAATGTAATACAAAAATAATTAGTATGATTTAAATATTGTAATTCCGAAAAACCAAACACTGTAAATAATGGTTTGTATAAATAAAAAACAAACTGCGACTAGTTCCGAGGCTATATCAGGCTGAAACCGTTAAGCCAGTTTTGATTGGCCGAAACGAACGGCGTTCTGATTGGCTGCTGCCTGGCTATATATAGCTCTGATTCTGTGCTGACAAAAAGTCCAATTGTAAGGTAGCGGCATATGTGGACGACATAGGGGTCTACAGCACCAGCCTCAACCCAGCGAAAGCTCTAAAGACTGCAGAGGGCGCCAGTCAATTAATCGCCGACAGGTTGCGAGCTGTCCACATTCAGGTGAACCCAGCCAAGACCCAAGGCATCATCTTCTCTTTCCAGCATGGGAAAAGAAAGCGTCCACCCAGCTTCACCATAGACGGGACTCAATGCAAACTTGCCAACAGCATCTGCTACCTGGGCATCAACCTAGGCAGACAGATGACGTTCGGCGCACACTTGCAGAAGAAAGTACGCAGGACTTACTACTCTCTCCAGCATCTTATCACAAGCCAGGCTATATCCCTTCGGCTGAACTTCTTAGTATACAAGAGCGTCCTGAGGCCAGCTCTACTGTTTGGGACGCAACTCTTTAGATTCCTACATGCCAGCACCATAACTCGACTCTTGAGCTTCCAGAACAACATCCTATGCACGGCACTATGGCATACCCCTTTTTGTGAAATGAAGGCTTCCGACATGCACGAAAAGTTCGAGGGCCCCACCATCACCAAAGCCATCAAAAGAAGACACATCACGTTCTTCGACTCGATGAAACACAGTCTAAACCCTCTATTCCGAGACATGACACCCCCACCGCTACCGGCACGATGGCAACCCACAAGATCGAGTAAAGCAAACCAAATGGTGGACATCACGGGTCTTGGCCCACCAACCACAAGCCTCTAACGGGCACCCATCACTGCTATCAAACTAACCAAGACTGCACTACATGCCTAGAGAGACTCTAGGCCCAGCCACCACTGTACCGCAACAACCAACCTCCACCGAGGCTTCCCACAATTCTTAATCCTCTCAAACCACCTTCAAGCAGGTACTCTTAGTACAAGGATCGGCTCAACCCAAATATTCCTTATTTTTCCCTCATCCTGAATTTCTAACTAAAGAGCTTAGGCGGGGGGGGGGGGAAATAAAAGAAAAAAAAAACCTCTGACCACCAAATCAATTTTAGCCGTGCCTTGGGACTGGTACTCGCAATTATATTGATGTTTTGTATTCTTGGTATTTTAACTTTTCACCTCTCCTTCCTAACGTTGCTATCTTTAGTCCGGAGCTGTAAGACTCCGCACCTTTTCAATGGGATACCCTAGCTTCGTCTCGCTAAAACTGTGCCTTCCTTGAACAACGGGTTCTGGGTCACAACACCTTACTAGTGGCACTCCCTCAGCGGTTCAATCCGTCTTCCAATTTACATTTGCCATTGGGGACGGCTTTTGCTTCCGAGTGTGAGATCGTGGCATTCCAAGACCACGTAAAATACCCTAGATCAAAGCTGGTACCTGTCACTAAGCCGTTGTCAAGGTTCAAGATCATCTTTCTCCACCACCAGGGGCCTCAAACCTTTCCTCGTGACGTCTCGAAAACGGTGACGGCCCGACAGCGCTTTTGTCTGTTTACAATAAAGTTCTTCCTACAATAAACTGATGTCATTAATCCGTGTTTGTTCTGTTCTTGAAAAGCATTGCAGTTAGCTATGATATGTGTGGATGTGTTTCCGGCATGTGTCGATCCCTAACGGATATATCCTTCAAAATAATTACCAAAGACATGGGAAAAGCAATTCAGTAGACAATATATATTGTCATGAATCGAACTACCGCGATAATATGTAAAATGTGGGAATAAGGATCGCCTGTGAGAGACGTTGGCAAGAAGAGAAGGGTCAGGACAAGCAGTAAAAAATTTAAATAAGCTGCAGGGAGTTTCTAGCAATAAACAGTTGTCCGCCTAAGGTGAAGGGGGTAACCCATAAACCCAATGGAATACAAGGATGTGAAAATCCGACTTGCTTGTCAAGGGAATTGTTAAAAGGTACTCTTATAGCCTGAGTCCACAAAAAGATACTGACACCCCCCCCCCTTGGTAAGAGAGGAAGCGGAGGAAGGGCTATAGATAAGACAAGGAAGGCCATCTTGGTCGGATCTTGAGCTCATGAACATCTCACCATTTCTGATGTCTTGTGGAGAGTCCTGGTGCACCTGGGCAGAAACTCGTTCTGAGACTGATGCACCTGAGACTAGATAAATTCTTGGTGGAGTTTTTCATTAACAATTTAACGTAGCCATTGCCAGTTTATGTTAATACAATGCTAAACTAAATATGATAGTTTTCTTAGTATAATTATGAAAAAAAAAATCAATAAACAACAAGCATATAGTTAAAATCAATAATAAATAAAATAGTTAAAAGTCGGTGTTTGGTTTTAAAATTTGTTACAAAACAGTAATGTTTCTTTGAAGTATTAAGATATGTTCATTTTGGTATCCTCTATCGGGAGAAAATAATAATTATATTTGTTCAATATAATAAAGTATAGTTTATCTTTTATATTTTCGACTAGAAGGGAATAATTAAGTTAATCGATCGTGCTTTTAACTATACCCTGCTATATAATATCCTCAACTATAATATCTTCACTCTACCACCACCAGGTGGTATGTGACCTTGAACCAAAATGATGTCACACTGACGTGAACACTAGAATTAATAACAGGTATCTTTAACAGGTAACAGAATCTTTGATTGTTAAAAATTGAGGATAAATTAATAAACACTTTTTTATCTATCTGACACAAATGACCTTTGGTGGACTAAATTATCGATCCCTTTTATTAGATATATTTCCTTTTTGTTTTTAATCTTTCTATTAACTTCTAAGATATTAGCAATCTTTATCAAGGGCTGAATCCATTATAATGCTGGTGGCTAGTACGACAGTAAGCATAGACACGAATTAACATATCGCCATATCTAGTCGAGTCGATGATAATAAATATGATACTAAAATTGGTTATTAATCCAAAGTATATATACACAAAGAGAAAGTACAAAGAGAAAGAAAATATGGGAAGCAATAATACAAGCTGTAAAACTAAACAATGCAATAGAGACGGAAATGGAAGGAATGCCCCAGCCCTTTCCTTTCATTTGATTCAGTTTAAAATGTGCTGTTTGACCTCCGCTTTTGTACAGCGTTTATTAGTGGATCCAAGGACCAGAATGTAATCCCGGCCAGAAGGAAATTGTTGCCGTTGCCGACTGAGGGCTTTGTTGACAATGAACTTTAACGGCATCACATTAAATGAACATGTTCTCGAGCGATGTTGATGTACTTTTTATGTTTATTGCATATTTCTAGAGTCCTCAACGGTTCTTCCTCTCATACTTCGGGTCAATTTTTCACCGAGGTCGAAGGGAGAGGCTCTACTTTGATAGGTACGAAGCGTACTGTCTTTGATGATTGAATCAATCTGAAATGTCAAAGCTATATTCCACATCTGCAAATACAATTGTATAGGAAAAATTTCCCAGCAGAATAGCTATTTAAAGTGCTGACTTCTTTCCCCACAATTACGTAAGCATTAAACCTTTCGGTGCCGACCAGTATATATCACAAACATACAATACAACTCCATCTCAAAGATATATATGTTTAATTTCATAGTATGATGACGTACCAGGAATTCGACAAAATTGATAAGGTAATCTACCAGTGTTGACTTATTTACCTTTTCGGTTTGGCACCGCTAAATTATCAATGTTTGTGTGAGATGGAACTTTCTGTTCTGTTGTCATCTCCTGCATATAGAGAAATAATGTGGAAATTCGACTGATGAGATTTGCTTAGTGTTGTTACATTTTTTTGCTAAGTTGAAAAATAATTATCGATATACCCCACACGTTCATGATAAGCATGCTTATTTACCCCATCACTATAAATTAGCCTATGGTATATACATATTTTTTTTGACTCGCATATTTGCATAATAACTGCAATAAGTGCTTTATACAATAAAAGAAAATTTTATTTAATACCATCTTTCTATGAGTACGCCAGGTACTCACTAAACAGCAAACGATTACAGGTGAATCGTTCCGAATAAAAATCCGGGAAAAATTTCCCCACCAACGAGCAATCCGGACTGATCCTGTAGCTATCATAGTTAGTAGTAGAGGCGGCACCACAGTCCACAAATTTCTATTCTTATCATGTTATAAAATGATGTTCGTCTCCAAATGGCGAATGATTCTATTCCGAGTGCACCTGTATTCGCAGGGAGAAATGCAAGGAATTGAAGTCAATCTCAAGTCAGCATTCGGTTTAAGAATTTCTTTACATACTCGCCAGATGGTTTATCATGTAAATCACAATTGAAAACAATTTAAATCATAAACGTTGTCAATGATCCCTAAATAGACAAATGAGCTCGTGATATTGTTAATCGCTCAAGATTGCAAAGTGATATTGTCCTTGAAATTTTGATAGGATCTCTCCTTCGATTGGAAAAACAATTCCATTCTCTAATCTGGTTGGTTTTAAATATCAATAACATATTTCATATTTGTATTTAGTGACAAAATCTCGAAAAAAACAAAAAAAAGTTACAATTAAGTGAGTATTAGTTTTCGTCAATTATTAAAATAAACTTCCAAAAATAATTTGACTTTGTGGACAGGGTCAACTAATTCATGCCATGTCATTAATTACATCTGTTTATTACAACGATTTAGATTTTTCCCATATAAATACATTTTAAAATTGACTTCTGACCTCTCACTATTTTCATGTTTATTTTTTTTTTATGGCTTCTTTCATATTTTAACAAATGTTAGTTTGTGACAGTAGCTTCATTGCTTACTATATTTTTTCCCGCGAGGGTATTTGGACGTAATAAGACTTACGTTCATCTTCATTGCAATTTTCAAAATGTAAGACTAATTTCAATTTTACTAAGCGTTACCACGGTATTCATTTATCCCATATGTTTAGTACACTGAAACATTAATGAATTCTATTTAAAATGTAAAATTAAAGTAACTTTACTACTATTGATTAAGAGTATAAGTACAGTATAAAACATACAATCACTCTAATATCAATTCAACTCAAAACTTGATTATAAACAGTATTTTTAGTTTCAAAGCCCAGGAGCAAGAATAAATAAGTTTTTGGATGAGTCCGCATTTAAACAAGCGAAATAAACTCCGCGAAGAAACAGTGATCTCAAGACCACTCCGTACCTTCTTTCAGTCACTAAACTTGGGACTGACACCAATCAGCTCAGGGAACCCAAAATCCTATCAATTTGAAATTAATATCAATCTTTTTCGATTTTTTGTTAACATATGCCCCCCATCCCACCCCACCCCCCTCCAAGGGGAGCTGAACTGGTATGTAGCGACCGCTAACTACATAAGTTAAATCACCCTATACTCTATTGCATATATATTGTAAGCAAAAGTAAAATAACATGAAATAAATGTATTATAAACAAATGTAAATCATTGTAAAAGTGTTAAGCAATAAATTGACGGAAGCCAACTAAGTCATAAACGAGAAAGGGTCACCAGCTGGCAGTCATAAACATGAAAGGGTCACCAGCTGGCAGTCATAAACTTAACCGTCATAAACAGTCAGGGTACTTAAGGCAGGGCTACTGGCCCTGTTAGTTAGTCTCTTAGTCTCCTCGCCAGTCTCCTCGTAAGTCTCCCGTGGCCTTTACTCGTGACCCTTGGTTGGTTTCCGCTCGAACTCTGAAAACTTGACTGATTCTTTATGAAACCTCTGTAACTCTTCTCTTGAACATAGTGCATTGTCGGGGCACATACCTATCATAAATGGAGTCAGATAGTAACGCCGTCATGGAACGATTGTCCATGTTATAAACTCGAACAATCCGCACTTGTCACCAGGGCTAGGGTGATCAGGCACCTCCCTAGTGACGACCCGACATGGTATAACACCCACCACTTCAGTATTTTTCCAGATTGCAATTCATACGAGTACCTGTAAGTTGCTTGTGGCATCCTAGAGTTAAGCTGACACATAAACAACCACACATGCATGTTTTCAATATAGAGATTCAACAGTGACCATCATCGTCTGTTACAGGGTGACTCCGGAGGGCCACTGATTGTGGAAGATGGCTGTGCTAAGAGACAGGTGGGTATCACCTCCATCGGGAGCGATTGCGGCCTCCCGGACTCTCCGGGCATCTACACCAGGGTGTCAGAGTACGTGGACTGGATAGAAGGGATAGTATGGAGATGATTATTCCCCCAACCAGG
Source organism: Acanthosoma haemorrhoidale (assembly GCA_930367205.1). NCBI lineage: Eukaryota > Metazoa > Arthropoda > Insecta > Hemiptera > Acanthosomatidae > Acanthosoma > Acanthosoma haemorrhoidale. Next base: position 41,768,496 of record OV884014.1, read on the forward strand.
CAGCTTCCAGGCACTGCCCACTACTGGATCTACAGTCTTTCTGGATTCCGGCCGACACCCCAAGTGTGAGAAGAACTGTGACAAGTACGTTGCAGCAAATGAATGTATGCTCCTTACAAATATGAGCCTTTCCTATAATATTGTTGTAGAATCAGTCTTGGCAATATTGAACAGGCAGGCTTGGTAAATCAATCTACTCAGCTAATTTCTAAGTCATACACTACTTCCCACCTAATTATCAATAGGAAATTTAATTAATATATGTATATTTATAATTTATTATTTATTTTTTGTAAATATATTAATTTTTTTTAGTTATGTTTTCCCTCTTTTTTTTCCTGAATTACATATATTGTGTCAACCTGTTTATCGTGAATAAGTTCCCCTCTTCTTGGTCCTGAAAATATACATCTATGTTCCCCTATTTTAATAATAAAACCTTAAAGCGTTAGTTAAGAGAGGGAGAAGCTAATGTACGAAATACCTGCAGGAGTAGGAATCCTTTACTACCACCGCTGGCCTGCCTATATAAGCAGCCAGATTTGAGGCATTAGACAGACTCTTAGCACCAAGCACTTGGAACACTGCTTTCTCTCCCTCTCTCTGCACTAGCACTTGCTGCTCTACTCAAACCATGGCTTTCTTATTCAACTACCTCTGCATCTTTCTTTTCTAACCTCGCTATGTTTTAGTCCGGCGTTGTCAGACCCTACAACTTCCTAGTGGGAGTCTCTACCTTCGTCTCGCTAAAACCAGCACCTCCTTGGAAGAAACCTCTTCCTCGCGGACGACGGTCGCCATGGCCCTACAAACTTACCTAGTAGCGTCTCCTACGGCGATCCAGTCTGCCTCTCTCCGGTTCACACTCGCATTGGGGATCCAGACGGTTTTCACCTACACTTAGATACCGAGTGTGAATTCGTGGGCATTCCAAGACTACATAAACTACCTATAATACCTACCCTGTATATACACACCTTCTAAGATCTTATGGATTCAGATCAATACGAATAAAGCTGCCCGCCGACTCTCTTTCTTGGCGCTCGCCGGACAGCGACTAGGGTTGTAGTGACCCTAGCTTGCGGCGGGCGTCCTCCCCCCACTTTGGGGACATCACAGAACCCGATAGCTACCAACCAATGCGTGAACAATTTTATTTATTTAAATATTTCTTGGCTGATCATAGCGTGTCTGCCTAGTTGCTTAGTGGATTTAGGCAAGAACCTACTAGGACTGATGAAATAGCTTCCAGCGAGTCTTCGAGAAAACAAATATATAATGACGAAATATTTTAAAGGTTATTAAGACGATCTGAATGTGGATTCAAGACGCGAACAGCTGCATAGACAGGTAGAAAAAAAACAACTTAATCTTGGATCAGTTCCCGTTTCATTCACCCTACTTTTTGTAGGGCCCCAGAGTTCGTCGTCTGCATGGAAGAGGCCCTCTCCAAGGATATGCTAGTGTTAGCGAGACGAAGGCAGAGAATCCCACTAGAAAGGTGTGGGGTCTGACAACGCCGGAATAAAACATGGCATGGTTAGGAAAGAGAGGTGTAGAGGTAGTTAAATAAGAAAGCCATGGTTAAGTAGAGCAACACGCGCCAGCGCAGAGAGAGAGAAAAGTGTTCGCTTCAAGAGGGTGAGTCTGACTGTCTTAAAAAGCTCAGAATTTTTGCCTTACAAAGGAAGGTCATTCCTGCCTACAGCGAATGAGAGAGGGTTTTATTTCGGCCAATCAGGGGTTACTACGCCCGCGCCCCCTAGTTAGCTCCTGCAGTGTCGGGATCGTGAACTAGTCCCCTCTCTCTAAACTGACACCGTAGATTTATTGATAAAATATGGAAATATAGGCGGGTTTTTTCTAGTCCGTGGAGAGGATAATTTCTATTTATTCTTGGTGAAGAAGTTGGCACAACAACTAATAATTAAAAAAAGGGAAGTATTGTCTTCGGAAGGAAGAGACATCTTCATAACTAGACATGTGTAGTCTACTTTTCACTTTTGCTATCTATGTGTCTACGTTTCACAAGTGTTACAACTGTTCCACTCAAATAATAGGGAAACAAATAATTTGCGTTGTAGAATCCGACTAAAATTCAACTAAGGCAATGGAGGAATGGTAAATACATAAAGTGAAACATGGCGATATAAGAAATGGTTTAACATAAACAAAGACTGAATGAGATGGGCCTATGGCTATTACTACTGCTGCCGTTTTGAAGACGCTGTAAAATGGATACTCGAGGTGACTAATGACTACAGCGGAAACTCTATTAGTCAACCGCATCTTCTGATTGGGCCGTCCTCGGGGGAAATCAGGTCTCGAGTTCTCGGTCCTGTCTTCATATCCGCAATGAGCCAATATTTACGTAGCTGTGGCAGCACTGGCTCGTGGTCACTCTTCACAGGGAAAGGCAGATGGAGATGAAGGGTGAGGTCGTCGAACAAATCTTTGTTGCATTTTCAAGGATTCAATTTGCATCCTAATCTAAATATAGGCAAAATAAAATGCCATTTAAAACAAAACGGTCTAACAATAAGAACTAGTTGCTGCCTGCTCTTGTTGTTGTTATGAAGACGATTGGCAATCGATACTAATTGTTTATTTTCCTTAACGACAATGTGATTAACATCATATAAATAAATCATATCATTATATAAACTAAATAGAAATAAGGGCGATGAATTAATATATGTGTACGTGTGAATCTGTTTAGCGATGGGAGAGCAAATGCAGACAAAAATATTCCTAAATCTACTGTTGTGGCCACCTCTTAATTACGAATTATTAGAAGTTCCCCTCTTCTTGGCCCAGAAAATATCTATCTATGTTTCCATATTTTAATAATAAAGCTTATGGCGTCAGTCAGAGAGGGGGGAGAAGTTAGCAAGGGAAACAGCCGCAGGCGGGGGAACCATCCCCACTACGGCTGGCCTGCCTATATAACCGCCCTGTCTAGACATGTCTTAGCACTTGACAAACCCGGTGTTTAACACGATAACCCCCGCTCCGTTCCCCCATCGATGGCAGGACGCTGTCGTGGCTGGAACGCTTTAGTCTTAGGTCCTAGATTTAGGTTTTAGTGTTAGTGTTTTCCACGGTTGCAAGCTGAAGGTGAGCCTCATCACCTAGTGAGTGTATGTGTATTGGACTTATTAACAACAATCTGAAAGTATTATATTTTATGCACTCCTTAATATGCATCTGCGAATGCAGCACGAGGAGACAGCTGTAATTCCAAATTTATTTATTTATTTTTGTCATTGTATATATATTATCAATAAAGAGGTTTTGAAAGAAAAAAAAAAAAAAAAATTTCTTAGTAGAGTTCAGTGTTAGCTGCCGTTGTGTCAACATCTCCCGATTTGATCCAGCCGCCATCTTTCCTCGACGCCATCACCACGCTACGCCTGTTTATAGCGTCTCAGGTGACGCCTATTAAAGTAAACGACTACCGTCGTGCCGACTGGGATTTGTATCGGTCGCAAATTTACCATAACCTGCATACTGTGCCAATTCTCCACACGAAAGAAGAAGTAGATCTTCAACTAACTTTCATAATTGATGTGATCATAGACACAGCAAACACTGCGATCCCGAAGTTCACTCCCATGCCACCGTCTATGCGACCACCTCCAGACCACATTCTTAAAATGATTGCCTTGCGCCATAATTGGAAGAATAGATGGTACAGGACGAGAGATCAGCAAGCCAAGGTCGTTGTGAATTCTCTCACAACGCAGATCCGGGGCTTGATGAAACTCTGGAAAACAGCGTAGTGGCATGAGAGACTTTGTAGCACTCACGGAGATCACCGAATGTTTTGGAAGCTGTTGAAGACTACAGAAGGCAAGACAGCCACTGTCCGTCTTCACGAAGGCGACAATGTTCTGACTGCTGAGCAACAAGCAACAAAACTGGCCGACCATTACGCTAGGGACATTACGGCTAGGACGGGATACTACCACATGCCTCCTCCGGTAGATGCTGAGCAGAACCACATGTTTGTATCACCGAAGCAGCTCAAGGCGATTCTTCACCGGTGTCAGGGAAACCGAGCACCAGGGCACGACGGGATACAAACAGTGCTGCTCAAACAAATGCCGAGGAGAGGGGTAGTACAACTAGCAAACTTATACAACTCTTGTATAAGATTGATGGAAACAAGCCATCTTGTTCCCATTACTAAAGCCAGCCAAGAGCGGAGATCACCCAGCCCACTGCCACCCGATCAGCCTGTTACCTCAGATGGGAAAAATTGTTGAGAAGATTCTTTTGAATTATCTCAAAGATTACTGCTTGGAAAACGACATCATTCCGCCAGAGCAGACTGGATTCCAATCCAGTATGAGCACAGAGCACCCCCTTCTGAAGGTACAGCCAGAAGCTAGCCATAATATGAATAGAAACATAGCCACGGCTATGATTTCCATTGATTGCACCCAAGCATTCGACTCGGTGTCTCACGGGACACTGTGTCAAATGCTCTGCGACCGGGAATGCCCGGAACAACTGTATTCAATTCTGGCTAGCTTCCTGAAAAACAAATCGCTGCGGGTGCGGGTGGGTGATAGCTTCTCCGAAGCTGTCCCACTGACCTGTGGAGTACCCCAGGGCCGTCTTATCCCCTGTACTATTCAACGTATACACGTCTGAAATTGTAGGAGCCCGGTATAAAAACACCACAGTTACATCCTTTGCAGATGACATAGCGGTGTACAGTAGCAGCATGAGCGCCAAGGTAGCTCTAAAACAGGCTGAAGTAGCTTGTAACCAGATCAGTGAGAGATTGGGGAGACTCAATATCTCTGTAAACGCGGGTAAGACTGACTGCGTAATTTTCTCTTTTCAAAAGGGAAAAAGCTTACTACCTACTAGTTACATAGTAGGAACGGAGAAAAATTCACCAGCGAACGACCTAGTATATCTGGGAATTAAAATGGACAGACATCTCCATTTTAGTAACCACTTTACGAAGAAGTATAAGCAAACGTCTTACCGGCTTAAGAAGTCTTACCGGCTTAAGAAGTCTTACCGGCTTACGCATTTATTAACCTCCCCCAATCTATCACTGCGTCTGAAGCTACTGATCTACAAGAGTATACTCAGGCCTACACTGCTGTATGGTGCACCGCTTTTTCGTCATCTGACGTATACGACAGCTCGGCGACTCCAACAATTTCAAAACGGTATACTAATGAAAGAGGTCTGAAATACTTCATTCGAGCAGTGGAGCAACAGTGAGCTTCACGAGATCTTGAAGCTGCCTACGGTGGATTAATTCATCCAACGTAGACATATCAATTTTTTCGACTCCCTGCAATACTTGACAAACCCGGTGTTTAACACGATAACCCCCGCTCCGTTCCCCCATCGATGGCAGGACGCTGTCGCGGCTGGAGCACTTTAGTCTTAGGTTCTAGTTATAGGTTTTAGTTTGTTTGTTTTTAGTGTTTTAGTGTTTAGTGCCGGTAACAAGCTGAAGGTGAGCCTCATCACCTAGTGTTGTGGATATGGTTATGACTTTTTATACTAAAGATTGAATGTATTTATATTATGCCCTCCTTCGAATGCATCAGTGCATCGCAGAACGAGGAGCAACTTGTAACTCTATAAAAATGGTTTGTTCATTGTATTATTTTTTTTGAGGTTAAATTAAAAAAAAATGTCTTAGTGGCTGAAGGTGAGCCTCATCACCTAGTGAGTGTATGTGTATTGGACTTATTAACAACAATCTGAAAGTACTATATTTTATGCACTCCTTCGAATGCATCTGCAAATGCAGCAAGGAGACAACTGTAATTCCAAATTTATTTATTTATTTTTGTCATTGTATATATAATATAAATAAAGAGGTTTTGAAAGAAAAAAAGAAAAAAACAATTCTTAGGGCAGACCACAGAGCTTACTGAACCGGCTCTTGGAACACCTCTCTCCCTTCCCACCTTCGTCTCGCTAAAACTAGCACCTCCTTGGGATAGACCTCTCCCTCGTGGATGACGGTTGCCATGGCCCTAAAAACTTTACGTAGTAGCGTCTCCCAAGGCAATCCAGTCTGCTTCTCTGCGGTTCACACTCGCCTTTGTGATCCGGATGGTTTTCGCCTACCCTTAGATACCGAGTGTGAATTCGTGGTCATTCCAAGACCTATAAACCTACCCTGTTCCTCATCTCCTGAGCATAGTGCTTTGTCGGGGCACACCTTCTAAGATCTTATGGAGTCAGATCAAAGCGATTTAAGCTGCCCACCGACTAGGCCGCCAGCAGAGGTGAAAGACCACAGGTCCACCTCATATTATCTCTTTCTTGGCGCTCGCCGGACGGCGGCTAGAGGTTGTAGTGACCCTAGCCCGCGGCGGGCGTCTCCTCCCCACCTTGGGGACTCGCACATCTGATAACTCTCCTGACATCTACTATGAAAAACTCATTTAAAGCACCAAAAAAAACACAGGTAATCACACAACATTAACAATTAACTGGCAAGTGTGGATGGCTCCTAAACAACTTAATTATTCTCCATCTTTATACAACAATAACACCACCGGCGATTTGTGTGTATTGTTGTGTATTACAGCTATAAAATTACAAATGAATAGATCAATTTCAATCAACCTGTGAACTATTTTACACTTGTGACCATACCGAAAACACAGTAATGGGATCAAATTTCAAAATAAAGTTGTTATTTCGAAGGAACTTGTAAAAATGACAGTAAAAGTTAAATAAATTCCAAAGAGCAAAGATGTGCGTATTTACTATTCCGGCCCTGTCGCAGACGAGAGGATCCCCGTGTAGGGAGAAGTGACATCAAATTAAGCTGGAATCCAGAATATACGAGACCTGGGGGATACAATTTAGCCGCAAAAGCTGGATTGAGGGAAGGTTGGGAAATCCAATAAGTGTGAGTGAAATGTAAATCCGGCAAGGCTAGAAGCTAGGCCAGTGAGAATAACCTGGCTCTGGAGTTCGTCCACCTCCATTTACCATCTGAGCTTCATCATCATTCATGCCATACTCAAATAGTACTCTCATTGACAATTTTATTTTTTAAATTAACGGTTCAGGATAAATATTTTCAATGCACTAGTGTGTGGGAAGGGGGGCTAAATGAGCAAATGTTCCGTTGATAATAATAACAATATGTAAAGATATGAACACGACCAGTCTTGACTTATCTTCGTTGTAAATTTGAAGTATAGTGTCATTCACGCTGATATATAACCTTAATGCGACGATGGAGGGAAAAGCAACCTGTGTGCACGTGGCCTAAGCTCTATTCTGTTATTATCAAATATCGTTTCATAGAACATTTTTTTTCAAAAAGTGGTAAATATATTTTTTATTTTATTATAAACGATCACGAAGCTGCTCTCTAGAAGAGTTGTATTCTCTGGCCACTTCGGAAGGATCCAAAAATGTATCCTCTTCATTCAAAAGAAAAAGAATTGTACTAAATATACACTTCTTGTGTGAATCTCTGTTTTTTGTTGGTTTTAATTAGACAGAATATGAAGGTAGGCCTATGAGAAAAACCAAATGACGGTAAAGTCTGTAAAAATGAGTTCCTTCGAAATAAAAATTTTTGATTTGAGTTTTGATCCCATGACTGTGTTTTCGGTATGGTCACAAGTGTAAAATAGTTCACAGGTTATGAAATTGATCTATTCATTTGTAATTTTATAGCTGTAATACACAACGCTACACATAAATCGCCAGTGGTGTTATTGTTGTATAATGATGGATAATAATTAAGTTGTTTAGGAGCCAGACCACCGATCACTTATTTAATACGTCCAATAATTCCAATTACTTAATTTTAAGTTAGTTTGACCAACAATATCTTTATAATTGGCACTAATACTCTATTCAATAAGTACATTTTTGAAAGACTTAGCAGAAGATGTTTGGGAAAGCTAACAAAATCCCAATCAAACAACATATTGAGCAACTTAAGGACAACTTGAATGGTAAAAGAAAATGATGATGCATTAATACTTTAATAAGACAAATTACAATATCACATTTTAGTTTGGATTATTGATCTATCGTAAAAGAATATGTTTCTCTTTAAGTATTGTTTGGACACAAATTTGGTGTAATTTCCTGTTTATTTTATGAAAGTTTTATATGATGCCACAAACATCCTAAAAACAACAACAACCTAGTGAAAGATAATAAAAGGTCGATAATTAATCAATTCATTGGTAATTAATGTATATATACCATATAGAGTAGGATATCAAATTAATTATTCTCCACTTTAATATATGAGTTAATATAAAGAATTTGTTGTGACTTTCATTCAATACAATAACAAAAAATCATTAAAATAGTCATCAAACGATTTCTCCTGGTCGTAACGAAACCTTTCATTGTGTAATTGGTGCATCATAATTGAATTGATTTTTTTCATCATCGAAAAATAATTTGAATAAGTTGTCAAACTCACCGTCAGTGAATATTTCCCGGTAACAATAATATTGCTTGAGAAAAAGTTTTATTGAATCTGAGCAAAACATTATTGTTGTGATAACTTTTTCACCACGAACTTACTCTCTTCACAAACCAGTAAACATCCACCTACGTTTCTATATTTTATCAATAAATCTTCTGCGTCAGTAGAGAGAGAGAGGGCGCTGCCATAGCCCTGGCCTATACACACTAGATTCAACCCCCGGTGGACTCTCACCACTGTCCCTAGATCACCTGCCCTCACCCGAGGTCTCCCACACTCCTTATTTTCTCCACCCAACCTTCAAATAGGTCCCTCAAAGCAAAAGGTTCCATCTCAAAAATAATTTCCGTTTTTTTTTCCTTATTCCTTAATTTTTCAAATTCAGTCAGATCAAATAACAACGGAATTAACCCCCCCCCCCCGACTAAGCCCCTAGCAAAGGTCAAAGACCACAGGTTTAATTATCTCTTTCTGTCACCCACCGGGCAGTTGCTCCCGAAAATTATATTTCTACATTCAACTCCGAACGTACTAACAAGTACTTATTCTTAGTAATTCTTACTGTTCTTTGGCTTAGGTTCTTAGGCTGAAGTAATTCTTACTTATTCTTACTGTAGTACTTTGGCTTAGGCCAAGTGTGACTTGCACCAATATATAAAAGCCTTTGAGAGTCAAGTGAAAAAATACCACGGTTCCTTGGCCAGGGCTACAAAGATCTAATCAATGAACCTGTACGCACTTGTAGCCCTGCTGTTTCCAATATGTACTTTGCAATACTTCAGGAATTATTATTTGAACATTTATTTTACTTGAAATATGATTACTATCGCATTTATTAACTGTGTTATCCAAGATTAATCTCGTCCAAATATCCTAATAAGTAGTGTTCAGTAACAGTTTAAGTGAATACGATTTTAAATGAACCTTTAGCAGCAGTATATCAACTACGTGTACTTGTTAGTGTCACAGTCCATCAAAACTGTCAATAAAATCATATTAGCAGCCGTAAAGAACCCCTTAATGACATTACATTTTTTTTTTACCTAAGCTGTCTTAAACATAACGCCCCCTGTTTGTTCAAAAGGAAAGCCTCCCAAAATGAAGTGACTGATCCAATCTCGACACATAACGCCTTGTGGGAATACTCTACAATTAATATCTGCTAATAATAGAAGAAGATAGCCCTGTTATCAGTGACGTTGAAAAAGCGCGCGCGGTAGAAGACACACCGCTGATAAGGAGGCCACACCGCTTGGCACGTGATAGGCTCCTCAGTCAGCTGACGCCTGGCTGGCCATATTGTCTGCCCGTTTGTGGTCCAGTTCTCTGTCATTCCCACGCAGTTAGACAACATTATAACTGGTCAATCATGAATAACACCATTTGTGGATTAATCAGGAAAGCAGGGCTCAAGGTATAGAAAGATTAATGTACATAATGTTTTGTAGGACACACTGATTGTCCCTTCATCACCAGTCAGACTAACAATTTACCAATTGAATACCATTGAACAATTCAAAAAGAGCACAAACATTGGATTATCTTTTCAAAGACAATTATCAACTGTCAAAATAACATGAAGAGCCGCAATTGGTGATATATAATATTTACTTAAATTAAACCTCAGAAAATCAAATATCAATACATAACGATCATGTTAGATGTTCTCAATGAGTAAATGAGCATGTTTAATAGTAAATAGAAAAGTTTGGAAAACTTACCGTTTGAATTTTTTTTTTAATATAGCTACATTAAATCTAAATTTACCCAGTGGAAAGTGTTTTTTAGCATAACTGGCTCTTGAATATGTTTTGACTCTGTGAAGGACATTTTTTCTATTTGTCAAAATGGCAAAGCAACTTCACTTTGATTTTATGTTCAAACATGTTCTGTATAACTGTTGTTGTTTTTTCATATTAGCAGCACCACATTTACTCATGCATACAGAATTTACAATATGATACTTTGGTTGGAACATATGAAATGTCAGTTCCTAGGGTGTGAGGCAAATTATTAGAAAAAACAAATTGTAACGATATTATTTTTATTCAAAATAACTTCCGTTAGCTTCAATACATTACTATACCGTCCTACCGTCCAACAAGGTTTTTTATCCCTTGTTCAAAGAAACTTTTTAGCTTCAATAAATTCTAGAAGTGAAAATCTTTCCTCGTTTTCATTTTAGATTATTTTTTTTTTTTTAAATGTGTCAAACTTTTTGAAAAAATGATACGTGGTGACAAGTCAGGTAAATTTGGTGGATATGGTAAAACTTCTATTTTTAGATTACGTAAATTTTTTTTAAGTTAACTATCAATAACAATGGTCGGGTATTGTCATGAACTAGTATAAGTCCTCTCCTGTTGACAAGGACTGGAACTGTTTCTTTCAATTTTTCATAAAATTTGTCTATTTCGGGGCAGTAAGAAGCCCCAGTTTAAAAAAAAATAAATCTGATATTTAATCCATTCCAACCCAATACATACATCAAATATGTATATAACCCAGGAATCAGCTAAGGAGAAACGAACCAGGGACATGTCGTTTAACCAAAATAATTTTGCCACATTAAATCACTATGTGAATGTGATGTTTTGAATTTGAAAAAGTATAATTTGTTTAAGGCCTACATAGCATTTTTATTTTTATAATATTACAGGAAATATCTTGTACTTTAAAGAGTTATATAATGTATAAAAATGAATTAGCTTCAGGCCAGTAAATATTGTGTTCAATATATGTCTCATTATAGAATTATATTATGAGTTACCAATCACTTATCTTTTTTTTTTTAGAAAGCGACTCCCTTTATTTTTCAAGTATCGAGGTGTAATTTCAACAATGAAGCAACTTTTGAGACAAAGGTATATTAGTAAACAGTTATAAAGTATTCAAGTCATATCATGTGACAGTGTTGTATTTTACTTGTATTTATTGACCAAAGATAGTGAAGGGTCAGGTATTGAAAACATGACCTCTTCAGTAATCAAGTACTAATCCATTATTAATATTCGGAGCTATCCCTGTCGAAGTATGACCCTGTCATGTTATCTTTTTTCTTTGGCTAATAATACATTTAAATGCAATGTTATAAGCACAACTTATTTTATTATTCTTATTTTTCTAGCCTTACAAACTGCATAAGCTGGAAGAAGGCCCTAACACTGTCGTGACCCTTACAAGAGAAGATGCTTTAAAATATTACCGACAGATGTACTCCATCCGGAGGCTGGAGACTGCCTCGAGCAACTTGTACAAAGAAAGGATCATCAGAGGATTTTGTCATCTCTCTAACGGGCAGGTATGCTTTTAAAAACATTAATTTCAACAGCTACTATATTTGTCGTAAGTTAATTTAATTATTTAACTACTTAACTTATAATTATGTTGATCTTACATTCTATATTTCACTCCTCTCTAATGAAGGAGGAACTCTACTATGGGTAGGGAGGCTTGGTTAACATGCCTATGTATATTTAAGTCCACTTTTTAAGAAGATCTGTCATTTATTTTCTCACAAAAAATATTACCGGTGTATTATAATGCTGATTACTACTATGTGAAGTCTGTTGAAGAGATGTTTACAATTGTAACTATATGTATTACATTGTTTTTCTCAAATATGTAAATTTCAAGGCCAAGGCTAGGCTGCAAATAAAGGGTCTTTCATTAAGCGCTTCCTATTTTTAAATTTAAATAAAACAAAGTGTGTGAGATATCATCAAAAATTTTATTCGTTTGAAAGGCCTATCGATGCCATTATGTATGGAATATAACATCCTGCAAATGTCCGCTGCGGCTTTGCTGGATGGCGGGCATCTGAAATGTCCAATTTTCCATGACTCTGGCGCATAAATCAGGCTGAATTTGACCGATGGCATGGGTTATGTTGGCTTTGAGGACATCTGTGATTTGTGGCTTGTTCGCATAGACCTGCAACTTAAGAAAACCCCACAAGAAAAAGTCTAATGGAGTGAAATCGCACGATCTCGGTGGCCAGTTCACATCACCTCCATCTGAGATGACCACACGTCGTTGTCTATGGTCGTTTACCTTCAGCTCCTGGGTCAGTTGAATTTTGTACGGGTGCAAGCCCAAGTCACGACACAAAATTCGCCAAGTTGTGGTCTGCGAAAGACCGAGTTCTTGTGAGTGATGCGAAATCGACTGCCTCTGATTCTCCTGCACACTCTCACGGACAGCGCCAATGTTTTCGGCAGATCTTGCGTTTTGTCGACGTACGGGTTTTGGTTAATTGTTTACTGAACCAGTGGACTCAAATTGATCCACCACACTGCGAATAGGACGGTTATGGCGACCGCGGAACGTTGCCCGAACATAAAACCCATATTGATAAAACAATTTTATCATTTCCACGTGTTGTTGAACGCTATATCCATCCATGGTGATTTGGCAATTCGACAAATGCAGCTTCAATAATATGGCCGCTGTCAAAGTTTGGAAGTCCCTATTGGAAGAGGCTTTATATCTTTACTTTAATTCATCTCATTAATAGTTATAAATCGTTTTTGTGTGTAAACAATCTACATGTTTTACACATTTATTTACTATTGTTTTGTAAATAGCATATGAATAATCAATAAATATTGTGTTTTTTGTTTTAAATGTGTATATAAACAATTTTGGTTATAACATGCTACATCATCCAGACCATTCCTCTATCTCCTTGCTGGCCATCCTCTTTTCCTTGTGGGTGTCCTAAAAGAATATTTGTAGCCAGCGATCCTCAATCAGTCTGTGACATGGCCTTAGCAGCTTACCATTTTTTCTTCTATTTTATAAAGCAGGTTTTCTTTTAAATGTTCCTTGTTAATTACAGTTGTGTTTGGCATCAGTTGCAATCTAGGGATACTGGATCTCTATATCCTAAAATCCATTTCTACTTTGTAAAATATTCTAACTTGTTTGATGTTAAGTTGTTATCCACTCAATTATCCGTTTTTTATTTATAAATATAAATCTCGTTCTAGGAAGCATGTGCAGTAGGAATGAAAGCTGTGATGCGCGAACAAGATTCTATCATATCTGCCTATCGAGTTCACGGTTGGGCCTACCTACAAGGTATATCAGCACTGGGAGTTCTGTCTGAACTTACAGGCCGGCATACGGGATGTGCTAGGGGCAAAGGAGGATCCATGCATCTTTACCATAAGAATTTTTATGGTGGAAACGGAATCGTTGGAGCTCAGGTAAAAACTAATCGATTGTTTAATGGGGAAAAAAGTCATGTATATTTTAGGCCTACTAACATATATCCAACTTTTATAATTGATTTAATTTTGTACTTGAATAAAAACTAAGGAATTAATTATTCCTAAAGCAAAATACAAAAATTTGTTAGTGTATGACCACTTTAACACTACCAATGTTTTTTTTAAGGGCATGTTATTTTGTATGTCATAGATCGATAACTACAAAAAATTAAAGCAACCCAATGAAAAATGATAAAGGGTCATTAATCATCAATTACTTGCTAATTAAAAATAAATAATATCCTAGCATAGTGTGTAGACTATCAAATTAAAGATCTCAATGCCATAATTAACAGTATTTATCTTGTGTTGATTGGTTGGGTCGACTACAATTACAAAAATATATTAAAATTGTGTTTTGTTAATTTTACAAATTTATTATGTTACTTGTATTTTTGCACCTTTCGGATAAAAATTTTATTATTTATTGTTTAAAAAAAATTGAATTTGCTTGAAAATAACCCTTACTTGACTGAAAAAATTTTTTACAGCAGAAATAATACCCTAATCTCTGTATATTCCTTGGTTGTCCTGATTTTGGTTCTTTCCTTTATTATGTTCCGATTTTAATTAATTTCATTACATTTTTTTTAAGGTACCGTTGGGTGCTGGAATAGCACTAGCTCAGAAATATATGAATACCGGAGGAGTTTGTTTCACGTTGTATGGTGACGGGGCTGCAAACCAAGGACAAGTATTTGAAGCTTACAACATGGCAAAACTGTTGAGCCTCCCGTGCATATTCGTTTGTGAAAACAATGGCTACGGTATGGGGACGTCATCCAAACGGTCTTCCGCCAGCGTTGACTATTACAGCAGAGGAGACTACATACCTGGTATCAGGGTACGTTACATTTTATTGCCAGGTATCTCTACATTCAGTTAAGAGTCTTTAGTTTGTCTCATTACCAGTCTGTCTACATGCTTTGTGATAGTGACCGTAAAAATAAATTCAATGAATTTAAAACTTTAAAGAAATATTAAATAACACTTTTGAATAAGTGTTTGGTTAAAATACAATAATGCGGAAGTATGATTAATGATGATGGGAATTAAACATGAAAAAAGTTTCATTACAGTATTTCCAGTTTTTTTAATGGTTGAGCTGGTTTAACAAATAAAATGATGTAGTTTTTTTTATGGAAAATACTAAGTAATATCTTGTAAAAACTTTTAAAAGATAGTTTAATGATTTAGAAAAATCTTTTAGGTAATGAAAAAAAAAAAGGAAAGGCTACTGATCCTAGTTTTACGGATACAAGTTTTAAATGATTGCAAATAATACTAAATATTGTTGACCAAATTTTATTTGCTTCTTATACTTTCTTGGTTGCTCAGAGTTTTTTGTTTAAATAGCTTCCCCAAGACTCCGCTTCCTCTTTTGCATGCGAGAAACCGTGTGGATTTGGGAGATCTCTGGGCTGTTTGTATGAATGAAAATTGTAAAAATGGTATGAATGAGAATATTTATCACAATTATTTATTGGCCAATAAGGCAGATTGTAATTTTATCACAATAAAGTTTTGAATATAAATAGATTAAATATCAGGTTGGCCAAAAAGTCTGTTCGGTTTTTTAAGCGAAAATAAGACACAACTTTTAAACACAAAGCGATTTATTCAATCATTGATATAATTGCCGTTTTGTTCCATTATCTTCTGCCATCTCATGGGCAGATTCATAATTCCATGCTCGAAGAATTTCCTGTCTTTACTGGCAAAAAAATTTTCCAAGTGGATTTTACATCTTCTTCAGAGTTGAAGGTCTGTCCATTCAATAAATTTTGAAGAGACCGAAACAGGTGGAAATCTGAAGGTGCAAGGTCGGGCGAATATGGAGGGTGCGGCAAAACTTCCCAGCCAAGCTCCAGTAACTTCTGCCGCGTCTGCAAAGAAGTGTGTGATCTGGCATTTTGTGATGGAAGACAATCCCCTTACGGTTGGCTAGTTCTGGACGCTTCTGGCAGATCGCTGCATTTAATTTGTCCAACTGGTCACAGTACACATCCGAATCGACGTTCATGGGAAGAAGTTCGTAAAAGACAACACCCCTCCAATCCCACCAAATCGAGAGCATAACCTTATTTGGGTGAAGTCCTGCTTTGGGGGTTGTTTGTGGTAATTCGCCATGCTTCCCCCATGAGCGTTTGCACTCCACATTGTTATTGACGATCCACTTTTCGTCCCCTGTCATCATTCTCTTCAAAAAAGGATCGTTTTCTTCACGTTTCTGCAACAAATCGCAGATGGAAATCCTTTGGGCGAGGTTAGCCTCACTAAGTTGATAGAAAACCCAAACATCGAGCCTGCTCACGTAGCCAAGTTGATGCAGATGGTTTTTAACACTCGATTTGGATATTTTGAGGATAACTGTGATCTCTCTAGTTGTATAACGGGGATGGGTGTCGACTAATTCCTTCACTTTATTGCTGTTAATCTCAGTTGGGCGGCCAGAGCGAGGTGCGTCTTGAACCGAAAAATTTCCCGATCAAAATCTTGAAAACCACTTCTGGCACACACGTTCTGTAACAGCATCCTCTCTATTTACAGCGCATATCTTCCTGCAAGCTTCCACTGCTTTCTTGCCTTTTTTAAAATAAAAAAGCATGAGGTGTCGATAATGTTCGTTTTGGTTTTCCATTTTCAGGATGATCCTAAACACACAAAATACAATCAGCCTCGTCGGAATTTCGTGTCAAACTACATTGAAGTGTCAAGTATCTGAGGAGAGCGCACTCGCAAGGGATGGACTGAAGTTAGCTACATATTAGACTTCTTGAAGTTTCGTGACGACAAAAACCGAACGGACTTTTTGGCCAACCCTTTGTTACAGCTTTAAATCTTTCTCATTACTGCGCTCTCAACTTAGGGGGGAAAATTATAAATTTTAATTGTAAATATCGTCTTGACACAGCTATTAAATTAGAGATACGAGATAAGTGTCGGAAAAGTTACTTTGCCTTACTAGTGTAAAAATGTTAAACGAGCACTCGTGGCAGTAAAGTAAGCTAAACGAACTTTCCAACATGAACAGAAAAAAAAAAGATTTACTATAGTAGATCATCTCTGTCATTTGTTAAATATTTAATCAACAGAAATTCTTCAAATTTTGCAGTGCAAACCTTAAAGTCTATTACCCATAAAGTTCTTTTATTTGGGCCAGATTAGCTCACTCACACAGACCTGTAATTCTAAAAACTCATTTTTTCAACTCTGTAGTCAGCATTTTCAGTTTGAATCAACGAATAAGACTCAAGAAATATATTTATTTTGTGTGGAGTCAATTTCCTAACATTTCACAGATAAAATCCTGTAAGTCTATATGTAAGGTAATCTTCATTCATTTTGTTAATAAAACAATTTTTACTAAAAATATTAATTTATTTCTTTCTGTATATTTATCATTATTTTGTGTGAAATTAAATTCCTGACGTAGGAACTATTCGAGGCTTTACTCAAAACACAGTAACAGGTACAGCAGGTAACAGCAACAGTAACCTCATATTTAATACCAATGTGTAATCTTAATAGATTTTTTATTAAATATCATGAATACAATGTTACAGTGGTGTTGTCCGGTTCTTATAAATAATCTGCATTATCTAGCTGTTGGGACCCAGCTTGTTTAAACATGTGATTTTTCAATAGTGTACTCAACTACTACTGCCCCTAGCTAAACTTTCTCTTCACACATAAATTCAGACCTGGATTCAAATTAAATTATATTTTAATTAGAAGTGATTATATTAAATATAATTGGAATATTTTACCTTGTGACATATCATTTTCAGGTTGATGGTATGGACGTACTTGCTGTTAAGGAAGCTTCAAGATTCGCTATTGACTACTGCACTTCCGATAAGGGTCCCCTTGTCTTAGAAGTGGAAACATACAGGTTTGACCGGCATAAGAATTTTATTCCAAATGTCTACCCTTTTTTTTTATACATATAACTATTATCTTACGTCTGATAACAGGTATAGCGGTCATTCTATGTCTGATCCTGGTACATCGTACCGGACAAGGGAAGAAATTCAAGAAGTAAGGCTTTCAAGGGATCCTATAACTTCTTTCAGGGAGAAGATTTTAAATAAGAATTTGGCATCTGCTGAAGAAATTAAAGTAAGTTGAGATTTGTATCAGTAAACTGAGTATTTTAGAGTAATTAGAGATTATAAAGACCAAACAAACATACCCAACATCTTAGACCACCATCTTGAACATACAACTGATAATGCCAAACGAGTTGAGATGAAGGTAGCAGTCTGTCCAGTTTCATCGGTTCATTTCAATGTTTCTTTACTTCATCAATGAAGTTTACATTTTTAATTTCTGTAACAAAACAGGTTTTTTTTTATCAATATTTACTACCATGGCTAGTCAATACACCCAAATTTTACTCCAAAAGTTATCGAACTACTAGTATGATTTGCACACATAACGCAAATGAATTAATAAACGAACAGATCAAGAAAATCTATAGGGATAGATTGACTCAACCCAGTTCGTTTAAGTAAGGAAGGTTGTGTTACATCCTATCATGGCACTGAGGTCCTTATGATACCTAAGTAACTATTTTAGTAATTTTGTTTTATAATTTTTTTTTCTTTTAATTTCCAGGCAATGGATATTGAGATTCGTGCCGAGATTGATGATGCCAATGCCAGAGCCAAAACCGAACCTGAAGTTTCGGGTGAAGAATTGGCTAGTGACGTTTACCTGAACCCTATTGAAACCCACGTCAGGGGAATGACTCCATTTGTACCTGTTAAACATGTTAATGTCGGAACTCCATTTTTCCAGTCCTAACTTTTATTTTAGTTTTTGTTCCAACCGATTACAGATTCTGTGATATCAGATGTCCATTCTGTGAAAGATTAAAGCTGTATTATAACTGCCATTTCTGCATAAATAAGAAAATAATTAGGTGCTCAAAATCTAGTTTCCTACAACTTGGTTGAATCTTCCCTTTCTTGTTGATTTTTTTATTTGAATTCTTTTTAGTTTTTGTTCCTTTATGATAATTTTTAAAAATCATTCCTTCAATGCTTTTTATTATTTATTTTTCATTATCATCTCACATTAAAAAATAATAATTGTAATGGCTACAAAACAAATAAAATGTATTTACTTGATAATACATTTATATCATGTCTTCCAATTCCTGGGATGTATAATTATATTTCTAAGTTCTAGAAATTTAAAATTATTTATTCTCTTATGATTTGCCTTCAATTAGGACATTAAAAATTTTAAATGAATACATGCCTATATATGGTTAGTCTTACACTACAAGATTTCCATAAAATTGTCTTTAATGCCTTTGTTTATCATTATATTGTAAACAAACAAATTTTTATTCACTATTTGATAGAACTATGTTTTTTAAGATCAAAAATTACTAGTTGTGGTCTGTAGTCCCACTAGTTTAATATTTGATAGATATAATGTAAATTTGATGGATAAAAGGAAACCAGCTGTCGTTAAATTTAAACTGAGTAGTAATCTTAAATGAGAGATTTTCAATCATTTTAACTAAAGAGGTTGTGAATTCTCTTAAATTTTTGGTTAGGGAGCATTCCCCTGATGTGGTTTTCTTGAACATGTGGAATAGATTCACGCAGCTTTTTATCCGAGGCCTGCCATATCTTCTCACATTACATTATTAGTTTTATAAAATTAAAATTTACTAAACAAAATTATTTATTTTTTTACTTTGGTTTTGTTTATATGTTAATAGTTAACTTATAAATAAATGGGACATTTTCTTATCTACTGCCAGAAACTATTAAATTCCCAAATTTTTAAGTTGTATTTCTACTTCTTATATTTGATTAAAGAAATTATCAAACGTATATAATTTGGTAATCTGTTAATATTTAATATATCGAAGTGGTTTGGTGATGTAAGACAATTTATCTTTAGATCATTAATAGGCAGTGAGTGTTCAAAAGTATATCCGTATATTTTAAAAGATTTTTAAGTTCATGTGTTTATTGTTATTCTAATAATTTAATTATTTTTAGGGCTAAATGATATAAGACTTAAAATTATAAGTGATTTATTTATTATTTCTTGTCACTGGATGAGCTCAGAGAATATTTTGTTTGATATATATTTGTTTTCTACTTCTTACCAATAGAGTATACTTTGTTATAATTAATTAAAAGGAATATATAATGATGTTAAAATGTTAGGGTTTTAGAAAAAAATCATAAAAAGCCTACATTACTGTCAACAATGAAAAAATATTACAATTTGTGATATTTTTGTAGTGTAGCTAGTGGAGCAACTGCACATAACTCATGAGATTTCAATGTTGACACTATTTTTCTCTTTTCTCTAATAATTATTTACACTTGGAAGATATTTGTAGTGCATAAAGTATATTTGGGAATACCTGAGTAGAGTATTTACTTACCAGGTTAAGGCTCACCCATTAATTGTTACTATCTTAGTATCGATAGATTTCTCACACCAATATGATATTTTTAAATCTGTAAATTACAGAATAAAGTATAGACAATAATAATGATATGACTATAAAATATAATTATTGAATAAAATTAACCCAGTGTTTATGTAAACGAACAGACAAGCATGTATGCACAAACACATAACCATTTATGTTAAACCTTTGTATCTTGTGAGTTACCCAACAATTGAGTGTGAATGTTCCTTGAAGGCCCTACAAGGAATATTGTTAGTTATGTTACAATTCAGTTGCCAATATTTATTTTTTTTACCTTTTGGCTTGGCTGTGATTTAACTAACAATACTTTTGTAAGCTATAAACTCTTTTTCTTTTGTTAATTCTTAATTATTCATTCAAGTAAGTTAAGTTCTTATTATCAATCCAGCATTTTTGTGATGAAAGTTACTAGTTTTATTAGTAGACTGTATATTTTTTATTAAAATTGGTTTGTAAATAGTTGGCAAATAAATGAGAAAATTAGAGATATTTACTTAAGGTCAGATGAAATGGAATGGCTTGGCATCAAGTGAAGAAAGTACTTTACACTGGTGGGCAGTCTGCAATCTGAAGACATAAAAGTTCTTAAAACTACAAGCTGGAGAATTGATTCAACTAAGTATACATGCACTTCCTCTCAATGTTACCAACCATACTTATACCATCTCACAATGTCATCTACCACTTTAGATGTTAAATAAATAAATTTATAAGCATACTTTTTAATAGAATCAGTGTAAGATAATAATAAATAAATTCAATTCACCAAATATGTATAAATTTCCTTTTAAACTAATTACATTTGAAAAGAATAATCTGATTATCAGAAACATTTAGAAATTCAATTAACATAAATAATAAAGTTAAGATTTAGGGTCTTGTCAAATAATGGTATTAATTATAATATACACATTCATAGTTTTAATTTATTTAATAGTTAGTTGGTAAATGAAAAATATTACTGTATTTATTGGTGTATAAGAAACATTATTTTTTCAAAATAAAATATGAAGAAGAAATGAGTACTTAATCATTAGCAGTGGTGACTAAAATTATCTAGGAAAAATAAAAAATGTCTACTTGTTACTTTAAGCCATTTTGATGGGGTTTTTTTTTGTGATAGCAACACTTCTGTTATCATCAACATATTTCACTCAATATGTAATTGTTTATTGGTCTAATTTTATAAAATAATTTGTATGCCTTGTTGTTGCTACCACTTAAATAACTGTATCACTTTCAATTTAGAAATTTATAGCTATGGTACCGTATCTGTGTGCCTCAAAGTTATTTGGACTTATTTCTGAATATTTTATTTTCAGTTTAAATTAAATACATGGTGCAACGAATATCAAATACGTAGTTGGTACTGAAGTGCTAAATTGGCTGAATTGGCTGTTACCTCTTAACCTTAATTAGGTTTTCTTAGCTGAGACAGTTGTTATCTGTTTAAATAAATAGACTGTCAAATAAAACGGGCAGGAGGAAATGTATATGACTGGTTAACACAGAGCATGAACTGAATGTATGCCTTCTTGTTCTGTCCGGTGTTGTTAGGTCAGGACTGGGAACAGTGTGGTCTAGGAGGCCCAGGTATCTACATGGACCTGTAGTGAGTGAAGTAAAACCAATATAAAAGCTTAAAAGGATATTTGACTCATTTCTCTAGCTGGTTAGAAATCTATTTTTAGTCTTCAACAGATTTCTCAACTAATTAGAATCATTTATTCATACATATGATCTGCTTATCACATGTATATGACATTAATATATATATTCTTTTTAAATCATCTGCATTATTATTTTGAAGTATTGAAGAAGAGTATTGTAAGAAATTTTGAAAAACATTTCAAACCAATGATACCCAGATTAATACTCAAACATCACAAAGGAAAGGTGATTTACAATTATGCCATTTGAAGGCATCACTAATATTTCTAAATGCAACAAATTATATTCTTTCCTTGTTAGAGCTGATGATGGCTGGAAAGTGTATTAGTGAAATTCTAAAATTTAACTGTAACTGTTTAATGAATAGTTCTAAAGATAACAATGAATGCTTAAACCAAGCTCCATTTTCATAATCAGTCTATTGGACACTTCCTGAGGATTAGGGTTGAGTAGATTCAGTTTAAACGCTTTTATAAAGAAAACTATCAAACTAAAATCTATTACAATTTTAGGTTTTGTGATCTTATATTAAGTCTAGCCTACATAATATTGTAATTATATGCAGCTTCAAGCTAGATAACAAATTTTTGTTGTATAGATTCCACTTGTATGTTATACAAGGGACAGTGTGTTTTGTTTTTTTAGCTAATAATTACTCTTCTAATTACATTTATGAGCTCCCAGTATTTTTTTCTCATGTTCCTAGCCAGATTGCTGAACATTCTTGGTGTTACCTTAACAATCTCTTTGTCTTCCTCTAGGAACCATGAAGATTAAGAAATGTCTTCAGCTTTTGCAGCTATTAGTTATTTTCAGACATTGTTCAACAACATAAACTTTTGAAATAGTCTGATCACAAATATATCTCATTGACAGTGAAAAAAACACTTTGATACTATAATCCCTTGCTTAAAGGCTTTCTTTCATGAAAATTTTTCAATTAGCAAGGCTTAATCTCTTCTGACTGCTTAAATTATATTTATCTATAATGCCAGATATTTTGGCTAGTTTATAGCTGGGCGATCAATGTTTCTACTTAAAAGGGCTGGTATCAGTAATAAATGTATGTACATACTTCAATGAATGATGGATCACTCAGAGATTTTGATGGAATGGTGTAAAATCAATTTTTTGAAATTATTATGCTCAAATATAAATTAAAATGAAAACTCTGTGAAAATTTATTAATGTACGATTGTTGTAATAATTTTCCGGTAAAATTTATGATCTTTTATTTTAATTTATTATATTGTGAAAATCTAATTCATTAATAACCTAATGTATTGTTTTAAATTCAGAATGATTTTCAAATGAAAAAATATTGTGCGACAGATGGGAAATATGAAATAAAAAAGGTGACTACAATGTTTTTCTAGTCTATTATGTATTGGTGAATTAGTTGTTCTTTGGCTTGCCTGAATAAAAGGAGAAGATATTTTCAAATTATTATTGTGGATTTATCAAACCGTAGGAAAGTTGGCTTAAAATCTAATGGTGTTCCTTTTTTTCCAGCCAACCAATTACCAACTCATTTACAATTCAGCATCAACAGTAAATGCTAATTATGAATATTCCAATCAACGATAATAAGTTTAATTGTTACATTAGGCTTTTAAGCTTTATAAATTAGAAGACGGTCCAAAAACAAAAGTCAACATAACACGTGATGAGGCACTCAAGTATTATTCTCAAATGGTTTTAATTAGAAAATTGGAATACAAATGCACATCACTTTATAAAGAACGAGAGATTCGAGGATTTTGTCATCTCTACTCTGGTCAGGTAATTTAATATATATATAACTAATAGCAGTGCAGCTTTTGTCTTTTAGTCATTAGCCATAGTGTTTTGTTGTTTTTTTTATGAAATGTTCAATTATTGATGTCTTCAGCTTTTTGTGAAAGGTTGTGGATAGCACTTGTTTTTCTGGACATCTCATCTAACCGGTATTCTTACCCTAAGCTTTGATGAGCACTGAATTTTCCAGGAGGTTATATTTCATCTTCCATAGGATAAGTGAACCCAGAGGAAATTAGATGGTTTAACAAACAGAAGAATAAATAGTGGGAAATACACCTTAGTGAAACTTATTCTTTTTAAAACTTGTTCAAAGAAGAAAAGTTCCTTGTACAGTTATTTCAAAACTGGATTGGAAAATGCTTTAATATAAAATAATAAACTTCAGCACCTTTATCTGTACTTGTTTTAAGTATAATAAAAACAGACAGATAATAATAACAGAAATATTGAATTGAAGATATTAAAGAAATAACCACTTTCAACTATTGCATTTATACATAATTTCAAGGAAATGAACTTAATATTACTAATATATACAAGTTAGTCGAATTGTACTATTGATATTTCTTGTAAAATACTAGACATTAAATTTTATCTGTTATTGCTTACAAATCTTTATAGGTTCCTAATACTTAAAGTATGTAAAAATTAAAAATTTTATTAAAAAAGCAAACTTTTCTTTAAAAATTTCTTTTATTTGCTAACAAAAACTTTGTTGAAACTAAAATAACTTTTTGCATGCCAGGTTATAATATAACTCATAACATTGGTTTATTTTATTATATTTGTTTTGTAGAAATATGTGAAGTTTATTTATACAATTAAACAAAACAAGGTTTCTGGCCACAGTATTTGATTTTAATTTGCACAAGGGCTTTTGACAATCAGATTTTCATCATCTGGTGGATCTTTTTCTTTTTATCTCCTGCAAGTTGATATTGATTCGATGTATGGTTAGCGGGCTTCCATACTTTTTTTATAACTGCTACATTTGTTTGTTTTTTATATCCAATTAAACTGTTTCTATGAACACTTAAATAAAATGCTGAGAGGAGATATCTTGTTTTGTTTAATTGTGAAATAATTCGTATTGATATATTTTGAATTTATTTTCAAGTATAGGAAGCATGTGGAGTTGGTGTGAAGGCTGTTATGGACAAGAAGGATACTTTAGTCGTACCGTATCGCTGCCACGGATGGGCTTATCTGCAAGATGTTCCCATTTACAGGATCATAGCAGAATTGATAGGCCGCGTCACTGGATGTGCAAGGGGTAAAGGTGGTTCTGTCCATCTGTATGCAAAAAACATGTTCGGAGGAAATGGAATCGTCGGAGCATCAGTAACTAATAATAATAAGACATCTGTTACATTTTTATTATCCGTTTAAGTTAAGGTAGGAATGGGGAACCTCTTTGTGCTGCCTTTGAAATGAGTCCAGATTTTTCTTTAAAAAGCAAAAATATTTTTTAAAACATTCTAGTCAAGTGTGAAGTATCTCACAATTAAGAGTTTTTCTATGGCTGAGAAAACAATTTTAATGACTTTTTGTCGTTTGCAAATGTATTCTGGCAAAGTTCCAACAAATATATTACATATTAGAACATCAAGGTCATTAATTTGATACCTTACTCAATATAATAGGAAAATCTTCACTATTTTGTGTTGTTTAATTATTAACACTCCAATATACTATACTCCCATTTAGATGTGAAAGGCAAGCTATCCTATTGGGAGCCACTCACTATTTATTTTTTAATCACAAGTAATTGATTAATTAATTAGTGTTAATTATTTTTCCTGGTGCTTTTATAGTTAGCACCTTTGGGACGGCATCAAATAGGATTGCCATGTAGAATAACAAGACTCAAAAAAACTTGGGTTGAGTTTAAGTTATGAAAGCTATCAATAATAAAAATGTAATTAGTTGTATTCAAATCAGATTGCAATTTATAAATGGAATGATTGAGCTAGTATAAGAGTCATACAGATTTTTTTTGGTAAGCAAGAGGCTTTTACTACATAATCCCTTACAGGTTCCGCTGGGTGTTGGCTCTGCGTTTGTTCACAAATACAACTATACCAAAGGAGTGTGTTTAACTCTGTATGGTGATGGAGCAGCGAACCAAGGGCAAGTTCACGAGTCTTATAATCTCGCTAAGATATACAACCTCCCAATTATTTTTATCTGTGAAAATAACAAATACGCAATGGGAACCGCTGATTTCAGAGCAGCTGCAACAGTTGACTATTTCACAAGAGGCTGCTATTTGCCAGGAGTTTGGGTTCGTAATTAGAATGATTCAACAGATATCATTATATTTAAGTCCTCTAGTATGTTCATTGTTCATAGTCGAATGAACAATACAAATATGTCAATATTCAACTTCAATCCCACAAAGTTCAGTATCAGGAGCAGGCCAATCAATAACCTCATATAAGGAGCTCAAAACCACAGACCCATGGAGCTATGGTGGAAGAAGAAAGTTTTTGGGAGAGATACATATTGGGTGTCCCAGAATTAACGCAAGATTTGAATTTACCGCCATTTGTGCAGTAAAGTGCTAGCAACCCTTAAGAAAACAAAAATGGAGTGTTACACAATAGAACAATGTGTCTTTATTGTTGAACATTATCTCGCCGCAGTTCGAAAATTTCATACAAAATATGGTTGGAAGAGTGTTTTGACTTCATCAACTGTAAAGAGATTAATTGAAAAATTTAGGGAGACTGGATAAGTTGGAGACACTAAACACGCTGGTCGTCCAAAAACAAGCTGTTCAAATGTCAATATCGAAGCAGTGCGTGAGAGTGTTGTTGAAAATCCAGGAACATCAATTCGGCGTCGTAAACACAGTTCTTTGTGCCGAAATTGAATGATATTGATGTGGCCAATATATGGTTTCAACAAGATGGTGCCACATGCCATACAGCCGATGAAACAATTCAAATACTGCATGAGACATTTCCAGGTCCTGTACTCTCTCGTTTCGGTGATCAGAATTGGCCCTCTAGATCGTGTGATTTAACACCTACAGATTTCTTTTTATGGGGTTATTTGAAGCCAAAGGAGTATGTCAACAAGCCCACATACACCTGTGCATTAAAAGAGGAAATTCAACGCTGCATCAACGAAATTCAACTACATTTATGCCAAATGGTCATGGAAAATTTTGACAAAAGAGAGCGTATGTGCCAGCCAAGTCGTGGAGGCCATTTGCCCAATGTGTTATTCCATAAATAACCCTATCCTATTTACTTTATAATTCAATAAAAAAATAACAACAAAAATACTAAAAACTGTGTTTTCTATTTAAATCAAATCTTGCGTTAATTCTGGGACACCCTGTAGAAGCAGAAGAACCGTCAGGTCTAAATTAAGGTGGCAAAGATGGCATGACTAGCAATGCTAGATTAATGCTCAGAGTTGGAAACTGGATAACAGCAGTAAGAGGCTGCACACAAGTAAATAAGCAAGCATTAGCTACCTAATTACGGACTAGGTGGACTATAAGTTATAAAAGTGTGTACATGTAAATATGTGTGTTCTGCAAAGGCTTCTAAACCATTAGATATTTTCACAAAAATTGATTCAAATTACTTCCTAGTCCTTAAAAAAAAAACACTGTATCAGCCCTAAGTTCAAACTAGCAGAACTCCATGGGGCAGAGCTTCATACTATAATGATGATGTTTGATACTAAAGAACTAATGCCTGAAAGTACATACTGGGCAGCGCTAGCTAATAATAAATAAAATATTATTACACTTAGTATAATAAATATTATTATTATATTCTAGAGCTGGCATAGTGTTTCCTGTTGGCTAAAGGTCTCAACTTACCCACATTACAGTGTTTTTGTTTAAGAATTTTTTTTCTTTTTTGTGGTAATCATTCAAACTATGTCAATAAATTCACTAGTTCCTTAGGTTACAAAAGGATGGGGCCTAGATAACTTTTTGTTGGTGCATGAAATAGTAATGTACCTAATTAAAGAAACAAAGATAACTCCTTTATGTTAATTCTGACCATTTTACTGTTTCCAAATATGTGTTGTGAAATTTTACACAGTACATTTACTACTTGTGTATAAGTTGATATATGATTATTTTTAAAGAGAAGTGATTTATAATTTTGACAGGCAGACGGCATGGATGTTCTTGCTGTGAGGGAAGCCGCGAGGTATGCTAAAGAGCACGTACTCACAAACAGCGGACCTATCCTACTAGAGCTGGAAACTTACAGGTGCTTTTGCACATATCACAAATTTGAATTAGTAACTCGTTGATCCGAGCATCCTTGCCATTATTTTTTGTTTCATTATGTATTTTTGCTCTCTTTTTACAACAATCTTTCTCATCAATCAAAGACTTAATTGTATTAATGAAATATATATATGAAATAAAGAATGTGAAGGAAGAGTACAAGGATATGAGCTGGTGGAGGAGTCCACGGGTCTTTGCCCTCTATACCCATCTGTTTTTAAATACTTATTATACGATCTTAAAAAATTACTTTGTACTTTTGATAAAAAATCCTTGGTTTATGTCTGTTTAATCAACTTGATTTCTTGAAAAAGGAATTTTTGACAAATAAAAAAAATTGCAAATATCTAAAATATTGAACAAAAAAACTAACATATTTAAACCAGTTCAGGCGAACAACATTGATTAAATGATGTAGTGACCGCTAACTACATAAGATAAATCACCCTATACTCTATTGTATATATATATTGTAAATTGGTCATAATATGTTATAAATTAATTTAAATAACATTACCAAACCATAAGTCATACCAGTGCAAATATTGTAAACAATAAAAGACGCAGCTGCAAAAAACTAGTCAGAGGCCCTTGAAGGGGGAGTCAGGTAGTGACCCAGGCTGGGGTGGGTCCCGGTCTAGAACAGTCTAGCGTCACCGCAATCCTGCAGTTTGGTTGGTCAGAATAAGACCCCAGATCATTGGTTACTGGGGGCTATATACCCTCTAGTTTTAGCCGATAAATCATTCTAACGACGTCTCTCTGACTGGTACTTGCAGCTGCACTGATGTTTCAAGATTTGCCCTTCTCATTTATGAAAACCTCTACATCTCTCTTCCTAAACCTTGCTATGTTTTAGTCCCGCCTCGTCAGACCCCACACCTTCCTAGTGGGATTATCTGCCTTCGACTCACTAAAACTAGCACCTCCTTGGGAGAGACCTCTCCCTCGTGGACAACGGTTGTCGTGGCCCTACAAACATTACCTAGTAGTGTCTCCCACGGCAATCCAGTCTGCCTCTCTCCGCTTTACACTCGCCTTTGGGATCCAGACGGTTTTCACCTACCCTCAGATACCGAGTGTGAATTCGTGGTCATTCCAAGACCACATAAACTACCTACAATACCTACCCTATACCTCTTCTCCGGAACATAGTGCACTGTCGGGGCACATACCTATCAAATATGGAATCAGATAGTACAGAAGTAAGACCCGTCATGAAGCAATTGTCCAGGTCATAGCTTAATCAACCCTCACTAGGGCTAGGGTAACTAGGCACCCCCTCGTGACAACCCGACAAATGATTTCAATAGTTGGCTCTCAAAAGTTTTTATGCTTTTTTTACTGTATTTGCATTTACTTTTGGACTCCAGTCTTAAAAATTCAGTTAGGTTTAGCAAATATACGACGACATTAAATCTTGAATAGCTTCTGTGACTTGAGAGGGCTTAAAAATGAGAGTAAATCCTTACAATGCCAACTTAATCACATTTTCTCGCATGATTTCCAATTTTATATTATACTACGCCTTAAACAAAAAGTAAAACAGCTTAGCACGAGGTCTTGTTATATATATACCTTTAAAATTTCAGATTGGTTAGACTGTTTATATAGTTACAAATTCTTAGAGGGGCCATAGTAATTTTTTTTGTGAGGGTATTGCAAAGGATTTCTCGGTGTTGTGAATTATTCTATGAATTATTCGAGTCTTGGTTTATATACACAAAAGTTATCAATCTTGTGTGCTATAGTTTATTTATTTTTAGATTTTATGGCCATTCCATGTCAGACCCAGGAACATCTTACAGAACAAGAGAAGACGTTCAGAAAGTGAGGGAAAGCAGAGACCCGATAGTTAACTTTAAAAGAAATATCGTCAAGTTACAATTACTAACAAAAGATGAAACAAAAGTAAATACAGTTTTGAAAAAGTTGATACAACCTTAGTTGGCCATACTTAAGCTTAAACGAGGATTCAATTGATGATTTTTATATAATTTATGAACTTTTTAGATGTAAGAGAGTTGAATAATCTGTTTCAAAAACAGGAAAACTTGTGAGGCCTGACCAAGCAGTGTTTTTTTTGACAGGTCAAAGTAAGATAAGCAATTGCACCCTAACACTCCAACAACCAGTCGAACCTTCTATGATCATTTCACACTTCCTTAGAAAGCCAAAAGGAAGAAAAACTTACATAAGAAGCGTGTGTTTAATAAGAAAATAATTTTATATCTTCAAAATCATTTATTTTCTATATCTTTTAAATATTTGTATATTCAAATAAATATTTATTTTTCCATAAATCCAATAGCAGTGAATACTTCCACTTACTTTCTAACATATTTTCAGAATCAAATTTCAAAACATGCTTAAACATCATACATTTTTTATAAAAAAAGGATATATTTACAAATTATTAAGAGAAAACAAATACTAAATCTTTTATTTTAAAGGATGAATGTTTACCTTTTAGGAGGTTTTTAGATTCTATTCTTTTTTTTTTGAAAATGTTTTGAAAATCTCATCAAATACTCAAAACTAAATCGTAACAATAACAATTTAAATCCACCAGGAACTGTATAAGCTTATAACATGAAGTCTTGCTTGTTGACTTCTTTTCATCTGGTACCAATTACTTTTTGTGATTCACTGTTTCATTAAAACTCACTAGCCAGATTGTAACATGAAATACACTGAGCATGTCACTATGAAATACCTACACATCGTTCTCTCTTACCTCTTTGTGGTGAAGGGCTTGGTTTCCTCTACTGTGTTTTCTCTTCGACTCGAGTTCTTCAATAGACATCATTGTTTTTATCATATTTATTTATCGGTCTAATAATAAATTTTAGTACTGAAATCGATAATCTGTTTATGTTCGGATTATGACATCAACCATTGCTAGTTATACCATCTATTGACAGTGAATTTTCCCTCATTTATTAAATACAATGAAAATTTTCCTTAACGTTTGATTCAAATTTATATTTATTATTGAAATTACGCCAATTTTAGGTTAAAATTAATAAGTTAATCCATGTAATATCATTACAATGTATTAATTCATATATGCATTTTCTAGAACATTGATAAAGAAATTGATGGAATAGTTGAAGAGGCAATAAAAAAAGCAAAAATGGATTCTCATCCACCGATTGAAGAGCTAGCTTCTGACGTCTATTTAAAACCTATAGACAAAAATATCAGGGGGATTTCCTCATTTATACGCCATAAGCACAAAACATTTGGGAAGTTGATGAGCTTGAGTTAGAGTTCTGACAATAGATTTTTTTTAACCAATCACAAAAATATTAATAAGATAAACAGGATTTAATAATGAGTATAAATATATTCGATTCCTTAGTCAATCGTAAAAATAATCACAAATATGTACACATGAAAATATTAAAAAGATTTTAATTTAGTTCTTATATTTCATTTATTATAAGTTACATGCAATAAGATTGTAAAATTTTAAGTAAACTCATCTGAAAACTGAATCACAACAATAAAATTAGAATTGAAGCTACTTGCCCTGAAAATGGATTCTTGGAGGAGCTATGGAACATCAAGGAGAATAGAAATAAAGTTTTTTTAAATCATAATTCTCCTGCTCTTATTTTAGACTATATTATGAATAACTCAGCAATATGGTGTCTACATATTTAACAATTAAACCATTAACAATACACAATATTTTATCGCCATTCCTTTCCGAAGGCGTATCATGTTGACCATTGGAAGTTAAACTATAAATTTTACTTGAAAGTTGCATTAGTACGATGGATGTAAATGAATTGAAAATAATTATAAGAAAGAAAAAAGTATTATGTTTTTAACCAATGTATTATTAATATTAATATATTGGGTCTATGTGCTTCTGTGTTTACAAGACACTCATTTGGACAAAACCTAAAGAATAGTTATTACTCAGCTCTCTGCTTAATTACTAGTTAATTGTTTATCTTGAAGGAAAAGTGTATCAAAAAATGTTAAATTTCAACCATATCGATCACTTTTATTGTTGTTTAGTTAATTCATTGATAGTTATCGGAATAAATCATTTATTAAAATTAATTTTAATTTATTGTTGATTTGGTTGAAGATGACATCTGTTAGTGGACTTATGAGCTACCCCAGTAGCGTCGTCTATTAAAATTATACTGAACTACTTCGTTAGTTATTGTACTCAACTAGTACGTTTAGCGTTCTCTGTTGATAGTTTGATGAACTAATAAGTTCCGTAACGGAACTGGTGGAATGAATTTCCGGAATTGTACATCCTCAAACATTTTTATTTTTTGTTCAGGAAAAAAATTAGGTGGTGAAAATCTGAAATAATGACAAAAAAAAAGGTGAGACAACCTATCCTTGATTTAACTAGCTATTTTATTTTGTAATGACGAAGACAACTAATCTAAGTAAGTTAATGGAGATTGTAATTTTTATTTACATTATCCATTTATGTAATTTTGTATTTCTTAAGTCATCTGTAGAATATGCGTGGCTATTCCAATTTTAAATTGAAAAAAAGGTTATGTTCTAATTACTAAGTTTTTTTTTTTACTGTTATTTGAAATGTTTTAGATTTCTTCATTTAGAGTCAATGTGAACATTAAATAGATGATTAAAAGGCTTATATTCCACCACGCATCAAAAGTGCAGGTATCGAACGAAATAATTACCTATCATTTTCATAAATTGTTTGGTTACGAACAACTGACCTCCGTCAAAGTTATCTAGGCAGGTTACCTTTAATTATTAACCCTTTGACATACAACGTCTGGGAGACGTCATTCATTTCATGTGTGATTGTAGACTTTGACGTCTCCGAGACGGTAAGAACTTTCTTTGGCGAACGCCCCGCAGTATACTATTAGGTTCTTAAACTGCTGCAGTCGTGCCTTGGTCCTGTTTTGTTTAAGATGTTTCCCCTTCTCAAGAGTACCGAAAAAAAAAAGCATTGGCTGAACTAGTAAACGACGCACGATAAAACGGTAATCAGTACAGTACTGACCTTGTAACTTTAAATTAGTAAACATTAGAAATAGTGCTCGCAACATGTCTCAGTTGGATCTATTATCTGAAAGTAACGATGGAAGTCCATTAGGCTGCTCTAGTGATAATAGTGAGATTGAAAAGTGTTTATACTGTTGAGTATTCAAGTGAAGTCGACAAAATGTCCGTAAACGTGCAAGACATATTTCAAGCAGTGACGAATCTGATGTATGGAATTGGAAAGAAAAAGAAAATATTGTCAATATAAAACAAAATGTTCTACGAAGATTGCGTACAAATGCAACACTTCTGCGTGTTTTCAAACAAGTTTTATGTGATGACTTTTTTGAAATGATAGTCAGAGAAACGAATAGATATGCAGCACAAATGGAATGGAACAGAATACAAAAATGAACTAGAAAAATGAAGAATGTTAATACAAATGGTTCCCACTAACAAATGATGAAGTTAGAGCATATTTTGCATTATAATGTCGCAGATAAAAAAAATCTAAAATAGATATGTATTGGTTAAAGGGAAAAATAATAAAATAGAATAATAAATTATGCCTTGTAAACGTTTTTTTGGCCATATCGCACAATCTTCGCGAGATATATATCGCGTCGACGCGCGGTTTATTTGTATGTCAAAGGGTTAAATACCTTCATTATATTAAGTATGTGGTATGTTTTCTCTCTTGTCCTTGTACGTTTCTTTTGGTTATTATTATATTTATGAGTTATAATTGATGCATATATTCATGAATGTTTGTTTAATTTATTGGACAATATAAAGGGCATGTCTGGGATCTTTGTGTGCAACAATATTACAGTCCTAATATTCTTTATACCGAGATCAAAACAAAGTAAAAATTTGTGAATAATTCCTGTAACTGTATTCATGGCATAAACTTCATCACTGCCGTACTATAGAAATTAAGCCCGGACGGTCAGAGTCAACCCATGGCCCCAGAACAGGCCATGGTGTAGCCAAGGACAAATTCAGGGTTGATGGGATCAACTGCAGAGAAATGATTGTTTCGTAAAGTAGGAGTCGGGGAAGTCAAAATCACGCGTGGATTTCTCTCGCAAATTAATTGTATTTTTTTCATCTGCTTTCCGATTTGTGACTTGACAAATTAGTTATCGAAGCTTTTGCTTCTGCTGTAGAAAGTGGAAGACAATGGTTCAACTGTGGGACATTATAATTTTGATCTGGCTGATGAATGGCATTTGTGGTCGACAGATAAAATGAGAAAACGGTAGAATTAACCCCAGGTTAGGTGAAACAGGCCGACCCAGCATCAATAAAACAAAATACTTCACACTGACTACTAGGCTCCAATCTAATGATTCATCGTTAAAATTGCAACCGTGGGGAGGGGGCTGGTACACTCGCGATTGCTAATCATACCTTTATTATCTCACAATGTTGCCGATTGCACTTCTACTTTCTCAGTAATGAATGTTATCATTTATTTATTTCATAAATTTAATTTTAAAAAATAATTTCACTAAGCATAAGTTTACTATATAATGACATCGCACCTCCCTGTTTTAATACTTATAAATCTCTCCAAACTCTACGAAAAGTCTTCAAATTTTGTGGAACGAACCGTTAGAATCAAGTTCGTATTTCAGACAGATTAGGTTGCTTGGCCATGACTCTAAAACTCGTTTTTGTCACTTTTAGACTCACAGCAATGTGTTTTGGCCTTATAATTTACCTTAAGAGCCCAAACAATATTAAAACTCAAGAAATAGATCAGATTAAATCACGGTTATGGATGTTTTGATAGGATATTGAAGAATCGCATCTGTTGTAAATGTCTGCACTAAATACTTCGTAGCTGGTCATCTGTAGGCCCTGTAACTAATAAAATCCCTCCCCTCATATAAAAATCATTTTTTGTTAGTTTTGTACTACAGGTGTGTGCAATACATTTTGGTGTGCCTGCTTTGCCACCTATCTAAGTCAATCAAAATCAAAAGTGGTTATTAACAATTACTGAACATAGCTTTTATTTAAACCGATTGTACACGTAATTATAAAATGTAAAAATAAAACATCATATTATTTATTTTTATAAAATTATAAAAAAAATGCTAGCCCAAAATACGTGACACCCAGCCCCCCCCCCTCCTAGTTACGCTATTGACATATTAAAAGCTACTTGGTAGAAATTTTTTTTCATTTTCCAAAACTTGGTTTCTATTTTTATGTAAATTTACTATTCTTTCAGTTACTTAGAAGCAATTTTCGTTAGTTTGTAACTCAGTTATTTTAGAGTCTATATAGTCTGTACTTTACTATTTCAGTACTAAAGCAATTTTTACTGTAAAAAAACATTTATTACTTTGTGTCTTTTAACATACTAAATTTGTACACTCCGTAGTCGAAATATTTAAGTTGTATCAGTTTCAGGAATGGTTACAACTCGGAAGAAGAAAATATGCATCAGGGGTGTCATACACTATTGAAAAGGTAAGCTATATATTATTTAATGGTATTATATTTCATGTTGGTGTTACACCTGAACTGTTTGAGTATGCTTCTATCTACAGCCGTACAAGCTGTACAAATTAAACGTGGGCCCTGAAACTCAAGTTAAAATAACAAAGGAAGATGCCATTAAATATTTCACTCAAATGACGGTAATTAGACGGATGGAAATTTCACTTGCCTCACTCTATCAGGAAAGAGAAATTCGAGGCTTCTGTCATCTTTATAGTGGTCAGGTAATCATATTTAACTGTATCCCGTTGCTTGCTGTGCCATCGGTGGGTGAGTTCGTCCACCGGAGACACATAAAGTTTTTTTGACTCGTTGCAGCACCTCACAAACCCAGTGTTTAACGCTATGGCCCCACCACCCTTCCCGCATCGATGGCAACTTACTGTCGGGGAAAATTGTTATAATTGATGTAAGTTAGTTTTAAGTCTATGACAAATAAGGTGATCCCCATCACTTATAATAAATTCAGTCCATTAATCCATAAAATACATCATTATACTTTTGTACAATGTAGATCACTATTAGTAGAAAACAGAATTTGTATAAAATGTAGCCAAACTACAGGAAATATAATGAAGCAATTGCAAATAGATTCGTTTCAATAATCTATATTTCGTACCATATATTTATTTTTTAACAAGGGAATATGAAACAAACAAAAAAAATTTAACTGTTCTTGTAATGGCGGCCAGCAACGCTAAAGATATCGAATAGTGGAGAAGTTAGGTCAGGAGGTCTGGATTTAAACCATGTTCCTGTGACTAACATCTACCTTTAGTTAGTAATTATCGTTTCAGACTACTCCTAGTAATTATCAATATTAAGTAACTTAAGATTATTCTTGTGTTAAGGAAGCGTGTGGAGTAGGGATGAAAGCTGTCATGCAAAATAACGACACGGTGATCACCTCGTACCGTGCGCACGGTTGGGCTTACCTCCAAGGCGTACCCACTTACAACATCATAGCGGAAGTGATGGGTCGCGTGACAGGATGTTCTCGAGGAAGAGGTGGTTCTATGCATACCTACTCTCCCACTTTTTTCGGAGGGAATGGGATCGTCGGAGCTCAAGTAACTATCAATTCTTTACTTTGATGTTGTAGCAGCTTAGCGAGGCCTTTATAAGCAGGTTATACAAATGACTTTGGTCTACTATTTCCTATGGATAATGCTTTAAGTACATTGATCTATATCCAATCAATCACTGAGTGAACGACCAGTCGTTTTTACCCTAAACGTGCCAGCATAACCCTCATCTAAGAACTTTTGGTTTTTTATGCCTTCAAGACTTTTTGTTGTTTTCTTTATTTATGGTTCGATTTTTTGACTATCGGGAAACTCACCGTGACTTTTGTATAGTTATATGTATTGTATATAACTTTGTTTATATAGGTTGTTAAAATATATTTAAAACCGCCTCCACTAATACAAGGTCAATTATTAGACAGAGATTTTTTTTTTTCCTTATCTCATAAAATAATAAAAAGTATGTAGGAAAAATGATTTGGAATGATGGGTGCCTTTCACTAGGGGGAGTCCCATTTGAAGGATGTATGTGAAGGATGATGAGTGTGGAGGGCCTCGGGTGAGGGTGGGTTACCGATGATGGAGCCTAGGAGTCCTAGGCCTTGGGTCTGAAGTCGGCAAGGTCAAGCCTGGCCTCTTGGCCTCGTGTAGGACGCTGGGGTGAGTAGGCGTTTCGGCCGGGGAATCGACCTACCCTCGGCAGGTAGAGGGGCCATTTTGAAGGCCTAGACAGAGATTTTTTTTTCCCTAAACCCCTTGAATTGAACCTATTGATATAAATACTATCCCCACCATGTTTCACAAACCAGTTTTACCAACTGTCACACCTCAGAACTAAAAAAACAACCAACTTCTTTTTTTTTTTAATAATGGACATTTACTCGTTTTTTCTTAAAAATTCATTTAAAACTTTACTTTCACGAAGGTTGAATAAGATAACTAACAAGTTGTGCCCCTTATTGCACCTCATTACTCTCGGTGCTGTACCTAATGTTTGCTTTAACTAGTTGAAATAAATAAAAACGATACAAAAGGTGTTGATGCTCTCGACCACTGTTAGAAAAAACAAACAAATATATTCCTCATAATAACAGCAAATAAATAAAACAAGTTCTTTAACAATAAATTAAATTAAATTTCTATTTTTAGTCGAGATGGCAGTCGGTATATCGATTGTAGCTTCTACCTCAAGTGGTAACTCTCCTGCTTATTAGTCCTCTCAAATAAATACCAAAAAGGTACTTGCGTGATACCGCGATGGCTCCAGCGCCTCCTAAGATGTCTTTGGACGTCTAGCCGTTACTTTGAGCACACGTGGGGTGTGCTGACAACTACTAAATTTGCGAAGAACAAAGGGATGCAACCTGTGACAATCTGTGCTGATTGGTCACGTGATCCATGGCGGCCGGTATGACTCAACCAAAAATGCTTCATTGTTGTTTACGATTGTCTGTGTAATATATATTGTATGTAATGTACGATTGTATGTGTATAATATATAAACCTTGCACAGTGGCCATATTGTAACCAATGAAGTTCTACTGAGTTGTAATTATTGCTAGTTGGAAACTTAAACTTAACTATAGCGTTTAAGCAACAAGATTCAAGTTACATAGAATAAAAAAAAATTCGAAAGTTCTTTAAACTTTACAGTGTAAAGAATAAACAGTTCCAAGCTGAAGGTTTATTGAATGGTTACATCCATTCTGCTGGTTTAAGCAGCATGGAGGCGCAATGCAAACAATGTTCAAAGGTTTGAAGTATATTAAGCGGTTATATTAGTTCCGTTGGTAACACTGTTTTTTAGAGTAGTCATCAATAGGAAAGGGGATACATACTATTTTACCACAACCAGGCTTTTAGATGTTATAAAATATATACTTTATTTATCATAATGTCGAATGAAATACATCCCAGAATCCTCAACTTAGCTACACCACTGCCCATAATACTAATTACTTGTTTTTGTTTACGAACCACCTTGACACCAAATAGGGGTTATCAGTACAGTTGGGCTACAAATGCTTAACCACGCTTCAGACAACTTTACCTTAAAGCTCTCAAACCGAAGACATCCCCCCCAACGATTCAATAAACCAGGTGAAATAGTTGTGTAACATGATGCTATCAACACGTGTATCTCACGGCAGCCAGGCAAAGCCTTGGAGAAACAACGTTATTGGAGGGGTGCCAACCATCTCAAAAATTACTTTTGTTATAAATAACTTGTATTTATAATGTTATGGATAGTGTTTATACAATGTAATCACTATTTTCCAGCATGTTTTGTAAAGTGATCCTCTACCCTGGGTACATTCCAGGTGCCGATCGGCGTAGGATCGGGTTTAGCCCACAAATACGCCAACACGGGAGGGATATGTTTCGCCTTGTACGGCGACGGAGCTGCGAACCAGGGTCAGGTCCATGAAGCCTTCAATCTGGCTAAACTGCTGAGCACCCCGATAGTGTTCGCCTGCGAGAACAACAAGTACAGTATGGGCACTGCAGACTTCAGAGGCTCCGGATCTATCGACTTCTTCTCCAGGGCCTACTTCCTGCCTGGGATATGGGTTCGTGTCTTAAGCATTATTCCAGCAACTCGCAGTTAACCAATGGTGCAGAATCACCCTGAACCTGGAAAAATTCCCAAACAAGGAGCGATCGGAATTGATCCAGATGAGGTGGGATTTTTCTGCGCAATCCTGGTACTAGTCAGTAGAACACGGAGCAGCACAGTCGACATACTTCCCGGTCCAAACTTTTGATATGAATTAAAATTCGTAATTTAAGGTGCAATGACATCTTCTATATCTCGTTTTAATCCTCCCATGTCCCTTCAAACCTATCAGATACTCTTCAAAGTTTGCAGCCAAATCCTATACAGTAATACTTCTTTACAGACACTTCCATCCACCATGAAACCTACATAAGACATGGTTTCATGGTATAAGGAAATATCTTTTCTCGGCATGGTTTTTAAAATAAATTTTGTTTTATATATGTAGGGATTTTACCAATTGGTATTTGATGTTAGAAGAATAAGAATGATTAGGGTTGACAAATAATTTATGATGCCTAGTCCTGAAGATACCTGAATAGGCGAAAATCGACCAATGTAAAAATAGGTTCGGGGAGACTGTAAAGCCTTTTCATCAAAATGCTTTTCATATAGACTTTGCTTTCATATATTTTATATTATTTAAAATAAAGGTTTCTTTTTAGAGTGTTGACTCATTGAAATATTCTTTTTTTTTTTTTATTTTCAGGTGGATGGTATGGATGTACTAGCAGTCAGAGAAGCCACAAGGTTCGCTAAAGCACACATAATGGCCAACAAAGGGCCAATTGTTTTAGAGTTGGAAACTTACAGGTCATTACTTAATTCCACTGATTCACATTTAAATTATTAATAAATAAATTCTTCTCTCAACAGGACATCTACGGAAGGTCTAAGGCCTTCTGATGTCGCCACAATACTTTTCTTCTACTGATGAGTATTGAGAAATGTTTTGGGAATGTGGTATAGCATTGAGAGTGGTAGATATGGAGGGTTCTATGAGTGACAGAGAAACGAGCATCAGATAGCAATGACTGAATGTACTTGAATGTTCAAATGCTGCTGCGTAGTTTTTAAGTTGTTCCAAAACGGAGTAGAAATTGAAAAAGAAGATTTGTCATCCGAATGTCTTCAGCGAATCAATCTCCTTCCAGATGCGATGTGCATTATTTTTAAATCATTAATTTGTCGAGATATCCATGGCAAGGCTCCAGTGTGCAGCCTAAGAAAAACAGATTACTATTCGTGAAGTATTCTATTTTTGACGCTTTGAATTTTTAAATGTTGTAACTTTTAAAGCATGTACTTTCAGGTACTACGGGCACTCGATGTCTGATCCAGGCACTTCTTATAGAACCAGAGAAGATATTCAGAATGTAAGAAAACACAGAGATCCTATCACAAAATTTAAAGAAAAAATGATTACTTATAAAGTAGCTAACAAGGATGAATTTGAGGTAACATTTTGTTTGTTAGTATCAAATAATCTTGTTAATAGATAGGTCGGCCATGTTGACAATAACTGCTTCTACAGGGTATATTTAATATATTCTAAGGACTTTCGGCAGCTCATTCAATGACTATTAAAAATGTCATAAGTACATATCACAGTGGTAATGAGCATTAATGCAAAAGATTACAATTTTTTTTTTAATTTAATATTAATAGTTAAAAGCTAATAAAACTTTCAACAAATTCCAATGATGACAAGTTTTATATTACAAATTACAGCCCATAAGCAAACAATTATTATTGGTATAAATAGTAATGTTGTGGAAAGTGACTTAATCTCAATGATTAAATTAAATTGTCTGCAAAAAAAATGAGAAAATAGAAGATGTCTTATATATCAGGCTGTTTAAACTGATTTTTATTAGATTCATGTTATCTCACAATCGGCAAAATATCTTAAAACCCATTTTATTATATTTTTTCAGGAAATAGAAAAAAATGTATCAAAACAAATAGATGACAATATTAAAAAAGTAAAAGCTGACCCGTTACCTAAACTTGAAGAGCTGACAGGAGATATCTATTTGAAACCTATAACCAAATATATTAGAGGGATATCGCCATTAGCAAAACATGAACACAAAACATTTGGCAAGTTATTTAAATCACAAGTAACAAAAGCAAAATAATTATGACTGAAAATACAAATTTGATTTATTTAAAGAATAATAATGAATAATAAAAATGACAAAAGTGAAGATTTAAAACCTATCAACAAAACAA
This sequence comes from Acanthosoma haemorrhoidale, assembly GCA_930367205.1. NCBI lineage: Eukaryota > Metazoa > Arthropoda > Insecta > Hemiptera > Acanthosomatidae > Acanthosoma > Acanthosoma haemorrhoidale. The sequence goes on from OV884014.1 coordinate 41,809,763, forward strand.
ACTCCTATTAAAACTAATGAGTGAGATGAAAAGAAAACATATGTTTTTTTAAATCTGAATAACTTATAGTAAACAATATATTTGTATGCCTAATCGTTTAATATTGATATTTCATAAATTAATAATCTATGCTAATGTTAATTATTTAAAATTTATCTACAAACTATTTTCAATTCACTGACGCAAAACTTAAATTTTAAATATTTTGAACATAAAATGGAAAGAATACATTATATTCTGTTGGACCGTTTTGAACATTAATTTTAGTAGAAAAGTAATTAGTGACGTTTGGTTTGATAATTAGTGAAGCTAAGGTAAGTGTTTGTTATCTATCTAAAGCAATGAATGGTAGGTTATGACAGAAGAGTGTACTCTAGTTCTGAGATTAAATTGGCTTAGGTGGTTCTAGATTAAACCCAGCTACTGTGACAATCGTTATATGTAACTCGACATACTGTAGAGCATACAGTTCTATTTAAAACACATGGAAGTATACTTGTTAAATAAGGAGGAGAGTAATAGTATTGAAATTATGTTCAAAAGTGTATACTAATGTGTGCAATATAACTAAAACCAAATTAATTACCTGCCAATAATAATTGAATAAGGATTACCGTCGTAATAAGTGTAAGACAATTTAAAGAGAACAGCAATGATTGAGTGAATGCAGTAAATCAGCATTATTGACTAAAAGAATGAAGATGTCCCGGGAAGGCAATGCTTTCAAAATATTGTTGTGATATTTTGATGGTGCTTTTGATATAAACTCAAAATTCACAGTATACGATCCATGGATCACGGTTCATTTATGTTTTGAACACTATTTGTTGCGTTATGTCCAAGATTGATAGTTAACAAATAAACAATATCAGGAATTAAATATAAATGATTTAATATTGTATTTGTTAATTTTAAAACAAGAACAGTTAATCATATGAGACAATTGGAAAACCAAAGAAGTTAACATATCCAATACGGCGGCAGAGCGTATAAAGGCTGGGGTCGCCCCGGAATCGCTCTCATTTACTTTGACCCGGCAGACGAGAGCTAAGGAGAAGCCGCTCTCTCTTTTACTTTGATCCGGCACTAGAACCAGAAAAGACGCACCAGGTAGCAACCCACCCAAAGAGACAAAGACAAGACTAGAAGACAAAGAAGAATTCACCAAAGGACGCACAACACAGAAAAACTGGCCAGTCGCGATAGTAATAAGGTACAAGTTAACTTTAGTTTTTAATAGTGTTATTTTATTACGTACGTACTTAGATGTATATTCAATCCATAAATCAATTTTTTAATAAACATTTTTTCCTTTTTCCAGAAGTTTCCTTTTTATATTAACAGAACCTCAGATTAAGATTAAAGTTAAATATAAAATATATAAAAGATAAAAAACGTAATAATATACATATATTGTTGTGATATTAGATATTGTGGAGTTTGTATATAAATATTTAATCCAACCTTGAATCAAGAAGGCAAACAAAAACAATTGAGGGTGGAGGAAAAAACAAAAGGAAGTAAGTATACTGGTTGTTGTGATGATGAACACACACACAGAATTATTCTCTCTAGTTTTGGGATCAGCCCGTAATACATATTATTAGCTTGAGATTGTGAGTAAGAAAAACTTAAAAACTTTGTTGGTTAGTGGTTATTGACTTAAAGCAGAACGGAAGAGAAATAGCACGAAGTGAGTGAAGAAGTATTAATTTTGTTTAAAGAATGAAGAGAATTAAAGAAGAAAAGGAATCGAATTTATAGACAAGTATTTATATAATAAATAGAATAAGTTTATTTTTTATGTTTGTAAAATTAAATTCATCTTTTTACCAGAATTATTTTGTTAATAGAACCTAATAATAAATAGTAAATAAAATAAATTTAAAGTAAAAATAAAATTACCATATCTATTCAAAGAACATAATACTTGGCACCCAACATGGGGCTGATAATGAAGTAATCTGGCTAAAGGATTTTTTAGATAGTGTCACGAAAATTGTGTTTAAATTTGATATAAAGGTTAGGGTATTTGTGATTAAGATTCATATTGATAGAATTCAGTCATGGAAAAAGATAACCAAAGTTTAAAATATGATCCAAATGAGCAAAGTATAATTGATAGATACGTAGATAAGGAGGAGAATAAGATGGAAAATATGTTAAAATTAATGGTAGAAAATTTTAAACAATTTAGAGAAGAAAATAAACAAAATTTCTTAGAATTAAAACAAGAAATTAAACAAAATAATTTAAAACTTGAAACAAATTTATTAGTACAATTAAAACAAGAAAATAAACAAAATAATTTAAAACTTGAAGAAAATTTTAAACAATTAAAACAAGAATTATCTAATTAACTCGATAAATTGGTGGAAGAACGTAATGAAAAATTTGAAAAAATTGACAATAAAAAAGAGATCATTGAACAAAATTTACAAAATTCTTTTAATGATTCAAATGATATACTGGATGAAAAAACACATCCTTTAGAAACGGATTTAAAACCGAAACTGGAAAATCAGAAAATTGATTTTAAAGAAGTTAACTTAAAAACCGAAAATAAAGTCCTAGATCTTGAACAAAATTTAATTAAAAATGATTTGGATACAAATAAAAAGAAAATAATGATAAAAGTAATAAAAAGGAGAAGGAAATGGAGGATATAAAAAGTATAAAGGAACAAAATACAATTAAAATAACTAGTAATTCTAGTGAAACTAAATCGTTAATTAATCGTGATATAATACGAGTAATTAATAATCATGATAAGTTAGAATTCAACGATTTAAAAGTTTTGACCCAGTAGAAATTATAAGTAAATTAAAAAGTACAATAGTTAAAAGTTTGGATTGGGATAAATTCGAATATAAAATTTCATATCATTTTAGTGAAATTCCCTTTTACGAGTTTAGTGGAAATCATGAAAATAAATAAAAGGAAAGACTTTAAAAATAATTTCAGGTATGTTTTTAATACCATAGAGTATAATTATAAAAAAAGAAGAAAAAGGTTATATTTTATTATTATGAAATAATGCTAATCGGATGACATGTAAAACTTGATCTACATAAACAATAGAAAATTAAAATCAATTGAAAAAACTTATTATAAAAAAATGTCAATTGGACAAAAGTAAAAACTTGAAAAGTGAAGTTAATTGTAATGTTCAAATGTTAGTATGTTTATTTGTAAAATCAAATTTGTCAATATGTTAAAATCTATCTAAAAACTTTAAAATTAAAATTAATTGAAAAACCTATTGTAAAATAATGGCAATCAGGCAAATGTAAAAACTTGAAAAGTGAATTGAAATTTATTGTATTGTATTAAAATGGTATAATGTTTATTTGGACAATCAAATATGTTAACATCTATAGAAAAAATTGAAATTTTAAAATTCATTAAAACCTTATATGAAAATAGTGTCAATCTGACACATGTAAAAACTTAAAAAATGAATTTTATTCTAATGTATTAAAATGTTAGTAAGTTTATTTTGTACAATCAAGTTGGAAATGTTAAAAGCTATATAAAAGGTTGAAATTTAAAATTAATTGGAACCTTATTATGAAAATAATGTCAATCGGACACAAGTAAAAACTTTGAAATTGAATTTTATTCTAATGTATTAAAATGTTAGTATGTTTATATTTGTACAATCAAGTTGGTAAATGTTAAAAGCTATATCAAAATTTGAAATTTAAAATTAAGTAATACTTTATTATGAAGATATTGTCAACCCAGCAATGTAAAAACCTTGGAAATTATAAATTTATGGCACTATAGTTAAAAAGCTAAGATGTCTGTAAGGTACAATTACATTTGTGATGTAAATGGTTGAAATGAAAAATGTAAAATTTTGGTGACACCTAATCTGATATTGTCATTTAGTAATAAGAAAATGCGAATTGTCAAAGTGCTAAAAAAGTGAATAGTTAAATCAAAAGTAAAGTGGAATGAAAAATTTTTTATCGACAAGCTCAAAAAATTTTTAAATCGGAGCGGACCCGAATGTTGTAATATTAGATATTGTGGAGTTTGTATATAAATATTTAATCCAACCTTGAATCAAGAAGGCAAACAAAAACAATTGAGGGTGGAGGAAAAAACAAAAGGTAGTGTACTGGTTGTTGTGATGATGAAAACACACACAGAATTAATTCTCTATCTAGTTATGGGACCGGCCTGGTGTATAGGTGTCTGGGTCTAGTGTTCATGGAAAAACTTTTATAGTATAGTTGTTGTTGCGATAATGAAAACACACAGAGCATTATACTCATCTAGTTTTGGGATCAGCCCCTAATACATATTATTAGCTTGAGATTGTGAGTAAGAAAAACTTAAAAACTTTGTTGGTTAGTAGTTATTGACTTAAAGCAGAACGGAAGAGAAATAGCACGAAGAGAAGAAGTATTAATTTTGTTTAAAGAATGAAGAGAATTAAAGAAGAAAAGGAATCGAATTTATAGACAAGTATTTATATAATTAATATAAGTTTATTTTTTATGTTTGTAAAATTAAATTCATCTTTTTGCCAGAATTATTTTTGTTAATAGAACCTAATAATAAATAAAATAAATTTAAAGCAAAAGAATAAAAAATAAAATTACCATTTCTATTCAAAGAACGTAATAATATCTTTATTGGCTTTATTTATAATAAATTCGACTTTTCAATTGAGAATAATGACCAGCCTGAGATATAAGCTTTTAAATACATGAATAATGAATACGTTTAAATCTCTTTGTGAAAGTAACAACTGACATCTTTCTCCATTGCTAACTACCAATTGATTGATTAAACAATTAAACCAAGCCAATATCGTCTAGGACCCATACCAATTAATCTATATCTGTTAACACTCTCCGCTATCAAGGCATCTCAAATTGTTTTTTATATCTAATTCGATAAATGGCACTGTATGTGTTTCTTGCTTTAGTATCATAAATCATTTTAATATCTATTTAATGTCAATCCAAAATATTACTACAATAAATAAATGATTTTTTATTGCAACTTATGTCATATACAGTTAACTGCCACTCCAGGATTCGCTTTTAACGTGTTAGGGCACATATTACATATATTCCAGAATCAGAACTCAGAAGTTCAAACCCAGTGATCTCAATGCTTTCCTGTACTTTTTTAATGATTAATTAATTGCAATACGTAACATTTTTTATTTTGGTAACTCCTACACCTACCTCCAGTAACAATGATTCTTATCATGTTACACTTTTGAGAAACGAATTCCTCACATTTTAGGAGAGAACAGTGTATACATCAAATCAGAAAAAATGGATTAAATATAATTTAAAATATAAAAAGAAAACATTTTTATTATTTAACAGTAACAAAAATATAATTAAATACTATTATACAACACTTTTATTAAGGGTAAAGTGCTGTTAAATTGAATTATCTATTAGATTAATATGAAAGAATTAAGTTTTGCAAATCGTTTATATTTCTTTCTATATGAGAAGGCAACCTGTTAAAAATTACATGTGATGGTTTTAGATACACTTACAATGTCTCGAGGTAGCTTTGATATAAAATATTTTACATTCATAAAAACAAATTATCCATATACAATTTTTTAACCATGATAAATTTATTTTAACAGTAAATATACAAATTAATATGTTACAATTTTCATTATCACACTTATTTACGCGTACATATGAGAATGTACCAAAAATACAATTTCAGATTGATATATTAACTTTCTAGAGTGCACTCGCTGCCTTTCATAACATACATATATTTACATACCCTTTCAAATACATACTAATATATTTATTACCGGTACTTTCCCTCCGCGATAATATTTATGTGCTCACTATATTTGGAAAATTTTCAACATTTAACATCTACTAATATGAATCCCGATTTATATAAATATTGATGTACGAAGTATTTTTTTTGTATACAGAAATATTTAGACAATGTAATAGTAAGTTCATAGTTAACCATGAGGTGGTTTTATTGGAAATCTGCTCAGCTTAATCAGATATTGTTTATGGATAATGTTTTGACATATTATTATGTCTGTATCAGGTCCTGAAGGCAACAATAAAAACAAAAAAAAAAGGAAGGAAATGCTAAAAAGAGTAGCTATAAACATTAAATAATTTCTGAAAGATTGCTTATAAGAATCATTCAATCAGTTCATTGTTATTAAATAAGGAATAATTTTGTCGAAGAAAAAAATAAATATATATATATATAAATGAGAAAAGATTACATTACAAGCTTGATATAAAAAAAGTATTGACAAAGGTGTAAGGTATAGTAATGGAAGCTACCTATCAAAGTATAAATAAAAATATCTGTAAACCTCATGAAGAAGTTGGACTGAACCCACCAATTGAGGTCTGGTTTTTGAAATAACGTAGATAGCAGATGAAAAAACATGTACAAAACACGTAGAGGTATATCTGATACAGGCATAAAATGTATGTTGAAATGCTACCCTCTAATATAAGGGATGAAAATTCAACAGGTTTCTTTTATCAACTGATTCCCGACAACACCCACTCATAAAAATATAATTTAGACATTTTTAAAATGTATGACAACCACTGAGAGTACGTATACACATAAAACTATCAAAATGGTTTCAACAAGATCCTTGTTCAAGATTTTTCAATAAAAAGTAATTACACTTTAATTTATATAAAAATACAAAGGTTAATTTTACAAAATTTAAATAATAGCTACGAGAAACATGTGGTATTTTTTTTTCTTATATTTTCTAAATTATCAATTATTTATTAAACATAAGACAGTAAAATTACAGTAGACTCTCCCATATCCGGACAGCCAAATACGTAAAAAAAAAAAAAAAAAAAATACTTTTTGTCACTTTTAAAAAGAGAATTACGTATCTAATAAGATACAATTATAGTGGGAAATAATATTTATAAATTTAAATAGACATCATGCTCATAAGGCACTAGTGACGCATATCAGGAAAGGTTGACAAAAAAACAACTTTAAACAAATATTTTGATGTAAAATTGTAAAGTTTTATAAAATAAATGTATAATTACTAATATTTTTTCTTTATTTCGTATAAATCCTGGTCACTCTCCCATATCCGGATCACCCTGCCCAAATTAATCCGGATATTGGAGAGTCTACTGTAATTCTAAATTCAATATTATATCAGTTTTTGGCATTTGAAACATCTGAAAAAATGCAGGTAGCAAAATGTATTATGTTGTATGATCTACAAAATATATTTCTCTTAAAATATCACACCACGGCTTCTGTATGTTAATAAATGTAATAGAAATCAAGAAGTTCTACACAGCAAGAGAATCGGTTTAGCTCAATTATTGGTCACTTGAGAGCACAAGTTGTGTTTTTAATGGATAGGCGGGGATACAGCAAGAGTGTTGCATTTCAACTCAAGCATACTCTTCAGGTGGCATTTAATTTTTTATTTTAATGTAATGTAAATTATTATCTGCTGAAACAGTCTGTCAACAAACTTTGGAATGTTTACACTTGATTCCCTGAAGCTGTGTTTCAGTTGTTACACTACAGAAGCTGAGATGAGATATGTGCTACATACATGTAAAATATTGTTTAAATATCGGTCTGGAAGAAAGAAAACAAAGTCCAGTTGTTAAAAAATGTTTGTGATCTCATAGATGAATCCTCTACAGACAGAATTATGTAATTTAAAAACAGGATTTGAAGTGTTTCTTACATAAATATTTTCTAAATTTTATTTAGTGTGTAATAAATAGAATCGGTTGAAATTATTGGTCTCCGAATTATTAACTTAAGTGAAAACTATGTACAATAATTTTTTTAGCAATTTTAAATTTCATTAAAAGTGAAGAGCAATTTAATTAGTAGACTGTGAATTGATAGTCAGCTGTGAAATTAGACACGTATATTTATTATCGGCTTAGATGATGTGTTCCCATCAGATTCTTTCACATGTCTTTTGAAGAATTGAAATTCTAATAAAAAAGCTTAAACTAATACATCTCAACAACAGTGATATTAGAATAAGTTTCTGATTTTTTTTTTTATAATAAATTATTTAAATACATTTTATGTTCAAACAAAAGATAATTTACAAGAAACCATATTTTTATACCCTGTCGATTAAAAAGAGTAACTTCCATTTTTCCTGTTGGTGTATTCTTGAAAAAACAAATTAATTATAGAAAAATATAAAATAGTTGTCAAGAGCACTTTAAAGCTCCTTTTTATGACGATAGGGGAAACTGATTCTTAGGCTGAAATGATTCAAATAAGTTGAAAATCATTAATTCACATTAATTGTAATTTTGTCGTAAAAAAATGTTTATACCGGTGGAAGAGATTAGTGAGGTGTTCAAAAATGTAAATTAATTAAATAGTAACATAGAAGTTAACAAGTTGCACAAGGACCAGAGACACAAAGTAATTGTTAACTTTTATGTTTCAAACTTATAAAAAAACAAGTTTCTTCAAAACCATTATTTCAAAATTTGTTAAAAAAGGATTTGAGCCCTTACACTATTAAGGAAATGAATTTAATATCACTAGGCCAAGTAAATTACTTTAATTTTATTGTTAATATTTCTAGCAAAATATAAATTTCCAAATTTCCTACAATGTTTTTATTACATTTCAAGAACTTTTTTTAGTTATGATTAAACTTCTATTAGAAAAAACTTAAATAAAAGTTTTGTGGATCTCTGAGCATCCTTGAATGAGGAATATCAGTTGTTAGTTATTAGATTCTGTTATACGCTCAAAGGTAAGAAATGATTGTTTTATAGCACTATGGAGCCATAAATGTTTCATGAAGTAAGTCATGAGAATAAATGTACCGAGTTTTCAAAGGATAGTACGGATAAAATTAACTAAAGAAGCGGAATCTATCCATCCCACTTTTCAGTTCTGGAAATGAGTTAACAGGTGGTTGGTTGGGCTGAAGGCTTCAGTCAGTTTTATGTTCATTATATATCAATAATATTTGAAAGTGGTGCCCTAATTTTGATGGTTGGTTTAATTCATCAATTTGTCTTCGTGGGAGTTCCAGAAATCCTGTTTTGGGATACAAAAGCACATAGGGTGTAAAGCTCTATTTGTTATATTATTATATTATTTTCTCTATAGCACAAAATAACCAGTAGTTAATAATTACAAAAATAATTATGAGTTGTTATTTATAAATATAAAATGCACAAGACTTTGGAATTTTAAGCCACTTCGGTACCAACAAAGACTTCCAGACAGTAAACTTTTCAGTATCGTTCAGTAAAATTTTTGAAAATTTCTAAATAACAACTTTCAATATTCCAATCTGGATAATAAATAGAACTCTGTCGAGTACACAAAAGCTGTAAGCGAGTTCATCGATAATTCAGTACAATTACTATTTCATGCATATCTTTCCAAAAGTGAGAATTTAATTAATATTTTAGAAATTTTTTTTAAAATTAAGTTAGATATTTGGTATTATTAAAAAAAAAAAAAGAAAGTTTAATGCAATATTTAACTATGAAAAACATATCAATATTTTTTCATCCTCTTTAGTTTATACCACAACCTATAATATTCTAAATCACATATATTTTTAATTTAACAGACAAAATTTTCAACATTATCTAATCTCTATGTCTATCTAGACAATGTTCTGGAAACTAAAACATTTCAAAATTTATACAAAACAATATAAGGCACTAGTTTGTTATAACGGCCACGTCAAGAGGTTATAGACACTTTATATTGTTTGTTTTTTTACAGTTGCTCGTGGATTTGTTATAAATGCTTTTTATTTAATAGGTAACAGAACCTTTCTTCCACTATAACAGACTAGTAGCCAGTAAAACTTACGAAACCCTGATAAGTGCCTTCAAGTTATTTAAATAGACTAATAAATTAGCTATATATATATATATAATTTTTTATATATAATTTTATACATTTTTTATATTTAACATTGACTTTACTTACAACTTTAATTTCTGTAAGTTAAAATTATATTATTGCTTTATAACAAGTTATTAGAATTATAAAATTTCAACCATAATTAATATAATAATAAACTAAAATATAAATCTTCTCTCTATATATAATCTATACGTATAAAGGTAACTTGTATTTCTTAAATGAAATAAATATAATCAAAACAACATATATCCTCTTTTAAAATAAACTATCGCAATCTTCATTATTTTTCGATCTAACAGTCTAAATAACAGTTCACAAATTTTTCTTTTTTGTGGATTTTTATTAATCTATGATCTAAAAATGCCAACAAAATTATAAAACTGGAATGATAAATAACATTTCTTATGATTAAATCATAACATAGACTTTCTGTAAAGAATTTGTAAACAAAACATAATTCCAAAAAAACTTATAAGTACTATTAGTTAAAGAAAAAATAATAAGGTACATAAAAAAGAAATTTCTAAGCACTGACTAATGAAACAGTTTAAATTGTTTAAATATTACCTAAGGAAGAAAGTGTTTATTTTTTACGTGCCTCCTGAGCTGGATCCTTGTTGCACACTTATGCCCACAGATGTCGCAAGGGTATTCTTTACTGAGCGAATGAGTTGCGAGGTGTTCTTTGACAGAACTTCTCCGTGAAGCTCTGTACGGGCAGAGGGGGCACGAGTACGGTCTCTCTCCTGTATGGCACCTTTCAAAATACAAAACGAACTAACTTCAAATCATTGTTTATGTTTCTTAATACTACTTCTCCCCAATTAGTAATATTAAAACCTCTTATTACAACCATTATTATGAAATAGCTTATATTATGCTGCTAGAATACTTTTTTATGTCAGTTGCTTAGCAATATGTATTCCTCACTCAAAAATGTGCGAACACTGTCGCTCTAGCCATTTTTCAGAGCTTATAGGAGATACAGGCCTCCTAGCTAAAGAGATCAAAAATTGACTAGGCTAAGGGTTGGCTCATTTGGAAAGGTGTCCGACCGAATTTCAGCCCTGACAGTATATTTTTCCTTGGGCTAATTACTTATAGAACTAGTGGTATTACAGACTACCACTAATTTATTAATGAACAATTAATAATAAACAAAATTAATTTTTTTTAATTTCATATGGACACAGGGACAGCAGTTAAATGGTATCATATGACTCACCTCATATGTTTGGCAACATCTCCAGCAAGGAATGCTCTGTACGGACACAGAGGGCATAAGTGCTTCTTGGCACCCGAGTGAGTGAGCTTATGCCTGTTGAGTGTACAGGACTCGGCCGCTCGGTAAGGGCACAGCGGACAAGCATACGGGCGTTCGCCAGTGTGTCGTCTCTTGTGTGCACGGAAATGTGATGAAACGTCTGTTGAATAGTTGCAATCGTTGCAGCGGAACTTCTTTTGCTTTGGAGTTGCTGTAGCTGTAACTATATATAATATACAATAACTAATTATGGTTAAATTTCATCATCAAATGCACAATATAACATTGGAATGAACAAATGCAACAGTAGCTTAATTCATCAAATTTCAATAAACCAACTATTTTAAAAAACAATATGTTTGAACAAAATTTTGCCAGATACAGGTGACCAAAAAATCTTACACTTTAAAATAAACTTTCATTTTGGTTGATAGACATTTCAGCATCTCTGCTATCGGTGTTATTTCAATCTCTAAGAAGAAAACACAACCTAATTTAAAATTATTGAAAATTTTAAACAAAATTAAAAGCCTAATATTTACCATAAATCACAAATTATAAATGCGTGGTTGATTTCCAACCTGGTTAATATCCAAGTTTTGTCCTGAATTCTGAGCTAGTGTAATTATCAACAATCAGGTAATATTAGTGATTATATTGCTTCTTTATTATATTATATCCAATTTACCTAAGATATAGTGTTTTTGTTTTAATGTTGCTTTTGTTGGAAACACAAAATTGACGATGCTATTAGCTCATTTTGACAGTAACACTATTACTTATAAAATGCATATAGAATTTGAAATTCATACTAAACTGAACTGTTTAACTGTTATTTAGATAATTTTAATTATGTTCTGTTTTCTCAGGGATTTAAATACTGGTGATTGCAGTGATACAAAAATATCTGTAAATAGAATTTTCTTTTCTAATGTAAGAATTTTTTAATTGCCTGTAGTTGACAAGCTTATGTTTAAACAATTTATGCTTCAATTAAAGACCAAACAATATTTTTACTAACAATAATATGATTATTACTTACCAATATTAGCACCAGTTGTATCAGGTTGATCTGGTAAAGATTCTGCCTCTTCTGTAAAAATCATTAAATGATTCTTGCACAAAACCACACTGCAGTATATTACCGTTTTTTAAAACAGAATTTAGAATATAACGTATATTCTACCTAATATATACCTTTGCAGACAGTAGCTTCGCAGAAAGCGGCAGGTAACATATCTGTTGTATATTCTGATTCGTCTTCGATAGATGTTTTATTATCTTCTTCAAAAGATTTGCCACAATCGTCGTCTATAGATCCTGAGTAGTCGTCGTCTAATGAGCTAATATGATTCTCTTGTAGAGAATGGATGTAACTACGGGGATCATTGTGATTGTCATCGATATGATTGTGAGTCAAGTGATGGTTTCCTGGCTGAACTGAAACACCAACAACTTTAAATCACCAAAGAGAGAAATGAACTATTATAACTATATTAAATTTTTAAAAGACAATTTAAATGTATAAATAGTTTGTTTTGTTACATGGCTACATATGAGGAGCAGTCCAGATGACGGAGCCATAGACCATAGAGGACTGGCCTTTAAAAATTGAGCCATAAAGTTTAGCCCTACCACCGCCAACTGTAGTTATTTACAACCTGTAGATATAATCATTTAATTTTGGAATTCCTTCCAATATTCTCAGAATTGAGATAATTTGTCTGGGTGGTTATATAACACCGTTAATGAACCATTAATGTTCACGGGTAGCAGCAGTAGACAGCATGGAGAATTAAATGATTATTGAGTACAGATTGAACGTTTGCGCTTTTAAATATACTTCTTGCAGCCTGAAGCAGATTCAACCTGACTTATTTGATTAGGTTAGATATTCTTAGTAATTAGTGCTTGGATTTGATCCCGGGACCTCCTGATCTTTGGTCAGGTGTCTGCAAACTGTACATTACCAATATCGGGATTCTTATATGACCAAACATACTTCTTCTTTCTTCAATCACTTCCAAAACATTCCTTTTCAAACCTATCCTTTCCCTAACCTTAATACAGTTTCTGACATCTGGACCGATCTCTTCCAGAAATTTTTGCTGATAGGTTTACCAACTATGGAAAATCCCCAGTTCGATAACGGATGTAACACAACAAAGGACTTTGACCAACTTTGAATTGAAGGTGGGGAGGAGCACCACTTAATAGCACCATACATTCCTCATTCACTTTCTCAGGGTAACAGGACCTTTGAAGGCAAAAAGAACTATTTTTATCAGGCTACTTCACCAGTAGTAAGTTTTATGTTTTGTGAAAAAAGTGTTCATATGGGACTGGCGAGATAGGTAGCAGGATAGGAACAGTTGAAAGAAGTTAACAAGGGCAAAATTGAATATGAGGATTAAAAGTCTAAAGAAGGTTACAACAGAACCCTAAATGGGAACAGTCAACTAAGAAGAAAGGTAATTATCCTAGGTCACATTTTAATCTATAATTATAAATTAATACTTTAGTTAGATATGCTTAAAAAAAGGTTATTCCATCCCTACAAAAATTATTAAGGATTCATCGATTTATTCATAATTATGTACACTTTTCAACCTGCATGAATAACGTTCAATAACAAATATCTAATCTCTCACGAATTTGTCGAGGAAACATATTTTCACTGGACTATCACTTCTTCCAACAGCACTAATGTGATTAAAGTTAACAAGTAAAGTATTAATGAACCCCTTAAAATAACAATTTCTTTTTGTATTTAAATAAAAAAATTGTCATAAAATCAACTTACAATCTCAATAAATAATTTAATTATGTAATTGCAGGACTCCTTTATTTTTAACATGAAAAAGATACATATAATTTAGATGGAACACAGCTCTTCTTTTCTGCAAAAAAACTTTTGCATTAAATTTAGGTACTGAGGATTATAAAAAAACTTGCTTATATTATATAAATAATTAAAATCATCTTGGATCCCAAAACTAAATGTAAAACAATCATAACATGAGTACTTCACAATTGTAATATAATCTGCCATAGCGGTTAGTAGTTTGTGTGCTCAGTACAACTCATAAGTACAAATCAAAATTTAATTGCGGTCTATCTACACATAACTGGTGTTTCCAGTTCATATAGCTAGGATAATAGCAATTTTTATTTCGTGAAGTAGATATTAAAATGGGCGATTCTTGAAAGGATAGTCCCCATTTCTGCCTTGAATTAAAATTAACTGAATTATCAGTGAATGAATTTAAGGAGCTAGTAATAACAATGCGTTAAAGGTTATTTAAAGTGGTACTACTTAAATTCAATAATCAAAGTGTACTTTACAATGGTGTAATAGTTTTCAGCAGAAAAATAAATTAGAGAATAACTACATATCACATTGGTGCTATTAGTCAGAACTAAAAGTTGAAGTCACAATTAGATACCTGAATTTGTCTTAGGGATAACCGGCAGAATGTCCAAACTCCAGTCAAGTCCATCAGAGGAATCTCCATGAACTAAGTAAACAGATAAAATTAAATTCCATTGAGACCATGGCTACAAAACATGCACTGCTATAGTATCAACTACTTTTACCACTTTTTCGAAAATGATCTGTTCCGTTTCTGTGAGTGATTCTCGTTATAACCAATTCATCTCTATATCTAAGTAAATCCATCACTTTTGCAACAGCCTAATCTAATATTTACTTTAGAGCTGTCATTGCACTACTCTGTCAAATATATGTATCTATATACGTTAAAAAATAATTAACATTACATGCTTAGAAGTTTTGAGTTAACAACAATTAATATCTAATAAATCCTATGAATCTCCATTATTTGATATAGACCAGTGATGCTAAATGATAAGAAATTATCTTCGCTAAGTAAATACAGATCAGATGTTTCACAATTTTACAATTACAGCCACTGCCTTTTTTTCTTTTCATTGTTTTTTACCATTAATTGCTTCGAATATAATTTTTATTAAAATTAAGCTATTTATACAAAGTAGTTAATAATTTTTCTTTAAAGTTCAAATAAATAATATTCAATTGCACAATTGTTTCATAATTCAAAGTTTGACAGTAAGCAATTATGTCAACAACTAAACTAGCGATGGTCATCACTGTTATTTTTATAAAACTTAAACGATCGTTCGTCAAAATAGTCTAAATGCTGTTAAAAGAAACCAAATTATTTAAAAAAAGCATTATAAATATAATACATGAATTTACATCAACAATAAAATATAATAACATAATACTCTATATAGTAGTAATCTTATTATATCTTCGTTTACATTTGTTGTGGCCACCTTTTAATTACGAATAATTACAAGTTCCCCTCTTCTCTGACCAAAAAACTATCTATAAAACAAAAAATGTTTGCACTTCTACCCTCCTTCAAATGCATATTATGCTATGCAGGAAAAGGAGCCATAAACCTATAAATTTGTTCATGTTACTGTTCATTTAATTGTAAATATTTAAATAAAGGGGTTTTGGAAAAAAAAAAAAGACGCCAGACTCCCAATAGTAAACAGAAGGTGGGCCCCATCACCTTGTAGTATATCCATTGCATTGTAATTTTAACGACAACCTGTATTGTTATGTAACCCAACCTCTTTCGAATGCATCTGCGCATCGCAGAAAGAGGAGAAATTGTTAATAGAAAATTGTAAAATGTTAATAAATTCAGGGGTTTAGGGGAGAAAATAAAAAAAACAGATGCCAGAACTTACCAAACTCGCACCTTGAACACTTCTCTTTCTATCTCTCTGCACTGGTGCTTGCTGCTCTTCTCAAAACCATGGTCTCCTCATTCAATTACCGCTGCATCTGTCCCTCCTAACCTCGCTATGTTTTAGTCCAGCGTTGTCAGGCTCCACACCTTCCTAGTGGGAATCCCTGCGTCTGTCTCGCTAAAACTAGCACTTCCTTGGGAGAGACCTCTCCCTCGTGGACGACGGTTGCCGTAGCCCTACAAACTTACCTAGTAGCGTCTCCCACGGCAATCCAGTCTGCTTCTCTCCGGTTCACACTCGCCTTTGGGATCCGGACGGTTTTTGCCTACCCTTAGACACCGAGTGTAAATTCGTGGTCATTCCAAGACCACATAAACTACCTATAAACCTACCCTGTTCCTCTTCTCCTGAACATAGTGCTTTGTCGGGGGACAACTTCTAAGATCTTATGGAGTCAGATCAAAACAAATTAGGCAGCCCGCCAACTAGGCCGGCAGCCAGGGTGTAAGACCTCAGGTCCACCCGCCAACTAGGCCGGCAGCCAGGGTGTAAGACCTCAGGTCCACCCGCTCTATCTCTTTCTTGACGCTCGCCGGACGGTGGCTAGAGGTTGTAGCGACCCTAGCCCGCTACGGGTGTCTCCTTCCCACCTTGGGGACTCACATATCTCAACCCGACAACATTGCTCTGTAGTGAAATGAGTAGCACCCCATCCAAACTCAGCTCAATAAACACCCTTTCAATTTGATGATCTTAAGTAAAATCAGACAACAATAATGGAACATAATATGTATGTCCCTGTCTTCGGAAATTTTATCTATTATGATATAAAGTGGTAACTTACTTCAGTTAGAAATGTTACCAGGAGAAATTAATTGTTGAAAACTGACAATGACATAGCACAACTGCTTCAAACAATTTTGAAAACAGTTTTAATCACTTTTTATAATTAAATTCCAAAATAAATTAATTAATTTATGACACTAAATTATATTTTATGGACGGTTTTCATGCCACGCTGCAAAATCAAATGAGTCTTTCATGTCACCAGGTCAAGCAGGCGACCCACAAGAAAATCCTTTTATTTTCTAATAATTTTATGAATAAGAATGGCTGTTGAAATACAATGTCTCTGTATATGGATCAGTCACGTAGACACTATGAATAATAATACACAAATATAACATGTATAAAACTTTTCGGGCCTTAAATCATAGAAAAATAATTTTATAATTATATCATAGATAAGCTACTCTTATATAATAATCTTTATTATTATAATATAGAATATTTTAATTTGATTTAGTGTCATTTAATAGATATATCTTAATCTGTAATCAACAATTACTTACTTTCATCAAATCAATATTTTGCCTCTGCCAGGATTCTTCTGACATAAATTTACTAAACCATAATAATAAGAAACCTATAGATATTTAACAAGCTCTTTTTTATCATTTATGAATTTATTTCCCATTTGCAAAAAGTAACCGCTTTATTTATACAGATATTTTATAACAAACTAACAGACTCTGTTTATGTTATCTTATATTTTGTTCTATCCATGTTTTTTTTTACATATACCTTCTACATCTATTATCTTTACATCTTTGTAATTCAAAAATATCAACTGTCACATATTAATATTAGCTCATTAGAAACCCGTACTTATAACAACCTCAATTTGTTTTGTATTCTTTTGTACCTAACTTTTGTTACTAATTACTTGTTACCAGGACCTGATGCATACACATACATGGTATGTATTAATGGTGTCCATTAATAAATTGAATTAAAACCTAAAGGCTCTTTTCCATCAACCCAAGCCAATCTCCCAACAAACTTTTATGTCTAACTATTTACAAATGAAGTTGTCATGTAAAACTTATACTGGGCAAAACTTTGAATGATATAATCATTGAATTTAATCAATAATTATAATGATTGTCATCATTACATTTTTTTTTCCTGTATTAAATTACTATAAAATAACAGTTAATATTTTGAGTCCTGATCTTGCCAGTAATTTTTTTCTTAAATATACCATAATATCATTAGTCTTAATTATTAAAATTTAATGTTAAAAAATATTGATACAGTATAAAACATGCTAGGTAATACTAAATAATATCATAAAAGATATTAAGTAAAGAAGCTGATAGGAGAAATTTATTTTTCACATTTTCTAGTTCTGATTCTGGTTGAGTGGTGGTGCTATTAGTTTTTAGCTATAATCGTTATTTAAAAATATTAAATTGTTTGTTTTGTGCTACAAAAAACACCTGCTATTTCTAACAGCTGGGCGCTCGGTTATCTTCGCCGAGCAGTATTCGTCTAGAAGCCGGTTGCCGGTTTGGTGTAAGGGGTGAATTCGTTGTGAAACATCGTTTCTCATGTTACTTATCTCCTTCCATCCAGCCTATTTTATAAAAAGCTTTTTAAACAAATATGTCAGATGTGAAGTCATTTTTTCACCAATGGTGTAATAAGAACAATGTCGAACCGACATTTGACGTCCGGCCCACAGGTAACTTATTTGCTTTATAATAAACGATTGTTTGGTTCTTTTATGCTGCTTATATTATTTACCGGCACGTCTTTCACAAGTTTCGTCTTATTATTTGAGTTTAATTGACTAAGTCTTTTATGTCAACTAAGCAGGTTAGGATCCTGTGGTTTTATTTAATTTCTTTTAGTGTATCTATCAAGTTTCACTAATGTTTATTAAACCCTTGGACAATGTATGCCCCTTTCACTTCATCTGGGAGGTAACAATGTTTACTAGTTGGCCCCTGGATCAGTAGCCTTACCATTTTATCGAAAATTAATTTTTATCACCTATAATATTTTACATCAAATATGAACCCAGTGAGAAGTTTCGACTTGATATTTATCTGATTTAAGAGAACTCTCATGCCTTAGCTGATAAATGCGTATTTCTAATTTTGCTTGGAACAAATTGGAGATATTTTAAGGATCAGTGGTTTCGTCATTTTGTTTTTTGTTTAATTTGTATATTAAATTTGAACCTTTTTTTTTTTTTTCATAGCCCCTTTAAATTTACAGATAATTATATATATTTATAGATCCTTAGGCGAATCTATTTACAAATTATTTTTGTATTTCCTGTAGCATCGCTACATTATATACAGGTTTTGTTATTTTATAAAAAATATATAATGTATAAACAAGTATAATGATACACATTATACGTGACTGGACTAAACTGACTAATAAAGGTGATGGGGCTCACCTTTTTGATCAAACTTAAAACTAACTTACATACTAATTCTTAACCTAATTTTCCCCATGACAGTCTGTTGCCATCGATGCGGGAGGGGTGGTGGGGCCATAGTGTTAACAATGGGTTGGTTAGGTGCCGCAACGAGTTAAAAAACTTGATGTGTCTCCGGCGGATGAACTTACCCACCGACGGCACACCAAGCAACGGGTGCAGGTCAGCGTTCTTTAACCTCTCGAGAGAGGTATGTCTGACCACTTTTCGTCTCACATATATATCTAATACATATGAAAAAGTGCGCTTTTCAAATTTATTATCTTGCTTCTGCATTGGTCATGATACCCCTGGTGGCAAATCGACGTATCTGTTGATCAGGAACAGTCAAAACTTGTCAGTTTTGCTGATTTTATGGCCACTGTAAAAGTGGCTATTTTTCATGAAAACTTGGCATTTTCATATTCGACATGGGACATGTAAACTAAATAGTGAATACCATGGTTTCTTAAAAAAAAAATTTCAAGCCATTGGTCTCTTCAGTAAATTTACTTAATAATTGTCAATGTTTCTCCTAAATTTAGGTGTCTTCATGAATGAAAAATTATAACACAAAAAATTGTTCTATTCAGCAGCATAAACATTATTTGTATATCACATTATGCATTATTATTGCTATCCTTCACTATTGTACCAAAATTAGCGTTAAAAGTGTTCGATATAATTTGTCACTCGGTAAAATTTAATTTAAATGATAAGCGTCAACAATTACTTTTAAAATAATAAAACCAAATTGTGTATTTATATAATACAAAAGATGTAACTCATTTTTCTCATTAGTGTTTTTAGATTTTAACTAAACATATACTATTAATCATAATCTATTGAATTATATATATATAGGAATATTTTTGTTTTTAAATTGATTGGTGACAGTTACCAATTACATGAAATTTTATCAAGTGACAAATTATAATATATGTAGCGACCGCTAACTACATAAGTTAAATTAGTCACTTAAACAAATGTAAATAATGTTACATAACCCTTCCATGCAAACGACGATATATGGGGCCCTACAAAATGTGCCTAGTAGCGTCTCCCCCAGCGATCCAGTTTTTCTCTTTCTGGTTCATACTTGCGTTTGGGATCCGGAAAGTTTTCGCCTACCCTCAGGTACCGAGTGTGAACTCGTGGTCATTCCAAGACATAAACTACGTATAAAACCTAGCCTGTATCTCTTCTGAATATAGTGTATTGTCAGGGCACATAACCATCAGATATGGAGCCAGATAGCTCAGTAGTAAGACTGATCACCAAGCAATTGTCCAGGTCATAGACTACTATATTATGTTATTGTTCTCTAATTGTAGTTTTACTTCCACTTAATCTAATCTAAAATATAAGTTATAGAAAGTTAAGCAGCAAGTGCTGGGCAGAGACATGGCGATAGTTTCATTTCAATATTACTTTCTTTTACATGATTGTAACCGTAAGGCAAAACATTAAAACTTTAAATCTCAAATAGCTGTTGAGCTGTAACTTAAACTTTAGTAAAACGAGACTAACTTTTTTTGTATCTACTTCCTTTTATTATACCTTTAAAATTCAGATCAACTGTATAATTTTTACTACCCCTATTGTATAATATACACAAATAACCCAATTTCCACATGCCTAATCCATAATAATGACTAATTATTCAAATATAATTGACTTGGAAAGTCAAAATAGATTGATGTGCTCTTGAAATAGAGTATGTCAGGTGCCAGTTAATATTTTATTATTATTATTATTTGAGGCTTTTACTTTTAGGGCCAAAACATAGGCAGAGATTTCTTTGTGAGGTCCGTGTTCCTAGTCACAATTACGTCGGAGCAGGAAATTCTACAACCAAGAAAGACGCTCAGTTCAATGCAGCCAAAGATTTTGTACAATACTTAATCAGGCAAAATATTCTCAACTCAAAAGATGTTCCTGCAGAGGTAATAGAAAAAACCATTTAATAAAAGAAATACTACTACCTTTATTCCTTCCAATTTATCTTTTTCTTTATAAGTTGACCTGAGTTCTGTTAATTATGACCTATCAAATTTAGTTTTTATTTATCAATTTCCGTGAACCTTACAGTCATCCAATATACCCAGTCCATGTTATTCTAGTTTGTAGAGTTATTACTGTCAATGTAGTTGAGTTAAGAAAGAAAAACAGAAACATTTGTTAGTAAATTGTTGAATGGGGTTCTTGAAAAGATGTATTGAGTTATGTTATATAAAACTTTAGATAAAGGAACATGTTTTTTTAGTAATTATTTGTATTTATATTCATTTTTTAAACTTTGATCTTCATCATTAAAACAACACTTAGCACTGTTAAATATAACCTCCCTTTTTCCGATGAGATAATAAACCGTCTATCTGACCATTAAGTTTATAGCATAAATTATTCTACATCAACCCACTGAGTTATGATCCTAGACCACCGAGGTAGTAATGATCCTCAAATCAAACAATTATTTTGGTACTAGTCAGTACTATGGACCTACGTGTGAAGTTATGGCAGTGATAAGATTACAGCACCATTGAGTCGTTTTAGTGATCTGTTTGTTCATTAATCAGTCATTTCAGTGACAGATCACTCCTTCCCATCCATCTTTTTCTTATTTTTGTAAATGTGTGGGGTTTCGTGAAGTAGAGTAAAAAAATAACAAAGGTACGGTACCAGTTGAGATCATTTTACCTCATAACTGGCAGAATTCATGTAGGTGGTCAAGCTAACTTACTATTAGCAGTCTATGTCATCCTGGAGGACATAGAGCAGTTCTCAGAAAGAGTTTTTCTGTTTTAAGGAAATTAAGTGTTAATTTACATACATTTATTGCAATAACCCGTATGAGAATCTTCCTGAATATAAGATATAAATAGTTCATGAATGATATTTTATTTACAAATTTAATTAGGTGTTTAAATAATTAACATAAATTCATGGAGATAAACCAAGGAGCTCTGCCCATACATGGAGTAACAACTGTTAGTTGGTCATGTGTTAAATATAAAAATGATTTGCAAAACGTCTGGTGAAATATTTATAAATTTGAAACAACTGTTGCTCTTTCGAGGATTTTCTATGGAGCTCTAACTCGCTGGACTTTTTGCTAGCTAAGCACGGTTCAATGCAATAAATTTGCACACTTGTTCTCAATAAGTTATAAAAAAAAAAATTGAATTTATCAGAAAAATCTTGAATGTTAGAATTGAAATAATATATGTATTGATTATTACACATTGCTCTATATGATGAAATATTAGATCTAATCTAAATTTTGTTTTTCAGGCACAGTTACCGGGCCTTGCTGATGCAACTGAAGATGGAGGTCACTCGCTCCAGTCCTCGCGCCCGGTGTTCCAACCTGGAGTTGGACCAAACACAATGGGTCAAGCTTACACACCGATGCAAAATGACAACGCTCCCGAAAAAACTTACATAGATGTCATTGCTGAGCAGAAGCGTGTTCAAGATGTAAATATCTTTAGTAACATTTGGTACTTTTCCTCATGGACGTAGTGAAGCCACAGTAGCCAAGCTACTTATGCTTCCGCAGGAACTGTGCTGGGTCCTACATATATCTTATGATTTAATGATAGTGTGAATGTGATAGGAGATAACAGAGGGGGAAAGTTGTCTTCATTGATATTGTAGTTGTAAAGCCTGGTATACAATTGATAGCGTATGTGACATAACGCATCTTAGTTTTATACAATTTCAGTAACATGACATATAAATAAGTTGTTATACATAGATAGATAAGAGGAAGAGGGGGCTATAAAGAATTATGTAGGTTTTAGGCTTAAAAGACAATGATGGTTGCAAAGCAGTGTATGCTTTAGAAAATTATTAAGAGCGTCAGGTTAGATTTTAGATATGACAGAGGGAATGTATTATAATGTGAGGGAGAAATTGAGAGGGTATGTAGTTGAGGGGAAAACAAGATTTGTATTATTAATAATTAACAGCCAAAAAAAAAATGACTTGCAAGATCAGGACTAGAATACAGGGCCTCCCTGATAATCTTGTCTCTTTGACGAAACTCTCGCTAAGACCACGCAAAAAAAATTCTTATTTAAGATTTTGATTTTTGGCTGGGTGAGGTTGTGCCATGGTTTGGAAGAATACTTGTGTTAGGTGACTTTAGTCTGGACTAACATTCCGATTACTCTAATTTTTTTTTTTTTATTTGATAGGCTGAAGAACTTGATGTTAATGCTGGGATCCATGGTAACTGGACAATGGAAAATGCAAAATCTAAGCTTCACCAGTTCATGCAGGTCCACAAAATCAATGCAGATTATAAGTACACCATTGTTGGTCCCGATCACAACAGGTAAGTATTTTATTTTAAATGTGGAACAGGCGAATGGCTGGCCTCGTTTAACCTTTTACAAAACTTCACATAAATAAGTGATGTTTAGTTCCAGAGTCGCATACTTGTGTTTAAATCTTTGTTATTAGGTTCTTGTATGAATGTATATTACTACCTTATTTAGGGATTCATTTGGACAGTGAAACTGTCTTTGACTTTCATTCTAACAGTGTATGGAGATCTCAGAAAATAAGACAAATGAAAGTACCATTTTTTATTCAAAATGAGATTGCTATTTTCGGATTATCGTATCCCCACATAATTAGTGCACTTGATACAGAAAACCTACCACAAATGCATTGCTTGGAATCCCTATACTCCGGAATATCATTGGAAGTGAATTCCTCTTCATATTACCGGTAGTTCTTCAACAAAAGATTGTTTAATAATAATAATAATAATAATAATAATGAAATCCCTAATTATTTAAAGTGAATGAAATATCATAATGTTTTATAAAAAAATCATACTAAGTGTGCTATGACTTTATTATTTTTGAAGATAGTGTAGCGATTGTGGTTGTTTGCAAAAAAAATTAAATAAATACTCAATCAATTACAAAGACAAATTTTCATTTAGGCTAAATCGGGTGTTTCCTCTTAATTTCATCTCTAAAATGTTATTAACTTACCAAATATTTAAAATTATTTTGCCAAAATGTGATTCTTGACATATTTAATATGAAATATAGACAGTTAATTTTTATGACTTGGCAATTTTATTTATTGCTTTTGTATTATATTAATTGTGTATTTAGCAACCAGTTGCTGTAACAATGTGCAATTGTTATAATTATTTATACTATAACTTATTTATGCTGTTATATGCATATTTGATTTAAATGAGTGGACTGTTACCATGAATATTACCAGTTATGGTTCATTGGTTATTAGTCATTTACTGCGACCGTCTATTATTTGTTTGTTTGTCAACAACTCTTGACATCTGTTATGGTTTCTAAATAGGTAGATAGTATTTCCTAAGTTTTTAACTGAAAATTCAAGTCAAGTGTGATGTATCTCATTTTTAAGGGTTTTGTTACCGATTTGGGGGGGAAATATATAGAAATCGGTCCTTTGAACTAAATCTCAATGCCTTGTTATTATTACAATCGCTAAAAATTAATCTCCTTTTCGTTTAGAAAATTTTATAAAGGATTTATAGATTTAGTCTGGTAATTTGATTTACAAGTTTGTAATAGTTCCAAGGTTTGTCATATAAACAGGTGTGTATTGAATATATATTTATTACAACTAAAAATAGAATAATGTAGCTGAAGGGGTTAACCATCTACAAAGATAATGGGAGCATATGAGGGTTGGGGACCATAATACAATTAAAGACCATGTTATGATTGTTTACAATAACTGTTGTTTCATACATATTATTTCTTTTCATTTATTTTTTCTTTCAAAGCTACAAAAGATAGAAATCCTACATTAGAAGAGTATCCCTTGATTAGGTCAAAGGCTTTCTCTTCGCAGAATCAACAAACATATATCTCGTTTCACAGCTAAAACGGAATATATGTTTATTTTTGCTGTTGAATGAAATAAAATTTATAATTTTCTTTTTATATTGATCTGAGACAGGAACATAGCCAGTCCCTAAATAAAAACATAGGATTCGTGTGCTTCAAATGATAATTAGTTGTGCCCAATAAAGGGAGTTTATAACTAAATTAAATATGGTAATAATTAAGTAGTAATATTACCATACTTCAAAAGAAACCAGGGGTTACTAATGATTTTAATCAGAATTGTATCTAATTTTATTTCATAGACCAGATATTCTTGTGTATCATCGGTCTTTAGTCATTTCTGTGCTAGGTCTTCCTCAGAACTTTCATGTTCTGTAGGAATCATTTTTTGCCGCTGATCCTGTGGTTTTTAGACTACCTTTGCGTCACTGAAGTAATAATTAATCAGCCAAAGAAAAAAATTATACCAAATAGTGACAGGGATTATAGGGATAGGGATTGGGATATGAGCCCAGAAACTCCTGATCTCCGATCTGCATTTCTTTCCAATGGAGAGATCCCTGACGAACTGCAAACTTAGTCAATATCTATTTTCTTTAGCTGTTCTGGTCTATTCTCAGAAGAAATAGCTTGAGTTACAATCTTCCAAAAGATGACTGCATAGATATCTATTTACATTTCTGAGAAGTTATTATTATGGCA
Source organism: Acanthosoma haemorrhoidale (assembly GCA_930367205.1). Taxonomy (NCBI): domain Eukaryota; kingdom Metazoa; phylum Arthropoda; class Insecta; order Hemiptera; family Acanthosomatidae; genus Acanthosoma; species Acanthosoma haemorrhoidale. The sequence continues at coordinate 41,835,522 of OV884014.1, forward strand.
TCATACATATCAAATGTTTGGCTTAAACCAACATTATATTTATAATTACTAGTAGTGGTATAGATAGACCTCTGGTTCAAATATCTCGCCTGCCTATACCATTAGTTTTCATTAGCTGGTAATAATATAACTAACTCTAAGCTTGATATAGAAAACTTGATTATTTTTTTTATATATAAAAATTGGAAGTAGTAAACATTTGAATCGAATATGGTACATGTTGACCATCATCAGCATTGTTAATGACAAATAGACTGTTTTTTATGTTTAAGCAAAATTATTAATTAATGGGCAGACATTAAGTAACACCTGGTATTTTCAAATCATAATTTATGTTTAACTGGGCATTATTATCTGTGTACATTGAATAAATGTTAGATAATCTAATATTTTTTTCATGTTTCTCTTTTGTTTTGTTGTTTTTAATCCAAGATGGATTGGTACACCACATTTTCTGTTAAGGGATTGGCTATGGTTCTGTCTCAGGTGTCAAAGAAAAAATGGTCGACTAAACGAATGTGAATAATGTGATTGAATCGACAAAAACAATCGAGTAAGTAGAAGAAAACTGTCTCTATTTGTGCTCATTTTGTCAATTTTTAATAATTGAGGACTGGACATCGTGGAGGAAATACGCACCATTTAGTCCAGGAGCTTTTTAGAAGCCAAAAAGAATGGGCATGCTATTGTATTAATAATAATCTCTAGATCCTCTGAAACAGAGCATTGCATGAATGTACACAGGTGGTCTGAAAAGTTTCCGACCTCGACATGAAGATGATAATAAAATAAATAAAAGCTTTGTCAGGTCGGAAACTTTTCAGACCGCCCTCGTATGTGTCGTAAAATTGTAGCATTTATGAAACGACAACTTTTTAAGAAAATTTAGATTGCTTCTTAATTTGGCTGCTTTTGCTGTTATGTGAGGACTTTTAGTTCTTAGTAATGCCCGGTCCTATCAGCAAACAACTCATTTTTCTTATGACGGTTTTCAAGAATTATTGAATTTGTACTATCCTGAATTAATCCACCACTATTCGGACAATTCTTCTGTTTTAAGCACACTGGGGCACTGTTGCTGTTAAGTAGTAATGGTGCAGGCAAGATGGCAAATGTGACATTCTGTATGACCTGTTTTGTGTTTTTTTCATAAATTAATGTGCTCAGCGTTTAGGATTAAAGGCACAATATTTTATAACCTATTCCTAAAATGATAACTTCAGAATCACAATATTATTTTTTAATTAAAATTTCACATCTTTTAAATAAAAATTATCAATTATAAAATATCATTACGATATATTGTCACCTTTTAGGTAACCTCCCCTTCTGTAAACATTCTCATCAGTCATGTTATTTATCATTGATAGATTAACCTCATATATACATCTGTTAATCATTCCAATACCAAGGTTTTGTAGGTAAATCTGATTTTTTTTTTTTTTTTTAACCAACAAGATTAGGTTAAAAAACCAGTACATCCATAGTAATAGACTAGCTTTGCATATAGTTTGGTTTTATTCACTTGGTCATCTTGTCAACGACAGCAGGTATTTATTGTTTATAGAAAATGGAAGAAGATTTCTGTAACAATATATCAGCCAGAGCAGGTTGGTGAATTCAGCCTTATCACAAAAAGGCTATTCATGAAAAATTTGACAATTCCTTTAAAGAAGTATTCACAAAAAAAGCTGCCTACAAAATGCACATTCATGGTTTATTAAAACTAAGATTTCAAATTTTGTTGTTGACAATTTTTCCAGATGTCCAGCCCTCATTTTTAGTAGTTGGGCCAAGTTTATTTGGTGGGCAAAAACTGACAAAATGATACAAATATATAGATAAGTAACTTATTTCCTTTATTTGTTTGAAATAGTTAATTTAATTGCTAGTTGAATATTTAATGTACTTTATAAATCACTTTATATTTTTGTTCTAATGAATAGTGTTTTATTAAGTGACCGAAATATTTGACTACAAACGCTTCACACTTAAATCACATAATAAGTGTAGTGTATTAGCAGTTAACTTTTTTTATCAAGAATTCCTTAATAATTTATTATCCACACATAGACTCATATGTGATAAATTAATAAAACATATCATTTCAGTTCACAGAGATAATGTTGATATTGTTTATATATTGGTAACTTACTATGTTCAAGGACTGTTCATTCTTTCCGCCTCCCGGCTTTGTACATGAAGCATGACAGTCTAGGCGATGGCCCTATAAATATGGAGCCATGATTGAAGAGGGTGTTTTCACACTCGCTGGAAAAACCTGCAGCATCACATATAATAGAGCTTTTATCAATCATAATGTACACTGTCAGTCGTTATCTTGCCTGTATGATTTTGGCTGTAAAGTTAGAAACATGCGTTTTAATTTTGATAATTTGATTATTTTGAAAAAGATATTGCGCGCTCACTCTTCAGTTAATTAATAATACAGTATAATAAGTTTGAAAATTGATAATTTCTATAAAGTTTTGAATGATTTGGTTTTTATTTCCATATTTTCCTTTTCAACTTCTATATTCTTCCTAAAAACACTTATATTCATCATAAATTCTTGTTCTTTATATCAAATTCTCCAGGGAAATCTATAATTTTTTTTTTAAACGAAACATTTATGTTTTGTACTTTTTTTAAAATGATTTTCATGTACATTACTGCTATAGAGCACTCCTACACGATGTATAGGTACTGGCACCGGCTTTACCAGTGAGTTTGAAAACACCTGAAGGGAGCAAAGTTGCACTTGAATATTTTCTGGGATAATTATTGACTTAAAACATTCTTTTAATATCGTTATTATAGTTATGTAGGCTCCACTAAGTTTGAAACTTTGGTTTAGGGGATTTGTTGCTGAAATGACAATACCCGTTCATAAACTGAGTCGAGGTAAGTGTTTTATAACTTGTTTTATTATTATTTAAAAAAATAAACTCATTTCCTTATAAGTAAATTAATTACTCTTCACTTAGGGATTACTGGCAGAGAGACTGGGTCGAACAAGCAGACAGCTTCAAAAAGTTGTGCCTTAAGTATAGTGAGACAGTTGTTTCACTTGGGTGTTATTGAGGCCTATTCCGGTACTTTAAAGAAAGCAGCTTCTGAACAAATAAAGCCTTATCAAGTTGCCATAAGTCCTGACTTACTTAATCGTACAACAAAAGTTCTCAAAGAACTTGGAATCATAACTCAATCAGATGTAAGTTTTAATTATTCATCTTATAAATAATGAAATAATAGCTTACTTCTTCCAATGGATCTATAGTGCTGTTAAATGCAGAGGACCAGCTTCATCCAGCCCATGAGCCATGCAGTGATATTGACCATTGAGGGTTAAATCTTAGAGGATTGTAGGAATGTTTGTAGTTGGATAATATTTTGCCAGAGGATATGTGTGGTTAGATCGGTTTTTATGGGCATTGGTTGATTTTGTAGGAACTAGATGTAGGGTCTGACGTATATTGAGATCATTATGAAGGGTTATGTTGATTGGTGTTAGTAAGGTATATTAAATATTGAGATCAACATTTAAGATTGAAAGGATTGTCTGTGTTTTAAAAGTCCATCTTTCAGTATAGTTTTATAAACAAGAAGCTTATTGTCAAGTAAGAAAGTTTATGCCCTTTTAAGTAATCTATAGAACATGGCTTTAGTTATGTATTTCAACCTTGTACGTGGGCTCCATATAAACCGTTTGTGTTAACATATTTTCTGGCCACAGATTTGTTCAAGACCAGAAGCACCTTATTCACAAGGATACGCTTCTTACAAAACTCGATATTTTTTTAAAATAAACCAACATAATGTCTATTAGTTTGACAGTTACTATCAATGGTGTTCAGTGTTGTTTTTAAATCAAATTTTGAAGTACAATAAAAGTTAATAACTTATTTAATGAGCTTCAACACCTTCCGTTTGTGTTCTCATAGTGTTGATCTTGTTATCTCTTGTAAATAATTAATCTCATGCTTCCATCAGATTTTTATCTTAATTTGAGTTTATCTCTTATACTCTAGGAGATTACCTCGATTCAGATAAACTTTAAAATAGTTTTCTAATAATCTTTTTCTAAGCCTATTTGGTTACTGTTGTCACTTAATACTTGATTTGCTAAAACCTTTGTTTTATGTGGATTATTTTCATAGGACATATTTTCTTTTTAATCCATTGCTAGATGCCTGCATCCCACATTCTGTTTCTAGATTCTAATAATTCTTCTATTTCAGAAAAAATTGAAATTAAAAGAAAGAAAAAACCATGCACATCTCATGGAGAGTTTGGTAGATGGTAGTACCTCGGTTGGCTCTAGGCTGTTATCTCTCAACCTTAATTTTGGTTTTCCTTTCCGGATTTCCTACTTGTTTCAAAAAACTAATTATTTTCCATCGTGAGGCTTAGTGTACCCCAACCCTCTCAGTAATAGTATATATGTTAACCAGGAATTGAAGTCAGATCTCTGCAGTTACAAGTCATTTATATTACCTTTATCACCTCTCTTACGGATTACTTCTCAGTTTTTTCAAAGAAAGGAGATATTAACGCCTTGATTATTTCCATGAGTACAACAATAAAAATAATTAAACATTAAAAAATTTTTAGTCCTTCATGCTAAATTTCTCAAGTTCTAAAAGGTTGTATCTGTTGAGCTGGTCACTCTGTTTATTAGAGCAACTGAAGGTAGTTATGCAACGGTAAACAAAGTTTTTTGGGGGAAATTTGGCTTTTAACAAATATACTGCCTTGTGTACTAGTAAGTCTGTCTGTAAAAAGTCAAATTACTTAAACAAACTTAGTGTCCACACAACCTTGGATGTAAACACACAACTACTATTGCTTAACTACATCTAATTATGGATCAAAAACCAATTAATACCAAAATAAGTTCATTAAATCTTCACTATTTTGTGAGCAGTTACTTAAGAATTATTAGAAGTGAGAGAAGACTGCTGTAAACAAATAATTAGGTAATAACCTACCCCCCCCCCATTACAGTAATGGTTTGTTTCCTTATAAACATAGAAATATCATTTCTGAATTATCTTATTGTCACCAATTTCGGTACATACAAAAAAAGTAAATATCTTTCACAATCCTGAAGATCCCTGAATAGGCAAAACGTTATTTGCAGAAGATGAAACTTTATTGAAAAGATTGTTTCCAAAGACTAAAGGCCTTTAATGCAGCTAAAAATTAAAATTTCAGACAGATGATGTCCATGACCATGATTAGACACGGTAATGAGAATATTATAGTTCATTTTATTCTTCGTTGTAAAAGTTGTACACGCAGACAGTCTGTGACTTCATGTATGTATTGGCGTCATCGCTATTATCCTGTGTATGATAACGAACACATCTGCTGACTGCTCCATAGTTGGAAGATGATCTGATAAGAAAACCGCAAATTGCTCAGATTATCTTGTTGTTTTCATCTAATTAAATGTGTTTGACCCCCCCTTTTTACATCCGGCAATGACTAGACCCTTTCCTTGGTAAATAGCAAAATAGTACCGACAAACAACTATTTCAAAAGTTGTTAAATAATACAAAAGCAGATTAGTTTTTGCAGGAATCTCACTCGCTGTCGGCACGTTTATGCTTACATATCGAACAAATTATCCAATCTAACTGAATCCTTGAGGATATTCGAAAAGATTAACTTTCGGCGGGCAAAAATGTCATTTTTATTCAATATTTCACATAATTTTATTTTATTTGTTAAAAAAAACAAGAACTATCTTCAAAGAGCTAGTTCGTTTATTATATTAACAAATACATTTGATTATTTAGTAATAAATAACAGGCAAAAGAGAAAAAAACTCGCAAGATCGGGCTCTCGGTATTCTATCTTGCGGATGTTATTAATGATTGTTGGGCCCAATGCCAAAATTAAAACTACATCTGATCAGAAATATCAAGTTGTCTTTAGACAATCAAAGTTAATAACGAGCATTAATATCACAGTCACAGCTTTTAATAACTTGATATTGCTAAATTGTAACAAGTTAGTGCACTTTGAGAAGATATAAAACCCCACGTGGTGAAACGTTGAAATTCTTCCTAGTTACCAAGTATAATTTTATAAAAACGTTGTTATTACTATGATCAGTCTGTTCTCCGGTCGCATTTGGTTGTTTAATATTTAAATATAAAAATCCCAAGTACATATATAAACTTGTATCAAATATGTTTTGCAAAATCACTTTTATAATCTATAATACTGCATTATGATGAGGTAATGTGTGTTAGCACAGTTTTTCTTGATAATCTCTGAAATATAATGAGTGGCTTCAGAAAATTTCTGACCCTTATGAAAGGTTATTATAAAACATCTAGCTAACGAACACGGCCTTAGCTGTTGGGTGCTTGTTTAAGAAAATAAAAAATAAAGAAATTACGAAGGAAAATTTGCCCTTATTTAAGTCCCCCCCCCCCCCCCGTCGCATATCTTGTCATTATCAGTTAATTTTAGTTCCATTCGATTAACTATGGTATCTAGGCTAACCAACCACGCACTTATCTAAAAAAGGTCGCTTTGCTACAACTGTCAAGACTTGTGGTTTGCGAACATATTACATCGTTTGAAACAAATAGAACCCTTCACAAGGTTCCCAGTAGTATAACTTACATCCTTGATCTCATCTCTAAAGGTCATGACATTTCATCAGTCAATGATAATACGCCATTTCTCCAAGGACTGTCAAATAAATATTTATTCCACGAGTTATGTAATGAGAAAAGTAGATAGATCCGTTTTGGCGATAGGGAGCCAGCCACGTGTTTTCCGTTTCCGTTCGTCCTCTAATCTCAAATTACAAACCTGCCGTTCTTTCTCCGCATGTTCTGGGATGAGGAGAACCTTGAATATGAAATATTACCGTCAATACTATACGGACGAGGATGCGAATCAGTTTGACCCACCCATTTCGACGCTCGAATGATAAACCCACCGACTTAAAAATTATTCCATTTTTGAATTGATCATTTGGTTATTTATTTTCCCTGCTCGAAATACTGAAAAAATGTCCAAAAATTGTGAATTTCATAATAATTATTACTGAAATGTTATTTACGTCGGTTACGAATAACGAGAGTTTTTTTTTTTAAGTTTTCTACGACTTTGTATCTATTTATTTTTTTCAATGAAAATTTCATTCTTTTGTTGGATTATCACACATTCACTCTTTTATTCCATGTGTGCAGAATCGCTCCTGACTTTAGGGTATTCTCAAGCAGCAATTGCTCAATAAAAAATAAAAAAAAAAAAATAGGGGGTACAGGAATAACCTAATTTATGAAAAGTGTGAGGAAAGAATTTTGCCGACATATGCCTCTTCCTATACCAGTGGGAGAAAAAAATAGTATTATATCTGAATCTGTGCCTCTTAGCAAAAAAATAATTTTGTGTAATTCAACCAAAAATTTGTTATGGTTGGAGTGTGTGTATGTGTATATATATATATATCAAGAAATTAAAATATCTTTTGTCCCTCCACAGCTTTTTATTTTCAGCCGAGGGTTTTTGACAGATTAGGCTGTCATTCTTTAGGGTTAGAGCTGATAGCAACTTTAGCTTTAATAACTATATTTTTATTGAAATAAAATACAATTTTTTACTTTTATTAACCAAATTGTATTTTTTCATTTCTATATAAACAGGACAGAAATTAAAAAATACATCGGTGAGTATATGTATTCATAATCCAACATTTGTTTATTAAAAACCTATTAAATGATTGTGAAGAAGCTACTCTTAAAAAAATAAAATAAAAACCAAATTGAAGCCGCTTGAAAATTATTAAATTCTATTTTCAGCTTAGCCATAAGGAAAAAATCTGAAAAATTTGTGAAACTTGCCTGAATATTTTCACGTTTAATTGTTTTTAACAAGTTCACAATATTTTGTTTCAAATACGTAACACCTAATCAGCATATTTCAGGGTATTGTGAATACGTTTTCAGATACAGACAAAAGACAAGAGAATTGAGTTGACATTAACTTGTACCATTATGCTTCACAAATTAGTAATTACCACATACTAATTGTTTTAGTCTTACGAATATTTTAATTAATTATAGTCATGTTCTAATTCCTAGTTGCTGTTAGACTCTTTTTAAAAATTTCATATAATATTCATGATTATTTAAAAATGTAATCCTATGATACAACAATTAGAATCCGCAATAGGATAAATTCTCTGTACTGACTTTTCATGTCTTAATATAAAATTTACCGAATATGTCACACTGTAGTTCTATCTTCAGTAACCTGCACATGGTGACTTCCAACACAATTTATATTTTATATTAACTCTTTTAATTGATGGCAGATAAATTCTTTATCACGTGCTGTTTTACCTGTTTGTAATCTAATATTGTTAACTACCTGTGTTGAACCACATCTAATTTAAATAAAAACCCAAATTTCTTCAATGTTTTATTCAAATTATAATAAAAAATTACTATGTTTTAAATTATAAAATTGTATTACATTCCGTATAAATTGCCATTTTGATCCAAAGAAACCATCCTTGATTATCCCATCTTACTGTTATCAACTAATTACTCTTCACATTACTGTTTAAAATGTACTTATCAATGAAAAACATAGGAATTACTCAAATGTGTACATTTAAAAAGAAAATTTAACATTTCTTTGTCTGTGTTTCAGTTGACCAAACAGAACGGGGATGAGCCCTTCTCCCTTCTGACGAGCACAATACTGACGGACTTTGCAAGATCTGCACCTGTAAGCGGTAGCGTTGTATCCTGGTCTCCACCACTCCAGAACTGGAACCCTTGGACGGGTTGCAATATCGACGAAGGACAACTCGCAATGGTACCTCACTTTTTTTTCATCATTATTACATCCTAATGATCATTTTAATCTGGCCTCTTCAGTTATACAATTTTCTAGGTGAGGTTCCTGGTTCTGATTAAAGAGTGATAAGTTGAAATGCTAGCAGGCTCGTACGTGCTTGCGACATGTGGTTATTTTAAGTGTCCTAAGACCATCCCTTCTGAAACAGCTCTACCCTCTCTCCCTCATAAGAAATACTAGAATACTCTCTCTACTCTCTCTAGTAAATGTATTGCCCCGGTTATACCTATTGTAGTCCACTATTTCCTGTCCCTTGACACTGCTGAAATGCCCTCCCAACAAGTTATTTTAAATATAACAAATCAAATTTGAACCCTGGAAGCAAAAAGTCTAAAGTTTCAGTTCTGATTTGGGTGGTCTGAGTCCTAGCATTTCCTATTTCCTAGAATGAACTTGATATCGCTGAGACATATAAATTAATTTGATTTTATTATTATTTCTTTTCAAATATCTTATTTCTGGTTGTGACTGTAATCACTTAAAACTGCTTCATTACATGTCGACAACTAACCTAAGTTTATTGAAAACTTAAAAAGAGGAGTTTTCATGAAACTGATTAAATAACACTCTTTTCGTAATAAGTGAAAAACTGGTTATACTCTTGTTCATTAGTAGTACCCGACTTACCTTGTTATGATCTTTAAAGAGACCAGTTAGTGGTACATTTTTACGAGGATAAAGAGGATTCTGCACGATTTAAAAAAAATTACATTGCTCTTTGGTACCTTTACTTTTAACCCCTTCATATAAATTTGGTATGCTTAAAAGGCTCTTAATTTAGTGCAGTAGTAGATAAGAATGCCCGTTTAGCCACAGGCCCGACAGCTCTGTTGGTCTGATGAGCACCTGGACCTCTTGATACTATTTTTCTCTTTCCTATAATGTACTTATTTATTCATTTGATCTTTTCAGATCTCCCTTGATAAAATGAGTGAAGATCTGTGTTCTGGAGCGAGAGAAAGACTCCAGTCCGATTCTAACCTTCAGAAGATGATTGCTGAAAGGGAAAAGTTACCGGTATTTTCTATGAAATCCGAAATAATGGATGCAATAAACGAGAATTCCGTTATTATTATCAGAGGAAATACTGGTTGCGGGAAAACAACACAGGTAGTTAATCAATTAATTTGTGTTGAATAGTTGTGGTCCTGAGAGAAGACTATTTTTAATTATTGAATAGATAATTTTTAATCATTAATTTATTAGGTGACAGGAAGAAGAAAGGTCTATGTCTCCAAATTTTGGCACTAAATAATATTTCATTATTCTAAGAAATAATAACTAAGAGTATAATAACTGAACTAGCCAGGTGGTTTAATTTATAACATTGAAGCATATATCTTTAATAGAAATATATGAACATACTATCTTCTTTATTTTAATAATTACCAATTGTGTTCTATAATCCCACTGGTTTAATAATTACTATCAGAAGAATCTGTGGCTCAGATAGTGTATTACATTTTTGTGTGTTTTATATAGCTCGGCTTACCTTTTTTATCTTCACAACTGCCACAGAGAGAGAGAGAGAGAGAGAGAATTTTTTTAACACATCAATATTTAGTCTAATACATAAGTATTTTTAAAAAGGATAAAAAAAAAAAAAAATAATAATAATTTGAAGGTCTTGATTCATCCTTGTCAAAATATCTCTTTAAGTTCTACGCGTTGAAATATTATGGCACTGTCAAATCTAAGTGAATCTAGACATTCCTGATGAACCATGGTGCTCCTAGTGCTTACCCGACAATTTTGTTCAAAAGTGCTTGAATCTTTATTCTGATCGACTTGCTAGTTACCTTACAGGACAGGCATAATATGAGTCTCTTATAAAGTAATGTCGTACAAATATGTTTTAGTGATGTGTGTTTATTGATAAGCGGGTATAGTTCTTGTAGGTCCATGTTAGCTAGCTATAGTTAGTATGTTGTGTTTAGTTTCCAAGCTAGTCGTTTGTCTAAATATACTCCAAGGTAGCGAACACTCTGATCCTTAATGTTCCAATTAATTGGTATACCATCAATTTCGATCCTTCTTGATCTATCTTTATTTGATGACCTGCGCAGTGTGAATAGTTTTGTTTCACACTTAAAAGGATTTAGTTGTAATTGTCTTTTTTTTTTAAATACAGCTACCCCAAACAGAGAGCCATCTGAACCTAAATGTGCCTTCCTAAGACCATTTTGTACAGTATATGGCATTAACCCCTTGCACTATAAAGATGCTTTTGTTCCAAAGCCGCCAGCAACGTGTATACCACGTCGATAGGTATTTATCACAGAAACAAAAACGACGTGTCCTTCACGTCGAATAACAGTTAGATCATTCATTATTTGAGCTACAGTTCCAGAGTGCACGACAACGTGTATAGTCATCGATATCTTGGAAATATTTCAGAATCAATATGGTATGTTGTACGGATTTTTTTACACGAAAATTCTTTTAGTTTGCGATACATCTTATTATAACGTTGAAAAATTTAATAATATATTTTTTTATTTTAGTCTAATCAACCCATATTATAAAATGAACAATAACAACAATCTCAGTAATTACTTCGACAAGTACTAAGAGAAAGCGATTAGTTATTACGTCTGATAGCGATATAGATAGTGACTGCGAGGAAATCGCACGAATTCGTCCTGTTTAGAATTGGCATAAAATTATAGTATCTGATAGTGAAGAAGAAAGTGACAGTGCAGATCGTGAAATTAATTTTTCATCTGATGAATGGTTATGGAAAAACAAGGAAAATGAAAGTAAAGTTTGGCAGTACTCACGAGTTTCTGGAATGAACATAGAAATGGGAGAACGAATCACAGCTTTGCAAATGCTAAATCAAATTTTACCAAAAGACTTTAGGAATATCATTGTTACAGAAAGCAATCTCAATGAAAAATTTATAAGTACTTATACTCCCGATGAATATGTGTCATTAGACGAATCTTGCATGAAATATACCAGTCGAATGTCATATAAACAGTTCTATCCTTCAAAGAGGGCATGTTTTGGAGTAAAGTTTTATAAGTTGTGCGAGTCTAAATCAGGATATTGTATGAAATTTAAAATATACACAGGCCAAGATAAAGTCAAAAATTCAATCACCAGTGCTTCCGAAAATGTTACCATGTTTATGTGTTCACCAATAGCTAATTTTGGACACACCTTATTTATGGATAACTGGTATTCTTCGCCAAACCTGTTTAAAAAATTGCAATCTATGCAAATCAATGACATAGGGACAGTAAGATGTAAAAGAAAAAATATGCCAAAAGAGCTCGCAACGATTAAGCTGAAAAAATCAGAAGCTTAAATTAAATGTACCTTAATATATTCCTGACTGGCCACATTTACTAAATTATGTCATTCGGCGAATTCTTCTGGTTTCTTTGTTCTTCCTTTCTTCTTGGTAGCCGAGCGTGGTTCCCAGATGCTTGCCTCGTGTCTCCTGCGATGATCGTAATGGACAAAGCTCACCTTGTCTCGTGGCCAGATCAAATTGCACAAGGCTGTTTACTGCGGTCTCGTCGTTCTCCTACCTTTACGCTGCTTTCTTGATTTTTTAACTTTCTTATTTTCCAATGCCAGTTGTCTTATTTTAAAGTTAACAAATCTAATATTAAAATATTTATATTTAATTCTTGATATTATTTATATGATAATATTAATATTAGATATAACGGCAACAAATAATGTTCGTTCTTTCATAGTCATGATCTACGGTTCGTTTACCGCCATTTTACGCTCGCTAATTTCGATTTTATATCAAAGGTAATATCACAAACTCACAGTGTCTAAATATCACAACAATATATATAGGTAACAGCCCTCATGATTAAGAAGTCCAGATTAGAGTCTTGGTCCTGTCACTGTATTTTTGTTTAGTTAATAATAAAATATAGTATTTTTCTGACCAAACAAGTAAATAGTTAAGCCATATTATCAATTGCATATCTTTAATCAATAATACTCCAAATGTGAATATTGTTTCTGTTAAAGGTGTGTCAGTTTATATTAGACGACTACATCATGTCTGGCCAGGGTGGGTACTGCAATATTATAGTGACTCAACCTCGAAGGATATCCGCTGTCTCTGTTGCTGACAGAATCTCATTGGAAAGATATGAAGAGATTGGTATGAGTGTTGGCTACAGCGTAAGGTTTGAGTCCTGCCTGCCTCGCCCATACGGTGCCATCATGTTTTGCACAATAGGTAAAACAAAAATATCTTTTTGTTTATTTATGATTAGTTTCTCCTTTGAGTGGATGAATTTGTTTAGATATAAGCTGAGAGAAAGTGTTAAATTTTCATCATTTCTATTTATAGATGATGTTTTGACATAATATGTATCAGATTGTTATGTCAGATGGGAAGAGAATGGAAGTAATTTGTGCTGCTTAACACGTATTAGTAAACTACTAAACCGCCAGTATCTTACTTCCATCCTTTCACTAGCTCACACTAGGACCAGCAATGTTCATAGTATGTCTAAACACCGTCTATAAATAAATTTTTTGAAAATCAAACCTGTTTATTTTATCAACCTGAGTCAGTATCGCAAGAAACACATCCATTCCAGCTATATTTAAACCCATATCTTTCTACGAACTTCCAGTTTAACAAACAAATACAACCAATCAAATTATTATTTTCAGGTGTTCTTCTACGTAAGCTGGAAGGTGGATTACGAGGTGTGTCTCACGTCATAGTCGATGAAATCCATGAAAGAGACGTCAATTCAGATTTCCTTCTGGTTGTACTGAGGGATATGGTACATACCTACCCCGACCTCAGGGTTATCCTTATGTCGGCGACTATTGATACAACACTATTCTCTGATTATTTCAATAAATGCCCCGTTCTTGAAATCCCTGGAAGGGCTTTTCCTGTAAAAAGTAAGTTTGAATTATCCCATTGTTAAACATTCAGACTATTCTACTACTTAGATTCTCTAAAAGCTTCATTCAAGGATCAGTCGTGTCAGCATTTTATTTTATGTTTTAGTTCAACCAACTGAACTTTTTTTAAAGTCATTACAAAATGTACTTTATTTTTTCTGCTGTAAATAAACAAATTAAAGTATGAAGCTGGTAAAGGTAATAGTAATAGTGTTTGCTACTTTGTGTGTCAGTATCTTTAATATTTATTAAATGATTGTGAAAAAACTTGGATGTTTTTGACCAAATGAACTTTTTTTTATCTTTTAAATCATAGGCCAGTTAATCTGGGACCCTGGCTGGAAGTATGTGTTAGAAATGGTCTTAATCTGTTCATTGATGACAAATAATCGTATAGTATCCTACATTTATGGACTTTTTTCAGTTTCTGGTCTGTAACTTTTAAACAACACACCCTAGTGAAAATATTACTCTTATAAATTAAAGAACATTTTGCGTAAAATGAGTACCTCAAATGTTGAATTCAGTTTGGCAAAAGGGTCAAAATTGGCAATAAAAAAACAATTGATCTGCAAATTTTCTTTAAAAAATATTATATAGTTATATTCAATCAATTTTAACTTGAAAACGGCTGTTCTAAATGAAAGACCATCTTCATCGGATATATTCAGTATGGATAAAATCTATTAGGCCAAAGCCAGATGAGCAAAAATGTGTACCCTGGCTACTCTGGAGTATGCGTGACCTGTCAATAACTTTTGGGCCGAGGCTGCAGCATATGTGACACTGAACATATCCTGCAATCTGCTCCCACTCATATTGTCATGTCCACAGGAAGCCACTATACTATTTCACGTGCCTTAATATAGTGTCTGATCAAACGTCATAAAACAGTTTTCCTGAGCCGATGAGGGAATTCTTGAAAGTAAAAGTTTTATCAACTTAAATGAAAACTCAATTTCAATTTTTTTTCATAATTCTGTTTTATTTGTGTTTTATTTTTAGTGAAAAATCATAAACCCTTATATGAAATTTTCAGCATTTTTAAAGTAGGTAATCATTTTCTAGGTCAAGTAGTGCAGTTTTAGAGTGCAAAGTTGTAAGGACCTTTTTGGTGTCTTGTGCTTATGACAGTGATTTACAAACTCAGAATTTCTAGGTTTTACCTTGATTTAAGCAAAAAAAAAAAAATAGGTGATCACTATATGCAGAATTTAATTCTCTACAACTTTCATTCAATGGTTTGTTACATTTATAGTAGCCGTTTTCAAGTTAAAATCGATTCAAAATGTCTATATAGGATTTTTTAAAGAAAATTTGCAGATCAATAGGTTTTTTGACTTTTTTACCAGGTAACATCCGTTGTGACTTGTCTGAATTGTGAATGGGTCACACTTCCGTCCGTAGGGGAGGAGCTCAAAGGGGAAATACCAAAAGGGCGGACAAAAAAACTATCCTCATTGAGAGTTCATTAGATTTTTTTCCCATCTTGCTTAACCCAATTCTGGAGATACTCATTTTATGCAGAATTTATTAATGTTCTTTAATTTATAATATAATAAAATATTCAATAGAGTGCGCCATTTAAAAGTTAAGGCTAGAAACTGAAAAAAAGCTGGAAAAGGTAGTGGTCCCCCCCCCTCTCCACCACTTGGAAATGGGGCAAACTTAAGATGCTATTATTTGACGTCAAAGGAACAGATTAAAACAATTTCCAGCCTCCCCACTTTAGTACCTGAAAGGATTTGATAAACTGGCCTCTCAAACCTCACACTAGAATTGCCTATAGTAACAAATAAAAAAATGGTGTAATTAACTGAAAAATTGACCAAAAAAAAAAAAAAAAATACTGAAAACTGATTTTGATTTTAAACGACATTTGGTTTAACAAATATAAAGTAATTTTGTTAATAATAATAAGTTATTTTTGGTGGTTGTATCGAGTCCTTGTTGTTTAAACAGACCTTTTCACAATCGTTCAATAAGTTGTTATGTGTGAAACCTGCCACATAAATACAGTAAAGAAAATAATTGAAGTAGACGACATAGGAATCGGTAAATGTAAGGATTTTGCCACTGTTATCCAAAGGGGTTTGAGAGACAAGCAATATAACCCTTTTGTCCGCCTAGGCAAGGATTCATCAGGTCAAAGACCAGATGGCAGTTGGCAGAGCACTTAAGAAAAATGTGTGAAAATTACATGCCCGCCTGGTTTGAAAGGGGTGTTAAAAGAAACCCTTTCTTTTGAGGAGAGATCAAAGGGCAAACCGCCCTGTCCTTGGGCGAGGATCTTTCCAGTTAAAATGGAGAGCAAGAGGAAGTTCTCTATCAACTTCCTTCCATTGACCACCATGTTAATTTATCTTAATAAATTACTTTGTATAAGAATAAATTGGGACAGTATTAAATTCAAATAATATTAAGTAATCCTATTTTCATTACAATTTTATGCCAATGCTGTAAGCTCAGAATTTGATAGAGCTATCAAATCTATTAGTAGTTGAATAATTAAATGGCATCCTTAAATAAAAATATTTTAACTTGAGCGTAGAGGTGTGGTTCTTCAGGTAATTTTAGATAAAAGAAAGCTATGTAGTTATAAAAATATATTTTCCTACACATTTAGATATATTAGACAAGTGATATATATTGGTAATTTTTGTATGTTTCAAAATACATTAGCCGAATGACTGAACGTAGCTAAGTATTAAAGAAAGGAATGTGCCCACATCCTATCATCTCAAGATAGTTCATGGCCCTTAGATCAACTAGTTTTATTTATTATTAAGCATACATAATTTTATTTGAATCCCTCAGCTGTTGGCTTTTAGAATTTTTTTCAACCGAATAAAGTTTTCTCTCTTTCACAGCTTATTTCTTAGAAGACTGTGTGGAAATGGTCAAATTCGTACCTCTGCCTGACACTCGCAGGAACAAAGGTAAGGACAAAGATGAAGAAGGTACCGGAGTCGGGGAAGATGACGAGAATATGAATTTGAAAGTTAGCAATGAGTACAGTCCTGCGACACAGCAGGCTATAGCTAAGATGAGCGAAAAAGATCTCAGTTTTGAACTGATCGAGGTTTGTGTAGATTTTTTGATGTTATTTGAAAAATGTATTAATGCATGCTTAAAATGAAATTTTATTACATTTTCTTGCTAATCTTCCAGGCACTTATCAAATATTGCAAAGGCACTGGTATGCCAGGTGCTGTCCTGATATTTCTTCCTGGCTGGAATATAATTTTTGCCCTCCTAAAATTCTTGCAACAGCATCCAGTTTTCAGTAAGCTTAAATCTTATATAATAATCTTCCTCTTGTGTCCCTTTTTTCAATATAAATGTCTCGGTTATTCTTTTGTACTTTCAGCCAAAGAGAATAGATTGTAACTGGACTCGAAACTGCTGTTTCCAACTGAGCTAGGTCATTATAAATTATAAATAAATAATACCTCATCTCAGAAAACCTTGAAAAACATGATCAGGGTGACATTTTTTAATTTTTACTTCTAGGTAATTTTATTTAAATTTGAATCCAGTTATGATCTTCTTTGGCTAATAATTACTGTATGATTACAAATCACAATTAGTAATTGTTAGTTAATCTCTTAATACATTTCATATTTTTTTTTTTAGGTGGGAATAAATATTGCATTCTCCCCCTTCACTCCCAGTTACCAAGAGAGGATCAGAGAAAAGTTTTCGACCCTGTCCCAGAAGACGTAATGAAGGTATTAATTTGTAAGACAATTTCTAAATAAGTCTTCCACTTCTTTTGCTTTAAAAACTTTTCTTGTGCTTTATAATTATTAATATGTACATTTTATTTTTAGATTATTCTTTCAACTAACATTGCTGAAACATCTATTACAATCAATGATGTTGTATTCGTTATTGACACTTGCAAAGCTAAAATGAAACTGTTTACATCTCACAACAACATGACAAACTACGCTACAGTTTGGGCGTCTAGAACAAACTTGGAACAGAGAAAGGGCAGGGCTGGTCGTGTGAGACCAGGATTTTGTTTCCATCTCCTTACCAAGGTTTGTAGTTTCAGCAATAATTTTATTTATTTATAAATTAAGATGAAAACTTCATTTAGGTTTGATCTAATCCGACTCTAGAATGTCACAAGGGAGGTGTGTGAATCTCCTATTATACTCGCCAGATAAAACTAATTTGCAGATTATGTTCTGTTTTTCCTTGAGGGTTATTAAAATTCCATATTCCTTCTATGAAATTAAGTGACGTTGAGGGAATAGTGGAAGAATATAATGTCAAATAATATATTCAGTTTGTGAGTTATTCAATAAAACTACTATGTCTCAGCACACAGTATTTTATTTTAATTAGTACAAGCTCTTTCAAATACATGATTGCCATAATCTGGTTGATATTTTTTCTTCTCATCTCGTTCCAGTTGATTTTGGATAAAAAGAAGAACACCCAACAGATTGATTGATGATTTGCTGAAAATTGACTGATTGTCAAAAGCACTTGTGCTAATTAAAATAAAATATTGTGGGGTGGTACCTTATCATTTTATTGAACCAGCAAACCAAAAAAAAAAAGGTACAGGATATCCTTTTTGAAGAACAATAAATCAATTTTATTCATTTTCTTTCCTTATCAAACCTTGAGAGGGACTCTATACTTCTAGATAATTTATTAATGATAACTAAAATAATTAGTCAATTGATTTTTCATCCCTCTTAATTAAAGCATAAAATATCCTCATTTCATTGTATAAATAAATAACTTTAGTATTTTAAATAATTATTTATTTAGAGAAGATTTATTTCTTTTTACTGACTTTCCTTAATTTTAACAGGCGCGGTTTCAAAAACTCGATGAGCACATGACCCCTGAGATGTTTAGAACTCCACTTCACGAACTTGCTTTGTCTATTAAACTGCTGCGACTTGGGTCAATTGGCCACTTCCTGTCGAAGGCTCTCGAGCCTCCACCTATTGATGCTGTCATCGAGGCTGAAGTTCTCCTTAGAGGTAGGTGTAATTCACTCAGCAATACCACCTTCATTGAAAAAGTGTTTATTTATTATTATATTATAATGAACGAATCCTCAAAGAGCACTTAAAAGAAATAAAACGTGACAATAAACGAGGAAAATACTAAATTGCTCAGAACTGGAAAGATGGAGGAAAGGAATACATGAGTTAATGGGAAAAGGTTAGAGCAAAGACAAAATATTTAAAAGCTCACCTCACCGAGAATGGACTCATTGATATGGTGATCACAGACTGGATCCAGGCAACGGATAGACACTTGATCAGACAAGTACTGGTAAACAAAGGGAAGTGCCAAAATATTTAAAAAGAAAAGAGTTTACAAAAGTATCTTCCCGTCCTTAGCCACTTTAGCAAATCCTGGTGTTGACCGCTAAACACCCAAAACTAAAATCAGGCTAAACTACCATCGAGGAGAGCCAGCTGATGGTTCCCCCATGGCGTTAAAATGGATCAGGGGACACTGACCAGAGTGACGTTTGAAATTCGAATAGGAAGAAGATCTCAAAATCAAATCCTGCCCTTTTTCTTTGGCTGAATAAGATAATCTCATTTAGACCTTTTTTCTCTTGCCCTTCTATTAGTTAATGCTGCATATCATTTTATTTTATTTTCTACCATTTTTATTAATTTCAGAGATGAAATGCCTGGATGCCAGTGATGAACTGACTCCTCTCGGAAAAATCCTAGCAAAGCTGCCAATAGATCCTAGGCTAGGCAAAATGATGATTCTCGGGTGCATTTTCAAAGTCGGAGATGCCTTGGCAACAATTGCTGCTAATAGCTCTACTTTCCCAGAAGTATTCATTACCGGTAAGTTGAAATTAATCTACCCTCATTCCTAATGTATTACTAAATATAAATTTGAGACTAAAGTAATTTTTTTTTAATTCTCAGATAGAAGGCTGTCTGGGATTCAGAGAGCATTTGCTGGGACAAGATGCTCCGATCACCTGACGATGCTGCACGTCTATAACCAGTGGGCATCTGCTTCCAGCAGGGGTTCTGAAGCCGAGCTGGCGTTCTGTGAAAACAAACAAGTTTCACAACCAACGCTCAGGGTAACTGCTGATGCAAAGGTAAGCTTGATAATTACAAACAGTAAAAAGAGTAATAATTTTTCTTTGGAATGGTTGCCAGTGATGGATCAAACCTTTAAAAATAAAACAGATTTATGTTTGCCCACAATTTATCATGCCTTACAAACACAAATGTTTTTAACGATTCAAACATGTGTTCATTAGGGCTGGTAGCCAGTGACCCAGCTACACATGGTATTCACTAAGACCATTTGATAATGGTTTTTACAATAGATATTTGCAGTGGTGCCATCTGTTGGCTAATATGTAAGGTTTCCTCCCGAATCAAACAACACTTCGATTCCTGTTAATATAATTTCAATATATTATTATTTTTTCAGGTTCAACTTAAAGACCTGCTGACTGCCTGTGGATTCCCTGAAGAATCAATGATGCCCATGTTTTATCAGTTCAGCGATGAAGATATCAACTTGGACATGATAACTGCTTTGCTCTGTATGGGCCTATATCCAAATGTATGCTACCATAAAGAAAAGAGGAAGGTAAAATCATTGATTCAGTTTTATTTTTACCAGAATTATCTAAATTTATGACCTGTACATATTGGATTAAAACAAACAAATGTTGTGAAAGTTAAATAAAAAAAGGTACAAAGATTATCTTTTTCCATCCAGCTATCTGTTTGTATGACATGATACAATATGAATTTAAACTTATATGCAAAATATCATCCCTCCAAGTGAAAGTGGGACTGAATTAAAGTTGTGAGCACAATTTTAATGACATGTTAATTGGATTTATATAATTATAGTTTAAAAATTCAAAACAAATCTCTTATTAATCAAGAAGTCCTACTCAATAAGTGAATTAACTCTTAACTGACAATAATAGAAAAATATTTTAATTTTTTTATTAATTAATTAAACACACGTAATCATGTTTTAATTTGACAATAGTATTTTCCATTTTGTTGTAACATTAAATTGGACCTCCATATAAAATTTTATGTATCCATGTCAAACAGTGGGGTTAAAATAAAACAGTTTTCTGGTTTTGAAACATGTTTATTTATACTTGTTAATTGTAGTATTTATTGTTATTCTAGGTGTTAACCACCGAATCGAAACCTGCTTTGATTCATAAAACATCAGTCAACTGCACGAAGTTTGAAACAAACTTCCCATCACCTTTCTTTATTTTCGGGGAAAAGGTACAATTTTTTTTTTTTTTACCAAGTTTGAAATGACTAGTTAATTATTTTAAATGTAACTACATTTTACAAAAAAAGTAACTGTTTGCTTAATTTGTTGCTTTATTTTTAAAACTGATTGAAAATTTGTTTTAGGTAAGGACTAGAGCTGTATCATGCAAGCAAACTACAATGGTGACACCCCTCCATCTGCTGTTGTTTGGTGCAAGAAAAGTGGAATTGGTCAACAACGTTGTCAGGCTTGACAACTGGTAATGTTTTATTCTTCATATTATATTTTACCTGAAATAAAACAAATTATTATAAATACCAATTCAGAACACATATAATATTCCAACTCTATGAGGCCATGAATATAGTGGATGGTCGTTTTGATTTAGGAAGGCGTGTGTTAGGCCCACAATGAGAGTTATTAATCAGCTGTTGAGCAGTGGGCATATTATTCAGTAATTAACCGAAGAGTCAACTTACAGTTTAAGAAATAAATGTTCGGAAAGTCTCTTGACGAAGATTTGGTTAGAAAAGTAACATGATTTGTTGGTATTAGGGCCCACTAATTGAATGTATTGTCCTGATTCCTATATTCACGATTTAATATTACTTTATTTATAAATAGGTAACCACGAAAAGTAAAGTATAACAGTTTATTTTAAAATGTAATTAGCCATCTCAGGGCTCATAATGGTTCTTGGTGCATACGTGTAAAGTTATTCTTTAAATGTTTCACAATTACGAATTAATATAAAAATAAATATGTAATTAGAACATTGTGCAGTGTTGGTTGTTGTAAAGCCATCAAGTATCCTGTATATCTGTCTTTTATTTCCAAGGATCTTCGTTAAGGGCCGGGGCTTCCCATACGGGTGGGACTTTCCCCGGTGTATAAGGTTTTATTGCTCGAGGTACGTTGGCAGGGTCAACTCAAAACATTTTTTTTTCCAAAATATCTCAACAGTGAATTTTCCTTTTTAAAATTATTCTAATCCTAATTTAGATAATGATAATAATCATTACAATATTGAACTTAAAACAGAACCCATCAAACAAAAATATGTCCTTTGACAAGTTCAAATAGAAGTTGAACTTAACCCCTTAGGTCAAATAGTATTTTTTAATTTTGTATTAATCTTTCTTTTTAATAATGTTACTCATTTTAAAAAAGTTCCCTCATTAATTTGTATTGTATTTTATTTATGATTTCAGTATAACATAATACTTATTCAATCTTATTTATATATTTTTTCATATATTTAGGGTAAACCTTGAAATCGACTTAACATCGGCTATGACTGTCCTTGGTCTGAGGCCGGCTATAGAAAGCCTCGTAGTGAAAGTTGCAACAGATCCAGAGAGCCTCAACCAGATGTCCCCCACTGACCAAGAGGTCATCTCCATTGTCACCGATCTCTGCAGGCTCCAGGCAGGTCGTTACGGTCTTGATGAGTATTCACTGTTAGTAGATTCTTTATATTTCTTCCGATTAATCGACAAACTAATAATCTGGATGTTAAATTAATTTTTAAAACTTATTTTCTCAGTAAAAGAAAGAGAGGACCCTATGAAGCTGCTGATGGAAGTACTCCTCCGGAGCCAAAGTATTTCAGAGGAGGTTATAGAGGTAAAGTGTTGCAACTATTTTAGTACAATACAACCTCGATCATATGTTGTTATTTTTTTTATGAATCAAAGTGTTTTTAAAGATTGGTTTTAAGAAACATGTTCCATATGTCAGCAAATATTAGTGAAAAAAGGATTTACTTAGTAAGGCTGTTTTTACTGGACAACATTTGACATCTCCCCATCTGAATCCATTTTAAAAACAGATAACTTACAAATGTTCATCTACTATTTACCACCTAACGCGAATTCGTTACTTCAGCTCATGGATCAAGGTGTGATAGCCAGTTTAAAAAAAAGGTACACAAAGACTTTCCTTCTTTTTATTCTTGAAGAAAATTGTGTGAAAACCATGAAGGATGTCTTGAAACATTTAATGAAAAAAATTGATTTTTGCTGTTTTTGAAGCTTAGGAAAGATTGCCTTCAAAAATACTGCAACATGCATGGAGAATAACTTCAGAAGTCAATGAGGACCTGATTGAGGTGTTGGTATAGTCACCACAGAGTCCAGGCTTAAATCCTTGAACACATCTGGTAACACCAACTGAAGCAAAGAGTACGATGTCGGAACCTATGTCCTAGACCCTTGAATAATTCGAAAGGCCCGTTGTTGAAGATTAAGACAATATTCCTCAGGACTTCATTGAAAACCTCTTCCAATCAATGCCAATGTGTTTAAGAGACTTGATTCGTAGAGGTGGAAATAAATACTCTTTATTGAGTAAGGTTTCTTTAAAAAAATTTCCTCCAAGAATATTTTTTTCTTTTACTCATTATGTACCTTAGATTATCTGTGTAAAATGCAATTTTGTTTTCAAATGACTTATTTTTTAAGTCTAAAATTTGCACAAATTGGAAATCTTTCAAAAAATAAGGGCAGTGCAAGAATAATTTTGTCCATCAGTGTAGTAGACTTTCATTTGTGAAGCGAGCCTTGCACTTCCCAATGTGATATTGTAGACATTGAGCTGGATTCATTTGATTCGATCATAGAAAAAGTGACTACAGATCAAGCACTAAAGGCAGTTTCCATATTGAAATTATAGCTTTAAGAAGCACGAGAACAGGAATAATAATCAAATTTGAGAGGAAAAAACCAAAACTGATAACAGACTGCGACATATTTTAAATAAGTTGTGTAGGTATTTCTATTTTTCTATATATTTTTGCATGTATCCATGTTTTTTGATTATCACAAAATTATTTGTTTATAAATGAAAGAGCAACTCTCTGATTCATTGGTATTATTCATTAAGTGCAACTCATCTAACTTCTGTTCTAAAACTATGTGACACAACAGAAATATAAGTTAAATATAGAATTTAAAATATTCGGGCAGCCTCGAGTTGATCTGTATAATTATAATGATGAATTGTTCAGCTGTTGAATTAAAATTATTCCGATCAAATTCTCAAAGCTTGTCAACACACATACCCTTTTTATAGTCAAATTTCAAGCTTTTTTAATAATCTCCTGTCTATCCATTCATTGTAATGTTCTGTGCGCCATAGCCTATAACTTTCATTCATTTACTTATTTATTGTACTAATAAATATTGTTTTCCTTCTGTACTATTTATGATTTAACAGCTCTCAAACTCAATATTCTACCTTTGTAATTATTCTCAGGGGACAGTTCTAGAATAAATAAATTATTATTATAATTTATATGTGATTCCCTTTATTTATGTATTATACGTTGGCAGGAGGGAGCAGCTACCGAGGTGCTGGAGTCAGTGGGTTCAGAGGAGGTAGTG
This sequence comes from Acanthosoma haemorrhoidale, assembly GCA_930367205.1. Taxonomy (NCBI): domain Eukaryota; kingdom Metazoa; phylum Arthropoda; class Insecta; order Hemiptera; family Acanthosomatidae; genus Acanthosoma; species Acanthosoma haemorrhoidale. The sequence goes on from OV884014.1 coordinate 41,859,971, forward strand.
GAGGCAGATACGGAGGAAGTTATACTGGCAGAGGAGGAGGTGGTTACGGTGGCAGAGGAGGAGGAGGTTACGGTGGTAGAGGAGGAGGAGGACGCGGTGGGTATAGAGGAAGAGGTGATGTCAGTTGGACTGACTACTAAATGCCAGTCAATTTTTATTTCATTTGTCAACTTAGGGCAACTAGCCTATATTAGCAATAATGTATGTGTCTCTATTACCTTATGTTATAACAAAACCTATTATGAACAGTGTGATTTTTTTTTATAATTATAATAAAGGATATTATTAAAGGTTATCTGCTAATCCTCTTTGAATGTTGTGTCAATTCATTCTGTTTTTTATGAGTTATAATAATTATTGCTCTTACTTTTGTAATAATATTTATTATGCCTGACTTCTAAGTGGACTCACTTATGACTCTTGGCTCCCCTGAGGATTTTTTCTTGGGGATGGGTCTTGTCAGGGTTCATTCAGCCTCGTGAGGATTAATAAGTAGTTACTTAAATAAAAAACTAGGAAATATGGTTAAGAAAACCAAAATAGAATTTGAGAGATAACAGAATAGCGCAAACCAGGACAACCTTACCTATACATGAGGTGTTGTGTCATCTATTCAATTTAGTTTCATTTAATTAACTGATCGATCAGTGATTTTATATTGCATAAAATAAAGTCTTCATTGTCGATAAATAATATAAATATAAAATTACTTATATGTTATTTAAGGTATGTATGTTTATACCAAATATAATATAGTAAAGCCTCTATACACTGATTTATGTTGTAACCTAGTTTGTAGATGGCGAAATGCGGCCAGTTCTAGATGTTTGAACATCGGTTACCTGGGGCATGTTCTTTATACATATTTATTAGTATTTGTTCTCCTTATTTTTTCATATTATATTAAAAGAATTTTTATTATTATGAAACGGCTAGTCTAGTCTCTATTATTACACTAAGTCCTCTCTGGATCCCAGTTTTTGATATTTGTGAGTTTCACCTAGAAATCAACCATTTAAATTTTAAAAAAGTAAGATTTAAAAAAAGTATGAAACATTAATTAAACAGATAAGTGATTTCTCCCCCCCCCCTCCAAAATTAGGTAATATGTAAAAACAGTAGTATACTTAAGTAGACATTTTTAATGTTTATTATTCAGGTGAAAAGTAAATTGTTTGCTCGTTCAAAGAACACTGAAGAATACCAGAAGTATTATTATTTATTGTATTATATGTACTGTATACAGTTAATCGAAAACACGAAAATGATAAAAAATAAAACTGCAGTGTGATCTTTTTGTTTTTTAATTTTTAGATAAAATTATAATATTTATTTTAGCAGAGGTACAAAAATTATTTTTTTATGAAACAAAAGTCTTTAAAATATTTATGGAACTTCAGACTATTGTTCACAAATCTCCCGCTCACTTGGTTGGTGCTAAGCCTAGGTTCTAACTGTTCTCAAATCCTGCCTTGTACTATTAACCAAAATTGAATTATTACTCTGTAAAATGATTTATTGATCCCTTAATGTTTTCCAAATATAGAGAGGATTAATCAGCTTCAAGATTCTGTAGTTATTACCAAGGAAAAATAAATGTTATTTTTAAACTACAAAGCAAAAGTTTTATATCTTAAAACCATCAGTTGGCTTTTATATTCTTAAGCGATTGGATTTTCAACTTATGGACATTGCCTTGAAATTATACATACTTATCTTATTCTCTAGCATTGAAAAGGATTGGAGCAAATGCCAATACAATAATAGACAGAAGAGATTTTATACAAAAAAGAAAGGTTTTCTATATTGTTTTATGAATGAGAGTAATTTGATTCACGAATGAAAAAAAAAAATCTGAAGAATGGCATCAAATTGTGATATGTGCAGTTGTATATATTTATAAGTTATCAAAGATATTGGGACCAGGTATTCACAATATATTGTTTGTTAATATATCCTTTGATGACAATATCTTGTTTTCAGTTCCCCTTTTAAGAGATTTAATATAACATTTGGAGTTAATTGTCGACATTCTTCTAAACCAGAATCACTTTCAATGTTAAGGTAGGTCCTACTACATTTGCATGGGACTAGATTAATTTATTTTATTGGCTGCATTGTCCAATTAAGTCTTTCATTCATTAAGTGGTCAATTTTAGCCTTTAAATATTCTAATACTTTCTTTCACATTCAATTCTGCATTCTTCTTTTGGTTTTAATTTGCATAATAATAATACTACCTCTAAATCTGGTTGACTAACTTCCGTTGAGAAGTATCCTATCAGATTGCATTTAACAATGACAGACACCCCTCTCACTGACACTGAAAAGCATAATATATGATGAGAAGTTCCCTGTCCTTGCTAAAAATACGTGATTTGCTGATATGTTACTAACAGATTTGGGTCTGTTACATCATATTTTAAAATGAGCTCTGCCATTAAAGAGACCAATGACAATTTAATGAAGCATTAAACCATTTTAAGTCAAATGTTCTTTATCACACTATTAGGGGTTTCATTGAACTTAATCAAAGAAACTATGTTTTAAATCAACTGCACTCAGGTCTATAACCAAAAATTTGATAATTTTGACTAATCTTGTTATTTAATGTGCTAAAACTGAAAGTTATCTCCATTTTCTTCCATCACCTGCGTATTTTTCGCAAATTTTGTTGTTTTTTAGGATAAAAGTTGTTATGTTCTTATCCAGTTAGTTAATGAACAGGAATAACCGAAACGTTTTCTATTATTTTAAATAACTACTTGAAATACATATAATTTTTTTACTCTGGTAAACTTATATTTGTACTGATTTATATAATGAATAGAAACTATCGCCCGAATCCGTTTTCCTTAATTATTATATTTATTACTATGCCTACTCGAGATTGATCATAATCCCTACGTGATGGTAGAAAACGGAGCTCATTTTCGGTTTCAGCACAACAAAAAACATGGTGATCAAAATTGCTATTAATCTGTCACAACTTAAATTTGTTAGGGACATCACGAGGAAATTACGTCATTTGGGGCCGCAAAACATGAGGCATTCATCAGAGCCTAGCAGAGCTCCAGCATCACATGTTCATAAAAGCGTTCTTTCAGAAAACAGCGGACGAAGCTTCTTCAAAAGACACGGAGACCCCAAAGGAAAATCAGAGCTGCCTTAAATGTTAAAGACTTTTGAGTTAAATTATATTAAAACAAAGGGTGGGAGAAAGTGGTAAAATTGGTATTGTTATTTGTTACTGTTGTATGTAACAGCTCTGGAGTTTTCATACCTGTATATCCATAAAAGCTTCCAAGTTAATAAAAGCTTTAATTCATGACGTCCTCTCTTCAATTATTACAGATTGCCAATAAAGATTAGAGATATGAAAACTCTTAATACTTAGCACCTAGAAGAAAAAAGAACCATGGCGTTCATTTCACAGGTAGTATTTTCTTAACTTAAGCATTTTCATAATTCGGTATCGTCACTTTCAACCATTTTCTTTTCAATTCCCTCAAGTGATAGTTTATCCTCATAAATTCTAAAAATATTGAAACAAACCTTCGATGGCATCGTAGTAAGTTAGGTTTTTTGAAATGAATTGTCCCCATTCTGATTTTAAGCCAAAATTTGCAATAAAATTATTTTATCGCGCATTTCCTCAATAAAAGATTTAGTTTAAAAACTCAAAATATTTAAATCTGGCTAAGTATTATGATGATCACGTCTTTTCCCTCACAAAACAGTTTTAGTGGTCTTTTATTAATTAAAGGTTACCTCCATAATTTGCAGTATTTGTACACTAAAATCGGTGAAAGGCAGATTCTGCGGTTTGTATACAAAAGCTACTATACCTTTACAGTGCAATACTGGTGTGAAGTCGACAATGAAAGTGTGTGCAACTACAATAACAATGCAATTACTTAAGGGGGTGCCTTATCCTAGGGCTCCCTATATCTCTGTAAACGGGGGTAAGACTGACTGCGTAATTTTCTCTTTCCAAAAGGGAAAAAGTCCGCTGCCTACTACTTACACAGTAGGAACGCAGCAAAACTCACCAGCCAACAATCTAGTATATCTGGGCATTAAAATGGACAGACACCTCCGTTTTAGTAACCATTTTGCGAGGAAGTTGAAGCAAACCCACACAAAGTCTTACCGTCTTACGCATTTATTGACTTCCCCCAATCTATCACTGCGCCTAAAGCTCATGACATATAAGAGTGTACTCAGTCCTGCTCTGCTGTACGGTGCACCGCTTTTTCGCCATCTGATGTATACGACAGCTCTGCGACTCCAACAATTCCAAAACGGTATACTGATGAAAGTGGTCAGACATACTTCATTCGAGCAGTGGAGCAACAGTGAGCTTCACGAGATCATTAATTTGCATACGGTGGATGAATTCTTTCAACGTTGACATATCAAATTTTTCGACTCCCTACAATACTAGACAAACCCGGTGTTTAACACGATAACCCCCGCTCCGTTCCACTATCGATCGCAGGAACGCTTTAGTCTTAGGTTTTAGTTTGTAGTTTCCCTCTTTGTAATCTGAAGGTGAGCCCCATCACCTAGTCCTGTTCACAAGGGATCCATATCGCCTTCACTGGCCTGCCCCTTGGACGGAGCCGTGTCATGTGAATTACCGTTGAAAGAATGTCCATTCCCTGCTACCACACCATCAACTAACTTCGTCTGGCATTTTCTTTACCAGGATGCGATAAGAACAAAGGAGATATAGTTAGACACTTGTAATTCTAAGTATATGCTTTTTATATTGTGTATGATTTATAACAAACTAATTTTTATTTAAACACATTTACGTTTGTTGTTTTATTAATAATCCTTCCAAAAAGATATTACCCGCCCCCCTTATTTGCAGTCACTATTATAACTATAACTTAATATTGATAACTTACTAAATATAATAATAAAATATTACAATTCTCTAAATTATTTTAATTTTTCTGGGATCACTTATGATTCGTTCTGTTTATTATTTGAATTAGTTCAGCAACACTGTAGAGCATTGCAGCTGTTATAAGAATGGATGTCGAAATTTGATTTTATATGATTAGGTTATAGGAATTTTATTATATACTGTGAATCGGAAAATCATATAATATGGGTAATAATCAAGCTAGCAGAAAACTGTCTGTTGAAAATGAAAATGATCCTTCAACAGTAATTAAAGTGTCGGAAAATGTCGTTCAGAGAATTAGGTCTGGTGCTGCAGTAGAAGCAGAGAATGAATTTAAAGAACAGAAACATAAAGTAAGGAGTAGTCCACGTAGTGAATCTTCTAATATAGATATATTTCAAGATGGTGTTCCATTTGTAACTGCCCGAATGATTCGACAGGAAGTAGAAGATGAACTTCAGAAGAACAATCGGTACTGGGAACAAAGAATTATAGCTCTTCAAGAAAGTCAAAAGAAGATTAACCAAATTATGGAAGAAGAATATATGAAATCGGTTGAAAATATTAAAAAAGAACTTCCAAAATTGCCCCCAGAACATCTTTCCCTTCCGTGCGTTGAGAAAAAAGGTATATTACTATCTTGCTACAAAACCTACCAGAAAAGGCCTTTACTTTGTGCCCAAGAAGTAGAAGATTTTAATAGTTGTATGAAGAATGAAAGAATAAGAATTCTAAATCAAAATTGAAGTGTTATTTTGCTGTAGTGCTTTGAAACTAATGGAAGCTCTCATTATTATCGAAACTCTGTCAGTTTCAGTAATGTTTGTTATTATTTAGAAAATACATGTATAAGAGAAGTTGAACTTTTATTTATTATCATTATTTGACGGTCAATATATGGATATGGAAATTTATCACTATGATCATGATGTATAATTATTTCCTGGCTTTATAGGAGTTAAATTTCAACCAACTTTATTTAGTTGGTATCAAGAATAAATTTATTTTTACAAATATATTATTTTATAAAACCTTTAAAAAAAAAATTACATTCCTTTTCAGAAGCAAAATTGTGTCTGTTATCATTGTTGTGCCATGTATCCAATTAATATACCTTTTTACTAGTAAATAATAATGGCATAGGTAAAGCGTACTTTCTTGTTTTTGTAATCTTGTCCACTTTCTATAACAATTGTTTTCTTGTTTGGACGGGAAAAATTTGTCCCATTAATGTTTAATATAAAATTTACTTTAAAAAAATAGTTTTAATCCTTAGTGGTATTTTATAATTAATTATTGACCAACAGTATTTATTCTAAAAACAAATAGAAAATAAGTTTAGTTAAAAAACTTACTTATTTTTGAAAGTTTATTCAAGTGTTCACCTTTTCTCTAGTTGGTGCTCGCACTTTTATCAACTGATCTCCATTGGCAGCTAGGGCCCCTTCCCAAAAAATGTTTCAAAAACTACTTGTTTATTCACATGTTAATTATTCATTAGTACAATTTTCTGCTATATAGTGCATGTTCTACATATTGAATACTGGAGCAGCTTGTTTACAATAAGATAATCAGTTTCTACACTCTGGAGGGTAAAACTATCAAAGCAAAGATTCCTGTTAAAGTTACTCTGAGAAATGTTATTAATAAGTTATTTATAGTATTGGTGCATTGAGTTCTTCAATCCAATGTATCAACATAAACTTAGGGTTAATAGGACTTCTAAATGTTTAATGGCATAGTAACAAATCACTTGTATAAATACTTATTTACCCAGCTTGCAAAAATCAATTATTAGTGATGGTTCTGGAAGGGATGAAGTTCATTGATTAATATTTAATTGAAGGTGGGTTTCTAATCATCAGCCCTCCTTTCTTTAATGCTGACACAATCTGGTTGCTAAGGGCATTAATGCGAACTCAAAATGTTTAAATGAGAAGCATTTGCACTAACCACCACACCCCATTTGACAGTTATATCCTTCTACAACTCCACTCCATTCAATGCCTCCATATTACTGTTAGGTTTGGAGGATCAACCTTAAAAATTTCCTCTGGCTCAGTGATAAGCCTCAGGTTGTCAGTTTGAAGCTGGAGTGTAGGGATACCTATGATAAAGAAAGAGTGAATAGGAACAAGAGATATATATGAGTTGGAGAACTCATTAGCCTAGTGTGGGTAGCACCACTGGTCCCTGAAGTAGGTTTGCCCTCACTTGATCCGTTATTTGCATCCAACCCTGCACTTGTATCAATATTATATTTGATCTCACATTTGCAAGAACCAAACAGGCTTCCACTAGCTTTTATATGTTTAAAAGTTATAACAGAAAATGAGAGCAGTAGCTGATTAACCATTACGTTATTCCATTAACCTAAGCACCCTGCTATATTTTGCCTCCTATAGTTTTACCCTCCAGAGTGTAGAAAATGGTAATCTTATAGTAAACAAGCTGCTCTAGTAGTCAATATGTTGAATGCTATATCTCTCTGAGGTATCTTGAAAAAAAGGGTTAGACCCAGTTGAAGAATTATTAAAGAATACTAGTCTAATAAATATTAACAACATTCTGAAAGAGAATTTCTTTTATATAATTAATCACAAATTTATTTTTATAGCAAACTTAAGAAATTCAATTTTCCTTAAAATTTAAATGCTATTTTCAACTATAAAGACCAATCACATATTAGAACTTCTAACTTTAAAGTAATAAAACTACAAAATTAGACAATAACTATTATTGATCCGACCTTTTCATATATGTATATAAATCATATAGGTGTACCTTACGCAGCAGAAAAGAAACTGAAGATCTGATCTATTTCATCATTTTTATTTCCTTTTTTTTATTCAATACTGTGATTCAGTTAACATGACACTGATTTCTTCCTTCAAGTTCAATAAGTAGGAAACAAATTATTAAGAAATAAAGGTTAGTTAATGGATTAAGTATTTATTAAACTTTTAGGAGAATAAATAATTACTTTTATTAATAATTTATTGAAAAAAAAAAATCATTGATTTTCTTTTAGTTATCTCTTGGATTTTATTTCTCAAATCATTGTATTAATTGTAACATTTGAATGAACTGAGGTTTTAACTATCTATAGTAGTTTTTTTTAAAGATTCTTATCTGAATGATGTTACGATATGATAAATATGAAATGAATGATATTCACTATATGTTGTTAACGTAGTCATTTCAATGGAGCATTCTTTGTCTCTTAGAACAAATAAAGAAATCTAACTATCCCTAAATAGTAGAAGCTAAACAAATGTTATTGTAGAAATGATTATGAATTAATATTCTTCAGGTTTCCATTCTCTCAAGTAGGAAATGGTTTTTATAAATATTGGCCCAACTACAACTTGTCTGAATGTAAGGTTATAAGATAAATGTTTTAATATTTACTTAGAAAATGTAAACTGTCAAATTTCATAGTGATATGGATTCCACTAATAATCATAACAATTAATAGTCAAATAAATAAATGGTAGGGATTTGAACGCAGGGCCCTCTGCCAATATATTTCTTTTTAGCTAGTACATAATTATAAAATATAATCTTTAGAACCAGCATTTAAATAAATCAGTTCATACAACCGCTTAAAGCTTAAATAGTTAATATAAAAAATATATTTTAATATTAATGTGTTTTCATTCTAAATCATGCAGACTAACTATTTGGTAGAGTTCCGACTAAGAGGTTTAATATTTTATTAGGTCATCAAGAGATAATGAAAAATTGTGTAATACTTTTTTTTATTTGACACCATTGTGTTACTTTTTATTGAACAATAGCAATTGAATATTTTATCTAAGTATCCATTTATTTAATGTTATACTTTATTTACTTAATATTTGTATTGGAATAATAAATATATAATGGGAACATAAATATTCAGAATACTAAATTATAGTTAATTTAGTACATAAAATTTATTCGATTTTAATCCAAAATAAAGGAAATTATTTAATTGAAAAATAATTCAACTATCAAGGGTGGCTGCTGACTACATGGAGGTGACCTGTCAATCACACAAACAATTAAAACATTAACTAAATAGACACAATCTGTAAATATTAAAAATTGATTAATTGATGGGGCAGATTATATTGATTTAGTTAATACAATATAAAATTCATCTTTTGTAAAAAATTAATTTACAAGCTGTTACAATGTTAAAATCATTTAAAAAAAATGGTATGAATGATTTTTTTTCAAGGTTTCCTGTACTTTCGCCAAACAAACAGTACATTATATTTTAATAAAATAAAATTTTGTTTTGTTTGTCATTTTTGGTTAAAAATTTTGTTTAAAGTAATGTTTTAGCTTTTGATTTTTTGAACAAACTTTACACACATAGAATTCTTTTTTATTTAGATATATTTAAAACCAGCTGTAACTTTTAATTTTTGACTTAGCACTCTCACTGTATTTTTCACTTCATTAAAATTATGTGACGGTAGTATTTAGTTACTTATTTTAATAAAAATTTATTCAATGTAAGTATTTATTTTCATGAGCTTTTTGAGACCAGCACATAATTGCTTAGTATGGGCACAACCAGTTTCCATTCATTGTGGGGTTTATGGGGGTCAAAACCAGTTTCTATTTATTATCCCTTTGTTCGAAATCATAGTTCCACAGTTTTATGTATTTTGAGTGAATATTTATGTCAATAATAGTTCAAAACTTTTGTTCTCGTATATTTATTTACCCTGTGGGAAACACACGATGGGAAAATATTCACTAAACAATCACCAACGCGGCGCTATGGTCAAGGATACCATTTCATTATATATACAATAATATCTTACATATGTAAATTTTTTTCATAATGTCCACCGTTAGGAAAGTTCATTCTTTAGGCTTTTCAAAAGATGGTAATGTAGGCCTAATTTACAGTTGGATCTTGCCACTTAGCAGCTCTAGGATCAAAGTAAAACTTTAATTTAACTTGAAGAGAGCCTTGAACAGAAATTAAAATGGTCTGATAGCAGCCCAGCTGGAATACAGTTACCTTGTAAAACATCAATAAATCTTCAGTAAAACTTCAAAAAATAAATAAATCTTTTGTAGCCATCTGTTTTTAATAACAAAAATAAACCAACATTTAGAAGTAAATACTTCATGAAATAATTTTGTGGTTTCAATTTAATTTTATCTTACTTGCATAGTTGATGGTAATGAAATAGGTGCTCCTTGGGTGTATATAAGGGCATAAGTAAGTAAACAAAGCAACGAAAAAACTTTATGAATATATTTTGAGTTGTTTTAGGCAATACATATTGTTTAAAATGTTATTTTTATCTCTTGTTTAGTTTAAAAAGGTGGCGTAAAAGTATAATGTACGCTGATGGATTACGGTTTATAGTTAATATGTATTGCAGATATCGGTAAAACCTCTTGGTACATTGTAAAACAAATATCTATTAATCGCATAACCAATCATAGAAGTTAATTAAAATTTTGAATAATTTTTTCATAATTCTGGTAAAATTAAATAGATGAAGTAGGAGTAAGACTAAAAATAATTAAATTTGCTTGATTGACATTTAATTTTTATGATACAATTAAATTGAACTCTTTTTATCTTCTGCTGAATACAAATTTATATCCTTAAGGAAAGAACCTTGGAGTAAATCTAATCACCTACTTAAAGTAAAAATATTTTAATTTGTTAACAAAAAAAAAGTTTCATTTGATTTAACTGAACAAAGTTTAATTTGACATTAATGGTTATTTCATGTCAATTATCCTTAACATAAAATATTTAATGCGTTTAATTGGCTATCATGTAAATTATCTGATTTGAAAGAATAAACCCTCAATTTTAGCTATGAAAAAAATCATTACTCCCGAACTGTGCAATAGGCCAATAGTTGAGACAGGCAGTTGTGGATGAATGGAGAGGGGCCTCTTGTCCAAGGATCCAATGAGTATGACATTAATACGTGATATAATACTTTATCCATTTCTTTTAAAAGTTATTGCGAGACCAATCAAACTTTTATTTCTGTATTTTGAGTTTTTTTTTTCACCAAAATACTAATTAGGACATTTGGAAATGTGATAAAATTAGTTTAAAATTACAAATGCATTGAATTGGCCCATTGGTACAGGATAGAAGGCGGTACCTGTATGAAAGTAAAGCCGACATATATAAATTAATAAAGATAAAGATAAATAATAAAAGATTAGGAAATAAACAGGAGTCTGTGGAGTTAGTTGTATTTGCCATCACAAGGAGCGCAGGTGCGTGTCACGTGACATTAGTCGTATATATAACCCCGAGAGGTGAGATTGGTGGCCTCTTTTCCCCGCTGTATTCCATCGCTATAGATCATAAGTTCGTTTTCACACAGCACACCATGCCCGAGACGACTCCTTTCATGAACGGCTTTCAGAACGGACACACGCCTCCGGAGTTCCCTAATGGAGAAGTCTTCTTGTTCACATCGGAGTCTGTAGGGGAAGGCCATCCAGGTAATGATTATTATATACAAGTCCTCGTCTTGTCGGATACCGGTTTTACCGGGTCGGTTACGGAATCTGTAAACAAAGCCTCGTGGTGCTCATCAACAAATAGTTTGTATTGTCATAGATTTCTTTCGCTATGACACTAATAATTACATAGATCTTAAATATTCAAGGATAAAAGTTTCAAGAGAAAAACGTGCTTCTGGAGCCACCATGTTGCTTTAATCGTAGTTGCACGCCACCGAAGTTTCTTATGTTATTCCAGCTTGTTTGATATTTTTTTTCCGAATCTAAACCTTTTACTTCTTTTTCTGTGATATTTACTTTCAAAATAGATTTACTTCGTATTTATAGAAATTAGAACATGCCGCCATTTTCTTGAGGTTAATTTCAGTCATTTTCTTACTTTACATTATAAATTAGTATTAATTGTTCGTTGTTGTTTTTAGTCATTAATGTTTTTATTTATTTTTCCCCAGACAAAATGTGTGACCAGATAAGTGATGCAATCCTTGATGCACATTTGAGTCAAGATCCTGATGCCAAAGTTGCATGTGGTAGGTGTTTTTACTAATTCTGTGTTATATTATTTAGATTGTTATGACTTGTTATTCTCCTGGTTTAAAACGCTTTGAGAAAGTATGTCCTATGATGTAAGAACGCTGACAGGAAAGCCTGAAACATAATTTGCCCAGACTGAAATCGTAAATCAGGGGAAAACAAGACGGAGTAGATACTTACTCAATTGTTCCCCGGGAAGGTCTGAGGCAAGAGCCATTTAACCATCTAGCAGGTGGGCTCCCTTAACAGGGGCGCGGGGAAATAGAAAAAGCAGGGCTGCAAGTTCTTTGAGTGGGTCAGCTCGCTTGCAGTTCCTGGTGGAAAAGCCCCGTGGTTAGATTTTTGAGTGTAATGTTTACGGCATTGTTTTATTTTCAATGTAACTCAATTCAGACTACTCTTCAGACTGGGCAATGATATTTTAAGGCTTTCCTTATATTTCTGAGCTAAAAGGCTGAAACAGTTTGACTGAGGACCTTAAAGTTTGCAAAAACTATTACATTTGTGTTCCGTTTTATTGTTTTTCCTAATATATTAATTTCAATAGTAAAATTATTGGTTACTCTTAAATTATGTTGTCTAAACCATAGAAGTTGGTTTATATCTGTAATTTTTTTTGTTTATTAGAAACGGTCACTAAAACGGGTTTGATCCTTCTGTGCGGTGAAATCACATCGAAAGCTGTAGTCGACTACCAGAAAGTTGTAAGGGACACCATTAATCACATTGGATATGATGATTCTTCCAAAGGTAGTCTATTTTTTGATAACTGTTTTTTTTTTTTAAGCGACATGGATTAAATATTATTGCCCTTTTTAAACATACTATAATTTTTTCTTCACCCCATTTTTGCACGACTCTTATTTCGAAAGGCAGTTTCATTTTGTTAAATTTTAGTCATCGAGTTTTGTGTCATCTGTATCATGTTTATAATGTTTTGTAATGTTGTTACTTTTACTTCACAGTTTTGACTGGAGAAGCTTAGTGCATCTAATTTTTAATTATCTTCTATACTATTTATTTTTTTTATTTTCTAAGATAAGGTACTATATTAGCTGATTTGAAGGTGTAAATGTGTTATTTGCAAGGTTTTGATTACCGGACATGTAATGTGTTGGTGGCAATAGAGCAGCAGAGCCCCGAAATCGCAGGTGGAGTCCATCACAACAGAGATGATTTGGAAATAGGAGCAGGGGATCAGGTAGATAGCCATAAAAGATTATGTATTAGGGGTTGGAGTACTTATAACTATATCTAGTTAGGGAATGTCTTTGTCATGCCTTTGTGTGTTTGTCTCGAAAGCTTTACGTTGGGGAGTCAAAGAGAAATATTGTTTTAACATGCTTTGTCCATTTTAGTATTTTTGATTCTCAGTTTAACAATAGTTTTTAAAGTAACATATTTTAACCGTTTCTAAATTTTTTTATTTTGGTGCCTAGCCAGGCCGAATATTGAAATACAGGTCCTAGTAAGTATACCACTTTTCTTTTCTACTTAAACATTAATTCAACAATTAAATTTTTCTTTATAGAGTTGACATAGAAATAGGTAATTTAAGGGCTGCTTTTAGACAATTTATTGTTTTGTGATTGATTATTTCCATAAACAAGCGTCATTATTTTGCGGAAGCATATAATATTCTATGAATTTCAGCTCTCTTTCAAATTATTGTGTTTAAAACTAATTTAATTCTATTTCACCTATAAAAATTAACCTATTGATTCATTAAATAAAATTTTGCTCAAAATTCTTAAGAAAAATCACTAAATTTGCATCAACGGCGACTTAAATAATTTAAACAGATATTCCTTTATTTATGATATTTTCAAACTTTTTGTTTATGTAACTAAAGATGTCAAGCCATCCTAATAGACTGTGATTAAAATAATAAACTTACACCTTTTTAAATTATCGTTAGCGCGTCAGTTGTTTTTTCTGTCGACAGTGGTTATGAATTGATATTTTCAAGAATCTGCAAAAGGATATTTTTGTATCAGCTGTTTTTGTTCTGTTATCAATGGGCAAAGGTTTATCTCCTTTTAAAGATATCTCTGTTAATCCATTAATTAGTAATTTCTTAATTTGTTCTTTTAAAGACTCCTTCTCCCCCCCCCTCCAAAGAAAAGAAAGGAACACATATATTTATCATCTAGTTAGTTTATTTGTGACAAATTTGCAATTTATCACTTTTTTATTAATTGATGAATTTTAATGATAGTTGGAACTAGTTACATAATAATATACTATCCAAATCACAGAACTTGCATAAGATTATATTAATACGGTTCCGTTATGCTGGACTACCTGTTAAGAGGTTATCTTATATTTATTCAGACTTAAAAAAAAAAAAAAGTCTTTATTACTGTTATTTTAACAACTACGACTATTTATAATTTGCTCATTAAGATGACTTTCTATTTCCAACATCTTAATTGGTTTTCACTATCTTAGAAGATTAATTGCCCTACAAATTTATTTCTATGATAATTCTGACATTTTTAGTTTTCAAATTAATAAAATTCTGCATGATAATTAATAAATTGTTATAATTAATACCATGTTAACATAACTTTCCAGATAAATATTTGTTTAACCAAAGTGTTGGTTACTTTCTATTTTAATACCATAATTGTTAAATTGTTAACTACTAAGCCCCAATCAAACACAAGCAAGATTATGGGTGAATAATTTTTTGTCATTTGATGATGGGGTTGCCGTTTTTTAAAAAGGAAATTAATAGCATTGTGTAGTTTTGTACTAAATTTAATATGTGCTACCTAGTAATTAACCTCCAGCTAATTTATTAGACCTCAAACTTTTTGTTTTTGAATCCTTAAAGCTATTTCAAGCATATGAATAAAATAATTTAGCCTAGGCCAGTGTGTTCATTGGTTAGTAAGATTTCCTCATTATTGATGTGAACTAATAATTAGAATGAACCTCAAATTTATATGTGTCCCTGTCTCAAAGCAAGGTCTAATAAATGTTGAGTTGACAGCTGTGATGTGTTGATATGTAATTTTCTTCCATGACTCGAATGCCTGATAATAAGTTCTCTTTTAATATATATAATACCAGTAGTATTTTTATATTTGCAAAATTCAAAATGTGTTTTTTCCCAATATTTTATTTTATCAATTGGACTGTAGACAGAAAGCAACATTTTGACTGACAATATTTAAAAAAAATTGCTATCAGCAGACAGAATTATATCATTTTATGTGTTCAGAATAGTAATCAACATTAAATATTCTGGATTCACCTTTAAGTTGTGAAGAAACTCTAAATATAAAAAATTCCCAAGAAGCAGAAATATCGCTATATTAATAATTTCTATAATACAGTTTTTTTTTTTTTTTTTTTTTTCCCCCTTAGCTCTCAAACTTATAAAATAGGATGTGGGAAAAATAAAGGAAAATTATTTTGGGCTAATGAGTGCCTTTCACTAAGGGGAGTCCCCCATTTGAAGGGTGTTTGAGAAGGATATAGGGTGTGGAATGCCTGAAGGAGGCCGGTGGATTCGGGAAGGTAGTGAGTGTCTACCGAGGGTGGAGCCTAGGGGTACCTAGGCAATGGTTTGTAGTCGGCCAGGTCATAATACAGGCATGCAATGATATTGTTTATTGGAGTCGTAGTAATCATACTCATTGAGAGAAAACAATTAGAATTGTATTATGATAATAATTATGACCTCCGAAATAAAAAATAAGCTGTACTTCTATTACACTAGCCCCTCACATATTGCTTACAAACCAGAATCTTCATCAAGATGGTAAAGAATACATACTACCCGCTACCACACTAATCTTTTCTGCCTGACAATTCTTGTGCCATTAAACAGAACAAACTAGACTCACCCTTTCGACTCCTGCAATATCAGCAGTCACACTGGCGGGGTCATTTATCCATTTTTTGGCCAGCATAAATGATCAAAGGCAATTAAAGATACTGAAAGCACGCTTTTTTAATTAATGAAATTGTGGGGATATAAATAAAAGGCTACATAAATCACTTGATTACAGTTCAACCACTGCGACACCAAATGGATTCCTCCCTCTATTTGATTGCTATAAATTTATTACGATTGTGCTTCTAGAATATTTTACTATATAAATGGAAAATTTTGAAATTTTCCAATAATGAGGGTTCTACAAAAGACCTCTATAGTGGATTGTATCACTTTATTTACCGTATCCCCTAGGAAATCATTTATTTTATTTTAGTTGAAGGTAATATTTGGATTTAACTACTGTGTGGTCAACTATATTTCCCTAAATAAATTTTTACTTAATAATCCTTCTTTTTGGTTATATTGTTATTGAAAGCTGTGTGACTTCCAATTGGTTTACGTTATTTAATTTTATCGAGCATAAATTTAGCATAATCTTTTTGGTCTATTATTGTCTTAAATTGTTTTATTGTCAGTTGTCAATTATAGTTCAGTTGTCTTTTCCGTATTGTGCATAGTCCGTATTTATTGGTTTTTCCTTTCTTAATCTTGACGTAAAGTTGTCATTGTAAGTCAATGTCAGATTTCTGTTAAGAATGTTTCTAGCAATAGGTGTTAAGGCTCACTTCTACACCCCGTCAACCGTCTGTTTATAGAGATGACTATAATTATTTCACATTGATTGTTGGTTTCAATTTGTTAAATATTTGATGATAAATACTTGGAGAAAATGTTTCACTAAGCACACCCCTTAAGTCCACCGTGGCGATGAGTGCTATCCGTTTTTCGGCTGGCATTAATCACTGACTTTAGGAGTTGGTCATGCCCGGTGAATGAGTCATAGGTGTGCAATATTAATATACCTCCCGGGCTGGACTCATACCCATCTGCTCTTATTGCTGATGTGGTTAGCCATGCCCGGGGGACAATCGACTCAATACTCTCTATAATTTACTTAAATCTAACCAGCATGATTTTACTGTAGGCCTAGTCTTCTTTTTTCTTAGAAAGATATAAAGAGCAAAACAACCTCAAATTACAAAATTATCTTTAGCAAGTGAGGAGTTGGTGAATATATGTGTTTTTTTCATGGGGCCGTTCCATCTATATTTTAGGTGATATTTAGTGAGTGGAATATTGCATATTCAAACTATCCATAAATCAGAGGGCAGGAGACCAACATAAATTCTAGAGCTTCACTTATAAATTAAAATATACTCCTAAAATATTTGTACCAAGCTTTAAAAAAAATTGTCTTTTATTTGTTTTATGATTAAATAATGCTAATCAATATTTTCTAGCTATTAATTTATTTATTTTTTGTCATTCTTGAGGATTGAATAATATTGACCTTTGTTTTATTTCTTGTTAGAAACCGTCAATAAAATATGGTACTTACGTTTTATATGGATGCACTAATTTTTTTATGCAATAGATAAAAAACTTCACCCAAAATTTAAAAGTTTCATTTTTAAATATTAATTTGTTAAATAAATTTAGCTATAGAAGACTCCAACTTGTATTGTAGTGTGCGTTTCTTTTAAGGGTTGAGCTTCATTCCATTAATTAATTGTACATTATATCATCACCTTAGGTTGTGGATAATGAGACCAATAATGTACAGTTCAAATTTCTCATCATGAAAATCGTAAATAACTTTTCAAAGCTGGTTATAAATATTGTTTGGTAAACAGACGATGCTCTCAACTTTAACTTAATCTGTCAGCGTGTAAATATTATACAATTTTCCCAATGTCAGACGATGGTGGTACCACTCGTGATAAAACAATGCGGCTTGATTTGGTATATGTGCTTCCGGATAACACTTAAGTAGCATAATTTAACCGTTTCTCAGAAATTGATGATTTATGGCTTTTCAACCATCATCTTATTCTTTCCTCCTTTTTTATTTTTTATTCTAATCATCGATTCTAAAAGCAAACTGGCTGTGATTTTGTCAGTAGACACTCCTCACTTATTCTGTTACTCGATCGGTGTTTATACGAGGTTATTTTGTTCTTTTGCTTGAATAAAGAAAATGAACGTGAGCCTGGTGACTAACTGAAATATGCTTGCTCCCCTGTGCTACTCGGGAAGGTTTTGACTACAGGACCTGCAGCGTGCTGCTGGCGTTGGACCAGCAATCGCCCAACATTGCTGCAGGTGTCCACCAGAACAGGGACGTAGATGATATTGGTGCCGGAGACCAGGTAAGACACTACTGTGTGCCTCTTCGATGCACCATACACTTCTTATCTAATTAGTTTTCTGATTATAGAGAGGTATGTTAAGTTGTTGTTTTATTTAACAAAAATTAGTTTTTAACCCTTTAACTGCTGTTGCTTTATGATATTGGCCAATATATTTATTTTTTTTTTTTACTGCATTGCCTTCCCTGTTAAATACTCTCTCTTTTTTGTTAGTTTTTTGTTTTCCCTACTTTTTAAATCAAGTTTACATTTTCTCCGTAATGTTACTTACTCTATTAATTTTATTTCCAATAAAACACATATGATGAGTCATGTACGTGAGATTTAACGTTAGGGAATCGCAGTAGGGATTATGCTTGGCTATATAGTGTTTACAGTTCAAGGGTTAATGAAACATTATTAATTAAAATAGTCGCAACTGCCAGGTTTGTTTAACACGTTGCCGCAAATGACGGCTATAGCCGTCCGATCTTTGGCGATATGTAGGCAAACGACGGCTATAGCCGTCGTTCATATTTTAATCATTAAAAAATAGAACAGTGCTTGTAAGAAGTGTATTGACGCATACACATGTTAATTATTGAGTAATACATAAAAAAAAAAAAAAAAAAAGGTGTAGCATGCCAGGCAGCATATTTATTGCCCTTTTATGCGTTTTCTCATGCTTTACCGCTTCGAAACATTTGGGTATCAAGAGACAAATGACGGCTATAACAGTCGTTCACGACGGCGATAACGTTCGGTAGTCGTACCAAATGTTTAGTACATTTCAGTTCATGCAGTTGAAAAGTGTGTTTCTGTGAAGACGAAGCATTTGTTCTGTATGTATTTCTTAATACTTGATAATGACAAATAATGAGCGGATTATCGACGATGACGATATTTGGTATGATAACAAAGAGAAATTGATTGAATTTGCATTTAACGATGGTGAATGCTGATAAGTATTCTAGTAGGAAATGGTGGAAGTTACTAACAAATTTGGACAAAAAAAGAATAAACCAAATGATATAGCTGAATACAATTTGAATATGTCAGGAGTTGACAGATGTGATCAAAATGATTTCCTATTATTCGTCACCACGAAAATCTATAAGATGGTATAAAAAACTTCTTTTTCTTCTTTTAGACCTATGCGTTTGGAATTCCTACTTTATCTATCGACAGTTTCATAAATCAACGACATTCCTACAGTTTAGAGATATGCTAATACAATCACTGATCGCACTACCTAATACTGAGATTTCTGGAAAGAATTTAGCGGCATTAACATCTACGCGTGGTCGACTGAAACAAATAAATTCATTACCACTGACATCCACAAATTATACACAACAAAATTTCTTGGAAAAGATTACCTCCACATGTTGATTTTCAGTGTAAAACTTACTTTTTATATTGCAGACAATGTTCGACTAACCAAATTAGAAAAGAAATGTCATATAGATGTAAAACTTGTCCGCATAAACCACCATTGTGCCCAGAATGCTTTGAATCCTATCATTTATAATGCTTTCTTGTGTGTATTTAATTTGGTTCCTGAATTAATTTTTATTTCATTTTTACTATTTTATAAGCAAAATAAATTACAAATGATAATTTTGTTTCAAACTGATTTTCTTGTGTTAAGTTTACACCTATTTACTCTGTTTTATTCATAGGAATCATTTTGAATTAGCAAAGCAAATGTCGTATGGTTGTCATTTGCTCCGGGAAGAGAAAAAATGACATGATGAGCGAATGGCGGTTATAGCAGTCGACAGTTTTTTTGGAAAAACTGTGGCCAAATGTGATTATTTTCACTTCCAAACATACAACTTACACTCGATTTCATCTGGCAGGCATAAACAATTGAAAAAAAAAAATGTGTTTCTAAGCACGATCGTCAAATTAAAAGTGTGCGGCAATGTGCTAATAAATATAAATGATTCATGTTGCCAGATTGAACACATCTAATTAGTTATATACTTAATATAATTTTTCAACTGTTCTGAAGTTGTTCAACCAATTCAAAAACCAATTTGCTTCCCATATGAGGACGAGTATTTTATACACGAAAAAGTTTTTAATTTGAGGGTAACAGCATGTTCATACATTGACCTATCCTATCTGTTTAAAGTGTGTGTCTTTTTGCTTGGTTGTATTGGTTTATTAGATTCAGGGTTATTACAAATTTGGTAGTGCATGTGTTAAGAAATAATTTTAGATTTTGGTTTTATCTATACTAATGAAAATGCAAATCTCAGATATTGTTAACTCGAGTTAATAATTATCAAATGTGATGATATATTTGTAATAGTTTTATGTTTATGTGCCGTCTATCTTTAGCAGACACAAATCCTCCTTAATCTTCCGAATCATCTGTTGTCTCCTTAACAGATAACTGCCTATTTAGTGTTGTATTAAGGATGTATGCCAGTGGAAACAACTAATAAAACAAAGCGAGTCTTAAGTTGTTAAATAGCTTTTTTTTCTAATTAATATTATTTATACATTATTAAATTTACAATTTCTGTACCTTCAAAGATAGGTATATTTTCTATGACAAGCTACCACTTAAACAATATAACAAATCAGTTAAAGTGAATGAAAATTACAAAATTTTAATTTACTATTTATAAAAACATGTCTGTAATTAATAATATTTCAAATGCTTTAAAGACTAGCTCTCATTATAATGTGGCTTATAATATGTCTGTAGGGAAGAGTTGTCCCTTTCTTACTGGCTAATGTTATCCATTTATGTTTACTTTTTTTAACAATTGTCTCGTGAATAAAATTAATTGTATTGTGATAGCTAGTTATAAATCTGGCATTTGGGGCGTTTTTCGCAAAACATACTCTGTTGCGTTGGTCTGCTGTGTCTGAAATGATCTTGCTCCTCTAGTCCGCTTAAACTAGTCTTCTTATCAGGAGTGCCAGGATTCTCGCTAATACTCTTCAGCTTTTGAATGGAGATTCCCTGGAAGAGAATATATCCTTTAGCACCCCCCCCCCCCGGTATAGCAAAAGGCCAATATGGATTTCGTCCAGTTTCTTATCAGCTGTCAGCTATATCACCTCTTCCCTGTAACCCTCTTTGCTCTATGTAACTCTTCCCAAGGGTGTACCAAATTCACTTCCATTTTTTTTTTTATTTGTGCTATAATAGTTCCTTTTTCAGTCCTATTTCACAATGCTTGATTGCAATTAACCTCTGACCATCGGTTTCTCCTCAAGCATCTGTTAATAACTTGGCCATTGGAGCTGCTCCTGTCTTCTGGATGGTTTCAACTTCTTCCTACCGTATTGCACCAGCTATGGGATACTCTCTTTTCTTGCAGTCTACATCTGAGAATCTTGTATTATGTTACTATTTTTCAAGTTTATTTTTTATAGTAGTACTTCTGAAAGTAATTTTATAAATGACAATTCACTTCTATTGTAAAATGGGAATCTGTTAAAACATGTTTTTTTTTTCTTTTTTCTATTAGTAACATGTTTGCTGGCCTGGAGGGGCAACATAACGTGTATTGTATTGAATAGGTCCTCCTCTTAATTTATTAAAAAATGTACAAACATGGCAATACATTTATGAAACTAAATATTATTAGTAAAATGGATGGGATTGAAACAGCTCCTGTCAATGTTTTCTCTTTGACTGATAATAGTGGGATCACCACAATAAAAAACTAAGAGACCTGAGTTAAGGGGGTGTCTAATTTTAATTGATAATTCCCTGAAAATTTAATATCGAGCTTTTGAATTATGAGAAAAATTCAAATATTTTAATAACATTTATAATAATTCTTTAAATATCACAGTGTGTTTTGATTCCTCAGGGTCTCATGTTCGGTTATGCCACTGATGAAACTGAAGAATGCATGCCATTGACAATTGTGTTAGCCCATAAGCTTAACGAGAGGGTGGCAGAGTTAAGGAGGAATGGAGTTTTCTGGTGGGCGAGACCAGACACCAAAGCACAAGTGAGTATAATTCTATATTTAGTATATATTATGTTTGATTAAGGGAAATGAATACTTAGATCTTTTTAATTTATTAAACAGTGATAAAAAGTTAATATGATATGTAATTAAAATAATTAAAAAAAAATCACTGACATGGACAATGTTCATCTACTGAGAATACATATTCTAATACTCACCCAGTGATGTTGCAATGTGTATTTGCTACTATTGATTATCAATGATAAGAATATCAACTGAGGGTATTTAAATGAGAAATTGTTATTTTGGTATTGGTTTAATTATATTCATGTTTTTGATATTTATACATTTATCAGATTTTAAATCATTACGATTTGTAGATAATAACTATTATAATTTTTATTTATTCGTATATAATAAAATTGATTTATTGTAGGAAGTGATTTTTTAATAAGGATAGATTTTTGTTGGTTGAATTGTTTTCATTTTCTATCAAAATGTTGAATGTGAACCCAGACCAAAATAAACAAACATTTAAAATTCTAATGGTCATCTAAAAACATGTTTAACTGATTATTTAAACACAATATACATTTGAGTCCACTATAATGTAAAACAAATTAGAATTGTATGAATGTTTGTACATTTATGTGGTTCTAATACCAGTAGCTTGTCTTGATGTATGCTGGCTAAGAAAAGGTATCTCGACTGTTTAATGACAAAGGTTAGACTAACTTTGAAGTTAATAACTACACTTTAAATTTGATCTATGGGAAATAATGCATAATTGTTATCATTTATTATAAATTTTATTGTTTAATTAAACAAACTGTTTAAAATGAGCTTAAAAGCTCTGAATCTATTGTATTTACATAAACTGTAAATGACAATCCTATTACTTTTTAAATTTATGGAAAAAATTAATAAATAAAATGTTAATGTACATGAATTAAAACAGGCTAGGAGCAATATTTCTGCTATCTGTTATTTATATTTATTTACATACAGTTCCACTTTCAAATGTGTCGACCTTGTTGTACTTCTACTGCGAATGTTGTCTTCATCCTGTCGGTCCTTCAACGGCCAATGTCATTGTAAAATCAACTTTTTGTAAAGGAATTATTGCTATCTGTTGACTGTGAAACTTGCAATTTATTCAGACCTGTTTGTTTCAATGTACCCAATGATGTTTCAAGTATTTGCTACTATTGATGTTCTCTGATTAGAATAAATTCTGAGGGTATTAAACTAAATATATTTCAAGATATGTTCGTAATGTAAATAAATATAAATAACAGATAGCAGAAATATTGCTCCTACCCTTTTAATTTGATGTACATTAACATTTCATTTATTTATTTTTTCCTTAAATTTAAAAAGTAATTAGATTGTAATTTGCAGTTCATGTAAATACAATAGATTCAAAGCTTTTAACTTTTAAGCTTATTTTAAACAGTTTGTTTAATTAAACAATAAAAATTATAATAAATGATAACAATTATGCATTTTTTCCCATAGATCAAATTAAAAGTGTAGTTATTATCTTCAAAGTTTTTCTAACCTTTGTCATTAAATAGTTGAGATACCTTTGTTAGCCAGCGATGTTTCAAGTATTAAATACTTTTTATACTTAATGATTAAAATCAATCGTGAGGGTATTGAAGTAGAAATAATGGATGGAAATCAGAAAGTCCAAAGTTTAAACCGTAATGACTGTTTTTTCTCTTCATAACAATTATTATAATTATGTTGCCCAATGATGTTTCATGTATTTGCTACTATTGATGTTCTCTGATTAGAATAAATTCTGAGAGCAGCATATATTATATAATTTTTATAGCAGTAGTTTCACTTAATAAATAGTTAGCTACAGCATTGGTTGCCTTACATTCCAAAATGTTTAAGGAAACGTAATTATTAACTGTTAAATATGTTGTAGGTGACCTGCGAGTACAAGTTTGTGAGTGGTGCATGTGTTCCGTTAAGAGTGCATACTGTCGTGATATCGGTACAACACTCAGACAAAATTAGCCTGTTGGATCTGCGCAGTGCGGTCAAGAAAGATGTAATTCATGAAGTCATACCAGCCAAATACCTCGACTCCGACACTGTTGTTCACATCAACCCTTGTGGAGAATTTGTTCTCGGGGGACCTCAGGTAATACATTTACAGTAATTATTGTCTTCTGGAAATAACTGGATTTATGGATTTTCTATATGTTAAAAACAGTAAAGTTTAATCAACTATTCACTTCTTCCAGTGTGATGCTGGTCTTACCGGAAGGAAGATCATCGTTGATACTTATGGAGGATGGGGCGCACACGGTGGCGGAGCTTTTTCCGGCAAAGATTTCACCAAAGTAGACAGATCTGCTGCGTATGCTGCAAGATGGGTCGCAAAATCACTTGTCAAAGCTGGACTTTGCAAGCGTTGTCTCGTACAGGTTTGTTTGTTATACTGCAGACACATCCAAGTACCACTAAACAAATAAATTAAATTTTTCCTAAGAATCACTTGATTAATTCCAGGTTTCATATGCTATCGGTGTAGCTGAGCCAATCTCGATAACTGTATTTGACTACGGAACTTCTACTAAATCACAAAAAGAACTTATGGCTATTGTTAAGAAAAATTTTGATCTCCGACCTGGAAAGATTGTGAAGTATGTTGTGCTAATGTTTATTATTTAATTAGTAAAATCTTACTAAGATATGATCTATCCTTTGATGTTACTTATAAATGCATATAGTAAATTTTCAATTTATCCACATTGTTTGGGGATTTTGCAATCTTAGCAATTTTAAACCCAGGTGAGGTGATCTCTTCACCTGCCAAAAGCAATTCACTGTGATTACTAGCTCTCAAACATTGTAGAAAATATTTTAAATTTCATAGTCATTCCAACATAAGCATTAGCATTAAAATCTGTTACTCTCAGACATTTAAGAATAAATGTATGCGTAGGTACCTATTTTTTAATAACCAAAAATAGTTAACAATACTATTTGTGTGTGTACTTAAAGAGATAAGAGGTGTAGTGTTTCCTATTTTTTGGTTATGCAATGGCAGGAGAATATTCTGAGCCCATGATGATTTGAAGTATTTGCTACTCAGAATGGTATTTTGATGACAAGCAATTCCACTTAATTTTGAGGCTCAATAAATAATGTTTTTTTTAAATGTCATACTAGTCATGGTTTAGTGGTTTAGTTTATAGACAACTAACACTCCTGTCATTAATTTATTAGATTTGAAAATGTGTTAATAAACATGATTGTGTAGTTTATTTACATTAGATATTTTAAAGAAAGTGTTACGGCTTTCAGCATATGAGATATGAGAAACTAAATCTTCCATTCCCCAATAGCCAGTTTTTCCATTGTAATCCTCTCTAAAGTTATTTTATTTTTCATATTTCTTTTCAGGGATCTAAACCTACGGAACCCGATCTACCAGAGGACAAGTACCTATGGTCACTTTGGAAGAGAAATATTTACATGGGAACAACCGAAGGAGCTTATAGAATAGTTTAATTACCACATTCCGTCACCGATCCCTTTCCAAACATCCATCGTAGAGATCTAGAAAAGCGTGTAGGGATGTTTCCTTTTCTTTTAGTTATCAACAACAAAGACAAAAATCAAAACGTATGCTTGATTTATAAATAGCAAATATGGAAAAAAACATTTCCGTGTTTCCAATGTGTCCAATCTAGTTTGTTGATTATTTTTTGTTTTTATTGCACATGAACTTAATCGAACAATGTAGTCATAATTGCTATTGCTAGATAATTACCAAATTCCCCTTTTTATATTTTTATTTTCATCTAATGGAAAAACAATCATTTCATATTTCGATCTAAAATCAAAGGGGGTCGTTTCTTGTCGCTTGTTTTTGAAATCCCTATTCCATTTTGCTGATACGTATAACGTGTTTTTGTTTCCTAGTGCGAGGAATCTCGGCGATGGTGAATTGTGCCTTCTCGTCGCTGCAATGCCATGTGCTTTTATCTTTGTTATAATTTTTTTTTTTAATTCTCCCAAGTTGAGAAAAAGTAAAGTTGAATTCATAAAGGGCACACGGATTGTGTTGTGTTAACTTAAAAGAAAAAATCGGGAAAAGAGCTTTTTCGTCAACACTCCGGTTCCTCGACTTACAATTTATTTTCTCCTTCCTGTCAAGAGTTACCCCCTCCCACTTTAAGATATTTTGTTATCAGATGTTGATTTATCTGTCTTATTTTCATCTTTGGAAGTCCAAAGTTGGTTTTGTTGTTAACATTTTTATTTTAGTGACCAAATGAATATTTTGAATCGACACTACTACTACTTAATTGAATAATTTTTTGTAAATTGTATTGTGATGTAAATGAAATGCCAATAAGAATTTTTTTTAGTTTATATTATATTTTTTACTTTATCCTTCATTCATTTTTCCTCGAGAGAAAAGTACTTGAACTTCATTTTAAAAATGATTTTTCAAGTACATTCGTCTGGTTAAATACAAAGGTGTTTGAGTTGCTAATTACTTCATATTTTCTATGTTAATGTTCAATATAATACATTAACAGATATGAAATATCATTATCAAATGTTATTAACAGTAGAGTCCGGACTATCACTATTTCTCAATCGAAAGGTAATAACATACAAATGTATGTACAGGATTTAATTTATACTGAATTCAAAATCTCATTGTCTGTTGCGGCACACAACACTAATTACAGCAATTTGGGCTCATAATTGTACATCAGAAGAAAAACAACCAACATGGTTGAATTGTCCCAATTAACTCGGGGAAAACTTCCTTAGAAATCACCCATGAGTATCAATGAATTTTTTAAGACCTTGGGTGTTCATTAGGGACATGATATGCTTATGCAATATGAAACATCAATGTTCTTGGTCGAATGGTGGGTAAATTATAAGTTTGACGGCTTGGAATAGAATGATTGTAGAAGTGGTTAGGAGGTAATTGTGAAATAGCTTTTATCTATATCAACGTTTTATGAATTTTCTTTTAGTATGTTCACTTGTAATTTGATAAGGAGCAGAGTTGTGAATTAAAAAATTCCCTTCCCCCCCCCCATTATCTCAGCATCTTAGTTGCAATGGACAGGCCATGGTACTGGATAGCAGGAATGTACTTGAAACTTATTTATCTTTAGGTTCCTTTTCCTTGACCACATAAGTAGCCTGCAGGATTGGTAACTTTAATTTAAAGTATATTAATACTGTGCCACCAAGAAACTACAATTAAATTTTTGAAAATTAAAAATGACTGCCAATCAAAATTAGTTTTCCATCTTAAAGTGAAGTGTACGGATATAGCAATCTTTTAAGTTTATGGTGTTGATTGTTTAACAGAACGCACGTGACAGAATTGGTTTAAAAAATTTCGTTTTGGAGATTTTCCACTGAAAGATGACCAACGTTCTGGTCAACCTCGAAGTTGAAGCCATAATTGGATCAAATCATCATACAACTGTGCGAGGGATTACTAAACAATTGAAAATTATATAAGATGTCTTGGATTTGTTAAAAAGCTTGATATTTGGGTTCTGCACAAATTGAAAGAAATTCACCTAACACAAGGAATAAATATTTGTGATACACATTTCAAATGTAATGCAATCGACCCTTTTTTGAAACGAATTATCAATGGCGATGAAAAATGGATCGTGTACAATACAATAACGAAATCAAAGTTAAAGATCATGGTCCAAGCTTGATGAACCAGCACAAACCATATCGAAAGCTGAATTGCATCAAAAAAGATCATGCTGTCAATTTGGTGGGGTTACAAAGGTGAGTATTTTGAGCTGCTTCCCAACAACCGAACGATCAACTCAGATGTTTACTGCCAACAACTTATGAAATTGGAGGAAGCAACCAAAGAGAAAAGGCCAGAATTAGCAATTCGCAAAGGAATCGTGTTCTACCACGAATAGGTGAGGCCTCACACAGCTTAAGAAACACATACTAAACTATTGGAGCTTGGTTGGGAAGTGATGTAGCATCCCCCTTACAGCCCCGACCTTGCTCCATCGGATTACCATTTATTTTAAAACTTACAAAACTTCTTAAATGGTGAAAATCTCAGTAATAACGATGACCTCAAATCGCACTTGGTTGGGTTTTTTGCTGATTAGGACCAGAAGTTCTATGAGCGCGGGACCATGAAGTTACCAGAAAGATGGCTGTAGTGACCGCTAACTACATAAGTTAAATCACCCTATACTCTATTGTATATATGTTGTAAATTAATTTAAAGAAATGTAAATAACATTACCAAACCATAAATCATTGTAAATGTAAACAATAAAGACGCAGCTTGCAAGCCAAAATCACTGTAAAGGTACAAAGGCGAAAAACCCAACAAAGGTCGGAAATAAATTTCAGGCTTTGGCCACTGAGTCACCGGAAAGCCCTAATCCTGTGACTCAGGCACCAAAGAAGCCGCCACCTGTTGTCGTTTCCGGTGAAACAACAACAATTTTGACTCAGATGCTCAAAGGAGCAAACATAAACAAATTCGCCCTCAGGAAGACGAAGGAGGGCGTAACTATTTACCCCGAGCTCGAGGAGGAAAGAGCTAAAATTTTAAAACTGCTCCAGACAGGTGGAAAGGAATTCCACACTTTCGCCCCGAGAGGTGGCACCAAGAATAAGAAATATCTTATTCTTGGCTTGGATGTCCAGGAGGACATTGAAGAAATTAAATCTACGATAGTGGATGCCGTACAAGGAGTCGTTGTCACTTCACCACTGACTACAACTGATCCCAAGCTTCACCACTTTACAGTTAAGGTAAATTTGGGGAGACCCATTTACCTTACCGCCCTATACAGAAGACCGTACGCGTCTCTGCAGCAGTACTCAGCCTTGCTACACGCATGTGCGCAGAGATCTAACCACTGGGTGGTGGAAGATCTCAACGCAAAACATACCATGTGGTATAACACCGTAACAAACAAGGCTGGGAGACTCCTGTTGAGAACGCCGTTTACGGTCGTTCACCCCCAGACTTTCACTTTTCGACATAGAGGTAACCCACAAGCTACCTCAACGATTGACTTACTACTGACAAAACAACCCCACCGTATCACTAGTTGCACCGCCCTTGACTTCATTACCTCTGACCCCAGGCCAGTACTGTATGCGGTGGATGGTAAAAAGGCGACCCCTCGCCCCACGAGATACGACTACCGTCGTGCCGACTGGGATCTGTACCGGTCGCAAATTTACCATAACCTGCATACGGTGCCAGTTCTCCACACAAAAGAGGAAGTAGATCTTCAACTAACTTTCATAGCTGATGTGATCATAGACGCAGCAAACACTGCGATCCCGAAGTACACTCCCATGCCACCGTCTCTGCGACCACCTCCAGACCACATTCTTAAAATTACTGCCTTGCGCCATACTTGGAAGAATAGATGGTACAGGACGAGAGATCAGCAAGCCAAGGTCGTTGTGAATTCTCTCACAACGCAAATCCGGGGCTTGATGAAACTCTGGAAAACAGCACAGTGGCATGAGAAACTTCGTAGCACTCACGGAGATCACAGAAAGTTTTGGAAGTTGTTGAAGACTACAAAAGTCAAGACAGCCACTGTCCGTCTTCACGAAGGCGACAATGTTCTGACTGCTGAGCAACAGGCAACAAAACTGGCCGACCATTACGCTAGGGATATTACGGCTAGGACGGGATACTACCACATGCCTCCTCCGGTAGATGCTGAACAGAACCACATGTTTGTATCACCGAAGCAGCTTAAGGCGATTCTTCGCCGGTGTCAGGGAAACCGAGCACCAGGGCACGACGGGATACAAACAGTGCTGCTCAAACAAATGCCGAGGAGAGGGATAGTACAATTAGCAAACTTGTACAACTCTTGTATGAGATTGCAGTACTTTCCTGACACATGGAAACAAGCCATCTTGTTCCCATTACTAAAGCCAGCCAAGAGCGGGGATCACCCAGCCCACTACCGCCCGATCAGTCTGCTACCACAGATGGGGAAAATCTTTGAGAAAATTCTTTTGAATTATCTCAAAGATTACTGCTCGGAAAATTACATCATTCCGCCAGAGCAGACTGGATTCCAATCCAGTATGAGCGCAGTGCACCCCCTTCTGAAGGTGCAGTCAGAAGTTAGCCATAACATGAATAGAAACATAGCCACGGCTATGATTTCCATTGATTGCACACAAGCATTCGACTCGGTGTCTCACGGGACACTGTGTCAAATGCTCTGCGACCGGGAATGCCCAGAACAACTGTATTCAATTCTGGCTAGCTTCCTGAAAAACAGATCGCTGTGGGTGCGGGTGGGTGATAGCTTCTCCGAAGCTGTGCCACTGACCTGTGGAGTACCCCAAGGCGCCGTCTTATCCCCTGTACTATTCAACGTATACACGTCTGAGATTGTTGGAGCCCGGTACAAAAATACCACAGTTACTGCTTTCGCAGATGACATAGCGGTGTACAGTAGCAGCATGAGTGCCAAGGTAGCTCTAAGACAGGCTGAAGCAGCCTGTAACCAGATCAGTGAGAGATTGGGGAGACTCAATATCTCTGTAAACGCGGGTAAGACTGACTGTGTAATTTTATCTTTTCAAAAGGGAAAAAGCCCGCTCCCTACTAGTTACATAGTAGGAACGGAGGAAAATTCACCAGCCAACAACCTAGTATATCTGGGAATTAAAATGGACAGACACCTCCATTTTAGTAACCATTTTGCGAAGAAGTTGAAGCATACACGCATGAAGTCTTACCGGCTTACGCACTTATTGACTTCCCCCAATCTATCACTACGTCTCAAGCTACTGATTTACAAGAGCATACTCAGGCCTACTCTGCTGTATGGTGCACCGCTATTTCGTTATCTGACGTTTACGACAGCTAAGAAACTCCAACAATTCTAAAACGGTATACTGATGAAAGTGGTCAGAGGTACTTCATTCGAGCAGCGACGGAACAGTGAGCTGCATGAGATATTTGAGCTGCATGAGATATTTGAGCTGCCTACGGTGGATGAATTCATCCAGCGTAGACATATCAAATTTGTCGACTCATTACAATATCTAACAATCCCGGTGTTTAACACTATAACCCCCGCTCCGTTCCCCATCGATGGCAGGACGCTGTCGCGGCTGGAACACTCTAGTCCTAGGTTCTAGGTAGAGATTTAGTTTTTTTTTTTTTGTTTTGTTTTGTTTTGTTCCTAGTGTTTAGTGTTTGGTGTCGGTGACAAAAAGAAGGTGAGCCTCATTACCTAATGTGAATATAAGACTGAGTACTATTAACATCAAAAAATTTATTGTATTATGCACTCCTCCAAATGCATTTAAATGCACGAAGAGGAGAAATTTGTAAGTAGATTATTATTTTGTTATTTTTCTTTTGTACATTGTATTTGAGGTTTTGAAATAAAAAAAAAATAAAAAAAAAGCTGTACTTCATTCTCCCGACGACTAGCTACTGATGACTGATGGCTGTGGTGATTGTTCAAGAACTTGGCCTTCTCATTTATGAAACCCTCTGGACCTCTCTCTTCCTAACCTCACTATGTTTTAGTCCGGCCTTGTTAGACCCCACGCTCTCCTAGTGGGATTATGTGCCTTCACCTCGCTAAAACTAGCACCTCCTTGGGAGAGACCTCTTCCTCGTGGAGAACGGTTGTCGTGGCCCTAGCAGTGTCTCCCATGGCAATCCAGCCTGCCTCTCTCCGGTCCACACTCGCCTTTGGGGTCCGGACGGATTTCGCCTACCCTTAGATACCGAGTGTGAATTCGTAGTCATTCCAAGACCACTCAAACTACCTACACTACACTTTTTTTTTCCCACCCTACCTGAGGCTGAGCCTCAAACGGGCTTGTGGGGTTACATAGCCTGTGGGATTGTTGCACCGGTCAGCGCACCTTCGGTTATTCTGGTTTGTTCCATTTATTTCTCATAAAAAACCACATGATAGTAATATATAAAAAAAAATTTAAATTTGTTTGGTTGGTCCAACCCACAAAGATAATTTTTCAGATTGTATGTGAAATTTTTCTTGGTCTCAAGATTGGTACAAACAGTTCCACAAGCTTGCCGCTAATGAGTTAATTTTAGTCTATTTTGAAAAAGTGTCCAGGCTAACTAAAGCCACCTTCAGAAAGTGCCAGACAAAATTTTTCTTCAAACTAAAAGATGAGATCATTCATATCCACTAGTCAAACCTTCTGCTTTTCACTCTCCAAGATGATCCTGGAACTCTGGATTTTCAAACTGACCTAGACCCAGAGCAATCAGATGGAGCACAGTTTTATTTTTTCTTTATTAAATTTCGCTTCTTTTCAATACTTTTATATCATATCATATATTTAGTAAGTGAGCGTGAAGATGTTGATTTTGGTGATACTGAAGAGCAAGAACCTACTGCAATAAAAAGATGGAAACAATTTTGATTTAAATATGTAGCGACGCCATGGGAAATACAAAAATAATTTGTAAATAGATTCGCCTGAGGATCTATATTTGCATATAATTATCTGTAAACTTAAAGGGGCTATAAAGAAAAAAAATGATTTAAATATGTTGCATGTGTAATTTTATACATCATTTTTACATAATAAAGAACGTTATTAGTTTGCTATATAAAAACCTTCTGTTTCATCTTTACCCCTAAAACATCTTCTGATTCCTCTTTTTCATCTTATTTTTTGCACAGAGAAGCCAATGAACCTGTGAAAAAAGAAGAAGGCAAAGACGTATATTTTATAGTGTATGCGGCAGAAGAAGAAATACCAATTTGAACTTATTACACCAAGCGAAAAATTCATTTAAATGAACACATACTACTAAGTGATGCCCCAATCGAAAAATTCATTTAAATGAACACATACTACTAAGTGATGCCCCAATCGAAATAATTCACAAATTACAAAAATGTTAGAAATTTGTAGAAGTTTTGTATTTCCAGGAAATATTAGAGGTGGCAGAGTTGCACACCGGACCAAAATTAATTTATAACTCTGCACTTTTCAGTATTTTCTTTTTATCTATTATTTGTAATGGATCGGTACCACCCACGGCTTTGTGTTGGGCACAAAAATCACTTTTTTAAAGATAGGTTCGGTTCTCGTCTCGAAAACAACATTCTTTTCAATTCAATATTGTTTCTATAAATGAATTTATTTACAATAGGTCAATTTATTTCCTGTAACTTGGCCACATTTTATACAATTTCGGACTATTACACATTTTGATCTGCGCTTGTACAAATGTATAATCTTTATAATCCTTTTTAAATTTTTGTGGTGTAATTATTTTAATCCAAGATATTATCCAATGAAATACTGTTTAAGTTTCATATTTTTACAGAATTTGTAAGCAATAAATTAAAAATAACATCAACTAGTTATTAATTCACATGTTTTATGTTTAATGCATATTTTTTCAGCTGTTGAAGTTGCCTTTTAAAAAATAAAAAAAAATAAGTCTTATTACAAAAAAATTAATTTAGTTAGAAATATTTCATCAGAAAAACTTTTCACTTTTGTGTCAGATTAGAATTGAAGGTCATGAGAGTAAAGTTTGGCTGTTAAACATCAGTTATGTTATAATCCTATGGTACAGCAGTTGTAAACCAATAAATAACGTAAAAAAAAAAAATAAATAATAAAATATTGAGTTTAATCGAGAGTTAAGGACCTTAAACCTCAACGTTATCAGCTTAGTAAGCAATCCTCTTTCTCTAGTATATATATTCTCACGCTCTATAGATTCCATCCTATTATCTCCTTTACTATATTGTAGATATAACCGCCTTTGTTTAATTGTATGTAAAATAGCCAATAAATAAAAAAGTAGCCAAAAAAGAATAACCAATAAAAGTTTTTAAAAAGATATATTTAAGTTGCGATTTATTATTTGGCGCTCGCGAACGGGGACCTGCGAACCGCAAGTTATAAAAGAGGACGGTTCGTCATCAAGCCAAGAAGATCCGAAGAAATACCACGTTGTAAGATGCTTTGGTTCAAGACTTAAGAACGCATTAAACCACATAATTTAAAGACTTGATACACATGAAAAAAATTTGTACAATAGCTGCAGGATTATAATGGAATCCTCGAGAAAACACAAACAGAAGTCAACAGGAATACCGACCTTGACAAAACGACTATACTAGAAATTATTATTATATAATGCTCCAAAATTTATACCTCGGTAGTACCAAAACAACTTTAGACATAATTTTCAACAAAATAATGACTTTCAAGACCATAATAACTATCAGCAACGTTATTGACTTCGACAGAACTTTATAAATGATCAATAACGACCTAAATTTCAAAGACCTCGACAAACATCTTTCATATCACAACCCTTCAAACCACATTTACATAATATCTTAGTATGGTATGTATGAGAACATTTATCACAATTACTTATTGCCCAATAAAGCAGACTGTAATTTTTATCAAAGTTTTGAATCTAAAAAAAATCTAATATCGTGTCAATAAGAACTGTTAGGAGTAACAAAGTACGTCTCATAGAAGATGATATCACTCACTAGAACAAGAGAACGAAGCATTGAAAAAGAGACTTCCTTGAACCAATTTCAACAATTTTTAGGACCAGGCGAACCGCAACCTGCCTCCAACATCAACTAAAACGTCGTAATTTTCTTATTGATGAAAACAATGCAAGCCCTAAAAGTGGCAAAATAACGAATTATTGTTAATAAAATGAAAAAGAGCTCAAAACTCTAAGATTGAAGCTATTAACAACTTTCCTATTCCTAAAACAACTAAGGAAATTGAACAGTTTCTAGGAATGACAGCATAACTATACCACTTCTCAGCCCAAAAGGGATGCCTAACTGCAGTAACGAACAAATTTTTATAACACCTGAGGACAAAGGAGGACAAATAAATGTGGAAAAATATCAAATATTTATATAATGAGGTGGAAAGAATATCATTACCACAAAACCTTTTCAAAAACCAAGACACGTTATGGATGCAGCCTATCCCTTGACTCAGACGAAATCATGTTAGAAAATTTTTAGACCGAATACTACGTAAGGAATCTATTATGAACAAAATGTTGAAACTATTAGAAATTAATTTGTGAAGAAATGAAAGAACTAATAAGAGTTAATAATAATTACCATGAAAAACTCATAATATTACAAAATAATATTAGAAACAGCATTACTGACGAGAAAGAAGGAAGAACCGAGAAACTGAATAAAAATCGAGAAGATCCCGAAATACAAAAAGAGAAACCCTATGTTAAACGAGTAACTAGGACAATAGACGAACACAGATACAAACCTGTTATACCTTTTATTGACAATAGGAACAAAATAATAAAAGTACATCCAGATAATCTACTTAGAAAAATAAAACCCAAAAAGAGCCAATTTCTATGACAAGGAAAAACTGTTTCAGATGGAGAACTGATTGAAATCGATACTGACAGTGACACTCACAGTAACTACAGGATATAAAATAACAGACTTGAAAGACTAGTAACTTTTAAACTTCCTGGCGGAAAAGTAATTGTCACAAATCGTACATTTACTAAATCTTAATCTACTACTCAATGGACGAACTAGAAGAACTAAAATTTTTCATTGTTGGTTTGAATCGCTCCACACCCCAAATGTTGATTAAAAAACAACTCATTGACATTTCTATAAAAAAAAGTAGAAAGCCTTGTACCCAAAAGGGAATAAAGAGGTATTACAAACCGACTAAGAAAGGCAATTAGATGGCTTACTGGTAACATGGACGCAGACGATAAACAACACTATGAGAATACTACTGAAACTTCAGAAAATAATAACTACCACATGGAATATATTATAGTAACTGAGATATCACTAAACAATAAACTGACAAATACCTTAGAAAAAGACTTAGCAATATTGAACAAAAATAATAATAAAATTATGGAAGTAATTAACAGTATAAACCAGACCCAATATACTATGCACCTAACAGAACTTGATGAAATATTAAATTACTTAACTGTACTGATATTAGACGTTAAATAATCTTTGGAAACGAGTAGAATGAGGATTATTCTAACGTAATAAGAATAACTAGCTTAATGGATAACCAACTTATATCACAAGAATTGTAAATCAATCGGTTAACGAGGAAAATTTCATGTGCTACATACAGTTACCAAAAAGGGGCCAAAACTGATTCTTATGATTTTTACGGCTCTCATATAATGTGTAAATGCTCTGTGATATAATGGTTCCAAACTCTAGATGGATAGCCATTTCTAATTTCCACTAATTTTACGATAAATGGTGACATATTTATGATCCACAATCTTGAATCACCGCATCCCACTATTATCAATATGTTTCTTCCCTCTTTTGTAAGGTTTATTGCTAACTATGCTAAATCCTAATGCTGATGGAATTAAAACGGAAAACCTATTTGATGTAGGTCACAAAGTTGAATAAAATACTAGAATAGGTCTTGAAAGGTAGAAGTCCAATTTATAATTTAATTGTAAATCTTTATTTGTTGACTAAATTATCAAATCCACCTGCAGTGATAATTCTACTGTTTGTAGGTTTGTGATAGGTTTCGGTATCCGATCTGAAATCCTGGAATGAACCTCCTGAAGACGTTTAGTAAAATCTTCCTTTAGGTTGAAAATATCCCAAGACCTAGATGATGCAGTGCATTCTTTCACTACTCTCGACCAGAGGTCGGCTTGGGAGGCATCGTCCCCCAATGTCATCCAAAAATTCACAATAAAAATCGTTTACCTCAGCATCTCAAAGACCCAATCCAATCCAAATGACGCTCCGGAACAGTGTGGCAAATATCCCGACATCCTGCTCCGGCAAATATCCCTGTAATCTGGAGTACAATCACTACTACAGATTGGCAAAGCGGCAATTGCCATCCTTCCGTTCCGATTCTTTTAATTCCCACCTCTCCTCTCTGTCTACCAGGGATAACTCTCTGTGGAATATAACTAAAAAAATCCTAAACAATCATCCTGTTTCACACCCACTTCGTAGTGAAGCTTCTGATGGGGATAGGTCGAAATAATTCACTCTGCATCTTTTCCATAATTTCACACGTCACCATTCCCATCAAAACTGTAAAATTAATAAGAATTGGTATGTAAGTTAGTTTTATGTATATCTAAAAAGTTGAGCCCCATCACCTTTATTAGAGTAAGTTCAGTCCAGTCACGTATAATGTGTATCATTATACTTGTTTATTCCATTATATAATTTTTATAAAATAACAAAACCTGTATATAATGTAGCAACGATACAGGAAATACAAAAATGATGTGTAAATAGATTCGCCTGAGGATCTATAATTGTATATGATTATCTGCAGTAAGTTTAAAGGGGCTATGAAAAAAAAAAATGTTAATGCAGGGAAGGGAGCTACGCCACCAGGCCCAGAATAATACAACGGTCCAGCAGTTACTTTGTTAGATTTATTCTGTAGCGTAGGGCACTCCCTTCTAAAGTGAGTTACATCTCCACATAATCTACAGCCACCTCCAGTTGGGTACATACCTCTAGGGTTGTCAGGGCACTGTTTGGAAATATGACCTTCTTGCTTACAAACGAAACAGGTAGCAAACTTAAAAGAATTAGCACTAACAACTTTACACTGAAAATGTGTGTGTTCTGTAGAACCACACTTATAACATATGCCACTTCCTATTACTGGAGCACCATTAGCTTCTAGCTTAGGACAAGATGATAAGGTATGGCCACCTTTACGACAGTGGTAACATACTTTTTTCTTTTGCCTTGCTAAAGACTTTTCGGCATTTCTTCTTTCCTTTTTATAGCAGCTCTTACTTCTTGCTTTGAAATGCCTCTTTGTAATAAATCTTTTTCTAATTGTTTGATTCTCTCTGCATCTTCTTTTTTAATATAAAAGCCATCCAGCCTAGTTACCCATATTTCCTCACCATTAATTTCAAACTTGATATCTCCTCCATCACATTTTCGACGTTTGTAACCCTGAGAATTTTGTTCTTTTAAATTCTTATTTTTCCAAGTAATAGGGTTATTTTTTTTTCATCTTGTTTTGGTTATTAATCCTATGCTTCATAACTGAAGATTTATTTTGGCTTTTTTCAATTTCATTTTCGACCTTCTGGTTTAATTCTGAAACATCATTTTCAATTTCTTCATCATGCCTTGGATCTGGGTTTTCATCAAAATTTCCTTTTTTTACATCAATCCCACTAGAAGAGTCATCGAGATTTTCAATTTTGGGAGATTTGCGTTTGTTTATTTTAGATATAAAACTGTTATTTACATTTGTTTTATTTTCTAAGCCCTGCTCTTTTGTATTCTCGGAAATCTCTTCTAACTGAAAAGATATTTCATTTTGTGATAGCTTTAGTTTAGATTGAAAATGTTTTAATTTGCACTGTTTAAGCTTCTTGCTTGTGGGTTTGACAGGACTGAGCTGACCCTTTTCATTAGATAATTTATCGGGTAAAGATTCATCAACATCTGACTTGCGTTTAATACCTTTGGTTTTCTCCAATATCTTGCCACCATTTCCAAATTCTGGATGTTTCTCAACTTCAAATTCACACCATACGCTTTTCTTATTTTCTTCAATTTTCTTTTCAACTTCTAAAACTGATTTCCATTTTGTTTCTCCTTTTTCATTATTGTCATCTAAGTCTTTCTTACCTTGAGTAACCTGCAGTTTTAATTGAGACCATGGTGTACTATCTTCAGCCGTCCTTTGGTTAGAAGCTTTAGACCCAAAAGCCCGGGCAAATCTTGTCATTTTAGTCACTAAACAATAAAAACAATCAATAGAAAAATACACTAGACACAAACTTGAATTTCACGTGTTATTTTCTAGGTAGAAACATTGGTTATACATGTGAAAAGCCTCATGTTGTTTAAGTCAATCCTTAGAGCTCGAATACTTTGTACACTGCGAAGGGGATAGAGGATCGCAATGGCCCCCGCTGGATCAAACTGAATAATAGCCTAGCGCACCCTGCAGTCAGCTCTCAAACTAATAACTGCGATAAAGCTAAGCTGTAAATTTAGATATTAGCCATAAAAAAAAAGATATTGACAGCTCCGGGATTTGAACCCGGGACCCCTGATACTCATATTATTGAAGATACAGCCCGTTAATATAGTCAATTCTGAATAAGGTGTTACTTTTTTTAATGGTCATGCATTTAGTTAGTGCGATTGTATTCACAACCAAGAGTGATAATGTCACTGTTTGTTCTGTTTTAGACTTGATGCATTGCATATTAGTACCAGATTGTTTTAATTGTGTAAATTTTGGAAATATATCGATTTTTTTTTCAATTTAGTGAAACTGTGTGAAGTTTTTTAAAAATGAGTGCTGACTTAGGTGGCCTGACTTGTCGACATTTTTACGCTTAATCATTGTACTTTAAAAAGAAAACGCGCCGAGTAAATTTTGAATTAACGATGGTCATATAACGAACGTTGCCTGGTGGTAACAGATTGAACTGATAAAGAAAGTATTTTTTAAAGGGCCGCTTGTTTCAAAAAATGTATTCATCGAAAGTAGATGTAATATCTTATGTAAACTGGTATCTTTTTGGTTTCCATTTAAAATGTAGATCGGAGACAATAAATACAATTGATAACACCCATTTTTAATAAAATGGTTTTATCATTATGTATACAATTTGTTTAAGCAAAAGAAATACATTTATTTATGTTCAATTTATTAAGAACCACTCTTGATTTTTAATGACTTAGTAAGGGCATTGAATTGGAAACCCCTTTTCTGGGAAAAGCTCTAGGTATGCAACTGATGATATATTCTTGTGATTTTCCAATTGTTTGCTTTTAATATTCAACTTAATTTTAATTGACTATGATAGAAATAGTATCAAAAAATTATTTTTTACACTTGAAAATTGGCGTATGTTATGTTTGTAAGACTTGTCATTATAGTGTAAGTGTGATCATTGATTTTGTTTGTATCTCAAATACTTTATCATATAGTCTGTATATATCTATATTTAGTAATAATGGGTTACCACTAATTTGTAATTTAGTTTTATTCAGTATTTGTATTTATAGTATTTACCATCGAAGTGACCACCATTTCAATTCAATTTCTATTTAATATGATATTTTAATTATTATTTTTTTAAATCTGTAAATTATTCACTTTATATTTATATTTATTCTTTTCTTTATGATTTATAAAATATTTATCTACTCTTAATGTTATAGCATCATGGAAAACTGTTTTATATATCATTTATATTTTTAATTATGAAAAAAATGACAGGTTAGTTTTTTGGTTTTGTTTTCTCCTATATCAGGCAGACTCGAACTGCCTTCTTATTTACATTTTTTTAATAAGATAATAAATTACTGTAAAATTTATCTGCGACAGATGTTACATGAAGTACATTTACAGCAGTTAACATAGTTGTAATCAAAGTTTATTTCAACTTTTATATTTTTAATCAAGCTGCAGTTAATGTCTTCTGGATATTGCAGTCAACCTCTCTGGAAATATAAATATGAGTAACAAAATTTTTTTTTTTTCTGTTTAATGACATCTATTAAATAAAATGACTTATGTAATCATAAAATTAAAAAAAAATAAAAATAAATAACTTCAATAAGAAACTAACTTCCTAATATATATTATATTATATATAACAATCTATATTCTTTTATGATTTATGTATTTTGTATGTTTGTTACATGAATGTTATGCTAATGATAAAAATTAACTGATGAAATTATGATTGTTAATTTAGATTGTTTCTCTACAGAACAAATGGTAGATTATTTGACATCCATATGCCTGTAGGATTATCATTAGATTCTACGTAATAGTCCTACCTACTTTAATTTTAAAGAATATCACTTATTTACATTTTTTTTTTTTTTCAAACTATCATTTTTTGATACCATATTGCCTTTAACCGTGCTGTGGAGCGAAAAGAAACAAAAGTCAAAAAACGATTTCTAATAAGAATAATGGAATGGAGTGTTTCAGGTAAAAGTTGCTTTGCTGTTATAGCGACCGCTAACTATATATGTAAATTACCCTACACTCTGGTTCATAATGTATTATAATAGAAAATGTAAATCTGTGTAAACTTCTGGTAATAAATCAGAGAGAGGTCGGAAGTCGTAAACAAGTAACAGAAGATCGAGGGTGCGGCAATAAATCTAAGAGAATTAGTCCCCTGAGCCTATTATAATAGACCTTGAGTCACTTCCCTTGGTCATAAAAGCATGCTAGGAACCCTTTTGGACCCATGGGATAATAACCTTGCTATAGGTGGTCAAATAACCCAAAGGGGTGAGGCCCTAGCAGCCATATAAAACACACCCTTGTACCCTAACGGTCATAAAACTAAAAGGAAGTGACTACCTGTGTATCGTAAAACTTACTCCGGGCAGACAGACCCAGCCTTCCACGAGGGAGGGGGTTATCATATTTATATCAGTAAATTTCACTCTTCACTCCCACTCTGTCTCTTAGTCTTCCGAGTAACTTGACACCAGGGGCACTTGGCCCCTGGTAGGCCCACTCTTCATTCTTTTCTAGTTTCTACATACCGATACCCGCTATCACCGTCGCGATATGCCTACTCAGTCTTCCGCTACTCTACGACGGCACTTGCCACACAGCCTATAGCAGACCTCTGACGACTTGTACTTATTACGCTGCCGATCTCTTGCCCGAACTCTGAAAACTGGTCTTATTCTTTATGAACCTCTGAACCTCATCCTGAACACTGTGTCTTGTCGGGACACATTCCTATCGATAAATGGAGTCAGATATTAACGCCTACATGGAACATGGTCCATGTTATTAACTACAGCAATCCGACAATTGTTGACCTCCGACAATTGTTCACCTTTTCCAACAATTGTTCACCTCCGACAATTGTTCAACCAATATCCCGACAGCTGTGTTCATTTATTTTAATTTTTAAGGAACTGTTCAAATATCAACTTGGTGGTCTAACTATTTTAATTGCTTGAAATGAACATTGTTATTTGGTTCAATGCTATCATGCAAAACCGAACGCTATTTAAAATTTAATTTTACATATTCATATTCTTCAAATAAACCTCTAATTGCCTACAAGGTAACAACTGACAGTTGGTTCAGAAAATTACTTTATGAAATATTAGTTATTAAAATATTGTTGCTTTTAAAGAAACATATTTGTATTAAAAAAAAAGTATAAATAACTTTATAAATTAGCCTGATACAATAAAATCAGGGATCTTAGATACTTAAAGTTACTTACAAAGTATAAAAAGTAAGGGAGATAAATGAAAAATAAAATGCTAAAATTTTAATTATAGCTTTGATGGTGACTACTTTGGTACTAAGATATCATCCGTTATTGAAGCGACTGTTAATTGTTTTGGATTTTCAGTGTCCTATCCCAAAGTTAGTTGGTGTTCATTAATAGTGAATTTATTTCAATTCCGTTAATAGAAACGTTAACGTGGGAGCTTGCCCTCCAGTTCGTCTTTTCAGATTACATCTGTTTCTTTGGTCAATCATCTCTTTTTAACAGTTTCCTTGTTTCAATTTTCTCCAGAATATTTTTACCCACCTACATTGTTTCTCCTATGAGCATTTAATATTGTTTTTATCTTTTAAATGTTTCTTGCTGGTCTGTATCCTTACCTCTAATCTATCCTGCGTCTCTGCTGGACCATCTTTTCTCTTAACTGGTTTTGTCATGTCTTA
This sequence comes from Acanthosoma haemorrhoidale, assembly GCA_930367205.1. NCBI lineage: Eukaryota > Metazoa > Arthropoda > Insecta > Hemiptera > Acanthosomatidae > Acanthosoma > Acanthosoma haemorrhoidale. The sequence continues at coordinate 41,902,778 of OV884014.1, forward strand.
GAAAATCCTTTGGCCTACGTTCCATGAACAGTGGTACATATTTGTTCACTGGAAAGGAAATTAGTGTTACTTTCCCAATATTGCAATTGAACCAAATAACTTTTGGGTTTTAGAGGAATACGATCATTCAAATTATAGATATTGACTTTTTGTAATGGTTATTTGTTGAATGAATAACAAAAGAAAAGTTCAATTTTAAATCATATTTATATCAAGAAGAAGCTATTTTACAAATGAATAAGAATTCAAATGGTGTCACTTCCCATATAACATCTTGAAAATTTCATTTGTGTTTTTTTTTTTTAATTTTAACTTAGTTTGATTTGAATGTGGCATATTGACTCCTCACATATTATATATAATTGTATTTAAACTCAACTCTGTAAATACATTTATCTGTAACAATATTGAACTGAAAGTAGTGTAATATTAGCTGTAAATTTTATATCATATCTCCTCCTATATTATATCTCTCTCTATGTATATGTATATTAATAAATTATATATATATATATATTTTTTTAGAGATGTATTATATAATTGTTTTTTTTTTTAAATTTACTTTATTTATGTATTGTTGGTTTATATTAGAAACAAATAAAAATATATATCTATATATAAATTTTAAAATAACTTGCTGTGATTATCTTATGCATAGTGATGCTTTTAAAAAAAATAAAGTCTAACTATTAAATTCATTGTAAAATATTTATTAGGTAATTTATATAATTACAGTTAAGATTTTTTTTGTGTTTATTAAAATTAAGCAGATTTTATTTGAAATACATATTGTACAAATTAATTTGGAATTATATTTATTTTGTGTTGTATTGTATGTATTTAATTCAATTGAAAATTATCCAAATATCTAATTGATTTTGATTTAATTTTTTTAAAAGTTAAAATAATACATTAACATTTAGAAAAAATAAAGAATGGTTTATTAACTTTTTTAAATTAAATTTGAAAAGTAATTTATTTACATAAATAAAATGACTTTTCATAATTATTAAAACTAATATTCCTAAAAGCAAATATTCCATAAAGAGACACCTGTATTTTAATATTTGCACTGTGTAAAAATTGCGTAAAAATGCGACTGGCAACACGTATATGATAGTGGTGCTTGTTTTTGCCTTACTTAGTTTAACTTTGGTTTGGTGTGCCCTCCTCCTTCGAGGGAGTGGCCAGACCCAATAATTGTATTGCAACACCATATCCCGATTGCCATTCAATCAACTTGTTTAGGGCTTTTGTTTACTTCACAACAAGAAATAAAAAAGAAAAATCTTTGAGGAAGTTTTCTTGGTGGTTTTTGGGATTTTTGTTGTCTAGTTCATAAAAATAACCAATATTATGCGCTATCTAGGGGCAAAGGGTTATTATTCCTTCTTAAGACTGTATGTACATTCATACCCAACTCAATAATGCTTGTTTTCCAGGAGCTGGAGATGACATTTTTTTCTATCACAAGTTTTTTGTTTATTTATCCTGGGTTTGTAAATTATTATTTTATTTAATGAAGTTACCTTTTAATGTAATATTGATTAACCATTTTAAACTTTCATTACATTTTGCAGAGAAGTTACAAATTAGGTATGAAATAATGAACGAATAGAATAATGAATTAAAATATCTTTCATAGATTTGTTGTTCATTTTTTGGATTGTTATTGTAGCGATTGCCAACCACATATGTAAATTACCCTATACTCTGGTGCATAATGTATTATAATATAAATGCATATCTTTGTAAGTTTCTTGTAATAAACCAGGTGGGTCTATGCGGCAGTTGTAACAAGGCAGGTAAACAGAGGGTCGAAGGCCGCCGGCAATAAACCTGAGGGTAAGCCACCTGCCTCCTCATAAAGCAGGATCTGTAGACCTCTGGTCGACTTCCGGTGGTCATAAAATCTAAAATCCATGCCATAAACAGGCCTTTAGGGGACGAGCGATAACGTATCTCGGTAGGTGTGACATCATAAAACATACCCCGTTCAGCCGTCTCCACCTTCCACTAGGAAGGGGAAACAGTACTTAAACCCGGAAGTTAGGCCCTGTAGGTCTACTCTCTTGGCCACACCTTTGCGCAGACACCTTGTCTCGCAGTCCCCTTGCAGACGGTCAGACGCCTCGCTACTGTTACACCGCCATGCCCCGTTCTAACTCTGATCAAATTTTATTCTTTATGAAGCCTCTGTAACCTTTTCTTTTGAACATAGTGTATTGTCGGGACACATCATAAATGGAGTCAGATATTAAATGCCGACATGGAACAATGGTCCATGTTATAAACTACAACAATCCGCACTTGTCACCAGGGCTAGAGTGATTAGGCACTCCCCTAGTGACGCTCCCGACAGTTATCAATTATATTATTTTATAAAAAAAAAATCTTACATTTGATTGTCATTAGTTTGAATTTTAATCCTAAGAATGCTCGAATAGGTGAACATTTGACTGGCGATGTAACATCAGAAATGAAAGATATTTTGAGACTCAATGCTTTTTAAGTATTAATAAATATAGTTGATTTTCTGTTATTTATGGTACCCTGCATATTGAACCCACTCTGCATTAGTTCAGGCAATGCATTTTAATGCTTGTGATTGATTAGTGGCCAATTCTCAAATCATTAAAATAAATATACCAACAACTTCCGTATATGAAGAGATTTTTTCATTTAAATTTAACTAATTGTTATAATTATCAATCATGAATGTGTGGTTAAAAATTCATGTGTGATGCATCACACAATTAAGGGTTTCAATATAACTGATTATACTTCACTATATCCCAAAACATATTACTTATGATGAGATTTTGAATTTAATACTGAACTAATATAATTTTAAAAAAGAAACAGTAATATGAAAGGTTACTCACTTCATTATTTTTCATGGAGCGTTATATTTTTAGCATAATGAGGCATGAAATGAAACTCATGAAAATGATTTAACAGATAAAGATAAAGATGAATGTACTTGTGAAATTACAAAATAAAAGGTTGGTTTGGTATAATTTTTATGGAATATGAAAGAATCACTAAAATACTGCAGTGGAAAGCGGGAGAAAGAAGAAAACAAGGTACTACTATGAGTTAACAAACTAAGGAAGTCAATGCTGTTCATGGCTTTGTTATATATATATTTTTCCAAATTATCCGATATATTTCCAAAATTTACATAATAAACAATCTGGTACTAATATGCAATGCATCAAGTCTAAAACAGAACAAAAAGTGGCATTATCACTCTTGGTTGTGAATACAATCGCACCAACTAAATGGATGACCATTAAAAAAAGTAACACCTTATTCAGAATTGACTATATTAACGGGCTGTATCTTCAATAATATGTATATCAGGGGTCCCGGGTTCAAATCCCGGACCTGTCAATATCTTTTTTTTTTTATGGCTAATATCTAAATTTACAGCTTAGCTTTATCGCAGTTATTAGTTTGAGAGCTGACTGCAGGGTGCGCTAGGCTATTACTCAGTTTGTCCAGCGGGGGCCATTGAGATCCTCTATCCCCTTCGCAGTGTACAAAGTATTCGAGCTCTAAGCATTGACTTAAACAACATGAGGTTTTTCACATGTATAACCAATGTTTCTGTCTAGAAAATAACACGTGAAATTCAAGTTTGTGTCTAGTTAATTTTTCTATTGATTGTTTTTATTGTTTAGTGACTAAAATGACAAGATTTGCCCGGGCTTGTGGGTCTAAATAAACCTAACACAAATGTAAATAACAGTTTTATATCTAAAATAAACAAACGCAAATCTCCCAAAATTGAAAATCTCGATGACTCTTCTAGTGGGATTGATGTAAAAAACGGAAATTTGGATGAAAACCCAGATCCAAGGCATGATGAAGAAATTGAAAATGATGTTTCAGAATTAAACCAGAAGGTCGAAAATAAAATTGAAAAAAGCAAAGATAAATCTTCAGTTATGAAGCATAGGATTAATAACCAAAACAAGATGAAAATAAATAACACTATTACTTGGAAAAATAAGAATTTAAAAGAACAAAATTCTCAGGGTTACAATCGTCGAAAATGTGATGAAGTAGATATCAAGTTTGAAATTAATGGTGAGGAAATATGGGTAACTAGGCTGGATGGCTTTTATATTAAAAAAGAAGATGCAGAGAGAATCAAACAATTAGAAAAAGATTTATTACAAAGAGGCATTTCAAAGCAAGAAGTAAGAGCTGCTATTAAAAAAGAAAGAAGAAAATGCCGAAAAGTCTTTAGCAAGGCAAAAGAAAAAAGTATGTTACCACTGTCGTAAAGGTGGCCATACCTTATCATCTTGTCCTAAGCTAGAAGCTAACGGTGCTCCAGTAATAGGAAGTGGCATATGTTATAAGTGTGGTTCTACAGAACACACACATTTTCAGTGTAAAGTTGTTAGTGGTAATTCTTTTAAGTTTGCTACCTGTTTCGTTTGTAAGCAAGAAGGTCATATTTCCAAACAGTGCCCTGACAACCCTAGAGGTATGTACCCAACTGGAGGTGGCTGTAGATTATGTGGAGATGTAACTCACTTTAGAAGGGAGTGCCCTACGCTACAGAAAAAATCTAACAAAGTAACTGCTGGACTAATGGATCAAGATGTTGAGAAATTAGGTGATGATGCTGATGTTCCAGTATCCAAGAACTCCATTCCAAGAAGAAAAAATAAAGTTGTTAAATTCAATTGACTCTAATTCAGTCATAAATAATTTTGAAAGATGGATGTCATCCATTATTACTAGATGTTTATATTTATATGTTATGTTCATCACAACTTGTGAGTAGAAAGAACTTCTTTGTCCCAATATGTAAATATTTTTTTAATAAAATTTTATTAGTTGCCCAAATTTTTTTTTTTACTCTTCTTTTTATTATACACTCAGCACACCAATTTATACTCAGTTTTTGGCAGCACATCAAGTTAAAATCCTTATTTGAATAATGAAACATATTAACTAAAATCTTAAAAATTATTAGCTTAAGAAAAAATTTTGTTGCCCTGGGCTCTTTTAAAGTCCCTTTAAAGTTTGTTTAAGTCCTTTACAATTGTACACTACCTTCCCCATGTCGGGGGTTGAACATATAATAGGGTGTTGTCTTTGCAAATAACACATCTTTCATCAGCATGAAGAAGTCACATTCATTGAGGCATGTTTCGATTTTTTCAGTTCCTTTAATTAACTTTCCTGTGAACCTGTAAAAATCATAAAATTATAAGTTTACGATATTTAGTTTTGTTATTGTTGAAGGGAGGTTTTTTTTTTGTATGAAGTAATTAAGTTAGAAATTATTGCTGGAGGGGACAAAGTATAAATATAATTGAAAGTTATAAGGACTAAATAAAATTATAAATTGTTGAGTTGAAGGGAGAATAAGGAAGCATAATTTTAAATATATAGAGTTCATAGCATAGGACATTGATAGGAATGCAGTTTCAATGGTTTGCTGCATATTATAGGAAGTGATGGCCGAATGTCTCATTATGCAAGGAGATAGAGATAGAATCAGATAGGAAGGATCTGAAATAAAATGAAAAAAAAAAAAACTTTATTCTGGGATACTAATAATACACGACCTATGTACATAAGTGACAACTGCAATAAACCAATAACCTGGAGGGAGGTAAGTAACTGATACAAGTCTAAATTTAAAGATTGGAAAAGTTGATAAGAATAGAGTTTTTGAGATTTGTGCAAAAAATAAATACAGGTCAGTCAAAGGATCTGGTATTGCGGTATTTGATAGCTGATTTAAATTAGAGGAGATGATAAAAGGTAAGGAGATCTTCTTTTAGGAGATTTGATAGTTGATTTAGATTGAAGTAGGCTGTAAAAGTAAAAAAAAATGTTTCCAGTTGTAATGATGATACAGAGGAGGTTGGGTTTCAGGGGGTCGAAGGTTATGACCATCATAACCCAGAGAAGCTGAGCGATGTTACCGGAAATCCTGAATATAAAATCACAGGAACCATAAAGCGGTTTAAGGGTGGGATTAGGGCTGTGAGGTGATTTGGTATATTTGATGGTTCCGCAACTTTTCTCAGATCAGCAGATAAAATAATCAAACCGAAGTCATTGATTGATACGAAGGTAACGGTTAAGAATCAATTGTGAATGTTGCAATGGTTATGGTTTCAAAAAAGAGAAGGGGTCTAATGGAAATTACTAAATTTAAGCTTAAATTAAGTCTCAAATTTAAATCAAATTATTTACCTAAAAAAAAAGATAATTATATTTTTTAGGGGAGTTTGATTTTTGACCCGCATATGATATAATCTATCATTATTCCACTTTTACAATGCTTTAGAAAACAATTTCAAGCCCCCAACAAGATACAATTATATACTTCAAGCAATGGAAATCAAACTTACACAATTGCAATTAATAGACGATACTGCGTTAGAACAAAAAATAATATTGACTTTTGAATTAACACACCTTTCATGGTAGGGGTAGTGTGCTTCTGGGTTATAATCAAAACTCTCCTTCTCCAACCACCATCATAAAAAACACTTTAAACAGAGGGTCGTTTACTGTTTTTCCAGCAACGAGGAATGAACCGTAACTTCGTAAATAGAACACATTATTCCAGACTCATTCTTTCATTTTAGTCTGCAATGGTCATGGGTATTTTATATGTTGATGGGTGTGCCAACAGCTTATTGAATTGGCACCTCGTCAATAGTACTGGGTACTGTTGCTCGGAAGGGAGCTTCCACTGGTTTAACCTACCACCCACTCAGATAAGTCCCTCCTCAAACATACAGGCCTTTAAGGAGCCAAGAACGGTCGATATTTTAGCTAGAGGCTGATAGGCGTGTGTCTGGGCAACTTGATATACTTTAAATTAGCTTGAAAATACACGATGGTACCATATCCTGTGGACCTGTCAGGTTTCTGGAGCTGATAATGAAGCGCAACACGAAAGCCAACGATCGAATAAGAAAAGAAGTTCGCTTCAAGATGCTAGCCACGCGATTAGCAAAGGTTTTCAACAGATGAGGCGAAGTCACCAACCAACCTAGATCCAAAGTAGAGTTGGTAAAAATGTGGACACATTGACTTGGGGCCGCCAGAGGGACGGCACCAAACAACTCCACCCTTGGCACAGAGAGTAAATTCAATGTCGTTAATTTGGTTATGGAAGAAGGCACAAATATCCAAATGGATCATAAATTTTAGCAATTTCAGACAGCATGAATCTTTTGGTAATCGTCATAGATGGTGGAGATTGAATGAGTTATGATTAGACTGAACCACGTATTCAAAAAAAAAAAGGGGTTTGGGTAGAGTAAGAATACAGCTGTTGGAAATGAACTGACTTCATCATGATTTAACCTGGTATATGTAGAGCTATCTTGCTCATCCTGGTAGAAACATAGGTCTTGTTATTGTTTATGTCTAGTACACAGTTAGCTTATGTACCAAAGCACATCCTACATCGCATCCCATTGAATGCCAAGGATCTTCACACCAATGTCTTCCTGGGCACCGAATCACACCGACTGTATCTCGGGATTGACAACAGAATTCAACTACGCCGGGTAATGGTTGATCCATATACTTAACCGAAAAGTATTTTTAGTCAGTAAGGAAATTACCTCCAGTTTCAATACAAGAGCATCGGGCAGCGGCTCCTGTGACTATGCCATCTTCTACACACATCTTCTTTCAGAACTCGGGCTGTTCCTGGAAAATCTGCGCACTCATCCTACAACAGCTATCTTAAACTCTAAGGGGCAAATCGAAGATCCGGATAGGCCGTACTTGACGGTTTTTGATCTAAACCTCAAACGAGTGCACCTCCTGAGCTGGATCAGACCTCAATCCCCAGTTTGGGAATTATGGTACATCTTTACTATGCCTGCCATAAATACGATGGCGTGACGTTGGAAATTTAAAATAATATTGGATACCTCCTGTTGAATCTTAGGTCCTACATGGATGTAGTCATTCAAGGAACCGGAAGAGGTTGGAGCCGAGCCATTGAACACCACTCGATGTTTATGGTTACTTCTTTGTTCAGCATGTTGAAGAATAACATATAAGGCTGATCTGTCAGTCACCAACATACGACCCAATGTCAAATATTTGGTCTTGAATTCGGTCTACGAAGATTTAATGCCATGATTTATATTAAAATTGGATCCAGTTATATACTCGTGTTAAAGTCTGCTGCATTGAAGGACCAAGGTCCAGACTTCGCTGAACCGGAAGAGCGACAGAGTATTGGCTAGAAGGCAATCAAAAATGGGGCAATTGAAATGTTCTTCGCACAGAAGTTCATTAGGGGAGTCTGCCGGTACTACAGCCTTCTCCTTTACCTCCCAGAATCTTCTTATAAGCTGTTCTCTCTTTCAAACACTAAAAGACTGAGGCTGGGGGAATATCATCAGGAGCCAGGAGCTTCCCCCTCGCAATAGATCTAATCACACTTTTGACATGTAATTGTCAAAATGATGGCGTAGTCTTGTCAAAATATTACCGAATATGTAAGGTTCCAATGAGGAAATTGCCTGGTCTTGAAAACCAGAACTGTAAATCGGCCAAAATAAAAATACCTGCACGTCTCCGATAACATTGAAATCTGAGGCAGGCCAGAAGATATAGACCTCACAACAACCCCTTGCGTGGTTAACGCTGGTCCGGAGCCCTCAGTCGGCATGATTGAGTGGAGTACCTGCCCTAAGTGTGTTCAGTGCGGACTTTTGGATGCCAACCATCGACTGCTGAACGGTTGCGGGTCAAAACCATGCGTTCGGTTCAGTCCTTCCTAATAACTAACTCCCTGACACAATCAGTGCCGGTTCCGGTACAAATTCACCGTTGCTTGATTTCACCCTGATCTTGGCAATTCCCAGTAAAACGTCAGAAGTATCGATGACAAACTCGTTAATGAAGAACCTTCCGGCTCATATTTCTTCTTCATCGGATTCAGAGCGGGGGTACTGGAAGAAATATCTTTGTCAAGGAGCGTATTGGGTCGTCGTTTGCATACCAACCATACATATTTAGAGGGAAACTCTCCTTCATTATGTTCCATAATAAACAATTAAAGTAATGGCCTTCTTTACATACGACCGAATCCCACTCTTCCAGGGATTTATTCTTAAAGTCTGGACACGAGAACAACTTATGATCCTGACGGCAACACGGCAATTTCTCTGAAGAGGCTCCCTTATTAGAAGGTCCTCTAATGTTGTCCACCTCACACTGATCCTCAAATAAGGCCTCATGGCGGCTTCTCGTTCTTAGTAGCATCCATTCGGGGTCCATCCCGACCACTTAGCTGCATGTCGTTCATCATCCGAAACGCTTGACATCAGGTCTCAACGGACTCGATAAACTCCTGGTAAGTAGGGAACTCGCGATTTCGCAATTCTTATTCTAAGGCCTCTCAAGTGCCAGCATACAAACCTCTGATAGCAAGCTCAAACATAAAAAATCAGGTGTCCAGTACAAGCAGATTGTTGAGGGAGGTAATGTTCTCACCCATCACCTGTAGAAACCCGTCAACTGAGACACGCTAGAGCTGGTCTGCATCGGCAGTTAAATAATCTTGTTCGAAGAGAGTATTTTAGAAAACTTTATTATGAATAACATTCAAAACACTGGTATATATACAAATATTAATGAATTACAGCACTAGAACATTCCTTGACGAAGGTTTAAGGAGAAGTGTCGGGTTTTTGGGTGTGAGTTCCTGGATGCAGGTAGTTGAGGGCTAGATGGGTTGTAAAAGAGGGACAAATACAAAGGAAGGGTTGACCTTCCTCAACTGAAGCACACATTTTTAGCTAAAAAGGAATATTACATAACTGGCGAAAAATTGAGAATTTTCTTCACGTATAAATTGCCCAGCAGTCATTTGTTGTCGAAGGCTTGACTGAGCACGTTGCATGTTTGTTCATAATTCCACTCGGTAAGCCATATAGTTTTTATCACTTTTAGATCTGACCGCTTAGTGACCCTGTCAAATACTGGGACTATTTAATGTTGGTCTGCCGGCCATCCATACGTATAAAAGACATTAATGTACCCCTTTACTGGCCCATTTACAGGGGCCAAACACTAAACAAACCCGAAAAACGCAGCAACGGCATCTTCGCCAGCCGAACCCTAGTATGGTTAACGGAGCGTGAGGATGTAAATTCTGCATTTGCACCACTGAAGTAGGGGAGTCAAACCGTCAATATATGGCTTTGGTCACAAAGAAATACCACCTGACATTTGCAACAACGATTTATCCGAGTCAGTCGGAAATTGATCGAATTTCCCAATCAAAATATAACACTCTATCAGCTCCGCCCATAAAGGTTTTAGCTTGTCCATGAGCACGCCCGGTGTACTGGTCATTTCCTTGAACAGTCCAATCTGAGTTTCGTCATCTAGTGGGCTACGAGCCCTCGAGTCATCTAGATTTAATCTTTGTGGCCAAAGCATGGTTGTTTCGCTTAGCCGCTTCTCGATAGTCATGGCTGTGCCCTCTGTCATGGTAGCGACTTAAATACGGACAGAGGTGGAAAAAGATGGAACAGAGACGAGAAAAACATTAATTGCCAAAAAAAACGACAAAGAGCTATAATCAAGCTCTAAAGGGAACGCTTATCGCAGGTCAAATATCCCTACGAGGATTACAGCAGAAAAATAAATGCCATAAGCCCAGTGGTAACAGTATCCTAACTAAACATATACTAATGAGTTATTCAATGCAATGGTATAGTGTTTTAATCTCAAAAAATTCCCCTAAAAAGTTCCACAGAAAAATGTCTACTTTTTAAAAAATATTATACAATCAACAAGTCGCTCGCTGATTCAAAATCCACCAATGGTGCTACCAGATGTTAGGCCCTTAAAAAAATTACAAAATTTTTGGAAAACACTATATTAATCAATGAGCCCCTAGTCCTAAATCCGACCAAATGTTGGCCGGTATGAATTTTAATCTAAAAAATATGAAGAATTCCAAAATTTTTTTTGAAAAATATGATAATATTTCATAGGTCACTGGTTCAAAATCGAGCCCCAAATGTTTAGGCCCGTATGATGTTTAATTATAAAACATTCAAGAAGCCGAGTTTAGATTTTACAATGGCGTCGTACGGTATAGACCCTATGGAATTTTTAAGAAAAAAATTCAGAAATAATATTATGCCCAAATGAATACCATTTGTATTATAGTTTAAAAAAATATATAGCTTTAATATGCTTACAGCTCCCATTCTGGAAGAACTATAATATTCATAAAAATAACAACATAAAGTTTATATCAACAAATATTCATAATGATATTTAAAAGAGATTAGTGCCATCAGTTGAGTACATAAATAGGTAAATGTGTCATTGCTAAATATTTTTGTTGTCCGTATGGTAGGACTTTTTATGAAAAAATTAAAATACTAGAATGTCTCTATCTAGTACACTTAACAAAAATCGGCCACCTCGCCATAATTACATTTAAATAAAATAAAATGCCAAATGTTTCGTGTTGAATTTTAATATTTAGAAAGATCCGTAATTTAATGGTCATTACCGGATATTAGTCTTGCAGAAGTTCTATCAGCTCATTCCATATCCCATCGCAACTTGACTTTACGCTTTGTGGAGAGGTTTAGTGCTGGGGAAGTTAAGGCTTCTCTGGAAAGTTCCTGGAATACCACCTTCCTGTTCTTCAGCACTCCAGCAACTGACCCTTTGTCACTTGTTAAGTGTGTCCAGATAAGGGCCGAATCTAGAATGGGCGTCTAGGAGGTGCTGCCACCTACTAGTTGGCCTGCAAACTAGATTCGTTTGCTCTCAACTTCCATAGCAATCAAAAAGTGGCAATTATATAACTGACACTTTTTGATACTTATGTATTAACCAAAAGGTTATGAAAAAAATAAAATTACTAACTAAATCAAAAGCTTCTCCAGAATGAGAAAAAAAAAAAAAAAAAAATGAGCCTCATCACCTAGTGTGGTGTAAAAACAATGAACTTTTAACCACAATAAATATTTTATTATATTTATGCACTCCTCCAAATGCTGAAAGAGGAGAAATATGTAATCCAATTATTTTTCTACATTATATTATTTTGTTTTAAGGTTTTGGGAAAAAAAAAAAAAAAAAAAAAAGAAATTATAAAAAAGTTATTTACTATTTATATACTGAAGGTGAGCCCCATCACCTAGATTTGTTTTCACGTTATTGTATTTTAACCACAACCTCTATTGTTGAGTAACCCGAACTCCTTCAAACACATCAGCACATAGCAGAATAAGGAGAAATTTGCAAAGTATCTTATTAATATTTTTCATTGTATAAATTCAAGGGGTTTGTATTCATCAATTGGTTTTAAATTAAAGTATTTTATTTATTTATTATGGAATTCCTTAATTGCAACAAAAGTTTTCATACATTTCTTGTGTTTCCTAACAAGCTTCTCCTTTCATGAACAGCATTGACTTCCTTAGTTTGTTAACCCATAGTAGTACCTTGTTTTCTTCTTTCTCCCGCTTTCCACTGCAGTATTTTAGTGATTCTTTCATATTCCATAATTGTGATGTATTACATAAAAATTATACCAAACCAACCTTTTATTTTGTAATTTCACAAGTACATTCATCTTTATCTTCATCTGTTAAATCATGTTCATGAGTTTCATTTCATGCCTCATCATTATGCTAAAAATATAACTTGCTCCATGAAAAATAATGAAGTGAGTAACCTTTCATATTACTGTATCTTTTTTAAAATTATATTAGTTCAGTATTAAATTGAAAATCTCATCATAAGTAATATGTTTTGGGATATAGTGAAGTATAATCAGCCATATTGAAACCCTTAATTGTGTGATGCATCACACATGAATTTTTAACCACACATTCATTATTGATAATTATAAAAATTAATTAAATTTAAATGAAAGAATGTGCGTCCAGGAGGTGCTGCTACCTAGTAAAAAAAAAAAAAAAAACCATTATATTTAATAATTTTCCTTTTATTTTTCCCAACATCCTATTTTTATAAGTTTGAGAGCTAAGGGTTAAAAAAAAAAAAAGAAAAAAAAAGCTCCATTATATATCATGGCCTACCAATCATGTCTGCCCCAACAGTAGTAGTAAAGATCTTTTTTACTCCTGTGTAATAGAAGAATAACTTACAGTGCACTGGATACTGCTCCATCTGGTCGATTTAAAATATGACTCCTTACTCTCTCTTGCTCGCTCTCTGGTTTCAAGTGAACATAGTTATTATCAAAGGTGTATGATAAAGCTATTAATTATCTACAAAACATATGTACAAGATAATCAACTCTTCTTGATTCTCAATGTAATCAATATTTACACACATTGTTTTCATGTAAATATATTTCAACATCTCCTCTTTATAGCCATAAGCAGGTTGAGCCAGCCAATATACATGATTCTTCAAAGTCTCCCTATTTAAAAAAAATGTTAGTCTGCTACATGCAATGTATTAGAGTCTAAAAAAAAAATGATGTAATAAGTAGACATAAGTCTCCACTGGTTTTGCCAGATAATTTCTTTTAGTCATGATAACACTCTTTTGATATTTCAATTATTTTGTCAACAGAGTATATTATATACTGATGAGGGAGAACAGTGACAAAGAGAAACAAGGCCATTTTAACTTCTAGCTTGAATGTAATAAGATTTATATAGGTCCCAGCATCTGCCTAACCGTAAGTTCTTTTTTTTACAATGCATTTTGGAGTTTTCTCTTTTACCAGGTCCCCTTAAAGAATATAACCCATTGACTGTCAACCTTTTTAAAATTCAACATTTGTAATATATTTTTTAAATCTTTTAATTTAAATCACATCATTAATTTGTACATAAAATGAATCATAAACCTCTCTTCCTCAAAAGCAAACCATAAAAATCGTTTTATTAGCTTTGTTGTTGATGATTTTGATTCTAAATTAGCCTATTTTGTCCCATTTTTACACACAAACAAGTTATTTACAAAACTGTGACAAAAAGCTAATGTGAGGAGGAGTTGCGATAATATTGCTATAAACCATGGTTTTATCAATCCACTACACTAGGCCAAAAGAATTAGTGAAAGAAATAGAAGCTGGTACATATCAACTAACCACATTGAAAGATTACAACAGCCACATAGAAGAGGTTGACATGAAAGAAAATGGGTGTAAACTACCGTATAGCTTTTAGGGTATTTGGAGTGTGATAGGCAGATTGTGATTGAGTGGCAGAGAGGGCACTCTTGGTGGACCACCCCATCGCCCCCCCCCCTCCACCAGGTACGCTACTGCATCAGAAAGTGTTTCACTTTTAGGTTATACTCAGCTCTTCCGCTTACTCATATAACTAAAAAGAGTAATCAACTGAATTGTCAGAAGTCAAAATTTATTATTCCGATAATAATAGGGCAAGAAAATTCATCTCGGTAAACGATCGGCCCGCTGAAATTTCCAAAGAAGCTCCTTGACGTTCAGCTCAAAGGACTAAATTGAAAAAAAAATCGATATATTTACATAATTAAAACAATCTGGTACTAATATGCAATGCATCAAGTCTAAAACAGAACAAACAGTGACATCATCACTCTTGGTTGTGAATACAATCGCACTAACTAAATGGATGACCATTAAAAAAAGTAACAGCTTATTCAGAATTGACTATATTAACGGGCTGTATCTTCAATAATATGTATATCAGGGGTCCCGGGTTCAAATCCCGGAGCAAATCAATATCTTTTTTTTTATGGCTAATATCTAAATTTACAGCTTAGCTTTATCGCAGTTATTAGTTTGAGAGCTGACTGCAGGGTGCGCTAGGCTATTATTCAGTTTGATCCAGCGGGGGCTATTGAGATCCTCTATCCCCTTCGCAGTGTACAAAGTATTCGAGCTCTAAGCATTGACTTAAACAACATGAGGCTTTTCGCATGTATAACCAATGTTTCTACCTAGAAAATAACACGTGAAATTCAAGTTTGTGTCTAGTGAGTGTATTTTTCTATTGATTGTTTTTATTGTTTAGTGACTAAAATGACAAGATTTGCCCGGGCTTTTGGGTCTAAAGCTTCTAACCAAAGGACGGCTGAAGATAGTACACCATGGTCTCAATTAAAACTACAGGTTACTCCAGATAAGCAAGACTTAGATGACAATAATGAAAAAGGAGAAACAAAATGGAAATCAGTTTTAGAAGTTGAAAAGAAAATTGAAGAAAATAAGAAAAGCGTATGGTGTGAATTTGAAGTTGAGAAACATCCAGAATCTGGAAATTGTGGCAAGATATTGGAGAAAACCAAAGGTAATAAACGCAAGTCAGATGTTGATGAATCTTTACCCGATAAATTATCTAATGAAAAGGGTCAGCCCAGTCCTGTCAAACCCACAAGCAAGAAGCTTAAACAGTGCAATTTAAAACATTTGCAATCTAAACTAAAGCTATCACAAAATGAAATATCTTTTCAGTTAGAAGAGATTTCCGAGAATACAAAAGAGCAGGGCTTAGAAAATAAAACAAATGTAAATAACAGTTTTATATCTAAAATAAACAAACGCAAATCTCCCAAAATTGAAAATCTCGGTGACTCTTCTAGTGGGATTGATGTAAAAAACGGAAATTCGGATGAAAACCCAGATCCAAGGCATGATGAAGAAATTGAAAATGATGTTTCAGAATTAAACCAGAAGGTCGAAAATAAAATTGAAAAAAGCCAAGATAAATCTTCAGTTATGGAGCATAGGATTAATAACCAAAACAAGATGAAAAAAAATAACACTATTACTTGGAAAAATAATAATTTAAAAGAACAAAATTCTCAGGGTTACAAACGTCGAAAATGTGATGAAGGAGATATCAAGTTTGAAATTAATGGTGAGGAAATATGGGTAACTAGGCTGGATGGCTTTTATATTAAAAAAGAAGATGCAGAGAGAATCAAACAATTAGAAAAAGATTTATTACAAAGAGGCATTTCAAAGCAAGAAGTAAGAGCTGCTATTAAAAAGGAAAGAAGAAATGCCGAAAAGTCTTTAGCAAGGCAAAAGAAAAAAGTATGTTACCACTGTCGTAAAGGTGGCCATACCTTATCATCTTGTCCTAAGCTAGAAGCTAATGGTGCTCCAGTAGTAGGAAGTGGCATATGTTATAAGTGTGGTTCTACAGAACACACACATTTTCAGTGTAAAGTCGTTAGTGGTAATTCTTTTAAGTTTGCTACCTGTTTCGTTTGTAAGCAAGAAGGTCATATTTCCAAACAGTGCCCTGACAACCCTAGAGGTATGTACCCAACTGGAGGTGGCTGTAGATTATGTGGAGATGTAACTCACTTTAGAAGGGAGTGCCCTACGCTACAGAAAAAATCTAACAAAGTAACTGCTGGACTAATGGATCAAGATGTTGAGAAATTAGGTGATGATGCTGATGTTCCAGTATCCAAGAACTCCATTCCAAGAAGAAAAAATAAAGTTGTTAAATTCAATTGACTCTAATTCAGTCATAAATAATTTTGAAAGATGGATGTCATCCATTATTACTAGATGTTTATATTTATATGTTATGTTCATCACAACTTGTGAGTAGAAAGAACTTCTTTGTCCCATTATGTAAATATTTTTTTAATAAAATTTTATTAGTTGCCCAATTTTTTTTTTTTACTCTTCTTTTTATTATACACTCAGCACACCAATTTATACTAAGTTTTTGGCACCACATCAAGTTATACTCCTTATTTTAATAATGAAACATATTATTAACTAAAATCTTAAAAATTATTAGCTTAAGAAAAAATTTTGTTGCCCTAGGCTCAAACCCGAAGGCGCCCAGGTTTTTTAAAGTCCCTTTAAACTTATATTTTCTTAGGGTAGTAATTATTAAATATAGTGGGCGTAATACTCCAAACATATTAATCATAAAATTTTAAAACCTGCATGTTCTAGGTTTTAGCATAAATAAATTTGTCACCAATTTTAATTTATTGTTGGTTGAAAATATTAATGATAATTTCCATGAAGATGACCGATTGGTTTAAATTATATTGGAAGGGTGTTTTTGGCTATTTATACTAATCAATTGTATACCTCTCTCTTATATATCCACGATTATTTTATACTGTATAATATATATATATATATATATAGTGTTTTGGCAGCTACACAAACATTTTCAAGTATCTCTTATAATTAAATTGAAAGAATAGGAAATGAAAATGGAAAGTTATTAATGTCTCTCATTTATGTAGTAACCTGAAAGAAAGAGTACTGTGGAGTAACAGATCTGACTGCACTAGAATAGGAAACATTATTGCACTTTTCATTTTCACTTCTTATTCTATCAATTTAATTATAAGATACTTAAAAATGGTGGTCTAGCTATTGAAAGTACTTACATCAATATATTAATTAATCAGCTTTATTATGATAAAATTACAATCTGCCTCAATGAGCAATAAGTGATTGTGATCAATGTTTTCATTCATACCATATTTACAATTTTCATTCACTCGCTCATTCATACAGTATTTACAAACAGCCCAGAGACCTCCCAAATCCACATGGTTGCCACCTCCCTTGCATGCTAAAGAGGAAGCGGAGTCTTGGGAAGTCAGCCACGTCACCGGATACAAGCCAGTGGAGGCTGACCTGAGCGCGAGAGCCACATATGTTCAGGACATGATTGGAGAAACTGGCCATCGCCAGGCCTCCCACTGTTATGCATTTATAGCAGGTCACGAGGCCACTGCCATTTTAGTCTCCGAGGAGGATTATAGGGATGAGTGTGCAGTACAATGACTGTGCTAGAGGATTAGGGTGGTTGGATAGGTTACTGTAGAATTTCATGAACTTGGTAGGGACAAGTTCGAGAACCTAAAGTATATTAAGATCGTTATGAAGGGTTTTGTTGCTGACGTAAAAAGGGGCATTTACTATTGTTCTCAAGACTTGATTGAAAAGATTGGATACGCTTTTTGGATGTTCGAATTTTTTGCTCTCCCCCGTAGCTCTATTCCGTATGTCCAGATTGGCTTAGGTATAACTTTGTAAATTATTAACTTTTTTTTCTATTGAGAGATGAGATGTCCTTTGAAGTAGTCTGTACAGTTGTCCAAAGCGCCTGTTTAGTTCTTGTCTTTTTAGCCTCGTATGTGAGTTCCAGGTCAGCCGTTAGTCGAGATGGAAGCCTAAGTACTGTACTAACTCGGATACAGGGAGAGGAATGGAATTAAAAGAAACTAGTGGACAAGACTTGTGGCAGAGGGTGAAGGTAATGTGGGAACATTTTGCTTCCATTGCCTTTAACCGGCCATTGGTTGCACCAATCCTTGATCTCTTCAAGGTGTTTTTGAAGGTTATGGGATGCTATATCGGGGTCTGAGTTGGATAACAAGACTGCAGTGTCATCTGCAAATGTGGCCAAGAAGGTAGAGGGGACATCGGCGGTGTATAGGTTATGGAGGATGGGACCCAGGACACTGCCCTGTGGAACTCTGTGTAACAACGGGAAGGTTGAGCAGTGGATTGTCGTAGACGGAAACCAAACTGCTGGTGTGTAGGGAAAAGGTTTTTGGATTGAACAATTGGAAGTAGATGTTTTAATTTTTAATGTTTTTCAAATATTTTTGAGAGGATAGGGAGTAGGCTAATTGGACGGTAAGATGAGGCGTCATTGGGTGGTTTACCAGGTTAGCCGAATAGGGCAATAATGGAATGTTTCCAGAGGAGAGGAAGTGCTTAGTTCGGATAATGCAATTATAAATGTAGGTTAGGAAGATTATGGCTTTAGGAGGGAGTTAGTGGAAGTGAGGAAATCTTCAACAGTTATGCCATGGGTATGGTTTTGATGAGAAAAGTGAGGTGTGAAAGTATGGGAAAGATGCAGAGTAAATTCCTCAAGCCTATCCCCATTCAAAGCCGCCCAGTACCCATCATCATGTCGAAGTGGGTGTGAAACAGGATATTTTAGGATTTGTATCAATATAAAATAAATTGCGGATGTACCAGAGAGGTGTGTATTTATCAATTGGTTTTAAATTAAAGTAGTTTATTTATTTATTATGGAATTCCTTAATTGCAACAAAAGTTTTCATACATTTCTTGTGTTTCCTAACAAGCTTCTCCTTTCATGAACAGCATTGACTTCCTTAGTTTGTTAACCCATAGTAGTACCTTGTTTTCTTCTTTCTCCCGCTTTCCACTGCAGTATTTTAGTGATTCTTTCATATTCCATAATTGTTATGTATTACATAAAAATTATACCAAACCAACCTTTTATTTTGTAATTTCACAAGTACATTCATCTTTATCTTCATCTGTTAAATCATGTTCATGAGTTTCATTTCATGCCTCATCATTATGCTAAAAATATAACTTGCTCCATGAAAAATAATGAAGTGAGTAACCTTTCATATTACTGTATCTTTTTTAAAATTATATTGGTTCAGTATTAAATTCAAAATCTCATCATAAGTAATATGTTTTGGGATATAGTGAAGTATAATCAGCCATATTGAAACCCTTAATTGTGTGATGCATCACACATGAATTTTTAATCACACATTCATGATTCATAATTATAACAATTAATTAAATTTAAATGAAAGAATGTGCGTCCAGGAGGTGCTGCTACCTACTAAAAAAAAAAAAAAACCATTATATTTAATAATTTTCCTTTTATTTTTCCCCACATCCTATTTTTATAAGTTTGAGAGCTAAGGATTAAAAAAAAAAAAAGAAAATAAAAAAGAAAAGAATAAAAAAGCTCCATTATATATCATGGCCTACCAATCATGTCTGCCCCAACAGTAGTAGTAAAGATCTTTTTCACTCCTGTGTAATAGAAGAATAACTTACAGTGCACTGGATACTGCTCCATCTGGTCGATTTAAAATATGACTCCTTACTCTCTCTTGCTCGCTCTCTGGTTTCAAGTGAACATAGTTATTATCAAAGGTGTATGATAAAGCTATTAATTATCTACAAAACATATGTACAAGATAATCAACTCTTCTTGATTCTCAATGTAATCAATATTTACACACATTGTTTTCATGTAAATATATTTCAGCATCTCCTCTTTATAGCCATAAGCAGGTTGAGCCAGCCAATATACATGATTCTTCAAAGTCTCCCTATTTAAAAAAAATGTTAGTCTGCTACATGCAATGTATTAGAGTCTAAAAAAAAATGATGTAATAAGTAGACATAAGTCTCCACTGGTTTTGCCAGATAATTTCTTTTAGTCATGATAACACTCTTTTGATATTTCAATTATTTTGTCAACAGAGTATATTATATACTGATGAGGGAGAACAGTGACAAAGAGAAACAAGGCCATTTTAACTTCTAGCTTGAATGTAATAAGATTTATATAGGTCCCAGCATCTGCCTAACCATAAGTTCTTTTTTTTACAATGCATTTTGGAGTTTTCTCTTTTACCAGGTCCCCTTAAAGAATATAACCCATTGACTGTCAACCTTTTTAAAATTCAACATTTGTAATATATTTTTTAAATCTTTTAATTTAAATCACATCATTAATTTGTACATAAAATGAATCATAAACCTCTCTTCCTCAAAAGCAAACCATAAAAATCGTTTTATTAGCTTTGTTGTTGATGATTTTGATTCTAAATTAGCCTATTTTGTCCCATTTTTACACACAAACAAGTTATTTACAAAACTGTGACAAAAAGCTAATGTGAGGAGGAGTTGCGATAATATTGCTATAAACCATGGTTTTATCAATCCACTACACTAGGCCGAAAGAATTAGTGAAAGAAATAGAAGCTGGTACATATCAACTAACCACATTGAAAGATTACAACAGCCACATAGAAGAGGTTGACATGAAAGAAAATGGGTGTAAACTACCGTATAGCTTTTAGGGTATTTGGAGTGTGATAGGCAGATTGTGATTGAGTGGCAGAGAGGGCACTCTTGGTGGACCACCCCATCGCCCCCCCCCCTCCACCAGGTACGCTACTGCATCAGAAAGTGTTTCACTTTTAGGTTATACTCAGCTCTTCCGCTTACTCATATAACTAAAAAGAGTAATCAACTGAATTGTCAGAAGTCAAAATTTATTATTCCGATAATAATAGGGCAAGAAAATTCATCTCGGTAAACGATCGGCCCGCTGAAATTTCCAAAGAAGCTCCTTGACGTTCAGCTCAAAGGACTAAATTGAAAAAAAAATCGATATATTTACATAATTAAAACAATCTGGTACTAATATGCAATGCATCAAGTCTAAAACAGAACAAACAGTGACATCATCACTCTTGGTTGTGAATACAATCGCACTAACTAAATGGATGACCATTAAAAAAAGTAACAGCTTATTCAGAATT
Source organism: Acanthosoma haemorrhoidale (assembly GCA_930367205.1). Classification (NCBI taxonomy): domain Eukaryota; kingdom Metazoa; phylum Arthropoda; class Insecta; order Hemiptera; family Acanthosomatidae; genus Acanthosoma; species Acanthosoma haemorrhoidale. The sequence continues at coordinate 41,924,126 of OV884014.1, forward strand.
GACTATATTAACGGGCTGTATCTTCAATAATATGTATATCAGGGGTCCCGGGTTCAAATCCCGGAGCAAATCAATATCTTTTTTTTTATGGCTAATATCTAAATTTACAGCTTAGCTTTATCGCAGTTATTAGTTTGAGAGCTGACTGCAGGGTGCGCTAGGCTATTATTCAGTTTGATCCAGCGGGGGCTATTGAGATCCTCTATCCCCTTCGCAGTGTACAAAGTATTCGAGCTCTAAGCATTGACTTAAACAACATGAGGCTTTTCGCATGTATAACCAATGTTTCTACCTAGAAAATAACACGTGAAATTCAAGTTTGTGTCTAGTGAGTGTATTTTTCTATTGATTGTTTTTATTGTTTAGTGACTAAAATGACAAGATTTGCCCGGGCTTTTGGGTCTAAAGCTTCTAACCAAAGGACGGCTGAAGATAGTACACCATGGTCTCAATTAAAACTGCAGGTTACTCAAGATAAGCAAGACTTAGATGACAATAATGAAAAAGGAGAAACAAAATGGAAATCAGTTTTAGAAGTTGAAAAGAAAATTGAAGAAAATAAGAAAAGCGTATGGTGTGAATTTGAAGTTGAGAAACATCCAGAATCTGGAAATTGTGGCAAGATATTGGAGAAAACCAAAGGTAATAAACGCAAGTCAGATGTTGATGAATCTTTACCCGATAAATTATCTAATGAAAAGGGTCAGCCCAGTCCTGTCAAACCCACAAGCAAGAAGCTTAAACAGTGCAATTTAAAACATTTGCAATCTAAACTAAAGCTATCACAAAATGAAATATCTTTTCAGTTAGAAGAGATTTCCGAGAATACAAAAGAGCAGGGCTTAGAAAATAAAACAAATGTAAATAACAGTTTTATATCTAAAATAAACAAACGCAAATCTCCCAAAATTGAAAATCTCGGTGACTCTTCTAGTGGGATTGATGTAAAAAACGGAAATTCGGATGAAAACCCAGATCCAAGGCATGATGAAGAAATTGAAAATGATGTTTCAGAATTAAACCAGAAGGTCGAAAATAAAATTGAAAAAAGCCAAGATAAATCTTCAGTTATGGAGCATAGGATTAATAACCAAAACAAGATGAAAAAAAATAACACTATTACTTGGAAAAATAAGAATTTAAAAGAACAAAATTCTCAGGGTTACAAACGTCGAAAATGTGATGAAGGAGATATCAAGTTTGAAATTAATGGTGAGGAAATATGGGTAACTAGGCTGGATGGCTTTTATATTAAAAAAGAAGATGCAGAGAGAATCAAACAATTAGAAAAAGATTTATTACAAAGAGGCATTTCAAAGCAAGAAGTAAGAGCTGCTATTAAAAAGGAAAGAAGAAATGCCGAAAAGTCTTTAGCAAGGCAAAAGAAAAAAGTATGTTACCACTGTCGTAAAGGTGGCCATACCTTATCATCTTGTCCTAAGCTAGAAGCTAATGGTGCTCCAGTAGTAGGAAGTGGCATATGTTATAAGTGTGGTTCTACAGAACACACACATTTTCAGTGTAAAGTCGTTAGTGGTAATTCTTTTAAGTTTGCTACCTGTTTCGTTTGTAAGCAAGAAGGTCATATTTCCAAACAGTGCCCTGACAACCCTAGAGGTATGTACCCAACTGGAGGTGGCTGTAGATTATGTGGAGATGTAACTCACTTTAGAAGGGAGTGCCCTACGCTACAGAAAAAATCTAACAAAGTAACTGCTGGACTAATGGATCAAGATGTTGAGAAATTAGGTGATGATGCTGATGTTCCAGTATCCAAGAACTCCATTCCAAGAAGAAAAAATAAAGTTGTTAAATTCAATTGACTCTAATTCAGTCATAAATAATTTTGAAAGATGGATGTCATCCATTATTACTAGATGTTTATATTTATATGTTATGTTCATCACAACTTGTGAGTAGAAAGAACTTCTTTGTCCCATTATGTAAATATTTTTTTAATAAAATTTTATTAGTTGCCCAATTTTTTTTTTTTACTCTTCTTTTTATTATACACTCAGCACACCAATTTATACTAAGTTTTTGGCACCACATCAAGTTATACTCCTTATTTTAATAATGAAACATATTATTAACTAAAATCTTAAAAATTATTAGCTTAAGAAAAAATTTTGTTGCCCTAGGCTCAAACCCGAAGGCGCCCAGGTTTTTTAAAGTCCCTTTAAACTTATATTTTCTTAGGGTAGTAATTATTAAATATAGTGGGCGTAATACTCCAAACATATTAATCATAAAATTTTAAAACCTGCATGTTCTAGGTTTTAGCATAAATAAATTTGTCACCAATGTTAATTTATTGTTGGTTGAAAATATTAATGATAATTTCCATGAAGATGACCGATTGGTTTAAATTATATTGGAAGGGTGTTTTTGGCTATTTATACTAATCAATTGTATACCTCTCTCTTATATATCCACGATTATTTTATACTGTATAATATATATATATATATATAGTGTTTTGGCAGCTACACAAACATTTTCAAGTATCTCTTATAATTAAATTGAAAGAATAGGAAATGAAAATGGAAAGTTATTAATGTCTCTCATTTATGTAGTAACCTGAAAGAAAGAGTACTGTGGAGTAACAGATCTGACTGCACTAGAATAGGAAACATTATTGCACTTTTCATTTTCACTTCTTATTCTATCAATTTAATTATAAGATACTTAAAAATGGTGGTCTAGCTATTGAAAGTACTTACATCAATATATTAATTAATCAGCTTTATTATGATAAAATTACAATCTGCCTCAATGAGCAATAAGTGATTGTGATCAATGTTTTCATTCATACCATATTTACAATTTTCATTCACTCGCTCATTCATACAGTATTTACAAACAGCCCAGAGACCTCCCAAATCCACATGGTTGCCACCTCCCTTGCATGCTAAAGAGGAAGCGGAGTCTTGGGAAGTCAGCCACGTCACCGGATACAAGCCAGTGGAGGCTGACCTGAGCGCGAGAGCCACATATGTTCAGGACATGATTGGAGAAACTGGCCATCGCCAGGCCTCCCACTGTTATGCATTTATAGCAGGTCACGAGGCCACTGCCATTTTAGTCTCAGAGGAGGATTATAGGGATGAGTGTGCAGTACAATGACTGTGCTAGAGGATTAGGGTGGTTGGATAGGTTACTGTAGAATTTCATGAACTTGGTAGGGACAAGTTCGAGAACCTAAAGTATATTAAGATCGTTATGAAGGGTTTTGTTGCTGACGTAAAAAGGGGCATTTACTATTGTTCTCAAGACTTGATTGAAAAGATTGGATACGCTTTTTGGATGTTCGAATTTTTTGCTCTCCCCCGTAGCTCTATTCCGTATGTCCAGATTGGCTTAGGTATAACTTTGTAAATTATTAACTTTTTTTTCTATTGAGAGATGAGATGTCCTTTGAAGTAGTCTGTACAGTTGTCCAAAGCGCCTGTTTAGTTCTTGTCTTTTTAGCCTCGTATGTGAGTTCCAGGTCAGCCGTTAGTCGAGATGGAAGCCTAAGTACTGTACTAACTCGGATACAGGGAGAGGAATGGAATTAAAAGAAACTAGTGGACAAGACTTGTGGCAGAGGGTGAAGGTAATGTGGGAACATTTTGCTTCCATTGCCTTTAACCGGCCATTGGTTGCACCAATCCTTGATCTCTTCAAGGTGTTTTTGAAGGTTATGGGATGCTATATCGGGGTCTGAGTTGGATAACAAGACTGCAGTGTCATCTGCAAATGTGGCCAAGAAGGTAGAGGGGACATCGGCGGTGTATAGGTTATGGAGGATGGGACCCAGGACACTGCCCTGTGGAACTCTGTGTAACAACGGGAAGGTTGAGCAGTGGATTGTCGTAGACGGAAACCAAAGTGCTGGTGTGTAGGAAAAAGGTTTTTGGATTGAACAATTGGAAGTAGATGTTTTAATTTTTAATGTTTTTCAAATATTTTTGAGAGGATAGGGAGTAGGCTAATTGGACGGTAAGATGAGGCGTCATTGGATGGTTTACCGGGTTAGCCGAATAGGGCAATAATGGAATGTTTCCAGAGGAGAGGAAGTGCTTAGTTCGGATAATGCAATTATAAATGTAGGTTAGGAAGATTATGGCTTTAGGAGGGAGTTAGTGGAAGTGAGGAAATCTTCAACAGTTATGCCATGGGTATGGTTTTGATGAGAAAAGTGAGGTGTGAAAGTATGGGAAAGATGCAGAGTAAATTCCTCAAACCTATCCCCATTCAAAGCCGCCCAGTACCCATCATCATGTCGAAGTGGGTGTGAAACAGGATATTTTAGGATTTGTATCAATATAAAATAAATTGCGGATGTACCAGAGAGGTGTGTATTTATCAATTGGTTTTAAATTAAAGTAGTTTATTTATTTATTATGGAATTCCTTAATTGCAACAAAAGTTTTCATACATTTCTTGTGTTTCCTAACAAGCTTCTCCTTTCATGAACAGCATTGACTTCCTTAGTTTGTTAACCCATAGTAGTACCTTGTTTTCTTCTTTCTCCCGCTTTCCACTGCAGTATTTTAGTGATTCTTTCATATTCCATAATTGTGATGTATTACATAAAAATTATACCAAACCAACCTTTTATTTTGTAATTTCACAAGTACATTCATCTTTATCTTCATCTGTTAAATCATGTTCATGAGTTTCATTTCATGCCTCATCATTATGCTAAAAATATAACTTGCTCCATCAAAAATAATGAAGTGAGTAACCTTTCATATTACTGTATCTTTTTTAAAATTATATTGGTTCAGTATTAAATTCAAAATCTCATCATAAGTAATATGTTTTGGGATATAGTGAAGTATAATCAGCCATATTGAAACCCTTAATTGTGTGATGCATCACACATGAATTTTTAATCACACATTCATGATTCATAATTATAACAATTAATTAAATTTAAATGAAAGAATGTGCGTCCAGGAGGTGCTGCTACCTACTAAAAAAAAAAAAAAAAACCATTATATTTAATAATTTTCCTTTTATTTTTCCCCACATCCTATTTTTATAAGTTTGAGAGCTAAGGATTAAAAAAAAAAAAAGAAAATAAAAAAGAAAAGAATAAAAAAGCTCCATTATATATCATGGCCTACCAATCATGTCTGCCCCAACAGTAGTAGTAAAGATCTTTTTCACTCCTGTGTAATAGAAGAATAACTTACAGTGCACTGGATACTGCTCCATCTGGTCGATTTAAAATATGACTCCTTACTCTCTCTTGCTCGCTCTCTGGTTTCAAGTGAACATAGTTATTATCAAAGGTGTATGATAAAGCTATTAATTATCTACAAAACATATGTACAAGATAATCAACTCTTCTTGATTCTCAATGTAATCAATATTTACACACATTGTTTTCATGTAAATATATTTCAGCATCTCCTCTTTATAGCCATAAGCAGGTTGAGCCAGCCAATATACATGATTCTTCAAAGTCTCCCTATTTAAAAAAAATGTTAGTCTGCTACATGCAATGTATTAGAGTCTAAAAAAAAATGATGTAATAAGTAGACATAAGTCTCCACTGGTTTTGCCAGATAATTTCTTTTAGTCATGATAACACTCTTTTGATATTTCAATTATTTTGTCAACAGAGTATATTATATACTGATGAGGGAGAACAGTGACAAAGAGAAACAAGGCCATTTTAACTTCTAGCTTGAATGTAATAAGATTTATATAGGTCCCAGCATCTGCCTAACCATAAGTTCTTTTTTTTACAATGCATTTTGGAGTTTTCTCTTTTACCAGGTCCCCTTAAAGAATATAACCCATTGACTGTCAACCTTTTTAAAATTCAACATTTGTAATATATTTTTTAAATCTTTTAATTTAAATCACATCATTAATTTGTACATAAAATGAATCATAAACCTCTCTTCCTCAAAAGCAAACCATAAAAATCGTTTTATTAGCTTTGTTGTTGATGATTTTGATTCTAAATTAGCCTATTTTGTCCCATTTTTACACACAAACAAGTTATTTACAAAACTGTGACAAAAAGCTAATGTGAGGAGGAGTTGCGATAATATTGCTATAAACCATGGTTTTATCAATCCACTACACTAGGCCAAAAGAATTAGTGAAAGAAATAGAAGCTGGTACATATCAACTAACCACATTGAAAGATTACAACAGCCACATAGAAGAGGTTGACATGAAAGAAAATGGGTGTAAACTACCGTATAGCTTTTAGGGTATTTGGAGTGTGATAGGCAGATTGTGATTGAGTGGCAGAGAGGGCACTCTTGGTGGACCACCCCATCGCCCCCCCCCCTCCACCAGGTACGCTACTGCATCAGAAAGTGTTTCACTTTTAGGTTATACTCAGCTCTTCCGCTTACTCATATAACTAAAAAGAGTAATCAACTGAATTGTCAGAAGTCAAAATTTATTATTCCGATAATAATAGGGCAAGAAAATTCATCTCGGTAAACGATCGGCCCGCTGAAATTTCCAAAGAAGCTCCTTGACGTTCAGCTCAAAGGACTAAATTGAAAAAAAAATCGATATATTTACATAATTAAAACAATCTGGTACTAATATGCAATGCATCAAGTCTAAAACAGAACAAACAGTGACATCATCACTCTTGGTTGTGAATACAATCGCACTAACTAAATGGATGACCATTAAAAAAAGTAACAGCTTATTCAGAATTGACTATATTAACGGGCTGTATCTTCAATAATATGTATATCAGGGGTCCCGGGTTCAAATCCCGGAGCAAATCAATATCTTTTTTTTTATGGCTAATATCTAAATTTACAGCTTAGCTTTATCGCAGTTATTAGTTTGAGAGCTGACTGCAGGGTGCGCTAGGCTATTATTCAGTTTGATCCAGCGGGGGCTATTGAGATCCTCTATCCCCTTCGCAGTGTACAAAGTATTCGAGCTCTAAGCATTGACTTAAACAACATGAGGCTTTTCGCATGTATAACCAATGTTTCTACCTAGAAAATAACACGTGAAATTCAAGTTTGTGTCTAGTGAGTGTATTTTTCTATTGATTGTTTTTATTGTTTAGTGACTAAAATGACAAGATTTGCCCGGGCTTTTGGGTCTAAAGCTTCTAACCAAAGGACGGCTGAAGATAGTACACCATGGTCTCAATTAAAACTACAGGTTACTCCAGATAAGCAAGACTTAGATGACAATAATGAAAAAGGAGAAACAAAATGGAAATCAGTTTTAGAAGTTGAAAAGAAAATTGAAGAAAATAAGAAAAGCGTATGGTGTGAATTTGAAGTTGAGAAACATCCAGAATCTGGAAATTGTGGCAAGATATTGGAGAAAACCAAAGGTAATAAACGCAAGTCAGATGTTGATGAATCTTTACCCGATAAATTATCTAATGAAAAGGGTCAGCCCAGTCCTGTCAAACCCACAAGCAAGAAGCTTAAACAGTGCAATTTAAAACATTTGCAATCTAAACTAAAGCTATCACAAAATGAAATATCTTTTCAGTTAGAAGAGATTTCCGAGAATACAAAAGAGCAGGGCTTAGAAAATAAAACAAATGTAAATAACAGTTTTATATCTAAAATAAACAAACGCAAATCTCCCAAAATTGAAAATCTCGGTGACTCTTCTAGTGGGATTGATGTAAAAAACGGAAATTCGGATGAAAACCCAGATCCAAGGCATGATGAAGAAATTGAAAATGATGTTTCAGAATTAAACCAGAAGGTCGAAAATAAAATTGAAAAAAGCCAAGATAAATCTTCAGTTATGGAGCATAGGATTAATAACCAAAACAAGATGAAAAAAAATAACACTATTACTTGGAAAAATAAGAATTTAAAAGAACAAAATTCTCAGGGTTACAAACGTCGAAAATGTGATGAAGGAGATATCAAGTTTGAAATTAATGGTGAGGAAATATGGGTAACTAGGCTGGATGGCTTTTATATTAAAAAAGAAGATGCAGAGAGAATCAAACAATTAGAAAAAGATTTATTACAAAGAGGCATTTCAAAGCAAGAAGTAAGAGCTGCTATTAAAAAGGAAAGAAGAAATGCCGAAAAGTCTTTAGCAAGGCAAAAGAAAAAAGTATGTTACCACTGTCGTAAAGGTGGCCATACCTTATCATCTTGTCCTAAGCTAGAAGCTAATGGTGCTCCAGTAGTAGGAAGTGGCATATGTTATAAGTGTGGTTCTACAGAACACACACATTTTCAGTGTAAAGTCGTTAGTGGTAATTCTTTTAAGTTTGCTACCTGTTTCGTTTGTAAGCAAGAAGGTCATATTTCCAAACAGTGCCCTGACAACCCTAGAGGTATGTACCCAACTGGAGGTGGCTGTAGATTATGTGGAGATGTAACTCACTTTAGAAGGGAGTGCCCTACGCTACAGAAAAAATCTAACAAAGTAACTGCTGGACTAATGGATCAAGATGTTGAGAAATTAGGTGATGATGCTGATGTTCCAGTATCCAAGAACTCCATTCCAAGAAGAAAAAATAAAGTTGTTAAATTCAATTGACTCTAATTCAGTCATAAATAATTTTGAAAGATGGATGTCATCCATTATTACTAGATGTTTATATTTATATGTTATGTTCATCACAACTTGTGAGTAGAAAGAACTTCTTTGTCCCATTATGTAAATATTTTTTTAATAAAATTTTATTAGTTGCCCAATTTTTTTTTTTTACTCTTCTTTTTATTATACACTCAGCACACCAATTTATACTAAGTTTTTGGCACCACATCAAGTTATACTCCTTATTTTAATAATGAAACATATTATTAACTAAAATCTTAAAAATTATTAGCTTAAGAAAAAATTTTGTTGCCCTAGGCTCAAACCCGAAGGCCCCCAGGTTTTTTAAAGTCCCTTTAAACTTATATTTTCTTAGGGTAGTAATTATTAAATATAGTGGGCGTAATACTCCAAACATATTAATCATAAAATTTTAAAACCTGCATGTTCTAGGTTTTAGCATAAATAAATTTGTCACCAATGTTAATTTATTGTTGGTTGAAAATATTAATGATAATTTCCATGAAGATGACCGATTGGTTTAAATTATATTGGAAGGGTGTTTTTGGCTATTTATACTAATCAATTGTATACCTCTCTCTTATATATCCACGATTATTTTATACTGTATAATATATATATATATATATAGTGTTTTGGCAGCTACACAAACATTTTCAAGTATCTCTTATAATTAAATTGAAAGAATAGGAAATGAAAATGGAAAGTTATTAATGTCTCTCATTTATGTAGTAACCTGAAAGTATGTCCAGATTGGCTTAGGTATAACTTTGTAAATTATTAACTTTTTTTTCTATTGAGAGATGAGATGTCCTTTGAAGTAGTCTGTACAGTTGTCCAAAGCGCCTGTTTAGTTCTTGTCTTTTTAGCCTCGTATGTGAGTTCCAGGTCAGCCGTTAGTCGAGATGGAAGCCTAAGTACTGTACTAACTCGGATACAGGGAGAGGAATGGAATTAAAAGAAACTAGTGGACAAGACTTGTGGCAGAGGGTGAAGGTAATGTGGGAACATTTTGCTTCCATTGCCTTTAACCGGCCATTGGTTGCACCAATCCTTGATCTCTTCAAGGTGTTTTTGAAGGTTATGGGATGCTATATCGGGGTCTGAGTTGGATAACAAGACTGCAGTGTCATCTGCAAATGTGGCCAAGAAGGTAGAGGGGACATCGGCGGTGTATAGGTTATGGAGGATGGGACCCAGGACACTGCCCTGTGGAACTCTGTGTAACAACGGGAAGGTTGAGCAGTGGATTGTCGTAGACGGAAACCAAACTGCTGGTGTGTAGGAAAAAGGTTTTTGGATTGAACAATTGGAAGTAGATGTTTTAATTTTTAATGTTTTTCAAATATTTTTGAGAGGATAGGGAGTAGGCTAATTGGACGGTAAGATGAGGCGTCATTGGGTGGTTTACCAGGTTAGCCGAATAGGGCAATAATGGAATGTTTCCAGAGGAGAGGAAGTGCTTAGTTCGGATAATGCAATTATAAATGTAGGTTAGGAAGATTATGGCTTTAGGAGGGAGTTAGTGGAAGTGAGGAAATCTTCAACAGTTATGCCATGGGTATGGTTTTGATGAGAAAAGTGAGGTGTGAAAGTATGGGAAAGATGCAGAGTAAATTCCTCAAGCCTATCCCCATTCAAAGCCGCCCAGTACCCATCATCATGTCGAAGTGGGTGTGAAACAGGATATTTTAGGATTTGTATCAATATAAAATAAATTGCGGATGTACCAGAGAGGTGTGTATTTATCAATTGGTTTTAAATTAAAGTAGTTTATTTATTTATTATGGAATTCCTTAATTGCAACAAAAGTTTTCATACATTTCTTGTGTTTCCTAACAAGCTTCTCCTTTCATGAACAGCATTGACTTCCTTAGTTTGTTAACCCATAGTAGTACCTTGTTTTCTTCTTTCTCCCGCTTTCCACTGCAGTATTTTAGTGATTCTTTCATATTCCATAATTGTTATGTATTACATAAAAATTATACCAAACCAACCTTTTATTTTGTAATTTCACAAGTACATTCATCTTTATCTTCATCTGTTAAATCATGTTCATGAGTTTCATTTCATGCCTCATCATTATGCTAAAAATATAACTTGCTCCATGAAAAATAATGAAGTGAGTAACCTTTCATATTACTGTATCTTTTTTAAAATTATATTGGTTCAGTATTAAATTCAAAATCTCATCATAAGTAATATGTTTTGGGATATAGTGAAGTATAATCAGCCATATTGAAACCCTTAATTGTGTGATGCATCACACATGAATTTTTAATCACACATTCATGATTCATAATTATAACAATTAATTAAATTTAAATGAAAGAATGTGCGTCCAGGAGGTGCTGCTACCTACTAAAAAAAAAAAAAAACCATTATATTTAATAATTTTCCTTTTATTTTTCCCCACATCCTATTTTTATAAGTTTGAGAGCTAAGGATTAAAAAAAAAAAAAGAAAATAAAAAAGAAAAGAATAAAAAAGCTCCATTATATATCATGGCCTACCAATCATGTCTGCCCCAACAGTAGTAGTAAAGATCTTTTTCACTCCTGTGTAATAGAAGAATAACTTACAGTGCACTGGATACTGCTCCATCTGGTCGATTTAAAATATGACTCCTTACTCTCTCTTGCTCGCTCTCTGGTTTCAAGTGAACATAGTTATTATCAAAGGTGTATGATAAAGCTATTAATTATCTACAAAACATATGTACAAGATAATCAACTCTTCTTGATTCTCAATGTAATCAATATTTACACACATTGTTTTCATGTAAATATATTTCAGCATCTCCTCTTTATAGCCATAAGCAGGTTGAGCCAGCCAATATACATGATTCTTCAAAGTCTCCCTATTTAAAAAAAATGTTAGTCTGCTACATGCAATGTATTAGAGTCTAAAAAAAAATGATGTAATAAGTAGACATAAGTCTCCACTGGTTTTGCCAGATAATTTCTTTTAGTCATGATAACACTCTTTTGATATTTCAATTATTTTGTCAACAGAGTATATTATATACTGATGAGGGAGAACAGTGACAAAGAGAAACAAGGCCATTTTAACTTCTAGCTTGAATGTAATAAGATTTATATAGGTCCCAGCATCTGCCTAACCATAAGTTCTTTTTTTTACAATGCATTTTGGAGTTTTCTCTTTTACCAGGTCCCCTTAAAGAATATAACCCATTGACTGTCAACCTTTTTAAAATTCAACATTTGTAATATATTTTTTAAATCTTTTAATTTAAATCACATCATTAATTTGTACATAAAATGAATCATAAACCTCTCTTCCTCAAAAGCAAACCATAAAAATCGTTTTATTAGCTTTGTTGTTGATGATTTTGATTCTAAATTAGCCTATTTTGTCCCATTTTTACACACAAACAAGTTATTTACAAAACTGTGACAAAAAGCTAATGTGAGGAGGAGTTGCGATAATATTGCTATAAACCATGGTTTTATCAATCCACTACACTAGGCCGAAAGAATTAGTGAAAGAAATAGAAGCTGGTACATATCAACTAACCACATTGAAAGATTACAACAGCCACATAGAAGAGGTTGACATGAAAGAAAATGGGTGTAAACTACCGTATAGCTTTTAGGGTATTTGGAGTGTGATAGGCAGATTGTGATTGAGTGGCAGAGAGGGCACTCTTGGTGGACCACCCCATCGCCCCCCCCCCTCCACCAGGTACGCTACTGCATCAGAAAGTGTTTCACTTTTAGGTTATACTCAGCTCTTCCGCTTACTCATATAACTAAAAAGAGTAATCAACTGAATTGTCAGAAGTCAAAATTTATTATTCCGATAATAATAGGGCAAGAAAATTCATCTCGGTAAACGATCGGCCCGCTGAAATTTCCAAAGAAGCTCCTTGACGTTCAGCTCAAAGGACTAAATTGAAAAAAAAATCGATATATTTACATAATTAAAACAATCTGGTACTAATATGCAATGCATCAAGTCTAAAACAGAACAAACAGTGACATCATCACTCTTGGTTGTGAATACAATCGCACTAACTAAATGGATGACCATTAAAAAAAGTAACAGCTTATTCAGAATTGACTATATTAACGGGCTGTATCTTCAATAATATGTATATCAGGGGTCCCGGGTTCAAATCCCGGAGCAAATCAATATCTTTTTTTTTATGGCTAATATCTAAATTTACAGCTTAGCTTTATCGCAGTTATTAGTTTGAGAGCTGACTGCAGGGTGCGCTAGGCTATTATTCAGTTTGATCCAGCGGGGGCTATTGAGATCCTCTATCCCCTTCGCAGTGTACAAAGTATTCGAGCTCTAAGCATTGACTTAAACAACATGAGGCTTTTCGCATGTATAACCAATGTTTCTACCTAGAAAATAACACGTGAAATTCAAGTTTGTGTCTAGTGAGTGTATTTTTCTATTGATTGTTTTTATTGTTTAGTGACTAAAATGACAAGATTTGCCCGGGCTTTTGGGTCTAAAGCTTCTAACCAAAGGACGGCTGAAGATAGTACACCATGGTCTCAATTAAAACTGCAGGTTACTCAAGATAAGCAAGACTTAGATGACAATAATGAAAAAGGAGAAACAAAATGGAAATCAGTTTTAGAAGTTGAAAAGAAAATTGAAGAAAATAAGAAAAGCGTATGGTGTGAATTTGAAGTTGAGAAACATCCAGAATCTGGAAATTGTGGCAAGATATTGGAGAAAACCAAAGGTAATAAACGCAAGTCAGATGTTGATGAATCTTTACCCGATAAATTATCTAATGAAAAGGGTCAGCCCAGTCCTGTCAAACCCACAAGCAAGAAGCTTAAACAGTGCAATTTAAAACATTTGCAATCTAAACTAAAGCTATCACAAAATGAAATATCTTTTCAGTTAGAAGAGATTTCCGAGAATACAAAAGAGCAGGGCTTAGAAAATAAAACAAATGTAAATAACAGTTTTATATCTAAAATAAACAAACGCAAATCTCCCAAAATTGAAAATCTCGGTGACTCTTCTAGTGGGATTGATGTAAAAAACGGAAATTCGGATGAAAACCCAGATCCAAGGCATGATGAAGAAATTGAAAATGATGTTTCAGAATTAAACCAGAAGGTCGAAAATAAAATTGAAAAAAGCCAAGATAAATCTTCAGTTATGGAGCATAGGATTAATAACCAAAACAAGATGAAAAAAAATAACACTATTACTTGGAAAAATAAGAATTTAAAAGAACAAAATTCTCAGGGTTACAAACGTCGAAAATGTGATGAAGGAGATATCAAGTTTGAAATTAATGGTGAGGAAATATGGGTAACTAGGCTGGATGGCTTTTATATTAAAAAAGAAGATGCAGAGAGAATCAAACAATTAGAAAAAGATTTATTACAAAGAGGCATTTCAAAGCAAGAAGTAAGAGCTGCTATTAAAAAGGAAAGAAGAAATGCCGAAAAGTCTTTAGCAAGGCAAAAGAAAAAAGTATGTTACCACTGTCGTAAAGGTGGCCATACCTTATCATCTTGTCCTAAGCTAGAAGCTAATGGTGCTCCAGTAGTAGGAAGTGGCATATGTTATAAGTGTGGTTCTACAGAACACACACATTTTCAGTGTAAAGTCGTTAGTGGTAATTCTTTTAAGTTTGCTACCTGTTTCGTTTGTAAGCAAGAAGGTCATATTTCCAAACAGTGCCCTGACAACCCTAGAGGTATGTACCCAACTGGAGGTGGCTGTAGATTATGTGGAGATGTAACTCACTTTAGAAGGGAGTGCCCTACGCTACAGAAAAAATCTAACAAAGTAACTGCTGGACTAATGGATCAAGATGTTGAGAAATTAGGTGATGATGCTGATGTTCCAGTATCCAAGAACTCCATTCCAAGAAGAAAAAATAAAGTTGTTAAATTCAATTGACTCTAATTCAGTCATAAATAATTTTGAAAGATGGATGTCATCCATTATTACTAGATGTTTATATTTATATGTTATGTTCATCACAACTTGTGAGTAGAAAGAACTTCTTTGTCCCATTATGTAAATATTTTTTTAATAAAATTTTATTAGTTGCCCAATTTTTTTTTTTTACTCTTCTTTTTATTATACACTCAGCACACCAATTTATACTAAGTTTTTGGCACCACATCAAGTTATACTCCTTATTTTAATAATGAAACATATTATTAACTAAAATCTTAAAAATTATTAGCTTAAGAAAAAATTTTGTTGCCCTAGGCTCAAACCCGAAGGCGCCCAGGTTTTTTAAAGTCCCTTTAAACTTATATTTTCTTAGGGTAGTAATTATTAAATATAGTGGGCGTAATACTCCAAACATATTAATCATAAAATTTTAAAACCTGCATGTTCTAGGTTTTAGCATAAATAAATTTGTCACCAATGTTAATTTATTGTTGGTTGAAAATATTAATGATAATTTCCATGAAGATGACCGATTGGTTTAAATTATATTGGAAGGGTGTTTTTGGCTATTTATACTAATCAATTGTATACCTCTCTCTTATATATCCACGATTATTTTATACTGTATAATATATATATATATATATATAGTGTTTTGGCAGCTACACAAACATTTTCAAGTATCTCTTATAATTAAATTGAAAGAATAGGAAATGAAAATGGAAAGTTATTAATGTCTCTCATTTATGTAGTAACCTGAAAGAAAGAGTACTGTGGAGTAACAGATCTGACTGCACTAGAATAGGAAACATTATTGCACTTTTCATTTTCACTTCTTATTCTATCAATTTAATTATAAGATACTTAAAAATGGTGGTCTAGCTATTGAAAGTACTTACATCAATATATTAATTAATCAGCTTTATTATGATAAAATTACAATCTGCCTCAATGAGCAATAAGTGATTGTGATCAATGTTTTCATTCATACCATATTTACAATTTTCATTCACTCGCTCATTCATACAGTATTTACAAACAGCCCAGAGACCTCCCAAATCCACATGGTTGCCACCTCCCTTGCATGCTAAAGAGGAAGCGGAGTCTTGGGAAGTCAGCCACGTCACCGGATACAAGCCAGTGGAGGCTGACCTGAGCGCGAGAGCCACATATGTTCAGGACATGATTGGAGAAACTGGCCATCGCCAGGCCTCCCACTGTTATGCATTTATAGCAGGTCACGAGGCCACTGCCATTTTAGTCTCCGAGGAGGATTATAGGGATGAGTGTGCAGTACAATGACTGTGCTAGAGGATTAGGGTGGTTGGATAGGTTACTGTAGAATTTCATGAACTTGGTAGGGACAAGTTCGAGAACCTAAAGTATATTAAGATCGTTATGAAGGGTTTTGTTGCTGACGTAAAAAGGGGCATTTACTATTGTTCTCAAGACTTGATTGAAAAGATTGGATACGCTTTTTGGATGTTCGAATTTTTTGCTCTCCCCCGTAGCTCTATTCCGTATGTCCAGATTGGCTTAGGTATAACTTTGTAAATTATTAACTTTTTTTTCTATTGAGAGATGAGATGTCCTTTGAAGTAGTCTGTACAGTTGTCCAAAGCGCCTGTTTAGTTCTTGTCTTTTTAGCCTCGTATGTGAGTTCCAGGTCAGCCGTTAGTCGAGATGGAAGCCTAAGTACTGTACTAACTCGGATACAGGGAGAGGAATGGAATTAAAAGAAACTAGTGGACAAGACTTGTGGCAGAGGGTGAAGGTAATGTGGGAACATTTTGCTTCCATTGCCTTTAACCGGCCATTGGTTGCACCAATCCTTGATCTCTTCAAGGTGTTTTTGAAGGTTATGGGATGCTATATCGGGGTCTGAGTTGGATAACAAGACTGCAGTGTCATCTGCAAATGTGGCCAAGAAGGTAGAGGGGACATCGGCGGTGTATAGGTTATGGAGGATGGGACCCAGGACACTGCCCTGTGGAACTCTGTGTAACAACGGGAAGGTTGAGCAGTGGATTGTCGTAGACGGAAACCAAACTGCTGGTGTGTAGGAAAAAGGTTTTTGGATTGAACAATTGGAAGTAGATGTTTTAATTTTTAATGTTTTTCAAATATTTTTGAGAGGATAGGGAGTAGGCTAATTGGACGGTAAGATGAGGCGTCATTGGATGGTTTACCGGGTTAGCCGAATAGGGCAATAATGGAATGTTTCCAGAGGAGAGGAAGTGCTTAGTTCGGATAATGCAATTATAAATGTAGGTTAGGAAGATTATGGCTTTAGGAGGGAGTTAGTGGAAGTGAGGAAATCTTCAACAGTTATGCCATGGGTATGGTTTTGATGAGAAAAGTGAGGTGTGAAAGTATGGGAAAGATGCAGAGTAAATTCCTCAAACCTATCCCCATTCAAAGCCGCCCAGTACCCATCATCATGTCGAAGTGGGTGTGAAACAGGATATTTTAGGATTTGTATCAATATAAAATAAATTGCGGATGTACCAGAGAGGTGTGTATTTATCAATTGGTTTTAAATTAAAGTAGTTTATTTATTTATTATGGAATTCCTTAATTGCAACAAAAGTTTTCATACATTTCTTGTGTTTCCTAACAAGCTTCTCCTTTCATGAACAGCATTGACTTCCTTAGTTTGTTAACCCATAGTAGTACCTTGTTTTCTTCTTTCTCCCGCTTTCCACTGCAGTATTTTAGTGATTCTTTCATATTCCATAATTGTTATGTATTACATAAAAATTATACCAAACCAACCTTTTATTTTGTAATTTCACAAGTACATTCATCTTTATCTTCATCTGTTAAATCATGTTCATGAGTTTCATTTCATGCCTCATCATTATGCTAAAAATATAACTTGCTCCATGAAAAATAATGAAGTGAGTAACCTTTCATATTACTGTATCTTTTTTAAAATTATATTGGTTCAGTATTAAATTCAAAATCTCATCATAAGTAATATGTTTTGGGATATAGTGAAGTATAATCAGCCATATTGAAACCCTTAATTGTGTGATGCATCACACATGAATTTTTAATCACACATTCATGATTCATAATTATAACAATTAATTAAATTTAAATGAAAGAATGTGCGTCCAGGAGGTGCTGCTACCTACTAAAAAAAAAAAAAAACCATTATATTTAATAATTTTCCTTTTATTTTTCCCCACATCCTATTTTTATAAGTTTGAGAGCTAAGGATTAAAAAAAAAAAAAGAAAATAAAAAAGAAAAGAATAAAAAAGCTCCATTATATATCATGGCCTACCAATCATGTCTGCCCCAACAGTAGTAGTAAAGATCTTTTTCACTCCTGTGTAATAGAAGAATAACTTACAGTGCACTGGATACTGCTCCATCTGGTCGATTTAAAATATGACTCCTTACTCTCTCTTGCTCGCTCTCTGGTTTCAAGTGAACATAGTTATTATCAAAGGTGTATGATAAAGCTATTAATTATCTACAAAACATATGTACAAGATAATCAACTCTTCTTGATTCTCAATGTAATCAATATTTACACACATTGTTTTCATGTAAATATATTTCAGCATCTCCTCTTTATAGCCATAAGCAGGTTGAGCCAGCCAATATACATGATTCTTCAAAGTCTCCCTATTTAAAAAAAATGTTAGTCTGCTACATGCAATGTATTAGAGTCTAAAAAAAAATGATGTAATAAGTAGACATAAGTCTCCACTGGTTTTGCCAGATAATTTCTTTTAGTCATGATAACACTCTTTTGATATTTCAATTATTTTGTCAACAGAGTATATTATATACTGATGAGGGAGAACAGTGACAAAGAGAAACAAGGCCATTTTAACTTCTAGCTTGAATGTAATAAGATTTATATAGGTCCCAGCATCTGCCTAACCATAAGTTCTTTTTTTTACAATGCATTTTGGAGTTTTCTCTTTTACCAGGTCCCCTTAAAGAATATAACCCATTGACTGTCAACCTTTTTAAAATTCAACATTTGTAATATATTTTTTAAATCTTTTAATTTAAATCACATCATTAATTTGTACATAAAATGAATCATAAACCTCTCTTCCTCAAAAGCAAACCATAAAAATCGTTTTATTAGCTTTGTTGTTGATGATTTTGATTCTAAATTAGCCTATTTTGTCCCATTTTTACACACAAACAAGTTATTTACAAAACTGTGACAAAAAGCTAATGTGAGGAGGAGTTGCGATAATATTGCTATAAACCATGGTTTTATCAATCCACTACACTAGGCCGAAAGAATTAGTGAAAGAAATAGAAGCTGGTACATATCAACTAACCACATTGAAAGATTACAACAGCCACATAGAAGAGGTTGACATGAAAGAAAATGGGTGTAAACTACCGTATAGCTTTTAGGGTATTTGGAGTGTGATAGGCAGATTGTGATTGAGTGGCAGAGAGGGCACTCTTGGTGGACCACCCCATCGCCCCCCCCCCTCCACCAGGTACGCTACTGCATCAGAAAGTGTTTCACTTTTAGGTTATACTCAGCTCTTCCGCTTACTCATATAACTAAAAAGAGTAATCAACTGAATTGTCAGAAGTCAAAATTTATTATTCCGATAATAATAGGGCAAGAAAATTCATCTCGGTAAACGATCGGCCCGCTGAAATTTCCAAAGAAGCTCCTTGACGTTCAGCTCAAAGGACTAAATTGAAAAAAAAATCGATATATTTACATAATTAAAACAATCTGGTACTAATATGCAATGCATCAAGTCTAAAACAGAACAAACAGTGACATCATCACTCTTGGTTGTGAATACAATCGCACTAACTAAATGGATGACCATTAAAAAAAGTAACAGCTTATTCAGAATTGACTATATTAACGGGCTGTATCTTCAATAATATGTATATCAGGGGTCCCGGGTTCAAATCCCGGAGCAAATCAATATCTTTTTTTTTATGGCTAATATCTAAATTTACAGCTTAGCTTTATCGCAGTTATTAGTTTGAGAGCTGACTGCAGGGTGCGCTAGGCTATTATTCAGTTTGATCCAGCGGGGGCTATTGAGATCCTCTATCCCCTTCGCAGTGTACAAAGTATTCGAGCTCTAAGCATTGACTTAAACAACATGAGGCTTTTCGCATGTATAACCAATGTTTCTACCTAGAAAATAACACGTGAAATTCAAGTTTGTGTCTAGTGAGTGTATTTTTCTATTGATTGTTTTTATTGTTTAGTGACTAAAATGACAAGATTTGCCCGGGCTTTTGGGTCTAAAGCTTCTAACCAAAGGACGGCTGAAGATAGTACACCATGGTCTCAATTAAAACTGCAGGTTACTCAAGATAAGCAAGACTTAGATGACAATAATGAAAAAGGAGAAACAAAATGGAAATCAGTTTTAGAAGTTGAAAAGAAAATTGAAGAAAATAAGAAAAGCGTATGGTGTGAATTTGAAGTTGAGAAACATCCAGAATCTGGAAATTGTGGCAAGATATTGGAGAAAACCAAAGGTAATAAACGCAAGTCAGATGTTGATGAATCTTTACCCGATAAATTATCTAATGAAAAGGGTCAGCCCAGTCCTGTCAAACCCATAAGCAAGAAGCTTAAACAGTGCAATTTAAAACATTTGCAATCTAAACTAAAGCTATCACAAAATGAAATATCTTTTCAGTTAGAAGAGATTTCCGAGAATACAAAAGAGCAGGGCTTAGAAAATAAAACAAATGTAAATAACAGTTTTATATCTAAAATAAACAAACGCAAATCTCCCAAAATTGAAAATCTCGGTGACTCTTCTAGTGGGATTGATGTAAAAAACGGAAATTCGGATGAAAACCCAGATCCAAGGCATGATGAAGAAATTGAAAATGATGTTTCAGAATTAAACCAGAAGGTCGAAAATAAAATTGAAAAAAGCCAAGATAAATCTTCAGTTATGGAGCATAGGATTAATAACCAAAACAAGATGAAAAAAAATAACACTATTACTTGGAAAAATAAGAATTTAAAAGAACAAAATTCTCAGGGTTACAAACGTCGAAAATGTGATGAAGGAGATATCAAGTTTGAAATTAATGGTGAGGAAATATGGGTAACTAGGCTGGATGGCTTTTATATTAAAAAAGAAGATGCAGAGAGAATCAAACAATTAGAAAAAGATTTATTACAAAGAGGCATTTCAAAGCAAGAAGTAAGAGCTGCTATTAAAAAGGAAAGAAGAAATGCCGAAAAGTCTTTAGCAAGGCAAAAGAAAAAAGTATGTTACCACTGTCGTAAAGGTGGCCATACCTTATCATCTTGTCCTAAGCTAGAAGCTAATGGTGCTCCAGTAGTAGGAAGTGGCATATGTTATAAGTGTGGTTCTACAGAACACACACATTTTCAGTGTAAAGTCGTTAGTGGTAATTCTTTTAAGTTTGCTACCTGTTTCGTTTGTAAGCAAGAAGGTCATATTTCCAAACAGTGCCCTGACAACCCTAGAGGTATGTACCCAACTGGAGGTGGCTGTAGATTATGTGGAGATGTAACTCACTTTAGAAGGGAGTGCCCTACGCTACAGAAAAAATCTAACAAAGTAACTGCTGGACTAATGGATCAAGATGTTGAGAAATTAGGTGATGATGCTGATGTTCCAGTATCCAAGAACTCCATTCCAAGAAGAAAAAATAAAGTTGTTAAATTCAATTGACTCTAATTCAGTCATAAATAATTTTGAAAGATGGATGTCATCCATTATTACTAGATGTTTATATTTATATGTTATGTTCATCACAACTTGTGAGTAGAAAGAACTTCTTTGTCCCATTATGTAAATATTTTTTTAATAAAATTTTATTAGTTGCCCAATTTTTTTTTTTTACTCTTCTTTTTATTATACACTCAGCACACCAATTTATACTAAGTTTTTGGCACCACATCAAGTTATACTCCTTATTTTAATAATGAAACATATTATTAACTAAAATCTTAAAAATTATTAGCTTAAGAAAAAATTTTGTTGCCCTAGGCTCAAACCCGAAGGCGCCCAGGTTTTTTAAAGTCCCTTTAAACTTATATTTTCTTAGGGTAGTAATTATTAAATATAGTGGGCGTAATACTCCAAACATATTAATCATAAAATTTTAAAACCTGCATGTTCTAGGTTTTAGCATAAATAAATTTGTCACCAATGTTAATTTATTGTTGGTTGAAAATATTAATGATAATTTCCATGAAGATGACCGATTGGTTTAAATTATATTGGAAGGGTGTTTTTGGCTATTTATACTAATCAATTGTATACCTCTCTCTTATATATCCACGATTATTTTATACTGTATAATATATATATATATATATAGTGTTTTGGCAGCTACACAAACATTTTCAAGTATCTCTTATAATTAAATTGAAAGAATAGGAAATGAAAATGGAAAGTTATTAATGTCTCTCATTTATGTAGTAACCTGAAAGAAAGAGTACTGTGGAGTAACAGATCTGACTGCACTAGAATAGGAAACATTATTGCACTTTTCATTTTCACTTCTTATTCTATCAATTTAATTATAAGATACTTAAAAATGGTGGTCTAGCTATTGAAAGTACTTACATCAATATATTAATTAATCAGCTTTATTATGATAAAATTACAATCTGCCTCAATGAGCAATAAGTGATTGTGATCAATGTTTTCATTCATACCATATTTACAATTTTCATTCACTCGCTCATTCATACAGTATTTACAAACAGCCCAGAGACCTCCCAAATCCACATGGTTGCCACCTCCATTGCATGCTAAAGAGGAAGCGGAGTCTTGGGAAGTCAGCCACGTCACCGGATACAAGCCAGTGGAGGCTGACCTGAGCGCGAGAGCCACATATGTTCAGGACATGATTGGAGAAACTGGCCATCGCCAGGCCTCCCACTGTTATGCATTTATAGCAGGTCACGAGGCCACTGCCATTTTAGTCTCAGAGGAGGATTATAGGGATGAGTGTGCAGTACAATGACTGTGCTAGAGGATTAGGGTGGTTGGATAGGTTACTGTAGAATTTCATGAACTTGGTAGGGACAAGTTCGAGAACCTAAAGTATATTAAGATCGTTATGAAGGGTTTTGTTGCTGACGTAAAAAGGGGCATTTACTATTGTTCTCAAGACTTGATTGAAAAGATTGGATACGCTTTTTGGATGTTCGAATTTTTTGCTCTCCCCCGTAGCTCTATTCCGTATGTCCAGATTGGCTTAGGTATAACTTTGTAAATTATTAACTTTTTTTTCTATTGAGAGATGAGATGTCCTTTGAAGTAGTCTGTACAGTTGTCCAAAGCGCCTGTTTAGTTCTTGTCTTTTTAGCCTCGTATGTGAGTTCCAGGTCAGCCGTTAGTCGAGATGGAAGCCTAAGTACTGTACTAACTCGGATACAGGGAGAGGAATGGAATTAAAAGAAACTAGTGGACAAGACTTGTGGCAGAGGGTGAAGGTAATGTGGGAACATTTTGCTTCCATTGCCTTTAACCGGCCATTGGTTGCACCAATCCTTGATCTCTTCAAGGTGTTTTTGAAGGTTATGGGATGCTATATCGGGGTCTGAGTTGGATAACAAGACTGCAGTGTCATCTGCAAATGTGGCCAAGAAGGTAGAGGGGACATCGGCGGTGTATAGGTTATGGAGGATGGGACCCAGGACACTGCCCTGTGGAACTCTGTGTAACAACGGGAAGGTTGAGCAGTGGATTGTCGTAGACGGAAACCAAACTGCTGGTGTGTAGGAAAAAGGTTTTTGGATTGAACAATTGGAAGTAGATGTTTTAATTTTTAATGTTTTTCAAATATTTTTGAGAGGATAGGGAGTAGGCTAATTGGACGGTAAGATGAGGCGTCATTGGATGGTTTACCGGGTTAGCCGAATAGGGCAATAATGGAATGTTTCCAGAGGAGAGGAAGTGCTTAGTTCGGATAATGCAATTATAAATGTAGGTTAGGAAGATTATGGCTTTAGGAGGGAGTTAGTGGAAGTGAGGAAATCTTCAACAGTTATGCCATGGGTATGGTTTTGATGAGAAAAGTGAGGTGTGAAAGTATGGGAAAGATGCAGAGTAAATTCCTCAAACCTATCCCCATTCAAAGCCGCCCAGTACCCATCATCATGTCGAAGTGGGTGTGAAACAGGATATTTTAGGATTTGTATCAATATAAAATAAATTGCGGATGTACCAGAGAGGTGTGTATTTATCAATTGGTTTTAAATTAAAGTAGTTTATTTATTTATTATGGAATTCCTTAATTGCAACAAAAGTTTTCATACATTTCTTGTGTTTCCTAACAAGCTTCTCCTTTCATGAACAGCATTGACTTCCTTAGTTTGTTAACCCATAGTAGTACCTTGTTTTCTTCTTTCTCCCGCTTTCCACTGCAGTATTTTAGTGATTCTTTCATATTCCATAATTGTTATGTATTACATAAAAATTATACCAAACCAACCTTTTATTTTGTAATTTCACAAGTACATTCATCTTTATCTTCATCTGTTAAATCATGTTCATGAGTTTCATTTCATGCCTCATCATTATGCTAAAAATATAACTTGCTCCATGAAAAATAATGAAGTGAGTAACCTTTCATATTACTGTATCTTTTTTAAAATTATATTGGTTCAGTATTAAATTCAAAATCTCATCATAAGTAATATGTTTTGGGATATAGTGAAGTATAATCAGCCATATTGAAACCCTTAATTGTGTGATGCATCACACATGAATTTTTAATCACACATTCATGATTCATAATTATAACAATTAATTAAATTTAAATGAAAGAATGTGCGTCCAGGAGGTGCTGCTACCTACTAAAAAAAAAAAAAAACCATTATATTTAATAATTTTCCTTTTATTTTTCCCCACATCCTATTTTTATAAGTTTGAGAGCTAAGGATTAAAAAAAAAAAAAGAAAATAAAAAAGAAAAGAATAAAAAAGCTCCATTATATATCATGGCCTACCAATCATGTCTGCCCCAACAGTAGTAGTAAAGATCTTTTTCACTCCTGTGTAATAGAAGAATAACTTACAGTGCACTGGATACTGCTCCATCTGGTCGATTTAAAATATGACTCCTTACTCTCTCTTGCTCGCTCTCTGGTTTCAAGTGAACATAGTTATTATCAAAGGTGTATGATAAAGCTATTAATTATCTACAAAACATATGTACAAGATAATCAACTCTTCTTGATTCTCAATGTAATCAATATTTACACACATTGTTTTCATGTAAATATATTTCAGCATCTCCTCTTTATAGCCATAAGCAGGTTGAGCCAGCCAATATACATGATTCTTCAAAGTCTCCCTATTTAAAAAAAATGTTAGTCTGCTACATGCAATGTATTAGAGTCTAAAAAAAAATGATGTAATAAGTAGACATAAGTCTCCACTGGTTTTGCCAGATAATTTCTTTTAGTCATGATAACACTCTTTTGATATTTCAATTATTTTGTCAACAGAGTATATTATATACTGATGAGGGAGAACAGTGACAAAGAGAAACAAGGCCATTTTAACTTCTAGCTTGAATGTAATAAGATTTATATAGGTCCCAGCATCTGCCTAACCATAAGTTCTTTTTTTTACAATGCATTTTGGAGTTTTCTCTTTTACCAGGTCCCCTTAAAGAATATAACCCATTGACTGTCAACCTTTTTAAAATTCAACATTTGTAATATATTTTTTAAATCTTTTAATTTAAATCACATCATTAATTTGTACATAAAATGAATCATAAACCTCTCTTCCTCAAAAGCAAACCATAAAAATCGTTTTATTAGCTTTGTTGTTGATGATTTTGATTCTAAATTAGCCTATTTTGTCCCATTTTTACACACAAACAAGTTATTTACAAAACTGTGACAAAAAGCTAATGTGAGGAGGAGTTGCGATAATATTGCTATAAACCATGGTTTTATCAATCCACTACACTAGGCCAAAAGAATTAGTGAAAGAAATAGAAGCTGGTACATATCAACTAACCACATTGAAAGATTACAACAGCCACATAGAAGAGGTTGACATGAAAGAAAATGGGTGTAAACTACCGTATAGCTTTTAGGGTATTTGGAGTGTGATAGGCAGATTGTGATTGAGTGGCAGAGAGGGCACTCTTGGTGGACCACCCCATCGCCCCCCCCCTCCACCAGGTACGCTACTGCATCAGAAAGTGTTTCACTTTTAGGTTATACTCAGCTCTTCCGCTTACTCATATAACTAAAAAGAGTAATCAACTGAATTGTCAGAAGTCAAAATTTATTATTCCGATAATAATAGGGCAAGAAAATTCATCTCGGTAAACGATCGGCCCGCTGAAATTTCCAAAGAAGCTCCTTGACGTTCAGCTCAAAGGACTAAATTGAAAAAAAAATCGATATATTTACATAATTAAAACAATCTGGTACTAATATGCAATGCATCAAGTCTAAAACAGAACAAACAGTGACATCATCACTCTTGGTTGTGAATACAATCGCACTAACTAAATGGATGACCATTAAAAAAAGTAACAGCTTATTCAGAATTGACTATATTAACGGGCTGTATCTTCAATAATATGTATATCAGGGGTCCCGGGTTCAAATCCCGGAGCAAATCAATATCTTTTTTTTTATGGCTAATATCTAAATTTACAGCTTAGCTTTATCGCAGTTATTAGTTTGAGAGCTGACTGCAGGGTGCGCTAGGCTATTATTCAGTTTGATCCAGCGGGGGCTATTGAGATCCTCTATCCCCTTCGCAGTGTACAAAGTATTCGAGCTCTAAGCATTGACTTAAACAACATGAGGCTTTTCGCATGTATAACCAATGTTTCTACCTAGAAAATAACACGTGAAATTCAAGTTTGTGTCTAGTGAGTGTATTTTTCTATTGATTGTTTTTATTGTTTAGTGACTAAAATGACAAGATTTGCCCGGGCTTTTGGGTCTAAAGCTTCTAACCAAAGGACGGCTGAAGATAGTACACCATGGTCTCAATTAAAACTGCAGGTTACTCAAGATAAGCAAGACTTAGATGACAATAATGAAAAAGGAGAAACAAAATGGAAATCAGTTTTAGAAGTTGAAAAGAAAATTGAAGAAAATAAGAAAAGCGTATGGTGTGAATTTGAAGTTGAGAAACATCCAGAATCTGGAAATTGTGGCAAGATATTGGAGAAAACCAAAGGTAATAAACGCAAGTCAGATGTTGATGAATCTTTACCCGATAAATTATCTAATGAAAAGGGTCAGCCCAGTCCTGTCAAACCCACAAGCAAGAAGCTTAAACAGTGCAATTTAAAACATTTGCAATCTAAACTAAAGCTATCACAAAATGAAATATCTTTTCAGTTAGAAGAGATTTCCGAGAATACAAAAGAGCAGGGCTTAGAAAATAAAACAAATGTAAATAACAGTTTTATATCTAAAATAAACAAACGCAAATCTCCCAAAATTGAAAATCTCGGTGACTCTTCTAGTGGGATTGATGTAAAAAACGGAAATTCGGATGAAAACCCAGATCCAAGGCATGATGAAGAAATTGAAAATGATGTTTCAGAATTAAACCAGAAGGTCGAAAATAAAATTGAAAAAAGCCAAGATAAATCTTCAGTTATGGAGCATAGGATTAATAACCAAAACAAGATGAAAAAAAATAACACTATTACTTGGAAAAATAAGAATTTAAAAGAACAAAATTCTCAGGGTTACAAACGTCGAAAATGTGATGAAGGAGATATCAAGTTTGAAATTAATGGTGAGGAAATATGGGTAACTAGGCTGGATGGCTTTTATATTAAAAAAGAAGATGCAGAGAGAATCAAACAATTAGAAAAAGATTTATTACAAAGAGGCATTTCAAAGCAAGAAGTAAGAGCTGCTATTAAAAAGGAAAGAAGAAATGCCGAAAAGTCTTTAGCAAGGCAAAAGAAAAAAGTATGTTACCACTGTCGTAAAGGTGGCCATACCTTATCATCTTGTCCTAAGCTAGAAGCTAATGGTGCTCCAGTAGTAGGAAGTGGCATATGTTATAAGTGTGGTTCTACAGAACACACACATTTTCAGTGTAAAGTCGTTAGTGGTAATTCTTTTAAGTTTGCTACCTGTTTCGTTTGTAAGCAAGAAGGTCATATTTCCAAACAGTGCCCTGACAACCCTAGAGGTATGTACCCAACTGGAGGTGGCTGTAGATTATGTGGAGATGTAACTCACTTTAGAAGGGAGTGCCCTACGCTACAGAAAAAATCTAACAAAGTAACTGCTGGACTAATGGATCAAGATGTTGAGAAATTAGGTGATGATGCTGATGTTCCAGTATCCAAGAACTCCATTCCAAGAAGAAAAAATAAAGTTGTTAAATTCAATTGACTCTAATTCAGTCATAAATAATTTTGAAAGATGGATGTCATCCATTATTACTAGATGTTTATATTTATATGTTATGTTCATCACAACTTGTGAGTAGAAAGAACTTCTTTGTCCCATTATGTAAATATTTTTTTAATAAAATTTTATTAGTTGCCCAATTTTTTTTTTTTACTCTTCTTTTTATTATACACTCAGCACACCAATTTATACTAAGTTTTTGGCACCACATCAAGTTATACTCCTTATTTTAATAATGAAACATATTATTAACTAAAATCTTAAAAATTATTAGCTTAAGAAAAAATTTTGTTGCCCTAGGCTCAAACCCGAAGGCGCCCAGGTTTTTTAAAGTCCCTTTAAACTTATATTTTCTTAGGGTAGTAATTATTAAATATAGTGGGCGTAATACTCCAAACATATTAATCATAAAATTTTAAAACCTGCATGTTCTAGGTTTTAGCATAAATAAATTTGTCACCAATGTTAATTTATTGTTGGTTGAAAATATTAATGATAATTTCCATGAAGATGACCGATTGGTTTAAATTATATTGGAAGGGTGTTTTTGGCTATTTATACTAATCAATTGTATACCTCTCTCTTATATATCCACGATTATTTTATACTGTATAATATATATATATATATATAGTGTTTTGGCAGCTACACAAACATTTTCAAGTATCTCTTATAATTAAATTGAAAGAATAGGAAATGAAAATGGAAAGTTATTAATGTCTCTCATTTATGTAGTAACCTGAAAGAAAGAGTACTGTGGAGTAACAGATCTGACTGCACTAGAATAGGAAACATTATTGCACTTTTCATTTTCACTTCTTATTCTATCAATTTAATTATAAGATACTTAAAAATGGTGGTCTAGCTATTGAAAGTACTTACATCAATATATTAATTAATCAGCTTTATTATGATAAAATTACAATCTGCCTCAATGAGCAATAAGTGATTGTGATCAATGTTTTCATTCATACCATATTTACAATTTTCATTCACTCGCTCATTCATACAGTATTTACAAACAGCCCAGAGACCTCCCAAATCCACATGGTTGCCACCTCCCTTGCATGCTAAAGAGGAAGCGGAGTCTTGGGAAGTCAGCCACGTCACCGGATACAAGCCAGTGGAGGCTGACCTGAGCGCGAGAGCCACATATGTTCAGGACATGATTGGAGAAACTGGCCATCGCCAGGCCTCCCACTGTTATGCATTTATAGCAGGTCACGAGGCCACTGCCATTTTAGTCTCAGAGGAGGATTATAGGGATGAGTGTGCAGTACAATGACTGTGCTAGAGGATTAGGGTGGTTGGATAGGTTACTGTAGAATTTCATGAACTTGGTAGGGACAAGTTCGAGAACCTAAAGTATATTAAGATCGTTATGAAGGGTTTTGTTGCTGACGTAAAAAGGGGCATTTACTATTGTTCTCAAGACTTGATTGAAAAGATTGGATACGCTTTTTGGATGTTCGAATTTTTTGCTCTCCCCCGTAGCTCTATTCCGTATGTCCAGATTGGCTTAGGTATAACTTTGTAAATTATTAACTTTTTTTTCTATTGAGAGATGAGATGTCCTTTGAAGTAGTCTGTACAGTTGTCCAAAGCGCCTGTTTAGTTCTTGTCTTTTTAGCCTCGTATGTGAGTTCCAGGTCAGCCGTTAGTCGAGATGGAAGCCTAAGTACTGTACTAACTCGGATACAGGGAGAGGAATGGAATTAAAAGAAACTAGTGGACAAGACTTGTGGCAGAGGGTGAAGGTAATGTGGGAACATTTTGCTTCCATTGCCTTTAACCGGCCATTGGTTGCACCAATCCTTGATCTCTTCAAGGTGTTTTTGAAGGTTATGGGATGCTATATCGGGGTCTGAGTTGGATAACAAGACTGCAGTGTCATCTGCAAATGTGGCCAAGAAGGTAGAGGGGACATCGGCGGTGTATAGGTTATGGAGGATGGGACCCAGGACACTGCCCTGTGGAACTCTGTGTAACAACGGGAAGGTTGAGCAGTGGATTGTCGTAGACGGAAACCAAAGTGCTGGTGTGTAGGAAAAAGGTTTTTGGATTGAACAATTGGAAGTAGATGTTTTAATTTTTAATGTTTTTCAAATATTTTTGAGAGGATAGGGAGTAGGCTAATTGGACGGTAAGATGAGGCGTCATTGGATGGTTTACCGGGTTAGCCGAATAGGGCAATAATGGAATGTTTCCAGAGGAGAGGAAGTGCTTAGTTCGGATAATGCAATTATAAATGTAGGTTAGGAAGATTATGGCTTTAGGAGGGAGTTAGTGGAAGTGAGGAAATCTTCAACAGTTATGCCATGGGTATGGTTTTGATGAGAAAAGTGAGGTGTGAAAGTATGGGAAAGATGCAGAGTAAATTCCTCAAACCTATCCCCATTCAAAGCCGCCCAGTACCCATCATCATGTCGAAGTGGGTGTGAAACAGGATATTTTAGGATTTGTATCAATATAAAATAAATTGCGGATGTACCAGAGAGGTGTGTATTTATCAATTGGTTTTAAATTAAAGTAGTTTATTTATTTATTATGGAATTCCTTAATTGCAACAAAAGTTTTCATACATTTCTTGTGTTTCCTAACAAGCTTCTCCTTTCATGAACAGCATTGACTTCCTTAGTTTGTTAACCCATAGTAGTACCTTGTTTTCTTCTTTCTCCCGCTTTCCACTGCAGTATTTTAGTGATTCTTTCATATTCCATAATTGTGATGTATTACATAAAAATTATACCAAACCAACCTTTTATTTTGTAATTTCACAAGTACATTCATCTTTATCTTCATCTGTTAAATCATGTTCATGAGTTTCATTTCATGCCTCATCATTATGCTAAAAATATAACTTGCTCCATCAAAAATAATGAAGTGAGTAACCTTTCATATTACTGTATCTTTTTTAAAATTATATTGGTTCAGTATTAAATTCAAAATCTCATCATAAGTAATATGTTTTGGGATATAGTGAAGTATAATCAGCCATATTGAAACCCTTAATTGTGTGATGCATCACACATGAATTTTTAATCACACATTCATGATTCATAATTATAACAATTAATTAAATTTAAATGAAAGAATGTGCGTCCAGGAGGTGCTGCTACCTACTAAAAAAAAAAAAAAAAACCATTATATTTAATAATTTTCCTTTTATTTTTCCCCACATCCTATTTTTATAAGTTTGAGAGCTAAGGATTAAAAAAAAAAAAAGAAAATAAAAAAGAAAAGAATAAAAAAGCTCCATTATATATCATGGCCTACCAATCATGTCTGCCCCAACAGTAGTAGTAAAGATCTTTTTCACTCCTGTGTAATAGAAGAATAACTTACAGTGCACTGGATACTGCTCCATCTGGTCGATTTAAAATATGACTCCTTACTCTCTCTTGCTCGCTCTCTGGTTTCAAGTGAACATAGTTATTATCAAAGGTGTATGATAAAGCTATTAATTATCTACAAAACATATGTACAAGATAATCAACTCTTCTTGATTCTCAATGTAATCAATATTTACACACATTGTTTTCATGTAAATATATTTCAGCATCTCCTCTTTATAGCCATAAGCAGGTTGAGCCAGCCAATATACATGATTCTTCAAAGTCTCCCTATTTAAAAAAAATGTTAGTCTGCTACATGCAATGTATTAGAGTCTAAAAAAAAATGATGTAATAAGTAGACATAAGTCTCCACTGGTTTTGCCAGATAATTTCTTTTAGTCATGATAACACTCTTTTGATATTTCAATTATTTTGTCAACAGAGTATATTATATACTGATGAGGGAGAACAGTGACAAAGAGAAACAAGGCCATTTTAACTTCTAGCTTGAATGTAATAAGATTTATATAGGTCCCAGCATCTGCCTAACCATAAGTTCTTTTTTTTACAATGCATTTTGGAGTTTTCTCTTTTACCAGGTCCCCTTAAAGAATATAACCCATTGACTGTCAACCTTTTTAAAATTCAACATTTGTAATATATTTTTTAAATCTTTTAATTTAAATCACATCATTAATTTGTACATAAAATGAATCATAAACCTCTCTTCCTCAAAAGCAAACCATAAAAATCGTTTTATTAGCTTTGTTGTTGATGATTTTGATTCTAAATTAGCCTATTTTGTCCCATTTTTACACACAAACAAGTTATTTACAAAACTGTGACAAAAAGCTAATGTGAGGAGGAGTTGCGATAATATTGCTATAAACCATGGTTTTATCAATCCACTACACTAGGCCAAAAGAATTAGTGAAAGAAATAGAAGCTGGTACATATCAACTAACCACATTGAAAGATTACAACAGCCACATAGAAGAGGTTGACATGAAAGAAAATGGGTGTAAACTACCGTATAGCTTTTAGGGTATTTGGAGTGTGATAGGCAGATTGTGATTGAGTGGCAGAGAGGGCACTCTTGGTGGACCACCCCATCGCCCCCCCCCCTCCACCAGGTACGCTACTGCATCAGAAAGTGTTTCACTTTTAGGTTATACTCAGCTCTTCCGCTTACTCATATAACTAAAAAGAGTAATCAACTGAATTGTCAGAAGTCAAAATTTATTATTCCGATAATAATAGGGCAAGAAAATTCATCTCGGTAAACGATCGGCCCGCTGAAATTTCCAAAGAAGCTCCTTGACGTTCAGCTCAAAGGACTAAATTGAAAAAAAAATCGATATATTTACATAATTAAAACAATCTGGTACTAATATGCAATGCATCAAGTCTAAAACAGAACAAACAGTGACATCATCACTCTTGGTTGTGAATACAATCGCACTAACTAAATGGATGACCATTAAAAAAAGTAACAGCTTATTCAGAATTGACTATATTAACGGGCTGTATCTTCAATAATATGTATATCAGGGGTCCCGGGTTCAAATCCCGGAGCAAATCAATATCTTTTTTTTTATGGCTAATATCTAAATTTACAGCTTAGCTTTATCGCAGTTATTAGTTTGAGAGCTGACTGCAGGGTGCGCTAGGCTATTATTCAGTTTGATCCAGCGGGGGCTATTGAGATCCTCTATCCCCTTCGCAGTGTACAAAGTATTCGAGCTCTAAGCATTGACTTAAACAACATGAGGCTTTTCGCATGTATAACCAATGTTTCTACCTAGAAAATAACACGTGAAATTCAAGTTTGTGTCTAGTGAGTGTATTTTTCTATTGATTGTTTTTATTGTTTAGTGACTAAAATGACAAGATTTGCCCGGGCTTTTGGGTCTAAAGCTTCTAACCAAAGGACGGCTGAAGATAGTACACCATGGTCTCAATTAAAACTACAGGTTACTCCAGATAAGCAAGACTTAGATGACAATAATGAAAAAGGAGAAACAAAATGGAAATCAGTTTTAGAAGTTGAAAAGAAAATTGAAGAAAATAAGAAAAGCGTATGGTGTGAATTTGAAGTTGAGAAACATCCAGAATCTGGAAATTGTGGCAAGATATTGGAGAAAACCAAAGGTAATAAACGCAAGTCAGATGTTGATGAATCTTTACCCGATAAATTATCTAATGAAAAGGGTCAGCCCAGTCCTGTCAAACCCACAAGCAAGAAGCTTAAACAGTGCAATTTAAAACATTTGCAATCTAAACTAAAGCTATCACAAAATGAAATATCTTTTCAGTTAGAAGAGATTTCCGAGAATACAAAAGAGCAGGGCTTAGAAAATAAAACAAATGTAAATAACAGTTTTATATCTAAAATAAACAAACGCAAATCTCCCAAAATTGAAAATCTCGGTGACTCTTCTAGTGGGATTGATGTAAAAAACGGAAATTCGGATGAAAACCCAGATCCAAGGCATGATGAAGAAATTGAAAATGATGTTTCAGAATTAAACCAGAAGGTCGAAAATAAAATTGAAAAAAGCCAAGATAAATCTTCAGTTATGGAGCATAGGATTAATAACCAAAACAAGATGAAAAAAAATAACACTATTACTTGGAAAAATAAGAATTTAAAAGAACAAAATTCTCAGGGTTACAAACGTCGAAAATGTGATGAAGGAGATATCAAGTTTGAAATTAATGGTGAGGAAATATGGGTAACTAGGCTGGATGGCTTTTATATTAAAAAAGAAGATGCAGAGAGAATCAAACAATTAGAAAAAGATTTATTACAAAGAGGCATTTCAAAGCAAGAAGTAAGAGCTGCTATTAAAAAGGAAAGAAGAAATGCCGAAAAGTCTTTAGCAAGGCAAAAGAAAAAAGTATGTTACCACTGTCGTAAAGGTGGCCATACCTTATCATCTTGTCCTAAGCTAGAAGCTAATGGTGCTCCAGTAGTAGGAAGTGGCATATGTTATAAGTGTGGTTCTACAGAACACACACATTTTCAGTGTAAAGTCGTTAGTGGTAATTCTTTTAAGTTTGCTACCTGTTTCGTTTGTAAGCAAGAAGGTCATATTTCCAAACAGTGCCCTGACAACCCTAGAGGTATGTACCCAACTGGAGGTGGCTGTAGATTATGTGGAGATGTAACTCACTTTAGAAGGGAGTGCCCTACGCTACAGAAAAAATCTAACAAAGTAACTGCTGGACTAATGGATCAAGATGTTGAGAAATTAGGTGATGATGCTGATGTTCCAGTATCCAAGAACTCCATTCCAAGAAGAAAAAATAAAGTTGTTAAATTCAATTGACTCTAATTCAGTCATAAATAATTTTGAAAGATGGATGTCATCCATTATTACTAGATGTTTATATTTATATGTTATGTTCATCACAACTTGTGAGTAGAAAGAACTTCTTTGTCCCATTATGTAAATATTTTTTTAATAAAATTTTATTAGTTGCCCAATTTTTTTTTTTTACTCTTCTTTTTATTATACACTCAGCACACCAATTTATACTAAGTTTTTGGCACCACATCAAGTTATACTCCTTATTTTAATAATGAAACATATTATTAACTAAAATCTTAAAAATTATTAGCTTAAGAAAAAATTTTGTTGCCCTAGGCTCAAACCCGAAGGCCCCCAGGTTTTTTAAAGTCCCTTTAAACTTATATTTTCTTAGGGTAGTAATTATTAAATATAGTGGGCGTAATACTCCAAACATATTAATCATAAAATTTTAAAACCTGCATGTTCTAGGTTTTAGCATAAATAAATTTGTCACCAATGTTAATTTATTGTTGGTTGAAAATATTAATGATAATTTCCATGAAGATGACCGATTGGTTTAAATTATATTGGAAGGGTGTTTTTGGCTATTTATACTAATCAATTGTATACCTCTCTCTTATATATCCACGATTATTTTATACTGTATAATATATATATATATATATAGTGTTTTGGCAGCTACACAAACATTTTCAAGTATCTCTTATAATTAAATTGAAAGAATAGGAAATGAAAATGGAAAGTTATTAATGTCTCTCATTTATGTAGTAACCTGAAAGTATGTCCAGATTGGCTTAGGTATAACTTTGTAAATTATTAACTTTTTTTTCTATTGAGAGATGAGATGTCCTTTGAAGTAGTCTGTACAGTTGTCCAAAGCGCCTGTTTAGTTCTTGTCTTTTTAGCCTCGTATGTGAGTTCCAGGTCAGCCGTTAGTCGAGATGGAAGCCTAAGTACTGTACTAACTCGGATACAGGGAGAGGAATGGAATTAAAAGAAACTAGTGGACAAGACTTGTGGCAGAGGGTGAAGGTAATGTGGGAACATTTTGCTTCCATTGCCTTTAACCGGCCATTGGTTGCACCAATCCTTGATCTCTTCAAGGTGTTTTTGAAGGTTATGGGATGCTATATCGGGGTCTGAGTTGGATAACAAGACTGCAGTGTCATCTGCAAATGTGGCCAAGAAGGTAGAGGGGACATCGGCGGTGTATAGGTTATGGAGGATGGGACCCAGGACACTGCCCTGTGGAACTCTGTGTAACAACGGGAAGGTTGAGCAGTGGATTGTCGTAGACGGAAACCAAACTGCTGGTGTGTAGGAAAAAGGTTTTTGGATTGAACAATTGGAAGTAGATGTTTTAATTTTTAATGTTTTTCAAATATTTTTGAGAGGATAGGGAGTAGGCTAATTGGACGGTAAGATGAGGCGTCATTGGGTGGTTTACCAGGTTAGCCGAATAGGGCAATAATGGAATGTTTCCAGAGGAGAGGAAGTGCTTAGTTCGGATAATGCAATTATAAATGTAGGTTAGGAAGATTATGGCTTTAGGAGGGAGTTAGTGGAAGTGAGGAAATCTTCAACAGTTATGCCATGGGTATGGTTTTGATGAGAAAAGTGAGGTGTGAAAGTATGGGAAAGATGCAGAGTAAATTCCTCAAGCCTATCCCCATTCAAAGCCGCCCAGTACCCATCATCATGTCGAAGTGGGTGTGAAACAGGATATTTTAGGATTTGTATCAATATAAAATAAATTGCGGATGTACCAGAGAGGTGTGTATTTATCAATTGGTTTTAAATTAAAGTAGTTTATTTATTTATTATGGAATTCCTTAATTGCAACAAAAGTTTTCATACATTTCTTGTGTTTCCTAACAAGCTTCTCCTTTCATGAACAGCATTGACTTCCTTAGTTTGTTAACCCATAGTAGTACCTTGTTTTCTTCTTTCTCCCGCTTTCCACTGCAGTATTTTAGTGATTCTTTCATATTCCATAATTGTTATGTATTACATAAAAATTATACCAAACCAACCTTTTATTTTGTAATTTCACAAGTACATTCATCTTTATCTTCATCTGTTAAATCATGTTCATGAGTTTCATTTCATGCCTCATCATTATGCTAAAAATATAACTTGCTCCATGAAAAATAATGAAGTGAGTAACCTTTCATATTACTGTATCTTTTTTAAAATTATATTGGTTCAGTATTAAATTCAAAATCTCATCATAAGTAATATGTTTTGGGATATAGTGAAGTATAATCAGCCATATTGAAACCCTTAATTGTGTGATGCATCACACATGAATTTTTAATCACACATTCATGATTCATAATTATAACAATTAATTAAATTTAAATGAAAGAATGTGCGTCCAGGAGGTGCTGCTACCTACTAAAAAAAAAAAAAAACCATTATATTTAATAATTTTCCTTTTATTTTTCCCCACATCCTATTTTTATAAGTTTGAGAGCTAAGGATTAAAAAAAAAAAAAGAAAATAAAAAAGAAAAGAATAAAAAAGCTCCATTATATATCATGGCCTACCAATCATGTCTGCCCCAACAGTAGTAGTAAAGATCTTTTTCACTCCTGTGTAATAGAAGAATAACTTACAGTGCACTGGATACTGCTCCATCTGGTCGATTTAAAATATGACTCCTTACTCTCTCTTGCTCGCTCTCTGGTTTCAAGTGAACATAGTTATTATCAAAGGTGTATGATAAAGCTATTAATTATCTACAAAACATATGTACAAGATAATCAACTCTTCTTGATTCTCAATGTAATCAATATTTACACACATTGTTTTCATGTAAATATATTTCAGCATCTCCTCTTTATAGCCATAAGCAGGTTGAGCCAGCCAATATACATGATTCTTCAAAGTCTCCCTATTTAAAAAAAATGTTAGTCTGCTACATGCAATGTATTAGAGTCTAAAAAAAAATGATGTAATAAGTAGACATAAGTCTCCACTGGTTTTGCCAGATAATTTCTTTTAGTCATGATAACACTCTTTTGATATTTCAATTATTTTGTCAACAGAGTATATTATATACTGATGAGGGAGAACAGTGACAAAGAGAAACAAGGCCATTTTAACTTCTAGCTTGAATGTAATAAGATTTATATAGGTCCCAGCATCTGCCTAACCATAAGTTCTTTTTTTTACAATGCATTTTGGAGTTTTCTCTTTTACCAGGTCCCCTTAAAGAATATAACCCATTGACTGTCAACCTTTTTAAAATTCAACATTTGTAATATATTTTTTAAATCTTTTAATTTAAATCACATCATTAATTTGTACATAAAATGAATCATAAACCTCTCTTCCTCAAAAGCAAACCATAAAAATCGTTTTATTAGCTTTGTTGTTGATGATTTTGATTCTAAATTAGCCTATTTTGTCCCATTTTTACACACAAACAAGTTATTTACAAAACTGTGACAAAAAGCTAATGTGAGGAGGAGTTGCGATAATATTGCTATAAACCATGGTTTTATCAATCCACTACACTAGGCCGAAAGAATTAGTGAAAGAAATAGAAGCTGGTACATATCAACTAACCACATTGAAAGATTACAACAGCCACATAGAAGAGGTTGACATGAAAGAAAATGGGTGTAAACTACCGTATAGCTTTTAGGGTATTTGGAGTGTGATAGGCAGATTGTGATTGAGTGGCAGAGAGGGCACTCTTGGTGGACCACCCCATCGCCCCCCCCCCTCCACCAGGTACGCTACTGCATCAGAAAGTGTTTCACTTTTAGGTTATACTCAGCTCTTCCGCTTACTCATATAACTAAAAAGAGTAATCAACTGAATTGTCAGAAGTCAAAATTTATTATTCCGATAATAATAGGGCAAGAAAATTCATCTCGGTAAACGATCGGCCCGCTGAAATTTCCAAAGAAGCTCCTTGACGTTCAGCTCAAAGGACTAAATTGAAAAAAAAATCGATATATTTACATAATTAAAACAATCTGGTACTAATATGCAATGCATCAAGTCTAAAACAGAACAAACAGTGACATCATCACTCTTGGTTGTGAATACAATCGCACTAACTAAATGGATGACCATTAAAAAAAGTAACAGCTTATTCAGAATTGACTATATTAACGGGCTGTATCTTCAATAATATGTATATCAGGGGTCCCGGGTTCAAATCCCGGAGCAAATCAATATCTTTTTTTTTATGGCTAATATCTAAATTTACAGCTTAGCTTTATCGCAGTTATTAGTTTGAGAGCTGACTGCAGGGTGCGCTAGGCTATTATTCAGTTTGATCCAGCGGGGGCTATTGAGATCCTCTATCCCCTTCGCAGTGTACAAAGTATTCGAGCTCTAAGCATTGACTTAAACAACATGAGGCTTTTCGCATGTATAACCAATGTTTCTACCTAGAAAATAACACGTGAAATTCAAGTTTGTGTCTAGTGAGTGTATTTTTCTATTGATTGTTTTTATTGTTTAGTGACTAAAATGACAAGATTTGCCCGGGCTTTTGGGTCTAAAGCTTCTAACCAAAGGACGGCTGAAGATAGTACACCATGGTCTCAATTAAAACTGCAGGTTACTCAAGATAAGCAAGACTTAGATGACAATAATGAAAAAGGAGAAACAAAATGGAAATCAGTTTTAGAAGTTGAAAAGAAAATTGAAGAAAATAAGAAAAGCGTATGGTGTGAATTTGAAGTTGAGAAACATCCAGAATCTGGAAATTGTGGCAAGATATTGGAGAAAACCAAAGGTAATAAACGCAAGTCAGATGTTGATGAATCTTTACCCGATAAATTATCTAATGAAAAGGGTCAGCCCAGTCCTGTCAAACCCACAAGCAAGAAGCTTAAACAGTGCAATTTAAAACATTTGCAATCTAAACTAAAGCTATCACAAAATGAAATATCTTTTCAGTTAGAAGAGATTTCCGAGAATACAAAAGAGCAGGGCTTAGAAAATAAAACAAATGTAAATAACAGTTTTATATCTAAAATAAACAAACGCAAATCTCCCAAAATTGAAAATCTCGGTGACTCTTCTAGTGGGATTGATGTAAAAAACGGAAATTCGGATGAAAACCCAGATCCAAGGCATGATGAAGAAATTGAAAATGATGTTTCAGAATTAAACCAGAAGGTCGAAAATAAAATTGAAAAAAGCCAAGATAAATCTTCAGTTATGGAGCATAGGATTAATAACCAAAACAAGATGAAAAAAAATAACACTATTACTTGGAAAAATAAGAATTTAAAAGAACAAAATTCTCAGGGTTACAAACGTCGAAAATGTGATGAAGGAGATATCAAGTTTGAAATTAATGGTGAGGAAATATGGGTAACTAGGCTGGATGGCTTTTATATTAAAAAAGAAGATGCAGAGAGAATCAAACAATTAGAAAAAGATTTATTACAAAGAGGCATTTCAAAGCAAGAAGTAAGAGCTGCTATTAAAAAGGAAAGAAGAAATGCCGAAAAGTCTTTAGCAAGGCAAAAGAAAAAAGTATGTTACCACTGTCGTAAAGGTGGCCATACCTTATCATCTTGTCCTAAGCTAGAAGCTAATGGTGCTCCAGTAGTAGGAAGTGGCATATGTTATAAGTGTGGTTCTACAGAACACACACATTTTCAGTGTAAAGTCGTTAGTGGTAATTCTTTTAAGTTTGCTACCTGTTTCGTTTGTAAGCAAGAAGGTCATATTTCCAAACAGTGCCCTGACAACCCTAGAGGTATGTACCCAACTGGAGGTGGCTGTAGATTATGTGGAGATGTAACTCACTTTAGAAGGGAGTGCCCTACGCTACAGAAAAAATCTAACAAAGTAACTGCTGGACTAATGGATCAAGATGTTGAGAAATTAGGTGATGATGCTGATGTTCCAGTATCCAAGAACTCCATTCCAAGAAGAAAAAATAAAGTTGTTAAATTCAATTGACTCTAATTCAGTCATAAATAATTTTGAAAGATGGATGTCATCCATTATTACTAGATGTTTATATTTATATGTTATGTTCATCACAACTTGTGAGTAGAAAGAACTTCTTTGTCCCATTATGTAAATATTTTTTTAATAAAATTTTATTAGTTGCCCAATTTTTTTTTTTTACTCTTCTTTTTATTATACACTCAGCACACCAATTTATACTAAGTTTTTGGCACCACATCAAGTTATACTCCTTATTTTAATAATGAAACATATTATTAACTAAAATCTTAAAAATTATTAGCTTAAGAAAAAATTTTGTTGCCCTAGGCTCAAACCCGAAGGCGCCCAGGTTTTTTAAAGTCCCTTTAAACTTATATTTTCTTAGGGTAGTAATTATTAAATATAGTGGGCGTAATACTCCAAACATATTAATCATAAAATTTTAAAACCTGCATGTTCTAGGTTTTAGCATAAATAAATTTGTCACCAATGTTAATTTATTGTTGGTTGAAAATATTAATGATAATTTCCATGAAGATGACCGATTGGTTTAAATTATATTGGAAGGGTGTTTTTGGCTATTTATACTAATCAATTGTATACCTCTCTCTTATATATCCACGATTATTTTATACTGTATAATATATATATATATATATATAGTGTTTTGGCAGCTACACAAACATTTTCAAGTATCTCTTATAATTAAATTGAAAGAATAGGAAATGAAAATGGAAAGTTATTAATGTCTCTCATTTATGTAGTAACCTGAAAGAAAGAGTACTGTGGAGTAACAGATCTGACTGCACTAGAATAGGAAACATTATTGCACTTTTCATTTTCACTTCTTATTCTATCAATTTAATTATAAGATACTTAAAAATGGTGGTCTAGCTATTGAAAGTACTTACATCAATATATTAATTAATCAGCTTTATTATGATAAAATTACAATCTGCCTCAATGAGCAATAAGTGATTGTGATCAATGTTTTCATTCATACCATATTTACAATTTTCATTCACTCGCTCATTCATACAGTATTTACAAACAGCCCAGAGACCTCCCAAATCCACATGGTTGCCACCTCCCTTGCATGCTAAAGAGGAAGCGGAGTCTTGGGAAGTCAGCCACGTCACCGGATACAAGCCAGTGGAGGCTGACCTGAGCGCGAGAGCCACATATGTTCAGGACATGATTGGAGAAACTGGCCATCGCCAGGCCTCCCACTGTTATGCATTTATAGCAGGTCACGAGGCCACTGCCATTTTAGTCTCCGAGGAGGATTATAGGGATGAGTGTGCAGTACAATGACTGTGCTAGAGGATTAGGGTGGTTGGATAGGTTACTGTAGAATTTCATGAACTTGGTAGGGACAAGTTCGAGAACCTAAAGTATATTAAGATCGTTATGAAGGGTTTTGTTGCTGACGTAAAAAGGGGCATTTACTATTGTTCTCAAGACTTGATTGAAAAGATTGGATACGCTTTTTGGATGTTCGAATTTTTTGCTCTCCCCCGTAGCTCTATTCCGTATGTCCAGATTGGCTTAGGTATAACTTTGTAAATTATTAACTTTTTTTTCTATTGAGAGATGAGATGTCCTTTGAAGTAGTCTGTACAGTTGTCCAAAGCGCCTGTTTAGTTCTTGTCTTTTTAGCCTCGTATGTGAGTTCCAGGTCAGCCGTTAGTCGAGATGGAAGCCTAAGTACTGTACTAACTCGGATACAGGGAGAGGAATGGAATTAAAAGAAACTAGTGGACAAGACTTGTGGCAGAGGGTGAAGGTAATGTGGGAACATTTTGCTTCCATTGCCTTTAACCGGCCATTGGTTGCACCAATCCTTGATCTCTTCAAGGTGTTTTTGAAGGTTATGGGATGCTATATCGGGGTCTGAGTTGGATAACAAGACTGCAGTGTCATCTGCAAATGTGGCCAAGAAGGTAGAGGGGACATCGGCGGTGTATAGGTTATGGAGGATGGGACCCAGGACACTGCCCTGTGGAACTCTGTGTAACAACGGGAAGGTTGAGCAGTGGATTGTCGTAGACGGAAACCAAACTGCTGGTGTGTAGGAAAAAGGTTTTTGGATTGAACAATTGGAAGTAGATGTTTTAATTTTTAATGTTTTTCAAATATTTTTGAGAGGATAGGGAGTAGGCTAATTGGACGGTAAGATGAGGCGTCATTGGATGGTTTACCGGGTTAGCCGAATAGGGCAATAATGGAATGTTTCCAGAGGAGAGGAAGTGCTTAGTTCGGATAATGCAATTATAAATGTAGGTTAGGAAGATTATGGCTTTAGGAGGGAGTTAGTGGAAGTGAGGAAATCTTCAACAGTTATGCCATGGGTATGGTTTTGATGAGAAAAGTGAGGTGTGAAAGTATGGGAAAGATGCAGAGTAAATTCCTCAAACCTATCCCCATTCAAAGCCGCCCAGTACCCATCATCATGTCGAAGTGGGTGTGAAACAGGATATTTTAGGATTTGTATCAATATAAAATAAATTGCGGATGTACCAGAGAGGTGTGTATTTATCAATTGGTTTTAAATTAAAGTAGTTTATTTATTTATTATGGAATTCCTTAATTGCAACAAAAGTTTTCATACATTTCTTGTGTTTCCTAACAAGCTTCTCCTTTCATGAACAGCATTGACTTCCTTAGTTTGTTAACCCATAGTAGTACCTTGTTTTCTTCTTTCTCCCGCTTTCCACTGCAGTATTTTAGTGATTCTTTCATATTCCATAATTGTTATGTATTACATAAAAATTATACCAAACCAACCTTTTATTTTGTAATTTCACAAGTACATTCATCTTTATCTTCATCTGTTAAATCATGTTCATGAGTTTCATTTCATGCCTCATCATTATGCTAAAAATATAACTTGCTCCATGAAAAATAATGAAGTGAGTAACCTTTCATATTACTGTATCTTTTTTAAAATTATATTGGTTCAGTATTAAATTCAAAATCTCATCATAAGTAATATGTTTTGGGATATAGTGAAGTATAATCAGCCATATTGAAACCCTTAATTGTGTGATGCATCACACATGAATTTTTAATCACACATTCATGATTCATAATTATAACAATTAATTAAATTTAAATGAAAGAATGTGCGTCCAGGAGGTGCTGCTACCTACTAAAAAAAAAAAAAAACCATTATATTTAATAATTTTCCTTTTATTTTTCCCCACATCCTATTTTTATAAGTTTGAGAGCTAAGGATTAAAAAAAAAAAAAGAAAATAAAAAAGAAAAGAATAAAAAAGCTCCATTATATATCATGGCCTACCAATCATGTCTGCCCCAACAGTAGTAGTAAAGATCTTTTTCACTCCTGTGTAATAGAAGAATAACTTACAGTGCACTGGATACTGCTCCATCTGGTCGATTTAAAATATGACTCCTTACTCTCTCTTGCTCGCTCTCTGGTTTCAAGTGAACATAGTTATTATCAAAGGTGTATGATAAAGCTATTAATTATCTACAAAACATATGTACAAGATAATCAACTCTTCTTGATTCTCAATGTAATCAATATTTACACACATTGTTTTCATGTAAATATATTTCAGCATCTCCTCTTTATAGCCATAAGCAGGTTGAGCCAGCCAATATACATGATTCTTCAAAGTCTCCCTATTTAAAAAAAATGTTAGTCTGCTACATGCAATGTATTAGAGTCTAAAAAAAAATGATGTAATAAGTAGACATAAGTCTCCACTGGTTTTGCCAGATAATTTCTTTTAGTCATGATAACACTCTTTTGATATTTCAATTATTTTGTCAACAGAGTATATTATATACTGATGAGGGAGAACAGTGACAAAGAGAAACAAGGCCATTTTAACTTCTAGCTTGAATGTAATAAGATTTATATAGGTCCCAGCATCTGCCTAACCATAAGTTCTTTTTTTTACAATGCATTTTGGAGTTTTCTCTTTTACCAGGTCCCCTTAAAGAATATAACCCATTGACTGTCAACCTTTTTAAAATTCAACATTTGTAATATATTTTTTAAATCTTTTAATTTAAATCACATCATTAATTTGTACATAAAATGAATCATAAACCTCTCTTCCTCAAAAGCAAACCATAAAAATCGTTTTATTAGCTTTGTTGTTGATGATTTTGATTCTAAATTAGCCTATTTTGTCCCATTTTTACACACAAACAAGTTATTTACAAAACTGTGACAAAAAGCTAATGTGAGGAGGAGTTGCGATAATATTGCTATAAACCATGGTTTTATCAATCCACTACACTAGGCCGAAAGAATTAGTGAAAGAAATAGAAGCTGGTACATATCAACTAACCACATTGAAAGATTACAACAGCCACATAGAAGAGGTTGACATGAAAGAAAATGGGTGTAAACTACCGTATAGCTTTTAGGGTATTTGGAGTGTGATAGGCAGATTGTGATTGAGTGGCAGAGAGGGCACTCTTGGTGGACCACCCCATCGCCCCCCCCCCTCCACCAGGTACGCTACTGCATCAGAAAGTGTTTCACTTTTAGGTTATACTCAGCTCTTCCGCTTACTCATATAACTAAAAAGAGTAATCAACTGAATTGTCAGAAGTC
This sequence comes from Acanthosoma haemorrhoidale, assembly GCA_930367205.1. Classification (NCBI taxonomy): domain Eukaryota; kingdom Metazoa; phylum Arthropoda; class Insecta; order Hemiptera; family Acanthosomatidae; genus Acanthosoma; species Acanthosoma haemorrhoidale. The sequence goes on from OV884014.1 coordinate 41,969,123, forward strand.
AAAATTTATTATTCCGATAATAATAGGGCAAGAAAATTCATCTCGGTAAACGATCGGCCCGCTGAAATTTCCAAAGAAGCTCCTTGACGTTCAGCTCAAAGGACTAAATTGAAAAAAAAATCGATATATTTACATAATTAAAACAATCTGGTACTAATATGCAATGCATCAAGTCTAAAACAGAACAAACAGTGACATCATCACTCTTGGTTGTGAATACAATCGCACTAACTAAATGGATGACCATTAAAAAAAGTAACAGCTTATTCAGAATTGACTATATTAACGGGCTGTATCTTCAATAATATGTATATCAGGGGTCCCGGGTTCAAATCCCGGAGCAAATCAATATCTTTTTTTTTATGGCTAATATCTAAATTTACAGCTTAGCTTTATCGCAGTTATTAGTTTGAGAGCTGACTGCAGGGTGCGCTAGGCTATTATTCAGTTTGATCCAGCGGGGGCTATTGAGATCCTCTATCCCCTTCGCAGTGTACAAAGTATTCGAGCTCTAAGCATTGACTTAAACAACATGAGGCTTTTCGCATGTATAACCAATGTTTCTACCTAGAAAATAACACGTGAAATTCAAGTTTGTGTCTAGTGAGTGTATTTTTCTATTGATTGTTTTTATTGTTTAGTGACTAAAATGACAAGATTTGCCCGGGCTTTTGGGTCTAAAGCTTCTAACCAAAGGACGGCTGAAGATAGTACACCATGGTCTCAATTAAAACTGCAGGTTACTCAAGATAAGCAAGACTTAGATGACAATAATGAAAAAGGAGAAACAAAATGGAAATCAGTTTTAGAAGTTGAAAAGAAAATTGAAGAAAATAAGAAAAGCGTATGGTGTGAATTTGAAGTTGAGAAACATCCAGAATCTGGAAATTGTGGCAAGATATTGGAGAAAACCAAAGGTAATAAACGCAAGTCAGATGTTGATGAATCTTTACCCGATAAATTATCTAATGAAAAGGGTCAGCCCAGTCCTGTCAAACCCATAAGCAAGAAGCTTAAACAGTGCAATTTAAAACATTTGCAATCTAAACTAAAGCTATCACAAAATGAAATATCTTTTCAGTTAGAAGAGATTTCCGAGAATACAAAAGAGCAGGGCTTAGAAAATAAAACAAATGTAAATAACAGTTTTATATCTAAAATAAACAAACGCAAATCTCCCAAAATTGAAAATCTCGGTGACTCTTCTAGTGGGATTGATGTAAAAAACGGAAATTCGGATGAAAACCCAGATCCAAGGCATGATGAAGAAATTGAAAATGATGTTTCAGAATTAAACCAGAAGGTCGAAAATAAAATTGAAAAAAGCCAAGATAAATCTTCAGTTATGGAGCATAGGATTAATAACCAAAACAAGATGAAAAAAAATAACACTATTACTTGGAAAAATAAGAATTTAAAAGAACAAAATTCTCAGGGTTACAAACGTCGAAAATGTGATGAAGGAGATATCAAGTTTGAAATTAATGGTGAGGAAATATGGGTAACTAGGCTGGATGGCTTTTATATTAAAAAAGAAGATGCAGAGAGAATCAAACAATTAGAAAAAGATTTATTACAAAGAGGCATTTCAAAGCAAGAAGTAAGAGCTGCTATTAAAAAGGAAAGAAGAAATGCCGAAAAGTCTTTAGCAAGGCAAAAGAAAAAAGTATGTTACCACTGTCGTAAAGGTGGCCATACCTTATCATCTTGTCCTAAGCTAGAAGCTAATGGTGCTCCAGTAGTAGGAAGTGGCATATGTTATAAGTGTGGTTCTACAGAACACACACATTTTCAGTGTAAAGTCGTTAGTGGTAATTCTTTTAAGTTTGCTACCTGTTTCGTTTGTAAGCAAGAAGGTCATATTTCCAAACAGTGCCCTGACAACCCTAGAGGTATGTACCCAACTGGAGGTGGCTGTAGATTATGTGGAGATGTAACTCACTTTAGAAGGGAGTGCCCTACGCTACAGAAAAAATCTAACAAAGTAACTGCTGGACTAATGGATCAAGATGTTGAGAAATTAGGTGATGATGCTGATGTTCCAGTATCCAAGAACTCCATTCCAAGAAGAAAAAATAAAGTTGTTAAATTCAATTGACTCTAATTCAGTCATAAATAATTTTGAAAGATGGATGTCATCCATTATTACTAGATGTTTATATTTATATGTTATGTTCATCACAACTTGTGAGTAGAAAGAACTTCTTTGTCCCATTATGTAAATATTTTTTTAATAAAATTTTATTAGTTGCCCAATTTTTTTTTTTTACTCTTCTTTTTATTATACACTCAGCACACCAATTTATACTAAGTTTTTGGCACCACATCAAGTTATACTCCTTATTTTAATAATGAAACATATTATTAACTAAAATCTTAAAAATTATTAGCTTAAGAAAAAATTTTGTTGCCCTAGGCTCAAACCCGAAGGCGCCCAGGTTTTTTAAAGTCCCTTTAAACTTATATTTTCTTAGGGTAGTAATTATTAAATATAGTGGGCGTAATACTCCAAACATATTAATCATAAAATTTTAAAACCTGCATGTTCTAGGTTTTAGCATAAATAAATTTGTCACCAATGTTAATTTATTGTTGGTTGAAAATATTAATGATAATTTCCATGAAGATGACCGATTGGTTTAAATTATATTGGAAGGGTGTTTTTGGCTATTTATACTAATCAATTGTATACCTCTCTCTTATATATCCACGATTATTTTATACTGTATAATATATATATATATATATAGTGTTTTGGCAGCTACACAAACATTTTCAAGTATCTCTTATAATTAAATTGAAAGAATAGGAAATGAAAATGGAAAGTTATTAATGTCTCTCATTTATGTAGTAACCTGAAAGAAAGAGTACTGTGGAGTAACAGATCTGACTGCACTAGAATAGGAAACATTATTGCACTTTTCATTTTCACTTCTTATTCTATCAATTTAATTATAAGATACTTAAAAATGGTGGTCTAGCTATTGAAAGTACTTACATCAATATATTAATTAATCAGCTTTATTATGATAAAATTACAATCTGCCTCAATGAGCAATAAGTGATTGTGATCAATGTTTTCATTCATACCATATTTACAATTTTCATTCACTCGCTCATTCATACAGTATTTACAAACAGCCCAGAGACCTCCCAAATCCACATGGTTGCCACCTCCATTGCATGCTAAAGAGGAAGCGGAGTCTTGGGAAGTCAGCCACGTCACCGGATACAAGCCAGTGGAGGCTGACCTGAGCGCGAGAGCCACATATGTTCAGGACATGATTGGAGAAACTGGCCATCGCCAGGCCTCCCACTGTTATGCATTTATAGCAGGTCACGAGGCCACTGCCATTTTAGTCTCAGAGGAGGATTATAGGGATGAGTGTGCAGTACAATGACTGTGCTAGAGGATTAGGGTGGTTGGATAGGTTACTGTAGAATTTCATGAACTTGGTAGGGACAAGTTCGAGAACCTAAAGTATATTAAGATCGTTATGAAGGGTTTTGTTGCTGACGTAAAAAGGGGCATTTACTATTGTTCTCAAGACTTGATTGAAAAGATTGGATACGCTTTTTGGATGTTCGAATTTTTTGCTCTCCCCCGTAGCTCTATTCCGTATGTCCAGATTGGCTTAGGTATAACTTTGTAAATTATTAACTTTTTTTTCTATTGAGAGATGAGATGTCCTTTGAAGTAGTCTGTACAGTTGTCCAAAGCGCCTGTTTAGTTCTTGTCTTTTTAGCCTCGTATGTGAGTTCCAGGTCAGCCGTTAGTCGAGATGGAAGCCTAAGTACTGTACTAACTCGGATACAGGGAGAGGAATGGAATTAAAAGAAACTAGTGGACAAGACTTGTGGCAGAGGGTGAAGGTAATGTGGGAACATTTTGCTTCCATTGCCTTTAACCGGCCATTGGTTGCACCAATCCTTGATCTCTTCAAGGTGTTTTTGAAGGTTATGGGATGCTATATCGGGGTCTGAGTTGGATAACAAGACTGCAGTGTCATCTGCAAATGTGGCCAAGAAGGTAGAGGGGACATCGGCGGTGTATAGGTTATGGAGGATGGGACCCAGGACACTGCCCTGTGGAACTCTGTGTAACAACGGGAAGGTTGAGCAGTGGATTGTCGTAGACGGAAACCAAACTGCTGGTGTGTAGGAAAAAGGTTTTTGGATTGAACAATTGGAAGTAGATGTTTTAATTTTTAATGTTTTTCAAATATTTTTGAGAGGATAGGGAGTAGGCTAATTGGACGGTAAGATGAGGCGTCATTGGATGGTTTACCGGGTTAGCCGAATAGGGCAATAATGGAATGTTTCCAGAGGAGAGGAAGTGCTTAGTTCGGATAATGCAATTATAAATGTAGGTTAGGAAGATTATGGCTTTAGGAGGGAGTTAGTGGAAGTGAGGAAATCTTCAACAGTTATGCCATGGGTATGGTTTTGATGAGAAAAGTGAGGTGTGAAAGTATGGGAAAGATGCAGAGTAAATTCCTCAAACCTATCCCCATTCAAAGCCGCCCAGTACCCATCATCATGTCGAAGTGGGTGTGAAACAGGATATTTTAGGATTTGTATCAATATAAAATAAATTGCGGATGTACCAGAGAGGTGTGTATTTATCAATTGGTTTTAAATTAAAGTAGTTTATTTATTTATTATGGAATTCCTTAATTGCAACAAAAGTTTTCATACATTTCTTGTGTTTCCTAACAAGCTTCTCCTTTCATGAACAGCATTGACTTCCTTAGTTTGTTAACCCATAGTAGTACCTTGTTTTCTTCTTTCTCCCGCTTTCCACTGCAGTATTTTAGTGATTCTTTCATATTCCATAATTGTTATGTATTACATAAAAATTATACCAAACCAACCTTTTATTTTGTAATTTCACAAGTACATTCATCTTTATCTTCATCTGTTAAATCATGTTCATGAGTTTCATTTCATGCCTCATCATTATGCTAAAAATATAACTTGCTCCATGAAAAATAATGAAGTGAGTAACCTTTCATATTACTGTATCTTTTTTAAAATTATATTGGTTCAGTATTAAATTCAAAATCTCATCATAAGTAATATGTTTTGGGATATAGTGAAGTATAATCAGCCATATTGAAACCCTTAATTGTGTGATGCATCACACATGAATTTTTAATCACACATTCATGATTCATAATTATAACAATTAATTAAATTTAAATGAAAGAATGTGCGTCCAGGAGGTGCTGCTACCTACTAAAAAAAAAAAAAAACCATTATATTTAATAATTTTCCTTTTATTTTTCCCCACATCCTATTTTTATAAGTTTGAGAGCTAAGGATTAAAAAAAAAAAAAGAAAATAAAAAAGAAAAGAATAAAAAAGCTCCATTATATATCATGGCCTACCAATCATGTCTGCCCCAACAGTAGTAGTAAAGATCTTTTTCACTCCTGTGTAATAGAAGAATAACTTACAGTGCACTGGATACTGCTCCATCTGGTCGATTTAAAATATGACTCCTTACTCTCTCTTGCTCGCTCTCTGGTTTCAAGTGAACATAGTTATTATCAAAGGTGTATGATAAAGCTATTAATTATCTACAAAACATATGTACAAGATAATCAACTCTTCTTGATTCTCAATGTAATCAATATTTACACACATTGTTTTCATGTAAATATATTTCAGCATCTCCTCTTTATAGCCATAAGCAGGTTGAGCCAGCCAATATACATGATTCTTCAAAGTCTCCCTATTTAAAAAAAATGTTAGTCTGCTACATGCAATGTATTAGAGTCTAAAAAAAAATGATGTAATAAGTAGACATAAGTCTCCACTGGTTTTGCCAGATAATTTCTTTTAGTCATGATAACACTCTTTTGATATTTCAATTATTTTGTCAACAGAGTATATTATATACTGATGAGGGAGAACAGTGACAAAGAGAAACAAGGCCATTTTAACTTCTAGCTTGAATGTAATAAGATTTATATAGGTCCCAGCATCTGCCTAACCATAAGTTCTTTTTTTTACAATGCATTTTGGAGTTTTCTCTTTTACCAGGTCCCCTTAAAGAATATAACCCATTGACTGTCAACCTTTTTAAAATTCAACATTTGTAATATATTTTTTAAATCTTTTAATTTAAATCACATCATTAATTTGTACATAAAATGAATCATAAACCTCTCTTCCTCAAAAGCAAACCATAAAAATCGTTTTATTAGCTTTGTTGTTGATGATTTTGATTCTAAATTAGCCTATTTTGTCCCATTTTTACACACAAACAAGTTATTTACAAAACTGTGACAAAAAGCTAATGTGAGGAGGAGTTGCGATAATATTGCTATAAACCATGGTTTTATCAATCCACTACACTAGGCCAAAAGAATTAGTGAAAGAAATAGAAGCTGGTACATATCAACTAACCACATTGAAAGATTACAACAGCCACATAGAAGAGGTTGACATGAAAGAAAATGGGTGTAAACTACCGTATAGCTTTTAGGGTATTTGGAGTGTGATAGGCAGATTGTGATTGAGTGGCAGAGAGGGCACTCTTGGTGGACCACCCCATCGCCCCCCCCCTCCACCAGGTACGCTACTGCATCAGAAAGTGTTTCACTTTTAGGTTATACTCAGCTCTTCCGCTTACTCATATAACTAAAAAGAGTAATCAACTGAATTGTCAGAAGTCAAAATTTATTATTCCGATAATAATAGGGCAAGAAAATTCATCTCGGTAAACGATCGGCCCGCTGAAATTTCCAAAGAAGCTCCTTGACGTTCAGCTCAAAGGACTAAATTGAAAAAAAAATCGATATATTTACATAATTAAAACAATCTGGTACTAATATGCAATGCATCAAGTCTAAAACAGAACAAACAGTGACATCATCACTCTTGGTTGTGAATACAATCGCACTAACTAAATGGATGACCATTAAAAAAAGTAACAGCTTATTCAGAATTGACTATATTAACGGGCTGTATCTTCAATAATATGTATATCAGGGGTCCCGGGTTCAAATCCCGGAGCAAATCAATATCTTTTTTTTTATGGCTAATATCTAAATTTACAGCTTAGCTTTATCGCAGTTATTAGTTTGAGAGCTGACTGCAGGGTGCGCTAGGCTATTATTCAGTTTGATCCAGCGGGGGCTATTGAGATCCTCTATCCCCTTCGCAGTGTACAAAGTATTCGAGCTCTAAGCATTGACTTAAACAACATGAGGCTTTTCGCATGTATAACCAATGTTTCTACCTAGAAAATAACACGTGAAATTCAAGTTTGTGTCTAGTGAGTGTATTTTTCTATTGATTGTTTTTATTGTTTAGTGACTAAAATGACAAGATTTGCCCGGGCTTTTGGGTCTAAAGCTTCTAACCAAAGGACGGCTGAAGATAGTACACCATGGTCTCAATTAAAACTGCAGGTTACTCAAGATAAGCAAGACTTAGATGACAATAATGAAAAAGGAGAAACAAAATGGAAATCAGTTTTAGAAGTTGAAAAGAAAATTGAAGAAAATAAGAAAAGCGTATGGTGTGAATTTGAAGTTGAGAAACATCCAGAATCTGGAAATTGTGGCAAGATATTGGAGAAAACCAAAGGTAATAAACGCAAGTCAGATGTTGATGAATCTTTACCCGATAAATTATCTAATGAAAAGGGTCAGCCCAGTCCTGTCAAACCCACAAGCAAGAAGCTTAAACAGTGCAATTTAAAACATTTGCAATCTAAACTAAAGCTATCACAAAATGAAATATCTTTTCAGTTAGAAGAGATTTCCGAGAATACAAAAGAGCAGGGCTTAGAAAATAAAACAAATGTAAATAACAGTTTTATATCTAAAATAAACAAACGCAAATCTCCCAAAATTGAAAATCTCGGTGACTCTTCTAGTGGGATTGATGTAAAAAACGGAAATTCGGATGAAAACCCAGATCCAAGGCATGATGAAGAAATTGAAAATGATGTTTCAGAATTAAACCAGAAGGTCGAAAATAAAATTGAAAAAAGCCAAGATAAATCTTCAGTTATGGAGCATAGGATTAATAACCAAAACAAGATGAAAAAAAATAACACTATTACTTGGAAAAATAAGAATTTAAAAGAACAAAATTCTCAGGGTTACAAACGTCGAAAATGTGATGAAGGAGATATCAAGTTTGAAATTAATGGTGAGGAAATATGGGTAACTAGGCTGGATGGCTTTTATATTAAAAAAGAAGATGCAGAGAGAATCAAACAATTAGAAAAAGATTTATTACAAAGAGGCATTTCAAAGCAAGAAGTAAGAGCTGCTATTAAAAAGGAAAGAAGAAATGCCGAAAAGTCTTTAGCAAGGCAAAAGAAAAAAGTATGTTACCACTGTCGTAAAGGTGGCCATACCTTATCATCTTGTCCTAAGCTAGAAGCTAATGGTGCTCCAGTAGTAGGAAGTGGCATATGTTATAAGTGTGGTTCTACAGAACACACACATTTTCAGTGTAAAGTCGTTAGTGGTAATTCTTTTAAGTTTGCTACCTGTTTCGTTTGTAAGCAAGAAGGTCATATTTCCAAACAGTGCCCTGACAACCCTAGAGGTATGTACCCAACTGGAGGTGGCTGTAGATTATGTGGAGATGTAACTCACTTTAGAAGGGAGTGCCCTACGCTACAGAAAAAATCTAACAAAGTAACTGCTGGACTAATGGATCAAGATGTTGAGAAATTAGGTGATGATGCTGATGTTCCAGTATCCAAGAACTCCATTCCAAGAAGAAAAAATAAAGTTGTTAAATTCAATTGACTCTAATTCAGTCATAAATAATTTTGAAAGATGGATGTCATCCATTATTACTAGATGTTTATATTTATATGTTATGTTCATCACAACTTGTGAGTAGAAAGAACTTCTTTGTCCCATTATGTAAATATTTTTTTAATAAAATTTTATTAGTTGCCCAATTTTTTTTTTTTACTCTTCTTTTTATTATACACTCAGCACACCAATTTATACTAAGTTTTTGGCACCACATCAAGTTATACTCCTTATTTTAATAATGAAACATATTATTAACTAAAATCTTAAAAATTATTAGCTTAAGAAAAAATTTTGTTGCCCTAGGCTCAAACCCGAAGGCGCCCAGGTTTTTTAAAGTCCCTTTAAACTTATATTTTCTTAGGGTAGTAATTATTAAATATAGTGGGCGTAATACTCCAAACATATTAATCATAAAATTTTAAAACCTGCATGTTCTAGGTTTTAGCATAAATAAATTTGTCACCAATGTTAATTTATTGTTGGTTGAAAATATTAATGATAATTTCCATGAAGATGACCGATTGGTTTAAATTATATTGGAAGGGTGTTTTTGGCTATTTATACTAATCAATTGTATACCTCTCTCTTATATATCCACGATTATTTTATACTGTATAATATATATATATATATATATAGTGTTTTGGCAGCTACACAAACATTTTCAAGTATCTCTTATAATTAAATTGAAAGAATAGGAAATGAAAATGGAAAGTTATTAATGTCTCTCATTTATGTAGTAACCTGAAAGAAAGAGTACTGTGGAGTAACAGATCTGACTGCACTAGAATAGGAAACATTATTGCACTTTTCATTTTCACTTCTTATTCTATCAATTTAATTATAAGATACTTAAAAATGGTGGTCTAGCTATTGAAAGTACTTACATCAATATATTAATTAATCAGCTTTATTATGATAAAATTACAATCTGCCTCAATGAGCAATAAGTGATTGTGATCAATGTTTTCATTCATACCATATTTACAATTTTCATTCACTCGCTCATTCATACAGTATTTACAAACAGCCCAGAGACCTCCCAAATCCACATGGTTGCCACCTCCCTTGCATGCTAAAGAGGAAGCGGAGTCTTGGGAAGTCAGCCACGTCACCGGATACAAGCCAGTGGAGGCTGACCTGAGCGCGAGAGCCACATATGTTCAGGACATGATTGGAGAAACTGGCCATCGCCAGGCCTCCCACTGTTATGCATTTATAGCAGGTCACGAGGCCACTGCCATTTTAGTCTCAGAGGAGGATTATAGGGATGAGTGTGCAGTACAATGACTGTGCTAGAGGATTAGGGTGGTTGGATAGGTTACTGTAGAATTTCATGAACTTGGTAGGGACAAGTTCGAGAACCTAAAGTATATTAAGATCGTTATGAAGGGTTTTGTTGCTGACGTAAAAAGGGGCATTTACTATTGTTCTCAAGACTTGATTGAAAAGATTGGATACGCTTTTTGGATGTTCGAATTTTTTGCTCTCCCCCGTAGCTCTATTCCGTATGTCCAGATTGGCTTAGGTATAACTTTGTAAATTATTAACTTTTTTTTCTATTGAGAGATGAGATGTCCTTTGAAGTAGTCTGTACAGTTGTCCAAAGCGCCTGTTTAGTTCTTGTCTTTTTAGCCTCGTATGTGAGTTCCAGGTCAGCCGTTAGTCGAGATGGAAGCCTAAGTACTGTACTAACTCGGATACAGGGAGAGGAATGGAATTAAAAGAAACTAGTGGACAAGACTTGTGGCAGAGGGTGAAGGTAATGTGGGAACATTTTGCTTCCATTGCCTTTAACCGGCCATTGGTTGCACCAATCCTTGATCTCTTCAAGGTGTTTTTGAAGGTTATGGGATGCTATATCGGGGTCTGAGTTGGATAACAAGACTGCAGTGTCATCTGCAAATGTGGCCAAGAAGGTAGAGGGGACATCGGCGGTGTATAGGTTATGGAGGATGGGACCCAGGACACTGCCCTGTGGAACTCTGTGTAACAACGGGAAGGTTGAGCAGTGGATTGTCGTAGACGGAAACCAAACTGCTGGTGTGTAGGAAAAAGGTTTTTGGATTGAACAATTGGAAGTAGATGTTTTAATTTTTAATGTTTTTCAAATATTTTTGAGAGGATAGGGAGTAGGCTAATTGGACGGTAAGATGAGGCGTCATTGGATGGTTTACCGGGTTAGCCGAATAGGGCAATAATGGAATGTTTCCAGAGGAGAGGAAGTGCTTAGTTCGGATAATGCAATTATAAATGTAGGTTAGGAAGATTATGGCTTTAGGAGGGAGTTAGTGGAAGTGAGGAAATCTTCAACAGTTATGCCATGGGTATGGTTTTGATGAGAAAAGTGAGGTGTGAAAGTATGGGAAAGATGCAGAGTAAATTCCTCAAACCTATCCCCATTCAAAGCCGCCCAGTACCCATCATCATGTCGAAGTGGGTGTGAAACAGGATATTTTAGGATTTGTATCAATATAAAATAAATTGCGGATGTACCAGAGAGGTGTGTATTTATCAATTGGTTTTAAATTAAAGTAGTTTATTTATTTATTATGGAATTCCTTAATTGCAACAAAAGTTTTCATACATTTCTTGTGTTTCCTAACAAGCTTCTCCTTTCATGAACAGCATTGACTTCCTTAGTTTGTTAACCCATAGTAGTACCTTGTTTTCTTCTTTCTCCCGCTTTCCACTGCAGTATTTTAGTGATTCTTTCATATTCCATAATTGTTATGTATTACATAAAAATTATACCAAACCAACCTTTTATTTTGTAATTTCACAAGTACATTCATCTTTATCTTCATCTGTTAAATCATGTTCATGAGTTTCATTTCATGCCTCATCATTATGCTAAAAATATAACTTGCTCCATGAAAAATAATGAAGTGAGTAACCTTTCATATTACTGTATCTTTTTTAAAATTATATTGGTTCAGTATTAAATTCAAAATCTCATCATAAGTAATATGTTTTGGGATATAGTGAAGTATAATCAGCCATATTGAAACCCTTAATTGTGTGATGCATCACACATGAATTTTTAATCACACATTCATGATTCATAATTATAACAATTAATTAAATTTAAATGAAAGAATGTGCGTCCAGGAGGTGCTGCTACCTACTAAAAAAAAAAAAAAACCATTATATTTAATAATTTTCCTTTTATTTTTCCCCACATCCTATTTTTATAAGTTTGAGAGCTAAGGATTAAAAAAAAAAAAAGAAAATAAAAAAGAAAAGAATAAAAAAGCTCCATTATATATCATGGCCTACCAATCATGTCTGCCCCAACAGTAGTAGTAAAGATCTTTTTCACTCCTGTGTAATAGAAGAATAACTTACAGTGCACTGGATACTGCTCCATCTGGTCGATTTAAAATATGACTCCTTACTCTCTCTTGCTCGCTCTCTGGTTTCAAGTGAACATAGTTATTATCAAAGGTGTATGATAAAGCTATTAATTATCTACAAAACATATGTACAAGATAATCAACTCTTCTTGATTCTCAATGTAATCAATATTTACACACATTGTTTTCATGTAAATATATTTCAGCATCTCCTCTTTATAGCCATAAGCAGGTTGAGCCAGCCAATATACATGATTCTTCAAAGTCTCCCTATTTAAAAAAAATGTTAGTCTGCTACATGCAATGTATTAGAGTCTAAAAAAAAATGATGTAATAAGTAGACATAAGTCTCCACTGGTTTTGCCAGATAATTTCTTTTAGTCATGATAACACTCTTTTGATATTTCAATTATTTTGTCAACAGAGTATATTATATACTGATGAGGGAGAACAGTGACAAAGAGAAACAAGGCCATTTTAACTTCTAGCTTGAATGTAATAAGATTTATATAGGTCCCAGCATCTGCCTAACCATAAGTTCTTTTTTTTACAATGCATTTTGGAGTTTTCTCTTTTACCAGGTCCCCTTAAAGAATATAACCCATTGACTGTCAACCTTTTTAAAATTCAACATTTGTAATATATTTTTTAAATCTTTTAATTTAAATCACATCATTAATTTGTACATAAAATGAATCATAAACCTCTCTTCCTCAAAAGCAAACCATAAAAATCGTTTTATTAGCTTTGTTGTTGATGATTTTGATTCTAAATTAGCCTATTTTGTCCCATTTTTACACACAAACAAGTTATTTACAAAACTGTGACAAAAAGCTAATGTGAGGAGGAGTTGCGATAATATTGCTATAAACCATGGTTTTATCAATCCACTACACTAGGCCGAAAGAATTAGTGAAAGAAATAGAAGCTGGTACATATCAACTAACCTCATTGAAAGATTACAACAGCCACATAGAAGAGGTTGACATGAAAGAAAATGGGTGTAAACTACCATATAGCTTTTAGGGTATTTGGAGTGTGATAGGCAGATTGTGATTGAGTGGCAGAGAGGGCACTCTTGGTGGACCACCCCATCGCCCCCCCCCCCTCCACCAGGTACGCTACTGCATCAGAAAGTGTTTCACTTTTAGGTTATACTCAGCTCTTCCGCTTACTCATATAACTAAAAAGAGTAATCAACTGAATTGTCAGAAGTCAAAATTTATTATTCCGATAATAATAGGGCAAGAAAATTCATCTCGGTAAACGATCGGCCCGCTGAAATTTCCAAAGAAGCTCCTTGACGTTCAGCTCAAAGGACTAAATTGAAAAAAAAATCGATATATTTACATAATTAAAACAATCTGGTACTAATATGCAATGCATCAAGTCTAAAACAGAACAAACAGTGACATCATCACTCTTGGTTGTGAATACAATCGCACTAACTAAATGGATGACCATTAAAAAAAGTAACAGCTTATTCAGAATTGACTATATTAACGGGCTGTATCTTCAATAATATGTATATCAGGGGTCCCGGGTTCAAATCCCGGAGCAAATCAATATCTTTTTTTTTATGGCTAATATCTAAATTTACAGCTTAGCTTTATCGCAGTTATTAGTTTGAGAGCTGACTGCAGGGTGCGCTAGGCTATTATTCAGTTTGATCCAGCGGGGGCTATTGAGATCCTCTATCCCCTTCGCAGTGTACAAAGTATTCGAGCTCTAAGCATTGACTTAAACAACATGAGGCTTTTCGCATGTATAACCAATGTTTCTACCTAGAAAATAACACGTGAAATTCAAGTTTGTGTCTAGTGAGTGTATTTTTCTATTGATTGTTTTTATTGTTTAGTGACTAAAATGACAAGATTTGCCCGGGCTTTTGGGTCTAAAGCTTCTAACCAAAGGACGGCTGAAGATAGTACACCATGGTCTCAATTAAAACTGCAGGTTACTCAAGATAAGCAAGACTTAGATGACAATAATGAAAAAGGAGAAACAAAATGGAAATCAGTTTTAGAAGTTGAAAAGAAAATTGAAGAAAATAAGAAAAGCGTATGGTGTGAATTTGAAGTTGAGAAACATCCAGAATCTGGAAATTGTGGCAAGATATTGGAGAAAACCAAAGGTAATAAACGCAAGTCAGATGTTGATGAATCTTTACCCGATAAATTATCTAATGAAAAGGGTCAGCCCAGTCCTGTCAAACCCACAAGCAAGAAGCTTAAACAGTGCAATTTAAAACATTTGCAATCTAAACTAAAGCTATCACAAAATGAAATATCTTTTCAGTTAGAAGAGATTTCCGAGAATACAAAAGAGCAGGGCTTAGAAAATAAAACAAATGTAAATAACAGTTTTATATCTAAAATAAACAAACGCAAATCTCCCAAAATTGAAAATCTCGGTGACTCTTCTAGTGGGATTGATGTAAAAAACGGAAATTCGGATGAAAACCCAGATCCAAGGCATGATGAAGAAATTGAAAATGATGTTTCAGAATTAAACCAGAAGGTCGAAAATAAAATTGAAAAAAGCCAAGATAAATCTTCAGTTATGGAGCATAGGATTAATAACCAAAACAAGATGAAAAAAAATAACACTATTACTTGGAAAAATAAGAATTTAAAAGAACAAAATTCTCAGGGTTACAAACGTCGAAAATGTGATGAAGGAGATATCAAGTTTGAAATTAATGGTGAGGAAATATGGGTAACTAGGCTGGATGGCTTTTATATTAAAAAAGAAGATGCAGAGAGAATCAAACAATTAGAAAAAGATTTATTACAAAGAGGCATTTCAAAGCAAGAAGTAAGAGCTGCTATTAAAAAGGAAAGAAGAAATGCCGAAAAGTCTTTAGCAAGGCAAAAGAAAAAAGTATGTTACCACTGTCGTAAAGGTGGCCATACCTTATCATCTTGTCCTAAGCTAGAAGCTAATGGTGCTCCAGTAGTAGGAAGTGGCATATGTTATAAGTGTGGTTCTACAGAACACACACATTTTCAGTGTAAAGTCGTTAGTGGTAATTCTTTTAAGTTTGCTACCTGTTTCGTTTGTAAGCAAGAAGGTCATATTTCCAAACAGTGCCCTGACAACCCTAGAGGTATGTACCCAACTGGAGGTGGCTGTAGATTATGTGGAGATGTAACTCACTTTAGAAGGGAGTGCCCTACGCTACAGAAAAAATCTAACAAAGTAACTGCTGGACTAATGGATCAAGATGTTGAGAAATTAGGTGATGATGCTGATGTTCCAGTATCCAAGAACTCCATTCCAAGAAGAAAAAATAAAGTTGTTAAATTCAATTGACTCTAATTCAGTCATAAATAATTTTGAAAGATGGATGTCATCCATTATTACTAGATGTTTATATTTATATGTTATGTTCATCACAACTTGTGAGTAGAAAGAACTTCTTTGTCCCATTATGTAAATATTTTTTTAATAAAATTTTATTAGTTGCCCAATTTTTTTTTTTTACTCTTCTTTTTATTATACACTCAGCACACCAATTTATACTAAGTTTTTGGCACCACATCAAGTTATACTCCTTATTTTAATAATGAAACATATTATTAACTAAAATCTTAAAAATTATTAGCTTAAGAAAAAATTTTGTTGCCCTAGGCTCAAACCCGAAGGCGCCCAGGTTTTTTAAAGTCCCTTTAAACTTATATTTTCTTAGGGTAGTAATTATTAAATATAGTGGGCGTAATACTCCAAACATATTAATCATAAAATTTTAAAACCTGCATGTTCTAGGTTTTAGCATAAATAAATTTGTCACCAATGTTAATTTATTGTTGGTTGAAAATATTAATGATAATTTCCATGAAGATGACCGATTGGTTTAAATTATATTGGAAGGGTGTTTTTGGCTATTTATACTAATCAATTGTATACCTCTCTCTTATATATCCACGATTATTTTATACTGTATAATATATATATATATATATAGTGTTTTGGCAGCTACACAAACATTTTCAAGTATCTCTTATAATTAAATTGAAAGAATAGGAAATGAAAATGGAAAGTTATTAATGTCTCTCATTTATGTAGTAACCTGAAAGAAAGAGTACTGTGGAGTAACAGATCTGACTGCACTAGAATAGGAAACATTATTGCACTTTTCATTTTCACTTCTTATTCTATCAATTTAATTATAAGATACTTAAAAATGGTGGTCTAGCTATTGAAAGTACTTACATCAATATATTAATTAATCAGCTTTATTATGATAAAATTACAATCTGCCTCAATGAGCAATAAGTGATTGTGATCAATGTTTTCATTCATACCATATTTACAATTTTCATTCACTCGCTCATTCATACAGTATTTACAAACAGCCCAGAGACCTCCCAAATCCACATGGTTGCCACCTCCCTTGCATGCTAAAGAGGAAGCGGAGTCTTGGGAAGTCAGCCACGTCACCGGATACAAGCCAGTGGAGGCTGACCTGAGCGCGAGAGCCACATATGTTCAGGACATGATTGGAGAAACTGGCCATCGCCAGGCCTCCCACTGTTATGCATTTATAGCAGGTCACGAGGCCACTGCCATTTTAGTCTCAGAGGAGGATTATAGGGATGAGTGTGCAGTACAATGACTGTGCTAGAGGATTAGGGTGGTTGGATAGGTTACTGTAGAATTTCATGAACTTGGTAGGGACAAGTTCGAGAACCTAAAGTATATTAAGATCGTTATGAAGGGTTTTGTTGCTGACGTAAAAAGGGGCATTTACTATTGTTCTCAAGACTTGATTGAAAAGATTGGATACGCTTTTTGGATGTTCGAATTTTTTGCTCTCCCCCGTAGCTCTATTCCGTATGTCCAGATTGGCTTAGGTATAACTTTGTAAATTATTAACTTTTTTTTCTATTGAGAGATGAGATGTCCTTTGAAGTAGTCTGTACAGTTGTCCAAAGCGCCTGTTTAGTTCTTGTCTTTTTAGCCTCGTATGTGAGTTCCAGGTCAGCCGTTAGTCGAGATGGAAGCCTAAGTACTGTACTAACTCGGATACAGGGAGAGGAATGGAATTAAAAGAAACTAGTGGACAAGACTTGTGGCAGAGGGTGAAGGTAATGTGGGAACATTTTGCTTCCATTGCCTTTAACCGGCCATTGGTTGCACCAATCCTTGATCTCTTCAAGGTGTTTTTGAAGGTTATGGGATGCTATATCGGGGTCTGAGTTGGATAACAAGACTGCAGTGTCATCTGCAAATGTGGCCAAGAAGGTAGAGGGGACATCGGCGGTGTATAGGTTATGGAGGATGGGACCCAGGACACTGCCCTGTGGAACTCTGTGTAACAACGGGAAGGTTGAGCAGTGGATTGTCGTAGACGGAAACCAAACTGCTGGTGTGTAGGAAAAAGGTTTTTGGATTGAACAATTGGAAGTAGATGTTTTAATTTTTAATGTTTTTCAAATATTTTTGAGAGGATAGGGAGTAGGCTAATTGGACGGTAAGATGAGGCGTCATTGGGTGGTTTACCAGGTTAGCCGAATAGGGCAATAATGGAATGTTTCCAGAGGAGAGGAAGTGCTTAGTTCGGATAATGCAATTATAAATGTAGGTTAGGAAGATTATGGCTTTAGGAGGGAGTTAGTGGAAGTGAGGAAATCTTCAACAGTTATGCCATGGGTATGGTTTTGATGAGAAAAGTGAGGTGTGAAAGTATGGGAAAGATGCAGAGTAAATTCCTCAAGCCTATCCCCATTCAAAGCCGCCCAGTACCCATCATCATGTCGAAGTGGGTGTGAAACAGGATATTTTAGGATTTGTATCAATATAAAATAAATTGCGGATGTACCAGAGAGGTGTGTATTTATCAATTGGTTTTAAATTAAAGTAGTTTATTTATTTATTATGGAATTCCTTAATTGCAACAAAAGTTTTCATACATTTCTTGTGTTTCCTAACAAGCTTCTCCTTTCATGAACAGCATTGACTTCCTTAGTTTGTTAACCCATAGTAGTACCTTGTTTTCTTCTTTCTCCCGCTTTCCACTGCAGTATTTTAGTGATTCTTTCATATTCCATAATTGTTATGTATTACATAAAAATTATACCAAACCAACCTTTTATTTTGTAATTTCACAAGTACATTCATCTTTATCTTCATCTGTTAAATCATGTTCATGAGTTTCATTTCATGCCTCATCATTATGCTAAAAATATAACTTGCTCCATGAAAAATAATGAAGTGAGTAACCTTTCATATTACTGTATCTTTTTTAAAATTATATTGGTTCAGTATTAAATTCAAAATCTCATCATAAGTAATATGTTTTGGGATATAGTGAAGTATAATCAGCCATATTGAAACCCTTAATTGTGTGATGCATCACACATGAATTTTTAATCACACATTCATGATTCATAATTATAACAATTAATTAAATTTAAATGAAAGAATGTGCGTCCAGGAGGTGCTGCTACCTACTAAAAAAAAAAAAAAACCATTATATTTAATAATTTTCCTTTTATTTTTCCCCACATCCTATTTTTATAAGTTTGAGAGCTAAGGATTAAAAAAAAAAAAAGAAAATAAAAAAGAAAAGAATAAAAAAGCTCCATTATATATCATGGCCTACCAATCATGTCTGCCCCAACAGTAGTAGTAAAGATCTTTTTCACTCCTGTGTAATAGAAGAATAACTTACAGTGCACTGGATACTGCTCCATCTGGTCGATTTAAAATATGACTCCTTACTCTCTCTTGCTCGCTCTCTGGTTTCAAGTGAACATAGTTATTATCAAAGGTGTATGATAAAGCTATTAATTATCTACAAAACATATGTACAAGATAATCAACTCTTCTTGATTCTCAATGTAATCAATATTTACACACATTGTTTTCATGTAAATATATTTCAGCATCTCCTCTTTATAGCCATAAGCAGGTTGAGCCAGCCAATATACATGATTCTTCAAAGTCTCCCTATTTAAAAAAAATGTTAGTCTGCTACATGCAATGTATTAGAGTCTAAAAAAAAATGATGTAATAAGTAGACATAAGTCTCCACTGGTTTTGCCAGATAATTTCTTTTAGTCATGATAACACTCTTTTGATATTTCAATTATTTTGTCAACAGAGTATATTATATACTGATGAGGGAGAACAGTGACAAAGAGAAACAAGGCCATTTTAACTTCTAGCTTGAATGTAATAAGATTTATATAGGTCCCAGCATCTGCCTAACCATAAGTTCTTTTTTTTACAATGCATTTTGGAGTTTTCTCTTTTACCAGGTCCCCTTAAAGAATATAACCCATTGACTGTCAACCTTTTTAAAATTCAACATTTGTAATATATTTTTTAAATCTTTTAATTTAAATCACATCATTAATTTGTACATAAAATGAATCATAAACCTCTCTTCCTCAAAAGCAAACCATAAAAATCGTTTTATTAGCTTTGTTGTTGATGATTTTGATTCTAAATTAGCCTATTTTGTCCCATTTTTACACACAAACAAGTTATTTACAAAACTGTGACAAAAAGCTAATGTGAGGAGGAGTTGCGATAATATTGCTATAAACCATGGTTTTATCAATCCACTACACTAGGCCGAAAGAATTAGTGAAAGAAATAGAAGCTGGTACATATCAACTAACCTCATTGAAAGATTACAACAGCCACATAGAAGAGGTTGACATGAAAGAAAATGGGTGTAAACTACCATATAGCTTTTAGGGTATTTGGAGTGTGATAGGCAGATTGTGATTGAGTGGCAGAGAGGGCACTCTTGGTGGACCACCCCATCGCCCCCCCCCCCCTCCACCAGGTACGCTACTGCATCAGAAAGTGTTTCACTTTTAGGTTATACTCAGCTCTTCCGCTTACTCATATAACTAAAAAGAGTAATCAACTGAATTGTCAGAAGTCAAAATTTATTATTCCGATAATAATAGGGCAAGAAAATTCATCTCGGTAAACGATCGGCCCGCTGAAATTTCCAAAGAAGCTCCTTGACGTTCAGCTCAAAGGACTAAATTGAAAAAAAAATCGATATATTTACATAATTAAAACAATCTGGTACTAATATGCAATGCATCAAGTCTAAAACAGAACAAACAGTGACATCATCACTCTTGGTTGTGAATACAATCGCACTAACTAAATGGATGACCATTAAAAAAAGTAACAGCTTATTCAGAATTGACTATATTAACGGGCTGTATCTTCAATAATATGTATATCAGGGGTCCCGGGTTCAAATCCCGGAGCAAATCAATATCTTTTTTTTTATGGCTAATATCTAAATTTACAGCTTAGCTTTATCGCAGTTATTAGTTTGAGAGCTGACTGCAGGGTGCGCTAGGCTATTATTCAGTTTGATCCAGCGGGGGCTATTGAGATCCTCTATCCCCTTCGCAGTGTACAAAGTATTCGAGCTCTAAGCATTGACTTAAACAACATGAGGCTTTTCGCATGTATAACCAATGTTTCTACCTAGAAAATAACACGTGAAATTCAAGTTTGTGTCTAGTGAGTGTATTTTTCTATTGATTGTTTTTATTGTTTAGTGACTAAAATGACAAGATTTGCCCGGGCTTTTGGGTCTAAAGCTTCTAACCAAAGGACGGCTGAAGATAGTACACCATGGTCTCAATTAAAACTGCAGGTTACTCAAGATAAGCAAGACTTAGATGACAATAATGAAAAAGGAGAAACAAAATGGAAATCAGTTTTAGAAGTTGAAAAGAAAATTGAAGAAAATAAGAAAAGCGTATGGTGTGAATTTGAAGTTGAGAAACATCCAGAATCTGGAAATTGTGGCAAGATATTGGAGAAAACCAAAGGTAATAAACGCAAGTCAGATGTTGATGAATCTTTACCCGATAAATTATCTAATGAAAAGGGTCAGCCCAGTCCTGTCAAACCCACAAGCAAGAAGCTTAAACAGTGCAATTTAAAACATTTGCAATCTAAACTAAAGCTATCACAAAATGAAATATCTTTTCAGTTAGAAGAGATTTCCGAGAATACAAAAGAGCAGGGCTTAGAAAATAAAACAAATGTAAATAACAGTTTTATATCTAAAATAAACAAACGCAAATCTCCCAAAATTGAAAATCTCGGTGACTCTTCTAGTGGGATTGATGTAAAAAACGGAAATTCGGATGAAAACCCAGATCCAAGGCATGATGAAGAAATTGAAAATGATGTTTCAGAATTAAACCAGAAGGTCGAAAATAAAATTGAAAAAAGCCAAGATAAATCTTCAGTTATGGAGCATAGGATTAATAACCAAAACAAGATGAAAAAAAATAACACTATTACTTGGAAAAATAAGAATTTAAAAGAACAAAATTCTCAGGGTTACAAACGTCGAAAATGTGATGAAGGAGATATCAAGTTTGAAATTAATGGTGAGGAAATATGGGTAACTAGGCTGGATGGCTTTTATATTAAAAAAGAAGATGCAGAGAGAATCAAACAATTAGAAAAAGATTTATTACAAAGAGGCATTTCAAAGCAAGAAGTAAGAGCTGCTATTAAAAAGGAAAGAAGAAATGCCGAAAAGTCTTTAGCAAGGCAAAAGAAAAAAGTATGTTACCACTGTCGTAAAGGTGGCCATACCTTATCATCTTGTCCTAAGCTAGAAGCTAATGGTGCTCCAGTAGTAGGAAGTGGCATATGTTATAAGTGTGGTTCTACAGAACACACACATTTTCAGTGTAAAGTCGTTAGTGGTAATTCTTTTAAGTTTGCTACCTGTTTCGTTTGTAAGCAAGAAGGTCATATTTCCAAACAGTGCCCTGACAACCCTAGAGGTATGTACCCAACTGGAGGTGGCTGTAGATTATGTGGAGATGTAACTCACTTTAGAAGGGAGTGCCCTACGCTACAGAAAAAATCTAACAAAGTAACTGCTGGACTAATGGATCAAGATGTTGAGAAATTAGGTGATGATGCTGATGTTCCAGTATCCAAGAACTCCATTCCAAGAAGAAAAAATAAAGTTGTTAAATTCAATTGACTCTAATTCAGTCATAAATAATTTTGAAAGATGGATGTCATCCATTATTACTAGATGTTTATATTTATATGTTATGTTCATCACAACTTGTGAGTAGAAAGAACTTCTTTGTCCCATTATGTAAATATTTTTTTAATAAAATTTTATTAGTTGCCCAATTTTTTTTTTTTACTCTTCTTTTTATTATACACTCAGCACACCAATTTATACTAAGTTTTTGGCACCACATCAAGTTATACTCCTTATTTTAATAATGAAACATATTATTAACTAAAATCTTAAAAATTATTAGCTTAAGAAAAAATTTTGTTGCCCTAGGCTCAAACCCGAAGGCGCCCAGGTTTTTTAAAGTCCCTTTAAACTTATATTTTCTTAGGGTAGTAATTATTAAATATAGTGGGCGTAATACTCCAAACATATTAATCATAAAATTTTAAAACCTGCATGTTCTAGGTTTTAGCATAAATAAATTTGTCACCAATGTTAATTTATTGTTGGTTGAAAATATTAATGATAATTTCCATGAAGATGACCGATTGGTTTAAATTATATTGGAAGGGTGTTTTTGGCTATTTATACTAATCAATTGTATACCTCTCTCTTATATATCCACGATTATTTTATACTGTATAATATATATATATATATATAGTGTTTTGGCAGCTACACAAACATTTTCAAGTATCTCTTATAATTAAATTGAAAGAATAGGAAATGAAAATGGAAAGTTATTAATGTCTCTCATTTATGTAGTAACCTGAAAGAAAGAGTACTGTGGAGTAACAGATCTGACTGCACTAGAATAGGAAACATTATTGCACTTTTCATTTTCACTTCTTATTCTATCAATTTAATTATAAGATACTTAAAAATGGTGGTCTAGCTATTGAAAGTACTTACATCAATATATTAATTAATCAGCTTTATTATGATAAAATTACAATCTGCCTCAATGAGCAATAAGTGATTGTGATCAATGTTTTCATTCATACCATATTTACAATTTTCATTCACTCGCTCATTCATACAGTATTTACAAACAGCCCAGAGACCTCCCAAATCCACATGGTTGCCACCTCCCTTGCATGCTAAAGAGGAAGCGGAGTCTTGGGAAGTCAGCCACGTCACCGGATACAAGCCAGTGGAGGCTGACCTGAGCGCGAGAGCCACATATGTTCAGGACATGATTGGAGAAACTGGCCATCGCCAGGCCTCCCACTGTTATGCATTTATAGCAGGTCACGAGGCCACTGCCATTTTAGTCTCCGAGGAGGATTATAGGGATGAGTGTGCAGTACAATGACTGTGCTAGAGGATTAGGGTGGTTGGATAGGTTACTGTAGAATTTCATGAACTTGGTAGGGACAAGTTCGAGAACCTAAAGTATATTAAGATCGTTATGAAGGGTTTTGTTGCTGACGTAAAAAGGGGCATTTACTATTGTTCTCAAGACTTGATTGAAAAGATTGGATACGCTTTTTGGATGTTCGAATTTTTTGCTCTCCCCCGTAGCTCTATTCCGTATGTCCAGATTGGCTTAGGTATAACTTTGTAAATTATTAACTTTTTTTTCTATTGAGAGATGAGATGTCCTTTGAAGTAGTCTGTACAGTTGTCCAAAGCGCCTGTTTAGTTCTTGTCTTTTTAGCCTCGTATGTGAGTTCCAGGTCAGCTGTTAGTCGAGATGGAAGCCTAAGTACTGTACTAACTCGGATACAGGGAGAGGAATGGAATTAAAAGAAACTAGTGGACAAGACTTGTGGCAGAGGGTGAAGGTAATGTGGGAACATTTTGCTTCCATTGCCTTTAACCGGCCATTGGTTGCACCAATCCTTGATCTCTTCAAGGTGTTTTTGAAGGTTATGGGATGCTATATCGGGGTCTGAGTTGGATAACAAGACTGCAGTGTCATCTGCAAATGTGGCCAAGAAGGTAGAGGGGACATCGGCGGTGTATAGGTTATGGAGGATGGGACCCAGGACACTGCCCTGTGGAACTCTGTGTAACAACGGGAAGGTTGAGCAGTGGATTGTCGTAGACGGAAACCAAACTGCTGGTGTGTAGGAAAAAGGTTTTTGGATTGAACAATTGGAAGTAGATGTTTTAATTTTTAATGTTTTTCAAATATTTTTGAGAGGATAGGGAGTAGGCTAATTGGACGGTAAGATGAGGCGTCATTGGGTGGTTTACCAGGTTAGCCGAATAGGGCAATAATGGAATGTTTCCAGAGGAGAGGAAGTGCTTAGTTCGGATAATGCAATTATAAATGTAGGTTAGGAAGATTATGGCTTTAGGAGGGAGTTAGTGGAAGTGAGGAAATCTTCAACAGTTATGCCATGGGTATGGTTTTGATGAGAAAAGTGAGGTGTGAAAGTATGGGAAAGATGCAGAGTAAATTCCTCAAGCCTATCCCCATTCAAAGCCGCCCAGTACCCATCATCATGTCGAAGTGGGTGTGAAACAGGATATTTTAGGATTTGTATCAATATAAAATAAATTGCGGATGTACCAGAGAGGTGTGTATTTATCAATTGGTTTTAAATTAAAGTAGTTTATTTATTTATTATGGAATTCCTTAATTGCAACAAAAGTTTTCATACATTTCTTGTGTTTCCTAACAAGCTTCTCCTTTCATGAACAGCATTGACTTCCTTAGTTTGTTAACCCATAGTAGTACCTTGTTTTCTTCTTTCTCCCGCTTTCCACTGCAGTATTTTAGTGATTCTTTCATATTCCATAATTGTTATGTATTACATAAAAATTATACCAAACCAACCTTTTATTTTGTAATTTCACAAGTACATTCATCTTTATCTTCATCTGTTAAATCATGTTCATGAGTTTCATTTCATGCCTCATCATTATGCTAAAAATATAACTTGCTCCATGAAAAATAATGAAGTGAGTAACCTTTCATATTACTGTATCTTTTTTAAAATTATATTGGTTCAGTATTAAATTCAAAATCTCATCATAAGTAATATGTTTTGGGATATAGTGAAGTATAATCAGCCATATTGAAACCCTTAATTGTGTGATGCATCACACATGAATTTTTAATCACACATTCATGATTCATAATTATAACAATTAATTAAATTTAAATGAAAGAATGTGCGTCCAGGAGGTGCTGCTACCTACTAAAAAAAAAAAAAAACCATTATATTTAATAATTTTCCTTTTATTTTTCCCCACATCCTATTTTTATAAGTTTGAGAGCTAAGGATTAAAAAAAAAAAAAGAAAATAAAAAAGAAAAGAATAAAAAAGCTCCATTATATATCATGGCCTACCAATCATGTCTGCCCCAACAGTAGTAGTAAAGATCTTTTTCACTCCTGTGTAATAGAAGAATAACTTACAGTGCACTGGATACTGCTCCATCTGGTCGATTTAAAATATGACTCCTTACTCTCTCTTGCTCGCTCTCTGGTTTCAAGTGAACATAGTTATTATCAAAGGTGTATGATAAAGCTATTAATTATCTACAAAACATATGTACAAGATAATCAACTCTTCTTGATTCTCAATGTAATCAATATTTACACACATTGTTTTCATGTAAATATATTTCAGCATCTCCTCTTTATAGCCATAAGCAGGTTGAGCCAGCCAATATACATGATTCTTCAAAGTCTCCCTATTTAAAAAAAATGTTAGTCTGCTACATGCAATGTATTAGAGTCTAAAAAAAAATGATGTAATAAGTAGACATAAGTCTCCACTGGTTTTGCCAGATAATTTCTTTTAGTCATGATAACACTCTTTTGATATTTCAATTATTTTGTCAACAGAGTATATTATATACTGATGAGGGAGAACAGTGACAAAGAGAAACAAGGCCATTTTAACTTCTAGCTTGAATGTAATAAGATTTATATAGGTCCCAGCATCTGCCTAACCATAAGTTCTTTTTTTTACAATGCATTTTGGAGTTTTCTCTTTTACCAGGTCCCCTTAAAGAATATAACCCATTGACTGTCAACCTTTTTAAAATTCAACATTTGTAATATATTTTTTAAATCTTTTAATTTAAATCACATCATTAATTTGTACATAAAATGAATCATAAACCTCTCTTCCTCAAAAGCAAACCATAAAAATCGTTTTATTAGCTTTGTTGTTGATGATTTTGATTCTAAATTAGCCTATTTTGTCCCATTTTTACACACAAACAAGTTATTTACAAAACTGTGACAAAAAGCTAATGTGAGGAGGAGTTGCGATAATATTGCTATAAACCATGGTTTTATCAATCCACTACACTAGGCCGAAAGAATTAGTGAAAGAAATAGAAGCTGGTACATATCAACTAACCACATTGAAAGATTACAACAGCCACATAGAAGAGGTTGACATGAAAGAAAATGGGTGTAA
This sequence comes from Acanthosoma haemorrhoidale, assembly GCA_930367205.1. Taxonomy (NCBI): domain Eukaryota; kingdom Metazoa; phylum Arthropoda; class Insecta; order Hemiptera; family Acanthosomatidae; genus Acanthosoma; species Acanthosoma haemorrhoidale. The sequence continues at coordinate 41,995,650 of OV884014.1, forward strand.
ACTACCGTATAGCTTTTAGGGTATTTGGAGTGTGATAGGCAGATTGTGATTGAGTGGCAGAGAGGGCACTCTTGGTGGACCACCCCATCGCCCCCCCCCCCTCCACCAGGTACGCTACTGCATCAGAAAGTGTTTCACTTTTAGGTTATACTCAGCTCTTCCGCTTACTCATATAACTAAAAAGAGTAATCAACTGAATTGTCAGAAGTCAAAATTTATTATTCCGATAATAATAGGGCAAGAAAATTCATCTCGGTAAACGATCGGCCCGCTGAAATTTCCAAAGAAGCTCCTTGACGTTCAGCTCAAAGGACTAAATTGAAAAAAAAATCGATATATTTACATAATTAAAACAATCTGGTACTAATATGCAATGCATCAAGTCTAAAACAGAACAAACAGTGACATCATCACTCTTGGTTGTGAATACAATCGCACTAACTAAATGGATGACCATTAAAAAAAGTAACAGCTTATTCAGAATTGACTATATTAACGGGCTGTATCTTCAATAATATGTATATCAGGGGTCCCGGGTTCAAATCCCGGAGCAAATCAATATCTTTTTTTTTATGGCTAATATCTAAATTTACAGCTTAGCTTTATCGCAGTTATTAGTTTGAGAGCTGACTGCAGGGTGCGCTAGGCTATTATTCAGTTTGATCCAGCGGGGGCTATTGAGATCCTCTATCCCCTTCGCAGTGTACAAAGTATTCGAGCTCTAAGCATTGACTTAAACAACATGAGGCTTTTCGCATGTATAACCAATGTTTCTACCTAGAAAATAACACGTGAAATTCAAGTTTGTGTCTAGTGAGTGTATTTTTCTATTGATTGTTTTTATTGTTTAGTGACTAAAATGACAAGATTTGCCCGGGCTTTTGGGTCTAAAGCTTCTAACCAAAGGACGGCTGAAGATAGTACACCATGGTCTCAATTAAAACTGCAGGTTACTCAAGATAAGCAAGACTTAGATGACAATAATGAAAAAGGAGAAACAAAATGGAAATCAGTTTTAGAAGTTGAAAAGAAAATTGAAGAAAATAAGAAAAGCGTATGGTGTGAATTTGAAGTTGAGAAACATCCAGAATCTGGAAATTGTGGCAAGATATTGGAGAAAACCAAAGGTAATAAACGCAAGTCAGATGTTGATGAATCTTTACCCGATAAATTATCTAATGAAAAGGGTCAGCCCAGTCCTGTCAAACCCACAAGCAAGAAGCTTAAACAGTGCAATTTAAAACATTTGCAATCTAAACTAAAGCTATCACAAAATGAAATATCTTTTCAGTTAGAAGAGATTTCCGAGAATACAAAAGAGCAGGGCTTAGAAAATAAAACAAATGTAAATAACAGTTTTATATCTAAAATAAACAAACGCAAATCTCCCAAAATTGAAAATCTCGGTGACTCTTCTAGTGGGATTGATGTAAAAAACGGAAATTCGGATGAAAACCCAGATCCAAGGCATGATGAAGAAATTGAAAATGATGTTTCAGAATTAAACCAGAAGGTCGAAAATAAAATTGAAAAAAGCCAAGATAAATCTTCAGTTATGGAGCATAGGATTAATAACCAAAACAAGATGAAAAAAAATAACACTATTACTTGGAAAAATAAGAATTTAAAAGAACAAAATTCTCAGGGTTACAAACGTCGAAAATGTGATGAAGGAGATATCAAGTTTGAAATTAATGGTGAGGAAATATGGGTAACTAGGCTGGATGGCTTTTATATTAAAAAAGAAGATGCAGAGAGAATCAAACAATTAGAAAAAGATTTATTACAAAGAGGCATTTCAAAGCAAGAAGTAAGAGCTGCTATTAAAAAGGAAAGAAGAAATGCCGAAAAGTCTTTAGCAAGGCAAAAGAAAAAAGTATGTTACCACTGTCGTAAAGGTGGCCATACCTTATCATCTTGTCCTAAGCTAGAAGCTAATGGTGCTCCAGTAGTAGGAAGTGGCATATGTTATAAGTGTGGTTCTACAGAACACACACATTTTCAGTGTAAAGTCGTTAGTGGTAATTCTTTTAAGTTTGCTACCTGTTTCGTTTGTAAGCAAGAAGGTCATATTTCCAAACAGTGCCCTGACAACCCTAGAGGTATGTACCCAACTGGAGGTGGCTGTAGATTATGTGGAGATGTAACTCACTTTAGAAGGGAGTGCCCTACGCTACAGAAAAAATCTAACAAAGTAACTGCTGGACTAATGGATCAAGATGTTGAGAAATTAGGTGATGATGCTGATGTTCCAGTATCCAAGAACTCCATTCCAAGAAGAAAAAATAAAGTTGTTAAATTCAATTGACTCTAATTCAGTCATAAATAATTTTGAAAGATGGATGTCATCCATTATTACTAGATGTTTATATTTATATGTTATGTTCATCACAACTTGTGAGTAGAAAGAACTTCTTTGTCCCATTATGTAAATATTTTTTTAATAAAATTTTATTAGTTGCCCAATTTTTTTTTTTTACTCTTCTTTTTATTATACACTCAGCACACCAATTTATACTAAGTTTTTGGCACCACATCAAGTTATACTCCTTATTTTAATAATGAAACATATTATTAACTAAAATCTTAAAAATTATTAGCTTAAGAAAAAATTTTGTTGCCCTAGGCTCAAACCCGAAGGCGCCCAGGTTTTTTAAAGTCCCTTTAAACTTATATTTTCTTAGGGTAGTAATTATTAAATATAGTGGGCGTAATACTCCAAACATATTAATCATAAAATTTTAAAACCTGCATGTTCTAGGTTTTAGCATAAATAAATTTGTCACCAATGTTAATTTATTGTTGGTTGAAAATATTAATGATAATTTCCATGAAGATGACCGATTGGTTTAAATTATATTGGAAGGGTGTTTTTGGCTATTTATACTAATCAATTGTATACCTCTCTCTTATATATCCACGATTATTTTATACTGTATAATATATATATATATATATATATATATAGTGTTTTGGCAGCTACACAAACATTTTCAAGTATCTCTTATAATTAAATTGAAAGAATAGGAAATGAAAATGGAAAGTTATTAATGTCTCTCATTTATGTAGTAACCTGAAAGAAAGAGTACTGTGGAGTAACAGATCTGACTGCACTAGAATAGGAAACATTATTGCACTTTTCATTTTCACTTCTTATTCTATCAATTTAATTATAAGATACTTAAAAATGGTGGTCTAGCTATTGAAAGTACTTACATCAATATATTAATTAATCAGCTTTATTATGATAAAATTACAATCTGCCTCAATGAGCAATAAGTGATTGTGATCAATGTTTTCATTCATACCATATTTACAATTTTCATTCACTCGCTCATTCATACAGTATTTACAAACAGCCCAGAGACCTCCCAAATCCACATGGTTGCCACCTCCCTTGCATGCTAAAGAGGAAGCGGAGTCTTGGGAAGTCAGCCACGTCACCGGATACAAGCCAGTGGAGGCTGACCTGAGCGCGAGAGCCACATATGTTCAGGACATGATTGGAGAAACTGGCCATCGCCAGGCCTCCCACTGTTATGCATTTATAGCAGGTCACGAGGCCACTGCCATTTTAGTCTCCGAGGAGGATTATAGGGATGAGTGTGCAGTACAATGACTGTGCTAGAGGATTAGGGTGGTTGGATAGGTTACTGTAGAATTTCATGAACTTGGTAGGGACAAGTTCGAGAACCTAAAGTATATTAAGATCGTTATGAAGGGTTTTGTTGCTGACGTAAAAAGGGGCATTTACTATTGTTCTCAAGACTTGATTGAAAAGATTGGATACGCTTTTTGGATGTTCGAATTTTTTGCTCTCCCCCGTAGCTCTATTCCGTATGTCCAGATTGGCTTAGGTATAACTTTGTAAATTATTAACTTTTTTTTCTATTGAGAGATGAGATGTCCTTTGAAGTAGTCTGTACAGTTGTCCAAAGCGCCTGTTTAGTTCTTGTCTTTTTAGCCTCGTATGTGAGTTCCAGGTCAGCTGTTAGTCGAGATGGAAGCCTAAGTACTGTACTAACTCGGATACAGGGAGAGGAATGGAATTAAAAGAAACTAGTGGACAAGACTTGTGGCAGAGGGTGAAGGTAATGTGGGAACATTTTGCTTCCATTGCCTTTAACCGGCCATTGGTTGCACCAATCCTTGATCTCTTCAAGGTGTTTTTGAAGGTTATGGGATGCTATATCGGGGTCTGAGTTGGATAACAAGACTGCAGTGTCATCTGCAAATGTGGCCAAGAAGGTAGAGGGGACATCGGCGGTGTATAGGTTATGGAGGATGGGACCCAGGACACTGCCCTGTGGAACTCTGTGTAACAACGGGAAGGTTGAGCAGTGGATTGTCGTAGACGGAAACCAAACTGCTGGTGTGTAGGAAAAAGGTTTTTGGATTGAACAATTGGAAGTAGATGTTTTAATTTTTAATGTTTTTCAAATATTTTTGAGAGGATAGGGAGTAGGCTAATTGGACGGTAAGATGAGGCGTCATTGGGTGGTTTACCAGGTTAGCCGAATAGGGCAATAATGGAATGTTTCCAGAGGAGAGGAAGTGCTTAGTTCGGATAATGCAATTATAAATGTAGGTTAGGAAGATTATGGCTTTAGGAGGGAGTTAGTGGAAGTGAGGAAATCTTCAACAGTTATGCCATGGGTATGGTTTTGATGAGAAAAGTGAGGTGTGAAAGTATGGGAAAGATGCAGAGTAAATTCCTCAAGCCTATCCCCATTCAAAGCCGCCCAGTACCCATCATCATGTCGAAGTGGGTGTGAAACAGGATATTTTAGGATTTGTATCAATATAAAATAAATTGCGGATGTACCAGAGAGGTGTGTATTTATCAATTGGTTTTAAATTAAAGTAGTTTATTTATTTATTATGGAATTCCTTAATTGCAACAAAAGTTTTCATACATTTCTTGTGTTTCCTAACAAGCTTCTCCTTTCATGAACAGCATTGACTTCCTTAGTTTGTTAACCCATAGTAGTACCTTGTTTTCTTCTTTCTCCCGCTTTCCACTGCAGTATTTTAGTGATTCTTTCATATTCCATAATTGTTATGTATTACATAAAAATTATACCAAACCAACCTTTTATTTTGTAATTTCACAAGTACATTCATCTTTATCTTCATCTGTTAAATCATGTTCATGAGTTTCATTTCATGCCTCATCATTATGCTAAAAATATAACTTGCTCCATGAAAAATAATGAAGTGAGTAACCTTTCATATTACTGTATCTTTTTTAAAATTATATTGGTTCAGTATTAAATTCAAAATCTCATCATAAGTAATATGTTTTGGGATATAGTGAAGTATAATCAGCCATATTGAAACCCTTAATTGTGTGATGCATCACACATGAATTTTTAATCACACATTCATGATTCATAATTATAACAATTAATTAAATTTAAATGAAAGAATGTGCGTCCAGGAGGTGCTGCTACCTACTAAAAAAAAAAAAAAACCATTATATTTAATAATTTTCCTTTTATTTTTCCCCACATCCTATTTTTATAAGTTTGAGAGCTAAGGATTAAAAAAAAAAAAAGAAAATAAAAAAGAAAAGAATAAAAAAGCTCCATTATATATCATGGCCTACCAATCATGTCTGCCCCAACAGTAGTAGTAAAGATCTTTTTCACTCCTGTGTAATAGAAGAATAACTTACAGTGCACTGGATACTGCTCCATCTGGTCGATTTAAAATATGACTCCTTACTCTCTCTTGCTCGCTCTCTGGTTTCAAGTGAACATAGTTATTATCAAAGGTGTATGATAAAGCTATTAATTATCTACAAAACATATGTACAAGATAATCAACTCTTCTTGATTCTCAATGTAATCAATATTTACACACATTGTTTTCATGTAAATATATTTCAGCATCTCCTCTTTATAGCCATAAGCAGGTTGAGCCAGCCAATATACATGATTCTTCAAAGTCTCCCTATTTAAAAAAAATGTTAGTCTGCTACATGCAATGTATTAGAGTCTAAAAAAAAATGATGTAATAAGTAGACATAAGTCTCCACTGGTTTTGCCAGATAATTTCTTTTAGTCATGATAACACTCTTTTGATATTTCAATTATTTTGTCAACAGAGTATATTATATACTGATGAGGGAGAACAGTGACAAAGAGAAACAAGGCCATTTTAACTTCTAGCTTGAATGTAATAAGATTTATATAGGTCCCAGCATCTGCCTAACCATAAGTTCTTTTTTTTACAATGCATTTTGGAGTTTTCTCTTTTACCAGGTCCCCTTAAAGAATATAACCCATTGACTGTCAACCTTTTTAAAATTCAACATTTGTAATATATTTTTTAAATCTTTTAATTTAAATCACATCATTAATTTGTACATAAAATGAATCATAAACCTCTCTTCCTCAAAAGCAAACCATAAAAATCGTTTTATTAGCTTTGTTGTTGATGATTTTGATTCTAAATTAGCCTATTTTGTCCCATTTTTACACACAAACAAGTTATTTACAAAACTGTGACAAAAAGCTAATGTGAGGAGGAGTTGCGATAATATTGCTATAAACCATGGTTTTATCAATCCACTACACTAGGCCGAAAGAATTAGTGAAAGAAATAGAAGCTGGTACATATCAACTAACCACATTGAAAGATTACAACAGCCACATAGAAGAGGTTGACATGAAAGAAAATGGGTGTAAACTACCGTATAGCTTTTAGGGTATTTGGAGTGTGATAGGCAGATTGTGATTGAGTGGCAGAGAGGGCACTCTTGGTGGACCACCCCATCGCCCCCCCCCCTCCACCAGGTACGCTACTGCATCAGAAAGTGTTTCACTTTTAGGTTATACTCAGCTCTTCCGCTTACTCATATAACTAAAAAGAGTAATCAACTGAATTGTCAGAAGTCAAAATTTATTATTCCGATAATAATAGGGCAAGAAAATTCATCTCGGTAAACGATCGGCCCGCTGAAATTTCCAAAGAAGCTCCTTGACGTTCAGCTCAAAGGACTAAATTGAAAAAAAAATCGATATATTTACATAATTAAAACAATCTGGTACTAATATGCAATGCATCAAGTCTAAAACAGAACAAACAGTGACATCATCACTCTTGGTTGTGAATACAATCGCACTAACTAAATGGATGACCATTAAAAAAAGTAACAGCTTATTCAGAATTGACTATATTAACGGGCTGTATCTTCAATAATATGTATATCAGGGGTCCCGGGTTCAAATCCCGGAGCAAATCAATATCTTTTTTTTTATGGCTAATATCTAAATTTACAGCTTAGCTTTATCGCAGTTATTAGTTTGAGAGCTGACTGCAGGGTGCGCTAGGCTATTATTCAGTTTGATCCAGCGGGGGCTATTGAGATCCTCTATCCCCTTCGCAGTGTACAAAGTATTCGAGCTCTAAGCATTGACTTAAACAACATGAGGCTTTTCGCATGTATAACCAATGTTTCTACCTAGAAAATAACACGTGAAATTCAAGTTTGTGTCTAGTGAGTGTATTTTTCTATTGATTGTTTTTATTGTTTAGTGACTAAAATGACAAGATTTGCCCGGGCTTTTGGGTCTAAAGCTTCTAACCAAAGGACGGCTGAAGATAGTACACCATGGTCTCAATTAAAACTGCAGGTTACTCAAGATAAGCAAGACTTAGATGACAATAATGAAAAAGGAGAAACAAAATGGAAATCAGTTTTAGAAGTTGAAAAGAAAATTGAAGAAAATAAGAAAAGCGTATGGTGTGAATTTGAAGTTGAGAAACATCCAGAATCTGGAAATTGTGGCAAGATATTGGAGAAAACCAAAGGTAATAAACGCAAGTCAGATGTTGATGAATCTTTACCCGATAAATTATCTAATGAAAAGGGTCAGCCCAGTCCTGTCAAACCCACAAGCAAGAAGCTTAAACAGTGCAATTTAAAACATTTGCAATCTAAACTAAAGCTATCACAAAATGAAATATCTTTTCAGTTAGAAGAGATTTCCGAGAATACAAAAGAGCAGGGCTTAGAAAATAAAACAAATGTAAATAACAGTTTTATATCTAAAATAAACAAACGCAAATCTCCCAAAATTGAAAATCTCGGTGACTCTTCTAGTGGGATTGATGTAAAAAACGGAAATTCGGATGAAAACCCAGATCCAAGGCATGATGAAGAAATTGAAAATGATGTTTCAGAATTAAACCAGAAGGTCGAAAATAAAATTGAAAAAAGCCAAGATAAATCTTCAGTTATGGAGCATAGGATTAATAACCAAAACAAGATGAAAAAAAATAACACTATTACTTGGAAAAATAAGAATTTAAAAGAACAAAATTCTCAGGGTTACAAACGTCGAAAATGTGATGAAGGAGATATCAAGTTTGAAATTAATGGTGAGGAAATATGGGTAACTAGGCTGGATGGCTTTTATATTAAAAAAGAAGATGCAGAGAGAATCAAACAATTAGAAAAAGATTTATTACAAAGAGGCATTTCAAAGCAAGAAGTAAGAGCTGCTATTAAAAAGGAAAGAAGAAATGCCGAAAAGTCTTTAGCAAGGCAAAAGAAAAAAGTATGTTACCACTGTCGTAAAGGTGGCCATACCTTATCATCTTGTCCTAAGCTAGAAGCTAATGGTGCTCCAGTAGTAGGAAGTGGCATATGTTATAAGTGTGGTTCTACAGAACACACACATTTTCAGTGTAAAGTCGTTAGTGGTAATTCTTTTAAGTTTGCTACCTGTTTCGTTTGTAAGCAAGAAGGTCATATTTCCAAACAGTGCCCTGACAACCCTAGAGGTATGTACCCAACTGGAGGTGGCTGTAGATTATGTGGAGATGTAACTCACTTTAGAAGGGAGTGCCCTACGCTACAGAAAAAATCTAACAAAGTAACTGCTGGACTAATGGATCAAGATGTTGAGAAATTAGGTGATGATGCTGATGTTCCAGTATCCAAGAACTCCATTCCAAGAAGAAAAAATAAAGTTGTTAAATTCAATTGACTCTAATTCAGTCATAAATAATTTTGAAAGATGGATGTCATCCATTATTACTAGATGTTTATATTTATATGTTATGTTCATCACAACTTGTGAGTAGAAAGAACTTCTTTGTCCCATTATGTAAATATTTTTTTAATAAAATTTTATTAGTTGCCCAATTTTTTTTTTTTACTCTTCTTTTTATTATACACTCAGCACACCAATTTATACTAAGTTTTTGGCACCACATCAAGTTATACTCCTTATTTTAATAATGAAACATATTATTAACTAAAATCTTAAAAATTATTAGCTTAAGAAAAAATTTTGTTGCCCTAGGCTCAAACCCGAAGGCGCCCAGGTTTTTTAAAGTCCCTTTAAACTTATATTTTCTTAGGGTAGTAATTATTAAATATAGTGGGCGTAATACTCCAAACATATTAATCATAAAATTTTAAAACCTGCATGTTCTAGGTTTTAGCATAAATAAATTTGTCACCAATGTTAATTTATTGTTGGTTGAAAATATTAATGATAATTTCCATGAAGATGACCGATTGGTTTAAATTATATTGGAAGGGTGTTTTTGGCTATTTATACTAATCAATTGTATACCTCTCTCTTATATATCCACGATTATTTTATACTGTATAATATATATATATATATATATATATAGTGTTTTGGCAGCTACACAAACATTTTCAAGTATCTCTTATAATTAAATTGAAAGAATAGGAAATGAAAATGGAAAGTTATTAATGTCTCTCATTTATGTAGTAACCTGAAAGAAAGAGTACTGTGGAGTAACAGATCTGACTGCACTAGAATAGGAAACATTATTGCACTTTTCATTTTCACTTCTTATTCTATCAATTTAATTATAAGATACTTAAAAATGGTGGTCTAGCTATTGAAAGTACTTACATCAATATATTAATTAATCAGCTTTATTATGATAAAATTACAATCTGCCTCAATGAGCAATAAGTGATTGTGATCAATGTTTTCATTCATACCATATTTACAATTTTCATTCACTCGCTCATTCATACAGTATTTACAAACAGCCCAGAGACCTCCCAAATCCACATGGTTGCCACCTCCCTTGCATGCTAAAGAGGAAGCGGAGTCTTGGGAAGTCAGCCACGTCACCGGATACAAGCCAGTGGAGGCTGACCTGAGCGCGAGAGCCACATATGTTCAGGACATGATTGGAGAAACTGGCCATCGCCAGGCCTCCCACTGTTATGCATTTATAGCAGGTCACGAGGCCACTGCCATTTTAGTCTCCGAGGAGGATTATAGGGATGAGTGTGCAGTACAATGACTGTGCTAGAGGATTAGGGTGGTTGGATAGGTTACTGTAGAATTTCATGAACTTGGTAGGGACAAGTTCGAGAACCTAAAGTATATTAAGATCGTTATGAAGGGTTTTGTTGCTGACGTAAAAAGGGGCATTTACTATTGTTCTCAAGACTTGATTGAAAAGATTGGATACGCTTTTTGGATGTTCGAATTTTTTGCTCTCCCCCGTAGCTCTATTCCGTATGTCCAGATTGGCTTAGGTATAACTTTGTAAATTATTAACTTTTTTTTCTATTGAGAGATGAGATGTCCTTTGAAGTAGTCTGTACAGTTGTCCAAAGCGCCTGTTTAGTTCTTGTCTTTTTAGCCTCGTATGTGAGTTCCAGGTCAGCCGTTAGTCGAGATGGAAGCCTAAGTACTGTACTAACTCGGATACAGGGAGAGGAATGGAATTAAAAGAAACTAGTGGACAAGACTTGTGGCAGAGGGTGAAGGTAATGTGGGAACATTTTGCTTCCATTGCCTTTAACCGGCCATTGGTTGCACCAATCCTTGATCTCTTCAAGGTGTTTTTGAAGGTTATGGGATGCTATATCGGGGTCTGAGTTGGATAACAAGACTGCAGTGTCATCTGCAAATGTGGCCAAGAAGGTAGAGGGGACATCGGCGGTGTATAGGTTATGGAGGATGGGACCCAGGACACTGCCCTGTGGAACTCTGTGTAACAACGGGAAGGTTGAGCAGTGGATTGTCGTAGACGGAAACCAAACTGCTGGTGTGTAGGAAAAAGGTTTTTGGATTGAACAATTGGAAGTAGATGTTTTAATTTTTAATGTTTTTCAAATATTTTTGAGAGGATAGGGAGTAGGCTAATTGGACGGTAAGATGAGGCGTCATTGGATGGTTTACCGGGTTAGCCGAATAGGGCAATAATGGAATGTTTCCAGAGGAGAGGAAGTGCTTAGTTCGGATAATGCAATTATAAATGTAGGTTAGGAAGATTATGGCTTTAGGAGGGAGTTAGTGGAAGTGAGGAAATCTTCAACAGTTATGCCATGGGTATGGTTTTGATGAGAAAAGTGAGGTGTGAAAGTATGGGAAAGATGCAGAGTAAATTCCTCAAACCTATCCCCATTCAAAGCCGCCCAGTACCCATCATCATGTCGAAGTGGGTGTGAAACAGGATATTTTAGGATTTGTATCAATATAAAATAAATTGCGGATGTACCAGAGAGGTGTGTATTTATCAATTGGTTTTAAATTAAAGTAGTTTATTTATTTATTATGGAATTCCTTAATTGCAACAAAAGTTTTCATACATTTCTTGTGTTTCCTAACAAGCTTCTCCTTTCATGAACAGCATTGACTTCCTTAGTTTGTTAACCCATAGTAGTACCTTGTTTTCTTCTTTCTCCCGCTTTCCACTGCAGTATTTTAGTGATTCTTTCATATTCCATAATTGTTATGTATTACATAAAAATTATACCAAACCAACCTTTTATTTTGTAATTTCACAAGTACATTCATCTTTATCTTCATCTGTTAAATCATGTTCATGAGTTTCATTTCATGCCTCATCATTATGCTAAAAATATAACTTGCTCCATGAAAAATAATGAAGTGAGTAACCTTTCATATTACTGTATCTTTTTTAAAATTATATTGGTTCAGTATTAAATTCAAAATCTCATCATAAGTAATATGTTTTGGGATATAGTGAAGTATAATCAGCCATATTGAAACCCTTAATTGTGTGATGCATCACACATGAATTTTTAATCACACATTCATGATTCATAATTATAACAATTAATTAAATTTAAATGAAAGAATGTGCGTCCAGGAGGTGCTGCTACCTACTAAAAAAAAAAAAAAACCATTATATTTAATAATTTTCCTTTTATTTTTCCCCACATCCTATTTTTATAAGTTTGAGAGCTAAGGATTAAAAAAAAAAAAAGAAAATAAAAAAGAAAAGAATAAAAAAGCTCCATTATATATCATGGCCTACCAATCATGTCTGCCCCAACAGTAGTAGTAAAGATCTTTTTCACTCCTGTGTAATAGAAGAATAACTTACAGTGCACTGGATACTGCTCCATCTGGTCGATTTAAAATATGACTCCTTACTCTCTCTTGCTCGCTCTCTGGTTTCAAGTGAACATAGTTATTATCAAAGGTGTATGATAAAGCTATTAATTATCTACAAAACATATGTACAAGATAATCAACTCTTCTTGATTCTCAATGTAATCAATATTTACACACATTGTTTTCATGTAAATATATTTCAGCATCTCCTCTTTATAGCCATAAGCAGGTTGAGCCAGCCAATATACATGATTCTTCAAAGTCTCCCTATTTAAAAAAAATGTTAGTCTGCTACATGCAATGTATTAGAGTCTAAAAAAAAATGATGTAATAAGTAGACATAAGTCTCCACTGGTTTTGCCAGATAATTTCTTTTAGTCATGATAACACTCTTTTGATATTTCAATTATTTTGTCAACAGAGTATATTATATACTGATGAGGGAGAACAGTGACAAAGAGAAACAAGGCCATTTTAACTTCTAGCTTGAATGTAATAAGATTTATATAGGTCCCAGCATCTGCCTAACCATAAGTTCTTTTTTTTACAATGCATTTTGGAGTTTTCTCTTTTACCAGGTCCCCTTAAAGAATATAACCCATTGACTGTCAACCTTTTTAAAATTCAACATTTGTAATATATTTTTTAAATCTTTTAATTTAAATCACATCATTAATTTGTACATAAAATGAATCATAAACCTCTCTTCCTCAAAAGCAAACCATAAAAATCGTTTTATTAGCTTTGTTGTTGATGATTTTGATTCTAAATTAGCCTATTTTGTCCCATTTTTACACACAAACAAGTTATTTACAAAACTGTGACAAAAAGCTAATGTGAGGAGGAGTTGCGATAATATTGCTATAAACCATGGTTTTATCAATCCACTACACTAGGCCAAAAGAATTAGTGAAAGAAATAGAAGCTGGTACATATCAACTAACCACATTGAAAGATTACAACAGCCACATAGAAGAGGTTGACATGAAAGAAAATGGGTGTAAACTACCGTATAGCTTTTAGGGTATTTGGAGTGTGATAGGCAGATTGTGATTGAGTGGCAGAGAGGGCACTCTTGGTGGACCACCCCATCGCCCCCCCCCTCCACCAGGTACGCTACTGCATCAGAAAGTGTTTCACTTTTAGGTTATACTCAGCTCTTCCGCTTACTCATATAACTAAAAAGAGTAATCAACTGAATTGTCAGAAGTCAAAATTTATTATTCCGATAATAATAGGGCAAGAAAATTCATCTCGGTAAACGATCGGCCCGCTGAAATTTCCAAAGAAGCTCCTTGACGTTCAGCTCAAAGGACTAAATTGAAAAAAAAATCGATATATTTACATAATTAAAACAATCTGGTACTAATATGCAATGCATCAAGTCTAAAACAGAACAAACAGTGACATCATCACTCTTGGTTGTGAATACAATCGCACTAACTAAATGGATGACCATTAAAAAAAGTAACAGCTTATTCAGAATTGACTATATTAACGGGCTGTATCTTCAATAATATGTATATCAGGGGTCCCGGGTTCAAATCCCGGAGCAAATCAATATCTTTTTTTTTATGGCTAATATCTAAATTTACAGCTTAGCTTTATCGCAGTTATTAGTTTGAGAGCTGACTGCAGGGTGCGCTAGGCTATTATTCAGTTTGATCCAGCGGGGGCTATTGAGATCCTCTATCCCCTTCGCAGTGTACAAAGTATTCGAGCTCTAAGCATTGACTTAAACAACATGAGGCTTTTCGCATGTATAACCAATGTTTCTACCTAGAAAATAACACGTGAAATTCAAGTTTGTGTCTAGTGAGTGTATTTTTCTATTGATTGTTTTTATTGTTTAGTGACTAAAATGACAAGATTTGCCCGGGCTTTTGGGTCTAAAGCTTCTAACCAAAGGACGGCTGAAGATAGTACACCATGGTCTCAATTAAAACTACAGGTTACTCCAGATAAGCAAGACTTAGATGACAATAATGAAAAAGGAGAAACAAAATGGAAATCAGTTTTAGAAGTTGAAAAGAAAATTGAAGAAAATAAGAAAAGCGTATGGTGTGAATTTGAAGTTGAGAAACATCCAGAATCTGGAAATTGTGGCAAGATATTGGAGAAAACCAAAGGTAATAAACGCAAGTCAGATGTTGATGAATCTTTACCCGATAAATTATCTAATGAAAAGGGTCAGCCCAGTCCTGTCAAACCCACAAGCAAGAAGCTTAAACAGCGCAATTTAAAACATTTGCAATCTAAACTAAAGCTATCACAAAATGAAATATCTTTTCAGTTAGAAGAGATTTCCGAGAATACAAAAGAGCAGGGCTTAGAAAATAAAACAAATGTAAATAACAGTTTTATATCTAAAATAAACAAACGCAAATCTCCCAAAATTGAAAATCTCGGTGACTCTTCTAGTGGGATTGATGTAAAAAACGGAAATTCGGATGAAAACCCAGATCCAAGGCATGATGAAGAAATTGAAAATGATGTTTCAGAATTAAACCAGAAGGTCGAAAATAAAATTGAAAAAAGCCAAGATAAATCTTCAGTTATGGAGCATAGGATTAATAACCAAAACAAGATGAAAAAAAATAACACTATTACTTGGAAAAATAAGAATTTAAAAGAACAAAATTCTCAGGGTTACAAACGTCGAAAATGTGATGAAGGAGATATCAAGTTTGAAATTAATGGTGAGGAAATATGGGTAACTAGGCTGGATGGCTTTTATATTAAAAAAGAAGATGCAGAGAGAATCAAACAATTAGAAAAAGATTTATTACAAAGAGGCATTTCAAAGCAAGAAGTAAGAGCTGCTATTAAAAAGGAAAGAAGAAATGCCGAAAAGTCTTTAGCAAGGCAAAAGAAAAAAGTATGTTACCACTGTCGTAAAGGTGGCCATACCTTATCATCTTGTCCTAAGCTAGAAGCTAATGGTGCTCCAGTAGTAGGAAGTGGCATATGTTATAAGTGTGGTTCTACAGAACACACACATTTTCAGTGTAAAGTCGTTAGTGGTAATTCTTTTAAGTTTGCTACCTGTTTCGTTTGTAAGCAAGAAGGTCATATTTCCAAACAGTGCCCTGACAACCCTAGAGGTATGTACCCAACTGGAGGTGGCTGTAGATTATGTGGAGATGTAACTCACTTTAGAAGGGAGTGCCCTACGCTACAGAAAAAATCTAACAAAGTAACTGCTGGACTAATGGATCAAGATGTTGAGAAATTAGGTGATGATGCTGATGTTCCAGTATCCAAGAACTCCATTCCAAGAAGAAAAAATAAAGTTGTTAAATTCAATTGACTCTAATTCAGTCATAAATAATTTTGAAAGATGGATGTCATCCATTATTACTAGATGTTTATATTTATATGTTATGTTCATCACAACTTGTGAGTAGAAAGAACTTCTTTGTCCCATTATGTAAATATTTTTTTAATAAAATTTTATTAGTTGCCCAATTTTTTTTTTTTACTCTTCTTTTTATTATACACTCAGCACACCAATTTATACTAAGTTTTTGGCACCACATCAAGTTATACTCCTTATTTTAATAATGAAACATATTATTAACTAAAATCTTAAAAATTATTAGCTTAAGAAAAAATTTTGTTGCCCTAGGCTCAAACCCGAAGGCGCCCAGGTTTTTTAAAGTCCCTTTAAACTTATATTTTCTTAGGGTAGTAATTATTAAATATAGTGGGCGTAATACTCCAAACATATTAATCATAAAATTTTAAAACCTGCATGTTCTAGGTTTTAGCATAAATAAATTTGTCACCAATGTTAATTTATTGTTGGTTGAAAATATTAATGATAATTTCCATGAAGATGACCGATTGGTTTAAATTATATTGGAAGGGTGTTTTTGGCTATTTATACTAATCAATTGTATACCTCTCTCTTATATATCCACGATTATTTTATACTGTATAATATATATATATATATATAGTGTTTTGGCAGCTACACAAACATTTTCAAGTATCTCTTATAATTAAATTGAAAGAATAGGAAATGAAAATGGAAAGTTATTAATGTCTCTCATTTATGTAGTAACCTGAAAGAAAGAGTACTGTGGAGTAACAGATCTGACTGCACTAGAATAGGAAACATTATTGCACTTTTCATTTTCACTTCTTATTCTATCAATTTAATTATAAGATACTTAAAAATGGTGGTCTAGCTATTGAAAGTACTTACATCAATATATTAATTAATCAGCTTTATTATGATAAAATTACAATCTGCCTCAATGAGCAATAAGTGATTGTGATCAATGTTTTCATTCATACCATATTTACAATTTTCATTCACTCGCTCATTCATACAGTATTTACAAACAGCCCAGAGACCTCCCAAATCCACATGGTTGCCACCTCCCTTGCATGCTAAAGAGGAAGCGGAGTCTTGGGAAGTCAGCCACGTCACCGGATACAAGCCAGTGGAGGCTGACCTGAGCGCGAGAGCCACATATGTTCAGGACATGATTGGAGAAACTGGCCATCGCCAGGCCTCCCACTGTTATGCATTTATAGCAGGTCACGAGGCCACTGCCATTTTAGTCTCAGAGGAGGATTATAGGGATGAGTGTGCAGTACAATGACTGTGCTAGAGGATTAGGGTGGTTGGATAGGTTACTGTAGAATTTCATGAACTTGGTAGGGACAAGTTCGAGAACCTAAAGTATATTAAGATCGTTATGAAGGGTTTTGTTGCTGACGTAAAAAGGGGCATTTACTATTGTTCTCAAGACTTGATTGAAAAGATTGGATACGCTTTTTGGATGTTCGAATTTTTTGCTCTCCCCCGTAGCTCTATTCCGTATGTCCAGATTGGCTTAGGTATAACTTTGTAAATTATTAACTTTTTTTTCTATTGAGAGATGAGATGTCCTTTGAAGTAGTCTGTACAGTTGTCCAAAGCGCCTGTTTAGTTCTTGTCTTTTTAGCCTCGTATGTGAGTTCCAGGTCAGCCGTTAGTCGAGATGGAAGCCTAAGTACTGTACTAACTCGGATACAGGGAGAGGAATGGAATTAAAAGAAACTAGTGGACAAGACTTGTGGCAGAGGGTGAAGGTAATGTGGGAACATTTTGCTTCCATTGCCTTTAACCGGCCATTGGTTGCACCAATCCTTGATCTCTTCAAGGTGTTTTTGAAGGTTATGGGATGCTATATCGGGGTCTGAGTTGGATAACAAGACTGCAGTGTCATCTGCAAATGTGGCCAAGAAGGTAGAGGGGACATCGGCGGTGTATAGGTTATGGAGGATGGGACCCAGGACACTGCCCTGTGGAACTCTGTGTAACAACGGGAAGGTTGAGCAGTGGATTGTCGTAGACGGAAACCAAACTGCTGGTGTGTAGGAAAAAGGTTTTTGGATTGAACAATTGGAAGTAGATGTTTTAATTTTTAATGTTTTTCAAATATTTTTGAGAGGATAGGGAGTAGGCTAATTGGACGGTAAGATGAGGCGTCATTGGGTGGTTTACCGGGTTAGCCGAATAGGGCAATAATGGAATGTTTCCAGAGGAGAGGAAGTGCTTAGTTCGGATAATGCAATTATAAATGTAGGTTAGGAAGATTATGGCTTTAGGAGGGAGTTAGTGGAAGCGAGGAAATCTTCAACAGTTATGCCATGGGTATGGTTTTGATAAGAAAGGCGAGGTGTGAAAGTATGGGAAAGATCCAGAGCAAATTCCTCAAACCTATCCCCATCATCATGTCGAAGTGGGTGTGAAACAGGATATTTTAGGATTTGTATCAATATAAAATAAATTGCGGATGTACCAGAGAGGTGTGTATTTATCAATTGGTTTTAAATTAAAGTAGTTTATTTATTTATTATGGAATTCCTTAATTGCAACAAAAGTTTTCATACATTTCTTGTGTTTCCTAACAAGCTTCTCCTTTCATGAACAGCATTGACTTCCTTAGTTTGTTAACCCATAGTAGTACCTTGTTTTCTTCTTTCTCCCGCTTTCCACTGCAGTATTTTAGTGATTCTTTCATATTCCATAATTGTTATGTATTACATAAAAATTATACCAAACCAACCTTTTATTTTGTAATTTCACAAGTACATTCATCTTTATCTTCATCTGTTAAATCATGTTCATGAGTTTCATTTCATGCCTCATCATTATGCTAAAAATATAACTTGCTCCATGAAAAATAATGAAGTGAGTAACCTTTCATATTACTGTATCTTTTTTAAAATTATATTGGTTCAGTATTAAATTCAAAATCTCATCATAAGTAATATGTTTTGGGATATAGTGAAGTATAATCAGCCATATTGAAACCCTTAATTGTGTGATGCATCACACATGAATTTTTAATCACACATTCATGATTCATAATTATAACAATTAATTAAATTTAAATGAAAGAATGTGCGTCCAGGAGGTGCTGCTACCTACTAAAAAAAAAAAAAAACCATTATATTTAATAATTTTCCTTTTATTTTTCCCCACATCCTATTTTTATAAGTTTGAGAGCTAAGGATTAAAAAAAAAAAAAGAAAATAAAAAAGAAAAGAATAAAAAAGCTCCATTATATATCATGGCCTACCAATCATGTCTGCCCCAACAGTAGTAGTAAAGATCTTTTTCACTCCTGTGTAATAGAAGAATAACTTACAGTGCACTGGATACTGCTCCATCTGGTCGATTTAAAATATGACTCCTTACTCTCTCTTGCTCGCTCTCTGGTTTCAAGTGAACATAGTTATTATCAAAGGTGTATGATAAAGCTATTAATTATCTACAAAACATATGTACAAGATAATCAACTCTTCTTGATTCTCAATGTAATCAATATTTACACACATTGTTTTCATGTAAATATATTTCAGCATCTCCTCTTTATAGCCATAAGCAGGTTGAGCCAGCCAATATACATGATTCTTCAAAGTCTCCCTATTTAAAAAAAATGTTAGTCTGCTACATGCAATGTATTAGAGTCTAAAAAAAAATGATGTAATAAGTAGACATAAGTCTCCACTGGTTTTGCCAGATAATTTCTTTTAGTCATGATAACACTCTTTTGATATTTCAATTATTTTGTCAACAGAGTATATTATATACTGATGAGGGAGAACAGTGACAAAGAGAAACAAGGCCATTTTAACTTCTAGCTTGAATGTAATAAGATTTATATAGGTCCCAGCATCTGCCTAACCATAAGTTCTTTTTTTTACAATGCATTTTGGAGTTTTCTCTTTTACCAGGTCCCCTTAAAGAATATAACCCATTGACTGTCAACCTTTTTAAAATTCAACATTTGTAATATATTTTTTAAATCTTTTAATTTAAATCACATCATTAATTTGTACATAAAATGAATCATAAACCTCTCTTCCTCAAAAGCAAACCATAAAAATCGTTTTATTAGCTTTGTTGTTGATGATTTTGATTCTAAATTAGCCTATTTTGTCCCATTTTTACACACAAACAAGTTATTTACAAAACTGTGACAAAAAGCTAATGTGAGGAGGAGTTGCGATAATATTGCTATAAACCATGGTTTTATCAATCCACTACACTAGGCCGAAAGAATTAGTGAAAGAAATAGAAGCTGGTACATATCAACTAACCACATTGAAAGATTACAACAGCCACATAGAAGAGGTTGACATGAAAGAAAATGGGTGTAAACTACCATATAGCTTTTAGGGTATTTGGAGTGTGATAGGCAGATTGTGATTGAGTGGCAGAGAGGGCACTCTTGGTGGACCACCCCATCGCCCCCCCCCCTCCACCAGGTACGCTACTGCATCAGAAAGTGTTTCACTTTTAGGTTATACTCAGCTCTTCCGCTTACTCATATAACTAAAAAGAGTAATCAACTGAATTGTCAGAAGTCAAAATTTATTATTCCGATAATAATAGGGCAAGAAAATTCATCTCGGTAAACGATCGGCCCGCTGAAATTTCCAAAGAAGCTCCTTGACGTTCAGCTCAAAGGACTAAATTGAAAAAAAAATCGATATATTTACATAATTAAAACAATCTGGTACTAATATGCAATGCATCAAGTCTAAAACAGAACAAACAGTGACATCATCACTCTTGGTTGTGAATACAATCGCACTAACTAAATGGATGACCATTAAAAAAAGTAACAGCTTATTCAGAATTGACTATATTAACGGGCTGTATCTTCAATAATATGTATATCAGGGGTCCCGGGTTCAAATCCCGGAGCTGTCAATATCTTTTTTTTTATGGCTAATATCTAAATTTACAGCTTAGCTTTATCGCAGTTATTAGTTTGAGAGCTGACTGCAGGGTGCGCTAGGCTATTATTCAGTTTGATCCAGCGGGGGCTATTGAGATCCTCTATCCCCTTCGCAGTGTACAAAGTATTCGAGCTCTAAGCATTGACTTAAACAACATGAGGCTTTTCGCATGTATAACCAATGTTTCTACCTAGAAAATAACACGTGAAATTCAAGTTTGTGTCTAGTGAGTGTATTTTTCTATTGATTGTTTTTATTGTTTAGTGACTAAAATGACAAGATTTGCCCGGGCTTTTGGGTCTAAAGCTTCTAACCAAAGGACGGCTGAAGATAGTACACCATGGTCTCAATTAAAACTACAGGTTACTCCAGATAAGCAAGACTTAGATGACAATAATGAAAAAGGAGAAACAAAATGGAAATCAGTTTTAGAAGTTGAAAAGAAAATTGAAGAAAATAAGAAAAGCGTATGGTGTGAATTTGAAGTTGAGAAACATCCAGAATCTGGAAATTGTGGCAAGATATTGGAGAAAACCAAAGGTAATAAACGCAAGTCAGATGTTGATGAATCTTTACCCGATAAATTATCTAATGAAAAGGGTCAGCCCAGTCCTGTCAAACCCACAAGCAAGAAGCTTAAACAGCGCAATTTAAAACATTTGCAATCTAAACTAAAGCTATCACAAAATGAAATATCTTTTCAGTTAGAAGAGATTTCCGAGAATACAAAAGAGCAGGGCTTAGAAAATAAAACAAATGTAAATAACAGTTTTATATCTAAAATAAACAAACGCAAATCTCCCAAAATTGAAAATCTCGGTGACTCTTCTAGTGGGATTGATGTAAAAAACGGAAATTCGGATGAAAACCCAGATCCAAGGCATGATGAAGAAATTGAAAATGATGTTTCAGAATTAAACCAGAAGGTCGAAAATAAAATTGAAAAAAGCCAAGATAAATCTTCAGTTATGGAGCATAGGATTAATAACCAAAACAAGATGAAAAAAAATAACACTATTACTTGGAAAAATAAGAATTTAAAAGAACAAAATTCTCAGGGTTACAAACGTCGAAAATGTGATGAAGGAGATATCAAGTTTGAAATTAATGGTGAGGAAATATGGGTAACTAGGCTGGATGGCTTTTATATTAAAAAAGAAGATGCAGAGAGAATCAAACAATTAGAAAAAGATTTATTACAAAGAGGCATTTCAAAGCAAGAAGTAAGAGCTGCTATTAAAAAGGAAAGAAGAAATGCCGAAAAGTCTTTAGCAAGGCAAAAGAAAAAAGTATGTTACCACTGTCGTAAAGGTGGCCATACCTTATCATCTTGTCCTAAGCTAGAAGCTAATGGTGCTCCAGTAGTAGGAAGTGGCATATGTTATAAGTGTGGTTCTACAGAACACACACATTTTCAGTGTAAAGTCGTTAGTGGTAATTCTTTTAAGTTTGCTACCTGTTTCGTTTGTAAGCAAGAAGGTCATATTTCCAAACAGTGCCCTGACAACCCTAGAGGTATGTACCCAACTGGAGGTGGCTGTAGATTATGTGGAGATGTAACTCACTTTAGAAGGGAGTGCCCTACGCTACAGAAAAAATCTAACAAAGTAACTGCTGGACTAATGGATCAAGATGTTGAGAAATTAGGTGATGATGCTGATGTTCCAGTATCCAAGAACTCCATTCCAAGAAGAAAAAATAAAGTTGTTAAATTCAATTGACTCTAATTCAGTCATAAATAATTTTGAAAGATGGATGTCATCCATTATTACTAGATGTTTATATTTATATGTTATGTTCATCACAACTTGTGAGTAGAAAGAACTTCTTTGTCCCATTATGTAAATATTTTTTTAATAAAATTTTATTAGTTGCCCAATTTTTTTTTTTTACTCTTCTTTTTATTATACACTCAGCACACCAATTTATACTAAGTTTTTGGCACCACATCAAGTTATACTCCTTATTTTAATAATGAAACATATTATTAACTAAAATCTTAAAAATTATTAGCTTAAGAAAAAATTTTGTTGCCCTAGGCTCAAACCCGAAGGCGCCCAGGTTTTTTAAAGTCCCTTTAAACTTATATTTTCTTAGGGTAGTAATTATTAAATATAGTGGGCGTAATACTCCAAACATATTAATCATAAAATTTTAAAACCTGCATGTTCTAGGTTTTAGCATAAATAAATTTGTCACCAATGTTAATTTATTGTTGGTTGAAAATATTAATGATAATTTCCATGAAGATGACCGATTGGTTTAAATTATATTGGAAGGGTGTTTTTGGCTATTTATACTAATCAATTGTATACCTCTCTCTTATATATCCACGATTATTTTATACTGTATAATATATATATATATATATAGTGTTTTGGCAGCTACACAAACATTTTCAAGTATCTCTTATAATTAAATTGAAAGAATAGGAAATGAAAATGGAAAGTTATTAATGTCTCTCATTTATGTAGTAACCTGAAAGAAAGAGTACTGTGGAGTAACAGATCTGACTGCACTAGAATAGGAAACATTATTGCACTTTTCATTTTCACTTCTTATTCTATCAATTTAATTATAAGATACTTAAAAATGGTGGTCTAGCTATTGAAAGTACTTACATCAATATATTAATTAATCAGCTTTATTATGATAAAATTACAATCTGCCTCAATGAGCAATAAGTGATTGTGATCAATGTTTTCATTCATACCATATTTACAATTTTCATTCACTCGCTCATTCATACAGTATTTACAAACAGCCCAGAGACCTCCCAAATCCACATGGTTGCCACCTCCCTTGCATGCTAAAGAGGAAGCGGAGTCTTGGGAAGTCAGCCACGTCACCGGATACAAGCCAGTGGAGGCTGACCTGAGCGCGAGAGCCACATATGTTCAGGACATGATTGGAGAAACTGGCCATCGCCAGGCCTCCCACTGTTATGCATTTATAGCAGGTCACGAGGCCACTGCCATTTTAGTCTCAGAGGAGGATTATAGGGATGAGTGTGCAGTACAATGACTGTGCTAGAGGATTAGGGTGGTTGGATAGGTTACTGTAGAATTTCATGAACTTGGTAGGGACAAGTTCGAGAACCTAAAGTATATTAAGATCGTTATGAAGGGTTTTGTTGCTGACGTAAAAAGGGGCATTTACTATTGTTCTCAAGACTTGATTGAAAAGATTGGATACGCTTTTTGGATGTTCGAATTTTTTGCTCTCCCCCGTAGCTCTATTCCGTATGTCCAGATTGGCTTAGGTATAACTTTGTAAATTATTAACTTTTTTTTCTATTGAGAGATGAGATGTCCTTTGAAGTAGTCTGTACAGTTGTCCAAAGCGCCTGTTTAGTTCTTGTCTTTTTAGCCTCGTATGTGAGTTCCAGGTCAGCCGTTAGTCGAGATGGAAGCCTAAGTACTGTACTAACTCGGATACAGGGAGAGGAATGGAATTAAAAGAAACTAGTGGACAAGACTTGTGGCAGAGGGTGAAGGTAATGTGGGAACATTTTGCTTCCATTGCCTTTAACCGGCCATTGGTTGCACCAATCCTTGATCTCTTCAAGGTGTTTTTGAAGGTTATGGGATGCTATATCGGGGTCTGAGTTGGATAACAAGACTGCAGTGTCATCTGCAAATGTGGCCAAGAAGGTAGAGGGGACATCGGCGGTGTATAGGTTATGGAGGATGGGACCCAGGACACTGCCCTGTGGAACTCTGTGTAACAACGGGAAGGTTGAGCAGTGGATTGTCGTAGACGGAAACCAAACTGCTGGTGTGTAGGAAAAAGGTTTTTGGATTGAACAATTGGAAGTAGATGTTTTAATTTTTAATGTTTTTCAAATATTTTTGAGAGGATAGGGAGTAGGCTAATTGGACGGTAAGATGAGGCGTCATTGGGTGGTTTACCGGGTTAGCCGAATAGGGCAATAATGGAATGTTTCCAGAGGAGAGGAAGTGCTTAGTTCGGATAATGCAATTATAAATGTAGGTTAGGAAGATTATGGCTTTAGGAGGGAGTTAGTGGAAGCGAGGAAATCTTCAACAGTTATGCCATGGGTATGGTTTTGATAAGAAAGGCGAGGTGTGAAAGTATGGGAAAGATCCAGAGCAAATTCCTCAAACCTATCCCCATCATCATGTCGAAGTGGGTGTGAAACAGGATATTTTAGGATTTGTATCAATATAAAATAAATTGCGGATGTACCAGAGAGGTGTGTATTTATCAATTGGTTTTAAATTAAAGTAGTTTATTTATTTATTATGGAATTCCTTAATTGCAACAAAAGTTTTCATACATTTCTTGTGTTTCCTAACAAGCTTCTCCTTTCATGAACAGCATTGACTTCCTTAGTTTGTTAACCCATAGTAGTACCTTGTTTTCTTCTTTCTCCCGCTTTCCACTGCAGTATTTTAGTGATTCTTTCATATTCCATAATTGTTATGTATTACATAAAAATTATACCAAACCAACCTTTTATTTTGTAATTTCACAAGTACATTCATCTTTATCTTCATCTGTTAAATCATGTTCATGAGTTTCATTTCATGCCTCATCATTATGCTAAAAATATAACTTGCTCCATGAAAAATAATGAAGTGAGTAACCTTTCATATTACTGTATCTTTTTTAAAATTATATTGGTTCAGTATTAAATTCAAAATCTCATCATAAGTAATATGTTTTGGGATATAGTGAAGTATAATCAGCCATATTGAAACCCTTAATTGTGTGATGCATCACACATGAATTTTTAATCACACATTCATGATTCATAATTATAACAATTAATTAAATTTAAATGAAAGAATGTGCGTCCAGGAGGTGCTGCTACCTACTAAAAAAAAAAAAAAACCATTATATTTAATAATTTTCCTTTTATTTTTCCCCACATCCTATTTTTATAAGTTTGAGAGCTAAGGATTAAAAAAAAAAAAAGAAAATAAAAAAGAAAAGAATAAAAAAGCTCCATTATATATCATGGCCTACCAATCATGTCTGCCCCAACAGTAGTAGTAAAGATCTTTTTCACTCCTGTGTAATAGAAGAATAACTTACAGTGCACTGGATACTGCTCCATCTGGTCGATTTAAAATATGACTCCTTACTCTCTCTTGCTCGCTCTCTGGTTTCAAGTGAACATAGTTATTATCAAAGGTGTATGATAAAGCTATTAATTATCTACAAAACATATGTACAAGATAATCAACTCTTCTTGATTCTCAATGTAATCAATATTTACACACATTGTTTTCATGTAAATATATTTCAGCATCTCCTCTTTATAGCCATAAGCAGGTTGAGCCAGCCAATATACATGATTCTTCAAAGTCTCCCTATTTAAAAAAAATGTTAGTCTGCTACATGCAATGTATTAGAGTCTAAAAAAAAATGATGTAATAAGTAGACATAAGTCTCCACTGGTTTTGCCAGATAATTTCTTTTAGTCATGATAACACTCTTTTGATATTTCAATTATTTTGTCAACAGAGTATATTATATACTGATGAGGGAGAACAGTGACAAAGAGAAACAAGGCCATTTTAACTTCTAGCTTGAATGTAATAAGATTTATATAGGTCCCAGCATCTGCCTAACCATAAGTTCTTTTTTTTACAATGCATTTTGGAGTTTTCTCTTTTACCAGGTCCCCTTAAAGAATATAACCCATTGACTGTCAACCTTTTTAAAATTCAACATTTGTAATATATTTTTTAAATCTTTTAATTTAAATCACATCATTAATTTGTACATAAAATGAATCATAAACCTCTCTTCCTCAAAAGCAAACCATAAAAATCGTTTTATTAGCTTTGTTGTTGATGATTTTGATTCTAAATTAGCCTATTTTGTCCCATTTTTACACACAAACAAGTTATTTACAAAACTGTGACAAAAAGCTAATGTGAGGAGGAGTTGCGATAATATTGCTATAAACCATGGTTTTATCAATCCACTACACTAGGCCGAAAGAATTAGTGAAAGAAATAGAAGCTGGTACATATCAACTAACCACATTGAAAGATTACAACAGCCACATAGAAGAGGTTGACATGAAAGAAAATGGGTGTAAACTACCATATAGCTTTTAGGGTATTTGGAGTGTGATAGGCAGATTGTGATTGAGTGGCAGAGAGGGCACTCTTGGTGGACCACCCCATCGCCCCCCCCCCTCCACCAGGTACGCTACTGCATCAGAAAGTGTTTCACTTTTAGGTTATACTCAGCTCTTCCGCTTACTCATATAACTAAAAAGAGTAATCAACTGAATTGTCAGAAGTCAAAATTTATTATTCCGATAATAATAGGGCAAGAAAATTCATCTCGGT
The DNA here is from genome assembly GCA_930367205.1 of Acanthosoma haemorrhoidale. Classification (NCBI taxonomy): domain Eukaryota; kingdom Metazoa; phylum Arthropoda; class Insecta; order Hemiptera; family Acanthosomatidae; genus Acanthosoma; species Acanthosoma haemorrhoidale. The sequence continues at coordinate 42,022,609 of OV884014.1, forward strand.
AAACGATCGGCCCGCTGAAATTTCCAAAGAAGCTCCTTGACGTTCAGCTCAAAGGACTAAATTGAAAAAAAAATCGATATATTTACATAATTAAAACAATCTGGTACTAATATGCAATGCATCAAGTCTAAAACAGAACAAACAGTGACATCATCACTCTTGGTTGTGAATACAATCGCACTAACTAAATGGATGACCATTAAAAAAAGTAACAGCTTATTCAGAATTGACTATATTAACGGGCTGTATCTTCAATAATATGTATATCAGGGGTCCCGGGTTCAAATCCCGGAGCTGTCAATATCTTTTTTTTTATGGCTAATATCTAAATTTACAGCTTAGCTTTATCGCAGTTATTAGTTTGAGAGCTGACTGCAGGGTGCGCTAGGCTATTATTCAGTTTGATCCAGCGGGGGCTATTGAGATCCTCTATCCCCTTCGCAGTGTACAAAGTATTCGAGCTCTAAGCATTGACTTAAACAACATGAGGCTTTTCGCATGTATAACCAATGTTTCTACCTAGAAAATAACACGTGAAATTCAAGTTTGTGTCTAGTGAGTGTATTTTTCTATTGATTGTTTTTATTGTTTAGTGACTAAAATGACAAGATTTGCCCGGGCTTTTGGGTCTAAAGCTTCTAACCAAAGGACGGCTGAAGATAGTACACCATGGTCTCAATTAAAACTGCAGGTTACTCAAGATAAGCAAGACTTAGATGACAATAATGAAAAAGGAGAAACAAAATGGAAATCAGTTTTAGAAGTTGAAAAGAAAATTGAAGAAAATAAGAAAAGCGTATGGTGTGAATTTGAAGTTGAGAAACATCCAGAATCTGGAAATTGTGGCAAGATATTGGAGAAAACCAAAGGTAATAAACGCAAGTCAGATGTTGATGAATCTTTACCCGATAAATTATCTAATGAAAAGGGTCAGCCCAGTCCTGTCAAACCCACAAGCAAGAAGCTTAAACAGTGCAATTTAAAACATTTGCAATCTAAACTAAAGCTATCACAAAATGAAATATCTTTTCAGTTAGAAGAGATTTCCGAGAATACAAAAGAGCAGGGCTTAGAAAATAAAACAAATGTAAATAACAGTTTTATATCTAAAATAAACAAACGCAAATCTCCCAAAATTGAAAATCTCGGTGACTCTTCTAGTGGGATTGATGTAAAAAACGGAAATTCGGATGAAAACCCAGATCCAAGGCATGATGAAGAAATTGAAAATGATGTTTCAGAATTAAACCAGAAGGTCGAAAATAAAATTGAAAAAAGCCAAGATAAATCTTCAGTTATGGAGCATAGGATTAATAACCAAAACAAGATGAAAAAAAATAACACTATTACTTGGAAAAATAAGAATTTAAAAGAACAAAATTCTCAGGGTTACAAACGTCGAAAATGTGATGAAGGAGATATCAAGTTTGAAATTAATGGTGAGGAAATATGGGTAACTAGGCTGGATGGCTTTTATATTAAAAAAGAAGATGCAGAGAGAATCAAACAATTAGAAAAAGATTTATTACAAAGAGGCATTTCAAAGCAAGAAGTAAGAGCTGCTATTAAAAAGGAAAGAAGAAATGCCGAAAAGTCTTTAGCAAGGCAAAAGAAAAAAGTATGTTACCACTGTCGTAAAGGTGGCCATACCTTATCATCTTGTCCTAAGCTAGAAGCTAATGGTGCTCCAGTAGTAGGAAGTGGCATATGTTATAAGTGTGGTTCTACAGAACACACACATTTTCAGTGTAAAGTCGTTAGTGGTAATTCTTTTAAGTTTGCTACCTGTTTCGTTTGTAAGCAAGAAGGTCATATTTCCAAACAGTGCCCTGACAACCCTAGAGGTATGTACCCAACTGGAGGTGGCTGTAGATTATGTGGAGATGTAACTCACTTTAGAAGGGAGTGCCCTACGCTACAGAAAAAATCTAACAAAGTAACTGCTGGACTAATGGATCAAGATGTTGAGAAATTAGGTGATGATGCTGATGTTCCAGTATCCAAGAACTCCATTCCAAGAAGAAAAAATAAAGTTGTTAAATTCAATTGACTCTAATTCAGTCATAAATAATTTTGAAAGATGGATGTCATCCATTATTACTAGATGTTTATATTTATATGTTATGTTCATCACAACTTGTGAGTAGAAAGAACTTCTTTGTCCCATTATGTAAATATTTTTTTAATAAAATTTTATTAGTTGCCCAATTTTTTTTTTTTACTCTTCTTTTTATTATACACTCAGCACACCAATTTATACTAAGTTTTTGGCACCACATCAAGTTATACTCCTTATTTTAATAATGAAACATATTATTAACTAAAATCTTAAAAATTATTAGCTTAAGAAAAAATTTTGTTGCCCTAGGCTCAAACCCGAAGGCGCCCAGGTTTTTTAAAGTCCCTTTAAACTTATATTTTCTTAGGGTAGTAATTATTAAATATAGTGGGCGTAATACTCCAAACATATTAATCATAAAATTTTAAAACCTGCATGTTCTAGGTTTTAGCATAAATAAATTTGTCACCAATGTTAATTTATTGTTGGTTGAAAATATTAATGATAATTTCCATGAAGATGACCGATTGGTTTAAATTATATTGGAAGGGTGTTTTTGGCTATTTATACTAATCAATTGTATACCTCTCTCTTATATATCCACGATTATTTTATACTGTATAATATATATATATATATATAGTGTTTTGGCAGCTACACAAACATTTTCAAGTATCTCTTATAATTAAATTGAAAGAATAGGAAATGAAAATGGAAAGTTATTAATGTCTCTCATTTATGTAGTAACCTGAAAGAAAGAGTACTGTGGAGTAACAGATCTGACTGCACTAGAATAGGAAACATTATTGCACTTTTCATTTTCACTTCTTATTCTATCAATTTAATTATAAGATACTTAAAAATGGTGGTCTAGCTATTGAAAGTACTTACATCAATATATTAATTAATCAGCTTTATTATGATAAAATTACAATCTGCCTCAATGAGCAATAAGTGATTGTGATCAATGTTTTCATTCATACCATATTTACAATTTTCATTCACTCGCTCATTCATACAGTATTTACAAACAGCCCAGAGACCTCCCAAATCCACATGGTTGCCACCTCCCTTGCATGCTAAAGAGGAAGCGGAGTCTTGGGAAGTCAGCCACGTCACCGGATACAAGCCAGTGGAGGCTGACCTGAGCGCGAGAGCCACATATGTTCAGGACATGATTGGAGAAACTGGCCATCGCCAGGCCTCCCACTGTTATGCATTTATAGCAGGTCACGAGGCCACTGCCATTTTAGTCTCAGAGGAGGATTATAGGGATGAGTGTGCAGTACAATGACTGTGCTAGAGGATTAGGGTGGTTGGATAGGTTACTGTAGAATTTCATGAACTTGGTAGGGACAAGTTCGAGAACCTAAAGTATATTAAGATCGTTATGAAGGGTTTTGTTGCTGACGTAAAAAGGGGCATTTACTATTGTTCTCAAGACTTGATTGAAAAGATTGGATACGCTTTTTGGATGTTCGAATTTTTTGCTCTCCCCCGTAGCTCTATTCCGTATGTCCAGATTGGCTTAGGTATAACTTTGTAAATTATTAACTTTTTTTTCTATTGAGAGATGAGATGTCCTTTGAAGTAGTCTGTACAGTTGTCCAAAGCGCCTGTTTAGTTCTTGTCTTTTTAGCCTCGTATGTGAGTTCCAGGTCAGCCGTTAGTCGAGATGGAAGCCTAAGTACTGTACTAACTCGGATACAGGGAGAGGAATGGAATTAAAAGAAACTAGTGGACAAGACTTGTGGCAGAGGGTGAAGGTAATGTGGGAACATTTTGCTTCCATTGCCTTTAACCGGCCATTGGTTGCACCAATCCTTGATCTCTTCAAGGTGTTTTTGAAGGTTATGGGATGCTATATCGGGGTCTGAGTTGGATAACAAGACTGCAGTGTCATCTGCAAATGTGGCCAAGAAGGTAGAGGGGACATCGGCGGTGTATAGGTTATGGAGGATGGGACCCAGGACACTGCCCTGTGGAACTCTGTGTAACAACGGGAAGGTTGAGCAGTGGATTGTCGTAGACGGAAACCAAACTGCTGGTGTGTAGGAAAAAGGTTTTTGGATTGAACAATTGGAAGTAGATGTTTTAATTTTTAATGTTTTTCAAATATTTTTGAGAGGATAGGGAGTAGGCTAATTGGACGGTAAGATGAGGCGTCATTGGGTGGTTTACCGGGTTAGCCGAATAGGGCAATAATGGAATGTTTCCAGAGGAGAGGAAGTGCTTAGTTCGGATAATGCAATTATAAATGTAGGTTAGGAAGATTATGGCTTTAGGAGGGAGTTAGTGGAAGCGAGGAAATCTTCAACAGTTATGCCATGGGTATGGTTTTGATAAGAAAGGCGAGGTGTGAAAGTATGGGAAAGATCCAGAGCAAATTCCTCAAACCTATCCCCATCATCATGTCGAAGTGGGTGTGAAACAGGATATTTTAGGATTTGTATCAATATAAAATAAATTGCGGATGTACCAGAGAGGTGTGTATTTATCAATTGGTTTTAAATTAAAGTAGTTTATTTATTTATTATGGAATTCCTTAATTGCAACAAAAGTTTTCATACATTTCTTGTGTTTCCTAACAAGCTTCTCCTTTCATGAACAGCATTGACTTCCTTAGTTTGTTAACCCATAGTAGTACCTTGTTTTCTTCTTTCTCCCGCTTTCCACTGCAGTATTTTAGTGATTCTTTCATATTCCATAATTGTGATGTATTACATAAAAATTATACCAAACCAACCTTTTATTTTGTAATTTCACAAGTACATTCATCTTTATCTTCATCTGTTAAATCATGTTCATGAGTTTCATTTCATGCCTCATCATTATGCTAAAAATATAACTTGCTCCATCAAAAATAATGAAGTGAGTAACCTTTCATATTACTGTATCTTTTTTAAAATTATATTGGTTCAGTATTAAATTCAAAATCTCATCATAAGTAATATGTTTTGGGATATAGTGAAGTATAATCAGCCATATTGAAACCCTTAATTGTGTGATGCATCACACATGAATTTTTAATCACACATTCATGATTCATAATTATAACAATTAATTAAATTTAAATGAAAGAATGTGCGTCCAGGAGGTGCTGCTACCTACTAAAAAAAAAAAAAAAAACCATTATATTTAATAATTTTCCTTTTATTTTTCCCCACATCCTATTTTTATAAGTTTGAGAGCTAAGGATTAAAAAAAAAAAAAGAAAATAAAAAAGAAAAGAATAAAAAAGCTCCATTATATATCATGGCCTACCAATCATGTCTGCCCCAACAGTAGTAGTAAAGATCTTTTTCACTCCTGTGTAATAGAAGAATAACTTACAGTGCACTGGATACTGCTCCATCTGGTCGATTTAAAATATGACTCCTTACTCTCTCTTGCTCGCTCTCTGGTTTCAAGTGAACATAGTTATTATCAAAGGTGTATGATAAAGCTATTAATTATCTACAAAACATATGTACAAGATAATCAACTCTTCTTGATTCTCAATGTAATCAATATTTACACACATTGTTTTCATGTAAATATATTTCAGCATCTCCTCTTTATAGCCATAAGCAGGTTGAGCCAGCCAATATACATGATTCTTCAAAGTCTCCCTATTTAAAAAAAATGTTAGTCTGCTACATGCAATGTATTAGAGTCTAAAAAAAAATGATGTAATAAGTAGACATAAGTCTCCACTGGTTTTGCCAGATAATTTCTTTTAGTCATGATAACACTCTTTTGATATTTCAATTATTTTGTCAACAGAGTATATTATATACTGATGAGGGAGAACAGTGACAAAGAGAAACAAGGCCATTTTAACTTCTAGCTTGAATGTAATAAGATTTATATAGGTCCCAGCATCTGCCTAACCATAAGTTCTTTTTTTTACAATGCATTTTGGAGTTTTCTCTTTTACCAGGTCCCCTTAAAGAATATAACCCATTGACTGTCAACCTTTTTAAAATTCAACATTTGTAATATATTTTTTAAATCTTTTAATTTAAATCACATCATTAATTTGTACATAAAATGAATCATAAACCTCTCTTCCTCAAAAGCAAACCATAAAAATCGTTTTATTAGCTTTGTTGTTGATGATTTTGATTCTAAATTAGCCTATTTTGTCCCATTTTTACACACAAACAAGTTATTTACAAAACTGTGACAAAAAGCTAATGTGAGGAGGAGTTGCGATAATATTGCTATAAACCATGGTTTTATCAATCCACTACACTAGGCCAAAAGAATTAGTGAAAGAAATAGAAGCTGGTACATATCAACTAACCACATTGAAAGATTACAACAGCCACATAGAAGAGGTTGACATGAAAGAAAATGGGTGTAAACTACCGTATAGCTTTTAGGGTATTTGGAGTGTGATAGGCAGATTGTGATTGAGTGGCAGAGAGGGCACTCTTGGTGGACCACCCCATCGCCCCCCCCCTCCACCAGGTACGCTACTGCATCAGAAAGTGTTTCACTTTTAGGTTATACTCAGCTCTTCCGCTTACTCATATAACTAAAAAGAGTAATCAACTGAATTGTCAGAAGTCAAAATTTATTATTCCGATAATAATAGGGCAAGAAAATTCATCTCGGTAAACGATCGGCCCGCTGAAATTTCCAAAGAAGCTCCTTGACGTTCAGCTCAAAGGACTAAATTGAAAAAAAAATCGATATATTTACATAATTAAAACAATCTGGTACTAATATGCAATGCATCAAGTCTAAAACAGAACAAACAGTGACATCATCACTCTTGGTTGTGAATACAATCGCACTAACTAAATGGATGACCATTAAAAAAAGTAACAGCTTATTCAGAATTGACTATATTAACGGGCTGTATCTTCAATAATATGTATATCAGGGGTCCCGGGTTCAAATCCCGGAGCAAATCAATATCTTTTTTTTTATGGCTAATATCTAAATTTACAGCTTAGCTTTATCGCAGTTATTAGTTTGAGAGCTGACTGCAGGGTGCGCTAGGCTATTATTCAGTTTGATCCAGCGGGGGCTATTGAGATCCTCTATCCCCTTCGCAGTGTACAAAGTATTCGAGCTCTAAGCATTGACTTAAACAACATGAGGCTTTTCGCATGTATAACCAATGTTTCTACCTAGAAAATAACACGTGAAATTCAAGTTTGTGTCTAGTGAGTGTATTTTTCTATTGATTGTTTTTATTGTTTAGTGACTAAAATGACAAGATTTGCCCGGGCTTTTGGGTCTAAAGCTTCTAACCAAAGGACGGCTGAAGATAGTACACCATGGTCTCAATTAAAACTACAGGTTACTCCAGATAAGCAAGACTTAGATGACAATAATGAAAAAGGAGAAACAAAATGGAAATCAGTTTTAGAAGTTGAAAAGAAAATTGAAGAAAATAAGAAAAGCGTATGGTGTGAATTTGAAGTTGAGAAACATCCAGAATCTGGAAATTGTGGCAAGATATTGGAGAAAACCAAAGGTAATAAACGCAAGTCAGATGTTGATGAATCTTTACCCGATAAATTATCTAATGAAAAGGGTCAGCCCAGTCCTGTCAAACCCACAAGCAAGAAGCTTAAACAGCGCAATTTAAAACATTTGCAATCTAAACTAAAGCTATCACAAAATGAAATATCTTTTCAGTTAGAAGAGATTTCCGAGAATACAAAAGAGCAGGGCTTAGAAAATAAAACAAATGTAAATAACAGTTTTATATCTAAAATAAACAAACGCAAATCTCCCAAAATTGAAAATCTCGGTGACTCTTCTAGTGGGATTGATGTAAAAAACGGAAATTCGGATGAAAACCCAGATCCAAGGCATGATGAAGAAATTGAAAATGATGTTTCAGAATTAAACCAGAAGGTCGAAAATAAAATTGAAAAAAGCCAAGATAAATCTTCAGTTATGAAGCATAGGATTAATAACCAAAACAAGATGAAAAAAAATAACACTATTACTTGGAAAAATAAGAATTTAAAAGAACAAAATTCTCAGGGTTACAAACGTCGAAAATGTGATGAAGGAGATATCAAGTTTGAAATTAATGGTGAGGAAATATGGGTAACTAGGCTGGATGGCTTTTATATTAAAAAAGAAGATGCAGAGAGAATCAAACAATTAGAAAAAGATTTATTACAAAGAGGCATTTCAAAGCAAGAAGTAAGAGCTGCTATTAAAAAGGAAAGAAGAAATGCCGAAAAGTCTTTAGCAAGGCAAAAGAAAAAAGTATGTTACCACTGTCGTAAAGGTGGCCATACCTTATCATCTTGTCCTAAGCTAGAAGCTAATGGTGCTCCAGTAGTAGGAAGTGGCATATGTTATAAGTGTGGTTCTACAGAACACACACATTTTCAGTGTAAAGTCATTAGTGGTAATTCTTTTAAGTTTGCTACCTGTTTCGTTTGTAAGCAAGAAGGTCATATTTCCAAACAGTGCCCTGACAACCCTAGAGGTATGTACCCAACTGGAGGTGGCTGTAGATTATGTGGAGATGTAACTCACTTTAGAAGGGAGTGCCCTACGCTACAGAAAAAATCTAACAAAGTAACTGCTGGACTAATGGATCAAGATGTTGAGAAATTAGGTGATGATGCTGATGCTCCAGTATCCAAGTACTCCATTCCAAGAAGAAAAAATAAAGTTGTTAAATTCAATTGACTCTAATTCAGTCATAAATAATTTTGAAAGATGGATGTCATCCATTATTACTAGATGTTTATATTTATATGTTATGTTCATCACAACTTGTGAGTAGAAAGAACTTCTTTGTCCCATTATGTAAATATTTTTTTAATAAAATTTTATTAGTTGCCCAATTTTTTTTTTTTACTCTTCTTTTTATTATACACTCAGCACACCAATTTATACTAAGTTTTTGGCACCACATCAAGTTATACTCCTTATTTTAATAATGAAACATATTATTAACTAAAATCTTAAAAATTATTAGCTTAAGAAAAAATTTTGTTGCCCTAGGCTCAAACCCGAAGGCGCCCAGGTTTTTTAAAGTCCCTTTAAACTTATATTTTCTTAGGGTAGTAATTATTAAATATAGTGGGCGTAATACTCCAAACATATTAATCATAAAATTTTAAAACCTGCATGTTCTAGGTTTTAGCATAAATAAATTTGTCACCAATGTTAATTTATTGTTGGTTGAAAATATTAATGATAATTTCCATGAAGATGACCGATTGGTTTAAATTATATTGGAAGGGTGTTTTTGGCTATTTATACTAATCAATTGTATACCTCTCTCTTATATATCCACGATTATTTTATACTGTATAATATATATATATATATATAGTGTTTTGGCAGCTACACAAACATTTTCAAGTATCTCTTATAATTAAATTGAAAGAATAGGAAATGAAAATGGAAAGTTATTAATGTCTCTCATTTATGTAGTAACCTGAAAGTATGTCCAGATTGGCTTAGGTATAACTTTGTAAATTATTAACTTTTTTTTCTATTGAGAGATGAGATGTCCTTTGAAGTAGTCTGTACAGTTGTCCAAAGCGCCTGTTTAGTTCTTGTCTTTTTAGCCTCGTATGTGAGTTCCAGGTCAGCCGTTAGTCGAGATGGAAGCCTAAGTACTGTACTAACTCGGATACAGGGAGAGGAATGGAATTAAAAGAAACTAGTGGACAAGACTTGTGGCAGAGGGTGAAGGTAATGTGGGAACATTTTGCTTCCATTGCCTTTAACCGGCCATTGGTTGCACCAATCCTTGATCTCTTCAAGGTGTTTTTGAAGGTTATGGGATGCTATATCGGGGTCTGAGTTGGATAACAAGACTGCAGTGTCATCTGCAAATGTGGCCAAGAAGGTAGAGGGGACATCGGCGGTGTATAGGTTATGGAGGATGGGACCCAGGACACTGCCCTGTGGAACTCTGTGTAACAACGGGAAGGTTGAGCAGTGGATTGTCGTAGACGGAAACCAAACTGCTGGTGTGTAGGAAAAAGGTTTTTGGATTGAACAATTGGAAGTAGATGTTTTAATTTTTAATGTTTTTCAAATATTTTTGAGAGGATAGGGAGTAGGCTAATTGGACGGTAAGATGAGGCGTCATTGGGTGGTTTACCGGGTTAGCCGAATAGGGCAATAATGGAATGTTTCCAGAGGAGAGGAAGTGCTTAGTTCGGATAATGCAATTATAAATGTAGGTTAGGAAGATTATGGCTTTAGGAGGGAGTTAGTGGAAGTGAGGAAATCTTCAACAGTTATGCCATGGGTATGGTTTTGATGAGAAAAGTGAGGTGTGAAAGTATGGGAAAGATGCAGAGTAAATTCCTCAAACCTATCCCCATTCAAAGCCGCCCAGTACCCATCATCATGTCGAAGTGGGTGTGAAACAGGATATTTTAGGATTTGTATCAATATAAAATAAATTGCGGATGTACCAGAGAGGTGTGTATTTATCAATTGGTTTTAAATTAAAGTAGTTTATTTATTTATTATGGAATTCCTTAATTGCAACAAAAGTTTTCATACATTTCTTGTGTTTCCTAACAAGCTTCTCCTTTCATGAACAGCATTGACTTCCTTAGTTTGTTAACCCATAGTAGTACCTTGTTTTATTCTTTCTTCCGCTTTCCACTGCAGTATTTTAGTGATTCTTTCATATTCCATAATTGTGATGTATTACATAAAAATTATACCAAACCAACCTTTTATTTTGTAATTTCACAAGTACATTCATCTTTATCTTCATCTGTTAAATCATGTTCATGAGTTTCATTTCATGCCTCATCATTATCCTAAAAATATAACTTGCTCCATCAAAAATAATGAAGTGAGTAACCTTTCATATTACTGTATCTTTTTTAAAATTATATTGGTTCAGTATTAAATTCAAAATCTCATCATAAGTAATATGTTTTGGGATATAGTGAAGTATAATCAGCCATATTGAAACCCTTAATTGTGTGATGCATCACACATGAATTTTTAATCACACATTCATGATTCATAATTATAACAATTAATTAAATTTAAATGAAAGAATGTGCGTCCAGGAGGTGCTGCTACCTACTAAAAAAAAAAAAAAAAACCATTATATTTAATAATTTTCCTTTTATTTTTCCCCACATCCTATTTTTATAAGTTTGAGAGCTAAGGATTAAAAAAAAAAAAAGAAAATAAAAAAGAAAAGAATAAAAAAGCTCCATTATATATCATGGCCTACCAATCATGTCTGCCCCAACAGTAGTAGTAAAGATCTTTTTCACTCCTGTGTAATAGAAGAATAACTTACAGTGCACTGGATACTGCTCCATCTGGTCGATTTAAAATATGACTCCTTACTCTCTCTTGCTCGCTCTCTGGTTTCAAGTGAACATAGTTATTATCAAAGGTGTATGATAAAGCTATTAATTATCTACAAAACATATGTACAAGATAATCAACTCTTCTTGATTCTCAATGTAATCAATATTTACACACATTGTTTTCATGTAAATATATTTCAGCATCTCCTCTTTATAGCCATAAGCAGGTTGAGCCAGCCAATATACATGATTCTTCAAAGTCTCCCTATTTAAAAAAAATGTTAGTCTGCTACATGCAATGTATTAGAGTCTAAAAAAAAATGATGTAATAAGTAGACATAAGTCTCCACTGGTTTTGCCAGATAATTTCTTTTAGTCATGATAACACTCTTTTGATATTTCAATTATTTTGTCAACAGAGTATATTATATACTGATGAGGGAGAACAGTGACAAAGAGAAACAAGGCCATTTTAACTTCTAGCTTGAATGTAATAAGATTTATATAGGTCCCAGCATCTGCCTAACCATAAGTTCTTTTTTTTACAATGCATTTTGGAGTTTTCTCTTTTACCAGGTCCCCTTAAAGAATATAACCCATTGACTGTCAACCTTTTTAAAATTCAACATTTGTAATATATTTTTTAAATCTTTTAATTTAAATCACATCATTAATTTGTACATAAAATGAATCATAAACCTCTCTTCCTCAAAAGCAAACCATAAAAATCGTTTTATTAGCTTTGTTGTTGATGATTTTGATTCTAAATTAGCCTATTTTGTCCCATTTTTACACACAAACAAGTTATTTACAAAACTGTGACAAAAAGCTAATGTGAGGAGGAGTTGCGATAATATTGCTATAAACCATGGTTTTATCAATCCACTACACTAGGCCAAAAGAATTAGTGAAAGAAATAGAAGCTGGTACATATCAACTAACCACATTGAAAGATTACAACAGCCACATAGAAGAGGTTGACATGAAAGAAAATGGGTGTAAACTACCGTATAGCTTTTAGGGTATTTGGAGTGTGATAGGCAGATTGTGATTGAGTGGCAGAGAGGGCACTCTTGGTGGACCACCCCATCGCCCCCCCCCTCCACCAGGTACGCTACTGCATCAGAAAGTGTTTCACTTTTAGGTTATACTCAGCTCTTCCGCTTACTCATATAACTAAAAAGAGTAATCAACTGAATTGTCAGAAGTCAAAATTTATTATTCCGATAATAATAGGGCAAGAAAATTCATCTCGGTAAACGATCGGCCCGCTGAAATTTCCAAAGAAGCTCCTTGACGTTCAGCTCAAAGGACTAAATTGAAAAAAAAATCGATATATTTACATAATTAAAACAATCTGGTACTAATATGCAATGCATCAAGTCTAAAACAGAACAAACAGTGACATCATCACTCTTGGTTGTGAATACAATCGCACTAACTAAATGGATGACCATTAAAAAAAGTAACAGCTTATTCAGAATTGACTATATTAACGGGCTGTATCTTCAATAATATGTATATCAGGGGTCCCGGGTTCAAATCCCGGAGCAAATCAATATCTTTTTTTTTATGGCTAATATCTAAATTTACAGCTTAGCTTTATCGCAGTTATTAGTTTGAGAGCTGACTGCAGGGTGCGCTAGGCTATTATTCAGTTTGATCCAGCGGGGGCTATTGAGATCCTCTATCCCCTTCGCAGTGTACAAAGTATTCGAGCTCTAAGCATTGACTTAAACAACATGAGGCTTTTCGCATGTATAACCAATGTTTCTACCTAGAAAATAACACGTGAAATTCAAGTTTGTGTCTAGTGAGTGTATTTTTCTATTGATTGTTTTTATTGTTTAGTGACTAAAATGACAAGATTTGCCCGGGCTTTTGGGTCTAAAGCTTCTAACCAAAGGACGGCTGAAGATAGTACACCATGGTCTCAATTAAAACTACAGGTTACTCCAGATAAGCAAGACTTAGATGACAATAATGAAAAAGGAGAAACAAAATGGAAATCAGTTTTAGAAGTTGAAAAGAAAATTGAAGAAAATAAGAAAAGCGTATGGTGTGAATTTGAAGTTGAGAAACATCCAGAATCTGGAAATTGTGGCAAGATATTGGAGAAAACCAAAGGTAATAAACGCAAGTCAGATATTGATGAATCTTTACCCGATAAATTATCTAATGAAAAGGGTCAGCCCAGTCCTGTCAAACCCACAAGCAAGAAGCTTAAACAGTGCAATTTAAAACATTTGCAATCTAAACTAAAGCTATCACAAAATGAAATATCTTTTCAGTTAGAAGAGATTTCCGAGAATACAAAAGAGCAGGGCTTAGAAAATAAAACAAATGTAAATAACAGTTTTATATCTAAAATAAACAAACGCAAATCTCCCAAAATTGAAAATCTCGGTGACTCTTCTAGTGGGATTGATGTAAAAAACGGAAATTCGGATGAAAACCCAGATCCAAGGCATGATGAAGAAATTGAAAATGATGTTTCAGAATTAAACCAGAAGGTCGAAAATAAAATTGAAAAAAGCCAAGATAAATCTTCAGTTATGGAGCATAGGATTAATAACCAAAACAAGATGAAAAAAAATAACACTATTACTTGGAAAAATAAGAATTTAAAAGAACAAAATTCTCAGGGTTACAAACGTCGAAAATGTGATGAAGGAGATATCAAGTTTGAAATTAATGGTGAGGAAATATGGGTAACTAGGCTGGATGGCTTTTATATTAAAAAAGAAGATGCAGAGAGAATCAAACAATTAGAAAAAGATTTATTACAAAGAGGCATTTCAAAGCAAGAAGTAAGAGCTGCTATTAAAAAGGAAAGAAGAAATGCCGAAAAGTCTTTAGCAAGGCAAAAGAAAAAAGTATGTTACCACTGTCGTAAAGGTGGCCATACCTTATCATCTTGTCCTAAGCTAGAAGCTAATGGTGCTCCAGTAGTAGGAAGTGGCATATGTTATAAGTGTGGTTCTACAGAACACACACATTTTCAGTGTAAAGTCGTTAGTGGTAATTCTTTTAAGTTTGCTACCTGTTTCGTTTGTAAGCAAGAAGGTCATATTTCCAAACAGTGCCCTGACAACCCTAGAGGTATGTACCCAACTGGAGGTGGCTGTAGATTATGTGGAGATGTAACTCACTTTAGAAGGGAGTGCCCTACGCTACAGAAAAAATCTAACAAAGTAACTGCTGGACTAATGGATCAAGATGTTGAGAAATTAGGTGATGATGCTGATGTTCCAGTATCCAAGTACTCCATTCCAAGAAGAAAAAATAAAGTTGTTAAATTCAATTGACTCTAATTCAGTCATAAATAATTTTGAAAGATGGATGTCATCCATTATTACTAGATGTTTATATTTATATGTTATGTTCATCACAACTTGTGAGTAGAAAGAACTTCTTTGTCCCATTATGTAAATATTTTTTTAATAAAATTTTATTAGTTGCCCAATTTTTTTTTTTTACTCTTCTTTTTATTATACACTCAGCACACCAATTTATACTAAGTTTTTGGCACCACATCAAGTTATACTCCTTATTTTAATAATGAAACATATTATTAACTAAAATCTTAAAAATTATTAGCTTAAGAAAAAATTTTGTTGCCCTAGGCTCAAACCCGAAGGCGCCCAGGTTTTTTAAAGTCCCTTTAAACTTATATTTTCTTAGGGTAGTAATTATTAAATATAGTGGGCGTAATACTCCAAACATATTAATCATAAAATTTTAAAACCTGCATGTTCTAGGTTTTAGCATAAATAAATTTGTCACCAATGTTAATTTATTGTTGGTTGAAAATATTAATGATAATTTCCATGAAGATGACCGATTGGTTTAAATTATATTGGAAGGGTGTTTTTGGCTATTTATACTAATCAATTGTATACCTCTCTCTTATATATCCACGATTATTTTATACTGTATAATATATATATATATATATAGTGTTTTGGCAGCTACACAAACATTTTCAAGTATCTCTTATAATTAAATTGAAAGAATAGGAAATGAAAATGGAAAGTTATTAATGTCTCTCATTTATGTAGTAACCTGAAAGAAAGAGTACTGTGGAGTAACAGATCTGACTGCACTAGAATAGGAAACATTATTGCACTTTTCATTTTCACTTCTTATTCTATCAATTTAATTATAAGATACTTAAAAATGGTGGTCTAGCTATTGAAAGTACTTACATCAATATATTAATTAATCAGCTTTATTATGATAAAATTACAATCTGCCTCAATGAGCAATAAGTGATTGTGATCAATGTTTTCATTCATACCATATTTACAATTTTCATTCACTCGCTCATTCATACAGTATTTACAAACAGCCCAGAGACCTCCCAAATCCACATGGTTGCCACCTCCCTTGCATGCTAAAGAGGAAGCGGAGTCTTGGGAAGTCAGCCACGTCACCGGATACAAGCCAGTGGAGGCTGACCTGAGCGCGAGAGCCACATATGTTCAGGACATGATTGGAGAAACTGGCCATCGCCAGGCCTCCCACTGTTATGCATTTATAGCAGGTCACGAGGCCACTGCCATTTTAGTCTCAGAGGAGGATTATAGGGATGAGTGTGCAGTACAATGACTGTGCTAGAGGATTAGGGTGGTTGGATAGGTTACTGTAGAATTTCATGAACTTGGTAGGGACAAGTTCGAGAACCTAAAGTATATTAAGATCGTTATGAAGGGTTTTGTTGCTGACGTAAAAAGGGGCATTTACTATTGTTCTCAAGACTTGATTGAAAAGATTGGATACGCTTTTTGGATGTTCGAATTTTTTGCTCTCCCCCGTAGCTCTATTCCGTATGTCCAGATTGGCTTAGGTATAACTTTGTAAATTATTAACTTTTTTTTCTATTGAGAGATGAGATGTCCTTTGAAGTAGTCTGTACAGTTGTCCAAAGCGCCTGTTTAGTTCTTGTCTTTTTAGCCTCGTATGTGAGTTCCAGGTCAGCCGTTAGTCGAGATGGAAGCCTAAGTACTGTACTAACTCGGATACAGGGAGAGGAATGGAATTAAAAGAAACTAGTGGACAAGACTTGTGGCAGAGGGTGAAGGTAATGTGGGAACATTTTGCTTCCATTGCCTTTAACCGGCCATTGGTTGCACCAATCCTTGATCTCTTCAAGGTGTTTTTGAAGGTTATGGGATGCTATATCGGGGTCTGAGTTGGATAACAAGACTGCAGTGTCATCTGCAAATGTGGCCAAGAAGGTAGAGGGGACATCGGCGGTGTATAGGTTATGGAGGATGGGACCCAGGACACTGCCCTGTGGAACTCTGTGTAACAACGGGAAGGTTGAGCAGTGGATTGTCGTAGACGGAAACCAAACTGCTGGTGTGTAGGAAAAAGGTTTTTGGATTGAACAATTGGAAGTAGATGTTTTAATTTTTAATGTTTTTCAAATATTTTTGAGAGGATAGGGAGTAGGCTAATTGGACGGTAAGATGAGGCGTCATTGGGTGGTTTACCGGGTTAGCCGAATAGGGCAATAATGGAATGTTTCCAGAGGAGAGGAAGTGCTTAGTTCGGATAATGCAATTATAAATGTAGGTTAGGAAGATTATGGCTTTAGGAGGGAGTTAGTGGAAGCGAGGAAATCTTCAACAGTTATGCCATGGGTATGGTTTTGATAAGAAAGGCGAGGTGTGAAAGTATGGGAAAGATCCAGAGCAAATTCCTCAAACCTATCCCCATCATCATGTCGAAGTGGGTGTGAAACAGGATATTTTAGGATTTGTATCAATATAAAATAAATTGCGGATGTACCAGGGAGGTGTGTATTTATCAATTGGTTTTAAAT